>OV815298.1:19760153-21128768 GCA_929108145.2 Limnephilus rhombicus | reverse complement strand
CAAACTGCACACAGAAACTGCAAATTATGATGTTGTTTATCGCTATAACAATATTTTGATTTTGATCACACGGTTCGACACGGATGACATTTTTAAAAGGTGTTGCCATTTTTTGACGTTTTCTTCTTCTTCTTTAAATTAAATGGCTTTTCACCCCAATGGAGTGTTCTGGCCAGTGTCAAGTAGAGAGTGTGCTAGTTTTTGTATTTGTGAGTGTGTAGGTTAATATTTATTTACCAGAACAAGTACATAACATAAATATTTATTTATTTATTTATTGTTTCTTTACACTGTAGGTAAAAATGTTTACAATACAATTTGTTACCTCACTAGGACAAGCCTGTGTTGAGGTTAACAATAATTATACAAGTTAACAAAATAACACAAAATTATACAGATTTTGAAAGAACAATATTGTTGTATTTCATACAGATTGAGATTAGATTATGGGTACCTACTGGTACCTATTAAACTGATGGCGCTAGGTACTACATTAATGTAGACTTTTAGGGTGACCACAGTTTTGAGATCTGATTTAAAATAAAATAAAATAGTGTTTTTTTTTTTTTTTTTAAGGATTAAGTTGTGAATAATAAATATATGTATATAATTTAACATGCTGTAGATTTGGCAAGAGGAAGATGAACAAAAACGGTTCAAACAAAAATAATATTATTTTAGCTTATTATTATAAACATACTCATTTAGCTAATAATTTAGAAAGGACAAAGTAGAGAAAATCAATTGGCAATCCTCGACTAACACAAATAATTTAAGATCCTTCTTAAAAGTGTACAAGGAATTAGATGACTAATATATATAATATACAATTCACTAAACACACTAAATACAAATAAATATATATATATATATATATATATATATATATACATACATACATATATATACATATATATATATACACATATACACACATATATATATATATATACATATATACATATATACATACACATATATAAATTATAATATATACACACATATATACGCACATACATACACACATATTTACACATACATACATACATACATACATATACATGTATGAATAATTCGGTAGGTAAATTTACAAGTTGATGCCATTAACTTTAATAAAATAAGAAATGATTTTATATACACGTTTGTCAATAGAGGATAACAAAAATGCCATGTCATAGGGGGGCAATATACCTGTATTGATCAGATCAGGGATGAAATTTTTATAATTATTATTTATAGGGCAACTGAAAAATATATGGTTGAGGTCCTCCTCTTCAAGGCGACACTCACACATGGCAGAATTCTTAACCTGAATTCTTGTCAGGTGAACATTGTGGCAGCAATGTCCTATTCGCATACGGCAAATGGAAGAAGTTGAAAATTTGTTCAAAGAGAGCCCAGAAAACCACGGTTTTGAAGGAATCGTGGGCTGCAATTTGTAAAAATGATTACCCTTTGTTTTACTTGACTCATTCCAATGATTCTGCCATGTGGAGATCATGTTTTCTTTCAGTTTGATTAGAAGGTCGTCGGGGTTTAAGAAATTGTACAAAAACTCTCCGGAATAGATGGCATCTTTCGCCAATAAATCGGCCTTTTCGTTACCAGGGATACCGCAGTGGCTAGGTATCCAAGCCAACGCGATCTCTCTGCCAGAGATAGCTAACTTATGTAATAAACTGCGGATTCCAATACACAAATCATCTTCCGGGTAGTGGAAAGGGGAGGAGTTTAATTTTTGAAGTGCACTCAGGGAATCGGAGAGAATTAAAAATTTTCCAATTTGAATACTTTCAATATATTTTAAGGATTCTAAAATAACTATGCATTCAGCTGTGAAAATTGAGGCTTCTTTATGAATTTTTATTTTTTTACTGATTTGGTCTCTTGGGCAGTGGAACGCCGCTCCCACATGGCTAGATAAGGGAGATTTAGAACCATCTGTATAAATAGTTTTCCAGCCGGTCCATTTCGAGTTTAAAATGTGGATAAATTTACTTGGAGCTTCGTGGTTGCCAGGAAAGCCAAGTGAAAAAATAATATTAGGTTTGAGCGAAGGAATTTGAAAGGAATTTATATATAATGGAAGTCTGTCATGGGGATTTAAAATAGGTTTATATGCATTGTAAGTATGGAGGCTTTTGACGAGAAGTGGGATTGTTTTGTTCCTCCAATATGGAAGTGATCTAACTTGAGTAGAGAGAGCAGCAATTTTGTCCATCAGTGGGTGATTAGACAGTCTGAAACATTTAAATAAGAACTTGTCTGCCAAGAACTGTCTTCTGAAATGGAGAGGAGGGTCAACAGCCTCCACCTGCAAAGCGTTAATTGGGGAGGATCGCATGGCTCCGATAATTAATCTTAGGCTTTGAGATTGGATACGGTCTAACCTTGTAAGGTTTTTTTTAGAGGTGGGCTCAATGAGGAATGACGCGTAATCCAAATGGCTTCTAACATATGCATTATAAAACAATTTTTGCGAGCATGGATGACTTCCCCACCAGACCCTTGACACGGCGCGCAGGGCGTTAAGGCCAGCTTGACTTTTGTTAATAATATGATTTACGTAAGAGTTCCACGTTAGCTTAGAGTCTAGTATGACTCCCAGAAATTTTATCTGAACCTGGACGGGGAGGATTATGTTATCGATTCGGATTGAAATGCACGGGGCAACACGTTTCCTAGAGAAAACGATAACATTGCTTTTGGTTGGAGAAATTTCCAGGCCGTGATTTGTTAGAAAAATGCAAAGATTTTTCATGCTAAGGTTGATCATTTCCTCCAGAAAAGCAATAATTCGTCCTGATATATAGATAAAAAAATCATCTGCATACTGAAGAATTTTACATGATGGATGGATACTCTGATGCAGGTCAGAGGTGTAAATATTAAAAAGGATAGGACTAAGGACGGATCCCTGAGGCAAACCCTTGTTTACCGTTCTCAACAGAGAAGGGGAATTCAGAACCTGGATTTGAATTTTTCTGGTAAGAAGAAGGTTGATTATGAAACTGGCAAGCTTACGGGGGATGCCGATTTGTAATAATTTTCTCTGTAGAACGTTTAATAAAACATTGTCAAAAGCTCCAGTAATATCTACGCAAACACCGACAAGAATATTTTTTTCAGCTAGGACCATTTGTATATCAGAAGTGAGAATTGAAATGCTTTCAGTTGTACTTTTTGTTTTTCGAAATCCAAACTGTGAGCTGGGAAGAATTTTCTCACTTTCAACATACCAGTCTAGTCGTCTTTTTATTAAATGTTCTGCAATTTTAACTAAAGAAGAAGAAAGAGCAATGGGTCTGTACGAAAGACCAGAACTAGGGTCCTTTTGGGGTTTCAGAATGGGGATGTTTAATTGGGTTTTCCAGGAGGATGGAATTTTACCTGTGTCAAACATCAAATTTAAAAGTGTAAGAAAATAATTATGTGTAGCAACATCACAGTTTTTAATGAGGCTATACGGAATACCATCTTCGCCGGGAGCTGAGTCTCTAAGGTCGCTTAAAACCTCTCTTAGTTTAAATAAATTGAAGTGTGAGTCTATCCACCCCCGCGTACGAAATGAGTATGTGAATTCCGTTTCATTCCAGTTACTCGCAGTCGGAGGAGCTAATTTATCGGCAAATTCCTTCACCCACTCTGAAGAGAGTGGATGAGCTACGGGTGGGACGTAAGAACCTCTGAACCGGCGGATTGAATTCCAAACAGCTGAGAGTGGGGTGTCGGGAGATAAGGAAGAACAAAAGTTTTTCCATCCTTGCCTTTTTTTATTTTTGAGCAATCGCTTGGTCTTAGCTTCAATCTTTTTGAAGTTCAGGAAATTCTCAAGGGTCATGTTCAAAGAATATATTTTAACATACCTCTTCCTGGATTCTATTGCGTCTGCACATTCATTATCCCACCACGGGGCTGGAGGAGGTTTTCCTTTATTGCCAGGTAATTTGATAGGAATGCATGTCTCTGCAGCCGCTATGATTGATGAAACTAGCAACTCGTAACATTCCGTGACATTATCTTTAGTCGGAGAGGGCAGACTAAGCATGGAGAGCTTTATGAGCTTTGAAAAATCAGTCCAGTTGGCCTTCGAGGTTACAAATCTCGGTTTACGATTACGAAACGTGAAAGCCTTGTTGGTATGGAGCATGTTGGAGGATTCTATGAGGATTGGGTAGTGATCACTCCCGTGCGGGTCCTCCAGAACTTTCCAGAACAAGGATCCAGCTATGTTAGAGTTGCAAATGGTAAGGTCGACCACGCTGGGTCGTTGACCTGGAACCTGAACTCGGGTAGGGGAACCGTCATTCATAATGCAAAGATCAAGATCGTCAAGAAGGTCAACAATGTTTCTTCCTAATCTGTCGCAAGACACAGAGCCCCATAATCCGTGGTGAGCATTAAAGTCTCCCAGAACAAGGAAAGGTGGTTCGATCTTAGAAAGCATTGCTTGAAGAATTGATTTAGAGGGTTTATTAGAAGGGGATATATACAGGGAAAGGATTGTAGTGCCAAAAACCTTTGCGGCCGTCACCTGAAAAGGGAAACCGGCTGGCTTAACATCTACTGGGGAAAAGGGTAGGGATGTTTTAATGAGAAGAGCGGAGCCACCCTTCCCATCTTGGCGGTCGTCACGAAGACAGTGGAATCCTCGAACTCTGAAATGAGAGTCCGGTTCAAGCCACGTCTCAGAGACGGCAGCCACTGCAATGGAGAGTGAGTTTAATGTGTGTAAGATGTCTACTGATTTGTTTCGGAGACTATGGCAATTCCACTGAAGAATCCTCATCAGAGGGGCCATTTCTAGAGGTATTTATAATCTGTGCAATCTGTTTGGCAACGTGGGACGGTATTTGTATATTGTTTTTATTTAAAGTCTGAAGGATGTGTAAAAATGAGGTGATAAGTGTAGAATTAAGATCGTTAATGTTATGTGGGTCTGCGTTAACAGGTGACTTGAGTATTGTTCTATCAGAGTTGGGAGGGAGTTGTCCATTGGGGAACCATAACAAGGATTCGTGACTAGTGGCATTCTTTTTTGGGAGAACTCGGGGTTTACTGACCTTTAAAACTGTTTTCTTCGTTGATGAAGAAGAAGATTGATGAGGGGAGGAAATATTTTTGGATGCAGTTTCAGCATAAGAAATGACAGCCTTATTGAACATTTTGGATGCTTCCGCATACGAAATGTTCTTAACAGCCATTGTATGTTTGATGTTGCGTTGCCTTGACATTTCAGGGCAAATTTTGCTGGTCGCCAAGTGGTTTCCTGAGCAGTTTAAGCACTTATAATTTTCCTCCGTTGTATTACAGCTATCGCCACTATGAGACGAAGTGCACTTATAGCATCGAGGTTCTGATCTGCAGAGGGTCTTCGTATGTCCAAACCTACAGCACTTATAGCACTGCACAGTTAGAAACACGTAGAGATCCACTGGTAGGGAGACGTGGAACATGGTGACATTTTGAGGGAGATCTTTGGAGTCGAATGTGAGGACAACAGACTGAGAGGGTCTCCATTCTATGGCGTTTCCAGTGTTAAAACGATAATTTAGTCTGCGAGCTTTAATGACCTTTCCGTAACCCTGGGGAACCTTAATATTCTTCAAGATGTCCTCTGTCGTCCAGTGTGGAGGAATCCCCTTAGTGACTCCAAGTTTAGTAACCTGGTAAGAAGGAATGAATACGTTATAGGAGTTTTCCTTGGCAACCGTGGATTTAACAAAATTATTGGCTTCAGTCGCTGTCTTAAACTCGACGGAAAGACGGTTACGACCAACCGACTTAACTCCATTCCAGACAGGACTGATTTTATTTTTGTGGAGAAAGTGACCAAAGTCAATGTCATACAATGTTGTTGGACCTCCTTCCTTTGTAATTTTAGTGACATGCGTAATGTATGGTGGCCTGTCTAAATTGTTGTAAATTCGTGAGGGTGTAGGGCCTGGTGTCGGTTTGGGGGCAGGAGTAGTTGGACTAGCAGTGGGCGTTGCAATCGGCGAGTTGAGTGGCTGGATAGAAGGGGACTGCTGATTGGGCGAAAGAATACCATTGTCTACAAAGATTTTATTTTTATCAAGGGCAGGAATTTTGTGGGGTACTTTTTCGGAATCTGTACTGGAATTTCGCACAAGCTTTAAATTTTTCCTTTTTTTAGTCGTTATTGTGATGAAGTCTGAGGGTTCTGGAATATCGGTGGCAACCGTTTCCATTGAGCCCACCGAGGAGTCTGATAAAGAGCCATCGTTGATTTCGTCCGGGGGATCGGGGGGTTTAGCCCGTTCCATCTCTATACCAATATTTTTAAACCTACCTACATCAAATATTTAACAAGACTTACCGACAAACAGATAAAAACAACACAATATTTAAGGATTAACACAAATACAGTTACACAAACTAAATTACAAAAGAATTTAAGCACTAAATGGGTTAAAATAACTAATATGTTTGATTTGGTTTGATTTATGTGGTGAAGAGACACTCAAAAAACGACCGTTCGTGACAGCTGTCATAGACAATCAATTCTTTTCTCCAATCAATTTCTCAATCCATCCAAGACAAAATGGATCTCTTCATCCGTGTGCAAATGTTCTTTGAAGAATGACTTATCGTAATTTGGCAGACACTCCTTGTAACAAGTTATCAAGAACTCCATCAGTTTTGTAAGTATCGCAGTTGATCTGTGGAGAAAATATGGTGACAGCTTAAAATTGGAAAAGAATAATGTTAAAATATTATATTTTAGGTACAAATTAATACAAGCTATTGTATTACCTTGAAATATTCAACAGTCTGTTTGAAAAGTTCATCAAGGTTGAGGAATTCAGGAGGGATCCTCTGGCGTTCCAACTGCTTGGAGTTTACAAAACTGTCTGTCAACCAAGCGCGCACCATTTTTGCTTTTTATAATAACTCAATTACCTCATTTGACCAAGTTTTAGAGCAAGACATTGTGATAATGGTCCAAAAAACCAACGATTCGCGATATAAAGACAACAAACTGCACACAGAAACTGCAAATTATGATCTTGTTTATCGCTATAACAATATTTTGATTTTGATCACACGGTTCGACACGGATGACATTTTTAAAAGGTGTTGCCATTTTTTGACGTTTTAACGTCTCAAAATATTATTACTTTTTCTCTAACGGCAACTAGCTGCATGATGAAAACGAAGACGAAAATCGGCACTACCAACCACCGGTGGTTGGTAGTGCCGATTTTCGTATTTTTTTCATCCCGAAGGCATAGACAAACTATGAATATCATAGAACTACCCAACCACCAATTGTTGGCACGTTGGTAGTGCTGATTTTCGTACTGTTTGGTATTTATATTTCGGCGGTATTTTTGAAATCTGACATCTGATTCGTATTGTACTAACTTGTAACGCTTCTAAAATTATTCAAGGCAATAAGAAATGTTAATGATTGCCGTATATTGTCCAATTACTTGTTCAAACTTTTTACATGGTGTCAATATAATAGCTTACAATCCAACATAAACAAATGTCAAATTATGAGATTTTGCTGAATAATGAATCCATTTTCATTATTCCATTAGTAATATTTCGTTATTAAAGGAATTAACGAGCACTGGACGTTTTAGAAAGGAAAATTTTGAGGCGTATCTTCGGACTGGGTTTAGAAAATGGATTTTGGCGCAGACCCTTGATGCTTTCGCTCGATGCTCGGTCAGAGAATGACCGAGCATCAAGCACCAAAGTCCCTGCTGAACTCTAGACCGATAAGGCGAATGAGTCTGGGAAGACCAAGATTAAGATGGAGCGACAACGTCCTCAAAGATATATCTACCTTAGAGATTCTAAACTGGAGAGAGCTGGCACAAAACCGAGATAAGTGGAGGAAGACTCTTGAGGATGCCAAGACCCACCAGGGGTTGTAGAGCCAAGAATGATGATGATGAATATTTCGTTAGTTTCTGTATTGGAAATTAATGAGTTGGGCGTATGGTTTTATTTCAACAATAGTTCAGCTATACATTCAGTTCAACAATATTACAATACAAGCTGGCTTCTTTACGTTTTCGTCATCAAATACAGCTGATTTATATAGAGAAAATGTTTAACTCTGGATGTGCAAAAGAGCGTTGATAAAATTTTATTAAAAGGCTGATAAATTTTTTTTATTTCTGTCTTTCTTTTTCGCTATTTTCATGAATATATATATATATATATACCGAGAATGCCGAGACTGAGATCTCGGTCGACCCTTGCATGTAATCATACATTATTGTAAATCAATACGATATCTAGTAAACGCATGTTTCAAAATTATAATTTTAGTTCAAACGAAATCATTAAAAAAATATGCGAACACTTATTTATGACGAAAATTTCTCTATTTTTCTATCTATTTACGGTCTTACAAATTAATTTTACGCACCAGATTTAAATGAGATAAAAAAATAATTTGTAAGACCGTAATAGACAAAATAGAGAAATTTTCGTCATAAATAAGTCTATCTGTTTACGGTCTTACAAATTAATATATTTAAGTTTTTTTTCACATTCTTATTTTGCTTAGACATTATTGAAAAATGATAAATACTTATGATAAAAAAATAATTACAAAACATAATTCTAACAGCTTTATCATCACGCCTTTCAGCATTTTTGGATGTAGGTATAAATCAAAGCAAATTTGGAATGAAATAAAATCGATATTGAGTTATAATTTTAAAAAGCTGGTACGGAGAATAATTAATCTTTCTCATCGAAACCGCCCTGTACGAGCCAATTTGCTCGGCTCTGGTTTTATGATTGTGTCAAGTGTTTGCCTCTTTGTCTTTTTTGAGGTTCGGCCCCTGAATATTTTTGTCATAGATTCTTTGTATACCGACTTGGAACATCGAACTGTTTAAAAATTTGTGCTTGTGATGTCCGTATTGGGACCTTTATCCCTCGACCCGTCGCGTGGGGTCTTTAAAAGCCCAGGGGTCCTAGCATGGTCGATCGATATAAGTTTTATCGAAAATGTCGGTAACTTGCCATCGCTCCCGAGCACGACTGCAGGCCGCTAACGAACAAACAATAGTTCACGATGACTAGGGGTTCCTAATATATTTGACGTAAACTGTTGTTTATTCGTTGGCGGCCTGCAGTCATTGGCGACCTCCGTAGTCCAGTGGGTAAGACTCTTGACTCACAATCCGGAGGTCGCGGGTTCGAACCCGGCATGCGCAAATAAATTTTATTTGATTAATTTGTGTTATTTCACAATTAATTCATTTAAAATAATATATGTATAGTATATTTGCGGCATGTTCCATAGTGGAAGATACTATCAGTATCGCCCTGGTGTAAGACCACCATTCAGAATTGAAACGTTGCTTAAAAATGGCTTTAGCCGTGTTTGGTGACCAGATCTGAATAGCCAGGTACTTCCCAACCTTCCTCTTCCCTCCTCCTTCCCCTCCCTACTACCTTCAGCCTCACAACATACCCCAATTGGGGATGCCATAGTCTCACTGGCTCCAAACGGGAGCAGTTGAGATCCTTGTGCGGTATTCACTGTAAAAAAAAAAAAAAAGTCATGCTCGGGAGCGATGGCAAGTTACCGACATTTTAGATAAAACTTATATCGATCGACCATGCTAGGGGGCCAGGTTTTACAAAAATGTTAATTTTGTACATTTTAAATGTTCTCACTGATTCCTTACTTTTGGGAGCTTCCTAAGAGGGACTATACTTGACGCTAGCGCCGCCGAAATTCGGTTAAGTTTACTTACTATTAAAAAAGTATGATTCAAAATTGTTAAAAAATGTTCCTTGTTGATTTTTATTTCAATGCAGCCATTATCGCCTCACTATAATCAGTTAAAATAACACATAAAATGTGTGCTATAACAACAATTTAATCATATTTATTTTTGGGGTCCTAAGCGACCCCGCACGACACCTCCCGTTAAAAAAAGATGCGAAGGGTTAATATGGTTTTAACCATACATTCATAGTTTTATTGTTATTTAGTGGAGTTTTATTGTTGTTGAGCCTAAAACCGATTGTCTGTAAACCATTACACCACGGAGATCTCTATGTTACTTTTCAAAACAAACTACCCATCCAAGCCAGCCCATCAACTGAATTTTGAAATAATTTATTATTATTAAAGTGTTATCTGAAATTATTTGTTTTTGTAATAATCGGCTTGAGTCTTAGATAAGTGGAGACATATATTAGTTCATACCTCACCAATAAAAAAACAAATTGTGATAACTAGATATAATATTAATTTTTATATTAACAATTATTTAAAAATTCTTTAGAAATACAATAATAATGATGTGTTCCTTTTTTAAATTTAATTCTGATTGCAATATGATGAGGTGAGATTCTACTTTAGTCAATATGGAACAATCAAGTAAACTAAACATTTGAGACGAGGTGTTATGTCAAATGAAAAATAGATTTATAAAATATAAAACACCTGTATAAAACTATTCAATAATAGTAAAATGTAAATAATTTTATTTGGTTTAATTTATTTTGTATTAAATTTAATATTAAAAACACAAGAATGTGGATGTAAAATAAATAAAAACTTTAATTTAATATAAGATTTATAGGATAGTAATATTGTTATGTATAAGACTTTGTTGTAAAATAATTAGTTTAATAAACACTTTGAATAAAGGTTATTTGCTTTAAATGTTAAATGATTTCTATCAGAGTTGGTTTATATCATTTTCCAACTGCACTAGTAAGTATGTACCTGGAAAAAGTGTACAGAACTGCGCAAGTACCAGTCACACAGTTTTAGTGGTGTGTCTTCCTTTACCATATACAGCTGATTTTAGCCAGCGGTTTGCCGACCATATTTGGAGTCCGATATATTGATCATACTGCTATAGGAGCTCTGTCAAGAGATGTGATTGAAAAATATTTTTTTATTTTAATTGCTTAAATATCATGGGACAGTAAAATGACATGTACATTTTGAAGTCCAAATAAGGTCAGGAATCGCTGGTTCAACTTTGAAACGTCGTGGGGTGGACAAAGGTGGGTCACAACTGTATGGGAATTTATTTGTTTCTTGTTTTGATTTTTCTAATGTGATAAAAGGGTGTTAAATGAAGATATAAAATCACATAATATTTGGATATCATCTTCTTCTGCGGATTGACTTTGAAATTTCACATAATAGAGAAAAATCCACCCTTGTTACATAAATCTTCAAAAAATGTTAGATAAACCATTAAAAATCAACAATTTTTCAATGAAACATGAAATAGAGGGAATATTTTGATTTATTTAAAAAAATTATGAACATATTTCAAATTATCTCAAAGCAATGAATTCAAACACCAGTAAAATCCTTCTTACTCTCAAATTTCGGCATTATTTTGCGAGACTCAATCTTGGGACTTATTGTAAATATATACTACATTTGCTATGGAAGATTACAAAAAATATAGTTTAAAGGATTCATAGTAACTTTTATATACCCTAGAAATAACCCCATAACGAACATTTTCAAAACTTTGAAGTGAATCCGTAGGAAGAAGATTGTATCAGAAATTTTTAAAAAATTAAAACGCCCCTTTGAACCCATTTTTTTTTTTTTTTTACATTAACTCCACACAGGAGGCCTTGAGGAAAATAGTTTCCCTCAGGGCCTATGTCATCTGGGATGCTGTGTGGAGGGTCTTTTTGAGGAGAGGAAGGAATGAACATTGGTCTTGAAGAGACCCATGTTGTAGGAAGGAGGAAACACAGAGGCCGGCAAATCATTCCAGTCGAACTGTTGAACATAAGAACGAGTCGAAGAAACGACCCCTTGGGCACGCAATTGGCGTGTTTCCCGACTGCACCAGTGCCGAAGGGATCAATGATGCTAGTTCCTCGGAGCATCTTCCATTGTAATACCATTAGAACAAGGATAGCATTCCCACCCGACGCCTGTGCTCTAAAGATTGCAATCCGTCTGTTAAGATGGGAGAATCTATCAAACGGACCGCCCGTTTCTGCACAAAGTCGAGGGTATTTTTCAGGTATTTTGGAGCTCCAGACCAGAGGTGGCTGCCAAATTCAACAGTGGGGCGCACTTGCGATTTGTACAGGTTTGCAGTTGTGCACTATTAAAGTATCTGCAGGCCCTATACAGTACGCCCAGTTTCTGGGAGGCTAACTTTACTCTGGCTTCGATGGAGCCCCATACCTGGGGTCCTAGCATGGTCGATCGATATAGTTTTATCGAAAATATCGGTAACTTGTCATCGCTCCCGAGCACGACTGCGGGCCGCTAACGAACAAAAAACAGTTCACAACGACTAAGGGTTGATAAAACCTATATCGATCGACTATGCTAGGGAGGCTGAGCTGGTCACTTAGGGTTACACCAAGCATATCAATGGAGGGCCTGTTCGGAAGATTGTTGAAAGAGACTAGATTTTCATTTCGATCCCTTTTATACGTAATCAGACAAGATTGGGTCTTTGAAACATTAAATTCAACGAGATTATTTTTACCCCAAGAGAAAACACTCTCGAGGTAACCGTCCAATCTTTGCTTCAAAGCCATACGAGCTGTTGGAGTTTGTGAGCCCTTTGGGGGCTTGTCAAACAAAAAGCTTTCGTAACAATGAATTGGTGCACATGACAAAAGGTCGTTGATGTGCAACAAAAACAAAGTTGGAGACAACCGATCCCTGTGGGACGCCAGCATTTATCGAGTGTGAGGAAGAGGTGAAACCATCGGCTACCGTCTGAATCGACCTCTCCCTCAAGAAGTCGGCAATCCACGTACACAAGGATGCGGGAAGTCCGTAAGAAGGCAGTTTGTTGACAAGTCCTCAGTGCCAAACCCGGTCAAAGACCTTGGAAATGTCCAGTGCAACCGTTTGGGTCTCACCGAAACATTCCAGGCATCGCCCCCAAACATGCGACACATTTGCGAGAAGATCACCGCACGAGCGGTTCCACCGGAATCCGTATTGACAGTTGTTAATAATTTTGTTCTTCTCGAGGTATGTGAGCAGCTTGTCGTTCATCACACATTCCATCACCTTAGACAGAACTGATGTGATCGCTATGGGGCGGTAGTTGGCCGGGTTGGAGCGGTCACTCTTCTTTGGAATAGGATGGATAACCGCTTTTTTCCAACCAGAGGGCACAGAGTCAGTCTTCAGGGACACTTTAAAAAGCTTCGTCAAAATTAGAGCTGTTTCTGCAGCGCACCTCTGCAGTACCAGGGCAGGTATTCCGTCAGGCCCACTAGCTTTATTAACATCAAGCCCTCGTAAAACATGGAGTACTTCCCGATGCCGGATCCTCAGCTTTTTCATACGAAAACCGCAGTGAGGAACCGACGTCGGGACAGCACCTAATAAGTTAGCCTTTTCAGTGGCGGTGTTTGCTAGTGAGCCGTCAGGTCTGGTAAGAGGCGGCAGACTGGATTTGCAGAAATTGCGACCTATGGACACCTTTTTATCGCTCTTAGAATTTAACCCACTATTTGACCCAGCTTAATGGACATATTATTTAGTTGCCAGTCGAATAAAAAAAATTTAGTACGCTAGAAGGATTTTTTGAGCTATAAAATCGTACAAAAGAAAACATGGCTGGCTAACAGGAGATTAAAATCCTTCAGGTACATACTTTTACCCCCTGTATACCATCGTCATGATATACAGGGGGTAACAGTTTCCCAAATAACTCACATAGATGCGTTGCTTGCAAATATGGCAAGGTACTGTTTAATGTACAATATATTTATTCTACTGGCAATGTGAACACTGTAGTCCAGTCAGCGTGTGCCGTAGAACACCAGTTGAAGGAACTAAATAGTATAAAGCTAATTTTTTCCCCATCGACTACTACCATTTAGACAAGTGTTTAGCAAAAAGTCCCCGCCCCTACCCCCCTTGCTTCCCCCCCTGTGCCCCCCCAAACATGAAAAGTGTAAGGGTTTCGTAAATCGCTTCTATCTCGATTACTATCGGATTATAATTTAACATATCGGATTGCAATTTTTTTTATTCTCTTTGCTGTAACATTGTCTACAATTAATGTCCAGTTAACTTTCGCCGTAACTTTTACCGTTTGTTTGTAATTCCAATTACTACCGCAAAATCATTCCCGTCGAAAGTGTCCTGGTGTGGTACAACTATCAGATTTAGCCTCGCAACTTTGTGATTTATTATTGTGTCGCGTTAATTGAGTTTGACCATCAAATAAAGGAATATCTGTTAATAATTAATCCATCTTATCATTTAACTCCCGTGACACATGTGAAAGTGTTGATTTGGTAAGATTGCCAAACATCATTTTCAAACTTGTTTTTGGACTTCAGAAAAGAAAATTACAATGAAAATAAAAAGTTCATTTTTAAAATTATTATAAAAAGAACACACACTGGTACATTTTTTAATACACTTGTCCCTTTTCACAAAAAAACAATAAGCAGGCAGTATAATAACAAGACAAAAGGCCAATTTTCAGTGAGGTTTGTTTGGTAAGGACACCCCTGTGGGAAGTGTATAAATACACATAATTAGGTGTTTGTATTGTTGGTTGTTGTATCAACTAATGAGGCCTGTATCAGTTGACGCCTTGTGACCGGTGGCAGAGCGGTAAGTACCTTGCTATAAGTAAGCATAAACAAGACAAAAGGTTAATTTTCAGAGAGGTTTCTTTGGTAAGGACACCCCTGTGGGAAGTGTATAAATACTAGAGATGAAACGGATACCGGATATCCTGCGAGCTGCAAGGCCGGATATCCGTTATCCGGCCGGATATTCAGTGAAAAAAAGATCTCCTATTTGGCAATATTTCGACATTAACAGTGAAAATAATAAGTTTGCTGTTTTTTTGTTGTGCCGGCTTCAAATTTCTCGTGTTGGTGAAGGGAAAAAGGAAGGTACGCGAGTGTTAGGTTATTTTTTGTTAACAGTTAAATTAATAAATTCTTTCAGTTGAATAAAGTATGAATTTTAATATGGCTTTTTTGTATTTTCGACTTTAAATAAAAGCCGTCATAATTATAAGCCATTTTATTGATATTTACCTCACAAAGATTCGATTTCGGATTTGTAACACAGGAGGGACATTATCAATGGACCTGCCTGCCTTTTGGATTGAAGACTTCTCCGGCAATTTTTCAGAGGATATTAAGCAATATATTGAGAAAATATAAACTAAACGAATTTGCTGTCAATTACATAGATGACATTCTTATTTTTTCAAAAACTTTTGCTGAACACATTGATCATCTGACAAAGCTGCTGAATGCAATCAAAACAGAAGGTTTTAGATTAAAATTTACAAAATGCACATTTGCATCAGATATGGTAAAATATCTGGGTCATATAATTCAGAATAATTCAGTCAAGCCAGTAAAGGATAATTTGATTTCAATAAAGAATTTTCCTATTCCAAAAACACAAAAGAATGTGAGACAATTTCTAGGAAAAATCAACTTTGATCATGAGTACATTCCGAAGAGTGCAATAATACTAGATCCTTTGCATAATTTATTAAGGAAAAATCAAAAGTTTATTTGGACTGATAAATGCCAAAATGCTTTTGAAGCGATGAAAAACCTAATATGCTCACAACCGATCTTGGAAATTTTTGATCAAGATTTACCAATTAATATATATACAGATGCTTCTCTAGAGGGTGTTGGAGCTATTTTAAAACAGACACAATCTGATGGAAAAGAAAAACCTGTTGCTTACTTTTCGAAAAATTAAACAGCGCACAGAAAAAGAAAAAAGCAATTTACTTAGAATGCTTAGCTATAAAAGAGGCAGTGCGATACTGGCAATACTGGTTGATAGGTAAACCATTTACAGTTTATTCAGATCACAAACCGCTGGAAAATATGAATATCAAATCTAGAACCGATGAAGAGCTGGGTATTGCTTATCCCAATATGATTTTCAAATTAAATATTCTCCAGGAAAGTACAATATTGAAGCTGATTGTCTAAGCAGAAACCCAGTCTTAGAACCAGATGAGAACCAAGATGAGCAATTAAAAGTTGTCACCTTAATAAAATTAGAAGATATCTTAAAAGATCAGGTCAAAAATGAGAAGATACAGTGGAGAAAAGATAAATTGATATCGAAGAATAATGTTTATTACAAGAAAGTAAAAAAAAGAAAAAATAATTCTATCAGAAAAATTCAGCATAGATTTTATCAAAAATGTTCACACAGACCTAGGTCACATAGGAATTAATCAAATGCAAAAAAGGATAAGCTCATGGTACACATCAGAAAACATGGCAAACAATATAAAGAGAACTTGCGAAAGTTGTGCAGTATGTTTAAAGAACAAATCAAGAGGTCAAAATAAATATGGATTGATGTCCTACTTGGGTCCCGCAACAAAACCTTTTGAAATATGTTCTATTGATACGATAGGTGGTTTTGGGGGTTCACGGTCAACAAAGAGATACTTGCACCTGCTATCAGATCATTTCACGAGGTTTGCATATATTTTGACGACAAAAACTCAAAATACCAACGATTTCATCAAACTCTTAAAATCCACAGAAACTAATGACATTGGCATGATACTATCAGACCAATATCCGGGTCTTAATTCTAGAGAATTCAAAAAAATTTTGGATGAAAAAAATATTCCAATCATTTTTACTGCAGTAAACTCGCCTTTCTCAAATGGATTAAATGAAAGATTAAATCAAACGCTAGTCAATAAAATTAGATGCAAAATCAACGAAAATGACTTAAAAGTGGCTTGGACAACTACAGCCCGTAATTGTGTAAAAAACTATAAAGAAAAGGAGCACACTGTCACTGGTTATGCGCCTCAGTACCTACTTAACGGCACAGATGTTACGATTTTGCCAAATGAGTTAAAACTTAAGAAGACTGACATCGATTTGATTCAAGACAGAAAAAAAGCTCTGGAAAATACTATAAAGTCACATAATTACAACAAGATAATTTACGATAAAACCAGGAGACATATTAACTTCAAAGTTGGTGATACTGTTTTTGTGGAGAAAGGAAACAAACCTAACAGGAAGAAGCTCGACGAAATTAATTCCAGCACCTGCATTGATGAACCATGAAGAGGATATCGAAGATGAATGAAAATTTTTGCAATAATTTTCTTTCCCGCGGAGGGGGAGATGTAAAGGAAATATATTCCCTTTAAATTTGAATCCTATAATGTCAATTAGAATGCAATCATCGATTATCATTTGTTTTGTTATTCTATTATTTGATTGTTAGAAAAAAACCATTCAAAGTGATATTAATAAACGTAAATGTCGTTTCTTAGTTAAAAAAAACTTTGCAACACAAGTGTTTTATTTAGAAATTAATAAAAAGGAATTAAACCTATCAACTTTTTATATGTATATATATATATATTGTATTCTTATGTATATTTGTAAAAGCCCTAATTCCAAGAGATTTCTTATCAGTGGTGAAACAAAGTCAAATACTTTTCTGAAATGAACGAGTTTTCCACCCAGTAGTATTGAACCTATAGAACTATAAATTTTTAAAATTTTGCTATAAATTAGATTTTTTTTTAACCTTTTTTGAACAAATATATTGCAGACATTTTTGTTGGGTAATTTAATTTGCTAATCTCCGAAAAGCAAGTAATTCCAATCGGATGTGCCAATTATTAGATAAGTTCAGTAGTTTTCTCCTGTTTTAAAATCTTGTCTCATAAATAACATATTATGTTATGTTACTTATGTATGATACAGTTTTTACCACATGAATGAACATTAACTACATAAGTTCCTATTAACTTGCTTTTGTCTATTATACTTGGTATTAACTAGTTCAGATCTTATTATTTAAAATCAATACCCATCACGGTTTTATTATTTTTCTTATTTGTTAAGAGTTTTATTAGAGGTATTTATCTGCTGTAACGCAATGTATCTTTTCATACTTGATATACTGTTATTATACTTACATACTGTAAATATATAAATGTGGAATTCCGTATAAAAGCGTGATAGGGTGATAATAAATTAATAAGTTTTATGATATATTACAATGATGGGAATAACCTTCAAATGTTATAAAAAGAGAATTTTTCTTATAATTTTTTTTAATAAGTTTTAGAGATAAAGATAAAGCATATTTTAAAGTCCTCTTGAGGTGATAAATGGCCCTATGGAATTTGATTGTACTTTGCGTCCTTCAGTGAAGTTGTTGCATTGATACAGGGATATCGTCATGAATTGCAGTGTTGTGAATGTTGTTTGTATTGTAAATTTATTACATTGAATGTTATTTGTGTTTAAAAAGTGAAGGTTATTGCCACCTAGCGGTATAGTTTGTAACTTGACTGTTTGAATTACAGATTACAAGTTACGTCCATAGGGTCGCACTATTTTTTAAGGATAGAGGATAAAGCAGATTTCTGGAGTCTGTATATTATGTAGATTAAACAATGGTGGTTGTTTTGTTTATGTGTTGGAAAATGTTATTTATAAATAGCCTGCGTTTCTAGTTAAAAATGCTCTCTTAATAACGTGGATCTCCTGTAAACAGCTAGCATTATCTAGCTAGTGGTCAAAGTGGCCAATTTAAGTGTTTTGTTCGGGTCGGGAACATATTTATTGTGAAATGTGCCGTGAAATAAAACTAGATGATTTCCTACGTGAATCCATGTTTTTATTGAAGTCCTTCTGCTCAACTACCCATTTATAACAATTTGTAATGTAAAAAAATAAAAGAAAAAGTTTGTAATCAACCAGGCTATAATAATTAGCAAATTTGTAAAGATGCATAAATGTACAAAAGTAATAACTTATTACGCTGCTGTGTTTGGCCGCAGCTGGTCTAGGATTATGTTATATGGCATTTGATAATCTAAATTCCACCTGATTCCTAAAAAAAAAGATTACAAATTACAAACTTTATAATGTTATGTGTATAAACCATAGTTGAAGAGGGCCTTAATAGGCTGAAACCGTTTACAGTCAGAAATAAATTAAGTGGAAAAAAGTTTTAAATTGTTTTAATATAATATTATTGTGATAATAGTATGCAATTTATGAATTCAATTTAAAATACCAGAATATGTACATATGTTGCTGTGTGGCTGCCTGGCCGCAGCTGGTTTAGGATTGTGATGGTCCATTGCAACCTATTGCTGATGGCTTAATGGCCTATGTTCCACTGAATCCTGAAAAAAAGATTAAAAGTGTTGGCATGACTAAGAACGTTGCATCAAGTACACCCCAGAGTAACTAACCATCACCGTTTCGCCGAGAGGCAGAGAGGATGGACCGCCAAACAACTCGGTCTTGAAACACACTCCTTGCTTCACGGTAGTGCCATGTCTTCCTCGGGCATCCCCGACCTCTTCTACCATTCACATTTGCGGCATATATTCTTCTTAAACTCCTTACCTCGTTCATTCGCTCTACATGCTACAATAATTATATATACTATACTTATAATCTTACTCATAATATTACAATAAAAACACATAAATTTGTTTAAGACCACTTTTATTTTTATCATAATATTACACTTACAGCAGCCTTGCATTCTTTGCAGATCTCCAAGTTTCTTACACAATCATACATGGTTTTTACACACATTCGCAGGAATCTCATTTTTACAGCGTTCAGTCTACTTGAATCCTTTCTCTGCCAGTTCCATGCCTCTCTCTGCCAGGTACAAGTAATCTCCTCAGGGCAGGTACCAGCACTCCATTGTGGACTGCCAGCTTCCCTTCTTTGGAGTTGTTTGTTAGCGCCAACGGTGTTCAGTCCTCCATTAATGGAGTTACCTGCATTTACCCATCTCTCGTAAACAAACTTCCCAGATGCACAAACTCATCCACCTACTATATTAAACACTGTTTTTTTACTCTCTCTTTTAAACACCATCACTTTAGACTTACATTCATATTTGTTCATCCTAGACACGAGAGACTGTAGATCTTCCATACAAATCAGCAAGGCATCATCAGCATACGACGGGCAACATACTTTCAGATTACTCAATTAGAGTAGATCGTGACAATACTGTTTAACCAACTCAGCCCAAAGTAGATTGTGATAATATTGTTGAAATGCATGTAATTAATTTCATTAAATATATAATAATAATTTAAATTACCAGTATTTTCCCAGATAATCTCACTATCAGCGTAAATCAAGCACTGCGAATTTGCCTGAATTTCCATTTCTATGTTGGAGGTAGTCGCCCTAAATTATATAGGTTTGAAGTAGAAGTTGGTAGCAGGTGTGACCACAGCCTCCTAAAATATATACAATAAAGATTTATGAAACAGTTTTTAAATTATGTAATTACATAGAATGTATTTCCAACATAATTGTTTATACACAGTCAAAAGTGAGAATAGATGTTTAGGTACTGGTTTGTCTTCTAAATTTCTATTATAATTAATAAATATTGCACTCGAAATTAAAATGTTTAATATTTTCACTCACGTTTGACGTGGAAGCTCTTGAATATTTTCTTTCAATGTTCTGTTGTGCAAACAGACCGCAAATATTACATTTTTTCTTCACTTGAGCTGCGCATTGTATTTCCGATGTTATTTGAGCACTGTACGAATTTTTCATTGTCTGAGAACTCAGTCTCAAGTCTATTACCTCATTTCAGCATGCATTCATCCATTCATCATTATGAGGGTTCAAATGCAAACGAACAACAACTGACAACATAAATAAACCAATTCCTCCCAATGGTTCGCGATATAAAATCCTCGTGACAGGTGACAGCTGATCATGTGTGTTGTTTGCAGTGATGCCAACTGAAATCAGGCGCGGCCGGTGCCTTAAATTTTTGGTGGTTCACCGATTTCATCAAAAACGTAATGTATGTAATTTATATAAATGCACTATCTTACTTATTTATAGAGAAGATCAATTCTTCGATCCTTTTGCCGAGCGAAGACTTCAATCACCCAATTTTATTTGCAAACAGAGACAGATATACTCACCTGACAAATTCGTTATCCGATAAACACATTTATATTAGTTTTTGCTTGGAAGATACAACTTTGCATCTTTGCAAGCGGGGATACTGCATTAAAAAATTTCAGAAATCATAAATTATTTGCTATTTTACACTATGGTTCATTTCTTTATATATTATATCTATTAGTTTTAGAGGATTAGTGGCAAAGAAGAGAAGGTATTTATTTTGAAAGACCTTCGGATATTAATTAATATCACAATAATTAACACAAGCACAAGCAATTTTAATTTTATTTGCAGCGTAGGATGCTAGCGATGGCGGGTGTTTACTGACCCAATGAGCGTCGATATGAAGTTTGCAATAAGTAAAAAAAAACGCACACAAATAAAAGGTTACTTTCTGCAAAAAAAGCAAATAATAAAGTCAATGCCAAGTATGTAAATCCGTAGCACTCTATCACAAGGTGACCAGTGACCCGTTGACCCGAGGTTGCATTTTACAAGAGAAATATTATGCTTTTACTTAAATACTTCTTCAAACCCTACTTGGCTCGAGCCGTACGTTCGGAATTCTTGGATTCTTCGTTCGGATATCTCCGCTGTCCGTGCGGCGCCCTGTCGGGGTATTTTTCTTGATACGTTTTGTCAAAACCACGGTCCGGAGATGTTTCGTATGGGCTGCATATAAAATAATATTTAGCAAAACGGGGCGCTTAGGTCTAACGCGCAGATTGATATGTACCTCGGTTTCTCGTTCCTAGCCAGTGTTAACCGCGCGGGTGGAGTGTTTTTGCCGTATTTATCTACTATATTCTTACATTTAGTATGTTATTAATTGCAATTTTAAAGATTTTTTTTAATACTTTGTTTAATTTTATAATTAAAAACATTAAGTAAGATTACGATGAGCTGTAAATTGTTTTTCAACTTTGTTGGTGGTTCGTTGCACGAGTGCACTAAGGCACCGGCCGCGCCTGACTGAAATATTGATGAAAATAGAGATCGTGTATTGCGAAAAATTTGGTCCCTGGTCTCGATACGGGAATCGGGCTGAAAAAAGATGTCGTGTCATAACCCCAAGTTTTTTCATCGTTTTTGTAGATTCGGGCTGAAAAAGGAGGTCTGCTCTATTTTCGGTTGGTAATGCTGATTTTCGTACAGATTGGTGGCGGTACTTTTGACATCTGTCATACTCATCTGTCATTTACGTGTTGTAACATTTTTAGGGATTGGTTTATTTATGCATTTTTATAAGACGGATAGAAACAAGGTTTTGAAAGCTATTGCTTTGGCATCTGCGGCAGTTTTACCGGCGCTGCAGTGATTTAAAAAAGGCGAGTGACTCACAGAATAGATCGGAAGTTGTAGAGAGAACCGTGGCTTCTTCGGCGTAACGAACACGGCGCACTAAATATGCTCAAAACAATGAACTTCGTCTAAAAAATCGTCCGGTTTCTTTAAAAATATGTATTTGAGATTGCCAGACGCGGTGTTCGCTGGAGATCGCCAAAAAAATTCAATTAAAATTGAATTTCCCAAGCTGTCTGGATGCTCTAGATGGGAAGCACATTGTCTTCAGGGCCAAAAGATGTGATGGCTCTTCTTTTTTAATAATAAAGGCCAACACAGCATTGTTTTAATGGCGCCTAGTAATTTAGTGACGGTATACCCCACCAACAGTCTTGCATTGGTGCAAGACTGTTGGTGAGGTATACCGTCAATGCTCACTGAATCCCGCTACAACAATTGTCTAACAATATTATGAAACAACAGGCACAGAGGGGTTTGCCCCCTGAAAGCGGATTTTCAATTACCATCTAGGCAGACCAAGACGCGTGCTTGAAAATGCCTGGGATTGGGATTTTGGCAAACAGGTTAAGAATCTTAGCTCCAATCAACTTCGGCATGGGTAAAGTTGAATCCATTACGTGGACAGTGTATGCGCTTTACAACTTTCTTAGAAGAGAAAATAGCAGCATGCGTGGAAATTATGGAGCAAGGGCACCAAACTTATTGGGATCCGTTGTTGAACGTTGAGCAGCAGGCAGCAACAGACCTCCAGCAAGTGCTTCACACTTTTGGGATCTTTTCATAGATTTCTTCACCCTGTTCCCTGGCAGATGTTGAATAATGTCTATGTACCTATAAGTCTAAATCTTAAAGCACTACTTACTTTAGTTGTAATCAATTTAGGAGGCAGATATCGGACCATCGAACCATTTATTGGATAACAACACCTCTGCCATAGGTCACCCCAAGTGGTTTTCTATGTTTAGTGATTTAGCAGGGGTACCCAGGTTCATGGGGCAAGGTTAGTCCGGGTCTTGGCAGTGAATGCATCTGCCCACTGGCTGCCTGGCAGGGCGGATCGAGAGAAAATGGTTGAGGGAGTCCCTTCTTCCCTTTGACTTCTCCAACCATACTCTCTCGGAACATCGCCTTGCAGCGCAGTGGAAGAGATGAATTCACAAGTCTGTCACTCCTGGACACACTGACACCCAGATTCCTATCCACCCCTAATACCCTTTTCCTTCCCAGAACTTTCTCTCCTTCCTTTTCTAAAAAGACCCTCCATACGGCATCCCCAATAATGACATAGGCCCTGAGGGCTATTATTTTCCTCGGGACCTCCTGTGTGGAGCTAATGTGAAAAAAGTATAAGTTGTGGGTAAGATATAATAAGTTTCAAAGCTCCTTTGCCCCATTAATCCAAATACAAATAGTTAGTCAGCGTCCTTGAGTAAAGTTATAGTATTGGTACAGGGATGGGATACTGTCAGGATTCACATTCCAGGTGTTAAAGGATAAATGGCTAAAGCGCCAAGCAGCTGGAAAGGAAGAGTGACTCAAGAAACGTACAGCTGTATGGCGCTCGAGCCATTTTTACCTTTGCAAGTGTGCGACGCTTTAGCCATTTGTCCTTTCCAGCGTCAATATTATTAAATAAAGTCCTCCGCCGATATTTTTAAAACATTTTTCATTGAACATATCAATTTTGTGAAATTCTTATTTTAATTTATCATAATTTGGAAGGCATAACAACTGTTTTCATGAAATTCATAATAAATACCAATATACTTAATTTTTCTATACTTTATCAATTATCAATATTAAACAATCAATACAATACAATAAGTACATATATTATATAGTTAAATACATATTAGGAATAGTCAACATTTTCAGAAGTCTTGCCAATGCAGTATTGATATGAAATCTTTGGGCAACTGGAGCGGCGAATCCTTCCTTTAGCTCCTCCACATATAATTTTCGACCTCCTTCCGGCCGGGCTGTTGTGGGGAATCCACACCCCCTCTGCCACAAAAAATCTTTTAGCAACTATGAAATTCTGAAACAAAGAAGATACCCTTTATGTTTCACGCACTTAATGACTGTATTAAAAATCACAATATGTATTATCATAAAGTATTTAAGTGTTTTTTCACAGGGAAGTTCTTGGAGATTTCATTCCTGCCAGTGAAGTATAGTTTTTTTTACATTTAGTTAGAAAGATTATTCCATAGTAAACAATATTAGGTAGAAACCAGGTTATCCTTGAAGTTCCTGTCTTCCTGAACAGATTTTTTTTTAAATGAGACTTCACTAGTAATTTTTTTTATATTTTGGTTTTTATATATATACACATGTAACATAATCATGAGTAATTAAATATGCAACATTGATTAAAAAACTGTAAAAACACATATATAATTTCATTACATTAATAATATTTTTTTTACAATAGCTCCACACAGGAGGCCCTGAGGAAAATAATTCCCCTCAGTGCCTATGTCATCTTTGAGGATGCTGTATGGAGGGTCTTTTTAGGAAAAGGAAGGAGAGAAAGTTATTAGAAGGAAAGAAGGTAGGAATCTGGGGTCGGTGTATCCAATAGCGGCAGACATATGAATCTATTCTTACCACTGTAGTGCAAGGTTGATGGACAGACGCATCCGCCGCCATGATCTGGACAAACCTCACCCCCATGAACCCGGGCACCCCTGCTATGTCCCCAAATGTAGCGAACCACTTGGATGACCTATGGCAGAAATGTTGGTCATCCAATAAATGGGACAGTACTCATACCCGCCTCCCAAATTGAATATAGAAGGAAACTATTCGTAGAAGCATGCACTCACTTGAAAAAATTAATGGTTACTTACTTTTGTGTCAAGAGTAAAGCGTTGATAGATTCCACTTAGTAATATTCATGTCTCCGGCAACCACCTCAATCCTGATCCAGTCATCCTTTCCATATCTCACATCAAAGTAGACTGATCCATCCAAGACAAAATGGATCTCTTCATCCGTGTGCAAATGTTCTTTGAAGAATGACTTATCGTAATTTGGCAGACACTCCGGCTAAAGTTCGGTGTTTGGGCTAAATTCCTAAAAAATAAAACTAGTTATTTTTATACTAATTTGGGGTCGGGGAATCCGAATCTGAAAGAATTAGGCGGCGGCAAGCAATATTAACTGAATTAAACGACTTTAAAAAAATTTATACACATACAGGAAAATAGCCATTTTGGAAGCATTTTGATTCCTAGAAAATCAAACTAGTTATTTTTATACTAACTATGGGCCGGGGAATCCGAATCTGAAAGAATTAGGCGGCGGCAAGCAATATTAACTTAATTACACGACTTAAAAATTTTCTATACACACACACATGAAAATAATCATTCCGGAAGTATTTTGACACATGTAGTACAAAGATCATAGAAAAACACGATAACATAGATGTTTTTACCACACAAAATTAAGTGTTGCCATTAAGCAGTAATATTTATAACGTAAAATAACATGTTTATATTTTAAGTACTTATTTTTTATAATTGATTCTCAAATATTTTAGGAAGGTACACCAACTAGTATTGTGGAGTTTTTATGCCTTGACGCGAGTAGGCGTTATAAAGGGGCACGTTCTTTTGTATCACAAACCATGTTACATAAACCCGGCGTAGCTGCTAAACTACTTGAAAACAGGGATGTTTTTTTGCCGTGACGCGAGCAGGCGGTATAAAGGGGCACAAACCATGTTACACAAACCTAGCGTAGCCGCTAAACTACTTGAAAACAGGGATGTTTTTTTGCCGTGACGCGAGCAGGCGGTATAAAGGGGCACAAACCATGTTACACAAACCTAGCGTTAGGTTAGGTTAGGGACGCGAGCAGGCGGTATAAAGGGGCACAAACCATGTTACACAAACCTAACGTTAGGTTAGGTTAGGTTACGCATTTTTAAGACTACGAATTTTCATACTTTTGGTTTAAGAATACGCCGTTGAGATAGTCGTAATTCATCAGGTTAATGTGTTATGTGAAGAATTATCGTGTCGGAAATTATTGATATAGGGATAAATATTTTTGAGAGCTGGTAACACTGCCGGCACATGTTTTTGTATATTTCTTGTTTTTCTATGATCTTTGTACTACATGTGTCAAAATACATCCGGAATGATTATTTTCATGTGCGTGTGTATAGAAAATTTTTAAGTCGTGTAATTAAGTTAATATTGCTTGCCGCCGCCTAATTCTTTCAGATTCGGATTCCCCGGCCCATAGTTAGTATAAAAATAACTAGTTTGATTTTCTAGGAATCAAAATGCTTCCAAAATGGCTATTTTCCTGTATGTGTATAAAATTTTTTAAAGTCGTGTAACTCAGTTAATATTGCTTGCCGCCGCCTAATTCTTTCAGATTCGGATTTCCCGACCCCAAATTAGTATATAAATAACTAGTTTTATTTTTTAGGAATTTAGCCCAAACACCGAATTTATTCCGACACTCCTTGTAACAAGTTATCAAGAACTCCATCAGTTTTGTAAGTATCGCAGTTGATCTGTGGAGAAAATATGGTGACAGCTTAAAATTGGAAAAGAATAATGTTAAAATATTATATTTTAGGTACAAATTAATACAAGCTATTGTATTACCTTGAAATATTCAACAGTCTGTTTGAAAAGTTCATCAAGGTTGAGGAATTCAGGAGGGATCCTCTGGCGTTCCAACTGCTTGGAGTTTACAAAACTGTCTGTCAACCAAGCGCGCACCATTTTTGCTTTTTATAATAACTCAATTACCTCATTTGACCAAGTTTTAGAGCAAGACATTATGATAATGGTCCAAAAAACCAACGATTCGCGATATAAAGACAACAAACTGCACACAGAAACTGCAAATTATGATGTTGTTTATCGCTATAACAATATTTTGATTTTGATCACACGGTTCGACACGGATGACATTTTTAAAAGGTGTTGCCATTTTTTGACGTTTTCTTCTTCTTCTTTAAATTAAATGGCTTTTCACCCCAATGGAGTGTTCTGGCCAGTGTCAAGTAGAGAGTGTGCTAGTTTTTGTATTTGTGAGTGTGTAGGTTAATATTTATTTACCAGAACAAGTACATAACATAAATATATAATATACAATTCACTAAACACACTAAATACAAATAAATATATATATATATACATACATACATATATATATACATATATATATATACACATATACACACATATATATATATATATATATATATACATATATACATACACATATATAAATTATAATATATACACACATATATACGCACATACATACACACATATTTACACATACATACATACATACATACATATACATGTATGAATAATTCGGTAGGTAAATTTACAAGTTGATGCCATTAACTTTAATAAAATAAGAAATGATTTTATATACACGTTTGTCAATAGAGGATAACAAAAATGCCATGTCATAGGGGGGCAATATACCTGTATTGATCAGATCAGGGATGAAATTTTTATAATTATTATTTATAGGGCAACTGAAAAATATATGGTTGAGGTCCTCCTCTTCAAGGCGACACTCACACATGGCAGAATTCTTAACCTGAATTCTTGTCAGGTGAACATTGTGGCAGCAATGTCCTATTCGCATACGGCAAATGGAAGAAGTTGAAAATTTGTTCAAAGAGAGCCCAGAAAACCACGGTTTTGAAGGAATCGTGGGCTGCAATTTGTAAAAATGATTACCCTTTGTTTTACTTGACTCATTCCAATGATTCTGCCATGTGGAGATCATGTTTTCTTTCAGTTTGATTAGAAGGTCGTCGGGGTTTAAGAAATTGTACAAAAACTCTCCGGAATAGATGGCATCTTTCGCCAATAAATCGGCCTTTTCGTTACCAGGGATACCGCAGTGGCTAGGTATCCAAGCCAACGCGATCTCTCTGCCAGAGATAGCTAACTTATGTAATAAAGTGCGGATTCCAATACACAAATCATCTTCCGGGTAGTGGAAAGGGGAGGAGTTTAATTTTTGAAGTGCACTCAGGGAATCGGAGAGAATTAAAAATTTTCCAATTTGAATACTTTCAATATATTTTAAGGATTCTAAAATAACTATGCATTCAGCTGTGAAAATTGAGGCTTCTTTATGAATTTTTATTTTTTTACTGATTTGGTCTCTTGGGCAGTGGAACGCCGCTCCCACATGGCTAGATAAGGGAGATTTAGAACCATCTGTATAAATAGTTTTCCAGCCGGTCCATTTCGAGTTTAAAATGTGGATAAATTTACTTGGAGCTTCGTGGTTGCCAGGAAAGCCAAGTGAAAAAATAATATTAGGTTTGAGCGAATGAATTTGAAAGGAATTTATATATAATGGAAGTCTGTCATGGGGATTTAAAATAGGTTTATATGCATTGTAAGTATGGAGGCTTTTGACGAGAAGTGGGATTGTTTTGTTCCTCCAATATGGAAGTGATCTAACTTGAGTAGAGAGAGCAGCAATTTTGTCCATCAGTGGGTGATTAGACAGTCTGAAACATTTAAATAAGAACTTGTCTGCCAAGAACTGTCTTCTGAAATGGAGAGGAGGGTCAACAGCCTCCACCTGCAAAGCGTTAATTGGGGAGGATCGCATGGCTCCGATAATTAATCTTAGGCTTTGAGATTGGATACGGTCTAACCTTGTAAGGTTTTTTTTAGAGGTGGGCTCAATGAGGAATGACGCGTAATCCAAATGGCTTCTAACATATGCATTATAAAACAATTTTTGCGAGCATGGATGACTTCCCCACCAGACCCTTGACACGGCGCGCAGGGCGTTAACCTTTCCTGGTCTGTAATGCGTAAATACTACACATTGCTTCTAATAACTTTTATATCTCTATAAATATAATGAATTCTGGATTCAGATTTTAGGTATTCCTCCGTTATACATTTACACACTGAATTAAAAAATAATATTTTAAATAATTAGCAAATTTAATTCAAAATCAGAGATATTTTGTTAAATATCGGGAATAAACCACAAATACAATCAACCGTGTGCCAGTGTGAACCTTGATACGCGAAGAGTATGCGGGGGGAGATGACACGGTATGTGACGTCTCGCTTTACTTTGATATACGGGAACACGAGAAACAGAGACCGCCGTGTTGTGTTTCGACCGTCGATACCTACGACCGCGTAGTAGCTAAACATACATAGCTGTATGTATGTATTGGGTAGCAGCCCAGCGCCCAGCGCCTTAGTCGTTAGCGGGCAATCCTTCGAGATGGTCTCCTCGCCCGTTTTTTGAGCAACGGACGATGGTTTTTTCATGTTTTCAGCAATTAAATTACATTTATTATCACTTGTTACACAAATTACGAAAAACAAAAGCGATTAGCTATGAATGTTCATATATTTCCGATATAAAATCGATGATTTTAACACGTGAATTGATTACACAGCACCGGAGCGCGCGTATTTTTTTAGCACAGTAAGGGAAAGGTTAAGGCCATGCATTATAAAACAATTTTTGCGAGCATGGATGACTTCCCCACCAGACCCTTGACACGGCGCGCAGGGCGTTAAGGCCAGCTTGACTTTTGTTAATAATATGATTTACGTAAGAGTTCCACGTTAGCTTAGAGTCTAGTATGACTCCCAGAAATTTTATCTGAACCTGGACGGGGAGGATTATGTTATCGATTCGGATTGAAATGCACGGGGCAACACGTTTCCTAGAGAAAACGATAACATTGCTTTTGGTTGGAGAAATTTCCAGGCCGTGATTTGTTAGAAAAATGCAAAGATTTTTCATGCTAAGGTTGATCATTTCCTCCAGAAAAGCAATAATTCGTCCTGATATATAGATAAAAAAATCATCTGCATACTGAAGAATTTTACATGATGGATGGATACTCTGATGCAGGTCAGAGGTGTAAATATTAAAAAGGATAGGACTAAGGACGGATCCCTGAGGCAAACCCTTGTTTACCGTTCTCAACAGAGAAGGGGAATTCAGAACCTGGATTTGAATTTTTCTGGTAAGAAGAAGGTTGATTATGAAACTGGCAAGCTTACGGGGGATGCCGATTTGTAATAATTTTCTCTGTAGAACGTTTAATAAAACATTGTCAAAAGCTCCAGTAATATCTACGCAAACACCGACAAGAATATTTTTTTCAGCTAGGACCATTTGTATATCAGAAGTGAGAATTGAAATGCTTTCAGTTGTACTTTTTGTTTTTCGAAATCCAAACTGTGAGCTGGGAAGAATTTTCTCACTTTCAACATACCAGTCTAGTCGTCTTTTTATTAAATGTTCTGCAATTTTAACTAAAGAAGAAGAAAGAGCAATGGGTCTGTACTAAAGACCAGAACTAGGGTCCTTTTGGGGTTTCAGAATGGGGATGTTTAATTGGGTTTTCCAGGAGGATGGAATTTTACCTGTGTCAAACATCAAATTTAAAAGTGTAAGAAAATAATTATGTGTAGCAACATCACAGTTTTTAATGAGGCTATACGGAATACCATCTTTGCCGGGAGCTGAGTCTCTAAGGTCGCTTAAAACCTCTCTTAGTTCAAATAAATTGAAGTGTGAGTCTATCCACCCCCGCGTACGAAATGAGTATGTGAATTCCGTTTCATTCCAGTTACTCGCAGTCGGAGGAGCTAATTTATCGGCAAATTCCTTCACCCACTCTGAAGAAAGTGGATGAGCTACGGGTGGGACGTAAGAACCTCTGAACCGGCGGATTGAATTCCAAACAGCTGAGAGTGGGGTGTCGGGAGATAAGGAAGAACAAAAGTTTTTCCATCCTTGCCTTTTTTTATTTTTGAGCAATCGCTTGGTCTTAGCTTCAATCTTTTTGAAGTTCAGGAAATTCTCAAGGGTCATGTTCAAAGAATATATTTTAACATACCTCTTCCTGGATTCTATTGCGTCTGCACATTCATTATCCCACCACGGGGCTGGAGGAGGTTTTCCTTTATTGCCAGGTAATTTGATAGGAATGCATGTCTCTGCAGCCGCTATGATTGATGAAACTAGCAACTCGTAACATTCCGTGACATTATCTTTAGTCGGAGAGGGCAGACTAAGCATGGAGAGCTTTATGAGCTTTGAAAAATCAGTCCAGTTGGCCTTCGAGGTTACAAATCTCGGTTTACGATTACGAAACGTGAAAGCCTTGTTGGTATGGAGCATGTTGGAGGATTCTATGAGGATTGGGTAGTGATCACTCCCGTGCGGGTCCTCCAGAACTTTCCAGAACAAGGATCCAGCTATGTTAGAGTTGCAAATGGTAAGGTCGACCACGCTGGGTCGTTGACCTGGAACCTGAACTCGGGTAGGGGAACCGTCATTCATAATGCAAAGATCAAGATCGTCAAGAAGGTCAACAATGTTTCTTCCTAATCTGTCGCAAGACACAGAGCCCCATAATCCGTGGTGAGCATTAAAGTCTCCCAGAACAAGGAAAGGTGGTTCGATCTTAGAAAGCATTGCTTGAAGAATTGATTTAGAGGGTTTATTAGAAGGGGATATATACAGGGAAAGGATTGTAGTGCCAAAAACCTTTGCGGCCGTCACCTGAAAAGGGCAACCGGCTGGCTTAACATCTACTGGGGAAAAGGGTAGGGATGTTTTAATGAGAAGAGCGGAGCCACCCTTCCCATCTTGGCGGTCGTCACGAAGACAGTGGAATCCTCGAGCTCTGAAATGAGAGTCCGGTTCAAGCCACGTCTCAGAGACGGCAGCCACTGCAATGGAGAGTGAGTTTAATGTGTGTAAGATGTCTACTGATTTGTTTCGGAGACTATGGCAATTCCACTGAAGAATCCTCATCAGAGGGGCCATTTCTAGAGGTATTTATAATCTGTGCAATCTGTTTGGCAACGTGGGACGGTATTTGTATATTGTTTTTATTTAAAGTCTGAAGGATGTGTAAAAATGAGGTGATAAGTGTAGAATTAAGATCGTTAATGTTATGTGGGTCTGCGTTAACAGGTGACTTGAGTATTGTTCTATCAGAGTTGGGAGGGAGTTGTCCATTGGGGAACCATAACAAGGATTCGTGACTAGTGGCATTCTTTTTTGGGAGAACTCGGGGTTTACTGACCTTTAAAACTGTTTTCTTCGTTGATGAAGAAGAAGATTGATGAGGGGAGGAAATATTTTTGGATGCAGTTTCAGCATAAGAAATGACAGCCTTATTGAACATTTTGGATGCTTCCGCATACGAAATGTTCTTAACAGCCATTGTATGTTTGATGTTGCGTTGCCTTGACATTTCAGGGCAAATTTTGCTGGTCGCCAAGTGGTTTCCTGAGCAGTTTAAGCACTTATAATTTTCCTCCGTTGTATTACAGCTATCGCCACTATGAGACGAAGTGCACTTATAGCATCGAGGTTCTGATCTGCAGAGGGTCTTCGTATGTCCAAACCTACAGCACTTATAGCACTGCACAGTTGGAAACACGTAGAGATCCACTGGTAGGGAGACGTGGAACATGGTGACATTTTGAGGGAGATCTTTGGAGTCGAATGTGAGGACAACAGACTGAGAGGGTCTCCATTCTATGGCGTTTCCAGTGTTAAAACGATAATTTAGTCTGCGAGCTTTAATGACCTTTCCGTAACCCTGGGGAACCTTAATATTCTCCAAGATGTCCTCTGTCGTCCAGTGTGGAGGAATCCCCTTAGTGACTCCAAGTTTAGTAACCTGGTAAGAAGGAATGAATACGTTATAGGAGTTTTCCTTGGCAACCGTGGATTTAACAAAATTATTGGCTTCAGTCGCTGTCTTAAACTCGACGGAAAGACGGTTACGACCAACCGACTTAACTCCATTCCAGACAGGACTGATTTTATTTTTGTGGAGAAAGTGACCAAAGTCAATGTCATACAATGTTGTTGGACCTCCTTCCTTTGTAATTTTAGTGACATGCGTAATGTATGGTGGCCTGTCTAAATTGTTGTAAATTCGTGAGGGTGTAGGGCCTGGTGTCGGTTTGGGGGCAGGAGTAGTTGGACTAGCAGTGGGCGTTGCAATCGGCGAGTTGAGTGGCTGGATAGAAGGGGACTGCTGATTGGGCGAAAGAATACCATTGTCTACAAAGATTTTATTTTTATCAAGGGCAGGAATTTTGTGGGGTACTTTTTCGGAATCTGTACTGGAATTTCGCACAAGCTTTAAATTTTTCCTTTTTTTAGTCGTTATTGTGATGAAGTCTGAGGGTTCTGGAATATCGGTGGCAACCGTTTCCATTGAGCCCACCGAGGAGTCTGATAAAGAGCCATCGTTGATTTCGTCCGGGGGATCGGGGGGTTTAGCCCGTTCCATCTCTATACCAATATTTTTAAACCTACCTACATCAAATATTTAACAAGACTTACCGACAAACAGATAAAAACAACACAATATTTAAGGATTAACACAAATACAGTTACACAAACTAAATTACAAAAGAATTTAAGCACTAAATGGGTTAAAATAACTAATATGTTTGATTTGGTTTGATTTATGTGGTGAAGAGACACTCAAAAAACGACCGTTCGTGACAGCTGTCATAGACAATCAATTCTTTTCTCCAATCAATTTCTCAATCCATCCAAGACAAAATGGATCTCTTCATCCGTGTGCAAATGTTCTTTGAAGAATGACTTATCGTAATTTGGCAGACACTCCTTGTAACAAGTTATCAAGAACTCCATCAGTTTTGTAAGTATCGCAGTTGATCTGTGGAGAAAATATGGTGACAGCTTAAAATTGGAAAAGAATAATGTTAAAATATTATATTTTAGGTACAAATTAATACAAGCTATTGTATTACCTTGAAATATTCAACAGTCTGTTTGAAAAGTTCATCAAGGTTGAGGAATTCAGGAGGGATCCTCTGGCGTTCCAACTGCTTGGAGTTTACAAAACTATCCGTCAACCAAGCGCGCACCATTTTTGCTTTTTATAATAACTCAATTACCTCATTTGACCAAGTTTTAGAGCAAGACATTATGATAATGGTCCAAAAAACCAACGATTCGCGATATAAAGACAACAAACTGCACACAGAAACTGCAAATTATGATGTTGTTTATCGCTATAACAATATTTTGATTTTGATCACACGGTTCGACACGGATGACATTTTTAAAAGGTGTTGCCATTTTTTGACGTTTTAACGTCTCAAAATATTATTACTTTTTCTATAACGGCAACTAGCTGCATGATGAAAACGAAGACGAAAATCGGCACTACCAACCACCGGTGGTTGGTAGTGCCGATTTTCGTATTTTTTTCATCCCGAAGGCATAGACAAACTATGAATATCATAGAACTACCCAACCACCAATTGTTGGCACGTTGGTAGTGCTGATTTTCGTACTGTTTGGTATTTATATTTCGGCGGTATTTTTGAAATCTGACATCTGATTCGTATTGTACTAACTTGTAACGCTTCTAAAATTATTCAAGGCATTAAGAAATGTTAATGATTGCCGTATATTGTCCAATTACTTGTTCAAACTTTTTACATGGTGTCAATATAATAGCTTACAATCCAACATAAACAAATGTCAAATTATGAGATTTTGCTGAATAATGAATCCATTTTCATTATTCCATTAGTAATATTTCGTTATTAAAGGAATTAACGAGCACTGGACGTTTTAGAAAGGAAAATTTTGAGGCGTATCTTCGGACTGGGTTTAGAAAATGGATTTTGGCGCAGACCCTTGATGCTTTCGCTCGATGCTCGGTCAGAGAATGACCGAGCATCAAGCACCAAAGTCCCTGCTGAACTCTAGACCGATAAGGCGAAGGAGTCTGGGAAGACCAAGATTAAGATGGAGCGACAACGTCCTCAAAGATATATCTACCTTAGAGATTCTAAACTGGAGAGAGCTGGCACAAAACCGAGATAAGTGGAGGAAGACTCTTGAGGATGCCAAGACCCACCAGGGGTTGTAGAGCCAAGAATGATGATGATGAATATTTCGTTAGTTTCTGTATTGGAAATTAATGAGTTGGGCGTATGGTTTTATTTCAACAATAGTTCAGCTATACATTCAGTTCAACAATATTACAATACAAGCTGGCTTCTTTACGTTTTCGTCATCAAATACAGCTGATTTATATAGAGAAAATGTTTAACTCTGGATGTGCAAAAGAGCGTTGATAAAATTTTATTAAAAGGCTGATAAATTTTTTTTATTTCTGTCTTTCTTTTTCGCTATTTTCATGAATATATATATATATATATATATATATATATATATATATATATATATATATATATATATATATATATATATATATATATATACCGAGAATGCCGAGACTGAGATCTCGGTCGACCCTTGCATGTAATCATACATTATTGTAAATCAATACGATATCTAGTAAACGCATGTTTCAAAATTATAATTTTAGTTCAAACGAAATCATTAAAAAAATATCCGAACACTTATTTATGACGAAAATTTCTCTATTTTGTCTATCTATTTACGGTCTTACAAATTAATTTTACGCACCAGATTTAAATGAGATAAAAAAATAATTTGTAAGACCGTAAATAGATAGACAAAATAGAGAAATTTTCGTCATAAATAAGTCTATCTGTTTACGGTCTTACAAATTAATATATTTAAGTTTTTTTTCACATTCTTATTTTGCTTAGACATTATTGAAAAATGATAAATACAAAAATTGCCGAGAACCGAGACAGAGTTCTCGGTAGAGTTTGTAACCGAGAATGCCGAGACTGAGATCTCGGTCGACCCTTGCATGTAATCATACATTATTGTAAATCAATACGATATCTAGTAAACGCATGTTTCAAAATTATAATTTTAGTTCAAATGAAATCATTAAAAAAATATCCGAACACTTATTTATGACGAAAATTTCTCTATTTTGTCTATCTATTTACGGTCTTACAAATTAATTTTACGCACCAGATTTAAATGAGATAAAAAAAAAAAAAAATTGTAAGACCGTAAATAGATAGACAAAATAGAGAAATTTTCGTCATAAATAAGTCTATCTGTTTACGGTCTTACAAATTAATATATTTAAGTTTTTTTTCACATTCTTATTTTGCTTAGACATTATTGAAAAATGATAAATACTTATGATAAAAAAATAATTACAAAACATAATTCTAACAGCTTTATCATCACGCCTTTCAGCATTTTTGGATGTAGGTATAAATCAAAGCAAATTTGGAATGAAATAAAATCGATATTGAGTTATAATTTTAAAAAGCTGGTACGGAGAATAATTAATCTTTCTCATCGAAACCGCCCTGTACGAGCCAATTTGCTCGGCTCTGGTTTTATGATTGTGTCAAGTGTTTGCCTCTTTGTCTTTTTTGAGGTTCGGCCCCTGAATATTTTTGTCATAGATTCTTTGTATACCGACTTGGAACATCGAACTGTTTAAAAATTTGTGCTTGTGATGTCCGTATTGGGACCTTTATCCCTCGACCCGTCGCGTGGGGTCTTTAAAAGCCCAGGGGTCCTAGCATGGTCGATCGATATAAGTTTTATCGAAAATGTCGGTAACTTGCCATCGCTCCCGAGCACGACTGCAGGCCGCTAACGAACAAACAATAGTTCACGATGACTAAGGGTTCCTAATATATTTGACGTAAACTGTTGTTTATTCGTTGGCGGCCTGCAGTCATTGGCGACCTCCGTAGTCCAGTGGGTAAGACTCTTGACTCACAATCCGGAGGTCGCGGGTTCGAACCCGGCATGCGCAAATAAATTTTATTTGATTAATTTGTGTTATTTCACAATTAATTCATTTAAAATAATATATGTATAGTATATTTGCGGCATGTTCCATAGTGGAAGATACTATCAGTATCGCCCTGGTGTAAGACCACCATTCAGAATTGAAACGTTGCTTAAAAATGGCTTTAGCCGTGTTTGGTGACCAGATCTGAATAGCCAGGTACTTCCCAACCTTCCTCTTCCCTCCTCCTTCCCCTCCCTACTACCTTCAGCCTCACAACATACCCCAATTGGGGATGCCATAGTCTCACTGGCTCCAAACGGGAGCAGTTGAGATCCTTGTGCGGTATTCACTGTAAAAAAAAAAAAAAGTCATGCTCGGGAGCGATGGCAAGTTACCGACATTTTAGATAAAACTTATATCGATCGACCATGCTAGGGGGCCAGGTTTTACAAAAATGTTAATTATGTACATTTTAAATGTTCTCACTGATTCCTTACTTTTGGGAGCTTCCTAAGAGGGACTATACTTGACGCTAGCGCCGCCGAAATTCGGTTAAGTTTACTTACTATTAAAAAAGTATGATTCAAAATTGTTAAAAAATGTTCCTTGTTGATTTTTATTTCAATGCAGCCATTATCGCCTCACTATAATCAGTTAAAATAACACATAAAATGTGTGCTATAACAACAATTTAATCATATTTATTTTTGGGGTCCTAAGCGACCCCGCACGACACCTCCCGTTAAAAAAAGATGCGAAGGGTTAATATGGTTTTAACCATACATTCATAGTTTTATTGTTATTTAGTGGAGTTTTATTGTTGTTGAGCCTAAAACCGATTGTCTGTAAACCATTACACCACGGAGATCTCTATGTTACTTTTCAAAACAAACTACCCATCCAAGCCAGCCCATCAACTGAATTTTGAAATAATTTATTATTATTAAAGTGTTATCTGAAATTATTTGTTTTTGTAATAATCGGCTTGAGTCTTAGATAAGTGGAGACATATATTAGTTCATACCTCACCAATAAAAAAACAAATTGTGATAACTAGATATAATATTAATTTTTATATTAACAATTATTTAAAAATTCTTTAGAAATACAATAATAATGATGTGTTCCTTTTTTAAATTTAATTCTGATTGCAATATGATGAGGTGAGATTCTACTTTAGTCAATATGGAACAATCAAGTAAACTAAACATTTGAGACGAGGTGTTATGTCAAATGAAAAATAGATTTATAAAATATAAAACACCTGTATAAAACTATTCAATAATAGTAAAATGTAAATAATTTTATTTGGTTTAATTTATTTTGTATTAAATTTAATATTAAAAACACAAGAATGTGGATGTAAAATAAATAAAAACTTTAATTTAATATAAGATTTATAGGATAGTAATATTGTTATGTATAAGACTTTGTTGTAAAATAATTAGTTTAATAAACACTTTGAATAAAGGTTATTTGCTTTAAATGTTAAATGATTTCTATCAGAGTTGGTTTATATCATTTTCCAACTGCACTAGTAAGTATGTACCTGGAAAAAGTGTACAGAACTGCGCAAGTACCAGTCACACAGTTTTAGTGGTGTGTCTTCCTTTACCATATACAGCTGATTTTAGCCAGCGGTTTGCCGACCATATTTGGAGTCCGATATATTGATCATACTGCTATAGGAGCTCTGTCAAGAGATGTGATTGAAAAATATTTTTTTATTTTAATTGCTTAAATATCATGGGACAGTAAAATGACATGTACATTTTGAAGTCCAAATAAGGTCAGGAATCGCTGGTTCAACTTTGAAACGTCGTGGGGTGGACAAAGGTGGGTCACAACTGTATGGGAATTTATTTGTTTCTTGTTTTGATTTTTCTAATGTGATAAAAGGGTGTTAAATGAAGATATAAAATCACATAATATTTGGATATCATCTTCTTCTGCGGATTGACTTTGAAATTTCACATAATAGAGAAAAATCCACCCTTGTTACATAAATCTTCAAAAAATGTTAGATAAACCATTAAAAATCAACAATTTTTCAATGAAACATGAAATAGAGGGAATATTTTGATTTATTTAAAAAAATTATGAACATATTTCAAATTATCTCAAAGCAATGAATTCAAACACCAGTAAAATCCTTCTTACTCTCAAATTTCGGCATTATTTTGCGAGACTCAATCTTGGGACTTATTGTAAATATATACTACATTTGCTATGGAAGATTACAAAAAATATAGTTTAAAGGATTCATAGTAACTTTTATATACCCTAGAAATAACCCCATAACGAACATTTTCAAAACTTTGAAGTGAATCCGTAGGAAGAAGATTGTATCAGAAATTTTTAAAAAATTAAAACGCCCCTTTGAACCCATTTTTTTTTTTTTTACATTAACTCCACACAGGAGGCCTTGAGGAAAATAGTTTCCCTCAGGGCCTATGTCATCTGGGATGCTGTGTGGAGGGTCTTTTTGAGGAGAGGAAGGAATGAACATTGGTCTTGAAGAGACCCATGTTGTAGGAAGGAGGAAACACAGAGGCCGGCAAATCATTCCAGTCGAACTGTTGAACATAAGAACGAGTCGAAGAAACGACCCCTTGGGCACGCAATTGGCGTGTTTCCCGACTGCACCAGTGCCGAAGGGATCAATTATGCTAGTTCCTCGGAGCATCTTCCATTGTAATACCATTAGAACAAGGATAGCATTCCCACCCGACGCCTGTGCTCTAAAGATTGCAATCCGTCTGTTAAGATGGGAGAATCTATCAAACGGACCGCCCGTTTCTGCACAAAGTCGAGGGTATTTTTCAGGTATTTTGGAGCTCCAGACCAGAGGTGGCTGCCAAATTCAACAGTGGGGCGCACTTGCGATTTGTACAGGTTTGCAGTTGTGCACTATTAAAGTATCTGCAGGCCCTATACAGTACGCCCAGTTTCTGGGAGGCTAACTTTACTCTGGCTTCGATTGAGCCCCATACCTGGGGTCCTAGCATGGTCGATCGATATAGTTTTATCGAAAATATCGGTAACTTGTCATCGCTCCCGAGCACGACTGCGGGCCGCTAACGAACAAAAAACAGTTCACAACGACTAAGGGTTGATAAAACCTATATCGATCGACTATGCTAGGGAGGCTGAGCTGGTCACTTAGGGTTACACCAAGCATATCAATGGAGGGCCTGTTCGGAAGATTGTTGAAAGAGACTAGATTTTCATTTCGATCCCTTTTATACGTAATCAGACAAGATTGGGTCTTTGAAACATTAAATTCAACGAGATTATTTTTACCCCAAGAGAAAACACTCTCGAGGTAACCGTCCAATCTTTGCTTCAAAGCCATACGAGCTGTTGGAGTTTGTGAGCCCTTTGGGGGCTTGTCAAACAAAAAGCTTTCGTAACAATGAATTGGTGCACATGACAAAAGGTCGTTGATGTGCAACAAAAACAAAGTTGGAGACAACCGATCCCTGTGGGACGCCAGCATTTATCGAGTGTGAGGAAGAGGTGAAACCATCGGCTACCGTCTGAATCGACCTCTCCCTCAAGAAGTCGGCAATCCACGTACACAAGGATGCGGGAAGTCCGTAAGAAGGCAGTTTGTTGACAAGTCCTCAGTGCCAAACCCGGTCAAAGACCTTGGAAATGTCCAGTGCAACCGTTTGGGTCTCACCGAAACATTCCAGGCATCGCCCCCAAACATGCGACACATTTGCGAGAAGATCACTGCACGAGCGGTTCCACCGGAATCCGTATTGACAGTTGTTAATAATTTTGTTCTTCTCGAGGTATGTGAGCAGCTTGTCGTTCATCACACATTCCATCACCTTAGACAGAACTGATGTGATCGCTATGGGGCGGTAGTTGGCCGGGTTGGAGCGGTCACTCTTCTTTGGAATAGGATGGATAACCGCTTTTTTCCAACCAGAGGGCACAGAGTCAGTCTTCAGGGACACTTTAAAAAGCTTCGTCAAAATTAGAGCTGTTTCTGCAGCGCACCTCTGCAGTACCAGGGCAGGTATTCCGTCAGGCCCACTAGCTTTATTAACATCAAGCCCTCGTAAAACATGGAGTACTTCCCGATGCCGGATCCTCAGCTTTTTCATACGAAAACCGCAGTGAGGAACCGACGTCGGGACAGCACCTAATAAGTTAGCCTTTTCAGTGGCGGTGTTTGCTAGTGAGCCGTCAGGTCTGGTAAGAGGCGGCAGACTGGATTTGCAGAAATTGCGACCTATGGACACCTTTTTATCGCTCTTAGAATTTAACCCACTATTTGACCCAGCTTAATGGACATATTATTTAGTTGCCAGTCGAATAAAAAAAATTTAGTACGCTAGAAGGATTTTTTGAGCTATAAAATCGTACAAAAGAAAACATGGCTGGCTAACAGGAGATTAAAATCCTTCAGGTACATACTTTTACCCCCTGTATACCATCGTCATGATATACAGGGGGTAACAGTTTCCCAAATAACTCACATAGATGCGTTGCTTGCAAATATGGCAAGGTACTGTTTAATGTACAATATATTTATTCTACTGGCAATGTGAACACTGTAGTCCAGTCAGCGTGTGCCGTAGAACACCAGTTGAAGGAACTAAATAGTATAAAGCTAATTTTTTCCCCATCGACTACTACCATTTAGACAAGTGTTTAGCAAAAAGTCCCCGCCCCTACCCCCCTTGCTTCCCCCCCTGTGCCCCCCCAAACATGAAAAGTGTAAGGGTTTCGTAAATCGCTTCTATCTCGATTACTATCGGATTATAATTTAACATATCGGATTGCAATTTTTTTTATTCTCTTTGCTGTAACATTGTCTACAATTAATGTCCAGTTAACTTTCGCCGTAACTTTTACCGTTTGTTTGTAATTCCAATTACTACCGCAAAATCATTCCCGTCGAAAGTGTCCTGGTGTGGTACAACTATCAGATTTAGCCTCGCAACTTTGTGATTTATTATTGTGTCGCGTTAATTGAGTTTGACCATCAAATAAAGGAATATCTGTTAATAATTAATCCATCTTATCATTTAACTCCCGTGACACATGTGAAAGTGTTGATTTGGTAAGATTGCCAAACATCATTTTCAAACTTGTTTTTGGACTTCAGAAAAGAAAATTACAATGAAAATAAAAAGTTCATTTTTAAAATTATTATAAAAAGAACACACACTGGTACATTTTTTAATACACTTGTCCCTTTTCACAAAAAAACAATAAGCAGGCAGTATAATAACAAGACAAAAGGCCAATTTTCAGTGAGGTTTGTTTGGTAAGGACACCCCTGTGGGAAGTGTATAAATACACATAATTAGGTGTTTGTATTGTTGGTTGTTGTATCAACTAATGAGGCCTGTGTCAGTTGACGCCTTGTGACCGGTGGCAGAGCGGTAAGTACCTTGCTATAAGTAAGCATAAACAAGACAAAAGGTTAATTTTCAGAGAGGTTTCTTTGGTAAGGACACCCCTGTGGGAAGTGTATAAATACTAGAGATGAAACGGATACCGGATATCCTGCGAGCTGCAAGGCCGGATATCCGTTATCCGGCCGGATATTCAGTGAAAAAAAGATCTCCTATTTGGCAATATTTCGACATTAACAGTGAAAATAATAAGTTTGCTGTTTTTTTGTTGTGCCGGCTTCAAATTTCTCGTGTTGGTGAAGGGAAAAAGGAAGGTACGCGAGTGTTAGGTTATTTTTTGTTAACAGTTAAATTAATAAATTCTTTCAGTTGAATAAAGTATGAATTTTAATATGGCTTTTTTGTATTTTCGACTTTAAATAAAAGCCGTCATAATTATAAGCCATTTTATTGATATTTACCTCACAAAGATTCGATTTCGGATTTGTAACACAGGAGGGACATTATCAATGGACCTGCCTGCCTTTTGGATTGAAGACTTCTCCGGCAATTTTTCAGAGGATATTAAGCAATATATTGAGAAAATATAAACTAAACGAATTTGCTGTCAATTACATAGATGACATTCTTATTTTTTCAAAAACTTTTGCTGAACACATTGATCATCTGACAAAGCTGCTGAATGCAATCAAAACAGAAGGTTTTAGATTAAAATTTACAAAATGCACATTTGCATCAGATATGGTAAAATATCTGGGTCATATAATTCAGAATAATTCAGTCAAGCCAGTAAAGGATAATTTGATTTCAATAAAGAATTTTCCTATTCCAAAAACACAAAAGAATGTGAGACAATTTCTAGGAAAAATCAACTTTGATCATGAGTACATTCCGAAGAGTGCAATAATACTAGATCCTTTGCATAATTTATTAAGGAAAAATCAAAAGTTTATTTGGACTGATAAATGCCAAAATGCTTTTGAAGCGATGAAAAACCTAATATGCTCACAACCGATCTTGGAAATTTTTGATCAAGATTTACCAATTAATATATATACAGATGCTTCTCTAGAGGGTGTTGGAGCTATTTTAAAACAGACACAATCTGATGGAAAAGAAAAACCTGTTGCTTACTTTTCGAAAAATTAAACAGCGCACAGAAAAAGAAAAAAGCCATTTACTTAGAATGCTTAGCTATAAAAGAGGCAGTGCGATACTGGCAATACTGGTTGATAGGTAAACCATTTACAGTTTATTCAGATCACAAACCGCTGGAAAATATGAATATCAAATCTAGAACCGATGAAGAGCTGGGTATTGCTTATCCCAATATGATTTTCAAATTAAATATTCTCCAGGAAAGTACAATATTGAAGCTGATTGTCTAAGCAGAAACCCAGTCTTAGAACCAGATGAGAACCAAGATGAGCAATTAAAAGTTGTCAACTTAATAAAATTAGAAGATATCTTAAAAGATCAGGTCAAAAATGAGAAGATACAGTGGAGAAAAGATAAATTGATATCGAAGAATAATGTTTATTACAAGAAAGTAAAAAAAAGAAAAAATAATTCTATCAGAAAAATTCAGCGTAGATTTTATCAAAAATGTTCACACAGACCTAGGTCACATAGGAATTAATCAAATGCAAAAAAGGATAAGCTCATGGTACACATCAGAAAACATGGCAAACAATATAAAGAGAACTTGCGAAAGTTGTGCAGTATGTTTAAAGAACAAATCAAGAGGTCAAAATAAATATGGATTGATTTCCTACTTGGGTCCCGCAACAAAACCTTTTGAAATATGTTCTATTGATACGATAGGTGGTTTTGGGGGTTCACGGTCAACAAAGAGATACTTGCACCTGCTATCAGATCATTTCACGAGGTTTGCATATATTTTGACGACAAAAACTCAAAATACCAACGATTTCATCAAACTCTTAAACTCCACAGAAACTAATGACATTGGCATGATACTATCAGACCAATATCCGGGTCTTAATTCTAGAGAATTCAAAAAAATTTTGGATGAAAAAAATATTCCAATCATTTTTACTGCAGTAAACTCGCCTTTCTCAAATGGATTAAATGAAAGATTAAATCAAACGCTAGTCAATAAAATTAGATGCAAAATCAACGAAAATGACTTAAAAGTGGCTTGGACAACTACAGCCCGTAATTGTGTAAAAAACTATAATGAAACGGAGCACACTGTCACTGGTTATGCGCCTCAGTACCTACTTAACGGCACAGATGTTACGATTTTGCCAAATGAGTTAAAACTTAAGAAGACTGACATCGATTTGATTCAAGACAGAAAAAAAGCTCTGGAAAATACTATAAAGTCACATAATTACAACAAGATAATTTACGATAAAACCAGGAGACATATTAACTTCAAAGTTGGTGATACTGTTTTTGTGGAGAAAGGAAACAAACCTAACAGGAAGAAGCTCGACGAAATTAATTCCAGCACCTGCATTGATGAACCATGAAGAGGATATCGAAGATGAATGAAAATTTTTGCAATAATTTTCTTTCCCGCGGAGGGGGAGATGTAAAGGAAATATATTCCCTTTAAATTTGAATCCTATAATGTCAATTAGAATGCAATCATCGATTATCATTTGTTTTGTTATTCTATTATTTGATTGTTAGAAAAAAACCATTCAAAGTGATATTAATAAACATAAATGTCGTTTCTTAGTTAAAAAAAACTTTGCAACACAAGTGTTTTATTTAGAAATTAATAAAAAGGAATTAAACCTATCAACTTTTTATATGTATATATATATATATTGTATTCTTATGTATATTTGTAAAAGCCCTAATTCCAAGAGATTTCTTATCAGTGGTGAAACAAAGTCAAATACTTTTCTGAAATGAACGAGTTTTCCACCCAGTAGTATTGAACCTATAGAACTATAAATTTTTAAAATTTTGCTATAAATTAGATTTTTTTTTAACCTTTTTTGAACAAATATATTGCAGACATTTTTGTTGGGTAATTTAATTTGCTAATCTCCGAAAAGCAAGTAATTCCAATCGGATGTGCCAATTATTAGATAAGTTCAGTAGTTTTCTCCTGTTTTAAAATCTTGTCTCATAAATAACATATTATGTTATGTTACTTATGTATGATACAGTTTTTACCACATGAATGAACATTAACTACATAAGTTCCTATTAACTTGCTTTTGTCTATTATACTTGGTATTAACTAGTTCAGATCTTATTATTTAAAATCAATACCCATCACGGTTTTATTATTTTTCTTATTTGTTAAGAGTTTTATTAGAGGTATTTATCTGCTGTAACGCAATGTATCTTTTCATACTTGATATACTGTTATTATACTTACATACTGTAAATATATAAATGTGGAATTCCGTATAAAAGCGTGATAGGGTGATAATAAATTAATAAGTTTTATGATATATTACATTGATGGGAATAACCTTCAAATGTTATAAAAAGAGAATTTTTCTTATAATTTTTTTTAATAAGTTTTAGAGATAAAGATAAAGCATATTTTAAAGTCCTCTTGAGGTGATAAATGGCCCTATGGAATTTGATTGTACTTTGCGTCCTTCAGTGAAGTTGTTGCATTGATACAGGGATATCGTCATGAATTGCAGTGTTGTGAATGTTGTTTGTATTGTAAATTTATTACATTGAATGTTATTTGTAATGTTAAAAAATAAAAGAAAAAGTTTGTAATCAACCAGGCTATAATAATTAGCAAATTTGTAAAGATGCATAAATGTACAAAAGTAATAACTTATTACGCTGCTGTGTTTGGCCGCAGCTGGTCTAGGATTATGTTATATGGCATTTGATAATCTACATTCCACCTGATTCCTAAAAAAAAAGATTACAAATTACAAACTTTATAATGTTATGTGTATAAACCATAGTTGAAGAGGGCCTTAATAGGCTGAAACCGTTTACAGTCAGAAATAAATTAAGTGGAAAAAAGTTTTAAATTGTTTTAATACAATATTATTGTGATAATAGTATGCAATTTATGAATTCAATTTAAAATACCAGAATATGTACATATGTTGCTGTGTGGCTGCCTGGCCGCAGCTGGTTTAGGATTGTGATGGTCCATTGCAACCTATTGCTGATGGCTTAATGGCCTATGTTCCACTGAATCCTGAAAAAAAGATTAAAAGTGTTGGCATGACTAAGAACGTTGCATCAAGTACACCCCAGAGTAACTAACCATCACCGTTTCGCCGAGAGGCAGAGAGGATGGACCGCCAAACAACTCGGTCTTGAAACACACTCCTTGCTTCACGGTAGTGCCATGTCTTCCTCGGGCATCCCCGACCTCTTCTACCATTCACATTTGCGGCATATATTCTTCTTAAACTCCTTACCTCGTTCATTCGCTCTACATGCTACAATAATTATATATACTATACTTATAATCTTACTCATAATATTACAATAAAAACACATAAATTTGTTTAAGACCACTTTTATTTTTATCATAATATTACACTTACAGCAGCCTTGCATTCTTTGCAGATCTCCAAGTTTCTTACACAATCATACATGGTTTTTACACACATTCGCAGGAATCTCATTTTTACAGCGTTCAGTCTACTTGAATCCTTTCTCTGCCAGTTCCATGCCTCTCTCTGCCAGGTACAAGTAATCTCCTCAGGGCAGGTACCAGCACTCCATTGTGGACTGCCAGCTTCCCTTCTTTGGAGTTGTTTGTTAGCGCCAACGGTGTTCAGTCCTCCATTAATGGAGTTACCTGCATTTACCCATCTCTCGTAAACAAACTTCCCAGATGCACAAACTCATCCACCTACTATATTAAACACTGTTTTTTTACTCTCTCTTTTAAACACCATCACTTTAGACTTACATTCATATTTGTTCATCCTAGACACGAGAGACTGTAGATCTTCCATACAAATCAGCAAGGCATCATCAGCATACGGCAACATACTTTCAGATTACTCAATTAGAGTAGATCGTGACAATACTGTTTAACCAACTCAGCCCAAAGTAGATTGTGATAATATTGTTGAAATGCATGTAATTAATTTCATTAAATATATAATAATAATTTAAATTACCAGTATTTTCCCAGGTAATCACACTATCAGCGTAAATCAAGCACTGCGAATTTGCCTGAATTTCCATTTCTATGTTGGAGGTAGTCGCCCTAAATTATATAGGTTTGAAGTAGAAGTTGGTAGCAGGTGTGACCACAGCCTCCTAAAATATACACAATAAAGATTTATGAAACAGTTTTTAAATTATGTAATTACATATAATGTATTTCCAACATAATTGTTTATACACAGTCAAAAGTGAGAATAGATGTGTAGGTACTAGTTTGTCTTCTAAATTTCTATTATAATTAATAAATATTGCACTCGAAATTAAAATGTTTAATATTTTCACTCACGTTTGACGTGGAAGCTCTTGAATATTTTCTTTCAATGTTCTGTTGTGCAAACAGACCGCAAATATTACATTTTTTCTTCACTTGAGCTGCGCATTGTATTTCCGATGTTTATTTGAGCACTGTACGAATTTTTCATTGTCTGAGAACTGACGCGTCTCAAGTCTATTACCTCATTTCAGCATGCATTCATCCATTCATCATTATGAGGGTTCAAATGCAAACGAACAACAACTGACAACATAAATAAACCAATTCCTCCTAATGGTGCGCGATATAAAATTCTCGTGACAGGTGACAGCTGATCATGTGCATAATCATGTGTGTTGTTTGCAGTGATGCCAACTGAAATATTGATGAAAATAGAGATCGTGTATTGCGAAAAATTTGGTCCCTGGTCTCGATACGGGAATCGGGCTGAAAAAAGATGTCGTGTCATACCCCCATTACTCTCTGTAGTGTTCTGTTATTTTATGGACACACAGATTCTCCCAATCCTTCGGATGGAGACTACTTCGGAATAAAATAGATTCTTCTTCGTATCTGGTTTATTTATACTTCGCGTATACAATTGGGACTGCGGTAGTCTACCTAACTAGGAGCTAGCTAGCTATAATGGTTCTGGCGAGTGATAACTGAAACACCGCCTCTGAACCCCCTGATCCCCTGCCGGAGAACTTATGCACTACGGCTTGCCATCTAGCGGAATCTACCGATAGCTGATATCACCGCCATCTGTCTCTACAAGGCGGAAGCTTTTACTATACACCACATCTTCCCCCTGCTAACTTGGAACCTGGCTACATATTTCATTTTATAAACATAATATTTTAAAATCACGAAGCTATACAAACAGATGTCTCTAAAATCAACATAAACACAATAAACTAAATATTTCACAACACTGAATTTAAATATTTTCACTTTAAGAGGCTGCATTTTTTCCTGGAGGTTTTCAGAGACGTTTGGGACGTAATCGACTTCTGATTCCCTCTGGAAATCTGAAATCAGGAGAACACCGGTTAAAATCTCTCAAAAGGAGTGACGTCTCCAGCTCATCTGCACAGCATTCCGACATATCAGAAGCGATAGGGACACCACTGTTTCTTTCTCCCAATGCTCCGAACAAACGCCTTACCGATCTAACAAAAACTTTCTATAACATACCCCTCCAAAATTCCTAAACTGAGGGTTCGATTCCTGTCGTAGCATGCGGAATATTCCGATAATCACTTTAATATATATAATATAATCTATATATGTTTATACATCACCTAAGTACTCATTTCCCATAGTGTGAAATCGCTATATTGGAGAGTGAGCAATGTAGTTCCGCTTATGAATGCTGCAATAGAATAGTGTATTTTGTCATATATTACTGTCGGTTTTCGTAAGTTTATGAGTTGCAGTAGTTTGCAACTAACAGTCGAAGTTAGAGTTAAGTATTTTCAATAAAAGTGTTAAGTCATTTATTTTACGTCTGTCTTCCAGTGTGTGTATTTTTAGAATATTTAATAATAAATTATATTTTAAGTCTTCTAGTGGAATATTTAATTTAAAATTTATAAAGGCAGATTTTTTTTGTATTCGCTCAATGTTATATTCCATTAGGCTTCTAACTAGAGATACATATAATAATGTAATGGCTTGTATGGAATTAAAGTTTTTAGTTGTTCTTAATACTGTTTGGTTCTGAAACAGTTTTTTAAATAAGGAAAAGAAGGAGAGGAGAGTTCTGGGAAGGAAAAGGGTTTAAGGGGTGGGTAGGAATCTGGGGTTCAGTATGTCCTGGTCATCCGCCATCAACACCTAGACAAACCTTACCCCATGAACCCGGGCACCCCTGCTAAATCACCAAACGTAGCGAACCACTTGGGGTGACCTATGGCAGAGGTGTTGGTTATCCAACAAAGGTTCCCGGGGCGGCGGTACCCATTCCCGCCTCCCAAATTAAAATTACCATAGCATGTACCATCATCCAGGTCCTCGTGCACTCCAATCCAAAATATCATTAAAATATTGGATAAGTCCGGCTAGGAACGTAATTCGACATCGAATCACGAATCATCGAATTCACGATTGAGTAAATGCATTTCTTGTTTTAAAAATAACCCGCGTGGTAGTTTCCCGTTGATGGTTAACTTACCCGCTTCCCATTTTCGAGAAGGTCGTCCATTTTTAAATGTCGGAACAGATTATGGAGGTCCTTTTTTGGTACGCGAAAGTAGACGTCGCGGCGCAAAAACTTATAAAGCCTATTTATTTATTTACGTTGAATCGTTGGCGGAAAGAATATCTACATACTCTTCAACAACGAAACAAGTGGGCAACGTCAACTCCTAATTTGAAAGTTGACAATCTAGTCATGATAGATGATTCACAAGCAACCCCAATGCGATGGTCTGTCGGGAGGGTGGTTGAATTATTCCCCGGCGCCGATGGAATGGTTCGTGTCGCTACTATAAGAACCCCGTGGTCAAATTGTATAAACTACCCATCGATTAATTAATTTTTATTTTATTTTTGTCTTGTTCAATACCTAGGTTAATTAGTTATATTGCTTTCGTTTTTCGTTGCTTTTTTTTCGTATATAGTTGTTGAGAAAATATTATATTTCCTCACGGTCGGCGGAATGTTTGGTTCTGAAACAGTTTTAAAAAAAAACTTAATCCATATCCCCCAAGTCCTTCATCAATCATGTATTCCTTTCTCTTCCTCCTTTTCTCAAAAGTCTCTACCAGGAAAAGAAGATGTTCCTACCTACATGTGGAAAAATTAAACAATATTGCCACCCAAGTTTAAATTACCTACTTGGGCAGTTGGAATTTCGTAGTCACATTGGTCACAGATCGCTCGTCGAAATATCGCAAATAATTGCAAAAATTATTTTTTAATGAAGTTGTCGTTATATAAAACCTGGTGTTGTGCCGGTACATTGGGAAGCTGCCAGTACCAGGATCGATCTTGAAGCCGTGCAGAAAATCGTCAAAGGTAAGAGACTATTCCTTCATAGCCTATTTCCTATGATCAATATTTCAAAACACAATCAATGATCTTTACTCATCAAAAAAAAAGGATTTACAGTCACATCGTCTCGTGTCGCGGCATCGGCGATACAAATACGAAGGCTAGTATTATCATACCTTTGTTCACAATTTGGTGGATATGTTTGGCGAAACTTAGTTTTTCATCCATAATCTCTCATTTCCGTGACTCTTTCTAAAGCTGCTTTATTAAACAGAATTTTTTTTTTGAAGAACGTCAAGGTTTTTGCACTTTCCTACATTTAAGAATAATTTATTTGGAACGCACCAACCTTTAAACTTACTAATATTTGACTGTAGTATATGGCAACGATTTATATCAGTTATTTTCTTGTATAGCTTGATATCATCAGCAAAGAGCAATACCTCGACATCGTTAAAGCAATTTTTTTTACTACGGCCATTGATTCGCAGTCAATATATCTGCGAGTTCACCCCTCCACCACGGAGACCGTCACCATAGTTTTGTAGTGCTGTAGATAATAGTTTTGCATTTTGAGGTTATCTTAATAAGTAGTACACATGGCAACATTTAGTAGTCGCTGCATTCCGGAAACACGCTTCTCCGAGTGTGTACCTACCGCCGAAATGTCGGCCAAATTCAATTTAGAGTTGCGACAGCCTTCGTGAAATTTCATATGTAAATACCACCTCGGCAAAGGACGACCATTCTTTCGGCGGGAAAACATTTTTGGAAAAAAAAAAAAACATAATTTTTTTTTATTAATTCTCGAGACTTGTCCCATTACCGAATAATTTTCAATGTTTTTTGTTTGTTTTTTAAGGCAATTCACCCTAAAGAGAGTGTTATGTGAATTTTCAATGTTTAATATTACCGATTCCTATGTGATCTAACCACTGAATAAATAATGCGCATTAGAAAAGTAAATATACAGGATGTCCGGGGGTAAAGTGCATTAACTTCGGGAGGTGATTCTACATGATAGTACAAGTAAAAAAGAAAAATAACTTTTTTCGAAATTCCTACTTTTAGAGGTATTTTTGAGGTAAAAAGATAAAATTAGTCCGGCGTGTGCTGCCAGATTTATTATTTTCCGCTGTTACGATACGGGCCAATCACAAAAGAGTCGGGCGCCCGGCAGGCTCTCAGCAAGTGACACCGTACCTTACACTAAGGATTTTTAGTAGGTACGTCTTTTTGTATGGGAAAAAAAAGTTGTAATTTCGGAAAAAGTTGTTAATCTTTTTTACTCCTACCATCATGTAGAATTACCTCCCTATTACCTTACTAAAGTTAATGCACTTTACCCCCGGATACCCTGTATAAAAGAGTCCGGGGGTAAAATACATAAATTTCTAGCATAAAAGCATACAAGATAGCATAATAACTTTAAACGACAAAAATCTGATATCCTGAATTATTTTTGGGGTATTATGCTGTGTTGCCACTGCCTTCTTTTTAGACAACGTTTCGAACAGCATAACAATGTCCATCATCAGGGCAGATGTGTAGGTAATTATTGAAGATTTTTGAATATTTTAGATTTTTTTTTTATTATTTGGTGCGGTTTCCATAAATATAGATCACAATATGTGGATTGTATACATGCGACGTTATCTTGTATTTTACCTCCGGACACCTAATATATTTACTTTTCTAACCATTGGCCAATGCATCCCTTCAATGGTACTTCCCGACCATCCTCTTTGTCATCGCCTTTCATCCCCACGGCATCAAAGTATGTAAAAAAATGGGCAAAAATTCAATAATAATTCAATAATAAACTCGACCCTCGATGATCAAGGTATGAAAAAGCTGAGGATACGGCAACGGGGTGTACTCCAAGACTTACGAGGGCTTGATATTAATAAAGCTAGTGGGCCTGACGGAATACCTGCCATGCTATTATAGAGGTGCGCTGCAGAAATAGCTCCAGTTTTGACGAAGCTTTTCAAATTGTCCCTGAAGTCTGGCTCTGTGCCCTCTGGTTGGAAAAAAGCGATCATTCAGCCTATTCCAAAGAAGGATGACCGCTTCAACCCAGCCAACTATCGCCCCATAGCGATCACATCAGTTCTGTCTAAGGTGATGGAACGTGTGATCAACGACAAACTGCTCACATACCTCGAGAAGAACAAAATTATTTACGACCGTCAATACGGATTCCGGCGGAACCGCTCGTGCGGTGATCTTCTCGCGTATGTGACGCATGTGTGGGGGCGGTGCATGGAACGTTTCGGTGAGACCCAAATGGTTGCACTGGATATTTCCAAGGCCTTTGACCGGGTTTGGCACCGAGGGCTTGTCAACAAACTGTCTTCTTACGGACTTTCCGCATCCTTGTGTACGTGGATTGCCGACTTTTTGAGGGAGAGGTCGATTCAGGCGGTTGCTGACGGTTTCACCTCTTCCTCGCATTCGATAAATGCTGGCGTCCTACAGGGATCGATTCTGTCACCGATTTTGTTTCTGTTGCACATCAATGACATCTTGTCATGTGCACCGATTCATTGTTACGCGGATGACAGTACAGTCCATGATAGCTTTTTGTTTGACAAGCCCCCAAAGGGCACACAAACTCCAATAGCTCGGAGGGCTTTGAAGCAAAGAATGGACGATTACCTCGAGAGTGTTTTCTCTTGGGGTAAGGATAACCTCGTCGAATTTAATGTTTCAAAGACCCAATCATGTTTGATAACGTCTAAAAGGGGAAATGAAAATCTAGTCTCCTTCAACGGAAGCAATCTTCCGAACAGGACCTCCATCGATATGCTTAGTGTAACTCTAAGTGAACAGCTCAGGTACGGGGGCTCCATCGAAACTAGAGTTAAGTTAGCCTCTCAGAAACTGGGCGTACTGTACAGGGCCCGCAGATACTTTAATAGTATACAACTGCTAACCCTGTACAAATCGCAAGTGCGCCCCACGGTTGTATTTGGCAGCCACCTCTGGTTTGGAGCTCCAAAATACCTAAAAAAAACCCTTGACTCTGTGCAGAAACGGGCGGTCCGTTTGATAGATTCTCCCATCTTAACAGTCGGACTGCAATCTTTAGAGCACAGGCGTCAGGTGGGAATGCTGTCCTTGTTCTACCGGTATTACAATAGAAGATGCTCCAAGGAACTAGCGTCATTGATCCCCTCGGCACCGGTGCATAGTCGGGAAATACGACAAACACGCGCCTAACATTTAATAACGGTTGACATAAGTCACATGAGAACGGGTCGTTTCTATGACTCGTTCTTGAGTTCAACGGCTCGGCTGTGGAACGATTTGCCGGCCTCTGTGTTTCCTCCCTCCTACAACATGGGTCTCTTCAAGACCCGTGTTCACTCCTTCCTTTCCTCAAAAAGACCCTCCACACAGCATCTTCAAAGATGACATAGGCCCTGAGGGAAGTTATTTTCCTCAAGGCCTCCTGTGTGGCGTTAATGTAAAAATATATAATTATATATGTATATATAATTATAAATAAATAAAAACTTGATTATTTTTTTATTAATTTATAAAAAGAAATAATAGCACTATAAATACTATCATCCCATTTCTAAAATATTTTTTAATATTTAATTATACATAAGTGTTTTTTTTAGATTTGCCACTATTTATAATGTTTTTGTCTATATGTACTTAATTATCTACACTTTTTTTGTTTTGATGTGAATAGTCCCAACTGCTCCCACCGCCTCGAGTCAGTGAGACTATGGCAACCCCATGGAAGCAGATGGGAGAGATGAATGTGGGGAAGTACCTTGCTATTTAGACCTTGTCACCAAACATGGCGAAAGTCGTTTCAAGCAACGTTTTAATTCCACACCCGGTCTTACACCAGGGCGATACTTACTGGAGTAACTTCCACTCTGGAAAGTGCCGCAAATATAGCTTATATTATTTTTAATTGATTAAATTGTGAAAACACGAATCGATTACGATCACGAACGATTTGAACCAGCGACCTCCGGAACGCTAGTCGCGAGGACTCCAGATACTAATATCTACAGCCTGTTTGTCGGACGAATATCTACAGCTCATATGTTGGACTAATATCTATGAACTTCAGAGTGAAGACTAATATCTAAAGAGCTAAGGTCGGACGAATATCTATGACGGTCCCAGTGGTGACTAATATCTATGGAGCGTAGGTTGGACTAATATCTACAGAGGGCAGCTGAGCAAGAGGTTGTACGGAAAAGCATAAATTACTTCAATTACGTAATTACTACTTACGTAAAGGCTTAAACATTTAAAGTACGTACATGAAGTTTTTGCATAATATTACGTATTTTGCTGTTTAGGAGGACAATAATTTATTGAACAAACATGAAGGTCATAATTTATTTATTTATTTATTTATTTAAACGCCCATTGGGCTTTTACATACATTGTTATTAGTATTATTACATTAACTATATGGCATATAAAAGTTTAAGTACATATATGAATAAAATAATTATTATATGTGTAGTACCTACATAAATGTTTTACAAATAATATAGAATACCATTATGGAGAACAGTTTTTTTTTTGTACTTACAAACAAAAATAACGGGATTGAAATTAATCAGCATTAGTAGGGACTTAAGCATAATCGAAATATAAATTAAATTACAATATTAATTTGTAAAGTTACATATATATATTAAAGTTTAAAAGTCTAAAAGAAAAGAGTGAAATAAATAGAAGCTAAAAAGGGTTTTTCATTATGGAATGGTGAAGTCATACATTTCAGCAAAGTGTTTATGTAGATTTCGTTTAAGTACTGCTACGGAATCTCTAAATATATCAACGACATTACCAAATTTATTACCAAAATTTTGTATTCGATTTAGGGATATGTGCGCTTGATAATTTGTTTTGAAATTGTCACAGAAAAACGTGGAATTTTGTCTCGTATTTTTGGAAGGTACAAATAATTTTATTGTGGCCAGAATTTCAGGGCTGTCGATTCTATAATTAATAATTTTATTTAGTAGAACAAGGTCGGAGATAATTCGCCTATCTGACAGCGTAATCAAATTTAGTTGGTGCATCAGCTGGATATAATTTATATTTTGGATTGGAATATTTAGTTTAAAGTTAATAAATCGTAGAAATTTGTGTTGTACCCTTTCAATATTGTTGGAATGTATTTTATAAAAGGGGGACCAAATAGGCGAATTATACTCTACTTGACTTCTTACTAAAGATGTGTACAGTGTTTTCAAACATTCTAATGACTTGAAGTCGCATGCGGTTCTACATATAAAACCAAGCATTTTTAAGGCTTTATTTGTGATTTCATTTACATGCGGATTGAATGTTAACTGTTCATCAAATATAACACCCAGGTCCCTGATTTGAGTGACAGCTGTCAATTTTACGTTATTTAGCGAATATACATAAATTATATGATTTCGTATTTTACAAAAACGAATGACCTGACATTTTTTAATATTAAGAAACAGAGAGTTGATGATGCACCAACGATATAGTTTATTTAAATTAAGTTGCAAAGTATAACAATCGTCTAAACTACGTATTGTTTTATATATTTTCAAGTCATCTGCGAAGAGAAGAACTTCCACATCTTTAAATATGCTAACAATATCATTAATAAATAACAAAAAAAGAATTGGTCCCAGGTGAGACCCCTGAGGAACCCCACTTGTGGCTTCGAAAACGTAAGATTCCACAGATTTTATTTTCACACATAGCTCTCTTTTACTAAGATAACTATCAATCCAACTTGATAGATTACCCTTGATGCCCAACATACTTAATTTTTGTACAAGGATATGTCGCCTTACTTTGTCAAAGGCTTTGGAAAAATCAGTATAAATTGAATCCACCTGATGCTTCAAGGCAAGAGAATCAGTTATGTAATTTTCGTATATGATCAAGTTACTTAGAGTGGATTTACCTGTGATAAAGCCATGCTGGTTGGGTACAATAATATTATTAATTTGTTTAATAATGACATCTAGGACTAACGATTCAAATAGTTTGGGAATAGCGGACAATATACATATTGGTCTGTAGTTAGATACATCGCTTTTATCTCCCTTTTTATGAATAGGCGTAAGATAGCTTTTTTTCCACTGATTTGGAAAACACCCTGACGACAAAGACTTATTAAATAGTTTAAATAGTGGATAAGTCAAACTGCGAACACAAGATTTTAAATATGTTGGAGGGAAACCATCCGGTTTGCATGCAAAGATATTTATTTATTTCGAAATACACGGAACTACAACCTAACCTAACCTAACCTAACTGACATAGAAATGGCCATGGTAACAGACTAAATAATTTAGAAGCACTCGAAATAAAGAAAGCTGTTAAAACAAAAACCCAAATCCTTAATAATCAGCTAAATGTGTCCAATAGTCCGATATTAGGGATTTTTACATACATACATACATATATTAAGTTTTTTAAACTGCATACGCAATATTACGTTATTCCAATATGCTATACATAATTGCAAATCCAACCTCTGCCAGTGCTGTAGATATTCGTCCACACTTTGGTTCTCATAAATATTAGTCAGCAGTTTGAGCTGTAGATATTCGTCCTCACTTTGGTTCTCATAGATATTAGTCCGATTTGTTCAGTTTTTGGAATTCCTGTAGATATTAATAGACGCCTCCGTCGCGAGCCTCACACCTCGACCACGGAGACCGTCTTTAATTATTTGTTTGTCTTTGTTATTTTTGATAATTTTAATTTCATCCTGACGAAAAAACCATTGGTTTTGAAACATGTTGATAATTTAAATTAAATAAGTGCTGTTTTACAATGTGATTTATTTTCATTTAAATAAATAAAAGTGAATTTAAATAGCAAAAAAGTTTTTGTTTACTATTTGAGTCATGGTCACCCCAGCCTGATGGTACCAGCATAAGTTTTCAGACAATTTCAGTTATTTACATTGCATTTTCACATTAATGTCCACCATCTACCACCCTACACTCTACACTCACTCTACAGTCTACAAGCAGCAGGGAACCGAGCGAGGTATGCGGAGAGACGATGCAAATAACTGATGTCCTTATTTAAGGTATACCCTGTATCTTCACAACAGTAACAGAGAGATCTAGCGGTGCATAACTAACATTCGCTCTCAATGTAAACTAAGGAAACTGACGTAACCTAATGTATTCTAACGTAACGTAAAGTTACCTGACTTAACCTTACGTAACCTAACGTCATCTGACGTAATCTAACGAAACCTAACGTAACCTATGTAACCTGATAAAACCTGACGTAACATATAGTAATCTAACCCAACCTAACGTAACCTAGCGTAACCGAACTTAATCTAATGCAACCTAACAAAAATCTAACGTAATTTAACGTAATCTAAGGTAACCAAACTTAACCTAACATAACCTAACGTTACTTAACGTAATCTGACGTAACCTAACGTAATATAACGAAACCTTATGTAACATAACCTAACCCAACGTAGCCTAACATAATCTAACGTAACCCAACATAACCTTATGTAACCTAACGTAATTTAACATAACCTAGAACCATAAACTAAAGAAATTTCGAATAATCTAACATAATCTAACCAACCAAACCTAATCTAATGTAATCTAACGAAACCTAATGTAACATTAATCTAACCCAACGTAGCCTAACATAATCTAACGTAACCTAACATAACCTTATGTAACCTAACGTAATCTAATATAACCTAGTGTGGCCTAACGTAACCTAAACTAAAGAAATTTCGAATAATCTAACATAATCTAACTAAACAAACCTAATCTAATGTAACCTAACCTAACCTAATAGATACAGTGTATGCAATCGGACCAATAAATGTGCACTTGCCGCAAAATAAAAGGAAACGCTCTTGGGTTACTTAGGTCTGGGCATCTAGCACGGTCGATCGATGTAGGTTTGTTTTATCGATAACTAGCAGACCCGGCCACACGTTGCTGTGGCTACCGAAACACAACGCCATTACCCAACCTTTATAAAATCCACACCACCCGCTTGCCAGGTGCCCGCTGCCTGAATTGAATATTTGAATTTCTCGGCTTTTCTATACTATAATAAGCATGTATTATACATATAAATCTTCCCCTTGAATCACTCTATCTATTGGTGAAAACCGCATGAAAATCCGTTGCGTAGTTTAAAAGATCTATGCGCACATACATTTTGAGCGACTTCATTTTATACTATGTAACTAGCAGATCCGGCCACACGTTGCTGTGGCTAACGAAACACAACACCATTACCCGACCTTTATAAAATCCGCACTACCCGCTTGCCAGCTGCCCGCTGGCCGCTGTTAAATTGAATGTTTGAATTTCTCGGCTTTTCTATACTATAATAAGCATGTATTATACATATAAATCTTTCCCTTGAATCACTCTATCTATTGGTGAAAACCGCATGAAAGTCCGTTGCGTAGTTTAAAATATCAATGCGCACATACTTTTTGTCGAAAGTGTTCTTTTATCGAAAGAGCTAGATACCCATACTATTATGGGTATCTAGTATCTTGTGTCTATACACACAAGAGTCCCAGGTGCCCGGAATCTGGCTGTTTATATATGATCAACAAACACGGCTAAAGCTATTTCGACCAACGTATTTTAACGTATCAACGTTCTGGATGATGTTTTTAACTAGGGCGATATTGAGAGTATCTATCACTCTGGAATGTGGGTACCGCCGCCCGGGTACCGCTGCCCCGGGAACCATTTATTGGATAACCAACACTTCTGCTATAGGTCACTCCAAGTGGTTCGCTACGTTTGGTGACTTAGCAGGGGTTCCCGGGTTCATGGGGTGAGGTTTGTCTAGGTCTTGGTGGCGGATGATCTGGAGATACTGAACCCCATATTCCTACCCACCCCTCACACCCTTTTCCTTTCCTGACATATGTTCCTTTCCTTCATTTAAATGACCCTCCACGCAGCATGCTCAAAGATGACAAAGGCCCTGAGGGATATTATTTTCCTCAGGGCTTTCCGTATGGAGCTAATGAAAAAAGATATAAATATATGTATTTTTTTAACATTATATCCACACAGGAGGACCTGAGGAAAAAATCCCTCAGAGCATATGTCTTCATTAGGAATGCTGTGTGGAGGGTATTTTTTAGGGAAAGGAAGTTCTGGGATGGAAAAGGGTACGATAAGTGGGTAGAAATCTGGAGGTCAGTGTTTCCAGGAGTGATGTATTTGAGAATCATCCATCATCTCTGCGAAATCGCCAAACGTAGCAATCCACTTGGGGTCTCTTGAAGCAGAGACGTTTGTTATCCAATCAATGGTTCCCGGGGCGGCGGTATTTATACCCGCCTACCAAAAATTGTAAAATATGAATATTAATGTGAAATAAATCAACAAAATACAACAGAGTTAAATGTGTCAAATTGTATTTGGATCGTTTACAGCGATTTAACCTTACAACTGCTAGGGATATCGCTGTCAGCTGTCCGTTTGGTATTCTGACAGTTAAGTGACAGCTGACAGTTAAATTTATTCGAAATTCGAAAACTTAAAACTTGTTCGAAACTTGAATCCGTCCCTGTGGAAATTATAGCCCTCGATTGGCCCGGCTGCAAGTGATTCGATTTTCAAACATTTAGCCTATCTATGACATAGAACGCCCAAGGTTGGTCCGACACCGAATTTTTTTAATATATTTTCTGGTATGTATTTCTTGTATAAATCTAAATAGGGTTTCACAGCGCATACCTGAAGGATTACCCGTCTGCTTTGTTCAATATATCCGCACCTCACAATCCGGAAGCCTCAGTTTCGTGCGAAAAATCAGAAACCGTCACTTTGGATCGAGATTGTAAAATATCTATACAAGATAGCTTTCATATTCCAAAGACAATAAGAAGCATTATTTTGTCCTCTTTCTGGTTAAAAGAAAAATACATATGTTTGTATTAGAAGAAGAGAGATATATGGCTTTTAAAATGTAAGGTCGCTCGGGTCGATTTTGGTCTTATGAAAGTATGACCCGACCACGCGTTGCTGTGTCTAATAAAACACAACGTCATCTACTGGATGGTTATCCAACCTTTATAACCACCGCCGTCTTTGAGTTTATCGCAAAGAGACAGACAGATGCCGCGGAGGACTTTAATTTATAATACGTAGAGATGGTGTGAAAGATTATAATAATGTGCATGAAATGCTTGGGGTAATTAACATATTTAAGTTAATAAGGATTAATACTGTATCCGTCTAAATAACTTTTCAATTACCGCAATGTACGTGACCATTTTTTTAGAAGATAGAATGGGTATAGTAAGCTATCCGTAAAAGATAGATATATGTTTTTGCGGACTTTTATGTAGATCTATAAAAGAGTAATATCCCACCATCCATTGTTTTGTTATATCCCAAAAGTATTAGGCAGCGTTTTCGAAGAAAGCTACCAGGCGGCTTGACTTTTTCCGACACTTCTAACAATTATCGTTATGTTTCAACCAATTTACACAAATCCTTGACAAATTACATACCTAAACCTTCCTCACGAAACACTCTATCTATTGGTGAAAACCGCATGAAAATCCGTTCAGTAGTTTTCGAGTTTATCGCGAAAAGACAGACCACACGATTGAAAAGAACATATGACAATGATATTGACTTTAACATTGACATTGACATTGACATTGGCATTGACTTTGACATTGACATTGCATTGACATTGACATTGACATTGGCATTGACATTGGGGTGACATATGACCATGGGGTGACGTATGACCCTGGGGTCACCTACGACCGTGGGGTGACCTACGACCTTGGGATGACCTACGACCTTGGGGTGACCATCCTTATCCTGATCATTATCCTTATCACTCCCCAAGTCAAGCGTGCGTAAAGGCCTGACCGTTCGCCTTGCCGTCGATCACAGTTCGAATCGATTACCGTTCGCATCACACATTTCGTAACAATCACCACATTTCGTAACGCATCACCAGCTTACCCCCAAGTCGAGCGTGCGTAAAGAAGTTTAACTTCAACTTTTTGATCATGTTGGTTTTTTGACCCTCTGACAAAATATGGTCGACGCCTGAGGGGATACTGGAAGACTTTCAAAAGAATTTTGGTGGCTCATGTTGGAGGACAGATATTTTGCACTGCTGCCCACCCGGTGTATTGTATATCGACCAATAGGCGACGATTACCTCTAGGATTAGCGTAGTTAAGCGACCTGTCAATATGACAAACTTTGGTTGGCTTCATTTGACAAACGATTTTTACGTTGGCCATTATTTAAGATTTAAAACCGGCCCCCGAATAAATTTGACGGATTTGTCGGATGAAAAATTGTTGGCGAAATTCGTTCAATTTATTGATTGAAATTAAAAATAATAATGCCTACCGCACAATTGCCCAGAGCTGGTGGCATTGTGAAATCCCTAATAAGTGGCTTATTTTGTGCAATGACTTTATATGCAGGGTGTCTGGAGGTAAAGTGCATTAACTTCGGGATGTGATTCTAAAAAAGATAGATAGCTTTTTTCGAAATTCCAACTTTTAGGGGTTGTTTTGTGGTAAAAGATAAAAATAGACCAGCGTGTGCCGCCAGCTTTATTATTTTCCGCTGTTACGATACGGGCCAGTCACAGCCGTGCAATGTTGCCACAATCGTGCCCGGAGGGATCTCAGCAAGTAAGATCGTACCTCACACTAAGGATTTTTAGTAGGTACGTCTTTTTGTATGGGAAAAAAAGTGTTGGAATTTCGCAAAAAGTTGTTAGTCTTTTTTACTCCTACCATCATGTAGAATCACCTCCCGAAGTTAATGCACTTTACCCCCGGACACCCTGTAAATATATCATTGAAGAAGAAGATAACACTAATAATCTAAGACAAATAGAAAAAGTTAATGGTCGCAACATATAATTTGGTAGGCGGGTATGGGTACTGCCGCCCTGGGAACCATTTATTGGATGACCAACACCTCTGCCACAGGTCACCCCAAGTGGTTCGCCACGTTTGGTAACTTGGCAGGGGTGCCCGGGTTCATGGGGTAATGTTTGTCTGGGTCTTGATGGCGGGTGCGTCGGCCCACCTTCTGCGTGGCGGGCCGGATTGGGAGATGCTGGTTGAGGGAGACCCTTTATAACCGGTTACCGTTGTCCGGGCCGCTCGGTAGTACAGGGGCCCGATCCTCAGGCTCCCGACTGAGGGTGGGCTGCCCCATCAACGAGTGCAAAAATCCCGCCGCTGCTGTTGTGCCAGTTCGTGACCGGAAGGGACCCAGCAGTAGCGTTTGGGGCGCATCGGGCGACCTCTCTAGCCAGACTCTCCCAGCCCATCGCCTTGCACCGCAGTGGGTGGGTTGGATTCATACGTCCGTCACTCCTGGACGCCTTGATCCCCAGATTCCTACCCATCCCTCATACCTTTTCCTTCCGGACCTTCCTTTCTCCTCATATCCAAAAAAAAAAAAACCGCCTATAAAATCATGAACTCAACAAATAACAATAATATCATTTTTACAACGGCGAGAAGCAGGAGTCCCCGGTGCAGGTCAAAACTGTTGGTGAATTTCACCAACATTCGCGGCCTGCACAAAAACTTAAACTTCCTCCACCACCACCTTCTCTCCCAACGTCCTAACCTTCTTTTTCTTTCTGAGACGCAGATAGCCGAGCCTACAGACGCCTCCTATCTAGATTGCCCGGGCTACACTCTCGCAGGCAAATTCAGACCCAAAGGAGGTGTCTGTCTCTTCAGCCGAGCTGACGTCAACTGTGTGCGACTGTTGAATCTGGAGAACTCCAGATTCTACGTAATGTGGGTGAGTGTCAATCTTGCCAGTATGGTAAGATTTTACGCGTCTTTATACCGCTCACCGAACCTTAGCGTTTCAGATACGTCCGAACTCTTCAAACATCTAAGTAATACTGTTGATGAGCTCTTGCCCCGCTTCCCTACGGCAGAGTTTGTGGTCCTGGGGGACTTCAATGTTCATAACGAACCTTGATTAAAGTTCTCAGGACCAACGGACTCTGCTGGACGAGAGGCGGAGTCCTTTGCCCTCTGCCACGGACTTGAGCAAATAGTTCAGGAGCCTACAAGGGTTGAAAAAAGATGTCCAGACTCACCGCTCCAATCTGTTAGATTTTTTTTAACCACTGTGCCACACGGTTACAAGATTGAAGTCACAGCGCTTTTAGGATCGTCCGACCACTGCCTGGTGACGACGTCAATCCCCGTAACCTTCAGACCGCTTAACGAGCAGCTGAAGAGAAAAGTGTGGCACTACAGATCAGCAGATTGGTTTGGTCTGCGGGCACATTTTAATGCTTTCCCTTGGTAAGCTGTCTGTTTTCGGACCTCGGATCCCTCAAGATGTGCTCAGGAAATTGGTGAAGTCATCACATCCACTGTTAAAGAAACTGGTGTGGGCTCAAAGCCGTGGTTCAGTCGACAGTGCTCTGAAGCAGTGCGACGAAAAAACGCGGCTTACCGAGCCTACAACACATCTCGAACGTCCGAAAACAGAATAGAATATAACAAAATGGCAAAGGAAAGCAAGAGGATCATAAACAGGTCAAAATTCGAGCACGACCTGCAGATCAGCAGAAAACTGGCTGCCAGCCCGCACGGCAGCAGAGCGTTCTGGTCGCTTACGGGCTCAATAGGTCGCAATTTCTGCAAACTCAGTCTGCCACCTCTTACCAGACCTGACGGCTCTCTAGCAAATACCGCCGCTGAAAAGGCTAACTTATTAGGCAAAATGTTCGCGGAAAACTCGACCCTCGATGATCAAGGTGCTACCCCGCCGTCGTCGGTTCCTCATTGCTGTTTTCATATGAAAAAGCTGAGGATCCGGCATCGGGATGTACTCCAGGTCTTACGAGGGCTTGATATTAATAAAGCTAGTGGGCCTGACGGAATACCTGCCCTGGTATTACAGAGGTGCGCTGCAGAAATAGCTCTAGTTTTGACGAAGCTTTTTAAACTGTCCCTGAAGACTGGCTCTGTGCCCTCTGGTTGGAAAAAAGCGGTTATCCATCCTATTCCAAAGAAGGGTGACCGCTCCAACCCGGCCAACTACTGCCCCATAGCGATCACATCAGTTCTGTCTAAGGTGATGGAACGTGTGATCAACGACAAACTGCTCACATACCTCGAGAAGAACAAAATTATTAACGACCGTCAATACGGATTCCGGCGGAACCGCTCGTGCGGTGATCTTCTCGCGTATGTGACGCATTTTTGGTGGCGATGCCTGGAACGTTTTGGTGAGACCCAAACGGTTGCACTGGACATATCCAAGGCCTTTGACCGGGTTTGGCACCGAGGACTTGTCAACAAACTGCATTCTTACGGACTTCCCGCATCCTTGTGCACGTGGATTGCCGACTTTTTGAGGGAGAGGTCGATTCAGGCGGTTGCTGACGGTTTCACCTCTTCCTCCCATTCAATAAATGCTGGCGTCCCACAGGGATCGGTTCTGTCACCGACTTTGTTTCTGTTGCACATCAATGACCTCTTGTCATGTGCACCGATTCGTTGTTACGCGGATGACAGTACAGTCCATGATAGCTTTTTCTTTGACAAGCCCCCAAAGGGCACACAAACTCCAATAGTTCGGAGGGCTTTAAAGCAAAGAATGGACGGTTACCTCGAGAATGTTTTCTCTTGGGGTAAAAATAACCTCGTCGAATTTAATGTTTCAAAGACCCAATATATATATATATATATATGTAAAGAAAACCACTTATGAGTGCTTTCCTTAAGATTGTATTCACTGAGTACTGAGTAAGTACTGAGTAAGTACTGAGCTACTTGGTGGCCCACTAGATATCAAACAAATGAATCGAGTTAGGAAAATATAACTGTCAGAATTATTGGATTAACAATTCCTGAAAATATTATCTTATTTTATTTATTATTTATTAAAGAAACCTGAAATAAGGGCTTTAAATGTTGTTTCTTTTGTTTTTATAGAGAAACGCAATTACGCCTTTGTTTTGTAGAACTATGATTTCGTGTTGTAAGATATTTATTGAGTTCTACTTTAAAAATATAATTTGCAAAATGAATTAATGTATGGACAGCGTTACAGATTTTCACAACTACTGGCGTCTCTAGAAAAACCAAATGAACGTCGTTTAATTGTCAATGGTTCTGAATTTAAACATTTTAATATTATTTTTAATATGGTTCTGGAAAGATCGCCAGGTACTTTTTGAAAACATTCTAAAGCATGAGGTAGCAGAGGCTGGCTGCTACAGGACTCCCTCCCCAGACAACGCAGACATGGCTGCGGTGAAAGGAGGAACGGGTTGGTTGTGATGCTGCGGCTGGTGGCTCTGATGCTGGTTGCTGGTTGCTTGTTGCTTGTTGCTTGTTGCTTGTTGCTTGTTGCTTGTTGCTTGTTGCTTGTTGCTTGTTGCTTGTTGCTTGTTGCTTGTTGCTTGTTGCTTGTTGCTTGTTGCTTGTTGCTTGTTGCTTGTTGCTTGTTGCTTGTTGCTTGTTGCTGGTTGCTTGTTGCTTGTTGCTTGTTGCTTGTTGATTGTTGCTTGTTGCTTGTTGCTTGTTGCTTGTTGCTTGTTGCTTGTTGCTTGTTGCTTGTTGCTTGTTGCTTGTTGCTTGTTGCTTGTTGCTTGTTGCTTGTTGCTTGTTGCTTGTTGCTTGTTGCTTGTTGCTTGTTGCTTGTTGCTTGTTGCTTGTTGCTTGTTGCTTGTTGCTTGTTGCTTGTTGCTTGTTGCTTGTTGCTTGTTGCTTGTTGCTTGTTGCTTGTTGCTTGTTGCTTGTTGCTTGTTGCTTGTTGCTTGTTGCTTGTTGCTTGTTGCTGGTTGCTTGTTGCTTGTTGCTTGTTGATTGTTGATTGTTGCTTGTTGCTTGTTGCTTGTTGCTTGTTGCTTGTTGCTTGTTGCTTGTTGCTTGTTGCTTGTTGCTTGTTGCTTGTTGCTTGTTGCTTGTTGCTTGTTGCTTGTTGCTTGTTGCTTGTTGCTTGTTGCTTGTTGCTTGTTGCTTGTTGCTTGTTGCTTGTTGCTTGTTGCTTGTTGCTTGTTGCTTGTTGCTTGTTGCTTGTTGCTTGTTGCTTGTTGCTTGTTGCTTGTTGCTTGTTGCTTGTTACTTGTATTTGACGAGAAAGTCTGCTCTCGGCCTGGAGACGTCTGCAATGACGAAACTCCAAGTAAAGTCGCGTCGAAATTCCAGGTCAAGGTTGAGCGTTAGGCTGCCGTAGGTAGCGATTATGCTGCCGTTTGCTGCTGCCAGTTCATATTATGTTTGTTTAGTGGGACGTCCCTGTACAAGGCGTCGTGGGAAAACGCAGAGATCTGCGCCGGTGTCCACAAGAAACTGGGTACGGGTTACCCTGTCGGTAACAAAAAGGCGACAGACTTGGTTGGGGCTGGCGCTGGTCGCCATCAGTTTGAGTCCTGTAGGGTTTCCCAGTTGGAAGTTGCAGGGTTTGGTGCAAGTGCATGCCTTCGTCCCAAGCTTCCAGTGGTACCAGCATATTCCTTGGGGCTGACGACCTCTGGACTGGCTGCAGGAACGATTGTTCCAACGATGCGGGGTGGCGCTCTTCTCATGCTGGCGAGAGCGTGAGAGGAGCGCCACGTCAGGGTCACCAATGTAGAACTATGATTTCGTGTTGTAAGATATTTATTGAGTTCTACTTTAAAAATATAATTTGCAAAATGAATTAATGTATGGACAGCGTTACAGATTTTCACAACTACTGGCGTCTCTAGAAAAACCAAATGAACGTCGTTTAATTGTCAATGGTTCTGAATTTAAACATTTTAATATTATTTTTAATATGGTTCTGGAAAGATCGCCAGGTACTTTTTGAAAACATTCTAAAGCATGAGGTAGCAGAGGCTGGCTGCTACAGTTTTATTCGAGAATATAAAGAAAATCATTATAAAACAACATTTTCTATACTTAACTATTTCACGGAAAATGGAAAAATTGAGGTTGGATTTTGCTGTGAGACCAGCGGCAGATGGAAAATCAAACGTCATATGCATAACCTCGATCGCTACACCTGATGGACGGATTTATGGAATACCACACGAATCCCAACCTACAAATCTACACCAAGGAATTACGAACACTCCAAATTATAATAAGGTAAAAAAATCATTAAATAAAAGACATCAAACAAGAAAAATATGGATAACCTTGACGGATGATATGTCAAAAATATATTTAGAAACAGAACACACAGTCACCAAGTTTGCTCCAAAATACCTCTTGGAAGGCGAAAATGTGAATATTCTACCACTTGAATTGAAATCAAGACATACAAGTGAAGACCTGAAAAGAGATAGGGAACTAGCTCTTAAGAACACAATAAAATCACACAACTATAATAAAAAAATATTCGACATACACAGGGAAGAATATAAATTGGAAGTGGGAGACAGAGTCTACGTGGAAAACGGAAATCGACTAAATAGGAAGAAATTGGAGGAATTGCGGATTGGACCATACAAAATTCTAAAGAAGGTCTCAAATTCAATCTATGAAGTTGATACCGGACACAGGAAAGCAGAATCAAACCTCTACCACATTACAAAACTGTGTCCAGTGTTTGCTAGTAAATGAACAATTGCATGCATTCTCTTTTGCAATTGTTTCTCCCTAGGGGGGGATATGTAAAGAAAACCACTTATGAGTGCTTTCCTTAAGATTGTATTCACTGAGTAAGTACTGAGCTAGTTGGTGGCCCACTAGATATGAAACAAATGAATCGAGTTAGGAAAATATAACTGTCAGAATTATTGGATTAACAATTCCTGAAAATATTATCTTATTTTATTTATTATTTATTAAAGAAACCTGAAATAAGGGCTTTAAATGTTGTTTCTTTTGTTTTTATAGAGAAACGCAATTACGCCTTTGTTTTGTTCAAGAATATAAAGAAAATCATTATATATATATATATATATATATATATATTTCTCTCCTCACGTACTTTGTTGATATTGCGCGACGGTACACCAGTTTTTTGTTGATCCGTTTGAGTTTGTTGATCTATCCGGATTTGTGGATCCGTTACCGAAGCTGGCATACATATCCTGATCCATGTGGATCAACTTTTGTCATCGAGATTTACCTGTAAGCCACGCCCATTTTTCGGTGTCATATACATTTTACACGTTTTTATTTGTTGATCCATATATGTATATATGGATGGTGCCGGTCTGTCGAACTTTTCTGCTCCTTTTAGTAGGTACTTGTAGGTACGTTCTTATTTGCCAAGTTTTGACCGCGAACTGTGCGCAATGCAAATGAAAAGTATATATATAAATAACGTCTAAAAGGGATCGAAATGAAAATCTAGTCTCCTTCAACGGAAGCAATCTTCCGAACAGGACCTCCATCTATTTTCTTGGTGTAACTCTAAGTGACCAGCTCATGTACGGGGGCTCCATCGAAACCATAGTTAAGTTAGCCTCTCAGAAACTGGGCGTACTGCACAGGGCCCGCATAGTAGTACACAACTGCTAACCCTGTACAAATCGCAAGTGCGCCCCACGGTTGAATTTGGCAGCCACCTCTGGTCTGGAGCTCCAAAATACCTAAAAAAAACCCTTGACTCTGTGCAGAAACGGGCGGTCCGTTTGATTGAATCTCCCATCTTAACAGATGGACTGCAATCTTTAGAGCACAGGCGTCAGGTGGGAATGCTGTCCTTGTTCTACCGGTATTACAATGGAAGATGCTCCGAGGAACTAGCGTCATTGATCCCCTCAGCACCGGTGCATAGTCGGGAAACGCGCCAAACACGCGCCCAACATTTGTACACGATAGTCACATGAGAACGGGTCGTTTCTATGACTCGTTCTTGAGTTCTACAGCTAGGCTGTGGAACGATTTGCCGGCCTCTGTGTTTCCTCCCTCCTACAACATGGGTCTCTTCAAGACCCGTGTTTACTCTTTCCGTTCCTCAAAAACACCCTCCACACAGCATCTTCAAAGTAGACATAGGCCCTGAGGGATGTTATTTTCCTCAAGGCCTCCTGTGTGGAGTTAATGTAAAAAAAAAAAAAAAACACTGGGAAAGTTGCAGTCATTATCTTTTTCTATTTTACTGTGTCTTGTTCTCTTTCATATTCTCGTTTAGATTATTAGTGTTATCTTTTCCTTCAATGATATACATATTACATGGGATTAACCTTCAAATGTTATAAAAAGAGAGTTGTCCTTGTATAATTTTTTTTATAAGACTTTTATAAAAACGTATTATTATATTTGTTCCATTTAAATAAATTTGGATATATTTATCCGAGACGCTTTCTAGGTTACAAACCAGTTCTTAGAACGATTATTTCGAATGAAAAAGGGTAGTTACCTATGACATGGAAAAATTTTTCGAAAATAATATTTCGCTGAAGAAGAAAATAGCAATAATAATCTAAATGAAAATGTGAAAGAGAACAAAACACCAAAAAACAGAAAAAGACAATGGTCGCAACTGGGACTCAAACCCAGACCTCTTGTCTAATATGAGGGGGTAGTACGGGGTAGGATGGGGTGGGGCGAAACGGAATACCATAATGGCCACTTACCACAAGGTACAATAATGATAAACTGAATACTGTCCCGATTTTTTTTATTCAGACCAGGGACCGCCCGCGCGCTGGTTCGTTTGTTGACCGGCGGACCATCTTCTAGCCTCTTGCGGACCACCCTGGACTAAAGAAACCACTCATTCCCTCTGAATGCAATTATTAATGTTCTCCAAAATGACCTTGAAAAAAAAATCACATCTTTGCGATTCTTTCAAAGACATAAAGAAACCATCCCTTCGTTCAGAATACAACTTTATAATGATCTCAAAAGTTGTCTTGGCAGAAGCAAATTTATGTGATATTTTGAACAAAACCATTTGTTTGTTAAGAATATTATGAACTAAATATACAATTTGGCTGTCCTGAAACGGGTATCCTTCCCAGTTGGACAGACAAAGTATCATTTTGTAATGTATTGTAATATATATGCATATACAAATAAATAAAAAAAAACTACTGCCATTTTGAATTCCGTGTTCGAAGTATTCTCCTTAGAACAAGCTTTACTATTTTTTTTTGTGCAGAAGTTTTTGAATATTTTCAATAATAGAGATAAACTAATAAGAGATACTTTTATTTTTGAAACATTATTTAGGCCTAAATAATGTTTCAATAAACACAACAACTAAATCTCTATAAACAGTATGTAAATAAACGAATAAATTAATACGATGGCTTGTGTCATATCATACATTCCCACTTTACGGACTTTACGGTTGCGTCACGACACGTCGAACAGTGACGTCACCACTAAACTTCAATAATGCCACGGCGTATTTTTACGACCCGATTAAGAATGGACCGATCAATTTTTTTTTTAAAACTCTGCGTTTAATATTATTAAATAAAAATTATATATTCAGAATCAGCGTTTATTGGTCTATACCATAGATTCTCAACGTGGGCGATAACGCCCTCTTGGGTGCATTTCAGACCTTCAGGGGGGCGGTAGAAGACCAAGATAAAATTGGGGGCTTTTCAGACTTTCAGGGGGGTGGTAGGGACCTAGAGAAACCCATCCCCCCCATCAGTGCTCCAGATAGTTCGCCGGCAGGTCATACATCTTAAAAATAATTAACCAGTTTATCCTAATGGATATCAACGAGGAAACGAGTGCGCTTCGTTTGCTAACGACAGGCGGTAGTGGTCGCAAGCATAGGCGGATTTAGGGGGGGGGGGGGGTACGGGGGCACGTACATACTTAGAATCAGAAACTGTCTTCATTAAACATTTAATTTTTCTATTGTTTTGACACTTTCATAAATCTTCATATATATACTTTAACTTGTAACCGTCCGCCCCTTGTGCCCCCCCCCCCCTCCCACCCCCAGAAAAAATCCTGAATTGTTGTTTTTTTGCCCGTTCGCCCCTTGTGCCCCCCAGAAACAAATCCGGGATCCGCCCTTGGACGCAAGTATCCGAAATGGTTCCCGAGAGAAGTCATCTCGAATATAGAGATGAAATACGCTCATCATAGCGTTGGAAAGCTGGAGGCCTTCGGAGTGAATACAATTTGGGAGGCGGGAATGGGTACCGCCACCCCGGGAACCTTTATTGGATAACCAACACCTCTGCCATAGGTCAGCCCAAGTGGTTCGCAACGTTTGTTGATTTAGCAGGGGTGCCCGGGTTCATGGGGTCAGGTTTGTCTAGGTCTTGGAAGCGGATGACATAGGCCCTGAGGGAAATTATTTTCTTCAGGGCCTCCTGTGTGGAGCTCATGTAAAAAAAATCTGTTTAGTTTTTACCGAGCTTTAGTTAAGCGCGAGGTTCGAATGGCCCATCGAGCCTATGTGTCTGAATAGAGGAAAACATCACGCATAATCCCAAGATGTTTTGGCACTACATAAAATCCCGTCTGAAGGATGATGGTCTTGAACACACCATGATAAAAGGTAATCAAGAATTTCGTAGCTGGTTGTGGTTAACGCATTTGCTGATCATTTTCAATTGGTATACAATAAAGACCATCCACTTCTAGACATTAATAATGCGGCCACATTTAATAACTGAGGAACTTCAAACGTCGATTTAGATATATTTACGGAATCTGACGTTATGACTGCAAAAGTCTCACGAAGAACTCACACTCCATCGGACCAGACTTGATTTCCGTATTTTTTATTAAAGGGTGCGCCGAGTTCCTGAAAACACCATTATGTCTTATGTTTAACTTAGCTATTAGTACTTCCGCTTTTCCTGAAGTATGGAAAAATTCCAAAATATGTCATATTTTTAAGAAAGGTTCGAAAAATTAATCGAAAATTATACACCAGTTGCTATACTATCATCTCCTGCTAAACTATTAGAAAAATTAATTCATAAATTCCTTATGCCTCAGATGGACGCATGCATTATCCCCGAACAGCATAGTTTCAGGAAAGGAAGATCCACTGAAACCAATGTGTTTTCAATCAAAGCCAACCGGTTTTCACCATGTTGCTAGGTTCCTAGACAGTGGATACCAAATAGACTGTTCATATAATGACTTCTCCAAAGCCTTTATACTGTGAATATAATAATCCAGATGAATAACCCAGATGGGTTTTTCCCTTCAGATGTTAAAGTTTTTTTAAAGTTACACACGGAATCTTCCAATCTGCTGAATTTCTTGTTTTTTCTGGGGTTCTCCAAGGATCGATCCTAGGGATTCTTCTCTTTTCCATTTTCATTAATGACATTGCTGGAATCATCAGTTTTTCTCGTGTTTTGCTATTCGCTGACAATTTAAAATTATTTCTTCTAATAAGAAATATTGAGGACTGCCTGCGACTTCAAGCTGATGTTGATAACATTTCAGAATGGAGTCAACGAAACCAGCTTCATTTCAATGTTTTGAAATGCGTTGTTCCGACTTTTACCAGAGAATTAAGTCTCACCTACCACAGGTACACTATGCTCGATCATAATCTCAAACGAGTTTCAAATATAAAGGATTTTTGGATTATGTATGAAAGTGAGTTGACATTTCGTCCTCATATCGATGGAGTGTGTAGTAAGTCGGCCTTAAAAATGTTAGGGTTTGTTCTCCTAACCGTCAGAGTTTTTTGGGATAACCATGCTCTGAAGATTTTATACTTCTCCCTGGTCCGCAGTAGGCTGGCGAGTGGTTCGCTTATCTGGAATCCTCAAGAAGTGAGGTGCTTCCTCATGGAGAGGGTTCAAAAAAAGTTTCTAAGGTTTCTCTACATGAGGGAGTACGGCCACTATCCATGGCTCTACCCGACGAACTTTCTTCTGGACATGCTCAGAAGAGAGGGGTATGCCGCCACCCACTTATTTAGACTGCTGCGAGGCTTTATTGAGAACTCAGCCATTTTGGAGCGCTTGAGTCTCTATGTTCCAGATGACCATCTTAGACAGCGTCATCATAGATTATTCTATCTTCCTGCCTGTAGGACTAACCTGCCAATGGTTCTCCCGACAGGGAGATGAACAATCGCGGGCATACGCACATCAAATCCCCAAAGTTTAATCGCAATCGGATGAATGGTTTAGCAACGCATAGACATTTCATGTACGTACTCACATATAGGACGAGGAAAAATTTCCGTCAGATGATTGTTATCATTTTGACTGCTGTGTGCAGAATCTTTTTGGGGAAAGGAATGAATGAACCCGAGTCTTGAAGGCAACATTAGTATTAATTTTAATTTTGAAGAATTTTACTTTTTCACATCTACATTTGTTACTTAATTTTGTTTTATATGCTACAGGTTTTGACACATCCGTGTCACGTCAGCAATCTCACGTTAAAATGTATATATGTAAGTACAAAAATGATTAGATTTTATTAGGTAAGTGGGAGGGGGATAACGGTGGAAGGAAACAGTATAACTGGGGAACATTGTCGATAATGGTGATTTACAAGGTGCTATTATTTTGTTAATTAATTTTTTTGTTTGTTTATTTCTAAGGTTTCTAAAGCACACATATAAAAGTATGCATTAATATTTGAATGTATAAACTTGGTTTTTCTTTCTCAAAGTTTATAGCCCGTCTACACTCTAAACTCTAAGATTGCTAGTGAACGTCACGGATGTGTCTAAGCCGGTAGCTAATGAATAAAAATTAAGTAACAAATGTACATGTGAAATAAAACTCTTCAAAATAAAATGTCTTGAAATTATTACAAATTTTTAATTCCACAATATCAAGTACATTATACCAACATTGATTGGTTCGAAAATCCATCTTATACAGGGTGTTAAGGGACGTACTTGACTTACTTTAACCAGTGATTCCTGACATTATTTGGAGTAAAAAATGTAAATGAAATTTTGGTCTCCGGTGACATTTTTGATGTTTTTTTTTTTTTTTTTTCTACAAAAACATAAAAAAATGGTAGTTGTTGAACAGTTGGAGGCGGGGTAAGGGGTTCGTAGGACACCCGGCTGAGTGACCAGTGACGACATGCGGAAGAAATTTTTTTTGTTTGATTTTGAAGAAAAAAAAAAAAAAAAAAGCTGTCAAAAAAAATCACCCGAGACCAAAATTTCATTTACATTTTTTACTCCAAATAACGTCAGGAATCAGTGTTTAAAGTAAGTCAAGTACGTCCCTTAACACCCTGTATAATATGAGTGTATGTCAAGTCGGGGTAACTTGAATTCAGTGTGAAATTTCACTTGGGTCCGTTTTCAATTTCTGCCTTTGACAAACCGCAACCCGTAAAATGCATCCTCTTAGTAAATAATAAAAAGGGGTGAAACACTTTGAAAGGGTTTTTTAAAAATTTATTTCTTTAAGTTGAAGTATTAACTTATTTATTATAGTATTTATTTACCTATTTGTTTAATTTATATTTAACTAACTGACCATCACGCTGTTTCTGTGCAGAGGTAGGCAGTGATGACGGACTTCCAACAACTCGGTCTTGGCACACACTCTTTGCCTCATTCACATTCATACATCGTATCTTACATACTCTTCTACTATTCTGACTCTTGACATGGCCCGACTCAAGTATCTTATTCACTGGAACGTGCCGTGTCTTCTTCGGGCATCCCCGACTTCTTCTACCAATCACATTTGCGACATATATTCTCTTTGAATTCCTTTCTTCATTCATTCTTTCTACATTTTTTTTTTTTACGTTAACTCCACGCAGGAGGCCCTGAGGAAAATAATTTCCCTCAGGTCCTATGTCATCTGGGATGCCGTGTGGAGGGTCTTTTTGGGGAGAGGAAGGAATGAACATTGGTCTTAAAGAGACCCATGTTGTAGGAAGGAGGAAACACAGAGGCCGGCAAATCATTCCACAGCCGAGCTGTTGAACACAAGAACGAGTCGAAGAAACGACCCGTTCTCATGTGGCAAATGTCAACCATGTACAAATGTTGGGCACGCGTTTGGCGTGTTTCCCGACTATGCACCGGTGCCGAAGGGATCAATGATGCTAGTTCCTCGGAGCATCTTCCATTGTAATACCGGTAGAACAAGGATAGCATTCCCACCCGACGCCTGTTAAATTAAATTAATTAGTCTAAATCAAAAAATCAATAATTATTATTAATTGTAAGTATTAATAAGAAAATAAATTTAAAAGATGGCTATTTTTAAAAAATGTTTGGTTATTTATAATATTTAATTTACTATTAATGCTTTTTCTAATTTCTAAAATTTCTAAATTATCCAATTGTATGCCCGTAGTGTTAGTATGTAAAATTTTAAGACCTGTATTAATATTAAAAGAATGACTTGTTTCCAAAATATGTTTTTTTTTTCTTTTTTTTTTTTTTACATTAACTCCACACAGGAGGCCCTGAGGAAAATAATTTCCCTCAGGGCCTATGTCATCTGGGATGCTGTGTGGAGGGTCTTTTTGAGGAGAGGAAGGAATGAACATTGGTCTTAAAGAGACCCATGTTGTAGGAAGGAGGAAACACAGAGGCCGGCAAATCATTCCACAGCCGAGCTGTTGAACACAAGAACGAGTCGAAGAAACGACCCGTTCTCATGTGGCAAATGTCAACCGTGTACAAATGTTGGGCACGCGTTTGGCGTGTTTCCCGACTATGCACCGGTGCCGAAGGGATCAATGATGCTAGTTCCTCGGAGCATCTTCCATTGTAATACCGGTAGAACAAGGATAGCATTCCCACCCGACGCCTGTGCTCTAAAGATTGCAATCCGTCTGTTAAGATGGGAGAATCTATCAAACGGACCGCCCGTTTCTGCACAGAGTCGAGGGTATTTTTAATAACTATCTAAGAGTACTATTAGGCCTAAATAGGAACTATTCTTCGGCTTATCGAGGCTTGAGCAGCAGATTTAGCCAAATTAAATTGGGGCGTGGTATGTAGTACATAGCGAGGTATCGACTAATATACTGGGTCGTAGAGAACTTGTACTGATGGCTGACCTGTGATGCCTAGGTGAGAGCCAATCGCTTTGAACCACTCGGCTACTAATGGTACAATTATTAATAATTCACATGATTGTAGATATTTTACGTGTACGAAGTTTTTAAGACACTTGAACGGTGAGCTCTGGCGGCAAGAAATCGGCAGTAGTTTTCGTATCTATAATTTTATGTTTGTTGTTAGGCTGAAGGGAGTGAGGGAGGGAAGGTGATAAGGAAGAGAAAGATTGTGAAGTACCTACCTGGCTATTCAGATCTGTTCACCAAACTGAACGCAGAGAGGTAGATACTTTCAGTATTATCTTGGTGAAAGACCACCGTACGTTGCTTAAAATGGCATTGACAAGATCTGAATTTCCCGGTACTTCCCCACCTTACCCTTCATCGTCTTCTTCCACTCCCCATAATCTTCATTCTCACAATAATATGATTAAAAATATATAAAATGATACGTAGTATAGAGGATTGCCATATTTAACAATATAATTTAGATAAATTGTTTCATTGGTGTGTAAAACTCACTATTTCTTAATACTCAAAAGTGCCAAGTTATTCGTTTTCATAAAATCCAAAGACGTGTAACTTATGAATACTTTTTAAATAATGTAATATTGACACCAGTCACTCAGATCAGGGACTTAGGTGTTATATTTGATGAAAAGTTAACATTTGCACGTAAATGAAATAACAATTAGAGCTATAAAAATGCTTGATTTTATATGTAGAACAGCAAGTGATTTTAAGTCACTAGAATGTTTGAAAATATTGTACACTTCTTTAGTAAGAAGCCAGGTAGAGTATAATTCGCTTATTTGGTCCCCATTGTATAAAATACATTCCGACAATATAGAAAAGGTACAGCACAAATTTATAAGATTTATTACTATATATACTTTAAGCTGAATATTCCAATTCAAAATATTAACTATGTCCTTTTGATGAAACAACTCAACTTAATTACGCTGTCAGATTAGCGGATCATCTCTGACCTTGTACTATTAAATAAAATCATTAATAATTGCATTGATAACCCTGAAATTCTCGCCAAAATAAAATTTTACGTACCGACCAGAAATACGAGGCAAAGTGCTACCTTCTTCTGTGACAATTTCAAAACAAACTATGAGGCTCATACACCTATAAATAGATTACATCATTTTGGCAATAAATTTGGGAATATTGTAGACATGTTTGCAGATTCTGTATTAGTTATAAAACGAAGTCTTTATAATCACTTTAATGAAAAGTATGATTTAAATTTTAATTCATTTTATTTTTTACTATTAATTTATATTATATTGTATACTACGTGCCTGCCTAACTATTATTATCTGTCTTTGTAAAAGCCCACTAGGGCGTAAATAAATAATATACCCCTAACGTATATGTCATAGTCTCACTGCCTCCATGCGGTTAGGAGCAGTTGGGACTCTTGCGGTTAGGGTCAGGTTGGTTTGCTTGAAATGTCTTTAGCCGTGTTTGGTGACTGGATCTGAATATCCCGATACTTCCCTACCTTCCTCTTCATCGTCATTTTCCCCTCATAATATGCAAGGGGGCTTTTGTACGGTATTCATTTTAAGCAAGATTTCGGTACATTACTGAATACTGTCTGTATTATCATCGGGGCGATACTGAGAGTATATTATCTGTAAGTGATTTTTGAGTTGTGCAATTTCTTTGACGATTAGTTTTTGAGACTATTGAAATTTCAATTCGCCTTTTACCCATTCCAGGTTCCTTACAATCCAATTCCAAACTCTACATCCCATTGGAAGACTTAAGATTACAATATTATGGGCTAAGTTTCAAAATTAAGCTCTGATCTTCTATCGGTATAGGATGCAGAAAAACTATGGAAATTTTTGTTAAAATAAAAACATTAACTTCAAACAAAAGTAAGATAAGAAAATAATTTCTGTTGGAGTCTATGTCATCTTTGAGATAATGTGTGGAGGGTCTTTTTGAGGAGAGGAAGAAGTGAAAATGGGTCTTGAAGAGATGAAATACAGAGGCCGGCAAATATTTCCACAACTGAGCTGTTGAACTGTAGAACGAGTCGTGGAAGCGATCCATTCTCATGTGACCAATGTCAAACGTGTACATATGTTGAGCGCGCATTTGGTTTGTTTCCCGACTATCCATCGGTGCTGAAGGGGTCAATGAACCCTCACAATACATATATGGATATCTGACTCTGGATATATAGGAGTAATTGAGACTCTTTAAATGACGCATCACTAGCAGAATTGTGCTATGCAGAAATTAAATGAAATAAAACTGACATTTCCACTCCTAGACCCGACTAAATGTACGCCACTTCTGCGCTGACCGGCTCTGGTTGGGCGTTTGCACAATTCATAGCTACACTTACCTACATACATCTACATATATCATAGACTCTGTGCTTGTAGCTTGATTGTCACATATTCCTTTCCTATTCATCCCTATCATGTTCCTTTTCCTACCCATCCCTATCCACCGGCTATTTCGTTACCATAACAATCAGTCGTCAATCGAAACTCGCCGCTGAACATCTATAATATTCCGTATCCTCAAATTGAATCCGCATACCGCAAGTATATAAGTGCATGAATAAACTCAGCCAAGATAGCAGAGAGTGTCACAAGTTACAGCAGTAAGTCCCTTCCTTCCTTTCCTTTAAGTGCATTCTTTCTACTTGTATAGTGATCTTTCACACACATATATTTCAAAACACAAACAAGATCCTTCGACATCCGCACCCACTCAGTACATTCATTTTTTTATTATTTAAGCGACTATACAAAAAATTGTAAATATAAAATATAATGGTGAAATTAAGTATAGATATTGCTTTTCTTTGTCCTCCTCACTAGGGGGTCCTGTGCCGAGGCGGATTTAAGTTATTTAATTATACATAGTTTATTTGTCTTTTATGTCGTTTTTTGTGTCTTCTTTAGGGTTTTTCCGTTGACCTCTTTCAGCTGTATTTTTATTCTTGATTTGAATTCATAATTTTTTTTATAAGTTTTGCGTCTTGGGGAAGGATGTTATGGAGTTTTGTTACAAAGTAAGTCTAGTTTCTTTGTCCGATTGTGGTTTTATAACTTTTAACGTTTCTTTAACCTTAATGTTTTTTATGTCACTTTTATTCGATCTAGTGTGATGGATATGCAGTCTAGTAGAATGAGTAGAGGATTCAGTGTTTTTGAATAGCATCAATAATATTTTTTTGGCACAGATTCGTTGTACATTTGGCACGTCAAAGCTATTGAAAGTTTCAATCGAAGGCGTTCTAATGGGTACTTTCAGTATGGTCTTTATGATTCCTTTTTGAATTGTTTTCAGTTTGTGTACGTATTTATGTGTAGCAAATCCCCGTCCTATAATTCCATACTCAATTCGAGAATGGCATAACGCGTAGTGGATCTTTTTCATATCCTTTTTTTACCACATTTCTTAGATTTTTAAAGAAATATATGTATAAGGCTTGTTTTTCGTAATACCTTTGATGTGTAGATCCCATCTAAGATTTTCATCGATTACTTCTCGAACATATTTTATGTTTTTTCTATAACTGGGCAGTGACATTGAACATTATTTCTATGGCATTCGTGTAATTATAGTTTTAGTGATTTTGCTGGTTGGCTCCTTGAGTTCATTGAAATCTTTATATATTTAATTTTGATTATACTAAGGGTAGGCGAGTTGATTTTAAGCCAACTTTGAAGTGCACTAAGCTCTTGTTCAGTCGCATTAAATGTGTCCGTCCATTTCTCTTCTTCGTATAATAATACAGTATCGTCAGCAAAACTGATTACGTTTCCTTTTATCGTAAGGTTTGTTAAATCATTTATGAAGGTACATACTTATAACATATTCTTCTTCTTCTTCGATGGTGATACAGCCCATATCGAGCTTTGGCCTCCTGAAACATTCGCCTGCAACTCCTCCTATCCTCAGTGGGTTTATTACCTGGAGAAGCTGTGCTGCATCCCCTCGTACCTCGACTTCCCACCTCAGTCTGGGTGTTCCCACCTTTCTCCTTCCACGTGGGTGTCCAGTCAGTTATCAGTTCGGTTATAACATATCTTCAATAATTCTTTAACCGCGGATATTATATAGTGAAAGTTTTGGAATAAAGTGACATCTATGAATTGAATAGGCACTAAATAACTCCCTCCGCTCATTTTGAAAGCGGCTGTCAGTCGAGTGATTCAACGCACAAACGTGTAAAGGCGCTGTTAATTGATTGCTCAAGTTTTAAGCCCAAAAATGAGCTTATTGATTTTATCGGTATTTCTGGACTTTCTGGCGCGGTTTTTGTTTTGAGAGCTTCAAATATTTTTGATTAATTGCTTGCGTGGTAATTCGATAAGAGCCTCTGTTATGTCATCGGAGGTCCTGAGTTCAATACCCAGCAAAGTGCAAATATATATCAGTGGTTGAGTGGGCATCGCTCTTGGGTACCACCCAGGCTTCCTAAGTACTCCATCACGAATCAAGCAACATTTTCGGCTTACTGTGGTGGTAGTAGGAAATTTTCAAATATTGTCGGGTTATTCGTAACCCGGGAATGTTTGTCCATCTTTTTAAAAATTAAAATTAAAAAAAAAAAAAACAAAAATATTTATACATATATTTTTAGGGTTTTGAGTTTGCCTCGAAAAAATTATCATACTTTTATGCAGATGAAGAAAAAAACTTGTAGTGTTTTTGTGCCGTAGTATTGCCTTAACAGGTAAAATTTTGGCACTCTGAAACAGCAACGGTGTATCATGTCTCTGTTTGAAAATATTAGGGACGACTAATAATTTTACAATTGCGTTTTGTACAACTTGGATTTGTTTCCGATTGGTTATAGTAGTATTTCCCCATATTGTTAATCCATATCTTATAATAGATTCTGCCAGTGACATATAAATTATTTTAAATGATTCAATTGATACAAAAATATTTAATGTGTACATTCTGCCAGCAATTGATCTGAGTCTTTTACAGGTTTTTTTAATATGTTTGTCCCATTTAAAAAAAACAATCTACTGTAACACCAAGATACACGTACTCCGTAACTAATTCTAAGCTTTCACATTTACTTCTTCAAACTTCGCAGAATTACTTTGTGGCATCATTAATTATATAATGAATAACAGATCACTTTGTATAAACCACTATATTATAAACAATATCTACATGTTTCGATAACAATGTTATCTTCATCAGGATATGTTAATATAAAGAAAAATAAATGACAAACAAGTATAGACAAATTAGAATAAACTATAACATAGACAAAATATTAAAAAGTAGAGGTGATTAATTACTTACAAATCATAAAAATAGTTATACAAAATTAAATATAAAAATTATTTAAGGAAAAATAAAATTGCATTTAGATAATAAAAAACTTTTAAGAACAAATAATTAAATTAATTGGTTTAAATAAAAAAAATCAATAATTATAATTAATTGTAAGAATTAATAAGAAAATAAATTTAAAAGATGGCTATTTTTTAAAAATGTTTGGTTATTTATAATATTTAATTTACTATTAATGCTTTTTCTAATTTCTAAAATTTCTAAATTATCCAATTGTATGCCCGTAGTGTTAGTATGTAAAATTGTAAGACCTGTATTAATATTAAAAGAATGACTTGTTTCCAAAATATGGTTGGCAAATTCAGAATAATTATTATTATTTAAACATCTTATATGTTCCTTAACTCATATGTTAAAATTTCTAGAAGTTTTTCCAATATAAAAAAGGTTACAATCATTACAAATTAATTTATAAACCCCAGATTTGTTCAAAAAATCACATTTATCCTTATTATTTAATATATAATATGTTATTCATTATATATTTCACATTTACAATTAGTTGGAATATTTTTATGGACGCAATTAAAATTGTGAGAAATAATATTAGGATTAAATTGAAATTTGGCATTAGGTGATCTTATATGCATTACTTTGGTTTTTTTAGCATTTATTAATAGTCCTGCATCATGCGACTATTTACAAAGTTGGTTAAAGTTAATTTGCATGAGTTTAATTGCAATTTTAAGATCTTTACGTGATATGACTAATGCCGTATCATCTGCGAATACAAAATGTCTAACAAAAGAGAAAAAAAAATCATTATACTAACATAAATTATATAAAGTGTAGGTCCCAATTTTTTAAATTTTTTTATTTAATAAATGTTTACATGATAGGTACATTGTTGGTATTTTTTGACTACCACACTAGGCTATTGCCCGTGTTGTGGTAGTCATACATGACATATTATTTTATATAAACAGATAAAAAATATGAGAAGAGGAAAGAAAAAATAACATATTTAGGGAAAAATAAAACTAAAAACAGATAAAAATAAAGATATAACAATTAAAAGTAAGCTAAGAAATAAAGAATAAAAAGATAATTTAAAGAAGATTGAAATAAACTCTGGTAAGTATTATTATTCTTGAGATAAAAATAGAAATAAAAATTGGTAAGTATTCTTCTGCACGAGAGTACATGTTTGTATTCGCTTTTGATATTCTTTCTCTGAAAGAAGTTGGAAAGAGTGTTAGAGAAAGTAAATTTTTTTGTTTGTAATTTTTTTTTTAATGTAATGTTAAGTTAAATTAATTAATTAATTAAATTTGTATTAATTTTTAATATTTTTTTTTAATATTAATAGGTATATTTGTTTTTATTGTAATATTGAGCTCTTATGTGTTGTTTGAAGAAATCTCTTCCCTTTTCAAATATCCAATGTTTGATACGGGCTTTAAAGAGAGATTTAGAATTATTCTGTGATTTTATATCGGCACTCAGAGCATTATACATTTTGGGAGCGATAAACCAGAATTGTCGTTGGGCGAATGAGGTTTTTGTTTTAGGGACCACGCAACCCAGGTTTGATGAAAAACGTGTGTGTGCTTGATGTTGTGGAGCCACCAGTAGATTTTTTTGGCATATGTAACACATGCTTATCTTAGTAAATATCTGTCGAATGTCTAAGAACCAATATGGAACCTTGTGGAACTCCTGCAGATACATTTTTTGTTTTACTAAAAGTATTATTTATTTTGGTACATATTTTTCTATCTCTAAGATAATCTTTAAATAAATTTAACACATTTCCTCTTATTGCAATTTTTTCTAGAGTTTTCAGAAGTTTTTTAGAGTCGATTGTGTCAAAAGCTTTAGAGTTATCGATAAATAAAACAATAACATGTAATTTATTATTTAATTGATTATTTATATAATTTGAAAAATCTTGCAGTAGTTTTTCAGTGTTTTTTTCTTTGGAAGCCATACTGATTTGGATCTATGATAGTGAATTTTTCAATATAATTATTTAATTTATTTGATAAAATTTTTACGAGAATTTTTTTTAATGCTGGTAGAATACTAATAGGCCTATAATTTCCCAGTTCAATGTGTTTTCCACCTTTTAATATTGGTCTAGTAATGCTACATTTAAATTCTTGTGGAATTTTTGCTTGCTTTATTATCATATTGATTAAATGAGTAATTATTGACCCAAGAGTTTTTATATTTCTTTTTTAATCAAACATTCTTAAAATATTGTTTTGGTTTTATTAAATAAGATAAAATTATAAACATAAGTTTTTTGGAGGCGGGTCTACAGCACTACTAATATTATATGGGTAAGTCATACCTACGTATTTTACATTATGAATTTATTAAACAACGTGTATTGCAAGGGTTGCTTATTCTATGTTAGCCTCCCCTGTTTTTCACCCTTTACACTGGGCGCAAGCAAATTATAATACGTATGTACGAGTATGTTTTCATATTAGGTAAATAATAATATTGGGGAGACCCAGAGAAAGAAACAAAATTGAATTGAAAAAAATAAAATGAAGGGAAAAGGTTTCACAAATGAAAACTTACGGCTTCAAATATGAAAAAATTTCACCCTTGCAAGCGTTCTGACCCGGAATTTTGGAATTTACAAAATAAATTAATAAAACTGGAAGACGCGACGCTCCATGATTGCGAAACGTACGTGACTGGTATTATTAAATATAAGTAACTCGATCTGGATAGCCAGAACTTATATCCCTTTTCTTCAGACTCACAAAATTCTCCGTAAGGGGAAATCGAAGATCAGGTACCGCGATGAAATATCACCACAATCAACCATCACACATAATTGTAATGTATCACAATTTGTCTATGATTAGTTCTCAAATTGTTTTTGTTGTCTTCGGGTCACATGGTCTCACGAAATGTGCCGAAGTTAAACGAAGGTAGGTAGACAGAGTCTTAGAGCTCACAGACACAACATAGTTTCCATTTAGAAACGACGTATAATTATAAATTACAATATGTCAATAAACAGTCACTGTGATCTCAAGAAGATAGTCTTCTAATCAGCATATTGCAGTAGGTACTGGAAAATACTGGTTGCACTACTTAAGGATAAATAACGAATGCCTCCGGAGAGGATATACTCGTAAGAGACATCACAATAATGAAAGTGATCAGATTTTGCTAGCTAGATACCTATCAATTCCTTAATATCTCTTCATCCTTCTACCACTTCCTTCAATCACGTATGTATGCCACAGACCCACTGGCTCCGAGCACTTGAAACTGCAGTACTTTTTAAATACATCTATCTATGTGATAAATGAAACAATGTTACTTTGTTTAAACCACTTGTATATTTGAGTAAAGCGGACCGGTTTCGGAACGACTGTTCCTTCTTCAGGGCAAACGTATACTGATTTGACAGTTACAAAATAGCGGATGGAAACAATGTATCATTATTATTATTACTAAGGATTGTGGTAGGGGTGAAGCCGTTGCTAGGTATTAATGAAGAGGAGGGTGGGTAGGGGAACATATTCATGATTGGGCTGTAAAACAATATTTTTTAAATGATAAATGAATTATTTTTAAGGGATTTTTTTTTTATTTCAAAGGCTTCTAAGTTATCTAAGCGTTTTCCTTTATGAGTTTAATATAAAGAATATTTATCCCCGTATTTTTTTAAAACCATGGTTGTTTTCAATGATATGGTTAGCGAACTCAGAAAAATTATTATTATTAAGAAACCTTAAATGTTCTTTGATTCTGAAAGTGAAACTCGTACATCTACATTAGTTTCACTTTTCTTTGTTTGAACGAAGCGGAATCTTTGAAGTGGAAAATAATCCACTTCCCGACAACCGATCGAGCTGAATCTCCGCAGTTAGAATCGTTGTCGATAACAATGTTCTATCAATTTTTTGGGACAATTACACACTCACACGCAAATATACATATTTTTCTGAAATTCGAAGAAATTAAGGCCCTATACTTAATAAGTGAAAACTCCAGTGAAAAATTGTTCGTGAAGGACGTGTTCTTAACAGTGCTCGGAATATTAACAGTATAAAACTTTGATATGGCGACAAGATCGACCCAAGCCTGGGAAACGGTCACCGCTGCCATTAAGGACCTCACGGACCAGATTAGTGGTCTAAAAAATACCATAACAGAGCTACATAACAAGGTTAGTGATCAATCGAACCTTATTGTTACACAAAATTCTACCGTCGCCAAATTGTCCGCGAAGATAGTTGCACTGGAAGCCGCCAGCGCCTACGGCACGAGGGAGCACGCAACCAGTGGGCCGTCTACTTCGGGTAACTCGAAGAAAGGACCAATCCCGATTATTCCTTCATCAGAAGATTCGACAGAAGGTGCAAATCCATCAGCATCTTCGATAAATGGGGATCATTTTGGGAAATCTAACCCGGACGAAAAAGGAAGGAAAAGCAAACCAAGAAAAATAAAACTAAGCCACTGAAAGAACCAGACAATTCCAAACACGTTGATGGTCAGGGTGAGTGGCAGGTGCAAACACGAAAGCCGCGACATCGTACATCCCACATAATAACGGGCACTAAAAAAGAAACGGCGTTGCGAGCAATAGAGCGAAAGCATTATATCCACGCTTGGCGCTTTAGCCTAGATACCGATAGCACGCACGTGCACACATTTCTTAAAACCATCGATCCGGACTCCGAACTTGATATTGTCTCATTGAAGGCAAAAGGGAATTACACTTCCTTCAAAATAGGTGTTCCGGAAGAAAAGAAAGATACATTCCTAGACGCTGCCAACTGGCCGGCAGGTATCGCTGTGTCTAAATTCAAATTTTTGTCATCATCAAATAAAGAAGGTGGCCCACATCCAGGTAAATCTATACCTACCTAAAAATGGCAAAACTATCTCTGAAATACCAAAATGTTCGTGGTTTAAATACGAAAATAAGTGAATTCTCGAACAATGTTATTTCAAAAAATACTGAAGTCATTGCTCTAACCGAAACATGGTAGCAAACCTCTGTATTCGATGCAGAACTGTTGTCCACCAATCAGTACACAGTACATCGCCGGGACCGATAGGGGCAACGAGGAGGAGGGGTACTGCTCGCAATACGCACACCACTGGAATCAATAAGAGCAAGAGAGCTAGAAACAGACGGTGAACACCTCTGGGTAAAAGTCACTAAAGATTACTTTACTGTGTTTATATGTGTAGTATACTTTTATTGCACAGATGACAGTGAAAATAGACGTATTTTCTACGAACATTTAGATAATAAAGCCAACATATTATTAAATAAGAATATATTAATTTTGGGGGATTTCAATTTGAATAATAAACCCGAAGGCGTCTTAACCGATTTATCATATTTTACAAGCTCAAATGGACTGACTCAGTACAATAAAGTGAAGATCAGTAGCGACAATATCCTTGATCTTATCCTTAGCAACATTAATATGTGTGACGTGACGAGAAGCGAGGAACCATTGGTGAGTGAAGACCAGCATCACCCGACGCTGGACATATCCGCGCGAGTCATCAAGAACGGTTCGGTGCAGACGGCGATGCCGCCAAAACGTTCGCCGCGTCCCCCCCGGCCCCCGCCTTCGTTCCTCAATTATAATTTCTACAAATTTAATTATAAGCGAGCAAACATAGAACAGTGCAATAATATTCTATCGCACTTTAATTGGACATTTTTGTACACCATAAAATCGGTGGACGAAGCAGTGAAATATTTATATAATGTATTGTTCAGTGTTTTTGAATTATGTATACCTATTAAGAGACCCAACATCACAAACGATGTATATCCGATATGGTTCAATAAGAGTATTATAGATAAATTGAAAAGAAAGGAAGCGCTCCGGAAAAGATATCTATTGCACAAGAAGCAATCCGATTATCTAACATTTTCAGCGAGTAGATCCGAGCTAAAATATGAAATAAATTTTGCTAAAAAACAATACATGAAAAATGTTCAGAATGGGATCAAAGACGATATAAAGTTTTTCTGGGATTATATTAGGTCACAAAAAGTTAACCCAACCTCAAAAACATGCTTGACTGAGGAAGGCGTAACTTTTACTAACCCTGACACAATTGCTAATCAGTTTGCTGACTATTTTCATTCCGTTTATAGTCAAGTAACCCCGAAACTTGAAACCAATTTCCCAACAGCATCACCCTGGAACGTTGGAGATATCTCACTCGGATTGACCAACATACAGGAAATAGAAGCCTGTATCCGGAATATGCGACCTGACAATGCTACTGGTCCGGACAGTATTCCTCCTTCGATAATTATAAAAATCTCTCCAAATATCTATGTATCCCTTGCTTACATATTTAATCTCTGCATCATGTCATCCACGTTTCCACAGTGTTGGAAATTAACGAGGGTCAGCCCTATTCACAAAACCGATGAAAAGACTGATGTCAGAAATTATAGACCAGTTGCAGTACTGTCAACAATTCCAAAAATTTTTGAAATGATTATCTGTGATAAAATCAGTCCGCAAATCGCGCCTTTCTTACGAGAAAATCAACATGGCTTCTTACCGAGGAAATCAACGGTAACCAACTTACTCTCTTTTTCTCGACGGGTAGCAAAAGGCCTAGACTGTAGGCATCAGACGGACGTAATCTACACGGATTTCGCAAAGGCATTTGACCGAGTATATCACGACGTTCTATCAAGAAAGATGTACAAAATAGGTTTTAATCAACCCTTACTGATATTTTTGCGTAATTTAAAAGATAGAAGCCAGTATGTAAATGTAAATGGATACGACTCCCATGAGTTCGTAGCTCTGTCAGGAATTCCTCAAGGATCGAATCTAGGTCCCATGTTATTCCTTATTCTAATAGATGACATTCAGGACTGCATACGTCATAGCTCATGTCTCCTATTCGCGAATGACATGAAACTGATGATGGAAATCGAATCAGATGACGATTATTCCAAACTGCAGGCAGACCTCGATTCAATCATGAAATGGTCGTTAGAAAATAAACTTAATTTCGATATTAAAAAATGCGTCGTTATGACTTAGGGAACGTACCCATACTACGTGACACGTTTAGGGGGGGGGGTCTTCAAAATGTCACGCTCCATACAAATGAGCGGCGGGTTGCTTAGGTTTTTGGTCACCGGAGGGGGGGGGGGGGGGGTTAAAAATTGCAAAAAGTTGGTCACGTAGTATGGGTACGTTCCCTTATAGTCGTTCACAAAATCCGTTGTTATACCCGTATAGAATGAATGGAGAAGTACTAACACGCGTAAATATCATCAAGGATCTTGGGGTGACCTTTGATCCCAGGCTAACATTTTCAAATCATATAGTGCAGCTTACTTCGGCTTGCTCCAAAATGCTTGGTTTTATAATTAGAACTTGCAAACAATTCAGTAACATAGAAGCAATGACCGCCATGTTCAACGGAGTGGTCGGAAGCAAGCTGGAGTATGCTAGTACTGTCTGGATACCATATCAACTTAAATACATAAATATGATTGAACAAATTTTAAAAAAATTCCTAAGGTATATTTACATGCGATCTTACGGAATATATCCGAAATTCATGCATCACGTGGAACTGCTAAAGGAGACAAATTATCAAAGCCTAGAGACCAGGCGTAATGCCGGACTCATGGTATTCGAATTAAAGTTAATAAAAAACCTTATTGATTGTCCACATCTCCTGTCATGCTGTGGCTTATTCGCTCCTGACAAATACTGTCGAACTCGTAGCCACGCCCTATTCTACATACCGCAGGGTCGAACAGATGTCATGGCTCAACACAGCATGACAAGAGGTATGGCATTGCTTAATGCCCTACCAGCGGATATAGATGTGTTTGATATCACCGTACCATGTTTTAAAAAAACTATATACATGTATTGTTAGTTATAAGAAAATTAAAATTGTACCGTAATTGGACTCACCTGTCTGTCGTACAATAAAATAAAATAAAAAGTGTCGGTTCGTTACCAACTCGAAATTTTGCAACCTTAGTAGCGCGGTTAATTCCTGATTGAAGTAAGTCAAACCTTAGGAAAACAGAAAAAAAACTTTTAAAAGAAATTTGAAAAGCGATGTATCGTTAAAAAAACTTTGTGTTTTACGGGTTGATTCTTTATTTAACATTCATTAATCTAAAACCATGTCAACTTGAATGAAGGAAGCTGTGTAGATGGTCCTTTTGAGTGGAGGAGGGATAGAATATAGGTCTTGAAGAGACCGAATCACATGCCGCCAGATCATTCTACAGCCGAGCTGTTAAACTCAAAAACGAGCCGTGGAAACGATCAAAATTATGTCAATCATGTACACACGTTGGGGTGTTTCCTGACAATGCACCGGATAGGGGGGGGGGGGGATTAGGGGGTTCAACTTAGATCTCAGATTACACATCTGCCTTCATAATGGACACTGTTACGCTGTCCGAAACGTTGGCATGTGTACCCCCATGCACCCCCCTGGTAGGGTCGAACCCCCCGCCATTTGAATCCTATAGCTACGCTCTTGGAATATCTGTAAAATAGTCATGTCACCAAAATAGGTACGGTCTTATGGGCAGCATAAAAAAATTAAATTCCCCACTAATTCTAATTCTCTACGACAATCTGTATACGTTTTTTTTTGTATCTGTCTATTCCTTTTGGGAAATTACAGTTCGTTATTACTCCATACACTGTGTGTTCTGCGGACATAACTAACGATATAACGAAATAAGACGACTTTTACTTGGAAAAGCGTGTCTCGTGTTATTTTTTCTTTTGCCGGAAAAATTCTGAAGTATATTTTCATATGCCACTGTGTATATTGCCTATATAAATATGTAGATACAAATAAACACTCGTTTTGTGACTTTTTCTGTCATAAAAGGATAGAGTTGTACTGAAAGGCAGTTTCTAAATACGCGATTGCGATGTGTAACAATACTATCGCGAACCTTGAATCGTGTAAACCAGCGGTCGGGAAACCGGGGTAAATTACCCCAAATGGGGTAAAAATGTTTTTTTTGGGTAATAAGGAAAATTTTCTAGTTTGCTATTTCATAAACGTGTTAGTAATTTTAAGATAGCTTCTTTTTCAAAGTTAGCTTTGTTTTTGGAAGACTGAAAATATTACTTTTGATGACATCAAGGATACAGTTATAAAACATATTACCAAATTCAGAGAGCGGTTCTCTGACTACTTTCCAGATCTTGATATACATACTCGTACTTTCAATTGGGTTGTAGATCCTTTTAAATGTGAAATTGCTAACATACCAGAAAACCTCCGGGTTCGACAGAAACAATACTTGAACATCGATCTAATACTGAAGCACGTATTCAATTTGAGAGCAAATCCAATCTGCAGTCTTTTTTATTTATTTATTTATTTATTTATTTATTTACACATATACGGCACAACACGTGCCATTAACATAATTGACATACTTATAATAGTACAACAACATGAAGAATAACAGTATAAATGTTAGTAAAATTTAATTTAAGAAAAAAGGTGAAAAGTAAGGTAATAAGTAGTGTATAAAAACTATAATGTATAAAAGTAAATTATAAAGTGAATAGTATAAAATATAAAGTATTAAGTACAAACTATAAATTATTAGGTAAAAGTAAAAATAAAAATTTAAAGAGAGAAATAAAACAATAAAATGTAAAATATACAAATAAAAGATACCTATCTCAAGGTACCTACAACGATTTAAATATAAAATATAAAAAGTAACAAATCCTGGATTACGTTAACGGATATGATAAATTTTACAAGTACCTATGATTTCTACTGCATTAATAGTTTTCGAGTGAAGTATTGGTAGGCATATCATGTTTATATGATGTATTATATTTACGTGGTACTAGCAAACAAATTAAGTCTAACGCATCTTTTGTATGAAGCCAGATTACCGGCGGCGTGATCAATATTAGCATATTCATTGCCTAAAATATGCAAGCGATTTATGGTTGAGTTTTGTTCTGCGTTCGTCATAGTATTGTCACAATGGAAAGGTGTTTTGAGTCGAGTTGGTCTACAAGGTACATGGTAATTTATTAATGAGACCAATTCAGGGGAGTCAAACCAGTTATTGTTTATTTTAAATAAAAAAATAAGATCGTTTAGTATTCTTCTATCTTTTAACGATAAGAGTCGCATTTTTTGTAATAAAGATTCATAGTTTATGTCAACCGCGGGAATACCTAATTTGAAATTAATTGATCTGAGAAATTTGCGTTGGATTCTTTCAATGGAGTTTGCGTGGCTTTTGTAGAAAGGGTTCCATATGTGGGAATTGTATTCTAAATGACTCCTAACCAGAGTTGTATATAGTATTTTGAATGTGTGGATATTTTTGAAATCTTTTTTTGAAAAATTTTGGATGTCATAAGCTACGAAGGCTTTTAAAATTGCACATGAGGAGGTGGTAAAAAGTTGCTGCTATTTGCAACAACCTATCTTTGTGAACAAGGCTTTTCCACTCTAATGCACATAAAAACGAAGAACAGAAATCGATTAAACGTCGAAGACTGTATTCAAATTGCTCTTATATCAAAAAGTCCCAATTTTGAAGTAATTGTATCAAACATGAAGCAACATCATTTCTCCACAAACTGTGTTTGATCCAATTTGAGAGTTTTATTTTGTTTCCCTATTACATATTTATTATTTTCATGTAACTTTTTATTTATTTTCCGTGTAAATTAATTCAATATATAATGATTATTTAAATTTACATTGATTGACTTCTTTTCAAAATGGGGGGAAGGGGTAAAATCGACTTACGCAAAAATATTTTGGGGTAATGGTTAAAAAAGTTCCCCGACCGCTGGTGTAAACGGTAAAATTCTCCAAAAGTTTTATAATATATTTGATTCACTTGAAGATTTAGGTCACAAATCACTAAAAATTCATCTCTGGAGCTCTAGCACAGTAAAATCGATAACTTTACAATATCGCATTGACATGCATAACTTCCGATGATTTTATACCGATCTCCTGAGCACGGTTTCACCGGCTTAACTGGTATTGATAGGGAATAATAAATAAGAAATTGTTGCACGCTGCCAACACTGTGGGTGTTTTCTAATGTCAAACGCCAAACAATTACGTAAAAATATTAATTGTTAATATTCAATTAAAATACTAACCTAAATATACATTGGAAGTCCGCATTTACTTTTTGATACTAAACGGGAGTTAATTAGTTAATGGGGATCTTTATTCATATTTTAACCACTTTAGCTTCTCAAAGATCGAACAAAATAAATTGATTGCGTCTTAGATGCAATATTTAAGTCGATGGTTCGCGTATAGGACTTCTTTCAATTTTAAGAGCTTCGTTAGTTGAACTCCGTTCACTAAAAAGCAATTAATTTTGCACAACGAATATTGACATATAAGCGAAACATATCTAATAATAATACTACACCGGGGTAAAATTTACAATTCGTCGATAGAAATGTCGACCATGATCGCAAATATTGATAACTGACCGTAGATGACGGATTTGGTCAACATCGGATTGATTTGGGGTTTTATCAATCGTTTATGCTAGACCCCTTGCTGTCCTAATTATAGCAACTGAATGTAATTCCGACAAACCACCATTATATTTTATTTATTTTTGGACTGTTTGGAACATTTGCAGAATGTAATTTTTTTTGTCTATAGCCAGTGGGACTTTGGCATCCCCAATTGGGGTATGTTGTGAAGTTTAAGGCAGTGGGGAAGGGAAGGAGATAGGGAAGAGGAAGGTGGGGAAGTACCTGGCTATTCAGATCTGGTCACAAAACATGTGCAGAAGCCATTTGAAGCAACGTTTTAATTCTGAATGGTGGTCTTACACCAGGGCGATACTGAGAGTATCTTCCACTCTGGAACTTGCCGCAAATATACTATATATTATTTTTAAATAAATAAATTGTGAAATACACAAATCAATCAAATAAAATTTATTTGCCACGCCGGGATTCGATCCCGCGACCTTCGAAATGCGAGTCAAGCACCTTACCGCTGCACTACCCATTGGGATGTGCGTAGATTTTAACACACCAATTTAAAATGTTCAGAGCGTAAATCATGGTTTAGTTGTTACTAGGTGAAGATGCTGCTATTGAAATATAGGCTTGTTGAAAAAGTATCGATATTTTTAATTCACTATATCGATATTTTTAGCCGATATATTTTGATCCGATATATCGATACAAAATATTCAATATCAAAAATTGTATCAAAAACGAAATTTTTTAAATTTATGTATTTAAAGTCACTAGAATCCAAAACCGTACAGGAACGAACGGAAAAAAGTAACTGTATTGGGTCATGACATCTGGCGGTTGAAATTTTAACTATTAATAGCTTCCTTCCAAATCTATTGTCTTTGCATTAGTATTTGTGATCACCAATACTATCTCATGTGTGTAGGTATATACATAGAAATGTATGCTATTTTTCGCCATTTTTTTCTAAGCCACTCCTATGTGTTGGTTCCCAATTATCTATGATTATTGACTATTCCTTGTTCCAAACACGAAGTCCTTTTTGACAGATTAATACGCCAAAAGTTTGCATATAAGTTAGAAGACAGCTTTTTAGTTTTTGATATTTTTGTAATTATGTATTACGTAATAAAAATGAATAGTGATAAAAATACCTTCATTTTTATTGAGATTTTTGTACATTAAAAAAAAGCAAATTGTGTACAAAAATTACTATTGATAGTATTGAGCTAAATACACTATTATTTTAAAAACGCAAAATCTCTTGAAAATTTGACCGGTATATCGATATATCGACGTCGATATTGATATTTTAATAAATATCGATACATCGATATATTGATTTTTTTTTCACTTTCGACATCCCTACTGAAATAACAGAAATAATAATAAGCAAAATAAAATATAAAACATAGTGAGTATCAGTACGGAGTAAGAGAAGAAAGAAAGTAAATAATAATAAAGCAATTACATCACTTTTAGTTAAAATACTTCTATTTGCCATGCTGTCATATTAGCTTATCTAAAAATGTTTGCTAAACCATTCATCCGATTGCGATGAAACTTTGGGGATTTGATGTGTGCAATGTGTGCATGCCCGCGATGTTTTCTGTATAGAATAATGATTGAGATTATGATTGTGTAGAGTGGATTGATATGTTTGTGTAAAGAATGACTGGCGAAGGATCTTGATTTTGTGTTACTATCACTGCTTGAAACGATAAAAACCCATGTTACATAGAAAGGAAAGGACTCACCGAAAAGGATAAAAGAACTTGTATGCTGGCAAATGCACTTGTCTGCTTTCTCTCCCATCCAACAGGCACAAACAGCAATAGGCGTGAGTTTCGTTTATTTGATAGTACACGGCGGAGTTATTTTAATGGCGGTTCACCGATAGCAGAAGCACAATGGCTATATGTTGCGGCGGGCGTTTATTACAGACTGACTATGGGTAAGATTGACAGATAGGAATAGGGATAGGTAGGAAAGGAATTTGCAACATTATTAATACCAATCCCAAGCAGTGACAGTATGTATGCGTGCTACGTAGGTATGTGTATGTGTAGGTATGTGTATGGGCGTAACCAAATAATGAGCTCTAGTGTCATCAAATTATGCATTGCTAAACCGTTCATTTGATTGAGATGAAACTTTGGGGATTTGATGTATGCATGCCCGCGATGGTTTCTGTATACAATAGTGAGCTCTGGCATATGAAATTACGCGTTGCAAAACCGTTCATCCGATTATGATGAAACTTTGGGTATTTATTTATTTTTAAATTTACGTTAATTTTAAATCTCTACTTTTTAAGTTTAATTTATCTTAATCGTATGTTTTTTATTTACTTTTTTCCTTTTTTTTCACCAATATTATATATATATTTATATGTATTATGTATAATTTTGAAAATGAAATGGAGGCCTCAGCAAATGAGGCCAACATCATTGAATTGTGTATTAAATGTAAATAGGTATATTGCATCAAATAAATAAATAAATTTTCAACCGACGAGCAGGTGCAGAAGTGGTCCTGAAGGGGAAGGAGCTGGCGGGAGAATTCTTCGAGGAGGGCACAAAGAAACTTGCGTCACGGCTTACCACAAGCATTGAACGAGATGCCAATCCTGTACTTTTTTTCTAATGCATTTTTTCAAAAATAAAATAAAAATTCGGTACACTTACTTTCTAAAAATGCATCCCATATTATTCAAAACAACAATGATCAAAGGGTATAAAACAAACAATATACTATATATTGGTTAATTATATACTATATGTATTGGTTTTAATAAATAAATAAAACAATATACTATTTTTATATGGCTGATGTACTCGTATTTGTATTGTCTCGCAAGGAAGAGGGTAGGCAAGGTTTACAATATAATATTATTTTTTTTTTAAATCATTTAAGATTATACCTTCGGTAATAGAGCCAATAAAATATTATACTTGATATCAATTTTTGGTTACTTATGCTATTCATAAGGCGATTAAAAAAAACTTCGTTAATGTTTAATCTGACTTTGCTGGTGATCCAAGACTTATGGCTGGTTTACACAGTGCGAGCTAGCGTGCGAGTCAGCTTGCCAAGTAACACAGGGTTACTTCCGACATTACCCTTGCTGCATTCTATTTTTATTTTTATCAAATTTCCAGTCTTTCGACTTGGTCAGGTGTCACTCTTATCACTGCTTTAAATTAATCTCCTAGCTATCCAGTCTCTAATCCAAACCCTTTTTTTTCGCTGTTTTTATAAAGGTTTTCATGGGCATTTTCTAATTCTTGACTTAATATTGTTGTCATGGACCTTATCACAGTTTTTGTAATGAAAGCACGTTCACTCGACATCGCGACAATTTGCAAGACTGGGCAGCAGCTGCTACATGTCGTGTGGACAGCTAAGGCGAGCCGAGCTACTGGCGTACGAGTAGACAAGCCGAGTAGCTGTCTACTGGTTAAGCAGCAGCTCGAACTATGTAAACCAGCCATTAATATCCAATTTATATTTAGCGAAATTGGTGTTTCGTCTGATGGCCAGTGGAAGTACATTGTTTAGCTTTGTTGCACAGTACCATAAATTTCTTTGACCAAATGTTATTTCAGATAAACGGATAAGAGTTTGCCCTTTGAATTTAGTATCGCAAGCAGTTTGGAAATTGTCAAATAGAGTTCTGTATTAAAAGAGGTATGTATGTCTATGGGTATGCTAGTATGTTTTTGGCGTAAAATTGCCTAAAAGTGTAATAAACAAATAGAAAAAAATGCTACACACTTTTATATGCACTAAAGTGATAAGGATAAACCGTTCAATTTATCTTTCTTTGATGAAATTGATGAAACATTTTCTAATATCGAAATTGTTTTTTGAAGAGATAGACCATTTTTGTTTTTTTTTGTTTTTGGGGTGTTATGCCGTGTTACGCTACCTCCTTCTTTAGCCAACGTTTCGGAAAGCGTTACAGTGTCCATCATCAGGGCAGATGTGTAAATGTTAGTGGTAAAATGTGTGCTTAAGTACTTCGAAGCAATACCGTGTTGCCAGCTCCACTCCACTGCGAGCTGGAATTACAGTAAACTTGAAGATGGTTTTCTGCATTTAGCTTTGGTGTAGCCGTCAATTACCGGATACCAAGAACTATTGAGCTTAGCTCCGTCGTCTCTATTAATGTTAATAGGATTTTTATGAATTTCAATTGCCTCTGTAATTAGGCGTGCTCTATAAGTTTTGGGTCTTTCCAGGACTTCGGGAACAAATCCAAAGTAATGGCCGGTTTCAATTAAATGCTCAGCGATTGCCGATTTGTCAGGGTGGCCAAGTTTACACGCTCGAAAGTGTTCCGATATCCTTTTAGAGATCGTTCGCTCTGTTTGGCTCACATAGACTTTATCACATCCGGAACAGCTGAGTTTATATACTCCATCTGTTTCTAGAGGAAACTTGGCCTTTGCAGGCCTCAAAAAGTCTCGTATTTTTGTAGTGGTTCCGAAGACAGTCTTGATGCTTTCTTTTTTCAAAAGCCTGGAAATTCTGTCTGTCACATTGTGAACGTAAGGCAAGAAAGCGCAGGCCTTTGACTCTTGTTCAATTCTGTCTTCGTTTGGTGTAGATTTGGCTCTTATGATTTGCCTTGTCTGCCTTGCCGGGTAACCATTACGCTCCAGTGCATCGGTGAGCTTTTTAAGTTCCGCTCCGATTTTCGTTTCTTCACATATTCTGGTCGCTCGGGTTACCAACGTGTGGATAAGTCCTCTCTTCTGCGCTGGGTGGTGATGCGAATCGGCATGTAAATACCGATTTGTATGAGTTAACTAACTAACTAACCATCACGCCGTTTCCCCGCAGGGGTAGGCAGAGAGGACGGATCGCCAAACAACTCGGTCTTGGCACACACTCTTTGCCTCACTCACATTCATACATCGTCTCATACATTCTCTTCTATTATTCTGACTTTTGACATGACCCGACTCAAGTATCTGATTCACTTGATCGTGGCATGTCTTCCTCGGGCGTCCCCGACTTCTTCTACCATTCACATTCGCGTCGTATATTCTTCTTACACTACTTCCTTCGTTCATTCGCTCTACATGCCCAAACCATCTGAGGGTCCCTTTCTTAATCTTACTCATTATGCTTACATCAGCCTTACATTCTTTGCGGATATCCACATTTCTCACACGATCATACATTGTTTTACCACACATACGTCTCAGGGATCTCATTTCATCAGCATTCAGTTTACTTTCATCCTTCCTCTGCCAGTTCCATGCCTCACTGCCATACATTACATCGGGGTAGGTACCAGGACTCCATTGTGGACTGCTAGCTTCGCTTTTTTTGACAGTTTTTTTATTAGCGCCAACGGCATTCAGTCCACCATTAATGGATTTACCGGCATTCACCCTTCTTTCAATATCTCTTTCAGCCTTCCCATCTCTCGTAAACATACTACCTAGATACACAAACTCATCCACCTGCTCCAAATATTCATCATTTACAACTATGTTGCATACTGTTTTCGTACTCTCCATTTCAAATACCATGACTTTAGACTTACTTACATTCATCATTAGCTCATTCTTCATACATACTTCGTTCATCCTAGATACGAGAGACTGTAGATCTTCGGTTTCCTATACACTGTGTGTCCTAGCATAACACCCCAAAAACAAACAACAAAAATACTTTTGGCCGTGAAAATCTAAAATCATATCTGAGATAGACCATTTCTTTGTTATTATTATCATGATTTATTTTTGAGTTATTTTGCCGTGTTGCGCTACCTCCTTCTTAAGCCAAGTTTCGGACAGCATTACGGAATCCATCATCAGGGCAGATGTGTGATCCTTCGGCGATTTATTTTGTGCCTAGATACCTAGCAGCCTGAAGATCTTGGCTGCTTCAGTTTTCTTTACATCACATATCGATCGTCCAGTTGATCAGACATATCTACGGAATATCGAAATTTGAGTTGAGTATACAGTTATATGTAAAAGTGTGCCCTCTATCTGGTTCTACACTCGGATTACCGTTAAACATTCCCAAATCACTTATAATGCAGAAAAATTTGTGGTGAATTAAACAAAATGTTCATGTTATACCTCCCGGTATTAATTATAGCTTATTTGATATATAAAACACGTACAACGTGTCCGGAAACTCGTAGTACAAGCGGGAAACTGGTGATTCTACATCAGGTAGAGAACCCAAAAAACTTATTTTTTTCGATCTGTGCATTTCGATTTTAATATATATTTTTTTCTATTTTTCCATTTTTTCGGCAACTAAAGGGTTAAAAAAAATGTTCAGCCCGGTTTACCCTTCGATGCATTTTATAAGATATCACACAGCTGAAAATACAGCCCTCTAGTGAAAACTTTGTTCAAATTTAACCATAAAAATTCCAACTTTGGACCTGATTTACTCGAAAACGAAAGCTCAAATCAAAAAAGTTATATCACAAATCGACTCCAAATGTGATGTAAATTTACCAGTTTCCCGCTTATACTACGAGTTTCCGAACACCGTGTATAATACATTGATTTACGGTGAACACCTGAATATAGCTCTCCTCATTGTCTCAAAACTTTGTATTTGAAGATATCCTACTAATAACTGGACGATCGACATCTCAGGATTACTAGCTCAATGAATGCCTTAGTTCAACTGGCTACAGGCATTTTGTCTTTCTTGACACATAAAACTAAAAAAAACCGTAAAAATAACAAACCGTGTAAAAAGAATCTAAAAATTTCTTACAAGGCTTTGTTCTGTTTTCCTTGGGGTACCAGCTATCATTTTTTACAGCCCGGAGAACAAATTGGCGAAATTGTCGCGGAATATTTTTACGACTTGGGCCCGCGGGATAGATTGAAATGCATTACGTTTTCATGGACTACCGTGTACTTTTAAATTTTGAATTATGTCGCTGAATTTTTTATTTTCTTTTTAACAAATTCTCGCCCAAGTTTGCTGTTGTTGCCAACTGCGATTTTGCTGAAAGTGCTGTTTTTATTATAGATGTCCCTTGGCACACTGAATTCACGATCAATGAATGCACCGTTTTGATAAGACAAACTTTATTTTGTTGTGGAAAGTAATCAAATATGGAATAGTATCCCTAATAATTGGAAATCACAAATTGATAAAACCATCTCAAAATTAAGATATCTTACATATACTTTTTACAGACTTAAGGAAGTACTCAATCTTGACAATATTGAAAATGATCTATTTTTCCCTGGTACAATCTTCAATAACCTACGGCATTGTAGGATGGGGTGGTGCGTTTGATGCATTTATTAAGCCTTTACAAAATGCTCAAAATCGCATCATTAAAATTATGTATAAAAGAAATAAAACATTCCCGACTGAGTTATTATTCAAAGAGTCAAAAATATTCAATATCCGTAAATTATTTATATTGCAAACAATGATATATATGTATTTAAAAACAAAAATTGTTTCGTTAAAAACGAAAGAAGAATTAGCTAAAGCTTCTGCGGAAAGGAGATGGCAGGATTAGCCGAGATCTCCAGGACATCCTGAGGGCGTTGAAGGAGACGGACCCTGACCAACTGCCTATATTCGTTGCCAGACAGCTGCACAAATTGCCTCCAGTCAACTTCGATAGTGTGGACGTATCTAAACTTCTAAAGGAACTTAATTCCATGAAAACAGAAATAACTCTCATCAAAACGGAATTAAAAGATTCATCGGTCACAAGAAATGATGATTTAAAACAAGAACTGGCTTCGCTAAGAGAACAAATTACAAAACTGCATGCTCCAAACATATAAAGCGATTTAACTGAGAACTCGCAACAAAATAGCGGAAAAACTGTAGGTAATCCACAACTTAAAAGTAAACAAATACCGACAGAAGCGACCTACTTATCGACTGCATCTAAGAACGCATACAGTAATGGAACTAACGCACACACGAAAACCACGCAAGAACGCACAGAGCGAAGGAGCATTGGAGGACCCACCACTTACCCGCCCTGGTATAGGTAACAGATGGTTACCCCTTCAAGGCTCTTGCAAGGACTCTAATTTTTTTGGTAAAAACGACTCTACATTTGAAAACGAAACTAAACCTCCAATGTCCCTGCATACGTTGTTAATAAGCAGCATGCAAGTGCTTAGCAGGAAATACAGATACAATATGTGTTAGTATGACAAAATATAGACAAGACAGTGGGACAGGTTGGTGAAAGTCCACGAGGTGGCAAGCGCTGGGTGATTGTATCCAGCGTATCCTACAAGCACCTGTTTGGGAGGAAGACACAGTAGATAAGTAATAACGGCATGGCAAACGGTTGGGAGTCCTCTCCAATCGATTGGCAGTCCCAGCAAGAATGCGCATGACGTTCGGTCTAGTCGTGAACCACACTCAGCTTCCGCGCCCCTTAGCCGGTTCCTCGGTGATGCCTCAAAGAAAAGTAAATGGGAGATTGGGGGGAAATACCCGACGACCCTAAGGAATTCAGCGTCGAGTAGCCGGAGGCAAGGCGAAGGAGAGCCGAGGTCGCCCCCCCAAACCTAAAGCCTGCACATGTTGCTGGGGGTGGCGCAATTGATTTTAGAGGGCACCGTGCCATCGTCAACCGACTCCTGTTGATGCAAGGACGAGGTCTAGAGCACCCCCAGAAGGGGAAAAAGAAACATAACAAAATAGATAGATGCAGTTCAGTTCAGCCTTCTGAGCGAAGCAAAGTAGCATTGTGAGACTAAAAAGAAAAAGAGAACAAAGAAACCAAAACAAACTAAAAAAACAAAGTCGAGTATGTTAGTTGTATCAATAGTGTTCCTTGGAATATGAAGCTGAAAAGGGCGAAGGAGCAGTAATCGCCGTGAACGACCGAGTTCGGACTTCGAACTTAGGCCCGAAAACACAGCAAATAAACAGGGAACGCGCGAACACGGCCCGCGGTACCAACACCGGCCATCCGCGACTGACGAAAGCGGTTTCACATTAGTAACACGGAAAATTAACCGAAACTTGAGAGGTAAAGCAACATCAACAGCATTAAAGTCAGCTGACATACTCACAACGGTATACATTTCGAGATTTACTGTGGAAACTACAGAGGAAAACATCAATAACTACCTAACAGAAAAAGATCTGGAATGTACCAAGATTGAAAAAATCAAGCCTTTTCGTCCTACGCCTTTTAACACCTTTAAACTCACCGTTAAAGCGATCGAAATAAAGAAATTCCTGGCAGAAGAACTTTGGCCGGAGGGAATTGTATTCCGAAGATTTATAGAACCGCGCATATCTACTATCTAATGATGCCTACTACTTTTTATTTTATTTTTTTATCTATATGTATTTTTTTATGTACTTACTTGTGTTTCATGTATGTACTTACTCTATATAGAATGTGTGGGATTGCACTTACCTCCCCACATTCTGTAATAAAGACCATTATTATTATTATTAAAGGACTAATAATGTGTTTCAAGTTCCCCAAATCAAAACCAAATTAATGCAAACACATGGCAGTTTTATTGGTCCTCGTACATTTAATCTTCTACCAAAACACATTCAAATGACAGATAAAATATCACTTTATATAAAAGAATTAAAATTATGGCTAAATTATGCAGATGTTGAAACACTGTTTTTACGAACTCTATGTAAACCTTCATGCTTCACTTTTACAATTCTACTGTAACTTCAAGACTAACTTAACTTATCTTCTTGAAAGCGTAACAAAAAATCAATTAACTTTTATGTGTCACTTTGTTACTAGTATATTTTCAAAGATACATTACCTATATTTTTAAACTTTCACTTTGAAAATTACATTTTTTACTTGTACCGCCAACTTATTGGTGTAATTTAGCACTTTAGTTAATATTACCCACGCACTGGCAGTGCCTTAGTGGGTTCCTATTATCTGCTTTTGTCTTACATATATATTTTTTACATTATTTTTATCTTGTGTTATGTTATATATATTTAGAAAATATGTAAAAATTACTTTTGAAATGTATAATGGGAAAAAATAAAGGAAAAAAAAAAAAAAATATATATATATATATATATATATATATATATATATATGGAATACTGGCATTTCACTGTACGCATGTACAGGTATCAACTTGTCAGTCGAGCGAGTGCTGTGTCCTCGGTGAGACGTTTTGTTTTCTGAAGATTCTCGAGGAGAAATCTGGATTAAATGCCTCGTTTGCGTACTCTGGGCACATGAAGATTGCGCTGGTGCAGGATTCAACATCTGAAGTTGTGATTATTGCAAGTGGTTTAGTGGTACCTGAAGTATCTCGCAGAAGTTAAGGTTGATTTATGATTTTGTTTTTGAAGACTTCTATAGTAGAAATGAGATCCCTGAGGCATATGTGTGGTAAAAGCACGTACGATCGTGTGAGAAATGTGGAGATCCGCGAAGAATGCAAGGCTGATGCATGCGTAATGAGTAAGATTAAGAAAGGGACGCTCAGATGGTTTGGGCATGTACAGCGAATGAACGAGGAAAGGAGTAAAAGAAGAATATATGACGCAAATGTGAATGCAAGAAGAAGTCGGGGACGCCCGAGGAAGACACGGCACGTCCAAGTGAATCAGATACTTGAGTCGGGCCATGTGAAGAGTCGAAATAATAGAAGAGCATGTATGAGACGATGTATGAAAGTGAACGAGGCAATGAGTGTGTGTCAAGATTGAATTGTTTGACGGTCAGTCCTCTCTGACTACCCCTGCGGGGAAACAGCGTGATGGTTAGTTAGTTAAGACTTCTATATTTGGGGTACTTATTCTGTACTTAGATACCTTTATGTTTATTTTGTTTTTAAGAAGTTATCTTCTTCTTCTTTTTCAATGGCGCTACAGTCCATTTAGAGTCTTAGCCTCCTTCAAAATAAACCTCCACCGCCCTCTGTCCTCCGCCGTCGTCTTCCAATCTGCAACATGGAGTAGTCCTTTTGCTTCCTTCCTGACATCAAACTCCCATCTCAGCCTAGGTCTGCCCGCCTTTCGTTTACCTCCCGGGTGTCCTGTTAGAACCTTCTTCGGTACACGTGTGCTTGACATTCAGTGCACATGTCCGGCCCATCTTAGTCACTGGAGCCTTGAATGGATGGAGAGTCTGGGAGCTTGGTAAATAACCTAGAGTTAATTATTTTGGCCGATTCTCCATGGCTCCTAAGATTCTTCGAAGTACGTTTCTTTCGAAGGTGTCCAGCTGTTCCACAGACTTTGCTGTCAGTGTTTCCGCCTCACATCCATACGCCAAGACCTAATTAAGAAATTAAAGTATTGACAATTAATAAATATAACGCAAAACTGTTATCTTGTAAAGCGCAAATGTACGACTGCTTATAATTACGATAAAAAAAATTGATTTTCAAAATTTATTTTTTTATGCGTAAAAAACAAAACGGTATTCCGTATTTGGTTACTTTCATCTACTTTGCGCTTCTTGGAGCAACCAAGGTACCTACCGAAATTTATTTAAATAACTAGCTGACCCGGAGAACTTCGTACCGCCTCAGATAATTAATTGTTGTTAACTTATTAGCTGAATAAAATTATTTTTTTTTAGATAAAAATTACACAACGAAGCAATTATCGATGTGCAACTGTCCGTGTTTTATTTTTGTCAGTATCAGAGATGGCGTTGTGTACGGATTTATATTTTTGTGATTTTCTTACATTTCAACTTACTTACGGGAATTGCGTTTCTTTTTTTTTATACGTGTGAGGGAAATTTATTATAATCTCATTTTCAACTTTTGACATATAGTGTGTAAGAAAGAGGGGCAGCATTATATGTTTAAGAACAAAAGCAAAACAATCAGCGCATTGACATTTGACGTTTTTGAATTTTTGGAATTCACACACTATTCAATATTATACTTATCACAATATTGCTGCAGCTCTTTCAAAAGATGAAAATTCGTTCGATACAAAATGTACAAGGAAAAGAATTTTCTTCACAATTATTTTTCGTGAATTTTTCCGGTGTTTTTATAGCTATTTCGCTATTCATAAAAATCCAACAAATATATAAAAATCTGTCCAGACGTTCTTGAGTTATAAATGGTGTAACTAACCCGGCTTTGTTTTATATATCAAGACAAGATAAATTTAACATTTTACAAGTTATTCTATAGCTGAAAGGCCTGTCAGTATAGCCTTGGTAAATTAGTAGAATTCAGAATCGAAACTTTTCTCGAAATGGCCTTAACCCCTCAGGCCTCAGGCATATTTTTTTATTTTATTTATATTTTGTATTTAACGCCCAAAGGGCTTTTACATGTTTGGTAGGACAATTAATTCATGGTAGATGATTTTTAAACATATAAAGAAACTAGCTTTTTTGCGGCGGGTTTGCTCGCATGGTATTAGGGGATTGCCACTCAGCCTCCTCCACCTTCCCTCTCCCCACTCCACTCCCCCCATCAATCCCCCTCCCCCTCCACCCACTCCACTCCCCCCATCAACCCCCTCCCCCCTCCCCCTCCACTCACCCCTTCCCCCACTCCTCCCCCTCCACCTTCCCTCTCCCCACACCACTCATCCATCAACCCCCTCTCCCTCCCCCTTCTCCACCCACCCCTCCCCCACCCCACACCCTCCTCACTCCACATCCCCCCACCTTCCTCCACCGATTCCACTTCCCTTCCTTCCCTCCCCCCTCTTCCACCCCACTTCGCCTCCTCCACCTTCCCTCTCTTCACTCCACTCCCCCCATCAACTCCCTCCCCGTCTCACTCCACCCACCACTCCCCTCACCCCCTACCCCTCCACATTCCTTTTCCCCACACCACTCCCCCCATCAACCTTTCCCCCCCCCCCTATCCCTCCCCACACCCTCCTCCATCCTTTCCCTTTCCCCTTCCTTCCCTCCCCTAACCCTCCAATTTGTTTCAGTCGTTCGGGTTTATGTGCATACATTTCGGTGATTCATTTTTAAAGATAGTTATTAAGTACGAATTATTATTCTTCTTTTTATATTCTACAAAAAAATCCAGTAGGTACGGCAGTTTTATACTTAGAAAATGCGATACCTGTCTATCCAATTAAAACAATAATTGTTGTTGGATAGAAAATGTCAAAATTTGAGAATGATATTTTGCAAAACAAAGATTCTTAAATAAAAATTCTATTTTAGAAAATATTTAAATTAGCGAATTTATTTAAAGTAACTACTTCCCTAATAATTTGAATCGATAAAAGAATTATAGTAATTAAGAATTATTAAGAATTAGTAAGAAGAAGATTAGTAAGAATTATAGGTATTCGTAAGTTTATGAGTTGCAGGAGTTCGCAACAGTCAAATTTAGAGTTAAGTATTTTGAATAAAAATGTTAAGTCGTTTATTTTACATCTGTCTTCTAGTGTATGTATTTTTAAAATATTTGATAATAAATTATATTTTATGTCTTCTAATGAGATATTTAATTTAAAATTTATGAAACGCACAATTTTTTTTTGTATTCGCTCAATGTTATTAATGTGCATTTTGTAAGATGGAGACCAAACTACCGAGTTATATTCCATTAGGCTTCTAACTAGAGATACATATAATGTTTTAATGGCGTGTATGGAATTAAAGTTTTTGGTTGTTCTTAATACGAAGCCTAGTGTTTTCAAACCTTTGTTTACAATTGATGGTGGATATGATTGGCGAAACTTAGTTTTTCATCCAAAATAATTCCAAGATCTCTCATTTCCGTGGCTCTTTCTAAAGCTGTGTTATTGATGAAATATTCTAATAAAACAGGATTTTTATTTCTGACAAAAGTCAAGGTTTTGCACTTTTCTACATTTTGTAATAAAATCAAAATATTTCCACACCGTCACCACTCGCCCGCTAGGTGCGTGACAATGGATTTTGTTTTACAAAACGATTCCAGTTCTAGTGTTCGCCCTCTCTACCTGCTTTGCCTCAAAGCAAGAATAATATTAAACTTGTACAAATTATTGTAACATAAAGTTCCTGTTGTAAATACATTGTGACTCGCGTGAATATCAAGAGTTATTATTTAAACACCTCCGCACATATTTAAACACGCATCCAGTCTTACAGATGTGGGCAAGCTCTGTAAGCTGCCAGATCTGGATAAAACATATAAACAACATATTCACCAAACTGGTGGCCCTACCGCCCATATTGGTGACCCAAAATTGCCCAAAATAGTAAAGAAGACACAACGATTTCTATGAGTTGTTCCCAAAAGCGAACAAATTAGTCTGGGGAGTTAACTAAGATAAGTGATATGATTTGAATAGCCAGGTATCCAACCACCTTTCTGCTTCCCTTTCTTTCCTTCATTGAGCCTCACAACTTAGGTACCACAAATTGGTGCTGTCATAATTGCGGTGTGTACACAAAACGAAATTCCTAGAAATTACCAGGTCTGGGACGTTTCGAGATTGAGATCACGTATATTCCTCTCTTCACGTTTGAGTTGCACGGTGCCTATCCACGTTTAAAATGATTCCTCTCGATTCTGCCAAAAATGCTGCGAAAACTCGGTTAGCCGAAAAAAACCTCAAAAACCCTTTTCACGTAGGTATTTCCCAACCGATGCCATCGAAACAGATTGAACTAGAAGCACCCACCAATGACAATAATTATTAAGCTGTAAATCACACGATGAACTAATACAATTAAAACCTTTGCAACTGTCTGCACCAAGAAAATACTCTCGAATGACATTATCTTTAGCGTAGTGCCTATGATAATGAAGCCCGTTTGTTATAAATTTAACACTAGTATTTTGACATATAGGATGTTCCCCTAGATATGGGAAATGACCAAGTCACTGATATTTTCAAGACAGACAAAAACTACAGATCGGTAGCCATATTTTCAGTGCTGCAAAATAAATAAATAAATTAATTGTATCAAGTTATGTCACCAGATTGCAAAATTTATTGGAGAAAATCTTCCAAAAATATCAACAATTTCAAATCAGGCACCAAACGGACGTAATTTACACCCACTTTGCCAAAGCATTTGACCATGTTAATCAAGTGTTAACCATGATGTCCTTCTGAGGAAAATGTTTAAACTAGACTTTGACTTACCAACATTGAACTTTTTCTCATCATACTTAAAATCCAGAAGCCAATTTGTTTCGGTAAATAGACATAACAAAAAAAATTCCCACTTCAATTTGGAATTCCTCAAGGGTTAAATCTCGGGCCTCTATTGTTTCTAATACTGATAGATGACATCCAAAACTGTGTTAGGAACAATCTATTATTTGCAGATGACTTTAAAATTCTGATAGAAATAAGCTCCAAAAAATATTGTCTTAAAATGCAAGCTGATCTGGATGCGTTATGTGAATGGTCGTTAATAAACAGATTAGATTTCAACACAAAAAAGCTGTCACTATGTCCTTCACTCGTTCTCAAAATACTATAGATAATATACGTTATCAAAGATAAAGGGTGAAATGTCACGTATATCTTTCAATATTATTGTACCTACATGCTAGAAGAAAGTTTGAAAAAAGATTTGTTACGGAGATAGTGACGTTTCATTAGACAAATTTTATAACTCCCTATTTGAAATTTTTTAAAATGACAAAATATATGTGGTTTATAATTAAGTGGGTAGATGTTCAGGAACCAACTTACAAATTTTATTATTTCAAAGGAAACTTCGTTTTTGATACACCCAAGAGAAAATTAAAAACATACTTTTTTGAACGTGAGGTCAACTTTTTTTTCGTTACTTGTTTTTGAGGTGTTATGCCGTGTTGCGCTCCATCCTTCTTGATCCAACGTTTCGGACAGCTTTGCAGAGTCCATCATCAGGGCAGATCCGGTAGATCCGATAGATGTAGATCCGGCATAACACCCCAAAAACAAATAACGAAAATACTTTTGGCCGTGAAAATCTTAAAAGTGAGGTCTACTGTTCGCAAAATAATAATTTCCACTGTGAAAAAATTGATTTTACAAATGAATACACTTACCCTGGCATAATCGTAGACAATAACCTCAAATGGGATAAACAAGTTATCAAAATCTGTAACCAACTCCGATGTTTGGCGAGTAATTTTTATAAATTAAAATTTGTGTTGCCTGGATGCACTCTCAAACTTATATATCATTCGATGGTCGAATCCATACTTAGATATGGAATTCGAACTTGGGGACACTCGAGCATAATTAATATTAAATTCATTCAAAATTTGCAAACTGCTATAATTTAAAAAAATTGTTAAACCTAGAATTTACTGTATGGGTCTGAGGGCCTACTTCCAATTAAAGGGCATCTCTGGTATCTTTTAATTATGGATAATTCGGGAGAAAGCGCGTATAAAAAGTTATTGGTGCATAGTCACAAAACAAGATTTACCGAAAATAAAGGCCTAAAAATACCACGAATATCAAATAAGTATGGAATCAGAACGCTCGAATATATGATACCTTTGATCTATAACATGTTGACTCAAAACATTAATTTAAAAAATTGTGAGGAACCCTGCCCTAAACTGACAAAAAAGTGGTTAAATGCTGGCTTGCCTAAAAAACAATTCAATAGAATCCAGTCCGTTTTTAATGCTGCGGCGAGAATGATTTTTGGTGAATCTAAGTATTGCCGTATAACCCCGCTTCTAAAGGATCTTCATTGGCTTCGATGCCCTGAAAGAATAGAGTTCAAGATCTGCTTAATGACCTTCAAAGCATTGCAAGGAATGGCGCCAGCCTATATATCGGAACAATGTGTCCGACAAAACTTAAGCGATAGGCAGCTTACTCTAAGGTCAGCAGATCGAGATGTTACTAATCGTTTAATCGAACTTTCTAGGTCAAATCGAGCCGTTTACTATGATCGATCTTTTCGTGTAACTGGCCCGCTCATTTGGAACAAACTTCCCTCAGCTCTTACTAATATCCAGAACTTGGCTGAATTCAAAAGAGCTTTAAAAACAAACTTATTTAAAAAATCATACCTTTCATGAATTTTAACTCCTTTTAAATCTACTATAATAAGCCATGTTCCTCAAGTTTCTGGTAATTGTTTGGTTTCAATTACCTCCTTACTATAGTTTTATGTGCACTATGAATTTGTATTATTTCTAAATGTTAACTGCCTCCTGTTCTATATAATTTAGTTTAAATGATTCTTGTTGAATGGCACCGTGATGGTTTATCATTATATATTGTCCTGTGCCAAAACAGCACTCACTATTGTTGTTAATATTGTTCTTTGGGAATTGCTTTGTTTATTTTTGTATATTCGTTATTTCACATTATTTAATTAATTTTTTAAGGACTCGTAAGGAACACTGTAGGTTAATTTTAAGTTTATTATAATTAAGCGCACTTGAAGTGAAACATCACAAAACTGCGCTATATAAATACTGCGCTATATATATTATTAACAACACATTTATCTATCCTAAATCTTTCGTAGAACCTACAGACAAGCTGATCTGTTACAGCTTTGTGGGACTACCGATATCTTTATATTGTTTTAGATGTAATTATATTCAAATTTAATAAATAAAAAAATAAAAAATATGTATTGAATAACCAAATAAATCTATCATTTACCCCAATTCTAAACATGTTCTTCTTTGTGTGCCGTATAAGGTCCCCCAAAGGTTGGCGATCACTCTTGAAAATGTCTCTCTATCTTGCGCTGCCCGGAATAGCTCCTCCACACTTCTAATACCAGTCCACTCTCGTATATTTCGCAGCCAAGACATTTAAACCTGTTGAACGCTTTTATTATTATCGTGACGATTCACAGTTACGGTACCGTGACGGCAAAAAAATGAAATAGATTTATCGCTACAATACTGCAGCTCTTTCAAAAGATGAGATAGACAATATATATAAGTATGTCTTTTTCCTCCAAAGGAAAAAAGTGATAATTTTCTTGCATCTCTCTCAAATACCGCACCGTGACGTCTCCGTAGACCATTACAATACTACTAACCGTGACGATAATTTTGAAAGTATGGAATTTAGTTATAATGACCTCCGTAGTCCCGTGGGTAAGACTCTTGACTCACAATACGGAGGTCGCGGGTTCGAACCCGGCATGCGCAAATAAATTTTATTTGATTAATTTGTGTTACTTCACAATTAATTCATTTAAAATAATGTATAGTATATTTGCGGCATGTTCCAGAGTGGAAGATACTATCAGTATCGGAGGTCGCGGGTTCGAACCCGGCATGCGCAAATAAATTTTATTTGATTAATTTGTGTTACTTCACAATTAATTCATTTAAAATAATGTATAGTATATTTGCGGCATGTTCCAGAGTGGAAGATACTATCAGTATCGGAGGTCGCGGGTTCGAACCCGGCATGCGCAAATAAATTTTATTTGATTAATTTGTGTTACTTCACAATTAATTCATTTAAAATAATGTATAGTATATTTGCGGCATGTTCCAGAGTGGAAGATACTATCAGTATCGCCCTGGTGTAAGACCACCATTCAGAATTGAAACGTTGCTTGAAAATGGCTTTAGCCGTGTTTGGTGACCAGATCTGAATAGCCAGGTACTTCCCAACCTTCCTCTTCCCCGCCTCCTTCCCTTCCCCACTACCTTCAACCTTACAACATACCCCAATTGGGGATGTCATAGTCTCACTGGCTCCAGACGGGAGCAGTTGAGATTCTTGTGCGGTATTCACTGTAAAAAAAAAAAAAAATGAATTCCAAAAAAAAAAAAGTTAGATGTCAATGCGCTGATGGTTTCATGTAATGCTACAGTTCTTTCTTACACACTAAATAATAACAGTCGAAAACTACGGTGAACGTATGCACCTGCCCAACGGAAACATACAATCATTTTCATACATCTCCCTCACACGTATAAAGAAAATGAAACGCAAGGAAGAAGTAGTATTTTTTTTTTACGTGAGCTTCACATAGGAAAATAATTTCCCTCAGGGCCTATGTCATCTTTGGGGATGCTGTGTGGAGATTTTTTTTAGGAAATGAAGGAGGTGAGAGTTCTGGGAAGGAAAAGGGTTTAAAGAGTGGGAGGAATCTGGGGTTCAGTATGTCCTGGTCATATTCATATTCTCGAAATAGAAAAAGTACAAAAGAGATTCATGCGTTACCTATATATGAGGGAATATATGTACTACCCTTTCCTGTATCCATCCTTATTCTTAGCAGGAATGCTCGATCTTAATACATTAGAAGCCCGCCGAAAAATATTTTTAGGAAACAATTTTTTTAAGATAATCTCTGGAACTATACATAATCCACCTATTTTGAAAGAGATTAACTTATATGTCCCAGACAAGTATACTCGTGGAAGGTCCCATACCCTTTTTTATGCTCCAAAAGCGAGGATTTCTGCCTATCAGAACGCGCCAGTCAACAGAGCGACTGAACTGCTCAACGAGTCTGCATTGACCATCGACATTTTTAACGTAACCTACAGGCAGTTTAACAGTTATCTTTTGACGTATGTCACAAAGTAGTGAAACTGACCTTTTTATGTGTTTTGCTATACTTTTTGTCTAATTTGTAATCTTCTCCATAATGCATTGGTGAATAACCGTTTTACGGAGAACATGGAAAATAAATAAATAAATAAATCCGCCTCCAAGACCTAGACAAACCTCACCCCATGAACTCGGGCACCCCTGCTAAATCACCAAACTTAGCGAACCACTTGAGGTGACCTATGGCAGAGGTGTTGGTTATCCAATAAATGTTTTGGAGGAAACAGCCACAAGTATTTTGTGAAACGTGTCACGTGTCTCATCTTTTGTCTCACCATTATTATATGTAAGAAAGAACTGCAGCATTGTACCGATGAGGAACGTATGTTTATTGCCTTTTTTGCCGTTATGATACCGTAGCCGTGAGTCGTCACGGTAATTGCAAAAGCGCTCGTTTCCAGCAAGCCGCTATGTTCCTCCCGCAAACACCTTAGTTTCCCATTACGTTTTAAGATTTTCACGGTCAAAAGCATTTTCGTTATTTGTTTTTGGGTGTTATGCCGTGTTGCGCTACCTCCTTCTTTATCCAACGTTTCGGACATTGTTTCAGTGTCCATCATCAGGGCAGATCCGGTAGATGACCTGTCGATGCAGTGTCGATCATCAGGCAGATCCGGTAGATGACCTGTCGATGCAGTGTCCATCATCAGGCAGACCCGGTAGATGACCTGTCGATGCAGTGTCCATCATCAGGCAGATCCGGTAGATGACCTGTCGATGCAGTGTCCATCATCAGGCAGATCCGGTAGACGACCTGTCGATGCAGTGTCCATCATCAGGCAGATCCGGTAGATGACCTGTCGATGCAGTGTCCACCATCAGGCAGATCCGGTAGATGACCTGTCGATGCAGTGTCCATCATCAGGCAGATCCGGTAGATGACCTGTCGATGCAGTGTCCATCATCAGGCAGATCCGGTAGATGACCTGTCGATGCAGTGTTCATCATCAGGCAGATCCGGTAGATGACCCGTCGATGCAGTGTCCATCATCAGGATCCGCCCTGATGATGGACACTGCAACGATGTCCGAAACGTTTGCTAAAGAAGGAGGTAGCGCAACACTGCATAACACCCCAAAAACAAATAACGAAAACCTTAGTTTCCTCTTCAAGTTTGTTCACCCACTCCAACATCTAAATAGTTATGCATAACTGGTTTAAAACAAATTTACGTGTTCATATTGTAAATTGTAGGCCACCTCTCATTGTTATATCTTTGCCAATCTCTTGGGCAAATAATAAGAAAGGCGTTCTTGCGTTAACCTACCCGCCACTCCCGATAGGGGCAGGCAGAGAGCGGTGCGGGCGCCAACTACAACAAATAGAGAGGCAGCCACAGCCCCAAGGAATACCAAATGAGTGCATATTTCTGACAGCTCTCGAATGGTGAGCTGAATTTAAATGCGAAATTTGAAAACTGCTTTTCGAAAATCCTGGAATATTTTTGATTAAATTTATTTTTAATATTTTGTCCAGATCTGACCGCGAAGGTACGGCTTTGTACAGGCTGTTTTGCCATACCTTCGAAAGGTGAAACAGTTTCACGCGTAAAAATGACCAAGAGTACACGGTGCCCGGAAACTAGTGACGAATGTAGAGCGGATGAATGAATGTTAAAAGGAATCGGGGACGAACTTCCTCTTCTTCCTTTCCCCAAAAAGACCTTCTACACAGCATCCCCAAAGATGACATGGGCCTTGAGGGAAATAATTTTCCTCAGGGCCTCCTGTGTGGAGCTAATGTAAAACAAAAAAAAAATAATAATATTCGTCAGTGGGTTGAGGTTGAGTGGGTCACATTAAGTACACATATAGTCACTATAAATAGCAAATCCTTCAAGTGGAAAACCTGATTTCTCAGAAAAACCTTCTACAATTTACTTACCGCCAAAGTTTTTACTGTCTGTTAAATAATTCACGCCTCAAGTACAAAGTGTTCTAGGTGTGTTTTGCACCCACAGAGGGCAAATCGGATTTGCTGACGGCTAGAACACATCAACTGTAAGCCGTCACTCTAAACATGTTAAAAATTCATCAACAAGAAGTATACACATTTGCGGAAGATCCGCTTTTCCTTGCATGATAAATATTGAAGCGATCAATGTTAAAACGATGTAAAATAATAATTTCTGATCACTTTACACATTGAACAACTACTCAATTAAAAGTACTTACATAAGTATATTTACCCAACTTACATATTTGCTGGTGTAAAAGTTATGTTGTGTTTTTTTTATGTTCGTTAAATGTCTAATCCGAGGATAGATCATTTGAAGTTTCCATAAATTTTTCGAGAAACTTCGTTTTTGTTCTCTTTAAAAAAGTTGAGTGAAAAAATATGTTCATGTAGATCGAAAAATATCGATACTAAATACATACATATATTATTATTCTTTGAAATAATTAAACGTTCTTAAAAAAATTATTAAAAAGCTATAAACCAAAAACGCTTCATGATTGGTCGAAAGAATTCTGACGTCATCTGTACGCCGGTTTGTACATTCATTGGAATCATAATCGTGCATCTCTTTCTATTACATGAGAGTTGGTTTGTTTATGATGATACAGGTATAGACCAGTTTTATAACAGTTTTGCTTGCTATCTTGTTATGAGTATTTTTAGGTTAAGTAAAGCCTCGTGGACATTGAGCGAGTTTGCAAGCTACTATCTGGGAAATTCACTATTTGTTAGTAAACTTGTTCGGTGTAATCGTATTAAAATCTAACTAGCAGATTCTGGACAATCTACGAAAAAAGTTGAAAGTTAATGCTTAATGTAATCGAGGCTATAGTATGTAGTCGTGGTGAACGTACATACCACAGGAGATAAAAACCGAAAATAAAGTATTTTGGGTGTGTCCGTGTACCGGAAGAATCAATTCAATTTTAATTTAGTTTTGGAGACATTGAGTAAGCATTTTGAATTTATGAAATTCTTTCTGGAAAGATAAAAAATTCATTGACTGTCTGGAGCATAAGGATCGAGAAATTTTATGCATAAACTAGCAAAGAAGCGTGATAAATGACGGGATATTAAAAAGGGAATATTAGTCAACTTGAAAAATTAGGAAATCTGCCAAAATTTTAACAAAATAAATGCATTTTTTCGAATAAAGATTATGAATTAATATATTTATTATTTTTAATTCTTATCATCTCTCTTCTCTTAACTATTTTTTTTTCTTAGTTTTTCTTTATGTTTTTCTTGTCTAAACTAAAAAAAAAATTATCAGCGAAAACATGTTTTTAGGCTTACTTTTTTATTTTACCACTCTTTTTTATGTATCTTTGTAAAGCTGTTTGTTTTTACGCACCAGATTTAAATTTCCGGGTTAAATTTTCCCCAAACCCTTTCACACACTTCCCCCTAGTCAATCCACGCTATGCAATCGCACTATATAAGTATTATAAATACAAAACAATACAAGAACAACATGTCAACCTACCAGAGACCAGATGGGAAAATAATTCACCGACTCCAGATATTTTCATATCAGAGGGTTCGGCTCTGTGGAATTCCTAATTGAACCTATAAATCCTACTGATCCCTCAATATAAATATTTTAAAAATCTTTTGTAATCCTACATGTATTTAAAATTACCGATTTTTGCATTTTTATATATAAATTCTTTGACAAATCTAATACGCCTAAATTTTGAATCAGAGACCTAGGTATAATGCCAGTAGCCGAAATAACAAATGGTAATATTTTTATAGTCCGAGAATGCCAAATTCTTTTAATCTCATTTTCTAAATCTGTGTATTTTCTAATTTTTTCAGAAACAGTTTTTTGAATATTACAGGAATTTGGAATAGCTACATCAATCAAGTTATTTTTTTAATTTTGTCGTGTAAAACTATATCAGGTCTATTATGACTAATTGTTCTGTCTGTTAGAACAGTTTTATCATAATATATTTTATAAAATTCATTTTCTAAAAATGAATTTGGTTCATATTCATAATATGGTACTATATTACGGCAGTCAATCAAGTTATGTTTAATTACCAAACTTTGGTGGATTATTTTTAAAACCTGATTATGCCTAAATGTATACTCGGACGGCGCTAATATAGAACATCCCGATATAATATGTTCTATAATTTCGGGAAAAGCCAAACATTTTCTACATAAATCATCAATTTGATTTATATCTTTGATTATATGCTTCCTATAATTTTTAGTTTTAATGACTCTATCTTGAATGGCAAGCATAAATCCTTCTATTTCTGCGCTCAACTCTCCAATACTCAACCATTTGTTTGACGAAAGTTTGTCAACATACGTTTGGTTGAGATAATTGATGTGTTTTGCATGAATAATTTTATTTGACCAGGAATCTAATAATTCCTGGTTAGTATTTATAAGAATGTTGTCATTCTCGTCATAATGTGTAATGTTTATATCTGCCTTGCAAATTATTTTGTGCATTTCTGAGCTATTAGCTTTCCTATGGAAAAAATTTCTAAGCATTTGTACCTGATTGTGTTTCAAAGATGTTATTTTGACTACACCTCTACCTCCTAAATTTCTGGGTAAATTAATTCGTTCTATAGCTGAATTTGGATGATGGCAATTAAACTTTGTTAAAGTAGTTCTAATTAATCGTTCTAAACTATCTAAATCTGTACCATATTATTATTATTATTATTATTATTACTATTAATGTACATAGCGGTTCTATTTAATGTTTAGAAAATTCCAATAACTTTTAATTTATTATTACTGATAACTATTTCAGAGTTGAAAATAATGAACTAAGCTCTTCTTGCCCGAAGCGCTTCAAATATTTAGAGCTTCTGAAAATCACACCCACTCTAGAAGGATCTCGATAAAACATAAATTTTTTCCATATTTTATTTTATTAAATGATATTTTATTGCTTTATTTTGCTTAATTTGCGTTCAGATTCAATAGTTGATGGTAAGGTTTTTAATTTATTTATATTTTTAGGTATTATATTTATTCAAAAAAGTAATATTAAATCTTTTTTGTGGGTGCTATGCCGTGTTGCGCTACCTCCTGCTTTATCCAAGGAGAAGGTAGCGCAACACGGCATAACACCCCAAAAATAAAAAATAAAAATATATTTTTGACCGTGATAATCTAAAATCATATATAATGTTATATCATTTACAAAAAATATATATTACTATCTGCAACTGTGTTGTATCCTAAATAGAAAGAAATTTAGATATATAAGAAATATTGTTATAATTTAAATACAGGTTGAAACAGCACGCAGCCGAAGGATTTTAATAAATAGACACAGCTATATCCTAGTGAGACAAGCATAAAACAAACCCAATGTACATGTGCTCTTTTATAGATAAATAAATTATCATCATTACATAGTATAAAATGAAGTCGCTCGAAATGTATGTGCGCGTTAATCTTTTAAACTACGCAACGGATTTTCATACGGTTTTCACCAATAGATATAGTGATTGAAGAGGAATGTTTATATGTATAATACATGTAAATTATATTAGAGAAAAGCCTGGAAATTCAAAGAAAACATATTTTTGTGCGATTTAAAACGGCTGGCGGGCCGTACTATAGTCACTTTTGAAATTCGTTCTACGGAAGAAATTGGAAAATAGATGTCCTAGAGTAAGTAGGTATTTGATTTTCCCTTTTCAAATATCCAGTCTTGCATTGCAAGCATTGTATAATAATTAGTGCCGAGTTAATTACTTTATATGTACGTATAATACATGCTTATTATAGTAGAGAAAAACCGATAAATTCAAATATTCAATTCAGGTAGAGGGCAGCTGGCAAGCGGGTGGTGTGGATTTTATAAAGGTTGGGTAATGGCGTTGTGTTTCGTTAGCCACAGCAACGTGTGGCCGGGTCTGCTAGTAGATAAATAAAAAATAAGTGATTCCTGAGCAATAAGACTCCAAAGTAGATGTTGTTTTGCTATCCGATGATTTAATTCTATTTATAACAAAAAATCTACTTTTTCCATCACACGTCGCCACTGGTCACACTCCTGCACAACGTGAAGGGATAACGTGATACGCGCGCACGATAACACACGATGTTACCGTGCTGCTGTGACGAGACGGAGTACTCATAACGTAACCCGCTAGGTTAGACTACTCAGTAACGACGTATGATAGAAAACTGTTTATATTATTTTATTATTTAAAACTGGCAAGTTCCCGGCATGCGTTGCAACGCCACTAAATAAAGAAATCGTTTCTACCTACGTGCTTTTTTTCTTTCGTCATTGTTCCCCCTCCCGCCTCCCCTTCCCCCATCGCTTCCCCTTCCCCTCCCACATTCCTTTCACTTCCTGGTTTCCTTCCCCCTCTGTACCGGATTCCCCTCCCTGACGTTGAATTATATGAAATACATTCATTTTTCAAACAACAATTTTTATGCAAATTTCATAGCGCAAGAGATCACCAGTATACATAGATACCTTAGCAGGCGTGCGCATAACAACTTATCAAAGTTTCATTGCAATCGGACGAATTTATTTTTTTTTTTTTTACAGTGAATACCGCACAAGAATCTCAACTGCTCCCGTCTGGAGCCAGTGAGACTATGACATCCCCAATTGGGGTATGTTGTAAGGTTGAAGGTAGTGGGGAATGGAAGGAGGCGGGGAAGAGGAAGGTTGGGAAGTACCTGGCTATTCAGATCTAGTCACCAAACACGGCTAAAGCCATTTTCAAGCAACGTTTCAATTTCTGAATGGTGATCTTACACCAGGGCGATACTGATAGTATCTTCCACTCTGGAACACGCCGCAAATATACTATACATTATTTTTAATGAATTAATTGTGAAAATAACACAAATTAATCAAATAAAATTTATTTGCTAATGATGTGTTATATATCTCCAATGATGTTCAAGTATTAATGTTTGCACACGACCTGAAATTATTCAAAGCAATCAGAAACATTAATGATTACCATATATTGTAAATAACTTGTTGAGATTCATTATATATGGTGTCATGATAACCGCTTGCAACTTAACACAAGCAAATGTCAAATTATGAGGTTTTATCGAATAAAGAATCCAATATTTTTCGATTATTCATTAACAATATGTCGTTAGTATCTGTCTCGGAAATTAATGACTTAGGTATTTGGTTTGACACGAAACTCAACTTTATCAAGCATATAGAAATAATAACCAATAAAGCTTTGAAAATGTTGGGATTAATTTTAAGGGTATCTAGTGATTTCAATAATGTCAATACTGTAAGAACATTATATATGTCACTCGTAAGGAGTCATTTAGAATACAATTCCATGGTTTGGTCCCCAAATTATGAGGTTCATTCACATGCGATTGAAAGAATCCAAAATAAATTTTTAAGATATGTGAATTTTAAAATGGACATTCCTAGTGAATGCCTAAATTTCGATAACGTACTTTGTTCATTAAATTTAATAAAATTATCTGATCGTAGAATCATTTCCGATTTAATCTGTTTGTATAAAATCATTAATTCAATGTTTGATACCCCTGATTTATTATATGAAATCTCTTTTCATACTCCAGGCAGGTCAGTCACAAGACAGTACCTACCATATTATTGTAGCAATTCTAAGTCAACATGCCAATATTACACTCCTGTGCGACGGATTCAACAGCTTGGAAACAAATACTCCGATGTTATTGATATATTTAGTACATCAATTTTATTATATAAGCATACCTTATTAAAGTTTTTTTCATCAAATAGGGGAATATTTTGATAAATCTGTTAAAATTGACTAACACATTGGCAGTATTTTGTCGGCTGAAAGAAAAAAAAACTATTTCAGATTCTTTATATTTTGTACGTTCATACTGTGTGGTTTAAATTCTCTCTCTCTCTCTCTGGTTTCAATCGTGGGATTGGTTTGCAGCAATTTCATCTATACGTTTCTTCCACTCTTCCCTGTCTTGTGCGGCTCTTTTGAAGTCTGCATATGATGAGCAGCGCACGTCCACCAGAAGGTCCTCCAGGTACTCTCGGCGTGGGCGTCCCCTAGCGTTTGTCCCCTCGGTCATACCCTCTATTATGGCATGCAAGAGGCCTTCTTGTCTTATTACATGGCCGATCCATCTTGCGCGCCTTTCGGACAAGGTCCTGAGCAGGTGCCTTCCTCCTTCGATTCTTTGGAGAACCTCCTCATTTGTGATGTGGTCTCTCCAGGAAATTCCCAATAGTCTTCTATAGGACCACATCTCAAAAGCCTCTAGTCTGCGTTTATTCAATACCTTATATTTTTACTTTGTATTTATTTTTGTGCAAGTGTTTAAACAGTAGTTTCCTGCACTATTTACTAGTATAATTTCGTTAATATTGTTATATACATATGTATGTAAAAGCCTAAATAGGCATAAATAAATTCAAGGGGTAGGTAGGAACCTGGGGTTCAGTATGTCCCGGTCATCCGCCTCCAGGACCTAGACAAACCTCACCCCATGAACCCGGGAACCCCTGCTAAATCACCAAACGTAGCGAACCACTCGGTGTGATCTATGGCGAGTATTGCAAAGTTAACTTTTTTTAAGACAAACATTCCCGGGTTACGAATAACCCAACAATGTTTGAAAATCTCCCACTACCACAACAGAAAGCCGAAAATTGATTGTGTTGTGATGATGGAGGACTTAGACAGCCGAGGAATCGAACACGCGACGCCCGAGTGGGACCCAAGCGTTATGCCCACTCAACTGTTTAGATGTTTCTGTTTGTGTTTCTGTTAACTGTTTGCCAATGTTTCTGAATGACACTATATTCACCAGAAATAAAAATTTTATTAAGTACACTTATCTCCTATTACAACAAATCTGTCATCTCTAAAACGGAATGTAAAGACCTTGGCGTTTACCTTGATAGCTATAAGCTCATCGATTCAATCGTTCCCAGGTCGTATAAAATGATTGGTTTGTACGTATGAGTAAAGTATTCAGTTATATACCCCGTACGATCGTAACATTATATTTCGCATTAGTCAGAAGTACACTGGAATAGGTTTCGATAATTTGGAACCCGCAATACTTATGAACTGTACATAGTCATCGCAGAATATATTCAAATCAAATGTATAAAATAACTTAACTTCAAATTCAACAATAACTTTGAACGTACAATTCGAACTTTACAACAAAGGCGAGCAGTAGCTGATTTAACATTTACACATAGATCTTTAAACAATTAAATCGACCATATCTAACTTTTATTACTAACTAGCAGACCCGGCCTCACGTTGCTGTGGCTAACTAAACACTATGCCATTACCCAACCTTTATAAAATCCACACCTCCCGCTTGCCAGCTGCCCGCTGCCCGCTGCCCGGATTGAATATTTGAATTTCTCGGCTTTTGTCTACTATAATAAGCATGTGTTATACATATAAACTAATTAACTCGCCACTAATTATACAATGCTTGCAATGCAACACTGGATATTTGAAAAGGGAAAATCAAATACCTACTTACTCTAGGACATCTATTTTCCAATTTCTTCTGTAGATCGAATTTCAAAAGTGACTATAGTACGGCCCGCCAGCCGTTTTAAATCGCACAAAAATATATTTTCTTTGAATTTCTCGGCCTTACTTTAATATAATTTACATTTATTATACATATAAACATTCATCTTTAATCACTCTATCTATTGGTGAAAACCATATGAAAATCCGTTGCGTAGTTTAAAAGATTAACGCGCACATACATTTTGAGCGATTTCATTTTATAATTATATAATGATTTCTCGGCTTTTCTCTAATATAATTTACTTTTATTATACATATAAACATTCCTCTTCAATCGCTCTATCTATTGGTGAAAACCGTATGAAAATCCGTTGGGCAGTTTAAAAGATTAACGCGCACATACATTTTGAGCGACTTCATTTTATAATATGTAATGATGATGATGATTAATTTTAAACGTACTCGCCATACAGCACTATTCCACACGCTTAATTATAAAACAAATGCAGCAACTAATTCGTCAATTAACCCCTATTGTAGGGGCGTAAATGTGATCGGCATTGAATGGCTGAAAGATGTTGGCGACATACATTCATACATACATACAAACTAACGATGTTTCACAGACTATTTTACTTATTTTCATTATATGCATTAACTTTTTATAGGTACCTGCATGGTTATACTGGTGGTAGATAACACCGCAGTGGGAGGGATGGATTCCTACACCCTGGACACACTGACCCCCAGATGCTACCCACTCCTCACACCTTTTTCCTTCACAGAACTTTCTCTCCTTCCTTTGCTAAAAAGACCCTCCACACAGCATCCCCAAAGGTGAAATAGGCCCTCGAACCAATTTAGTATTATTTTGTTTGAATTCGATGCCCTTTTTACATGAGAACGGGTTGTTTCTACGACTCGTTCTTGAGGTCAACAGCTCGGCTGAGGGACGATTTACCGGCATCTGTACCTCTAATCCCGTCAATACCCGTATTCACAACTTCCTCTTCTCAAAAAAGACCCCCCCACACAGCTTCCCCGTCACGGAAGATGCTTGTTTTAGCACCGTTGTGATTTAAAACTCGATAAAACGAAAAATAGCGACACTAAAAAGAGACAAACACATACATCTATAGGATTTAGCCTACGAGAGAATGAGATGATATAATTGATCTTTATGCGGTGCTTCGTAGTCTCCCAACTCTTGCCTACTTTCGTTTTCTGAAGGTTTTACTTCTACCGCGTGTGAATTGCACGCTCTGTTTTTTTTTTGAGTTATTTACACATAGCAGGTCCTGAGAAAAATAATTCCCACAGGGCCTATTTCACCTTTGGGGATGCTGTGTGGAGGGTCTTTTTAGCAAAGGAAGGGGAGAAAGTTCTGTGAAGGAAAAAGGTGTGAGGAGTGGGTAGCATCTGAGGGTCAGTGTGTCGAGGGTGTATGAATCCATCCCTCCCACTGCGGTGGGTCAAGATAATCCTACTGTGGGTCGAGATAGTCCGCCCCGCAGTAGGTTTGCAGATGCATCCGCCGCCAAGACCCAGACAAACCTCACCCCATGAACGCGGGCACTACTTCTAAGTCACCAAACGTAACAATCTACCTGGGGTGACGTGTGGCAGAGGTGTAGGTTATCCAATAAATGATTTCAAAGTGAACGAACCAAAGAGTGTGTGCCGGGAAGGAGCTGTGTGGCGGTGTATCCTCTCTGTTCACCTCTCCGTGTAAACCAATAAAGGTTAGTTCTTTAGTTCATTCGGTGAAGAACTTCTTAATTAGTCAGTACCTAATTACTATTATGTATAAATAAGTATTTATGTTTCTCTCACAGCAACACCCCTGTGAAGCGAGACAATGCCGGGGTACGTATAGAGGGTGTTGGGAATTACCGCCCTACTCGCAAATTAATCAGTAAATTGTAGACAATTTGTTTACTTGGCGTGGAAATAATCACACCCTATGTTGCGCGGATGGTTTCAGCACTTATCTGTGTTGCCATTGGAATTAAATATACTAGACAAGCCATACAGTTGTTTCGTCAATACTAGCTGTTAAAAACTCGTACCGCAGGTTTTTACTGCTAGGCCCTGTGGGCGGCTTTTGATTTGTCTTCGCCAAGTCATTTTATAGATCCAATACGAACTGATTCCAAAACCGGCCCGTTCTTCGGATCAACTGAAGCTAATCATCGGGACAAAGTAACCAAGATAGAGCAATGACTTTGTAATATATAGTCTCTTGATACAACATGTATTACCGTCAATCTTTTCATATCCGGAGAGATACTACATATTCACAAATTTGTAGCAGTTATAACTAGGGGGAGACGTCCCTGTCCGACCTGCTGACGGAAGTAGCGACATCTTGTGTCGAATTCTTCAATTCGAAACCGAATTATAACAGTAGCTTCGTATGAAATTTCACGTACACAGATTTTATTTGTGGCGCGGCGCGTATGCACTCGTAGCTGGGTTCTGAAATTCAACCATGCAGACGCCACGGTATTAATACTATTCGATTCTTTGATGCTTTTTATTTTCTAGAGTCTAACTCTAACTAACTACAGCTAGGTCGATTGATCATTTTACAGGATCCCGGTCGCTCGCTATCCACTGGTGAGGTGAACGGGTTAAGAGTACCAGATCTTTGATCGGGTGGTTTTACACATGGAAAAATGCCATAGAGAAGAGAACAGAGACCGAAGCGCGCGCCGCCGATAAATAAAAGTACTATTCATCCCCTTGACCCGATTACCCATAACCCGATCTTCAATCGGGTACTTTCGTTTGGCGTAGATATGTAGTAAGTAAATGATAGCTTATTTTAGATGACAGAGAGATCTAAGGTCGGGCACGAGTGACGGCGATCGAACCTTTTTTCTTCGGTGTTTGGTGAGCGGGTTACAAAGATCGAGTATTTCGCGATCGATCCAGGACTATAACTACAGTTTGGCACGAATAACTTTGCAGTCTGTAGTGTCAATTTATTTATACAAACAATTGTCTAAATTTTAAGGCACCGGCTGCGCGGCCTTTTTCATATAAAATTTTAATTTAGTTTTGAGGACAAAATACCCGACCAAACTGAAATTATGTTTTTAATCAAAAGGCATTAAAATATCTATTACGGATAAGGGCTACTTTATTTATTTTTATTTTAAATGGTAAAATTGATTTGTGTTGGTTTTTTTTTTACGATGTTTTATTTTATATTTAATACGCAACATATTTAAATGTCCGGGTTAAATTTTCCCCACAGGAAAAACTAAACCCTTTCACACACTTCCCCAAATGATCATCTAGTCAAACCACGCTATGCAATTGCACTATATAAGTATTATAAATACAAAACAATACAAGAACAACATGTCAACCTACCAGAGACCAAATGGGAAAATAATTCACCGACTCCAGATATTTTCATATCAGAGGGTTCGGCTCTGTGGAATTCCTAATTGAACCTATAAATCCTACTGATCCCTCAATATAAATATTTAAAAAATCTTTTGTAATCTTACATGTATTTAAAATGACTGATTTTTGCATTTTTATGTATAAATTCTTTGACAAATCTAATATGCCTAAATTTTGAATCAGAGACTATTATTTTAAGGTCAATTATTATTATCATCAAACGGTATTAATAGGCTTGCGTCTGTGTGGTTAAATTTAAGAACCCGGCTTCAAGTGCATATTACGTGAAATCCGTTTACGTGAAATTTCAAACAAAGCTACCTTTGTAATTCGGTTTCGAATTCAAGGATTCATCAAAGGATGGCGCTACTTCCGTTATCAGTTCGCATGAGAATGTGCCCCCCCCCCCCCCTCAGGTATAAGTACTACGATTTTATAAATTTGAGTATGTCTACCGATATGGAAAGATTGACAGTAATACTTAGTTGTGAATAAAAGTGTCAAGCGGTCTGTACTTTGTCTGGATGGCTAGCTATCACTGGATCACAGTGGATCCAAGAAACGGGTTATTTTTGTAACCAGTTAATAAATATTAAATAGGGTTGTGTATTTTGCCTGAAAATGTTGTATGAAAAAGGAAGGTTACTCAGCTGTTTCTCTTAACAAATAGTTTTTCAGTTTCGCCTTTCCTATACCATATTAAAATCTGGATTTATTTGTACCAGTCAAGTCTGAATATTCAGATTAATTTGAAAAACATTAAATAAATTGGAAACTAAAAAATTTCATTGAATGGAAATAGACTGTTCCGACCCATTTCAATTTGGCAGGCGGGTATGGTCCGCCCCGGAAACCATTCATTCGATTAGCAGCACCTCTGCCATAGGTTAGTAACCACATGTGGTTCACTACATTTGGTGACTTACAGACTTTTTTTGACGGCTTCCGTGGTCGAGGAGTAAGGCCCTTGATTGGTAATCGAAGTTCGCAGATAAATTTTATTTAATTATATTGTGTTATTTCACAATTGATTCATTAAAAAATAGTAATACTTAGAATATTTGCGGCACGTTCCAGAGTGAAAGATACTCTCAGTATCGCCCTGGTGTAAGACCACCATTCACAATTGAAACTTTGCTTTTTTTTTGTATATGAATACCTTACAAGAGTCCCAGCTGCTCCCGTCTGGAGTCAGCGAGTCTATTGCATCCCCAATTGGGGTATGTTGTGAGGTTGAAGGTAGTGGGGAAGGGAAGGAAATGAGGAAGAGGAAGGTAGGGAAACACCCGGCTATTCAGATCTGATCACCAAACACGGCTAAAGCCATTTCAAGCAAAGTTTCAATTCTAAATGGTTACACTAGGGCGATAATAAGAGTATGTTCCACTCTGGAGCGTGCCGCAAATATACTATACAATATTTTAAATGAATTAATCGCGAAATAACACAAATTAAGCAAATAAAATGTATTTGTCCACGCCTGGATTTGATTCCGCCACCTTCGAATTGCGAGTCAAAAGTCTTACCGCTAGACCACGCCGGCCGTCGTGGCTGAAATGGCTTTTGTCGTGTTTGGTGACCAGATCTGAATAGCCAGGTACTTCCCCATCTTCCTCATCCCCATCTCCTTCCTCTCCCCACTACCTTGAGCCTCACAACACACCCCAATTGGGGATGCCATAGTCTCACCGGCCCAGACGGGAGCAGCTGGGACTCTTGGGAGGTATTCACTTAAAAAGGGGTGCCTGGATTCATGGAGTGAGTTTTGTCCAGGTCCTGGTGGCGGATGCGTCTGCCCACCACCTGCGTGGCAGAGCAGATCGAGAGAAGAGACTGTTTTAGGAACTCTCTCGGAACCCTGCACCGCAGTGCGTGGGATAGATTCATACATCCGTCACCTCTGGACACGCTGACCATTTAGAATTGAAACTTTGCTTGAAATGGCTTTAGCCGTGTTTGGTGATCAGATCTGAATAGCCGGGTGCTTCTCTACCTTCCTCTTCCCCATTTCCTTTCCTTCCCCACTACCTTCAGCCTCACAACACACCCCAATTGGGGATGCCATAGTCTCACCGGCCCAGACGGGAGCAGCTGGGACTCTTGGGAGGACTTAAAAAGGGGTGCCTGGATTCATGGAGTAAGTTTCGTCCATGTCCTGGCGGCGGATGCGTCTGCCCACCACCTGCGTGGCAGACCAGATCGAGAGAAGAGACTGTTTGAGGAACTCTCTCGGAACCTTGCACCGCAGTGCGTTGGATAGATTCATACATCCGTCACTTCTGGACACACTGACTCCCAGATTCCTACCCACCCCTCATACCTTTTTTCCTTCCCAGAACTTCATTTTCTAAAAAGACCTTTCATACAGCATCCCCAAAGACGACGTAGGCTCTAAGGAGAAATGTTTTCTTTAAGGCCTCCCGTGTGGAGCTAATGCAAAAAAAGGATTTAAATAATGATAAAAAAAATATTTAAAACACCAAAATAAATTTACAAAAAATATCCAGTAACCGATTAACGTTCCTCTTTTGGCAGTCTATAAAATGAACCTTGTCAAGCTATTGTACTTAAAGCAGACTGACTCGACCTAATTTTCTAGAAGCTTTTGATAAATATTTTCGTTAGTTCAAGTCTGTTTTTCTTTCATCTTGCGGTGTTATTCCTGTATCACCAACACCAATCTTGTATAACTTAATACATTGACAATGTTAATGGTATACTTATAAAGGTAGGTTCACACTTCGCGTACTTAATATAAAGCTATGAGAACACTGCGAACATAGGGGAGGGCGCATTATAAAGCCAGGTTCACACTTCGTTAGATAAGAATATGGCTGTCAAATAATGTGAGGGGTTCCTGTTATTCCTGATGAATTTTGGAATACAAAAGCAAAAGCAAAATATTTTTATTTTTATTTTCTACCAGCTGGTTCCCGACATGCGTTGCTATGCCATTTAATAAATAAATTATTTCTCCCTGCGTGTTCTTTCACATTCGTTCCGTTCCCCTTCCTCTCCCGCGTCCCCTTCCCCTCTCGCGTTCCCAATCCGCCTCCTCCACATTCCCTCTCCCCACTCCACTTCCCCCTTCCCCCGTCTCGGGAACCCACCTCCAGAATTCCCCCCCCCCCCTTCCAAGTTACCCTTTCCCCTCCCTTTTTCCCCTTCTCCCCTCTCTCTCGAATCCCCTACCCGAATTCCCCTCCCCCCTCCCGCATTCCATACATTCAGTCCCAGCACATTCAGTTTTCATACAGCTCGCGTGCGAGCTATTGAAATTTTTTATATATATTTCGTTATTCCAGAGCTCACCTCACCAGTAGTTTTTAGTGTAAATTATGGCGAGCCTCAAAGTTAATGCTTTTTACAAATATGTAAAAAAAAAATATAAGTATATTGTACAAGTGTTAGTCGGCTTCATTATTTCTTACTTCTGTTGAAATTCATCAATCGCGACTCAAATATCGGATTTCTTCCTAGATCACCGATTATGTACATTTAAATTATTTGTAAATAGGCATCAGGTTTCTCTCAAATTTGTAAAAGATCCATACTTCGTCCTTCCGATCTAACTAACGGCAAAATTAACTTTAGAATAATGCAAAATCATATATTTCTATTACAAGGTACAGTTTTACACGTATAAATTGGCGGTGGCATAAACGTGTCCTTTCCCATTCGTTCCGTTCCCCTTCCGCCTCCCCTTTCTCTCCCGCGTCCCCTTCCCCTCTCGCGTTCCCACTCCGCCTCCTCCACCTTCCCTCTCCCTTATCCACTCCCCCCTTCCCCCGTCCCGCGAATCCCCCTCCCGAGTTCCACTCAGGTTCCCCTCCCCCCTACCGTGAACCATTTATCCAAGTTTCCCTCCCCCCTCGCCACTCCCTCTCCCGCATTCCATACATTCATTCCCGTTACATTCACTTTTCAATCAGCTCGCGTGCCATCTATTGCAATTTTTTTATATAAATTTCGTAATGCCAGAGCAAAGCAGTAGTTGTATACAAATCTTGTTCTGACAATAACGAACACAAAAAAAAAAGAATTATCCAATTTGGTGCAGTCGTTTGGAAGTTATGCGCGTACATACGAGTACATTACGGTGAAATATAAATATATGTATAGAAGATAGAAGATCGAAGAAGATAGATAGATAGATGTTGATATTTTTAATGATATCATATTTTTTGGACAGGGTTTTAAAAAAATCTACTGGCGTAGGTTGGCTATCAACATGTTATATCAATTTATGAGGCGGGTACGCGTACCGCTGTCCCAGGAACCATTTATTGGATAATGAATACCTCTGCCATAGGTCACCCTGATTGGTTCGTTTGGCGTCGTAGCAGGGGAGCCCGGGTTCATGGTATGAGGTTTGTCCGAATATTGGCGGCGGATGCACCTGCCAACCAATTGCGTGGCAGGCCAGATCGGGAGAGACTGATTGACGGAGATCTTTTGACTCCAGCTGGATTCGTTGGAGGTATATATTCAAATGTGTTTGATTTAGGAAAAAAAAGACAAATATCCAGTGCAGTTCACATGCGTTAGAAGTGAAACTTCACCCACACAATCTCAACTGATAAGAGCCTTGAAAAAAGGCTCATAATCAAGGCGACCAATGAGCGCAGCCTGGCGCTTTGTAAGTACTGTAAATAGGTAAGGTTTCATTCTATCTCATTCTCTGGCAGGATGTATGTGTTTGTCTCTTTTTAATGTCATTCCCGTTTCATTGAGTTTCAAATCACAACGATCCAAAATAAGTTTCACTTTAAAAACTCAATAAATACAAACAAGATGTTAAGGCAACAAAAAATACAAACAAGATGTTAAGTTTTGACGGCCGGCGTAGTCCAGCGGTAAGGCTCGACTCGCACTCCGAAAGATGCGGGTTCGAATCCCGGGGTGGCAAATTAATTTCATTTGAATAACTTCTGCTATTTCACAATTTATTCATTTAAAATAATATATAGACACGTTCGAAAGTGGAATATACTCTCAGTATCACCCAGATGTAAGACCACCACTCAGAATTGAAACGCTTGCTTGAAATGAATTTAGCCGTGTTTGGTGACCAGATCTGAATAGCCAGGTACTTCCCCACCTTCCTCTTCCCAATCTCCTTCCCCTCCCCACTACCTTTAGCCTCACAACATACCCCAATTGGGGATGCCATAGTCTCACTGGCTCCAGACGGGAGCAGTTGGGACTCTAGTGCGGTATTCATGTAAAAAAAATAAGAGGTGTATGTCATTAAGTTAGTTAGTTAATCATCATCATCATCATCATCATCACTCTTGGCTCTACAACCCCTGGTGGGACTTGGCCTCCTCAAGAGTCTTCCTCCACTCATCTCGGTTTTGTGCCAGCTCTCTCCAGATTAGAAGCTCCAAGATGGATATGTCTTTGAGGACGTTGTCGCTCCATCTTAGTCTTGGTCTTCCCAGGCTCCTTCGCCCTATTGGCCTTGAGTTCAGCAGGGACTTTGGTGCTAGTTGCTGTAGTTAGTTAATATTAGTTGTATTATTTTTGATATTTTATCTAAGTTCACTACACAAACACGCTTCAGAGAAAATCGCCCCAAAACATGTTTCATAAAGTGTTGATAAAAAATTTATTAAAAAACCTTTGTCCTCTAAACACTCTTGACAAAGACCACTCTAAACTATTCTTTAATATAACAATATATGTGGCGTGGCTAGATTAATGTATTAATATTAATAAAACTTCAGCAAGTTAGGTACTTTATACTATTTAATCACCATTGTGGGAGTCATTTTAAGTGAGACGAACACCGCAGAATAACCTAGAAGTAAGTAGACGTATTGTAGGTTTTATAACTGAAGGTTAAAACTTTGCTCTTCTTATTCTCATGCCCTGTCCGTTCAACGGACGTTGGCTATCATGTTGGCTATGCGGACTTTGTTTACTGCGGTCTGGAACAGCTCCACGGTAGACTGGCCAAACCACTGTCTCAGGTTTTTCAGCCATGAGGTTCTCCTTCTTCCAGGGCCCCGTCTTCCGGCAATCTTTCCCTGCATTACGATATGCAGGATCTCATACTTCTCTCGATGTCTCATCGCATGTCCAAGATATTGAAGTTTTCGGATTTTTATAGTTTTAATTACTTCCTTTTCTTTATTCATCCGAAACATAACATCTTCATTTGTAACCCTGTCCATCCAGCTTATTTTAAGTATTCTTCCGTAGATCCACATCTCGAATGCCTCAAGTCGCCTAATTAGTTCTTCAGTAAGCGTCCATGCTTCCATTCCATAAAATAATATCGAAAACACGTAGCATCTGACCATTCGCATTCGTAATCCAAGGTTGAGATCATGACTGCAGAACTTTTTTTTTTCAGGAGTCTATTCTACAATAATAATATTTGGAAAATTTTTGTGAAAAATCACCTTAAGGGCGCGTACAATTTGTTACAAGTTCTTAGGCTCTATCCAATTTTATTATTTACAAATACGAGATCAGTGAAAAAGTAACGCCTCCTATTTTTTCTCCTTTAATTGTCAAGAAATATAAAATGCAATTACATAGGTCGAAATCCACATTATTGATGATTAATTTTTCACTTTTCAAAATAATCTCCGTTCATTTCCAAAGTTTTGGTCCATCTTAACATGGGCGTGTATCCCAGAGGGAGGCGTCTACTAATATCTACAGGAATTCCAAAAACTGAACAATTTGGACTAATATATATTCTCTACTTTGTCCTTTCTAAATTATTAGCTAAATGAGTATGTTTATAAATAATAAGCTAAATTAATATCATTTTTGTTTAAACCGTTTTTTTCATCTTCCTCCTGCCAAATCTATAGCATGTTAAATTATATACATATATTTATTATTTACAACTTAATCTTTAAAAACAAAACAAAAAACTTTATTTTATTTTAAATCAGATCTCAAAACTATGGTCACCCTAAAAGTCTACTTTAATGTACTACCTAGCGCCATCAGTTTAGTAGGTGCCCATAATCTCAATCTGTAAGAAATACAACAATATTATTCTTTCAATATTTGTATAATTTTGTGTTATTTTGTTAACTTGTATAATTATTGTTAACCTCAACACAGGCTTGTGAGGTAACAAATTGTATTGTAAACATTTTACCTGCAGTGTAAAGAAACAATAAATAAATAAATAAATATCTATGAGAACCAAAGTGAATACGAATATCTGCAGCTCAAACTGCTGACTAATATCTATGAGAACCAAAGTGTGGACGAATATCCACAGCACTGGTAGAGGTTGGATTTGCAATTATGTATAGCATATTGGAATAACGTAATATTGCGTATGCAGTTTAAAAAACTTAATTTCTGAATGTATGTATGTAAAAATCCCTAATATCGGACTATTGGACACATTTAGCTGATTATTAAGGATTTGGGTTTTTGTTTTAACAGCTTTCTTTATTTGTGCTTCTAAATTATTTAGTCTGTTACCATGACCATTTCTATGTCAGTTCCTTTTAACCGCTAAAAAAATATACCTAAGCAGTCGTCCCCACGCGGCACTTTCTTTTTCGAATGTCATTTTTACATAGACCCTTTTAGAAAACAAAATCATTGTCTGGATTAATCCTAAAAACAATAATAAATCTTGATAACATCATCCTCCAATATCGAAGTATCAATAAACATTAATTTGAGATCAACTGAAATGAAGATAACGTTATAATTGCGTTAATATAAACACGCCGTGAATATCAACAAACAAAGCAATCTCTAACATGGCCGCTTCTAGCAACGTATGACGTAACATATAGCTACCTACTTGCTCGTGTAGTAAAATACGAGACGCGTCAAGAAGGGCCACTGCGCCGATGCTCTATTTTTATTAATTGTTTTTGTGTTTAATTCGTAGAACTCCATTTAATTTTTTGTTTTTTTTTTTTAAATTTAATTAAAATTTAATTTCATAATGTTATAATGTTTGCAAAACCATTTTCAAACTGTAAACCGAAACAGCTGTAACAAAAATACACACTAAAATACTTGCAGAGCTTGATAATAACGTTATCAATTTTAATTTTATCGAATTTTAAAAGATGCTATGGTTTTAGTTTATAGATACTTCTATAGTCAACATTTTATTGATATTTATGTTGTGAAATTATTTTATATTGTTTTCACTGATAAATTTGCATTAATAAGATCGACATTTTACGGCAGTAAATCACCGTAAAACGTTAATTTATGCGGTTGATATCGACCTAATTCGTATTATTATTTTATAAATCTAAATTGGTTTACACCGGAATGCCGTATTTTTACGAATTTACTTCGATTATATGGATTTAAAGAGCCGGCTGAGCACACAAGATATCGTAAATCTTTTCTCAGATTTCTTTAAAAATGTTTACGATGAGGAAACACCAGAATAAAAAATTCCTTCATACTCATTTAAAAAAACCATACATTTAACAGACTGCTACATAACAGAAGAATCTTGCAAAAAAAAACTATGTTCCTTAGACATTAACAAATCTGCAGGCCCAGACTCCATCCCGCCAATTTTCCTAAAACATTGCTTCTCTGTATTGTCTAAACCACTAACCATTCTCTTTAATCAGCTACTATCTTCTGGACATTTTCCTGTCTACTGGAAATCCAGCTATATTATCCCAATACTTAAAAAAGGCGATGAGACTGACATTTCAAACTATCGACCTATATGCATACAATCTGTATTACCCAAAATCTTTGAATCTCTAGTTCTTGATGAAATATATCCCACATTAACAGAGATAATAAATGACAAACAACATGGCTTCATTAGAGGTAGATCAACTTCAACAAACTTATTACTCTTTCAAAACTATATATTGGAGTCATTTTCTAAAAACAAACAAGTTGACTGTATATATACTGATTTCTCGAAGGCTTTTGATAAAGTGTCCCACAAAATACTGATCCGAAAATTTCATGCTCTGGGAATCAGAGCAAATATGTTGAACTGGCTAAGTAGTTACGTATCAGGTAGAACTTTATTTGTAAAAATAAAATCTTTTATATCCAAACCATTTTCTGCCACTAGTGGAGTACCGCAAGGTAGCAAGGTAAGATGACTTGGCCCAATTTTATTTCTTATTTTTATAAACGACATAGTCAACTGCTTTAAAGACGTCAAAGTGTTGCTTTTCGCTGATGACATTAAATTATATAAAGAGATAACTATCCTTAATCACTGTGAAATTCTTCAATCAAATATAGACATGCTAAAAATTTGGTGCCCACAAAACAATCTATATTTAAATGTAGAAAAATGCAAAACTTTGACCTTTCCAGAAAAAAAACATCACTGTTTTTCGACTATTCAATAAATAAAATAAATTTAGAAAGAGTATCGGAAATGCAGGATCTTGGCATAATAATGGATGAGAAACTAGACTTCACGGTTCACATTCAACAAACTGCAAATAAGGGTATGAAAACTTTAGGATTTGTGTTAAGAACAATTAAAAACTTTGAATCGTTACAAATCATTAAACTACTGTATACATCCCTTGTTAGAAGCCTAATAGAATATAACTCCATAGTCTGGTCGCCCTTCTTTAAAATTCATATTCATACTATTGAAAGAATTCAAAGAAAATTTCTACGTTTTGTAAATTTTAAACTTAACATCCCTTTAGAGCACATAAATTATCCGTCGTTAATGAATACTTTAAATATTCCAACATTAGAAAACCGACGAAAAATAAACGAACTAACTTTTTTATTAAAATTATTAAACTCTAAATTCGACAGTTGTGAACTCCTGGAATTAATAAATCTACATGTACCTACACGAACAACTAGACAAACATTGACATTTTATATACGTACATCTCATTCGAACTATGATTTACATTCTCCAATACAACGTTTGCATAGTCTTGGTAACAAATACTTAAACAATCTGGATGTATTTGACAATAATTTGAACTTAGCAAACTTCAAACGCCATATGTGCCAACTATTTATTTCTACCTATCCCGTAAACTAATGAGAACAACAATTTTTAAAATTACCTACTTTATGTCAACTACTATATTTTATGGACTATATTTTGTTTCTTATATTTTATGTTACCTGTATTTTGTTAACGCCTATATTTTATGTAACCTAAATTTTTTATTTTATTTTTTTTTAACCCTTATATTTTATGTAACCTATATTTTGTTTTTAACAAATATTATGTTACTTGTATTGTGTATTGAATTTTGTAAACCCATTCTTTTCACTGTAATTAAAAAAATGTACTGCATTCTATGTAAAAGCCCCATGGGTGTTTAAATAAATAAATAAATAAAATAAATAAATACAGAAAACCTGGCAGGTCCTTCTGATAAACACACTTTAATTAGAAAGTTTATGCTTGGAGAGGATACGACTTTGCACGCAGAGGACACTAGATTTAACATTGGACATTGCATGGTTTTGCATTTGCTACCCCCATCACTGTTGATATATATTTATGAGAAGGATACTTCCAAAAGTAGAGTTGGTTATGTCCCAATATTAAGTCCAATTTTTTGTATGTAGGTAAAAGAATATTATTATAGTAGTTTTAGAATAGATAACATATAAAAAATCATAGTGTGCACTTGGAACCTTCAGAAAATTAAAGTAGACAAGAGTAGGGAGACTAGAAAGCACTTTTTTTATCAATTTGAAGGAAGTTTTTTTCTATATTTTTGTTGTCGAACTCCAATGCACCTTCATATACGTTTGGTCATCTTATTAATATTTGTGCTTTATTCTTCGGAATCGCTAGATGCCGCTTCCTTATGTGTTTTCTTTGTCGGTTCGTTTGGAAGTGGTTTGAAGATTGAATATTGATTTTATAAAAATATTTTTTATATTTTTTATTTTGGATTTCGTAGGATTCAACCCTTGATCTGCTATATGTCTGATGTTTGGCCGCTGAAGCCAGGCGCTTTATACCACTAGACCAAAGGAGACTTGCATGGGATCATGGATTTATCGTATTTTATTAGAACCGATTACCCGGGTAAAATGGACTAAAATAAATAAATATTTTATGCATCCATGGACATATGAATATATCTGGACCTGCCCTAAGTGATAAAAACGTATTATTTCCCCCTCCCCATGGAGCCGGCTATAGCTCCGCCTTGGAGCCAGCTGGGCTTACGAGAGCGTCGCTTGAATCTAAAAAATGTGACGTCATCATTCTTGTCCTGAGCAGCGCGCTGGTCACATCGCACATTTTACGAACAAAAGTGAGAGCTTGTGCTATACATTATGCCCTAATATATGTGAACGTAGCGAATGTGGGCGTTTCTCCAGTGAGTTACAGGGGTAAGTAAATTATGAAACATTTGTAAAAGTGTCTCAACTAAACACGGCAACAAAATATTCCCGTGTGAAAAGGGGCGAACTTTCTTTTGCCGATTTCGACTACGCAAATATCATAATAACATGACGGGCAATTCGTGCTCCCATGTAAAAAGATCTATTCATTAAAAAGCAGTTTTGCTTTTAAGAACTAAATGGTGATATTATAATGCGAGATGTCAGATTGATTTTTTAACGAATCACAGTCATCTTCCCCTCTTCACCCTCCATAGTTTGGTTTTACCCCTCATCTGTAACTTTTGGTCTATTAAATTTGGATGTCTATGATTGCATCTCATTTTCTCGCAGGCTAAATCCTACAGATGTATGTGTTTGTCTCTTTTTAGTGTCGCTTTTTCATTTCACTGATTTTCAAATCACAACGGTGCTAAAGAAGTTTTCACTTCAATTATATTATACAATTCAATTCACATGCCCTAGAAGTGAAACCTTTAGAAAACTAAAGTATACAAGAGTGGGGAGGATACGAAGCACCGCACAAAGAAGAGATCGATTATTCTATCTCAATCTCTCGCAAACTAAATCCTAAAAATGTATGTGTCTCTTTTGAAGTAAAAACGTCTTTAGAACCGTTGTGATTTGAATCTCGATGAAACGAAAAAGCGACGCTAAAAAGAAACAGGTGTGAGTTTTCATTCTTCATTCAATCTCATTCTCTCCCGCGAGAGAATGAAATGGAATAATCGGTGTCCTCTTTGTGCGGTGCTTCGTAGCCTCCCCATTCTTGTCTACTTTAGTTTTCTAAAGGTTTCACTTCTACCGCGTGTGAACTGCACAGTTGCTTTCCCGCTCTTTACTTATAAGAATAAAAAAATAAGCTTAGACAAATATGTATTTACTTTATATTTGTCATTTTTGGTCTTATTTTTAAGTTATTACCTATATTTTATATCCTGATGAATAAATCTTTGGTTTTCAATTACGTAGATATTTTTTAAGTGAAACTTCTTGGGCCCCGATTTGAAATTTGGATGAAACGGAAATGCGTCACAAAAATTTATTATTTGACGGTCCTCGGTTCTAATATAATGTGGTAAAGTGACCACTATGCGCGGACCTCCAATAGCGCAGCGGTATGAAGCGCCCAACTATCAGCGCCCAGAGAGACATCCAGCGAACCGAGGTTCGAAACTTACCAAATCCAAAAAAATAAACTTTTTTTTTTTTTAATATATTCAATAATATTATTATTAAATTAATAAAAACAGTTTATTTTCAAACAAGTTCTGCTGTGTGCGAAAACGAACAAAAAAATATAATTCACTCTCCGCTTCTAAATATATTCAAATCAATTTAAAATAATTAATTATGCTTGAAAAGAAAACCATGATCAGCATTTGCAAATGACTCACGATATAATTAGATGCATAGCGACCTTCAGTCGAAGTGGGAAATTACAGTAATTGGGAAAATTATAACCATTAGTAGTCTCAGTCATTTTTAATCAGAAATTAGAAATGGGTCATAATAAATACCTCTCTAGAAATAGAATAAATATATTGTCTGTATGTGGCATTTCCACAGTTTGATAATGCCTTCAGAAGGCGAAACAGCTGTCATGCGTAATAATAATTATACAGCAGAACTTGTTTGAAAATAAACTGTTTTTATTAATTTAATAATAATATTATTGATCATATAATAAAAAAAATAAAATTAAAATGGAGTTCTACAAATTAAACTTGATAACAGTAAATAAACATTTTTATTTTTTTAAATCAATATCCAATCTTCAAACCACTTTAATATAAACAGGCAAAAGAAGAGAAAACGACATCTAGCTACTTTCCAGTTTCACTTCTACTGTGTGTGTGAACTGCACACTCTGTTTTTTTTTTTTTAGTAAAATGGTCGTAATTTTTTTTATTTTGCTGAATTAAATATTCATAAAAGAGCATTGTTTATTAAAATTTAATATTTGTTTCACCTTATTACCATAATAAAACATTACAGAATCCATCGATCCATCGAGTTCAAACAATTTCCCTGCGCTATTCGCTGCCCGCCCTGAACCCTGTGTACTTTTAATTAGTTGTGAAATAATTTATATTTGTTTGCAGTTCATTTTGTAGCCAACACAATTCGTCTGCAAACAATCAGTGTACAACACAAAGCTAAGGCCCGTCAAACTTGCTTTCTGTTTGCAATTCGCCACAACTTTGGTTGCTTTTAAGGTTAATTTGTTGACTTGCGGCACCGCGTTGGGCGCCAGTGTTTGTGTTATTAATAATTATTAATAATGGCCGAAAATGAAATTTTATAATGTGGTTTAGCTTTTGATGTTTTGAATGCAAGGGGTTTAGAACACATTCTTCTTGTTCTTCTTGTGCCCTGTCCGTTCTGCAGCCCGGAACAGCTCCACGGTAGACTGGCCATACCACTGTCTCAGGTTTTTCAACCATGAGGTTCTCCTTCCGGCAATCTTTCCCTGCATTATGAGATGCAAGATCTCATACTTCTCTGGATGTCTCATCACATGTCCAAGATATTGAAGTTTTCGGATTTTTATAGTTTTAATTACTTCCTTTTCTTTATTCATCCGAAACATAACATCTTCGTTTGTAACCCTGTCCATCCAGCTTATTTTAAGTATTTTTCTGTAGATCCACATCTCGAATGCCTCAAATCGCCTAATAAGTTCTTCAGTAAGCGTCTATGCTTCCATTCCGTAAAATAATATCGAAAACACGTAGCATCTGACCATTCGCATTCGTAATCCAAGGTTGAGATCATGACTGCAGAACATTTTTTTCATGCGGATAAAGGTTGCACGAGCTTGCTCAATGCGGCATTTGATTTCAACTGAAGGATCCCATCTATCATTTATATTGCAGCCCAAGTATACAATACTCTGTACCTTCTCTAGTTTTGTTCCAGCAATATAAAGATTTTCATCCAATGCGTTATTTTTGCATATGAGCATGTATTTTGTCTTATTTATATTCAGTTCCAGCCCAAAATTCTCACAAGTCTTCACTACTTGATTCAGCAAAAGTTGTAAATCCTCAATGTTACTTGATAGAAGTACTATATCATCTGCATAACGCAGGTTGTTCAGAATCTTGCCATTTATAACAAGTCCTTGAGTAGCCTCTTGCAGAGCTTCATTGAATATTTCTTCTGAAAATAAGTTGAAGAGCATAGGTGAAAGAATACAACCCTGTCGCACGCCTCTCTTTATTTCTACTTCGTCTGTTGCTCTACTCTTACTGCTCCTTTCTGGTTCCAATAAAGATTACCAATTATCCTTATATCTTTATCGTCTAGAACACATTGGGCTTAGAACACATTGGGTTTAGAACACATTGGGAATAGAACACATTGGGTTTTGCCAATCGAACTGAACGTCCGCATTCGCGTATTTTTTTTTTTAAATATTTTTGTAGAAAGCAGTCACTTTGTGGTTTGACATTTTAACCGAAATTAAACAATAACTCTGTTTATATATTCATTGATTAACGCCCTTTTTCGGGGCTTTTAAAAATGAATGGAAATAAATATACAGTATTTATAACTGAACTGCCTCAGTAACAATACTTTATAATTGTTTAAACATAAATTGAAGATGTCCACTGACTTGATATAATTGTTTCGTAACCATATGTATTCCTCTTTGCCCAGAATACTAATGGAGGGAAACAATTATACCAAGTCAGTGGACATCTTCAATTTATCTTTAAACAAATATAAAATACTAGCTGGTTCCCGGCATGCTTTGCTATGCCAATTAATAAAAAAATTGTTTCTCCCTGCGTGTCCGTTCCCATTCATCCCGTTCCCCTTTCGCCTCCCATTCCTCTCCCGAGACCCCTTCCCCTCTCGCGTTCCCACTCCGACTTATCCACCTTCCCTCTCCCCACTCCACTCCACCCTTTCCCCGTCCCGCGAATCCGCCTCCCGAGTTACCCTTCCCTCCCGGGTTCCCCTCCCGCAAACCACCTACCCAGTTCCCCTCCCCTATTCCATACATTCAGTCCTGGTACATTCAGTTTTCAAACAGCTCGCATTTCATAACGCCAGAGCTCACCAGTAGCTTTATACAACCCTTCTCCTAACAATAACGAACACGAATTAAAAAGAATTATCAAATTTGGTGCCGTCGGTCGAAAGTTATGCGCGTACGTACATTTGAGCGATTCATTTTTATTTATATAGATAGATTGTTACTGAGGCAGTTCAGTTATGTACAATAAATACTGTATATTTATTACCACTCATATGTAAAAGCCCCGAATCAATAAATAAAATAATGCAGTTTTTTTTGTAATATTGTTAAACCTCTGTTTATTCTTCTTTCTGGAATTGTTTCAACTGGACATCGTCCTTTTTCGCCCAGCATTCAATAATTATAATGCAAAATGGTAAAAATAGTAAGAAAAAAGTACGAAATCGAGCGTGGGTAAGTGGAAAAATGGATTTGCAGTCTAAATGATTTTTTTCGATCTTTACAAAAATCACGGACCCTACCAAAATCTTTAACGAGAGTATTCTCTCTAATTTATACAGATAAATGGACCGTTAGAAGACGCAGTAATGATAGCGGGATGTAATTATTTAGTTATATATATATATATAACTAAATAATTACCTGTTTTTCTCTTTCTTTCTAATCTCTATTTTATTTAGATTTTTCGAATTTCTCCTAAGTGCACAATATTTTAGTATGTAAACGTATCTTATGTATTTACATCTACACATATAGATGATCCAGAAGTCTCAATTGTTCCTGTTATATACTTACCTATTGCATAATGTTATTCTATTTCAGTTATAATTAGTGTAACTCGCTCATCAAGCACAAGAACTAGCTTCTACTTTGGTGAGATTGCAATTTTTAAATAATTTCTGTACCGATATTTTGTAATTTATATAACTCCACTGTACAATTATATATATCTATATATTAAATAATAAAATAAAAATCAAAAAAAATATTATATTTCTTACATTTGACGTTGCTTGATTCATTTATTAGGTCTACACTGTTCCTTTTCAATTCGTGCTGTAGGTATGTTTTGTACTTTTGTACAGTTGGACATAGTCCCTTAACTAAAAAAATCGTTCAAAAATCATGTGACGCAGTTCACACGCGGTAGAAGTAAAACCTTCAGAAAAAACTTCGAGAGAATGAGACGAATGCAGAGTATCAGGACTAGGATAATTAAAGGGTTTATTTATTATAATATTATTACCAAGTTTAAAAATTATTTTACATAGTTATTATTTTTAATTGTTAAACTAACGTTTAAAACAAGATTTTTATGCATAGCACAAAGGGTAACAATTATTATAAGCAATAATTATCAGCCTGAAACACTCGTCCACATTGAAAAATCTTCCGAGAAAAGATACATGACGCCATCTAGCGAGGGATTTAGCACTAACAGTGTCTCTCTCGCAAAAATAAAGTTGGTTGTTTTCAGGTGGAAAAAATATAATAAGCAGTAATTGTTGAATGAAACACTAGTATATATTGAATCATTTGGCGGGTATAAGATAAGCCGCCATAGCTCAATTGGGAGAGCAGCTGACCGGCAATCAGAGGGGCACGGGTTCATGTCCCGTTGGCGTCATGTATCTTTTGTCGGAAGATTTTTCAGTGTGGATGAGTGTTTCAGGCTGATAATTATTGCTTATAATAATTATTTTACATAGTTTTCTACGAAGCACTGCACAAAGAGGACACGGATTAGTCTCTATCATTCTCACGCAGGCTAAATCCTATAGATGGAAGTGTTTTATTTTTAGTGTCATTTGCTTTCGTTTCATCGAATTTCAAATCACAACGGCGCAAGAGAAGTTTTCCCTTCAAAAAGTCTATACGTGAAGGTTCCATAGATAATTTTTAGTTTTTTAAAATAATAGTAAGTTCTTACTCAAAATTCTAAAGCTAAACTGGGGAAATTTCCCCAGTCATCCGGAAATCTAGGGAATTTTTTATTTGACATCTAGGGAAAACATGTTTTAAATATAACCACTCTGCAAAAAGTGCTTGTAAGCCAATCCTTACGTTCACACACGGACGGACAGGCGGACAAACAAACCCCTCGTTTCCAATTGCAGCCATTTTGGATTTAAAAAAACTTGAATGAGGAACTCATAGCACTGACACGTGTATTTATTGGAAAACGAATCTCCCGCCAAAAAAAACTTTACCGTAACGACATCTATCGATTTTTCAATTAGTCAAAACACTTGTGAATTCAATGGTCATTCGATGGTCGAATCCATACTTAGATTTGGAATTCCAACTTGGGGACATTCGAGCATAATTAATATTAAATTCATTCAAAATTTGCAAACTGCTATAATTAAAAAAAATTGTTAAACCTACCATTTACAAACAAAGAAATAACTTAAAATTACTGTATGGGTCTGAGGGCCTACTTCCAATTAAAGGGCTTCTCTGGTATCTTTTAATTATTGATAATTCGGGAGAAAGCGCGTATAAAAAGTTATTGGTGCATAGTCACAAAACAAGATTTACCGAAAATAAAGGCCTAAAAATACCACGAATATCTAATGAGTATGGTACCAGAACGCTCGAATATATGATACCTTTGATCTATAACATGTTGACTCAAAACATTAATTTAAAAAATAATGAGGAACCCTGCCCTAAACTGACAAAAAACACATTTATCTATCCTAAATCTTTTATTATGTATTAATATTGTAACTTAAGCTAATTTGTGTTATTTAATAATATTATACGGTAGAACCTACAGACAAGCTGATCTGTTACAGCTTCGTGGGACTACCCATATCTTTATATTGTATTAGATGTAATTATATTCAAATTTAATAAATAATTGCGAAAACGCGACAGAGATGATTTTTCGTTTGTTTTATTTGCATTTAACTCTGGTGAGCTTTACTAAATGGATTTATCTGTGTAGTAATATTATTATTATTATTATTTTTACTCGGGGGTGTCGCTACTGTAAATAAATAATTTGTAACAAAAAAATGTTTACGGTAATTTGATCTTTGTTCAATATAATTTGAGATTTTTATAACAAAAAGTATTTTCGTGATTAATTTATTTTTATCGGTAGATATTAGACGGTCTACACCAAAACTAAATGCAAAAAACGACAGAACAAAAACACACACTTCACCACAATCTACGCATTGATGGACACTATAACTCTTCCCGGGTTTTTTTTTTTTTTTTTTTTTAACTTTATTTATTTCCATTTCTTTGTACATATAATGTAAAATAACATAATATATAATAATAATTATGATACAAGAAATGAAAACCCACTAAGGCACTGCCTGATTGTGGGTAATATTAAAACAAAATACTATATTTCCAAGTACCCAAAGTATAAATTAGACTTAAAGAAACATTAAATATAAAGATAGTATAAAAAATAAGTATTACATAGGTAGAATAAGTGGAAAAGGTTTTTTCAGCTATTATAAAAATAAAATAAAAATATGGAGAAAAACATTTTTTTTAATTTAGGTTTGTCTAGATCTTGGCGGCAGACGCCTTTGCCTACCTACTTACTGGCGTGCCGGATGGGGAGAGATTGGGGAGACCTTTTGAACTCTCCAGCCGGACTTTCTTGATCTATCGCCTTACACCACGGTTGGAAGGTTGGATTCATACGTCCATCTCTCCTGGATACACTGACCCCCAGATTCCTACCCACCCCTCATACCTATTTCCTTTGCAGAACTTCCTCTCCTTCCTTTCCTTAAAAAGGCCCTCCACACAGCATCCCCTAAGACATCATAGGCCCTGAGGGAAATCATTTTCCACAGGGCCTCCCGTGCGGAGCTAATATAAAACAAATAAATAAAAACATTTTGAACGCATAGTTTGTCATAGTTGATCTTAAAACAAAAATGAAAAATACTTATAAATAAATAGCTGTAATATAATATGGCGTCATAGCAAATAATAGTATTTTAACTAAAAATTATGTAATTGTTTTATATGTTTTTTTTTTATTATTATTATATACGACCTCCGTAGTCCAGTGGGTAAGACTCTTGACTCACAATCCGGAGGTCGCGGGTTCGAACCCGGCATGCCCAAATAAATTTTATTTGATTAATTTGTGTTATTTCACAATTAATTCATTTAAAATAATAAATAGTATATTTGCGGCATGTTCCAGAGTGGAAGATACTATCAGTATCGCCCTGGTGTAAGACCACCATTCAGAATTGAAACGTTGCTTGAAAATGGCTTTAGCCGTGTTTAGTGACCAGATCTGAATAGCCAGGTACTTCCCAACCTTCCTCTTCCCCACCTCCTTCCCCTCCCCACTACCTTAAGCCTCACAACATACCCCAATTGGGGATGCCATAGTCTCACTGGCTCCAGACGGGAGCAGTTGAGATTCTTGTGCGGTATTCACTGTAAAAAAAAAAAATAATAATTTCTTTCCTCTCTTTCTCTGTACTATATATATACTTACTATGTTTTGTATTTTATTTTTAATATTTCTGTTTTTTCACTAGTCGCATCCCCACCTAGTAACAAATAAAACTTTATTTACGCGTGCTGTGAACACTTTTAATTAGAGTTTTAAGACTAGTTGTTTCACAGAATTTAAAAAAATCATCCGAAATTCTAAGTTCATTTACAAGTTCTGTAAAAGTCCTATTATTATATAATTACCGGCAATATTGAAATAATAACAGAACTTAAAAAAATATTTTGTAATTTGTTGAATTGTTCAAATTCTGTGAAACAACTGGCCCTTAACGTCGATCTGCATCCCAATGGCAATTTAATAATTGTAATAACTGTTGCACGCAATCTCAACCAATAGGAGCATTGAAAAGTGAAATCATAATCAATGCGGCCAATGAACGCAGCTTGACGCTTCGTAGGTACTGTAAGTAGATAAGGTTTCAATATATCTCATTCTCTCGTAGGCTAAATCATACAGATGTTTATCTCTTTTTAGTGTCATTTCCATTTCATTGAATTTAAAATGATAACGATTTCACTTCAAAAATACAAGTCTGCGATCATACGCGGTAGAAGTGAAACCTTCATAAAACTAAAGTAGACAAGAGTGGGGAGGCTACGAAGCACCGCACAAAGTGGAGAGCGATTATTCTATCGCATTCTCTCGCAGGCTAAATCATACGACCTCCGTAGTCCAGTGGGTAAGACTCTTGACTCACAATCCGGATAGATCACGGGTCACCAAATGGTGGACCGCGCGCCGACCTATTTTGTGCGGACCTTGTGTTAATAATACTAAATATTTTACACATACGTGTCTTTGCTGCCGTCGATTCGCCAACAGATGGACATCCAGGACATCCTCAGTAACATTTACTCTCTGCATCCTGGTGATGAATGAAGCAATGAAGCTGTAAATATTTTCGGGAGTAATGAAGCTGCTCTCCAGATGGAAATGATCAATTTTCAATAAAATACAGTTTTAAAACACCAAAAACAGGAAGTATCTTGTCAAGAATTTTGGACAAAATTTGTTTGTGCTATTTCATTCTTTTTTTTAATTCTGAGACTACCCAGAATTTAAAAAAAATAGCCTTGAAACTTCTCACATTGTTTGGGTCATCATATGTTTGTAAGAAGCATTTTCAACTTCATTAAAAATAAATTCCTGAGAAGACTTACCGATGAACATCTCCAAGATATAATGAAAATAGCCTCCACAAACCTTTAATCTAAAATTCGGAGGGATAGTCCAAGGCGAAAAATGTAATTTTTCTCATTGATATTGTAAAAAACCCGTGGTTTTTTTATTTTTTTATTCATAACATTTGTTGATTATTTAATAAAATAATGTTCCGGAACTCATTTGTTTTATTTGTTCATTGATATTGTATCTACATATGTTTAAATAGTATAGTTTATTATTTATTTATTTATTTATTTATTTACGCCCTAGTGGGCTTTTACAAAGATAGATAATAACAGTTAGGCAGGTATGTAGTACACAATATACAATGATTAAAATAATAATGAAAAATAAAATTAATTAAAATTAAAATCATACATTTCATTACAGTAATTATAAAGATTTCGTTTTTTAACTAATATGGAATCTGCAAACATGTCTACAATATTCCCAAATTTATTGTTAAAAATAATGTAATCTATTTATAAGTGTATGAGCTTCATAGTTTGTTTTAAAATTGTCACAGAAGAAGGTAGCACACTTTGCCTCGTATTTCTGGTCGGTATGTAAAATTTTATTTTGGCGAGAATTTCAGGATTGTCAATGCAATTATTAATGATTTTATTTAATAGTACAAGATCAGAGATGATTCGCCTATCGGACAGCGTAATTAAGTTGAGTTGTTTCATCAAAAGTACATAGTTAATATTTTTAATAGGAATATTCAGCTTAAAGTTAATAAATCTTAGGAATTTGTGCTGTACCCTTTCTATATTGTCGGAATGTATTTTATACAATGGGGACCAAATGGGCGAATTATACTCTACCCGGCTTCTTACTAAAGAAGTGTATAATATTTTCAAACACTCTAGTGACTTAAAATCATTTATTATGTCAATTGTTAAACCGGGGAGGTGGATGGGGGGGGGGTAGGCTTTTTCCCTTCCGGACCGCGATGGTCTTGTTATTAAAAAACGGACCCGGATATAGATGTATGTGTTTGTCTCTTTTTAGTGTCGTTTTTTTAGTTTCTTCGAGTTTCAAATCACAACGGTGCAAAAGAAATTGCAGTTCAATAAATAAATAAAAAAACATTTAAGTACTGATAACTTTTTTTTGTAAATCATTAGCATTGTATGGCAATTGTATTGTATGGCACGTATTTGGTGGTTTTACATACAAGTCACCCTTTGTACGTGTTATGACTGTGATAACGATTCTAAAAGGTTTTGATTGATATCAAGGGCATATATGTATAAAGGGGAGGGGGGGGGGGGGTAGGTTCGCCTCCCCCCCCCCCCCCCCCACCCCTATCTCTATCTCCCTCGTTGGCCTCGGTATTGCGTGGGAAAAAGAGAATAGTACCAACTCGCAGATTACATTTCTGGAAAATACAATTGTATTACTTGGACCATGGGGTTTTTTAGCACAGTGAAATTAATAACTTTAAAATATCGTATCGATGGGCGTCACTTTCGATATCGATATCCTGAGCACGGTTGCACTATTGACAGCTCAACCGATATAATTTTTTTACAATAGCTCCACACAGTTTTGGAGGCGGGAATGGGTACCGCCGCTCCGGGAACCTTTATTGGATAACCAACACTTCAAGGTCACCCCAAGTGGTTCGCTACGTTTGGTGATTTAGCAAGGGTGCCAGGTTCATGGGGTGAGGTTTGTCTAGGTCTTGGAGGCGGATGACCAGGACACACTGAACCCCAGATTCCTACCCACCCCTTAAACCTTTTTCCTTCCCAGAACTCTCCTCTTCTTCGTTTCCTAAAAAAAAAACCCTCCACACAGCATCCCCAAAGATGACATCGGCCCTGAAGGAAATTATTTTTCTCAGGGCCTCCTGTGTGTAGGTCATGAAAAAAAAACACAAGGGCCACGAGGAAAATATTTCCCCCCCAAGGCCTATGTCATCTTTGGGGATGCTGTGTGCAAGGTCTATTGAAGGAAAGGAAGGAGAGGAAGTTCTGGGAAGAATAATGTATGAATGGTGGGCAGAAATCTGCGGATCAGTGGATCCAGGAGTGACGGACGTATGAATCCATCCCTCCCAGTTCGGTGCAAGACGATATTCCAAAAGAGTTCTCCTTGAGAGGCATAAGGTCTCCCTCAACCAGTTTCTCTGGCAGACACATCCGCCGCCAAGACCCAGTCAAACCTGTGAGGACATGTCATCAAATGTAGCGAACCATTTATTGAAAGGCAATAAATAAGAATCCGATATACGCTGGCAACACTCAAGGCAGGCGTAGTCCAGTGGTAAGGCTCTTGACTCGCACTCCGAAAGTCGCGGGATCGAATCCTGGCGTGGAAAATAAATTTTATTTGATTAATTTGTGTTATTTGACAATTTATTAATTTAAAATAATATATAGTATATTTGCGGCACGTTCCAGAGTGGAAGATACTCTCAGTATTGCCCTGGTGTAAGACCACCATAAATTAATTAAAAATAATAACGCCGTTTCTTATTTTCGATTTAATTTTATAAGCGAAAGCGCCCTCTTTTGGGTGACTTCAAAACAAAACCATACGAAAAGTACTTAATAGACGCCATAATATTAAAAGATTTTTCCCATAGATGGCGGTAACGTTCAAATTATGAAGACTTTATATTTTATTTTTTATAGATGGTGTATTGATTTTTTTTAAATTCCAACATCTACAACAGACGAAATAAAATTATGTTCAACTCTATAGAGTTCAAAAATACATTATTTATAAGCCTAAAACATAATAATTATTGTTTTAATTTTATTGGAATAATTTTTTTTAATTACTTATGAAGATTATTTGTAATATTTAATCATTAAAAAATTAAAGAAGATGATAATACTCATTAATTTAAGCGAATCGTGAAACAGAACAAGACACAGAAAATTTAAAAAAAAAGGGTACCTAATGGTCGCAACGGTAATCGAACATAGGATCTCTGTCTTACCGGGACAACATATCTAACCACCCGGCCATTGTGACCTGATTTTCAACGTCATTTTTGTAAAAATATATTATTATTGTTATGTATTCAATTATTCAATTATCTATACAGGGTGTCCGGGGTGCATTAACTTCGGGAGGTGATTCTACATGATGGTAGGAGTAAAAAAGATTAACAACGTTTTCCGAAATTCCAACATTTTTTACCCATACAAAAAGACGTACCTACTAAAAATCCTTAGTGTGAGGTACAATCTTACTTGCTGAGAGCCTGCCGGGAGCCCGACTCGATTGTGATTGGCCCGTATCGTAACAGCGGAAAATAATAAATCTGGCCGCACACGCCGAACTAACTTTATCTCTTTACCTCAAAACTACCCCTAAAAGTTGGAATTTCGAAAAAAGTTATTTACCTTTTTTACTTGTACTATCATGTAGAATCACCTCCCGAAGTTAATGCACTTTACCCCCGGACAACCTGGATCTTAATATATAAAACAAAGTCGGGTTAGTTACACTATTTATAACTCGAGAACGGCTGAACCGATTTTGATGATCTTTGATTTGTTGGATTTGTCTCCGCCTCGGATAACATAATAACTATTAAAACATCGCAAAAATTCACGAAAAAGAAATTTATGACAAAAATTCATTTCCTCATACATTTAATATGGAACGAATTTTCATCTTTTGAAAGAGCTGCAGGAATATTGTGGTAGGTAGGTATAATATTGAAGTTTGCTTGAATTCCAAAAATTCAAAAACGTCAAATGTCAATGTGCTGATTGTTTTTCTTTTGTTCTTAAACATATAATGCTGCCTCTCTTTCTTACACACTAAATGTCAACAGTCGTAAATGGGACAAATGGTGAACGTATGTCTGCACAACACCAGGAAAACAGTCACTTCTTTTCAAAACATTCAAGGCCCATAGGGACGTGGGGTACCTATTGCAATTCGGTGAAGTCAATCAAATACATCTGCAAATTTGTCACAAAAGTCAGTGATATGGCGGTTTTTGGCGTTAAAACTACAAATAAAAAACGATGAAATCACACGCTATCAAGTATGTGAGCTACAATGAGGCGATTTGGCGTATATTCTCATTCCCCATTCATGAACGACATTCCATTGTTGTATATTTGGCGATGCATCTGGAGAATGATCAACGAGTTTATTTCATTATATCGATTGTTGCTAAACGTGCTGAAACACCTCCAGCAACAACATTGACCAGTTTCTTTTCGATTTGCCAATGTGATCTGTGTGCCCGGACGTTGCTCTACTCTGAGATGCCACGTTATTACACTTTGTCGAACGCTTTGTCGAAGAGATTTCCACGTCGGAAGCACGGCGATGTGGTTACTGATCATCCGGTTGTGCTGATACTGATGCTCTTGGTCGCATTTACACAGTTCATGTAAAAAGTAACGAATGCTTCTACTTTTGGTTGTTGCTGGTGAATGTTCGTGGGCCGACATCGTTTGAATCACAAGTCAATGGTGTAGTGTGCCCAACAATTCGTGTTGCATGTCAGCAGATCAATTTGCTTGAAAACGATACTCATTGGGACATGACAATCACTGAAGCAATTATTTCTGCATCTCCAGTCTGATACGCACATTATTTGCTATCATTATTTCGACATGTTTCCCATCGAATCCGCGTGGACTATGGAACAAGTACAAAGATGACATGTCAGAAGACATTTTACATCGAATTCGTGTCAGTTCGGGGAATCCTGATCTCGAGGTGAATGAGGATATACATAATCAGGCTTTGTTTTTGATCGAAGACATGTGTTACCTCATGTGCGGCAGTTTGTTATTCAAGTTAGGAATAACAAGGCCAGATCGACGCTTCATGAATGCAATGAAACTTGCAATGAATGATGCTTTCAATCAAGAATTGGTACGTGAACGTGAATATGACCAAGATGCATTGAGCCAATCAGTTTGAACGAATGTACCACTGTTATGCCCCCAACAGAAGGAAATGCACGATATGTTAATGAAGGCAGTTGATGATGGAAATGGTGGCTTATTTTTCCTCGATGCGCCCGGTGGAACTGGGAAGATATCTAACGACAACAAAACGAAAAATGTTGGATATCACAAGGTGCTTCAATCAAAGACGTTACATACTTTAGACGCGGGGTAGAAATCTCAAAATGGGAAGCCAACAACAAGACAATTATAGAGTACTCGATTTCTAGTACTTTAGTACTAAACTGCCACGCGTCGAGTAAGGTCGTGTCCTACTAGTAAGTAAATTGCATTAAAAAGCGCCAAAATTCCCTCCTGTGTGATGAGAAAATGTTTCCATTACACGGTAAACAGTAGTAAAAGCGAAGGAATAACATTTCATTTGTAAATACATGCAAATTACTAATTATTATCGATTATAAAAATAATACAATTGCTTTCCGCCCAAAGATTTTATGCGTCATTAGAGAACTCAAGGCCTACTAAAGTACAGGTCTGGATGCGCAACAGCCAAATTACAAAGTCGATGCCATGCCGTCACTAAGTAAAATTTACTTTTTACAATAATAATCTAATGATTCTTTATTTACTTGCCTGCGGTAAAACAACATACAAATCGGCAGAAACAACAAATACAATAACAATCAACGCCATTTGCAAACTATCGTTGTTCATTATAGCTATTTGACACCTCGAAATTCGACTGGTGCCCAAGGCTCCTACTTTAGTCGGCCTTGAGACAGTATTCTACGGAACTTTTGAATTTTGAATACGAAAATGCCGCCCGCGTTCTATCTTTGGTTTCGTCCATATGCACATACAAGGTTATATATTATATACATATATATAACCTTTACGAGAGTGTAACTACTCGTGTGTAAAGGGAAGAGAAAATATGTATTTTTTTTTTTAAATTAAAAAAATTATAAATTATAACACAAACATTATAAATACGTACTTACATAAATCAAATGTAATAAAAAAATAAAATAATATAAAAAATCTATCTTTATCATACACGAATAACTTTTGAATTAAGAAATTATTTAAAATCGCTGAAAACAAAAGAGTGTTGATTAATTGCCACATTATATCTTAAGTTTGTGAGACTATGGCAAGTCTATTTATATAACGTCATTGGCTTCAATGAAGGGAATCGACCCAAGTGCAACCCACCCAGTAAATAGTTTTAACAGAAAGTAGTACAATAATGCCACGTGAATCATTTCGATTCGCTTTAATAAAGCAAATGCCTTGCTGCCACGTGAATTACATTTCTTAATTCATTTCGAGTATTAATTTTAACTTAAAAAAAATGAAATTAATTCAGCTAACAAGTTAACACAACAGTTATTGATTCTTAGGCGGTACGAAGTTCACCGGGTCAGCTAGTAGTATATAAAATTGAATTTCTGTTTCCCTTGGTCACGCCTTAACTTCAGAATGACTTTATGTATTTCATTCCATTTTTTTTAAGTTTTCTAATACTTTGTAGAAGGTTCTTATGGAAAGAAAAATTAAGAAAATTGCGCAGAAAATTAAATAATTTCAGAAAACGTTTCGCGTTTGACAGTTCACGCTTTTGATTAAATCGAATTTAGCAAGCAGTTTTTTTTTTGTAATAAGAGATTCAAGATTAAAGTTCATGGATTTTATAAATTAGAGATATTTTAAGTAGGTACCTATGTTAGGTACCAAATTTGATTCAATGTTCTTATAATACACAAAAATGAATATTTGAAATACACGAAAAGGAAAATTTTAATAAAAAAAATGTAATAGGCGGCACGCGAGCTGTTTTAAAACTGAATGTACTGGGACTGAATATATGGAACGCGGGAGGGGGGTTTGCGGAACGGGGGAGCGGGAGAGGGGAGAGGGTGGGTGGGAAAGGTGGAAAGGGAACGTGGGAGGGTAGGGAATTCGGGAGGGGAACGGGGACGCACAGGAAAGGACATGCAGGGAGAAACAGTTTATTTCTTTGAATATGGCAGGGCAAAGCGTGCCGGGAACCAGCTAGTTAAATATAATTAGTGCTCTGTTTTTTTGCCATTGACTCTTAGAAACTTTTTAAATTCCACTAATTAATTAACATTCTTCAAGATATTAACAAAAATGGTTTATTTGGTGTAACCAAAATAGACATAACCCAAAATGTCAATCTTTTCTAAGTTTTAAAATGGGTATTCCAGCAATTACGTTAAACCACAACACTTTTAAATGATATGAGTAAGCTTAAACTGTCAAAAAAATAACCGAATTAAATAATTCATTCACATAACAGAAATTTCCAAAAAATGCTTAAATTATAAATAGTTGGGATTTATAAATAATTAAATCAAAGATTTTCAAATACAGAAGAGATATGCTATGGTGTCCGCGCAACTGTCGCCGGACTACGCGCTAATTAGCGTAGTTTTCATACAAAAAGAATTTGATTTAATTTTAAATTAATTTAATCAATTTCGTTGATTTTTCGATAGTGTGCATTAATATTGGTTAACAAAATATTTTGAATAAGGAAAGAATTCGTTCATTTAGTTTAACGTTCGTTTGGTTTATTCGTTAATTATTTGTTCTTTTAGTTTATTTGTTAATTGGTAAACAATATCGGCGACACCCGGAAGCGCAGACCCACATAGTAAAAACAGCAGATAGCACATCTACTTATATTTCAATATCTTTGAATTAAATAGAAATTTTAACAATATAAAGTTTATTAAACTGTTATATTTTGCCTTTGTAAGAAGTCAACTTGAGTACAATTCTCTCGTCTGGAACCCACATTATAATATACATGTACAAGCTGTTGAAAGAATACAAAACAAATTCTTACGTTTTCTAAATTTTAAAATGGGTATTCCAGCAATTATGTTGAACTACAACACTCTGTTAAATAATATGAATATGCTCAAATTGTCAGACAGAAGAATTTTCACTGTGGTATTTGTGGAATTGATAAGCTTCCGGATTCCACTACGTAATACCAGAAGTCAGGATTTATTTCAGTGCAGAAATTCTGGGACTAACTACCATATGTATTTATCTTTGTCCAGATTACTGAATGAGGGAAATGATTATACCGAGTCCATGGACGTCTTCGATTTACCACAAAACGCCAGTATCGCCCTGCTGGAAGACCACCATCAAAATTGAAACGTTGCTTGAAATGACTTCAGCCGTATTTGGTGACTAGATCTGAATATCCTAGAACTTCTCCAGCTACAGAGGTAGGTACATAAGAAAGAGTCCCCATTTCCTTTCCCTCCCCACTTACCTTCAGCCTCATAGCTTACCCCAATTGAGGATGCGATAGTCTCACTGGCTCCAGATGGTTGGGAGCAGTTGGGAAACATACAAATACTGTGTAATTTTTACAATTCATATGTAAAAGTGGATTCATATGTAAAATTCATATGTAAATGTACGAGAGTGGACCGGCATTAGAAGTGTGGAGGAGCTATTCCGGGCAGCGCAAGACAGAGAGACATTCTCAAGAGTGATCGCCAACGTCGGGGGGACCTGATACGGCACGCAAAGAAGAAGAATGTAAAAGCCCTGAAAGGGCGTTGATAAATAATCAATAAATTAATTACACGGTTTCCCCGCAGCGTTAGCCAGAGAGGATGGATTGCCACACAACGCTGCTTGCTTCAATCACATTCATACATCGCCTCATACATACTACTTCTCTACGTCTCCCCAACTCTTGAATTGTCGCTTTTGTAATAATAATATTAAACTAGCAGTTAAAAACCAGCTCTGCAGGTTTTTGCTGCTAGGTCCTGCGGTCGGCATTTTGGTTCGGCTTCGCCCAGTTTAAGTGTTGGTGACCGTTTTATAAATCCGATATTAACTGGTTCCAAAAATAGCCGGTTCCTTGAATCCAGTGACAGCTAGTCACCGGGACAAAGTAACCGCGACAGACAATGACGTCATATATAATATATAGACGCGTGGTAGTAATCATAATCATAAGGGAACGTACCCATACTACGTGACACGTTTAGGGGGGGGGGGTCTTCAAAATGTCACGCTCCATACAAATGAGCGGCGGGTTGCTTAGGTTTTTGGTCACCGGGGGGGGGGGGGGGGGGGGTTTAAAAATTGCAAAAAGTTGGTCACGTAGTATGAGTACGTTCCCTAATGTGGTATTATTATACACAACTGCCAGATACAATAATAATCATACATCATACCATCCATACCCGGAGAAATTCAAGAAAGTATGAATTGTAATAATAATTGGACAATTTTTAAAGCGCCGTTTTTGCGAAAAATCACATTAAGGGCGCTGAAAAATCTAATAGTACTTACGCCTACCAGCCGACGTTCCTTACGCTAGCTGTTAACGTAGGTGGCGCCATCTTTTGGCATTGCTTTAATTCGATTCTATTACGAAAGTTGTAACAAACTCCACGTAAAAACGGTTTAGTTGTACTCTTAGTCGGATTCTTAAATTTCAACCTTACAGACTTTAGCGTATTAATTACGTTTTTCAAATGCATATTGCACCATTTTTTCCATTCCGTAGTGATCATACACCATTGCAACAGTGAAGATATTTTCTACGCTGTGGATATTGTATGTGATGTGCGTATGTCTAGATAATTATGTGCTTGAATTCAAGAGGCTCTAGATTCTGGGCACATTTCACCACAGAACATAGAAATGTCTAGATGACCACTTATTAACATTATTAAAAGTGCTATTAAATCGAAATTAACTACTTTATTATTGATTTTTTTACATTAACACCATACTAAATCCACTAATTAAAACTAAAAAAAGCCATAATGAAAATTATACTGAAAGTTCCTGTAAAGAACTAGCACTGACGAAATCTTCAACAATCTTAACATCATGTCAATTAAACAACTATATTCTAAAACCATACTCATTTACATTCATAAGTACATTAGAAACACTAGACCTCATATCCAACAAGTAACTACTAACACAACATTTGGGCAAAAAAGCTTCTAATATTATGGTATTAAACTCTTCAATAAAATACCACTCTCACTCAAAAACCTCAACATTATAACATTTAAATCTCAAATAAAAAGATGGATACTGAATATAGGGAGATCAGAAATAGAAAATATACTGAACTGAATTATAAAAAACATTATCTTATTTATTTTATAATTATTTTAAAAAAATACTACGTAATATATGTTTATAATTAATTCATATTAATTTCTTATAATTAAAATATAATATGTAATTGAAATCCTCAGCACGGGAGATCCTAGTAAGGATATCATTATCGCTACTTGTTACTAAGAAATGAAGTTACTAAATTTACTAAATCATTATTATTATATAACTAATTTCCCTTGGGCCTATGTCGTCTTAAGGAATGCTGTGTGGACGGTCTTTTTGTGGAAAGGAAGGAGTGGTACCCGTGTTGTAGGAGGGAGAAAACACAGAGACCGGCAAATCGTTCCAAAGCCGAGCTGTTGAACTCAAGAACGAGTCATAGAAACATCCCTTCTCACGTGACAAATGTCAACTGTATACAAATGTCAGGCGTGTGTTTGGCGTACTAGTTCCTCGAAACATCTTCCATTGACATGCCAGTAGAAAAGGGACAGCGTTCCCACCCGACGAATGTGCTCTAATGCTTGCAATCCGTTCGTTAAGATAAGATAATCTGTCAAACGGACCGCTTTTTTATGCACAGATTCGAAGAGTTTTTAAGGTATTTTAGGGCTCCATACCAGAGGTGGCTGCCAAATTCAACCATGGGGCGCACTTGCGATTTGTACAAGGTTAGGATTTTTTTACAATAACTCCACACAGGGGGCCCCGAGGAAAATAATTTCCCTTAGAGCCTATGACATCTTTCTAGATGCTGTTTGGAGCGTCGTTTAAGGCTCTGCAACCGGGCCCTAAAAGAAGAAGATGGAGAGATACGAAATTACGAATGTTAGAGGAGAGCGCTAACATTTACAGCGACAAAATCGATGCGAAAATGGCGAAAATGTTTAATAAAACACGACTCGTTAAAAATAGAGCAAAAATCTCGTGGGCATTATCTTAAACAACATTTAAAGAAACACTGTGAATTTTTTCCTACATATAACTTGTAAAATAACTGAAACAAACGTGTTAATAATAATTTTTGGAGCATTTCTATCGAGGGAATTTTATATAATTTGCGTTTCGGCGCGGACAAAGTCTAGATATTATCTTCAAGAATAACATATATTTTTTAAGAGCTTTAAAACTTACTGTGTTTAAGGGAAATATGTAATAAATCGGTACAAATCCGGGTTGCGGGCCCTTAACAGTTGTGTAGGTACTATCTGCAGTCTCTGTACAGTACGCCCAGCTTTTGAGAGGCTAACTTGAATCTGGCTTAGTGTTTTTTTTACTTAATGGCTTTGTTTTTGTTTTGTTTATTTAAATGCTTCTTTACACGGTTTTATAGTTTACATTTTAAATTTTAACCCACTAGTACAAGCCTGTGTTAAGGTTAATAGTTCTTATTAAGATTGTTATAAGTTGGTTATATGAGGTGCTCAACGGAAGAGTGGCCTCAACCCACAAAAATTCGTAATCAGCGAAATCATCACATCTCTACATATTATATTATAAATTAAAGTCCTTGACCGCGTCTGTCTGCCTGTCTGTTTGCGATAAACTCAAAAACTTCTGAATGGATTTTCATGCGGTTTTCACCAATTGATAGAGTGATTTTGAGGAAGGTTTAGATACATACATAATTTGTCAAGGTTTTGTGTAAATTGGTTGATAAGAAAAATATATAAAGGAGAATGTCTGCAGCGGGGTGGCAAGCGGGCGCGGGCGGTGAGGATTTGATTAGTATGCAAATTAACAGATGGCGGTGGTTATAAAGGTTGTGTAATCATTCAGTATAGGGAATTGTGTTTCATTAGCCACAGCAACGCGTGGCCGGTTCAGTTAGTTTTTATATATTTTTGTCATTTCTATGGGGGGCTTCATTCAAAGAACCTTTGAAATCATTGAAAACTAAAATTGGGCCACTGTGGCTTCGTAGATATGAAAAAAATATATAAAAAATATGATATTTTCGCTGATGTAGCTTGAGCCACTCTCCCGCTGAGAGCCTCATATACCTATCATTGATATAACCCTAGTCCATTATGATAGAAATGTAGGCAGTCTTATGACTGTAGCTATGTAATGACCATGATATTTAAAATACTGTTTTTCCCAACCTTTATCGTCCCCATCTCCTTCCCCTCCCCATTTCCTTCACACCGGTTCCATTCAATTGGGACTCTTATAATCACAAAATTAAAAATAATTTAGTCACTTGAAAATATTAAAGATTTCCTTTCTAGTATTTCCCAAGTTCTGTGCATTCGAACTGGAGTTCCATATTCAAACGCTCCCAACGGCTAGTGCGGACCAATCAGAGGCCGGCATTCGTTGCACCTGTTCACAAATAAACCAATCAAAAAACGCGGTCCGAATGTATCTGACCCGTTTGCGGTACGGGCCGTTCGCAGACTGACCAGCCACTTTGCGTCGGACAACCGACAGGTAAATAACCTTAAAATGACCACAAATATTTTTCAATATTTTTTTTGTATTTTTGAAATTTGAAATGCAGGAAAGTACAAATAAAAACAAAAATCAGTTAAATGTGTCAATTTTCTCCGTCTTATTTTCTCTTTCGACTTTTGAAGGAAAACTTCTTTACGCACGCTTGACTTGGGGAGTAAGCTGGTGAATGCGTGACGAGAGCGTTACTAAAAGTGTGATCGGGCGAGGCTAACGGTCGGGCGAGGCGAACGGAAGTTGAGAGGGAGTATCCGGCCCCGAAGCTTGGAATAAACTTCCTATGGAATTGAGATGCATAACCAACTCAGCGGAATTTAGATCCAAACTGAAAACTCTCTTTTTCCGATACTCCTTTCCATAAATTCATCATTCTATTTAAACTTTGCAATTTTCAATAGTTTTTTTTCCTCTTTTCTCTTTGTTTATAGTTAACTCAATCTGTTTAATGTAATCTGTTAATTGTGATACCTCAATCTGTTTACTGGTGAGCGATGAATCACCTTAATGCAGTAAAGATCGACTATTAAATTTATTAATTTATTTAAAATATCTATACCTTCCCGTAAATCCAGTTAACCTTCATTATATTTTTTGCACCCGTATACTCGAATTGTAATATTATGTAAAAACTTCCTACTTCTTCTGGCGCTAATCTTAATTGTAAATATGTGTGTTAATAGGTCACCAGTTTTAGGTTAGAATCTCTATGTCTTAGTCATAAGTCACTAGCTATAAGTCTTAGATGTAAGTCACTAGTTATAATTGTAAATCTTAGTTGTAAGCCAGTAATATAAGTAGCTATAAGTCTTAGATGTAAGTCACTAGTTGTAATTGTAAATCTTAGTTTTAAGCCAGTAATATTAATTATTTTATATATTATTTGTACAGCGCCCTTGAGGTGATTTTCCACGAAAACGGCGCTATATAAATTAGCCAATTATTATTATTATTATAAGTTAATGAAGTTTTACTTCAGTTGAGTGGTCTAAAGCACACTCGTTTTTTTTCGATTTCGTCGTTTCAAATCGATTTTTTCCTGAAAAATTAAAAAAAATAATTTAATGCATTTAATTAAAGAAATTTATTAAAAATGTTAAGTATTCTAAAAAATCTATTCAAAATTATTTTTATTAAAAATTCATAATTTTAGGTCTGCAAAAATAGAAGACTTGATTTTTTGAATAAATAAAAAAAAACTTTTAGCCCTCCCGAACAATTAACATTTGTACTTTACAGCATTTTCGTAATCGATATATTATAAAGGAATACAAACATTCCCGTGTTTCGAGTAATACTACAATATTTGAAAAAAATTTACTGCTTACTACCACCATTTTAGTGAGAAAATATTGCTTATGCATTGATGGAGGACTTGGCAACGTCGTTACATCCATTTCCTATTGCTGTTACAACTACTGTTACAACTTAACTAACAGAGGAATAGCTCTGCAATCGTTTAAAATGTTTTAAATAACTATACCAAGAACGCTAGCGGACAGGAAAATTAATGTAAGTTTTAAAACCATAATGGCCCAAGTGCATTCTTTTTACTAAACGGTGTTCAGAAATTAGTGTTACTATAAGAGATGACTCCACATCACATTCTAGGACAATTTTATGTTATTTTTTATTGATTAACGCTTTGTAAGGAAGAAATAAATTGCTAGCATGGAAGGGAGATTTTTTATGTATTTCTGAAATACATATATCAAACTACATACATAGCCATTTATTAGGGTTCCATGACAACTCAATAAAGTGAGATTTCAATACCCCTTTGAAAAGTGATTAAAAATAGGCTGTAACCTAACCTAATGTATTTTAGTTATTTGTTTTTGGGGTGTTATGCCGTGTTGCGCTACCTCCTTCTTTAGCCAGCGTTTCCGACAGCGTTGCAGTGTCCATCATCAGGGCAGATCCGGTAGACATTACAAGGAGGTAGCGCAACACGGCATAACACCCCAAAAACAAATAACGAAAACACTTTTGACCGTGAAAATCTTAAAGCGTATCTAACCTAATGAAATCTATTTATTCATTTTTTTGCTTTTAATCACTTTTAATAACTTTTCAAATGCGTGATGAAGTTGTACGTTGTTGATTTGACCGGTCACCATTCATTAGAGGTTAAATCAACAAATAATTAGCTTAAATTATTTTTCTTAAAAAGACCCTATAGGCAGAATCCCCAAAGATGACATAAGCCCAAGAGAAGTAAACAAATAAAATATCTAAGATATAAGCATTTACAGCACAAGTGATTATTTTATCAGGGGTATAAATGACTGTCATCCGTCTTTCCAAGGTTGAATCCCCATTCAATTTTATAAGGAAGCGTTAAAAAATTCGAGTAGGAAATTATAACATCGTCTATAACTATCTACTGTAAGTTTGAAGAAAAAAACCCACACCGTCATTTCATTATTTATCTATGTGTGTGTTCCCCTCTAATACAATATAAGTAGGTACTGTGCGTGTGTCTATGGAATAATAACAATAACTTGTAGAGCGCCGTTTTTGGAAAAATCACCTCAAGGGCGCTTACAATTTATTATGATTTCTTAGGCTCTACACAATGTTATTATTTACAAACAGATAACAGAAAGCATACTTACCTGGCAGGTCACTTCTGATAAACACATTTTTATTTGAGAGTTTGTGCTTGGAGAAGTATGCATGTAGAGGACATTATATTTAAGACACTGGACATTGCATGATTTTAAATTTGCTACCCCCATCACTATTAGTATAACATTTATGAGAAGATCAGTGGCAAAAGTAGAGTTGATATTTATTTTGAAAAACTGGAGAATTTAAGACTGGAGAATTCTTATGAAATGACCTTTACATTAGCTTACAAGTTCGAATTTGCTTACATTTTTACACAATTAGTTATTTGTTATTTACAATGTATGACTTTGAAGGTGAAGGTGAAAGGTTTTTGACTTTATGGATACGAGCGACTGTCTGAAAAGGTAAGTACACACATCTTACAATAACAACTGTGAAATACTTTTGTAACGTTATATTTTTATAATCAACTTCACAACACTCAAACGATACGCACATTAAACTTTTTTTTTAATTAAACATTAAACATTAGCTCCACACGGGAGGCACTGAGGAAAATAATTTCCCTGCGGGCCTGTGTCGTCTCTAAATACTATGTGGAGGGTGTTTTTAAGGAAAGAACGGAGTGGAAGTTCTGGGAAGGAAAAAATGTATTAGGGGTATGTAGGAATATGCAGTTTAATGTGTTAAGGTCATCCGCTGCCAAGACCTAGACAATCTTCATCCCATGAACCCGGTCAGCCCTGTCAAGTCACTAAACGTGACGAACCACTTGGGGTGACCAATGGCAGAGGTGTTAGTTATTATAAAAAATTCATAATATGTACCTACTTCTTTAGACAAACTCAACTCAATTTACTGTGCACTAGGCAAGGGCGGATTTAGGGGGGGAGGGGGGGGGGGCACATGCCCCAGACGTGCCCCCGTGCCCCCCCAGACGGTATTTTTGTGTACTGTGGAGATTCCATCACAGTATAGAAAACTGTCTTTATTAAACATTTATTTTTTCTATTGTTTTGACACTTTCATAAACCTTCCTATACACACTTGAACTTGTAGAAATAAACTTGAAGTATGATACTTCAAGTTTATTTCTAACAGTAATTGTTGATTTTTTTGTGAGTGCCCGCCCAAAAAAAATCCTAATAGTAATTGTTGATTTTTTTGCCCGACCGCCCATTGTGCCCCCCCCCCCCCCCCATCGAGCGTCTTTTTGCACGAGGCTAGTAAGCGAAAAAGTGGTTTTTATTTATTTTGTACATAATTTTATTAGAACGAATAAAAGTTAGAACATGGAAATACTCAAAAATAGTCTTAGCCATAAAGGGGTATTTTTTTAAAATTGTTTCTTGTATTAATTCATAGTTAAGTCATGAAAAAACATTTTTTTTGGTGGTTTACGCTTATATTTTTTGTTACGTAAATAATAATTTTATTGTAATTCCAATACATAGAAAAGCTAGTAAAAGTTTCGATTTATCCGTAGCATATTTGTTGATGTTCATACTGTAAGCCGATTCGTCTTAAAGATTAATCATAATAGAATCTAAATAGGATTTCACGTATATATTCATCTGAAACTAAATCACGGCAGGGTGTTGAAATGTCAATTTGTTGAGTTGTTACGGAACCGAAAATAGGCATCGTGTAATGTGAATATTTCACAGCAAGGTGTTGAAATGCCTACTTGTTGAGTTGCCATGGAACTGAAAATACGCATCGTGTAATAAGTGAATACCGCACAACAGTCCCTGCTGCTGTACTGCTCCGTACGAAGCCAATGAGACTATGGTATCCAAAATTGGGATATTTTGTGAGAATAAAGGTAGCGGGTAAGAGAAAAGTGGGTAATGGGGCGTTCAAGTATTACGTAACGCAATTTTTGAAGATTTTTGACCCCCCCTCCCCCCATGTAACGCGCCAAAACGTTTTTCCGTACCATCCCCTCCCCCAAACGTTACGTAACGCCCAAGTGACAATTTTTACCTGAAAGTCACAATTAAGTACTGGAAAGTAGCTTAAATACCTTTTTTTCTTGTTTTAATCGCGTTTGCGGTAGTAAATAAAACAAGAGATTTCAAGAACGAAAAGGATTGCCAACTTGGAAGATTTTAATTCACTAGTTTTTTATCCAAATAAAGAAAAACATGTTACGTGACGCATTGTTCGAACCCCCCCCCCCCCTCCTCCCCCCTCGTAACGCACAGTAACGTTTCACAAGACACCCCCCCCCCCAAGTGCGTTACGCAATACTTGAACGGCCCCTAAGTTCCTGACTACTACAAACACGGCTAAAGCTATGTCAAGCAGCAACGTTTCAATTCTGAATGGTAGTCCTGGGCCAGGGCGATACTGAGAGTATCTTCCACAGTACGTATTATACATATTCAAACAGTTTGGCTTTTAGAGTATCAAATCTTCCACTCCATAGATATGTATGTAATATTATTACACGATGTTGCATTTTTTATTTATTTTGGAATTCAAAAGATGGCCATCATAAATCTATCCGTCCCAACAAGGAACCGCCATTTTTTGAAAAATATGTGCCGACATGTCACTGTCCTTTGTTATCTTTTGAACCTGCGAAAGGTTTCGTGGGCGGAAGAGCGAAATGTAACATGCGAGCCGGAGATGACCCCGCGGAAGAAAGGTACCTACTATCAAATCCATAGAACACAATGGAAGAGATGGGCAAGAAAAATCAAGTTGAAAAACTACTTTGAGGTCAACTAAGCGGCGTTTTTGAAGTAAAACTTCTTTACGCACGCTTGACTTGGGGAGTAAGCTGGTGAATGCGTGACGAGAGCGTTACGAAAAGCGAGGCGAACGGTAGTTGAGAAGGAGATATTAGTAATTTAAGATAGAAAGAGAGAGTTTATTTATTGTTCTGTTATACGTGGTGGAATTATATTGTATTAAATTGAAATTAAAACAATTTTTTTAACTTATTTCCACATATTTATTTAACCAGTACCGGTTTCATCCTATTATGGACATCTTCAGGCTGGCAATTGACATTCTTTTGTTAGAGAATTTTTATAAAATTTGGTAGGCAGGTACACAATATTAGAGTAGGTACATATGTTTTGGTTATTACATTAAATAATATTTACATTGGGAAAAAATATCAAATGAAATAATAATATAACAATGGTCACTACAGCAAAATAATCGACAATTAAATAAATTAAAAATAATCAATTGTCCAGCATATCACGTAGGACAAACCGGAAAAGAAGAATCAAACTGCACAAAAGAACTCCTCACTAATTGGGTAAATCAAAAAAAAAAAAAAAAAAAAAAAAAAAAAAAAAAAAAAAAAAAAAAAAATTAAAAAATTTGTCAGATTAAAAAATTACATAATTAAACTACACAACTGTTAATTATTATATTATAAAAAAGAGAGAAATTAATCAAATAATAAATGTGTGCATAAAACAAAACTTTTTTAGGTTTGATAATAAATTCTATTTACAATCGAAAGGGTTGGCAATGGGTAGCCCAATCTCTCCAATTTTAGCAGAGATCATGATGGACCACTTAGAAGAGACCATTGAGAGGTTAGTGTCCTTTAAGAATGTTGTTTTTTATCGGAGATACGTGGATGATATTTTGATCGTTTGGACTGGTACACAGAGACAATTGGATGTCTTCATCAAAGAGATAAATCAAATCAATAGGTCGATTCAATTCACGATGGAGATAGGAGGAGATAGAATCAACTTTTTAGATGTAGGAATTAGGATCGTTAATAACAAGTTGGAATTTTCGATATACAGGAAGCCTACATATAGTGATAATATCATCCACAGCTCTTCGAGACATCATATCTCACACAAATTATCAATATTCCATTGTCTAATCCATAGACTGTTACATGTACCATTGAATGATGTAGATTACAATGATGAATTGAATGTTATCAAAGCTATTGCGGTAAATAATGGTTACGATAGCGGAATGATAGACAATTTAATAAAAAAGAAAAATAAAAAACTCACTGTAAATTCAATTACATATGGCCTTACGCCAGAAAATGAAGTTGAAACAAAACAATGGAGTAAAATACCATACCTTGGGAAAGTATCAAATAAAGTTTCGAAATTGATAGACAGTGACAAGAATTGTAAGACAGCTTTTTGTAGCGTGAATTCTTTGGGTAAGATATTAATAAACAATAAGGATAAGAGAGATAAATTGGAGAACTCTGGAATTTACCAAGTGAATTGCTCGAATTGCCCTGCATCTTACGTGGGACAGACAGGAAGAGCAGTGTCAACCCGTATAAAGGAGCATTTCGCATGTTGGGTAAATCAAAAGGGAGATTTATCGAACGTAGCCTTGCATTTGCTAGAGAACCAACATACTTTTGACAAGGATAGAGATGTCAAGGTTCTTCACATTTGTGAAAAGGGACAGAAGTTAGACAGATTGGAATTACTAGAAATTAATCGCCTAACGAAGAAAATTGATCGTAAATATGTCATGAATAAGCAGTTGGAACATGGTGCTCAGTCTCCATTAATATATCCATTGTAATTACTTGGAATAATGTTACCTTAGACTATAAGGTAACATTTTATTCTAATTGATTTGCGATGTATGTATTAATGATTCTTGAACATTTTGTTCCGGATGCTTATTCATGACATATTTACCTTAGCGAACAGTTGTGTAGTTTAATTATGTAATTTTTTAATCTGACAAATTTTTTAATTTTTTTTTTTTTTTTTTTTTTTGATTTACCCAATTAGTGAGGAGTTCTTTTGTGCAGTTTGATTCTTCTTTTCCGGTTTGTCCTACGTGATATGCTGGACAATTGATTATTTTTAATTTATTTAATTGTCGATTATTTTGCTGTAGTGACCATTGTTATATTATTATTTCATTTGATATTTTTTCCCAATGTAAATATTATTTAATGTAATAACCAAAACATATGTACCTACTCTAATATTGTGTACCTGCCTACCAAATTTTATAAAAATTCTCTAACAAAAGAATGTCAATTGCCAGCCTGAAGATGTCCATAATAGGATGAAACCGGTACTGGTTAAATAAATATGTGGAAATAAGTTAAAAAAATTGTTTTAATTTCAATTTAGAAAGAGAGAGAGTTACGTTTCTCTTTTTTTTTTGCATTACAGATGAATATAATCCTATTACAATATACGTAAGATAATAACTATAACCCAGAAAGAAGAAAAAATAAAATTACTATATCTAATACATATTTTAGAGTTCTTGTCTAAAATTACTCTTGAAACCTTCAAGACTAATGTTGAAAATGTCAAGGGACCTAGAGATATCATTTAGCAGCACCATACCTCTTGTCATGCTGTGCTGGGCCAGAACGTCTGTTCTGCCATGTGGGATACAGAGCAAGTCGTGGTGGCGACCCTGGCAGTAGTTGTTCGGTACGAACAATTTATAGCATTCTAAGAGGTATGAGCTGTCAATGTAATAGTTTATAATTTTGAAAGCTGTTACTGTTAGTGCCTCCGTTCACGGAGATACTTACAAGCTACTCGATTCTCGTGCGCGTATCATACGCGCCGATCGTAAGTACCCCCCGTACGATTTAGCTAGTGCCCGTTCACGGCGCTACGCGGTGGCCGTCGGCTTCCAATCAGCATCACGATACCGACAGTGCTGATCGCGCGCGACAGTCGCATCATTTTTGTCTGATACTTATTCGTTTGACGTTTGACAGAAATGGCGTCGGAACATGAAAGTAATGTTAGATTTGTTCTGGAAGTGGAAAAAATGCATGTTTACATAACTATACTTTACCAGAATACGTAAGAAACGATTTAGTGGAGAAGGCATGGATTGATGTTGGAAAAAAAGTCATACGACATCGCATGACAGCGTGTTCACTCCACGGCTGCACGTGAAAAATGACCAAGTTCAGGACATTTCGGATAGCGCCGTGTACGGAGACTTGCATTAAAAAGTGGTATATCAGCATTGTACTTGTGGTTTCGTCACAATTACGTAGATTGTAAGTATCTCCATGAACGGAGGGCTTTAGGGTCCCAATCCTTCTAGATTGGAGACTTTCGAAGCGCGTTCCCAAACGTATTCAAACGTATTCCCCAATTTCCTTTTTGGATTTAGACACTACTGCCAATGTTTTTTAATCTTATATATAAACATCTCGTGTCACGAGATATGACACAATATGACGAGATTTCGTTCGAGATCGACGGGATTGGGCGGCAGTAGTCAGCGACGCTGCACACGTCTAAGAAATTAAAAATATAATCAAAGGATTAGATCGTAAACAACCAAACTCAACTTCTGAAAGCAAACACGGAAAACGAAGATGACTTGCCTCTTTCTACGACTAATACGTCACTTCGAGAGGAATTAGAAGACAGTAAGTTCTGAGAGTAACTAAAAGTCCTTTTTCGCGTGTATCCACGAGTTTAGATAAATTAGAGTCAGTCATAAAAAAAGGAATGGAACTATTTGAGTGTGGAGGCACAAGAGGGAGATTTTCGCAGTTTGCATATTTTTTTACTTTTGATATACTGGCATACAGAGCTCCGGGCCAAAAAGGCCCCTTTCTCTTTCATCATGAAGTTATAATTAAAAATTATGTTTGTAGAAAAAAGTTGAAATTATGTGTTTGTTAAAAAATTATTTGCAAGGGGGAGACATGGCTGCAATAGGGGAGGAGGATTTTTACGAAGGATTTGCTTGGGTTTTTTGTGCTTGGAGATTTCATTTACGTCGTATCCGGTGAGGCAGTTGATAGACGGGTTTACATGGGTGGGAATTCCCGCATAGAAAGATTTCGCGAGACTTACGATGTGGTTTTTTAGTAACGGGACTTCTGAGTCCTTGTGGAGTTGGGACACTCTCAACCACTTGGGAGCGCCCAGGGCTGTACGAATTACTTTGTTTTGGAAGATTTGGAGTTTTTTCATATGGCTATCTGCGGCGTTTGCCCAGATGGGGCCTGCGTAAGTGAGTTTGGGTCTTATTGTTGTTTTGTAGATGAGGAGTTTATTTTTAACTGATAGATGTTTGTTTCTTTTGCATAGCATTGGGTAAAGGGCTCCAAAAGTTTTTGATGCTGCGGCTAGAGTTTCGCTAATGTGTTTTTTCCAGGTGAGTCTACTGTCTAGGGAGACGCCGAGGTATTTAATGTGTTTTAGCAGTTTGCATATAATTGCTTAGTCACGCTGCTGCCAACCAGTGTTGAGTCGGAGAGGGCTGGGAAGCTTGATACATTGCAACGGACATTAGATGCCGTTTAGCAGAAAGCACCCTTAATACACTTTGTTCTTTAAGAAGTTACTTTTAAAATCACCCGTAATTACTTTCTAATCTCAGCAAGCTATATTTTTTTCTTTTGATTATTTTAATTTTAAAAAAAAAACTGTTAATCATTTAGTAACTAATATTAAAGAATAAAGGTTTTTGTTTTCTTTCAAATAATATTGTTCGCGCCTTTATTGTTACATGTTGCTTTTTGAAACTACCTATTTGGTGCCCTCTGCCTCAGTTGAATTTACCCCGCCGCACAGGACAGAAGTCCTAAAACCGCACCGCTTTTACAGTTTTTAGTAATCAAACCGCAAAGTGAACTTTTAACTAACTGTAACTTCCCCATAAGGACGTCAACAGCAGAAATTTTTAAACGGTTTGATGTTCCAAGCATACAGAAAATCTATGCCAAAAACATTCTAGTACATCACCACAAAAATGATTCAGAGGCAGACACCTCACACGCTCATAAAACCAGAGCTAAACAAACAGACATACTTAATATACCAAAGTGTAACTCTTCATTTGGTCAAAGAAGTTCTGCATTTTTAGCAGTAAAGTTATATAACAAACTCCCACTTAGTATCAAACAAATAAAAATAAAAAATAGCTACATTAAGGACATTAAATGTTGGCTGAAGAATCTATCGGAAAATGAACTTACTAGTATACTTAAAACATCATAGAAGTTTCTGGAAAACCTTATCCAATGAAGTTAAACCATAGAAGTCGCTGAAAAACTTATCCAAAGCATAGTCCCCCTCAGCACAGGATCTCCTAGTGAGGAGGACTACGAATATATTTTATATATACATCTAACTAACATGTTTCATATAAAAATGTAAAAAATATTATATAGTTACTAAATAAAAAAATAAAAATAAAATAATAAAATCTCGCAGCTATTCGCAAGTACCATCGCCACGCGTCATCCATTCTCGCTTATTATTTCGCGATCAAACGTTCATTCCCAATCGCCATTCCCTTCCAAAATTTCAACCAAACTAACATACCTACCTTTCCAGTGAACACTGAACGAAGAGGGAAGCAGTATGGGTAAGTGCGATTAAAATATAATAAAATAGGTAAATAAGAACCGCATACAGTATACAGTCCACAACATCCACGCAGCATTTGATCCCTCGAACTTGAGAGGGATCATTTGCTACCCGCCGCAACAAATATTTTCTTTTAATTAACGAGATTCAGAAATTCCGAGATCTCGCGAGATAGTCATTTCTAATTTCGCGAGATCTCGAATTTGCGATCTCGAGTCGAGATTGCATTCCCTAATTCACATGCGGTAAAAGTGAAACCTTCAGAAAACTAAAGTTGGCAAGAGGGGGGAGGCTACGAATCGCCGCACAAAGAGGAGACCGATTATACAATCTCATTCTCTCGCAGGCTAAATCCTACAGATTTAATATAGATATATGAAAATCTAGTCTCTTTCAACGGAAGCAATCTTCCAAACAGGCCCTCCATTGATATGCTTGGTGTAACCCTAAGTGACCAGCTCAGGTACGGGGGCTCCATCGAAGCCAGAGTAAAATTAGCCTCCCAAAAACTGGGCGTACTGTACAGGGCCCGCAGATACTTTAATAGTACACAACTGCTAACCCTGTACAAATCACAAGTGCGCCCCACGGTTGAATTTGGCAGCCACCTCTGGTCTGGAGCTCCAAAATACCTGAAAAATACCCTCGACTCTGTGCAGAAACAGGCGGTTCGTTTTATAGATTCTCCCATCTTAATAGACGGATTGCAATCTTTAGAGCACAGGCGTCGGGTGGGAATGCTATCCTTGTTCTACCGGTATTACAATGGAAGATGCTCCGATTAACTAGCATCATTGATCCCTTCGGCATCGGTGCATAGTCGGGAAACACGCCAAACGCGTGCCCAACATTTGTACACGGTTGACATTTGTCACATGAGAACAGTTCGTTTCTTCGACTCTTTCTTGTGTTCAACAGCTCGGCTGTGGAATGATTTGCCGGCCTCTGTGTTTCCTCCTTCCTACAACATGGGTTTCTTCAAGACCAATGTTCATTCCTTCCTCTCCTCAAAAAGACCCTCCACACAGCATCCCAGATGACATAGGCCCTGAGGGAAATTATTTTCCTCAGGGCCTCCTGTGTGGAGTTAATGTAAAAAAAATAATAATAATAATTGTGCAGTGGAGTTATATAAATCACATATCGGCACAGAAATTATTTAAAAATTGCAATCTCACCAAAGAAAAAGCTAGTTCTTGTGCTTGATGAGCGAGTTACACTAATTATAACTAATAGGTAAGTATATAATAGGATCAATTGAGACTTCTGGATCATCTATATGTGTAGGTGTACATACATAGGATACGTTACATACTAAAATATTGTGTACTTAGGAGAAATTCGAAAAATCTAAATAAAATAGAGATGAATATAGATTAAATAATAAATAGAAAGAAAGAAAAAAACAGGTAATTATTTAGTTAATTATTCCCGATGAAGTGTAGCTTCAGTTTGAGTTTCAGTTTATTGATGTCTTTGGTTTTTTTTTATTTCAATGGGAAGGTTGTTGAAAAACTTTATTCCTAAATAGATATAGTTAAAGTTCTCCATATTTGCAATAAAGGTCATAAACTGGATAGACTAGAATCTTTAGAAATTACCCGCTTAACTAAAAAAATAGAATCTAACTTTGTAATGAATAAGCAATTAGAATCATTTGCTAAGTCTCCGCTTTTGTATCCATTGTATTTTCATAATAATTTCGAAATTAAAATAGGAATTTAGTTTAGACCATTCCTACTCCAATGTAAACATGTACCCCTTCATAAAGTAACTTTTTTAAAGATAAAGCAATTAGATTCATTTGCTAAGTCCGCGCTTTTGTATCCATTCTAATTTTCATAATAATTTTCGATATTAAAATATGTAATTAGTTTAGACCATTTCAACTCCAATGTAAACACGTATCCCTTCAAAAAGCAATAAAAAATACCAAACTTCATAAATATAATAACGATTTGACAATAAAATTAGGTCATTAGTAACTCATATTACTTGTAAGGTTTTTCCCTAATCATCATTGAAGTGAGCTGCAAACCCAATGTAATTAGCTTACTGGAATAACCAAAATATTTAGAAATTCGATAGTCTAAAATGACTTAGCAACAAATATAATTACTGTAATTGATAAAAATCCTTGTAGACCACCCCCCTCCCCCTCCCCAATATGTTGTGTATATAAACCGTAGACTAGGAAATATTTGTACCAGTCTGAAGATGGCTTTGACGAGCTGAAACCGGTTACGGTCCAATAAAATTAAGTGGAATAAAGTTTTATATTCGTTTTATTATAGTATATTAAATAGATATAATTGTTTTGCATTAGTTTGGTATTAAATATTGGTATTTTGATGTATGTGTTTGTCTCTTTTTAGTGACGCTATTTGTCGTATCGTCGAGTTTCAAATCCCAACGGTGATAAATAAGTTTTCACTGCAATAATAATTTCGGAGAACCAACTATCAGGTATCAGGGGAACAACTCTCGGGTCACCGGCGAATAATACCGAAATATACCAAATCTAACACTCTTGCTAAAAATTTCAAGAAATATTTGAAATAAAACAATTTTTTGCACACGTAACCTTCTAGCGAACTTTTTTAGTCCTGTGGAAGGTCCATAGTACCATTATAGTACCTTTGACCCTCGAAATGCGACACTACCCCGCGCCAAGTGGTACAATAACCACTATGCCAGGTCATTCTCAGGCCCAGGGTTCAAAAGATCACTATCAGAGAGCCCGCCTTCAATAGGACACGAAACAAGGTTACTACTGATTTAATCTGAAAGGTGACCGAATTTGTTTCAAAAACTAAAAGGATAATCTACAGATAGAGGTGTTTTGCAGGCGTGTCTGTTTGCCCGAATTAAGATAAATTTTCGCTAACTTCTGGTTAAATAATTGATCATCAAATATTCGAGAAAATAACATTGAGAAATATAATCTGTCGTTATTATCACGCTAACTTCTGTACGGCTGAAATTTAAAAATCCAACGTCAGAGCTACTTCGAGCAGACTAAATTAAAATACGATAGAACCGACTATTTACCTACGTTGCGTCTATGCATTAGAAATGACAATCGATAGTATGAACACAAAGTTGTTACCATATTGGTCGAAACGTTTGGGATCTAGGAGTTAGGGATTGCAATCCGGTGTCATTTTCAATCCGACCGGATTCGGACGGATATCAAGTCAGGATAATTTTCCCTTTTCGTTCCAAAATGATCTGTTTGTGAGATAATCGAATGAGTGTAGGTAATTAATTCTAAAAAACCTATTATTTACCATTTTTCATTAAAAAACGAACAACACTTAAAGAAATAAACATAATAATCCACTCTGTGACAAATACAGAAAACCACAAATGCAATATATTATGTACAAACATAGAAAGCAAGACCGATATTAAGTACCGGGGCATAAATAATAGACCAGCGTTTAAAATGGTCCCCACACATAAATATTCTGAACAACCGAATAAGGAAACTAACATATATATTTACAGGTTTAAGAGATATTCTAAACGAAAAATTACTTAGAACCACATACTTTGCTTTCTGTCAATCAATTATTATACAATATGGCATTATAGGATGGGGCGGTACATATACAGATCAAACACAAACAATTTACATACTTATCACAAAAATTAATAATAAAAACAATAAAAAAACCCTACGTACACACAAGCCCTGGAATATATATATATATATATATATATATATATTATGTTATTATTATGTTATTGTTATATTAAGTTATTAGTTATTGTATAAAATTTATTGTCATTTATATATCTTTTAAAAAAATAATAGAATAAATAAATAAAAAAATTAATAAAAGATATATTTAGTTAATAAATACATATTTATATTATATGAAATCAACTTTAGTTCCGACGTTATAATTAGACAACGACCAAACAATTAAAAATCTAGTCCAGTAACGTCACGGGTGGTTCAGTCTTCTTAGATTTTACAAATATCAATTTTAGTATTTAACATTATTAAATCTAACATAATCAACCTTACTTAATCTATTGATATCACAATAATTAGGTTTTTGAGCATGTTAACAAGTCTCATTCTTATATTCATGATAGACATCATGATGAATCTGTCTAATGAATGGTACAATTATCACAATAATGAGTTTATTTTTTTTATTTGGAAAACCAACAATTACAATAATTAATAATTTTTGATGGAATATGTGTAAATATTAACCAATGATAGTTTTCGCTGACGTATATTAAATTATTTAGTGAGTAGGTAAAAACAAAAATAGTTAAATTAGGTTATATGGATGGGATGGTGGAAGGGAGGGAAAAGGGATGGATCTGTTCTGTGTAAATAGTAGTATGTATGTGTAAATGTTATTTATTCATTTTAAATTTTAAAATGTTAGGTACTGTGTTAAATACGTCGAATTCATTGTATGAAATGTTAAAGATGTGTGAAGCGCGGTGAATGAATGTATTTTGTTTAGAGTTAGTGTTGCATTGAGGAGTGTTTAATGCGTGGTTTTGTCTGGTTTGTCTGATGGGCACTCTTAGTTGAATTCTTTCTAGTAATTCTGGGCAATCGAGAGAGGTTGTAAGAATAGTACGTCTGCCAAATTTCTTCAACTTTCCATAGTTGATATCCACAAGAACGCGGCGACTCTTCGTGGCTCAGATGAGGACGATAGCTCCGAAAATCAATTTTGGTTTTCGAAAAATTATTATAGAAAACAAATAGTGTTAATCTGTCAATCGACTTCTAATAGAGCTACAAGTATAGCCAGCGGTTGGAAATGCCCTTTTAGCTTCCTTTCTTTCGGCTTTATTGTCAACAAATAATAATCATCAATAATCAATCCGCTGACCGGATTCAGTATATTGGCACCGGATCCGGTAAACGGTTAGTGATGCCGGATTCGGTTTTACAATCCCTACTAGGAGTTAAAAGATCTTGTGTCAACTGCTGAATTCGGTTTTCTTTGAAACCGTTGCGGTTTACTGTTCTAGGCCGTATCCGTTCAGTGGGAGAGCCATTTCGTTCGCCGCCTGTGAAAAGTGCGTTTTGTGTTTTGATGGTCATTTGAGAGCAGAACGAATTGTAGGGATTGTGTTCATGATGAAAACGTGTGTTAGTATGTTGGGGTCTTTTGACAGTCGTGCACTATGTCATATTAATATGTTTTTATTGCTAAATTTCGTTAGGTTATAAATATTTACAAAATTGTATCTACTGACGTAAGCACGTTGGATGGAAAGTCAAATAACTCTCTCTTGGCATTGGTATGTTTTTTTTTTAATTAGAAGGGCCCCCTGTTTGGAGCTAATATAAAAAAAAAATCACTATTTAAGTTATAAAAATCTTCAGGTAGAACTTTGCAATCACATCACAAGATGGTGGCCAAAAATATGGATAGGTAATAATTAATAATTTATTGAAAATACTGTTAGTAATTCACGAATGGGGTATGAGATAAAATGAATGTGGAATGTAATTAGGTGGCTATAGCTCATTTGGTAGATACGCTAGTCCCGGTAATGGCCGTTTTAAACTCTTTCTTCAGCCCGATTCCACTTCGAGTCCAAAGTCAAAAATTTTGGCTTTATGCGATCGCTATTTTAATCTCTATTTTAATCTCTATTTTTATATCTACGATTTCAGTTGGCATCACAGCAAACAGCATGATTCGTGTGTTGCTTGCAGTGACGACAATTTAAATCGTAGATATGAAAATAGATATGAAAATTGCGATCGCGTAAAGCGAAAAATGTTGACTTTGGTCTCTAATTGGAATCGGGCTGAAAAGGGAGATGGTGTAAAACCTACTTATGACTAGGGGATCTGGGTTCGAATCTCAGCTGCGACCGTTACCGTTACCTTTTTTTCTTTGCCTTTATCTCTTTCATATTTTCTAGGATGGTTGTTGTACTTCGCTTCTACATTTATCAACGGTTAAAAGTTTAAAACGCGTTTATTAGTAAGGGGGTAAATATTTTAGCAGTCGTTAATAAAGTAATAATAAAAATATAATAACAATGAAGTTTTTCCATATAGTTTTGTACCGTACCCTAATGAAGGACATAGAAGACACTAAAACGACATAGAAGACAAATAAACTATATTTAAATTAGTCCACCTTGGCACAGGACCCCCTAGTGAGGTGGACTAAAGCGGCCTACACACGACACCGCATGTAGTGACTGCGGCAGTGACTGCAGAGAGTGTGGGTTTGAGCGAACTAGCGCTATCTCGTTCTAGCGGCCCTTTAACAAACCAGACAGCGCTAGTTTGCTCAACTCCACGCTCTCTGCAGTCACTGCCGCAGTCATTACACGCAGTGTCGTGAGGAGAGCCCATTAGAAATACAATACCTCTACTTACTTAAATTCACCATTATATTATGAAAATACTATTATTTTATATAGTGGCTAAAATAAAAATTAAATTTAGAAAAATACTTTTCGACCACCAAGACAGATGTTACATATTAAAAATAAAAATGGATAAATTTTATCCAACACACTATATAGATAGCATTTAGTTCGGGTTTGAATCTTGCAATCATGCATAAAGATAGCAGCCAATAAAAATATGCGTTAAGAAAATATAGATAATGTTGGTCGAAGTATGATACAGTAGTTAAATATGACTGAATCGGATAGGGACACATTAGCTCAGTTGGTAGGGCTGCGCCCTGGCAAGGCAGGGGCCTGGGTTCGAATCCTAAATATGACTGCATTTTTAATGAATTTTCTGTTTTCAGAGTTTCGATTGAGTTTCGCTAATTGTATTATAATATGCGAGTCTGGGGCGTGTAAATAACCCCAGAACTCTCTGAGCGTAATACTCAAAAATATGATTATGAATTTACCTTGCGCGGATAATATATCACAAAAAATTGCAATCTGACAAATCTCAACGGAAAAAAAAAACACCAACCTTGTAAGTTGATCTCTGCAACGTGGGAGGCCCCCAGCAATTTCAATCAACTTAAATTAAGATCAGTACAATTTTTATATTTTTGAAATATGCACAAGTCTGTTGTCAACTTTACACAACTAAAGTAAAAATCACAATGAATTGCAAGATTTTAAAACCACATTTTTTTAGATGTGACAGTTATTCCCATATGTCAGTAATATTTATGCATAAATACATTTTAAACTACACTCTTTCTCCAAACGGTCAAGTGAGCGCCATCTATGATCCATTGTGGCCGATCACGATGATTTAGCAGTTTTTCGAGCAATACATTTCAGTGTCGCCAACGCGAAGCCGTTGGCGGCAAGTATCTTTTCTCGGAAGATTTTTCAATGTTAATGAGTGTTTCAGGCTGATAATTATTGCTCATAATAATTGTTACCCTTTGTGCTATGCATAAAAATCTTGTCTTAAACGTTAGTTTAACAATTAAAAATAATAATGAATATTTGACAAGTTTAGGTATTTCCCCAATAAATGAAGACATAATTTGTCTCGACGCCACCTAGCGACAGATTTTACACTAACAGTGTCTCTCTCGCAAAAATAAAGTTGGTTGTTTTCAGGTGGAAAAAATATAGTAAGCAGTAATTGTTGAATGAAACACTAGTATATATTGAATCATTTGGCGGGTATAAGATAAGCCGCCATAGCTCAATTGGGATAGCAGCTGACCGGCAATCAGAAGGGTACGGGTTCAAGTCCCGTTGGCGTCATGTATTTTTTCTCGGAAGATTTTTCAATGTGGATGAGTGTTTCACGCTGATAATTATTGCTTATAATAATTGTTACCCTTTGTGCTATGCATAAAAATGTTGTCTTAAACGTTAGTTTAACAATTAAAAATAATAATTAGTTTTATGTATATATTTTAAAAATATTATGGTAAAATGGGTGAAGATACCATAAGATGACAACGCGTCTATCAATCGTCCTTTCCGCCGTATGATGATGTTTCTATAATACATTTGACGACAAAACATTCCCATGAGGGTTGGGGGGGGGGGGGGGTAAAACCACCCCATCGCTTTCATTAATCACAAGGGTTGTGTCATTTCTCCATTTTTCTATTTTTCGAATTTTTCTATTAAAAAAAGTATCCATTTTCCTGGCAAGATGATGGGACGTGACATTAAATGGATTATGAAAGGGTATCCAACCATAATAGAAGTACCTACCAATATAATTGTTATTAATCGCTTTTGAGGTTGGTACTCAAAATAAATAAATCATACAAACCTTATAAGACATGACACGATCAAGCGAATAAAATAATGTGGTTGGTCAGCCTGCCAGTCAAAGAAAACTATTTTTTTAAACCCTTTATTTTATTATTTACAAGAAATAATTATAAGCCTGAAACACACATCTAAGTACATTGAACCAATCTCCCGATAAAGGATACATGCCGCCGACGGGACCTGAACCCGTGTCCTTCTGATTGCCGGTCAGCTGCTCTCCCAATTGAGCTATGGCGGCTTATCTTATACCCGCCAAATGATTCAATATATACTAGTGTTTCATTCAACAATTACTGCTTATTATATTTTTTCCACCTGAAAACAACCAACTTTATTTTTGCGAGAGAGACACTGTTAGTGTTAAATCCCTCACTAGGTGGCGTCGAGACAAATTATGTCTTCATTTATTGGGGAAATACTTAAACTGGTCAAATATTAATTATTATTTTTAATTGATAAACTAACGTTTAAGACAAGATTTTTATGCATAGCACAAAGCGTAACAATTATTATAAGCAATAATTATCAGCCTGAAACACTCATCTACATTGAAAAAATCTTCCTTATCTAATACCCGCCAAATAAGCCGACATAGCTCAGTGGTAGAGCACCTGACCGGCAATCAGAAGGACACGGGTTCAAGTCCCGTTGGCGGAATGTGTCTTTTCACGGAAGATTTTTTCAATGTGAGTGTTTCAGGCTGATAATTATTGCTTATAATAATTGTTAATAATTATTACTTATAAATAATTGTTACCCTTTGTGCTATGCATAAAAATTTTGTCTTAAACATTAGTTTATCAATTAAAAAAATAATAACCTTTATTTTATCTTATCTTATAGCCCGATCTTGGATATGTTCTCATTCAATATCTGTTCAGTTTTCCCCACCCACTCTTCATTAATCCCTTACCACAACTCTTATTAATAATACATTGTACCCATTTTGTAATTTTCAAGTCATTATAATATGTTTGCCCTAAAGAAGGAACGGTCGTTCTGAAACCGGTCGGCGTTAATAAAATGTATAAGTGATACTAAAAAAGATATATTGTTTCATTTATTTATAATGGATAACCTCAAATATATAGTTATAGCCAATGACGTTATATAAAATAAATAGACTTGCCATAGTCTCACAAACTCGAGATATAATGTGGCAATTAATCAACACTCTTCTGTTTTCAGCGATTTTCAATAATTTCTTAATTCAAAAGTTATTCATGTATGATAAAAATAGACGCTTAAAAGAATGTGTGCATATTGACGAAACAAAAGATAGAACGCGGGTGGCATTTTCGTATTCAAAAATTCAAAAGTTCCGTCGAATACTGTCTCAAGGCCGACTAAAGTAGGAGGCCTGGGCACCAGTCGAATTTTGAGGTGTCAAATTTTCAAGCTATAATGAACAACGATAGTTTGCAAATGCCGTTGATTGTTATTGTATTTGTTGTTTTTGCTGATTTGTATGTTGTTTTACCGCAAGCAAGTAACTAAAGAATCATTAGATTATTATTATAAAAAGTAAATTTTACTTAGTGATGGCATCGACATAGTAATTTGGCTGTTGCGCATCCAGACCTGTACTTTAGTAGGCCTTGAGTTCTCTAATGACGCATAAAATCTTTGGGCGGAAAGCAATTGTATTATTTATATAATCGATAATAATAAGTAATTTGCATGTATTTACAAATGAAATGTTATTCCTTCGCTTTTACAACTGTTTACCGTGTAATGGAAACATTTTCTCATCACACGGGAGGGAATTTTGGCGCTTTATAATGCAATTTACTTACTGGTGGGAGACGCCCTTACTCGACGCGTGGCAGTTTAGTACTAAAGTACTAGAAATCGACTACAGTGCAATTGTCTTGTTGTTGGCTTCCCACTTTGAGATTTCTACCACGCGTCTACTGTATATGTATAACGTCATTGGTTATAGCTACATTTTTTAAATTCATAAAACTGACATTTTACAGATTTGTGTATAAAGGAATATTATTAGAACAATATTACACAAAAATTGCAAAAACGAATTTTTCTATATTTGAATAAATAAAATATTATATAGATATACATTAAAAAAATAACTTTTTATAGACACACCACTATTTAATCAAAATAATCGACATATTTCAAAACCAAAAGTTTCTTCGTCAAGATAAACATATATATTATAAACATACATAGGGGAGACCTGTAAAAAACCGTAAATCTAAGATAGAAGCTCTGTAGTTTACTAACTAAAATAAATTTCTTGTTAGAGTTCAATGTTTAATTTTTTGGTTACTTTCTAATAGTTACGCAAAATCTCCTTTTAACACCACCAACCAGAGAAGTGCAAAGAATCTAGGCCCTGAGGGAAATTATTTTCTTCAGACCCTCCTGTGTGGGGCACATGTAAAAAAAATCATTGACATACATCTCCCTCACACGTATAAAGAAAATGAAACGCAATTCCCGTTGCCGTAGCTGAGCCGTAATAAGATATGCCTGTTTCCTCCAAAGGAAAAAAAGGTAGTACTTTGGATGAAACAGCCACACGCTTACTGTATGTCCCATCTTTTGTCTCACAATTATTGTGTAAGAAAGAACTGCGGCATTATTAGGATAAAGAAAATATGTTTTATGCTTTTTTGCGCCTTCACGGTACCGTAATCGTGGATCGTCACGGTTACATTAATAAAAGATCTCAATGTAAAAACCCATGGGCATAAAGGAGATAATACGATAAATCCACGTTCCCGCGCAAGCCTCCTTTGGTGTCTAGTGGTATAAAGCGCCTGACGAACCTAAGCGGCCAGACATTCAGCGGACCAAGAGCCAAATCCTACGAAATCAAAAAAAAAATTCTTATAAAATCAATATCCAAAAATAAAAAAGCGACATCTAGCGACTCCGAAGAATAAAACAAATACTAATAAGATGACCAAATGTATAGGAAAAGGTGCACCAGAATTCGATAACAAAAATATGGAGAAAAAACCATCCTTCACATTCATAAAAAAAAGTGTTTCGTAGTCTCCCCACTCTTGTCAACAATAGTTTTCTGAAGGTTTCACTTCTACCGCGTGTGAATTGCACACTCTGATTTTTTATATGTTATATATTCTAAAGCTACCATAATAATATTATTTTAACTACGTACTTAAATCTGGACTTAATATTGGGACATATTAAGTCCAAATCATTATCAACACAAACATCTATAGGATTTAGTCTACGAGAGAATGAGATAGAATTATCGGTCTCCTCTTTATGCGATGTTTCGTAGCCTCCCCACTCTTGTCTACTTTAGTTTTCTGAAGGTTTCACTTCTACCGCGTGTGAATTGCACTCTAATTTTTTTTAGTAAAGAGTATTTTCATTTAATTTAGAAATGATAAAATACAGCCGAAGTTGTAATAATTAGGAATAACATTAATTAACTCAGTCCCTATGAACACTTACTTCCCCCTGTAATCTAGTTGAACGACCCGATCGCAACAAGTACAATTTATTATTATTTATATCTAGTTATTAATTGTTATCTATCAACTGCAAGTGCGTGGGAAAGACTGGTGCCCATCGTAAACAGAAAATAGTACTTGTGATTCATTTATAGGTTTATATAGTAATTAATCTTAATATATAAAACAAAGTCGGGTTAGTTACACTATTTATAACTCGAGATTGGCTGGACCGATTTTGATGATCTTTGATTTGTTGGATTTGTCTCCGCCCCGGATAACAGAATAACTATTGAAACATCGCAAAAATTCTCTAAAAAGAAAGTTATGAAGAAAATTAAATTTTCATACATTTTGTATGGAACGAATTCTCATATTTTGAAAGAACTGCTGCAATATTGTAATAGGTACAATACTGAACTGCGCGTGAATTCCAAAAATTCAAAAACGTCATATGTCAATGCGCTGATTGTTTTGCATTTGTTCTTAATCATATAATGCTGCCCCTCTTTCTTACACACTAAATGTCAATAGTCGAAAATGAGACAAACGGTGAATGTATGTCTGCAACCCCTCCAAAGGAAAAACATAATAATAATGAATCTCATTTTTTAAACTAAACGCATTTTCTTTACGTAAGCTCCACTCAGCACCTAAGTCATCTTAGGGATGCTGTGTGGAGGGTCTTTTTAAGGAAGGGTATAATTAATAAGGGACACTTGTGCATCGATAATTGCTTCATTTTGTAATTTTTAACTTAATAAAAAAACTTAATTTAATTCAACAGTTATTGATTCTGAGGCGGTACGAAGTTCGTCGGGTCAGCTGGTTGTAGATATAATTGACTTTAGCAAAGTCCGGTTTTAACTCGACCGTCAAGCATTCAATCACTCTGTAAATTTGTTTATATGTTTCTTTGTAGTTTTCGAAAATCTCCACCTGCATCTGCTTTATTTGTCAAGCAAACCTAACCTTAACTATATGACTAACTTTGACTAGATAGTTGAATGATTTACGGTTAGAAAATTCTGCTTCATCCACTTTATTATTCAAGCAAGTCTTATTTTGACTATTACTGAACTTACTTAATTTTACTAAATAACTTTGACTGATTTGCGTTGTAGAAAATCCACTTCATTACAAAGTATTGTCAAAACCTTACATTGAGTAGATGGCTAACTTTCACCAGGTGGCTAACCTTGCCTGAGCTTTCAGTGTTATAAAAATAATAATATTTGGATGACTTGTATAGCGCCGTTTTTGTGAGAAATCACCTCAAGGGCGCTGTACAAACTTTTAATACATTTCTACAATCTTACTTCTAACTACAAACTAGACAAACCACTACAACAACTTATGCTAAATATTGCATCCACCGGTTCATCGATCACCGATACGAAACTATATTTATCTACAATGATTTGACCAATGAACGCGATGCTGTTGTAAAAATGTACCTACAGGCAGAAAATATATACAGGACCATACCTACCTCGAAGGTCACTAGAGAATAACACTGTTATTGTTTATTTAGATAAATTTAGTTACAGTTTGCACGCAGAGGACTTAACTATAATATATAATAAAGACTGGCTGACCCGACGAACTTCGTACCGCCTCAGAATCAATAGCTGTTGAATAAAATTCAGTTTTTTTATTAAGTTAAAAATTACGCAATGAAGCAATTATCAATGCGCAACTCTCCGTGTTTTGTTTTTGTCAGTATCAGAGATGGCGTTGTGTACAGATTTGCATTTTTTGTGATTTTCTTACTTTTCCACTTACTTACGTTGATTTTTGAAAGGAAGCTGGAACCATTTATTGGATAACCAACACCTCTGCCATAGGTCACCCCAAGTGGTTCGCTGCGTTTGGTGATTTAGCAGGGGTGCCCCGGTTCATGGGGTGACTTTTATGCGTGTCTTGGCTGCGGATGCGTCTGCCTACCTGCTGCGTGGTGGGCCGGATCGTTGAGGGAGGCCTTTTGACCTTTCCAGCCGGATTCTCTCGACCAAAGGGTCGAAAGAGTCCGGCTGGAAAGGTCAAGGTAAAAGGTCGATTCCGCTCAAGGCAATAGCCTTGCACCGTAGATGGAGGGATGGATTCACTCCCGGATACACTGACCTCCAGATTCTTACCCACCCCTCATGCCTTTTTCCTTCCCAGAACTTCCTATCCTACCCTTCCTTAAAAAGACCCCTCTACACAGCATCCCCTAAGATGACTTAGGTCCTGAATGGAGCTTACGTAAAAAAATGCGTTTCATTTCAGAGATTTATTATCATCGTCCTTTGGAGGGGTGCAGAGACATACGTCATCATTTTTGACTATTGACATCTAGTGTGTAAGAAAGAGGGGCAGCATTATATGATTAAGAACAAAAGCAAAACAATTAGCGCATTGACAATTGACGTTTTGGAGTTTTTGGAATTCACGCACAGTTAAATATTATACCTATCACAATATTGCTGCAGTTCTTTCAAAATATGAGAATTCGTTCCATGCAAAATGTATGAAAAAATGAATTTTCGTCATAACTTTCTTTTTTGTGTTTGATGTTTTAATAGTTATTCTGTTATCGGGGGCGAAGACAAATCCAACAAAGATCATCAAAATCGGTCCAGTTATAAATAGAGTTATAAATAGTGTAACTAACCCGACTTTATTTTATATATTAAGATTGATGTGTAAGGGATCGAATAATGTTAATCCAAAAGTGTGTTTAAGGTACATCATAGGCAAAACAAGAATGATATTCTCAGATAGGTTTTTTTTTATTATTTAATGGTATGAGAGCCCAAAAAGGTAGGTTTTTAATTTGGACCTAAATTCTGTTGGGCTTTTTATGCTTGTTACGAATATAACTCGGTAGTTTGGTCTTCATCTTACAAAATTCACATTCATAACATTGAGCGAATACAAAAAAAAATTCTGCGTTTTATAAATTTTAATTTAAATATCCCACTAGAAGAATCTCTAGTTAGAAGCCTAATGGAATATAACTCTGTAGTTTGGTCTCCATCTTACAAAATTCACATTAATAACATTGAGCGAATACAAAAAAAATTTCTGCGTTTTATAAATTTTAAATTAAATATCCCACTAGAAGACTTAAAATATAATTTATCATTAAATATTCTAAAAATACACACACTAGAAGACAGACGTAAAATAAACGACTTAACATTTTTATTCAAAATACTTAACTCTAAATTTGACTGTTGAGAACTACTGCAACTCATAAACTTACGAATACCGACATTAACTACACGACAAAATACACTATTCTACTGTAGCATTCATAAGCGGAACTACATTGCCCACTCTCCGATACAACGATTTCACACTATGGGAAATCAATACTTAGGTGATATTGACATATTTAACATAAACTTGGCGAACTTTGTTGATCTTGTAAAAAACTTATTCCAAAACTAATCCTTAACATACCTATCTATTTTTTGTAAACCTATAAAATTGCTGTATTTTTGTATTTTTATGATTTGCGTGCTTTTTAATCTAATTTTATTTTTATTATTTCTTTATCTGCTTTATTCCTAAACATATCTGTTTTTCTGTAAACCTATGAAATCGCTATATTTTTGTATTTTAATGACACGTGTGCTTTCTTATCTAATTTTATTTTTATTATTTTACTACCAAACATGTAAAAGCCCTTCGGGCGTAAATTAATTAAATTTAATTTAATTTAAGTTCCGGAGGGAGTTTATTTCAAGCCTCAGGTCCAGACACTCCGAAAGCGCGATCTCCAAATTTAGTATTTGGCTTGCGTTTAGATTCCATTATTGAACCTATGGTTATGGTACCTACCTGCTTTAAAAAAGTTTGAAAAAAGACTGCGAGTGGGGACGTTTATTGGAACCCGACGCATGTGTCCACCCAGCTGTTAACTGGTCTGAATAAACCATTAACCTTGCTTTTTTTTTTTTACAGTGAATACCGCACAAGAATCTCAACTGCTCCCTCTGGAGCCAGTGAGACTGTGGCATCCCCAATTGGGGTATAGTGTGAGGCTGAAGATAGTGGGGAGGGGATGGAGGTGAGGAAGAGGAAGGTTGGGAAGTACCTGGCTATTCAGATCTGGTCACCAAACACGGCTAAAGCCATTTTTAAGCAACGTTTCAATTCTGAATGGTGGTCTTACACCAGGGCGATACTGATAGTATCTTCCACTCTGGAACATGCCGCAAATATACTATATATTATTTTAAATCAATTAATTGTGAAATAACACAAATTAATCAAATAAAATTTATTTGCGCATGCCGGGTTCGAACCCGCGACCTCCGGATTGTGAGTCAAGAGTCTTACCCACTGGACTACGGAGGTCGTCGTTGCTTGGCGTATAGTACGGATTTTATATTATACATTGTGTCCAGAAACTTGTGGTACAAGCGGGAATCTTGGTAATCTACATCACATCAAATCTGGAGTCGATTTTGCGGTAGACGTAACATTTTTTAGTTGAGCTTTCGTTTTCGAATAAATTGAAACTGAAGTTGGAATTTTTTACGTCAAATTTGAAAAAATCGGTAGCTACTATAATTTTTTTATTGTAATGAATAAGTTTTTAAAAAATCCAAAAAATAAGTTTTTTTTGGCTTTGTAGGTTGTAGGTTCAACAGTTTATTGCTTGCACAACTAATTTCCGGACACCATGTATAAAGAAAAATATTTTGCAGAGCCATCTGAAATTATGATTAAATGTTGTAATAAAGCAAAAGAAATCAAGCTGAGAGCAAACCGGTTTCTTCGATTTAAAATTGCTTCAAGACTTTCAGAGCAAGAGGGCTAAGTCACCATGGGGTCGCTAGTTAGAACTGCAAATAAATCAGTGTTTTAATTGTAAAAAATAATTTATTGTTTCACTAGCTCACCCGGCGAACTTCGTACCGCCTCAGAATCAAAAACTGTTGTGTTAACGTATTTCAATTTTTATTTTTATTTTTTTTTTTTTAACGTATTTCAATTTCATTTTTTATGTTAAAATGAATTAAGAAATGTTATTCACGTGGCAGCAAGGCATTTGCTTTATTAAAGCGAATCAAAATGATTCACATGGCATTATTGTACTACTTTCTGTTAAACTATTTGCTGGATGGGTTGCACTTGGGTCGATTCTCTTCATTGAAGTACCTCGTGATATACGACATTTTTGACCTGCTGACATACAACACGAAATGTTGGGCATACTACACCATTGACTTGTGATTCAAACAATGTTGGCCCACGAACATTCACCAGCAACAACCTAAAGTAGAAGCATTCGTCACTTTTTAGATAAACTGTGTAAATGCGACCAAGAGCATCAGTAGAGCGCAGAACCGGATGATCAGTAAACACATCGCCGTGCTTCCGACGTGGAAATCTCTTCGACGAAGCGTTCCAAGTGTAATAACGTGGCATCTCAGAGTAAAGCAACGTTCGGGCAAACAGATCACATTGGCAAATCGAAAAAAAACTGGACAACGTTATTGCTGGAGGTGTTTCAGCAAGTTTGGCAATATTCGATGTAATGAAATAAACTCGTTGACCATTCTCCAGATGCATCGCCAAATGTACAACAATGGAATGTCGTTCATGAATGGGGAATGAGAATATACGCCAAATCGCCTCATTGTAGCTCACCAACTTGATATATTTGTAGTTTGAACGCCAAAAACCGCCATATCGTTGACTTTTGTGACAAATTTGCAGATGTATTTGATTGACTTCACCGAATTGCAATAGGTAACCCACGTCACAATGCGCCTTGAATGTTTCGAAAAGAAGTGGCTGTTTTCCTGGAGTTGTGCAGACATACGTTCACCATTTGTCCCCTTTACGACTGTTGACATTTAGTGTGTAAGAAAGAGAGGCAGCATTATATGTTTAAGAACAAAACAAAAACAATCAGCACATTGAGATTTGACGTTTTTGAATTTTTGGAATTCAAGCAAACTGCAATATTATACCTACCTACCACAATATTCCTTCAGCTCTTTCAAAAGATGAAAATTCGTTCCATATTAAATGTATGAGGAAATGAATTTTCGTCATAACTTTCTTTTTCGTGAATTTTTGCGATGTTTTAATAGTTATTATCCTATCCGGGGCGGAGACAAATCCAACAAATCAAAGATCATCAAAATCGGTTCAGCCGTTCTTGAGTTATAAATAGTGTAACTAACCCGACTTTGTTTTATATATTATGATTAATAAACCATTCTGTTGATACATTTTAATAGTCTTAAAAAATACCGACATAGAATGGTTCTAGATTATTTGATCTTAGTAGAATACTGCGAGTAAAAAGGGTGTCCGGGGGTAAAGTGATTAACTTCGGGAGGTGATCCTACACGATACTTTTTTCGAAATTCCAATTTTTAGGGGTAGTTTTCTGGTAAAAAGTTAAAATTAGACCGGCGTGTGCGGGCGGCATTATTATTTTCCACTGTTGCCGAATCCCCGCTCCAAGCGCTCAGTGTTGAATTCGAATGTAACAATTTTATTCGCGTAGTAGTGTTTCACTTTAAAAACTTTATTGTTGTGAGTCAAAACTTGTTGATTTAATGTGTCTTTATCTAGTGTGTATTTATTAAGACTGACTTAAAGGAACAACTTCATTCAGTGCGTGTTTTTTTCAGACTTACCTTTGTTTATTTAGTTGTAGACTTGCCTATCTGTAAAAATGGTGTTTATTTGTGCGTAATTTTGTCATTAAATTATTGTACTAATACCGCGTAATACTACCGCGTGTACAAATGTGCGTAATTTTGAATTATACGGTCAATGCCTTACTTTACCTACAAAGAACGGGCAGATATTCATTAATGAGATACGCCACAATGTACGAATTGATAATAATATTACTTTACGTTTACATGCTTGCTTACAAGATGAAGGTGGACATTTTGAAAATTTGTTAAACTAGTTAAAAGCGATGACATTAGTTAAGTGTTCAATTAGTTTATAACAATTTAATCGTCAAAAGCGTGCCTTCAATTGTTACTTAAGTGCAGTTATCTTTTTACATTTGATTTAAAACATACGATCTGTATAAACGTCAAATTCTCGGTCTTGTTATTGTTTACAAACGGTTTACATGGATTCAGGCCAAATCACACCAAGCAACGTTGCAACAAGTACGCCCGGACTTTGTTGGGTAAGTGCTGCCTTACACTAAGGATTTTTAGTAGGTATCTCTTTTTGTATGAGAAAAAAAAGTTGGAATTTCAGAAAAAGTTATTAATCTTTTTTACTCCTACCATAATGTAGAATCGCCTCCCGAAGTTAATGCACTTTACCCTCGAACTCCCTGTATATTATTTATCATGATGAAATAAAATCCAACGACCGATGTATAAAATAATACTTGGTCGATGGATCCAACGAAATTTGTCTAAGTAGGTATACTTTTTACGGTTAAACTGATGTTCCTTCCTTTTGTATTATTGAAAATTCTAATAATTTTAGTTCATCGCTGCTTAATGTTTAAAAAATGATTCTTAGATTAGTTTCACCAACTTTTTTTTTTTTTTACATGAGCTCCACACAGGAGGCCCTGAGGAAAATAATTTCTCTCAGGGCCTGTGTCATCTTTGAGGATGCTGTGTGGAGGGTTTTTTAAGGAAAGGAAGGAGAGGAGAGTTCTGGGAAGGAAAAAGGTTTAAGGGGTGGGTAGGAATCTGTCCCATGAACCCGAAGAGAATAGGGAATAATGCACTTTCTGCTAAATATTTTTCTAGTTCAATTCAATATTGCAGACCTTTGGATTCCTAACCTAGGGTTTACCGGTATGGTACTGAAGTCTTCTATAAACTAGTAATTATTTGAGCAGTGTAGGCCTTTCAGAGAATTGAATTACAAACCCCTATATATTGATTGTCGAGAAATCGCTACACTATACAATGCCGGAACTCGAAATGGCAGCTCTGGTTGGTGCCAATGGAAAAGAAAAAGAATATGTGGTTTAGTTTCTGACTAGTGCTTTCGGAGGACAGACGTTCCGCTGGTTCTGTGGGAGGTCATTGGAAAGCGACGCTCTTCGAAAAACGAGAATGAATCTTTAGCTGACAATAGTTTTTAAATTATTTGGTTAACTAAATGTTAATCCTTTTATAATTTTTATCATCGTAATAATGATAATAGTGCCCATCAATATGACTTGTGTTAGGAAGGTTAAAATAAAATAAAATCTTGAACTGTAATAAATTAAATTAAATATTTCTCGAATCGGGTATCACAAGATAAACAGTTAATGAATTAATTTAAAAAAAAAAACAACATTTTTTGCTAATAGAGTTATCCACTAGCCTTCCAACATCCACAACGGAAATAACAAAAATAAGAACAACTCTGGATGAACAGGATGCTTAAATTACACTTCCATTCATCAAAACACGAAACCGAGCACTATTCTGCCTTCAACGAGCAATTTCGCTAGATTATTATTCGGCATGCCTTCTCTTTCTCGCGCGGCTTGTGACCAACACGCTTGTGCGAGAGAGACGGACGGTGAACAAAGGGTAATCGATGTTTGGCGCAGAACCCGTGGATTTGTATTTAGAATAGGAGCTAATCAACATTGTATCTGTGATGCGTATTGTCAAGTTCGCACCGATGCGTGTTGAAAATAATGTCGACTAAAACATACAGTTTCGACACTCGGTTAGAGAGCATCGAAATATGAGGTAGTAGATTCGGTTCAATTTGTGGGGTGAGTATGGGTGCCGCCGCCCCGGGAACCATTTATCGAATAACCAACACCTCCTCCATAGGTCACCCCATGTGGTTCGTTGATTAGTGCTCGGGCTCATAGGGGTGAAGTTTGTCCGAGTCTTGGCAGCGGGTGCGTCTGCCCATCAGTCAATTATTATCACCAGCTGCGTGGCAGGTCGGATCGGGAGAGACTAGCTGTGGGAGACGGAGACGAGACTCTCATAACATAGTTTTGTTTGACGTTTTGGAATGTGTAAATTCGTGGAAAGATCCCCCGGTGTTGCAAGCTTATACCATTTTTATTTATTTATTCCCTGTCAATATCGTATATCAACAATGAAACTGTGCTAGGGATATCGATGTAAAATCATTGGAAATTACTTTTATATATCTATTATCGCCCTTTTTCGGGGCTTTTACATATGAATAGAAAGAAATATATACAGTATTATTAATTATAATTATATCCCTCTATTAGTGTTCTGGGCAAAGAGGAATACATATGGTAGTTAGTTCCAGAATTACTGCACTGAAATAAATCCTGACTTCTAGTATTACGTAGTAGAATCCGGAAGCTTATCAATTCGAGCAATCGGACTGTCAACTAAATCATTTAGAATTTTATACAGAAATACCAAGTCAGTGAAAGTTCTTCTGTATGACAATTTGAGCATATTCATATCATTTAAAATAGTGTTGTAGTTCAACATAATTGATGGAATACTATTTTATAATTAAGAAAACGTAAGAATTTGTTTTGTATTCTTTCAACAGCTTGTACATGTATATTGTAATATGGGTTCCAGACGGGAGAATTGTACTCAAGTTGACTTCTAACATATGCAAAATATAACAGTTTAACACACTTTATATTGTTAAAATTTCTAGTTAGCCTAGTTATAAATCCCAACATTTTTAAACGACTTCAAAAAGAAGGAGGTTCTCAATTCGACTGTATTTTTTTTAATGTTTGTTACCTCAGAACTTTGGACTGGGTGAACCGATATTAAAGATTCTTTTTTATTTGAAAGCTGGTGCTTTCCGTGTAGTTCCGTTTTAATTTGGTCATGGCATCCATAAGAAAACCATTAAGTCTTAAATTTGCATTAAGTATGTGCGCGACAAATGGACGAATAACTCAATATCATGCCAACCGATTTCGATGATTCTTTTTTTATTGGAAAGGATGTACTTCAAGGGTAGTTTGATGAAGGTTTGATTAAGTTCTGACTATCGGATCCATGACAAAGTAACGGAAATATTCAATTCTTAGGAGCAAATTAACGAAGCTCGGCCGAATCTCTTAATTTGACCCTAACGTCGTTATGGTCAAATTATGTCTGTCTCATATGAGCAGCACTTTAGTAGGCCTACCCATATTCAGACATATTAGTTAGTGTACTTGAGATTCACTAAAAATAAAAAAAATAAACAAAAATTTTAACAAAACAAAAAATCGACTTCAAAAAATACACTAAAAAGTAAAAAAATAATTTCGTATTCTTCTACAACCTCGTAATCAACTTACTTTTTCTACTCATCAATACGAAGGTACGATTGTTATTTTTGGAGTCGGTGTCAGCAAAGGTACCCGGCCCGGCGTCTTCACTTGTCAGCTCCTCTCACCTCTCGCCTCTCACCTCGTCAAGTCGCTTGTGCGACACAAGCACATCTCACCTATAACTATGTATGTAGTTACAAACCTACCCTGACTGACACCGAATCCAAAAATAACAATCGTACCTACATATTGATGAGTACAAAAAGTAAGTTGATTATGAAGTTGTAAAAGAATACGAAATTACTTTTTTACTTTTTAGTGCATTTTTTGAAGTCGTTTTTGTTTTGTTAAAATTTTTGTTTATAAAGTCTATGTATCCGATTTTGTAAAGTTATCGATTTCACCATGCTAGCCGTCCAGAAATTTGGTGAATTTTTCAGATGGTCAAAATATTTCCGCTTTACAATAAAATGCAAATAAGTGAAAAATTTCTGAACATATCTTAAAACTGTAAACTATTTTTGAAAGGTAATGAAATACGCTTTAAAACTTTTTAATTCAAAATAAACATATAATTTTTGAAATATATAAATTTTGCATGCCAACATAAAAAAGTTTTTAAAATGACTCACCTCACGTTTTTTCTAACTAAAATTAATATATGTGATAACGAAAAAAAAAATAAAACACTTTCATATTTTATTAGGCAAATAAACATTATTGTTTCCTGACTTTTTTGTCTTTTCATATAAAAATAATTAATAAAAATTCTCGAAGTTTCTAATACTTCTTCAAATTTTGGTGGTATAAAGGTATACATTTTACTCTTTTGGTGGTTATTTTTTAGATTTTACTATAAAGCATAGTGTTTTAATAACGATTAAAAAATATTTTTCACTCTGATAGTAAGGGAGTTACAGCGATTTATATGAGACATTTGAGCTGGGACAAATACGGTCTCCTGCCATTCAACGGGCTAGAGATCCAGGTGTCTACAGGGCAGTACAGTACGTCTATTCTTCTTCTTCTTGTGCCCTGTCCGTTCAACGGACGTTGGCTATCATGTTGGCTATGCGGACTTTGTTTACTGGAGCCCGGAATAGCTCCACGGTAGACTGGCCAAACCACTATGTCTATGTATATGTAAAAGCCTAAATAAAACTAAATATTGTGGTATATTAGTAACTGAATTGTAGGTATTATATGGACATTGGGTACCTAACCGGACCTTTAGCATGCTCACTGCTCAGTAATGTATCGCATACGTTCTGTACTTGGTCCCAGTGATAAATACTCCTTGACGTTATAGATCAGGTTGCAATTATTTTGAATAAAAACGGAACAACAAGGAGGGACATCCGGTGAACCAAGTAAGAAGCCTACCTGGGGTGACCAGGTTTTAATTTACCAATTGTCCTTTACGAAATGCGAAATAATTTAGTGTGGTTGAATCTTAGCTATCGATTGTACAAATTACAACCTCCATATAAAAAAACGAGTTTATGAGTCGCTAATATTGTCTTCGTTATTTAAATATTAAAATTTGAGGTTTTACTCATAAAAATGTTCGATTTTAGAAACAACTCATTTAGGTCTCATTTAAATCGTTGTGTCTCCCTTACCATCATAGTAAGGGAGACATAATATGATCTGAAAATGTATTGGAAAGAAAAAACGCCAAAATTAAAATCTAAAATAAACCTTAAATGTACACCTTAATTATCATGAAACACCGAAAAAAATATGAAACTTGTGAATACCTACGTTGTTAAAATCAATAACCTGCTAATTGCCTCTTTGGAATAGAATTCATAATAAATGTAATATTGAAAATGGTTCGGCGCTTGGCTGAACCCCTGTTGTGTATTCTAGTAACTAATCATCAGTCGGTAACGTAGATACCTAATCCAGTCGGTTGTCTAGTTGTGTGTTGTTTATTTTGATTGTATGTGTTTCCTTCGCCAGCATTTTTTATAAATATAATGTGGGCCTTTAATTATCCTCTTTTTATCCGAAGCAATAAACAAACTAGAAGTGTCTTAGATCCCCGGGACCGAGTCGTCGTGGATCATATTACATGTAGAGTGAAAGAATAGTGCAAGTCTTATCTAAATATCATTCGGCGAAATAGATTTTCAAAAATAAATACAATGTTAAGGGCACTAAATTGGCTAACCTTGAAACAGATGGCTAACCTTGAACACGATGATATTTATTCATAAAAAAGTGACCTGTTATCAAAATACGGTGACCGGACAACTCAGAATGAAACCAACTCAGAATCACCTCAGAAAAGTCATTAAGAGTGATGATAAAAAAATATAAAAAATTGGTTAAATAGGTTAAGTTAGGGTAGGGTTGCCGGCTATTTTAAAATTATTTTTTCATAGCTTTTAATGACCTTTCTGAGGTGTTTCTGAGTTGGTTTCATTCTGAGTTGGCATGGAACCCAAAATACTTATTAAATAAAATTACATACAATAAAGATATTCACAGACAAAACATAAGGACGTGCAAGGAAATCAGGCTACAAAAAAGGACAACGCGAATACGCAGAACAGTTTACTGTAAAAAGGGATAAAGCTTTACAACACGCTACCAGAAACTTTAAGTCCACACCAATTGGAAGGTTCAAGATGTATTGTAGGATCTACATCAAACTGGAAAAAATATATTATGCAATATGTAATATTATAATTAATTAGAAATTTGTAAACTTGAATGTACAAATTACCAAGATAAAAGTAATAAATAAAATAAAGTAAAACTGTAAATAAATTGTCGAATACTTTTTTTGTCATTATTTGTTTTTGGGGTGTTATGCCGTGTTGCGGTACCATTTTTTTGGAACCAGTTCTCATTGTAGCATGCCTGATTATGGAGGCAATTGAAATCTACAACCATTTTGAAGTTACTGTAATACCAGCTTGTAGAGTAGTGGAGCTGGCAACACGGTATCGCTTCCAAGTAAATAAGAACACATTTAACCACTAGCAATTACACATCTGCCGGATCTGCCCTGATGATGGACACTGCAACGCTGCCCGAAACTTTGGCTAAAGAAGGAGGTAGCGCAACTCGGCAAAACAACCCAAAAACAAATAACGAAAATACTTTTGGCCGTGAAAATCTAAAAACGTATCTGTAGAATATTTATTTGAATGGAGTGCATTTCATTATACACACGTCATGGTCACCCTTAATCTAAAACAATTGCTGCCTATCTGTGGGCAGGTACTAGAAACAGGTTATGTCGGGATGTAACCGATCTAGCCTTCTGTAGATGGGCATAATCTCAATCTCAAACGGTTTGCCTTCGATATCACAGCAAACTGGATAGGTACAAGTGAAGCCGTATACAAGAAAAATAAACTAGTGGTTCTGTAGACCTCACGTCCAGTTGCGATGCGTGACTTTTCAGAGAGCTGGAGTGCTGAGGTTGAAAAATACGACATTATTGATGTTGTTGTAGCTGAATATTTTTTTTACATTAACTCCACACGGGAGGCCCTGAGGAAAATAATTTCCCTGAGGGCCTATGTCATCTTTGAAGATGATGTGTGGAGGGTTTTTTTGAGGAAGGAAGGAGTGAACATGGGTCTTGAAGAGACCCATGTTGTAGGAGGAAGGAAACACAGAGGCCGGCAAATCGTTCCACATCCGAGCCGTTGAACTCATGAACGAGTCATAGAAACGACCCGTTCTCATGTGACTAATGTCAAACGTGTACAAATGTTAGGCGCTTGTTTGGCGTGTTTCCCGACTATGCACCGGTGCCGAGGGGATCAATGACACTAGTTCCTCGGAGCATCTTCCATTGTAATACCGCTAGAACAAGGACAGAATTCCCACCTGACGCCTATGCTCTAAAGATTGCAGTCCGTCTGTTAAGATGGGAGAATCTATCAAACGGACCGCCCGTTTCTGCACAGACTCAAGGGTATTTTTTTTAGGTATTTTGGAGCTCCAGACCAGAGGTGGCTGTCAAATTCAACCGTGTGTATTCTTGCTATTTGTACAGGGTTAGCAGTTGTGTACTATTAAAGTATCTGCGGGCCCTGTACAGTACACCCAGTTTCTGAGAGGCTACCTTAACTCTAAATGGAAATATTTTTCTAATTTTCTCTTATTTAGGCCCAGTTGGGAGGCGGGTGTGTGTACCGCCACTTCGGGAATCATTTAGTGGATAACCAAGACCCCTGCCATATGTAATCTCAGGTGGTTCCTTACATTTGGTGACTTAGCAGGGGTGTCAGGGTTCATGGGGTGAGGTTTGTCTAGGTCTTGGCCGTACATACGTTTGCCCACGTGTTGCGTGGCGGGCTGGATTGGGAGAGACTGATTGTTGGAGATATTTTATCTCTCCTGCCGGACTCTCTCAACTCATCGCCTTGTACGCAGTGGGGGGGGGGGGGTGTGGATTCATACATCCGTCACTCCTGGACACATTGACCCCCAGATTCCTACCCACCCCTCATTCCTTTTCTTTAAATGCTACTTAAGACATTTCCCATGAGAGTTTTGCTGTAGTAATTGACTCTAGGTTGAGAGCCGTTACCGAGGACACAAGAGTTTTCAGAGGGGCTGAGGTTGAAACTGATCACTTTCTGGTGGTATCAAGAGTAAACCTCTTTCGCGGATGGCGCTCTTAAGTGAAAACGGTATCAGCCCCAACAAGAGTCAAAATAGAAAAACTGCAAAACGATTTTGTGAGAAGTGAGTATGAGAATTGTGCAGAAATGAGATTGAATGCGAAAGAAATGGACGGTCTAAGCATAGAGGAAACATGGAACCACATAAAGGTTAGTCTGTGCGAATCTGCTATAGACGTGTGTGGAATAAGTAAGCAAGGTAGGAAGAAAGGTGATGCATGGTGGGATGACGACATCAAAGCACTGGTCTCAGAGAAGAAGAAAGCTTGCTTACGTCTGATAGCTACTGACAGTGCTTCAAGCGAAGAGAGAGATAGAGCGAAAGAAGAATACAAGGAAAGCAAGAAAAGAGTAAGTGTTGGAGTGAAAGAACGAAAGAAACGCCTGGAAGATGAAGAGGGAATAAAAATGACAAAACACTTCCAAGAAAACATTAAACTGTTTTGGAAGGAAGTCAAAAGGTCCCGGAGTGGCCCAGAGAACGGAAGAATGAAAGTGATAAAATCGAAAGATGGAAGAATGTTGACGAATGAAGAAGAAATAAAAGAAAGATGGATGAAATATTTTGAGGAAGTCTTCAAAAGCAACCCGGGTGATAGTGAGTCCAGCGTCGAATCGGTTATGAACGATGACGGAGTGAATGTTATCAAAATCAGTATGGATGAAATAAAAAAATCTATTAAATGCATGAAGAATGGTAAGGCTGTTTTCAATTTTCAATTCGGTGCCGGCAACCCGGGCGTTTATTTATTATTTTTTATGTACAATATGATTTTTTTTTCCTTACCCTCCTCACTAGACAAAGTCTGTTCTGAGGCAGGTAACTAACAATTTCTAATTACATAAAAACAAATAAGTGGTAAAACAAAGAAAAAAGGAAACATATATATTAATGTAAAAATAATAATAAAAAATAAGAGGAAAATCAGAATTTAAAAACAGAGTAGAAAATAGAAAATATATAATATTAGATATTAAGAATATTACTTATCTCTCTTCTTTCCTTGACATTCAACCAGTTTAAAAATCTTTTGAAAACCCAGTTCAAATTATTAGATGCGACGTAGGTCTTTGTTTGGGCTACAAACTTATTGAATATATATGGTGCCAAGTAAGATTCATGTTTTTTTGCAAAATTTGATTTGATATATGGTACTTGTAGTTGATTGTGTGTGTTTGCTCTTGTGTATTGCGAGTGAGTAATGAAGTGTGGTGATATTTTTATGCAGTTTTTGTAATGATCTTCTTTATGAATAGTTTATTTATGTCTAATTGTTGATCATTATCTGTTCTGTCGGATGTTGATAAGGCTTTCTAAACATAATTCTGATTATTGTTTTATGATTAATTTTAAGTGATTTGAGGTGAGTCTCTGCTGCTGCTCCCCATACTGAAATACCATACATTAGAATACTTTGACAGAGTGCATAATATATATTTTTTAGCTGAGGTAGTGACATAATGTTTCGAATTGTTTTGAAGATGTAAGAGATTTTCCGTATTTTTTTGTAATTAGGTTAATTTGGAGATCCCATTTTAAGTTATTGTCAACAGTTAAACCGAGATATTTAATATTTTGCGCATAATCAATTTTGTCACAAACACAGCGTAAGTTAGTTAATGAGGTAACTGTGCAGGGGTGAAGATGTAGTTGTGGGCGACTATCTGGCTGACCAGCTAATGTTTTACTGAAAGTTAAGTATTTTGTTGGTTTCGACAATATTGCTGCCGAATACTTTAAAGGAGATAGCCATATTATTCTCACATGGTTGTGCAAACTTTTTAACCAATGTTTAGAGGAGGGTTACACGCCATTAGATTGGAGAAGGGCTGTAATCATGCCGTTGTACAAAGGTAAAGGGTCACGCATGGAATGTGGGAATCATAGGGCTATTAGCCTGCTAAGTTCTGTCGGCAAGCTGTATGGAAGAATATTGATTGAAAAGGTAAGAACGGAAACAAAGGATAAAATATGGGATGTGCAAGGTGCCTTTATGAGTGGAAGGGGATGCATGGACCAGATTTTCTCCTTGCGTATGCTCACTGAGAAGTTTCTGGCGAAAAACCAGAAACTTTTCTGCGCCTTTGTAGATCTTCAAAAAGCGTACGACCGAGTCGACATGAAAAAGCTATGGAAGGTGTTGTCCAAGTATGGAGTGAATACAAATCTCATACAGGCAATTGCGTCTCTGTACGAGGGAAGCGTTGCATGTGTTAGGGTGAACGGTGATTTTACGGGGTGGTTTGACATCACAAAAGGTGTTAAGCAAGGCTGCGTAATGTCACCATGGTTATTCAATCTATACATGGATAATTGTATGCAAGAATTGAAAGATGTGGGATTGGGCGCGAAATTGAATAGTCTGAAAGTATGTTGCCTGTTGTATGCTGATGACGCGGTGCTGATTTCTAACACTATGGAAGATCTACAGTCTCTAGTATCTAGGATGAACGAAGTATGTATGAAGAATGAGTTAATGATGAATGTAAGTAAGTCTAAAGTCATGGTGTTTGAAAGAGAGAGTACGAAAACAGTGTGCGATATAGTAGTGAATGATGAATACTTGGAGCAGGTGGATGAGTTTGTTTATCTGGGTAGTATGTTTACGAGAGATGGGAAGGCTGATAGAGATATTGAAAGGAGGGTAAATGCCGGTAACTCCATTAATGGAGGACTGAATGCCGTTGGAGCTAATAAAAAACTTTCAATAAAAGCGAAACTAGCAGTCCACAATGGAGTCCTGGTACCTACCCTGATGTATGGCAGTGAGGCATGGAACTGGCAGAGGAAGGATGAAAGTAAACTGAATGCTGTTGAAATGAGATCCCTGAGACGTATGTGTGGTAAAACCATGTATGATCGTGTGAGAAATGTGGATATCCGCAAAGAATGTAATGCTGATGTAAGTATAATGAGCAAAATTAAGAAAGGGACCCTCAGATGGTTTGGGCACGTAGAGTGAATGAACGAAGAAAGTAGTGTTAAAAGAATATATGATGCAAATGTGAATGGTAGAAGAAGTCTGGGTCGCCCGAGGAAGACATGGCACGATCAAGTAAATCAGATACTTGAGACGGGCCATGTCAAAAGTCAGAAAAATAGAAGAGTATGTATGAGACGATGTATGAATGTGAGTGAGGCAAAGAGTGTGTGCCAAGACCGAGTTGTTTGGCGGTCCGTCCTGTCTCGATGGTTAGTTAGTTTGTTAGTTTTGCTGTAGTTTAACGAGTCGTCTTTTATTGAGCATTCCCACTATTTTCACTTAATTATTATCGTTTTCAATATTAGCGCGCCCCCTCTAACATTCGTGAGGGAGCGGGCCGTATCGGCAGAGACGGGACGAGAAATAAAAGGCGTCAGTCAGTGTAGTGAGTCAGTCTTTATTGTTGCGCTACGTAGCGAGGTCGGAGCGGAACGTAGTGACAGTGGTGCCGTTAGTGATGCTGCTGCGTTGCTGATGAGTGAAGAAGGTCAGGAGACTACGGCGGTGAAGATCACTGGTCTTCAGGGAGCCGGCGTGTTGCTCTACACCATGGCGGTGTAGAAGTGACCTTGGTTCAGGCGGTCGACCGTCGTCGTGTTGACGAGGTATGGCGGTTGTGTGGCCTTTGAGTCGACACACACACGTGACGCAGGTAGGAACCTTGAGAGGCGGTGAGGATGCTGGTTGCTGGCTCGTTGCCGGTTGTTGGTGCTGGCTCGTTGCCGGTTGCTGGTTGCTGGCTCGTTGCCGGTTGTGGTTGCTGGCTCGTTGCCAGTTGTGGTTGCTGGCTCGTTGCCGGTTGGTGGTTGGTGAAGTTCCTCGAAGGTGCTGGAAATGTTCCTGGTGTCACACTAGACAAATGTTGTTCACTGCTGACTGCGCGGGGCCGGTTCCCGGCGCAGGCACGTACTTAGTCGCGGCACTGCTCGGACTGTGTTGCTTGACCGATGAATGAAGACTGAACTGAGACTCAGCGAGCTAGCGCTTGCTTATATACTCGCGGCGAGTAATTAATCTCACGGTAGGCAATGCTCGGTGAATTCACGCAAAGCTGATATATCGCTCGAACTTTCTGCGGGCACTTGTATGGTACAGCCACACGTTCTAGGCCTTTCGCGTAAGTGGCGGAATTATTATTTACGAGGCGGCGCGGCCGGCCGTAGTAACTGTCTGTAGGTATTTCGTAGTTTCGTAGGCACAAGTGGCCGCCACATTCGTATTTACATATCTCCCCGTCTCCCCGTCGTTCGTTTTGAACGCTTAGGCCCTCCGTTCATGGAGATACTTTCAAACTACGTGATTGAGACGCAACCACAAGTACCCTGCATATATACTACTTTTTAATGCTGGTTTCCGGACATGGCGCTACCCGAAATATACTGAACTTGATCATTTTTCACGTGCAGCCGTAGAGTTAACACGATGTCAAGCAATGTCAAATGACTTTTTTCCAACATCAATCCATGCCTTCTCCACTAAATCCTTTCTTACATATTCCGGTAAAGTGATTCTGGTAAACACGCATTTTTTCCCACTTCCAAAACAAAACTAACATTACTTTCATCTTCCGACGCCATTTCTGTCAAACGTCAAACGAATAAATATCAGACACAAATGATGCGACGCGTCGCGTGCGATCAGCACCGTCGGTATCGTGATACTGATTAAACTGACACCCGCCGCGTAGCGCCGTGTACGAGAACCAGCAAAATCGTAAGGGGGTTACTTACGGTCGGTGCGCATGATACGCGCAAGAGGATCGAGTAGCTTGTAAGTAGCATCATGTACGGAGGCACTTACTGATTGCGGCGTTAGTATACAAACTTAGGGCCGGTTTTATAACCATCCGTTCGTCACGCTTGATACCATTTTTAAATAATATTTTGTCTACCGCTTGATTTTGCCGTTTTATAAACATTCGCAAAGCTACCGGTCGGTTACGTAGCGGTTAATGCTTTACGGACCGATTTTGGTCAGTTAAATGGATAACGATCCGTTTGCTGACGTCTTTTAACAGTTGTAATTAGGAAGTTGTTTTGGTATATTTATGGAAGTTGTTCTCGGCGCTCGCTTATTTATTTATTATCGAAATCGGTCAGTAACGCCAGCCCAGCTTTATTTATTTTATATATTAAATAACATTATTTATAAACAAGTTCTGCTATGTAATTATTATTATGCGTGACAGCTGTTTCGCCTAGTTTGATAATGCCTTCAAAAGTCAAAACAGCTGTCACGCGTAACAATAATTAATAATGACATAGAAGAACTCGTTTATAAATAAACTTAATAATAATATTAGAAATTAAATTATAGAAATGCTTAGAAATTTTTTCCAGAGCTAATAGCTCAGAAATGCACAAAATGATTTGCAAGGCAGATATAAACATTACATCTTTAATTTTATATGACGAGAATGCCAACATATTCAATTATCTCAACCAAACGTATGTTGACAAACTTTCTTCAAATAAATGGTTGAGTATTTGAGAGTTGAGCGCAGAAATAGAAGGATTTATGCTTGCCATTCAAGATAGAGTCATTAATACTAAAAATTATAGGAAGCATATAATCAAAGATATAAATCAAATTGATGATTTATGAAGAAAATGTTTGGTTTTTCCGCAAACTATAGAACATATTATATCGGGATGTTCTATATTAGCGCCGTCCGAGTATACATTTAGGCACAATCAGGTTTTAAAAATAATCCACCAAATTCGGTAATTAAACATAACTTGATTGACTGCCGTAATATAGTACCATATTACGAATATGGACCAAATTCATTTTTAGAAAATGAATTTAATAAAATATATTATGATAAAACTATACTAACAGACAGAACAATTAGTCATAATAGACCTGACATAGTTTTACATGACAAAATTAAAAAAAATAACTTATATCATTGATTATATATTCCAAATTCCTGTAATATTCAAAAACTGTTTCTGAAAAAATTAGAAAATACACAGATTTAGGAAATGAGATTATAAAATTTGGCATTCTCGGACTATAAAAATATTACCATTTGTTATTTTGGCTACTGGCATTATACCTAGGTCTCTGATTCAAAATTTAGGCGTATTAGATTTGTCAAAGAATTTATATATAAAAATGCAAAAATCGGTAATTTTAAATACATGTAGGATTACAAAAGATTTTTTAAATATTTATATTGAGGGATCAGTAGGATTTATAGGTTCAATTAGGAATTCCACAGAGCCGAACCCTCTGATATGAAAATATCTGGAGTCGGTGAATTATTTTCCCATCTGGTCTCTGGTAGGTTGACATGTTGTTCTTGTATTGTTTTGTAATTATAATACTTATATAGTGCAATTGCATAACGTGGATTGACGAGATGATCATTTGGGAAGTGTGTGAAAGGGTTAAGTTTTTCCTGGGGGGAAAATTAAACCCGGACATTTAAATCTGGTGCGTAAAATATAAGAGATATAAAAACTAAAATGGGGTTCTACAAATTAAAACTAATAACAATACATAAGTTATTAGTAACACTATGTTTCTAAGCTCTGAGATCAATGATGCAAGCAGCTGGCGATTTTACAGGAAACTCCTAGTCGACGCATCCGTACAACAATACAAGTAGTGAATTGTTATACGGAGAGTGACCCAAGTAATAAAACTTTGTGACTAAATGTAACCGATAACAGTTAGTAATACACATTTGTTTATAATACGTCAAATAAGATAACGAACGGATAGCGGTCCGTTAACGAACTGAAATTTGATACTTCGTTTATAAAATCGGCCCAAGCAAGGTAGTTAAAAGAGTCTGTAAGTCAGTTTTTTTTCTTATTTCATTACCACTAATTTAATTAATGTTAATCGTGAATAGTTTGAAAACTCAAGAGGAGAGCATTCATTTATATCTTACCGATGGTTATCTCTGTCACCAACAGCATATTGAACTATGTTATCTCCCAGCCTGCAAGACTAACTTGCCAATGGTCATGCCGGTCGGGAGAGCAATCTTGCTGTTGAACAGAATCAATTCGGATATCGACATACGAGTATTTAGCATTAATGAAGACGTTTGAATACATTGGTTAATAAATACATTTATTATTTATTTAATACCACCGTTTTGTAAGGTTTTTGAAATAATAAATTGGCCTTATAAATACTTTAACCGAGGTACTGATAGACTTTCAATCAAATAATTGATTGGCCATCGATTAAAAATTAAAAATATTTACTTTAAAAATTGATTCAGATCAGATCGGTTTACGTTATGAATACAAAAAAAAATATGCTTTATATAATTTGAAGTTTTTCCTATCGATTGGCTTAAGTGGAATTTAATTAAAATTGTAAATTATTTTGTAAAAAATATAAGCGTTAACTTCTAAAAAATGTATTTTCCATTAGAAATGTATGAACGTAAGTATGAAACAACTTTAAAAAATACGATATTATCAATGAAGACAAAATTAGCGACAGTGAAGACAATGAAGACAACTGGGCTAATAGAACCCTTTGATGAGCCCAGGGTCCCATTAGCTCAATAGTAGAGCCCCGGCAAGGCTAGAAACTTTGGTTCAATTCCTAGATAAATATGACCATATATTTTTCTGATTTTTCCGTTTTAGATTTTTGTTTATTCTTCTACATATCTAATATTGTCTTCGGTGATTAGTTATTCAATTTTTGTTTTTACTCATTAAATTAAAATAAAAATGATTTTTTGACTAAGATTATCTTTGACAGTTTCCCTTGATTAGCTTTTTTTCTTGTATGAATAAAAATCACAAATCACACTAAAATCGACCGTTTCAAGACTTCGTTTGCCAAAACATTTCTATGCTTATCTCCTATTTTTGTGGTTGTTTAAGGAACTTTAAGAGAGCACACATGTTTGCCCTGTGTATTCCCACTAAAGTGAAAAACAAGTGAAAAATGTATGTTTATTTATTTATTATAAGAACTTTGTACATTGCATAGATTTTTGTGTTATTTCATCCGCTGGCATCCCTGTGTTATGGCGGGTGTGGTTTACAGTAGTTTACACCAAATGTGCCTTATATCGCCACTAATATAAGTCACAGGCATAAAAATCGCTTGGCAAACGGATTCTAGAGGTCACGATTTTAAACGCAAATGTGATTTTTATTTATTTTATGAATAATTTTATAAGAAAGAAAAACGTTAATCAATGGAAGATGTCACAGATAATTTCAACCCTAAAATAATGTCTCTAAAAAGTTTTTTTCTTTTAAAGTGTTTCGTCACGTTTGGTGACGAAAGTGCCCAGGTTCATCGGGTGGGGTGTGTTCGGGTCTTGACGACGGATGCGCCTGCCCACCTGCTGCATGGTGGGCCGGCTGGTCTCTGTCGACCCACTGTGGATTCATACTCCCATCATACCTAAACACTGACCCCTAGATTTCTACCCACCCATCATACTTTTTTCCTTCTTAGAAATTCCTCTTCATTCTTTCCTTTAAAAAAAAACCTCCCCATGGCATCACCAAATATTACATAGGCTCTGAAGGAGATTATTTTCCTCGTGAGCGGTTAATGTAAAAAAATCGAGTGCAGTTCACACGCGGTAGAAGTGAAACCTCAATCAATCACAATCACAATTTCAATCAATCGGAGCCTTAAAAAGCGAGCTCAAGTTTTTTTATCAATTATTGTTTTGTGTTTATTTTATAACTGGGCAGTAACATTGAATTGAATTAAAGCTATTGAAATTTTAATCGAAGGCGTTTTAATGGGTACTTTCATTGTGGTCTTTATGATTCCCTTTTGAATTATATGTGCCTACTTATGTGTAGCAGATCCCCATCCTATGATTCCATATTCAATTCGAGAATGATATAACGCGTAGTAGACTTTTTTCATATCCTTTTTGTTTACCATATTTCTCAGATTTTTAAAGAAATATATAAGGCTTGTGAGTTTTTCCGTAAGATTAAGATTGTCATCAATTATTATTTTGTGTTTGTTCTATAACTTTATTTATTTATTTATTTAGTATAGATACATACAAAAGATAGTACAAAACACATATTAGGAAGCTTTGCCTGTCCAACTAGGAAAGTTTCCCGTACCAGGACAGACAAACTGGGCAGTAACATTAAATTGAATTAAAGCTATTGAAGTTTCAATTGAAGGCGTTATGGGTACTTTCAGTATGATTCCCTTGTGAATTGTATGTACATATGTGTAGCAGATCCCCATCCTATGCTTCCATATTGAATTCGAGAATGATATAACGCGTAGTAGACTTTTTCGTATCCTTTTTATTTGGGAGGCGGTTATGCGTACCGTTGCCCCGGGAACCATTTATTTGATAACCAACACCTCTGCCATAGGTCACCCCAAGTGGTTCGTTATATGTATTTGTATATGTATTTCCTATAATAAAATGCAATACATTAATCTTTGTGAGGTAACTATCAATAAAATGGCTTATAATTATGACGACTTTTATTTAAAGTCGAAAAAGTTACAAAAAAGCCATATTAATTCTTATTTTATTCAACTAATAATACTGTATTAATTTAACTGTAAACAAAAAATAATCTACACGTACCTGCCTTTTTCCCTTCACCACCACGAGAAATTTGAAACCGGCACAACAAACAAACAGCAAACTTATTATTTTCACTGTTTATGTCGAAATATTGCCAAATAGGCGATCTTTTTTCACTGAATATCCGGCCGCCGGATATCCGGCCATCCGGCCTTGCAGCTTGCCGGATATCCGGTATCCGGCCAAACAACTATCCGTTTCATCTTTAATTCCTACCTTCTCTTAAAAAAACCCTCCACACAGCATCCTCAAAGATGACATAGGCCCCCAGGGAAATTGTTTTCCTCGGTGCCTCCTGTGTGGAGCTAATGTAAAAAAAAGTGGGTTCCAGACGAAAGAATTGTACTCCAGTTGACTTCTTACATGGGCAAAATATAACAGTATTTAATTCACTTTATTTTACGCACCAGATTTAAATGTCCGGGTTTAATTTTCCCCACAGGAAAAACTAAACCCTTTCACACACTTCCCAAATGATCATCTGGTCAATCCACGTTATGCAATTGCACTATATAAGTATTATAATTACAAAACAATACAAGAACAACATGTCAACCTACCAGAGACCAGATGGGAAAATAATTCACCGACTCCAGATATTTTCATATCAGAGGGTTCGGCTCTGTGGAATTCCTAATTGAACCTATAAATCCTACTGATCCCTCAATATAAATATTTAAAAAATCTTTTGTAATCCTACATGTATTTAAAATTACCGATTTTTGCATTTTTATATATAAATTCTTTGACAAATCTAATACGCCTAAATTTTTTGTTAAATTTTCTATTAAACCTATCCTTTTTATTTACCAAATTTCTCGGATTCTAAAGAATTATATAAGGCTTGTGAGTTTTTCCATCATACTGTTGATGTGTAGGTAGGGTTGCCATCCGTCCGGAATTTTCCAGACAAGTCCGGAAATATAGGTCTTTGTCCGGAATGCGGGGGAATTCTAAACAGTCCGGAATTTCTACAATTAAGTGGAGATTGATATAAAAAAGGAAATAAACTAAACTATTTTTATTACAAATCAAAGTAAAAACATCACTTCTGATATTTAATTCTCCCAAAAATATTGTTCAACACTTCCGAATCTTTCGCAAGTCATATTTTTTAAATTACTATTTTTTAATGCTGTGTTAAGAGAATCGACTTGACAGATTCTATAGAAAGCCTGATCCTTTCTTTTAACCATTGGGTTCCAATTACATTGGTTACATTTGTTGCTTAAATTAATTTTATTTAATTTATTTCTAAATTTAAAAAGAAAATGAAGTAACCATAACGCATAACGACATTCATATTATATTTACAAGAAAGTCCGTAATTTTTATCAAATGTCAGGAATTTTCTCCGGGATTTTGATTTATTGATCTGGGAACCTTATGTGTAGGTACAATCTAAGATTTTCATCAATTATTACTCCAAGATATTTAACGTTTTGTGTTTTTTCTATAACTGGGTAGCGTCATTGAATTGAATTGAAACGCCAGGTGAGACGATATCCAGGATAGGTGCAGCCAGCAGATAGCAGACAGCAGACAGAGATGCAATAGTGTGTAGAACTCGATTAAGCCAATCAAGTTGTCGAGTCGACTGCGGTTTCCTGTCCGCCATTGCCATCGCAGAGATTTCACACGAGCTTACGTCATCCAATCATAAATTATTATTAGACGTACAGTGTATTGTAGTATACCTTGATCATGGCTGTCTTCCATTCTACTCGAATTTAATGAAAGCAGGACCGCATTTCGTAAGCTTTGTGATAACCTGTATGTAAATTTGATTTAAATGTTTTATTTAAGGTAACGCGGTGTGATTTTATGTTACAAAGGTATGAAATAAAAGGTTGATTGGTTTAAAACTAATAACTTTATTAATGAAAATTAGCTGTTAAAAACCCGCTCCGCAGGTTTTTGCTGCTAGGCCAGGCGGGCGGCTTTTGGTTCGGCTTCGCCCACTTAGTGTTGGTGACCATTTTATAGATCCAATACGAACTGATTCCAAAAACAGCCCGTTCCTCGGATCCACTGTAGCTAGTCACCGGGACAAAATAACCGAGACAGAGTAATGACGTCATATGTAATATGTAACCGCTTGATGCAACATGTATTACCGTCATATCCGGAGAGATACCACATATTCACAAATTCGTAGCAGTTATACCTAGGGTGGAGACCTCCCCGTCCGACCTGCTGAAGGAAGTAGCGACATCTCGTGTCGAATTCTTGAATGACATGCAATCGTAGCTGGGTTCTGAAATTCAACCACGCAGACGCTACGGTATTAATACTAACACGCATAAGTTTATCAAAAGGTTTGAAACACCACGCTAGGTATTGATAACGTGATCATTTATTTTTTCCCCAAAACCGGGACACTGAAAAAAACGTAGGTACTTAATAAATTTGGACAAACAAAAATCAAGCGAAAAACAAAATCGCCTCAAGAGCGCTGTACAGAAGAGGATAGATTGCAATTCATCTTGTAGCCACCAATCGCACGGACGATTGGAGTTCTAGACCCTTGTTCAAAATTTAAAGAAAATTTTTTTACCAATAAACGTAATTACGTAAACAATAAACGTAGTTTACCTGTAAATTCTGTAAACGTCAGAACAAAGAGCAAAGAGAATGTTTTCTCGTCCGATATCTTTTATCTATGGTCATGTGCCAAGATCGAGTTGTTTGGTGGTCCGTCCTCTCTGCCTATCCCTGCGGGGAAACGGCGTGATAGTTAGTTAGTTAGTTAGATGTATTATGAGATTTTACCTGAAGCGCAAAAATATACTGAATTATTTTACTGCACATGCCCACATCTTCATCTACTAGTACTAGATTCTACCGGCATGATTGTTATTTGCGCGCTTTTTTTTTAGTCTACTCCGATTTTTTTTATTTGCAAAAACAGGACACTTTGGCGTCTTGAAGCTGTGTTCGAGGACACCGGGACCCGCTGCCTGAAAACGGGACTGTCCCGGTGAAAACGGAACGATTGCTCACGTTAGGTACGGAACATAAGAACTACGAACTACTCGCGTTCAAAGCGAAATTATTTGGTCATACACCCACAATTATGTACTTCAAAAATTCGCTGCCGTCGAGTCTGCGATCCCGTGCGCAACAAATTTGCGCCGGTAATTGCCGTTCGTCAAATATTGCAAGCCTTAAAAATTCTAGATCCTACAAAGGCATAATAATTAGTTATTACTGTGCCTGTTACAAATAACCTCATTAACTTCCCTGAATTTTCTCTGAAATCAGTAACAGCATTTGTAATAAAATTAAAAGCAACTTGGTCACACGTATCAAAAACGGTCACACGTAAAACTAATTCCACACAGATCTTATTTGTGTAGCAGCCGCGTCACCTCTGCTAAAAATACCGACGCAGGATGCCGACCCCAAAACAAACCATCGATCAACACGGGCAGGCGAAGGGAGCTGATTCAACAAACAGACGACAATGGAATTTGGAACATCAATATTATCGATCAATGACACCCGATACGAAAGCCGCGGACTAAGCAAAGGCATACCGAGAAACATCCGTCCAAACGACAAGTAGACAAAATACTCAACCCGTGTAAGATTGACAAATAATAAAAATGAACTATGGAGGCACCGTCAGCAACTCTGGGGGTCAAGACACACGCGCTTCACCCCACTGAGAAGTTCGAGAACAAAGGAATCACCCGGTATATAAACCCTGGACGGCCGATGGAGAGGACACTCACTCACTCACTTCACGCACTTACCCACGTTGATCGACTCTGTTTTTCTCGCCGTGTTAAAACTTTGTCCTATATTTACCGACTTGCATTTATTCGTAATTATTAAATAAATCAATTGAAATCTTCTGCTGCGTTTGCTGTACATTCTCTCGGACGTAGACGACGAATACCTACAGTGGTGACCCCGAAGAACACACGCAACATCGCCTTCATCATCAGCCGAAGAGCCAACGAGAGGTCCAGTATACAGCACCAGCAGCGAATTGAAACAGCACCAAAATGGCACAACCGGGATCGAGCGGAAGCGCGGCGGCCGAAATCAGCAGAGTAGCAGTGAGGATCCCACCGTTCTGCCCAGACGACCCGGAAATGTGGTTCTGCATGGCAGAAAGGAGTTTTGAAGCTTCGGGCATCGTCACCGATCAAACCAAGTTTGGGTACATCCTGGGAGCCTTGGAGCCAAGGTATGCTGCCGAGGTACGAGAAATCATTCTCAAACCGCCTGAGACCGGTGCCTACCTCCTGCTGAAGACCGAACTGACCCGCCGGTTGAGTTCAATACAAGAACAGAAGACGCGCCGGCTCCTAGAACACGAAGAGATGGGGGATAGAAAGCCGTCTCAATTCCTACGCCACCTACGCACCCTAGCGGGTGTAGCAGTACCAGACGACGTACTCCGAACGCTGTGGATGGGCCGTCTTCCTCACACCATGCAGATGGTACTGACGACACAGAAGGACGCCGTACTGGATAAAGTGGCTGACTTGGCGGACGCAATCGCAGACTCCACGAGCAGAGCCCATATCGCAGAAATAACGCCCGGTTTTGACGCACAACTGGAAGACCGACTGCAGAGGCTGACGATGACTTTAAAGGCAGAAATACAAGACCTACGGGCGACATTAAGAAACGAGATACAAAACGTCAATGCTCCCGAGCCAATTTATGGTAGACGTGCCCGCGAAACCTTCCGCAGTCGGGATCGGGTGAGGACACGCTCGAAGAGTAGAAGCGAAGGCTACCGCCCACGCTCGCAGACCAGGAACGGAGAAAATGAAGAGGACACGTGCTGGTACCATCGCACGTTCGGAGAAAATGCTCAAAAGTGCAGAGCTCCCTGTGCATTCCGCCCGGGAAACGAACAGGGCAAGCACTGATGGCGGCCAGTAACTCCTGCCCGACTTCCAGCCGCCTATTCATCACCGACAAAAACACCAAAATCCAATATCTGATTGACACGGGCGCAGATCTCTGTGTTTTCCCCAGAAATAAACTCCGTGGACGTTACGACAAGCAACCGTACGAATTGTCAGCGGCCAATGGAACCATTATTTCTACGTACGGAGACCTCACTTTGACATTGAATATTGGACTCAGGCGGGACTTCACCTGGAGATTCGTCATCGCGGATGTCTCCAAACCCATCATTGGCGTTGATTTTTTAGCACATTTTGGGCTACTAGTTGACGTCAAGAACCGCCGCTTACGAGACCAAATGACGAAATTATCAACCCAAGGAGGTAGCAGCACCTGCGGAGTTGCTTCAATAAAAACCGTAAGGGGATCGACCATCTACCACCAACTACTACAAAAATTTCCCGACCTAACTCGCCCCGATGGCCAGATGAGAGAGACCCGGCACGCAACGAAACACCACATCCGAACGACTCCAGGACCTCCAGTCAGCGGAAGACCCAGACGGCTCGCACCGGACAGATTCCGCGCCGCCAAGAAGGAGTTCGAGACCATGGTGCGAATGGGAATCGCCAGACCTTCCGAAAGCTGCTGGTCATCACCACTCCATATGGTCCCTAAAACCGATGACCAGTGGAGACCCTGTGGCGACTACCGGGGTTTGAACGCTAGAACAATACCAGACAGGTACCCTGTTCGCCACATCCAGGACTTCGCCCAATCACTCCGGGGCAGGAAAATTTTTTCTACAATTGACCTGGTCCGGGCGTATAACCAAATTCCGGTAGCGCAGGAAGACATCGCAAAAACAGCAATTACAACCCCATTCGGACTGTTCGAATTTCCTTATATGTCTTTCGGACTACGGAATGCCGCACAAACATTCCAACGCTTTATCGACGAAGTTTTGCAAGGACTGGATTTCTGCTATGCGTATATTGACGACATACTGATTGCATCGACTTCGGAAGAAGAACATCTGCAACACCTAGAAATCCTTTTCCGCCGCTTACAGGAGTATGGAGTAGTCGTCAATGCTGCGAAATGTAACTTCGGAGAATCAAGTGTCAAATTCCTAGGATACTTGGTCTCCAGCGAAGGTACGCGACCACTACCCGACAAAGTAGAGGCAATCCGACAATACACACGGCCGGCAACTACAAAGGACCTGAGACGTTTTTTGGGTATATTGAACTTCTACAGACGGTTCATACCCAAAGCCGCAGAGTCTCAAGCACCCCTCAACGAATTTCTACAAGGAAACGCTAAGGGCAAAACACCAGTGCCCTGGACACCTGAAACCATCAAGGCTTTCGAAGAATGCCGAGAAACTTTGGCGCAAGCGACATTGCTGGCACATCCGGAGAGCGACGCCCAATTGGCCATAATAAGTGACGCCTCCGATACCACCGCCGGGGCAGCATTGCAACAACGAGTGGATGGCCAGTGGGAGCCCTTGGCATTCTTCTCGAAAAAACTGAGCCCAGCAGAGAGAAAGTACGGAGCGTATGACCGAGAGCTACTCGCTATTTATTTAGCGGTCAAGTACTTTCGCCATATGGTTGAAGCAAGGACATTCACGATATACACAGACCACAAACCAATCACGTATGCTTTCGCCCAAAAAGCAGAAAAATGCAGTCCACGGCAGTTCCGACACCTCGATTTTATCGGACAATTTACAACGGATATACAACACGTATCCGGCAAGGATAATATAGTTGCTGACGCATTATCCAGAATCGACGCCATCGAGACACCTATTAACTATGCCGAGTTGGCAAAAGAACAAGAAACCGACGAAGAGGTGAAAAATTATCTTCTGGAAGGATCGTCTCTACGACTGGAAAAAGTCATTATTCCTGACACGAACACATCTGTATACTGTGACGTGTCAACTGGGAAATCGAGACCATTCGTTACGACAAGATTCCGAAGAGCCGCATTCAACGCGATACACAACCTTTCTCACCCGGGAATAAAAGCCACGACCAAACTCATAACACAGCGTTATGTCTGGCCTTCCATTAAAGCAGATTGCAACAAATGGGCAAGAAACTGCTTACCTTGTCAACGTAACAAAGTAACGCGACACGTCAGCGCTCCACAAGGCAACTTCCCACTGAGTTCGTCAAGGTTCGAACACGTACACATCGATATCGTCATTATGCCAATATCAGAAGGATATAGGCATTGCTTGACGTGCGTGGACCGATTGACAAGATGGCCTGAAGCTTTCCCCATCAGAGACCAAGAAGCGGAAACGGTCGCCCGCACATTCTATGAAGGATGGGTTACTCGTTTTGGCGCACCAATCCGGATAACTACCGACCAAGGAAAACAATTCGAATCTAAATTATTCAGACAACTTAATCACTTGGCGGGGACAAAACAAATCCACACGACAGCCTATCATCCAGCGGCAAACGGGATGGTAGAGAGATTACATCGCCAGATGAAAGCGGCTATCAAATGTCACCAGACCAACCGATGGACAGAGACATTACCAACCGTGCTAATGGGGATACGAGCTGCTTGGCGAGAAGATTTGAAATGCACATCAGCAGAACTTGTATATGGAGAGCCGCTTCGCCTTCCAGGAGAATTCCTGAACGCGAGATCTTCCGACAAGGATGACTTAACCGGTTTCGTGAAAAACCTAAGTCAACAAATGCATAATCTCCAACCGGTAGAAGGAACACGCCATAACAATAGACGAACATTCATATTCAAAGATCTTCATTCGACAACCCACGTTCTGCTACGAGACGACACTATTCGTGGACCATTACAACAAGCGTATAGCGGCCCATACGAAGTTATAAAACGCAATGGGAGAACTTACGTCATTCTCATAAATGGAAAGGAAAAAACAGTTACTATAGACCGTATAAAACCAGCATACATTATCGAAGACGGAAAATCATCTATAACTCCTGCTATTATGCCATCAGCTGTATCAGTACCAGATAAGAAAACAACGAAAAAAATAACGAAACAGGAACCAAGTTCAAGGACAACAAGAAGCGGACGCAGTGTCAAGTTTCCCGAGAAATACCAAGCATAATATCGAAGAAAGAATAACAAACTTTTCAAATGTGTTATGCAAACACAAGAATGCGATTACATAAGCGAAACCCGAAGCGAACCATAATAACAGCTGACGATACAATGACCGTTCATTCACCGAACATGACGACACCAGGCGACGTAAAAAAATAATAATGCGATAACAAAAAGTCGCACGCAGCGGTTTAAACAAATCTCAGAAACGCACATACAGGATGTTCTGTCAGCAAGTTTTAATAAATTATTTCGAAACAATTTTGGTATAAAATAAGCTACAAATCGAAAATTGCTTCAGTCGACAACCAGCACGCCTTACATCATGGGACAAGCATCAAGCAAAGAAGAAGTCATCATCGCCCAGACAGGAGACATTCATGTGGAAACACACAAATTACAATGGGCAACGCTCAGCATACTATCAGTAGCAGTGCTACTGGTGGGAGTATACTACACTTGGAGGAGATGCCGGAAGCATTACAGAAGTCAGGCATTGGAGGAGCTGAGGGTCAGCGGCGGACCAGTAAAAATTTAATGAATCGTGAGGCTCCACCTCACTGGGGGCGGACCCTGTAGCAGCCGCGTCACCTCTGCTAAAAATACCGACGCAGGATGCCGACCCCAAAACAAACCATCGATCAACACGGGCAGGCGAAGGGAGCTGATTCAACAAACAGACGACAATGGAATTTGGAACATCAATATTATCGATCAATGACACCCGATACGAAAGCCGCGGACTAAGCAAAGGCATACCGAGAAACATCCGTCCAAACGACAAGTAGACAAAATACTCAACCCGTGTAAGATTGACAAATAATAAAAATGAACTATGGAGGCACCGTCAGCAACTCTGGGGGTCAAGACACACGCGCTTCACCCCACTGAGAAGTTCGAGAACAAAGGAATCACCCGGTATATAAACCCTGGACGGCCGATGGAGAGGACACTCACTCACTCACTTCACGCACTTACCCACGTTGATCGACTCTGTTTTTCTCGCCGTGTTAAAACTTTGTACTATATTTACCGACTTGCATTTATTCGTAATTATTAAATAAATCAATTGAAATCTTCTGCTGCGTTTGCTGTACATTCTCTCGGACGTAGACGACGAATACCTACATTTGTAAATAAAAAAAATATTTTGTAATATGAATATTATTAAATTACAATTAAAACTATTTTTTTTAAATTCGACAACTTGACCTCCAAGCCGGACCTGCTCCGAAGAAGCGTCTTGACCCGGTGCAAAAGTGGAGGGGTTTATGAATGAAACCAGATTTACACACCAATACACCTGCACCAGGTACTTTCACAAAACGTACACATATATACGTACACACTGCAAACAATTTGTATGTATTATACACACATACATCTACACCAGTATTATGCGACGTACACATACACGCAACACATATCATACATAGATTATGCCGTATTATACACATTTACCTGTAGGTTCTATGAATGAATTTTTTTCATTCATATTGAGCAAATTGTATTAGTGTGAGTTTTGCATTAAAGCCATTATTATAAATAATTAAGGCTACGTTTGAGGTGTTTGAATGGCATGGGGGAAAAACCACAGCCTTTGGCAACAGGAACTGGAGACTAGAGACAGGCGGCAGTTGAGGTAAAGACTATATAAGGTATTAATTTTTTAAATTGTTAAATTAACGTTTAAGACAAGATTTTTTATGCATAGCACAAAGGGTAACAATTATTATAAGCAATAATTATCAGCCTGAAACACTCATCCACATTGAAAAATCTTCCGAGAAAAGATACATGACGCCAACGGGACTTGAACCCGTGCCCTTCTGATTGCCGGTCAGCTGCTCTCCCAATTGAGCTATGGCGGCTTATCTTATACCCGCCAAATGATTCAATATATACTAGTGTTTCATTCAACAATTACTGCTTATTATATTTTTTGCGGGTTCAAGTCCCGTTGGCGTCATGTATCTTTTCTTGGAAGATTTTTCAATGTGGATGAGTGTTTCAGGCTGATAATTATTGCTTATAATAATTGTTACTATATAAGGTCAGAAGGATTGCCGGAAGACGGGGCCCTGGAAGAAGGAGAACCTCATGGACTCATGGCTGAAAAACCTGACACAGTGGTTTGGCCAGTCTACTGTAGAGCTGTTCCGGGCCGCAGTAAACAAAGTCCGCCTAGCCAACATGATAGCCAACGTCCGTTGAACGGACAGGGAACAAGAAGAAGATGGTCAGCAGTTGCGTTTGGGTCGCACCCTGACGTCCCGTGTTCGATTCCTCTGCTTGCTAAGTCCTCCATCACTTATTACACTCTTACACTCCAACATCAGTTATTCGTAACCCGGGGAGATTTTTCTTTCTTTTAAAAAAATGTGTATAAAATAAAATAAAACTAAAATTTCCCATTCTTCACTAATCTCTAATCATGCCCCCCACCCCTACTTCAACACTTAGTAATATATTATGTTCACCCATTGTTAGTGACCTTCCAGTTAGGTATGGCCTACATTTTTACAACAGCATTGCGTTCATTGGTCAAATCATTCACAACATAGTTTCGTTTCGGTGATCGATGAACCGGTGGATGCAATATTTAGCCATAAGTTGTTGTAGTGGTTTGTCTAGTTTGTAGTTAGAAGTAAGATTGTAGATATGTATATTAAGTTTGTTTTGTGATTTAACCCCTGTAACCCCTCTCCACCCTCCCCCTCCCCCTACCCTCTCCCTCCACCCCACACCCCTTCCCCCTACCCCTCCTCCCTTCCCCTCCCACCTCCCCCCATCCCCCATCTCTCCCTCCCTCCCGCTTTCCATATATTCAATCCCAGTACTTTCAGTTTTTAAACAGCCCGCGTGCCACCTTTTACATTTTTTATTCAATTTTCCATTTTTCATGTATAATTTGGTACCTAACATAGGTACCTATTTAAAATATCTAAAATTCTTGATTCGATTCAAACTATTAGGGGAGTACCTACTTTAAATAAATTTATCAACTTAAAGATTTTTAAAAATAGAATCCTGATTTAACAATCATTGTTTTGCAAAATGTCATTCTCAAACACGCGAACTGTCAAACGTGCGAAAGTCGTTAGGTTTTCTGAAATTATCCAATTTTCTGCGCAATTTTCTTATTTTTTCTCTCCGTAAGAACCATCCTCGTACTTCAAGGAATATTCTAAAAAAAGAATTAGCGAAATCGGTTCAGCTGCTCTCGAGATTTACGCTTAGCAACACATTCAGCGATTCATTTTTATATATAAGATGTCAATTTAGTATATTTTCCCTGGGGAAGGAACGGTTGTTCCGAAATCGGTCGTCGTATATTAAAAATATAGTGGTTCAAACAAAGAAATATTTTTTCATTTATAAAAAGTATAAAAGTTGAATATTCATTTAAACTTTTAGAAAAAGTCAATGTATGGGTATTCCAAATAAATAAAATCGGATATGTGTATACTATCTAGATTACAAATAAATTGGTTAATGAACTTTGTAAGGGGCATACATTAATTACGTGAGCAGTTTTTCTTCCAATCTAGACTCCCCCCCACCCCCTTGGTGAGATAAATTTGGACAACTTCGTATATTCTTTTCAAATAACGTGAGATTTTGCTGGACCCACCCCCCCCCCCCCCTCCTTTTGGGCTCACGTAATTAATGTATGCCCCCTAATCAAATAATTTAAATAGGTAGCTGCCAAAAATGTAAGAATTTTTTAGGATAATATTGCTAATTCTGAATTTGAAATATGACATCGACAAAAAATCTAGGTCCCAGATGCTGAGTAGGTTAAGGGGCTGTGTTGCGATAAGAAAAGAGATCCTGAGTTCGAGTCCCAGTTGCGTTAGTTATCTTTTTCGGTTTCGTTACTAAGATTATTTATTAGTATTATCTTTTTCTTCAATAAAAATTTACAATTCGAGGTTTTATTTCATTTCAAGAATAACACAAATTTTTTAAGAGCTTTAAAACTTAAAGTAGGTAATTACCTAAGGAAAACATGTAATAAATCGGTAGATATGTGGGAAGCCGGGCCTTAAGAGGGTATTTTACCGGAGAAAATCAGAAATATGTCATTTTTAAATCAGATTTTAGATGTATTGACTCTTTTCTACAAAAAATTATAGATGGATTTCGAAAGATTGTTCTTTTATCTAGCATTCGAGTGTTTTAAATTTTGAAAAAAAAATCTTTATTTTTAGTATAATGAGGTTATACCATAGGTCGTTGGCAGATTTGTTAAATTTTCAAAAAGGATTTTGTATTATACAACACCCATTTCAAATCGTATAATCATGCAGTAAAATATATCAATACATTATCTGGGTACCGCATGTTTTAGAATTTTAATTTTAGTTTGATTAAAATCATTAAAAAATATATACGTACATGTGTTTTGGTTACGCATTGCAATATGTTTTGTTTGTTCGAAAATTTAAATAAACATATATCAAAAAGAGGGTACTTACTCACTCCTTGGATTTAGCAGAGACACCTAAATGGATTGTTTTCAAAAATAGAATCTAAAACAAGAAAATAACTGACACTGTCTGTTTCTTGGAAAATTTTCATGCAGTGTGAAAACTTATGAGTTTGTGTATTGATTGACAAATTTCATATCTTGTGCAAATTTTCAAGTCACCTAAGGATTGCATTGATGGAATTTAACTATTGATTGGATGATATTACGGAGGCCTACAAGCTACAAAAACTACAAAACAAGGTTGGTGGATCTGATATTTTCCCTGGAGTTTTTTCTTCGTGCCATTTCTTTGTGATATCTTTGTTCGCGCAAGTAGAGTTTTCATGATCATATCCGTGAGTATTAGTTTGAGATTATTTATGCATCTCAAACTCATATTTATAATGCATAATTATGGTCCTTCGATTACGGATACGTTCTAGCAAGGTAATATAATAATTTGGAAATTCGGTTTACGTAATTTTGGTAAATTTCGGAATACCTATATTGTATTGCTAGTTCTAACAATATTTGTGGGATGTTAGTGGGAATTTGTGTATTAATTGACAAATCTCATTATACTCTATAACACTTAATTATTGTCCTACCCGAGCCTGATAATTCTTACAACATAAATTTTATAAGAAAGGTTTCGATTTACGTAATTTTTGGTAATATTCTTGAAATACCTACCCCTTATAGAATTGTTAAGAGAGCATCATTTTACGTATTTTTTTGGTAAATTTGAAGCAGAAAACTCAACATTACTGTTAATAGCTTATTTTTATAATTACATTAACAAAGGATTGTCGGATTACGTAATTTTTGGTAAATTTCGAAATACCTATTTTAGTGTTAAAGTTAAACTTTTTTATGTGAAAAAATTGTTGTATTTCTTTAAAAATGCTGGGGATTACGGAAGAAATTTCAAATGATCAATATGATCGAATGCTTATTTCGTTAACAGCAAAAAAGGAAAAACTTTTTTCACGTATTAGTGATCTATTTAACTTGACAAAAAATGTCTCTGATTTCGATTTTAGGAATAATGAAAATTTCATGGATCAGACCGGATTAATAGATGAAATGTACATTCAGTTTGAAAACATTATTGACGATATTAATTATCGTCAGTTGACTTTAAATCCAGGGTTTCAACCGGAATTTGAATCTTTGAACGCCTTTGAGGATCTGTTTTTAACGGTCAAACGAACTCGTAACCAGATACTAGCCTCGGCACGTACATTCTCGACTCAGAATAAGCCTCTGAAATCATGTATGTTTTGTAAAAAAACTGATCATGCAATTACTGCTTGCTCTCGATTCAGGGCGGTGAGATCTCCACGAGCCCGTTTTGACTTTATAAAATCAAAACATTTATGTGTAAATTGTTTTAGCACATCACATACTGTAAATTCTTGCAAATCAACGCTTGTGTGCGATATGTGCAAAAAATCGCATAATACCTTACTACACTTTGGTGGTGGGAATAATTTAAAATCAAACACTCAAGTACATACGTCAGAAGTACGAACCAATGAGTAGAAGTCTTCCCCCCCCCCCTCTAGTGCCATCCAGTAACAATGGAATGGTAATTGCAATATGCAACTAGAGGAACCCTTGCACGTTAGCCCTTCATGCTTATTGCCCGCCAAAGTAACGCCTAATTTGACTAGTTTACGTTCAACTGCTCAAATATATGCGAAACTTAAAAATGGTAAGAAAATGATTGTTCAATGTTTAATTGATAATGGCTCGCAGAATACGTTGATTACGATAGATTGTTGTAAGTCGCTGAATTTGCAAATAATTCCTTGGAGTAATTCTTTTGTCAAAGAAATTGGTTCAGCTTCGCGACCAAACTTCGGTTACGTCTATTTAGACATTGAGTCGCGCGTGTATCCAAATAATAAATGTAATATACACGCACTTGTCGTTGATAATATCACAAACAAACTGCATAATCACTGTATAATCAAAGGTGATATGAGGTTTTTAGTATTCTGTAGTAGGTCTGAAATTGCAGATGATGGATATTACATCCATCATGCCGTTATTCGTCCTGATAATCCTGTGCCTAGGATTGTGCTGGACGCTAGCGCTAAGACACATACAGTGCTGTCACTAAATGACATCTTGCATACTGGTCTCAATTTGCAAACTGATTTGTTTTTGCTTTTATTTGACTTTCGTCAGTTGGCCAAAGATATGAGACCACATTTCCCGGATACTGCCAATGTGGCAGAGTTCAAGTTGTATGTGGACGACCTGGTCTATTCTATTGCAGATGAGTCCAGCGCCGTACGTCTTTCTCGAGAATTAATCTCGTTACTCAAGTCCGGTGCCTTTGATTTGGTCAAATGGACTACTAGTTCTCAAGTTGTACTTGAAAACCTTTCAGATTTTCACCGCAGTGCGGTGGACTTCACTGTTGGTTCTAACAATGCCTTTAAGGTGTTAGACCTCTCGTGGGAACCAGTTGATGACAGCTTCTTCTTTACGACTTCGTATGTTCAGGAGAAGTGTACAAAGCGGAACATACTCTCTATAGTCGCTCGCTTATTCGATGTCCTCGGCTTGGTCGCCCCCATCATTTTGTACGCTAAATTGCTCATTAAAGAGCTATGGCTGTGTAACATTGGTTGGGATGATACCCCCCTGAGAGCGTTATTCAAAGGTTCTCGTCACTCATACAGGAATTTCCTTTAATTTCTACGATTAAAATCCCGCGTCATGTTGGTGTCCTAAAGGACAGTACAGTACTCATTGTCGCTTTCTGCGATGTGAGCCTGAATGGTTATGGCTGTGTGATATATTTACACACAACTGATCCATCTGGGAATATTACCGTGAGATTGTTTTGTGCAAAATCAAAGGTCTCTCCCACCAAAGTGACAACACTCGCTCGTTTGGAGCTGTGTGCCGCGGTCTTGATGTCCAAACTAATACGGATGGTTATAAGATAACAGGGATATACGCGTTTTCAGATTCTAGCGTTGCGCTTTTTTTTTTTTTTTTTATTTCTTTTTATTGAGGAAACAAACAGTCATACAGAAAGATGATTATAACAATAAAATTCATATGTTGTAGACCAATTAAGTTCCATTATGTTAAAAAATATTGGTTTAGTATTTTTACCTACTCAACTTATTAAATGACAAAGAAAAAAATAAACATAATAAAGGAAAGAAGAACATTAAAAAGAACATAAAACATAATATAGAAAAACGTAAAATTATTAACAAACATAGTTATATGGTTATACTATTTACTAGGGTTGATAATAATATAATTTTCACAAAAAAGAGAAAGAAAGGTATTTTAAGTTATTAATTTATTAAGCTCCATTTTATATGATTTCAAGTCATGGTTAAAAATATCTACATCTCGTAAGGCATTGTAAGTTTCACAGATACGTACTATTACAGAGTTTTGCGCATATTTAGATTTACTGTGTGGTATTCTAAATAAGTCGTTCGATCTGGTGTTTTGTTTGGGGCAACGAAATGCAATATTTTCTAACATATATGATGAATCAACAAGGCAGTTCACGATTTTGTGTAAGAATAATGCATCAGAGATTTTTCTGCGTTTATATAAAGCGATAGGGTTAAATCGATGATCACTAAAACGATAGGATAGGTGTTTTATAAATTTGTTCTGGATATTTTCGATGCGATGAATATATATTTGATATTGAGGATTCCAAATTACTGAGGCGAACTCGAGTTGTGAACGTACATATGACATATATAACAGAATTAGGGTGTGTGCTATATTAAAAGGCTTTGTAATGCGAATAATGAAACCCAATTGCTTATAAGCTTTTTCTAGAATATTTTCAATATGATCCCTAAATAACATTTTAGAATCCAATATTACTCCAAGATCTCTTATTGTTTCTACTCGTTGTAGAGGTACATGGTTTAATTTGTAAATGTAATTAATTGGATTTTTTTTTCGTGTAAAAGTAATAACATTACATTTATCTATATTTAGATATAATTGATTGTTTTCGCAATATTCTTCAATTTTGCTAACGTCTTCTTGTAATTGGTTGCAGTCCTCTATGGAGCTAATACATTTATATAATTTCATGTCATCGGCATAAAAAAGGAAACAAGAATGGTTTATAACATGGTTCATATCATTTATATATAAAATAAACAATAGAGGCCCTAGATGAGACCCTTGTGGTACCCCTGAGGGAATAGTTATAATTTGTGACATGTAACCTTTTAAAGCAACAGGTTGACTTCTATTTTTAACATATGAAGAGAACCATCTCAGAAGATCTCCACATATTCCAATCTTCGAGAGCTTGTTTAACAGTATGTCGTGATTTATTTTGTCGAAAGCCTTAGAAAAATCTGTGTAAATGGAATCAACCTGTTTCCTATTATCCATAGAGTTAAAAACAAAATCAGTAAACTGTCCTAGGTTCGATTCAACAGATCTGCCTTGGAAAAAACCATGTTGTTGGGGGCTAATAATAATATTTTTGCATATGTTAAAAAGTTGGTTACACACGATTTTTTCCAGGATTTTACTAAAGATACATAGCTTAGAGATAGGTCTATAATTTTCAATGTTGTGCTTGTCCCCCTTTTTAAAAACAGGTGTAACAAAAGCTTGTTTCCAAATCGTAGGAAATACACCTTCTTTAAGAGATTTTTTGAACAGTAGTGTTACAGGAGTAACTAGTGTTTCGGCACAATTAACAATAAAAATTGGGTGTACCTTATCACAACCGGCACTTTTTCTTCTGTCCACATTTTTAAGATGTTTTAACACTAATGGTGCAGTTATATCAATTGAATTAAGATTAATTGAATTTATGGCATCATCATTACTTATATCAACAAAATTTGTGGAAGTATTATTAGCAGTTGTATTGGGGACAAAGACAGATTGGAAATAATCGTTAAAAATATTGCAAATTCGTTGCCCATCACTTGAGGAAATGTTTTTGTAATACACGTTATTGGGTACTCCAGAAGATGATTGTTTAGATTTCACGAAAGTCCAAAAATATTTCACATCTTTCCTTATATTGAACTCAGCATTCTTTATATAATTGTTGTAACACTCTTTTTCTGTTCTTTTTTGGCGAGCCCTGAGTAATGAAAAGGTATGATAATCGGAAGGATGTGAATAATTTTTATACCTTCGGTGATACTTCAGCTTTTCTTTGATAATTTTGATTAGGTAGGGAGTGAACCACGGAGGATACTTGGGAGATAGACAAATGGTCTTTGACGGTACATGATGATCAATAGCTTCATAAATAATTTCATAGAATTTATTTGTTGCTTCTTCCATACATCTTGAACTAAAAATATTTGACCAGTCAAATTGCTTCAAAAACTCGTTAATCTTATCATAGTCAGCTGAATTAAATAATAAGACTTTTCGAGGTTGATGTTTTAAGCAAGGTTCATTTTTTAGTCTTATTTCTATTTTGCTTTCATGGATACATTCGTCGCCACATCGATGGTCGGTATTTGTTAGTAATCACGTGGCTCAATGTCAGGAGAATTTGCCTCCTGAGAATTTTTATCATGTCGCCATTAGTGAAAACCCGAGTGACTGCCTTTCACATGGCATGCTTCCTTCCCAGCTCGTTTCACACGAAGTATGGTGGAACGGCCCATCATGGATTCGCAGCCCACCTTCGGAATGGCCAATAAAACCTTTTCATCTCACAAATACCGGTGAAATGCCTGGGCACAAGACTAATGTGCTCACTGCAATAGTTCAGTGTGAACAATCGGTCCTGAGTGAACTGGCTCAGCGTATATCCACATGGGATAAACTTTTAAGGATAGTAGTTTATGTCCTCCGATTCGTAAAAAAGGTATCACCTTCCTCTCAAAAAGTAATGATTCGTTCTGTGCAGAGTTTTCATTTTATAGAAGATATTGATGAACTCCAGAAAGGCAAATTGTCCATATACAATTCAAAAAAGCTTAGGAATTTATTAGTTTTTCTCGATGAGGATAATTTGTTACGTATTGGGGGGCGTCTTTCTAAATCGGATTTACCATTAGAGGTTAAACGTACGGTTTTACTTCCTAAACATGACTGTGTTGTGGATCTTATCGTTGATCATTTCCATGTCATGTACTTTCATATAGGCCCTGGACTTCTTATGTCCATCTTACGGCAGCGCTATTGGATATTAGATGCCAGGACTGTTATTAGGGCAAAATTGCGGAAATGCAATTGCTGCTTCCGCTTAAATCCATCGCATCCTACACTGAAGATGGCAGATTTACCTTCATATCGTGTTGTAGAAGCAAAGGCTTTCGTTCACACCAGTGTAGATTACGCAGGTCCCCTCCGTATCACGCTTGCTCGTCCGAGAGGACAACTTTCACAAAAGGCATATATATTTTTTTTATGTGCCTTGTAACCAAGGCCATTCATATTGAGTTGGTCTTTGACCTAACTTCAAATGCTTTCAGCCGTTTTATTTCTCGGCGTGGCCATGTGTCGTTCTTGTATTCAGATAATGGCACCTTTAATTCAGATAATGGTTCATTCTGGCACTGATAAAATTATTCGCGTTACGACGGTAAAGACAAGATATGGATTTTTTAAACGTCCTGTTGTTAAATTATATCCCATCCCAACGCTATAATTATATCATTATTTTATGTTAATATTTTGTTAAAGTTTAATTATTTCGGACTTAACCATGACATTTTTTATTTAACACTTTGTTAACTTAGCAACATGATATTCTTTATTTAACACTTAGTTGACTTAGCAACATGATTTTTATTTTATTTTTAAACATTTTTCAACTTAGTGATTTTATCCTTAATAAGTTTAATTTAAAATTTGTTTTTTTAATGTTCCGCGAACTTCCAAGGCGGGGAGCATGGTTACGCATTGCAATATGTTTTGTTTGTTCGAAAATTTAAATAAATATATATCACAAAGTGGGTACTTACTCACTGCTTGGATTTAGCAGAGACACCTAAATGGATTGTTTTCAAAAATAGAACCTAAAACAAGAAAATAACTGACACTGTCTGTTTCTTGGAAAATTTTCATCATTGTGAAAACTTATGAGTTTGTGTATTGATTGACAAATTTCATCTCTTGTGCAAATTTTCAAGTCACCTAAGGATTGCATTGATGGTATTTAACTATTGATTGGATGATATTACGGAGGCCTCCAGGCTACAAAAACTACAAAACAAGGTTGGTGGATCTGATATTTTCCCTGGAGTTTTTTCTTCGTGCCATTTCTTTATGATATATTAATTATATATATTAATTATATGTAGAGTTTTCACATTCATATCTGTGAGTATTAGGCTCAGAGGGTCTGGGGTTATTTATACACCTCAGGCTCACATATTATAATGCATGTTTCTTGACAAAAATTGGTCCGTTTATGTATTTATTTGCGCACTTACAAACTAATATATTTCAGGTTTTTTTAACATTCTTATTTAACTTAGACATTATTGAAAAATGATAAATACTTGTAATCAAAAAATAATTACAAAAAGTACATTATTTTAATAGTTTTATCATCACGCCTTTCAGCATTTTTGGATGTAGCTGTAAATTAAAGCAAATTTGGAATGAAATAAAATCGATATTGAGTTATAATTTAAAAAAGCTATTACGGAAAATAATTCATCTTTCTCATTGTAACCGCCCTGCACGATCGTAAGAACAACTTTCGACGAAATGTGGATTTTCGGCCGCTGGCTGGTTAAACGCTCTTAACGGGGAATTTGGTGACAATGTTACATTTGAATTTCTGCGAAACAGCTGGGCCTTAGTATAAGTATGTCGTAATAAATTAAATGTCTTCGAGTCCACCAGCACGTCTGTGAATTGGATGGATATACTGGTAAGTCGGTACTAGGGGAGGACAGAAAGACAAACTTTCACCAGTTCGCATAACAAACTCCCCCACGGAAGCGGATTCCCCTTTCTGCATATATCGGGGGAACTGGGGATGATCGACGCAAAAAAAATCAGAGTGTGCAATTCACACGTGATAGAAATGAATCTAGAAAGTCGCTAAATGTCGTTTTCTTTTCTTTTGCCTGTTTATTTTAAAGTGGTTTGAAGATTGGATAGACTTGTCAAGCGCCTTACGCGCTGTACTATCGAATTCTCGCGCCGAAGTACGAATTTACCACATTATATTTAAATAATAAATTTTAGTGACGCATTTCCGTTTCATCCGAATGTCAAATCACTAACGCGGCTTCTTCAAAAATACATTAATTCAATTTATATTTAGTTGCCTGTGAAAACGTTCGGTCGATTTTTAACACTCATTTATTATTAAATAATAGTATTTTGGCGGCCTCCGTAGTAGAGAGGTAATGCTCTAGATAAGCTAGGAGGCCGTAGGTTCAAATCCCGGCGTGTGCAAGGTAATTTTATTTGATTAATTCGTGTTATTTCACAATTTACTAATTAAAAATAATTTGTTGTATATTTGCGGCACATTCCAGAGTGGAAGATACTCTCAGTATTACCCAGGTGTAAGACCATCATTTAGAAATGAAATGACTTTCAGGGAACTTAGGGGGAGTGGATTCTTCTTTCGTGGGGCCTGGAGTGAACTAAGATGAAGTGGAGAGGAGAAATGAGACCTGAGAAGACAAAATGTGGAACCAGGAAACATAGAACACTTAATCCAACCTTGGTTACCTCTATAAAAGGGACCGGGTAACTGTTAAAAGGAATGGGGTAAACTAGAAGATATCACAACGGGCCTAAGTGCACACGAAACCATACGTAAATTTTTCAATTTGAAGGCGGGTATGGGTACCAAGGCCTCGGGAACCATTTATTGGATAACCAACACCTCTGCCATAGGTCACCCCTAGTGGTTCACTACTTGGTAACTTAGCTGGGGTGGCCGGGTTCACGGGGTTAGGTTTGTCCGGGTCTTGGCAGCGGATGCGTCTGTCCACCAGCTGTATTGCAGGCAGGATCGGGAGAGAATGGTTGAGGGAGTCCTTTTTACTTCTCCAGAACATCGTCTTGCACCGCAGTGGGAGGGATGGATTCATGCGTCTGTCACTCCTGGACACACTGACCTCCAGATTCCTACTCGCTCCTAATACCTTTTTCCTTCACAGAACTCCCTCTCCTTCCTTCCCTAAAAAAGACCCTCCACACAGCATCTTCAAAGATGACATAGGCCCTGAGAAGAATCACTTTTCTCAGGACCCCTGTGTAGGGCTAATGTAAAAAAAGACAACCCTGGTGAACTTTAGAAAAGGAACTGGGTTAGTGTTAAAGGAATGAGGAGGATAATAAAATAGGAGATATCACAATAAGCCTACGGCGTAAGTGCTCCCAGTGCTAAACCGTATCCGCTCTATAATAAATAAAAAAAACGAGCGTGCTTTAGACCACACGACTGAAGTAAAACTTCACTAACTTATAAAAGAACATTTACATTGACATTGACATTGACATTGACATTGACATTGACATTGACATTGACATTGACATTGACATTGACATTGACATTGACATTGACATTGACATTGACATTGACATTGACATTGGGGTGACGTACGACATTGGGGTGACCTACGACCTTGGGGTGACCTACTACCTTGGGGTGACCTACGACCTTGTGATGACTTACGAACTTAGGGTGACCTACAACTTGGGGTGACCTACGACCTTGGGGTGACCTACGACCTTGGAGTGACCATCCATATCCTTATCCTTATCACTCCCCAAGTCAAGCGTGCGTAAAGGCTCGACCATTTGCCTCGCCATCGATCACCGTTCGCATCGATTACTTGTATTTACTTTGTAACATCGTAACACATCACCGCTTTTCGTAACACATCACGACTTTTTTAACGCATTCACCAGCTTACCCCCCAAGTCGAGCGTGAGTAAAGAAGTTTTACTTCAAAAATCTTAATATATAAAAAAAAGTCAGGTTAGTTACCAGGCGCGGCTGGCCCAAACGTTCAATAGTGCGCCGAACCGCCAACAAAATTGAACATTTTACAGTTCAACGTGTTCCTATTTAAGATTTTTTAATTTAAATTACGCACAATGTTGAAAATAAAAACTAATAACGTATTTAAATGCATGAATTTTGCCAGAGATAATAATTATTGCAGCCGACTGGAGTTCTTTTCCCGCGCGCTAAGAACTAGGAACCTACGTACATACCATTCGGCGCGTTTCGGTCAAACGCCCCGTTTGGGAATTGTCATTTTGTATGGTGCTCCTACAAACATGTCCAGACCGTCAGAATAACGAAATGTACCAAAAATCTGCTTCTGGCGACGCGGCGCACGGCGCTACGAAGTGCGTCGAAAACATCCGACGTATTCCGAAGGGCTCCAGCAAAATAGGTTTGAACGGGATAGTAACATTTAGCTTGCAAAATTCAACTATAAGTCAACGGGTCTTGTTATGTTTGGGATTTAGGGAACCTATTTGACAACGACATTAGTTTTTCAGTTAAAAATGACTTTTTATGTGTGTGCGTTTTAAATGCGCTACACCGGGTACTGGGAAGAAGCTTGAAGTTTATTTATTTGATTATTAAGGACCGAAGAAGTTTATTTATTTATTCTCTATAAATATGGTAGCTACGGTAGCTAGCTGTGTGACCTACCAACAATAAAATTACATTATACGTGTTTGATTTATTGATAGGTGAACCACCAAACATTTTAGGCACCAGCCGCGCCTGTTAGTTACACTATTTATAACTCGAGAACGGCTGGGCTGATTTTGATGATCTTTGATTTGTTGGATTTGTCTCCGCCCCGGATAGGATAATAACTATTAAAACATCACAAAAGTTAACGAAATAAATACATAGTTATAAAGAAAATTATTTTCCCCATACATTTTGTATGGAACGAATTCTCCTATTTTGAAAGAACTGCAGCAATATTGTGAGGGGTATAATATTGAACTGTGCATGAATTCCAAACATTCAAAAACGTCAAATGTCAATTGTTGTGCATTTGTTTTTAATCATATAATGCTGCCCTTCTTTCATACACACTCAATGCCAATAGTCGAAAATGAGACAAATGGTGAACGTATGTCTGCACACCTCCAAAGGAAAAATAAAATAATTATAATAAATCTCTGAAATGAAACGCATGTTTTTACATAAGCTCCACACAGGAGGCCCCGAGGAAAATAATTTCTCTCAGGACCTATGTCATCTTAGGGGATGCTGTGTGGAGGATCTTTTTAAGGAATGGGGAGGATAGAAAGTTCTGGGAAGGAAAAAGGTATGAGGGGTGGGTAGGAATCTGGGGGTCAGTGTGTCCGGGAGTGACGGACGTATGAATCCATCCCTCCAACTGTGGTGCGAGGCAATGGGTCGAGAGAGTCCGGCTGGAAAGGTCAAAAGGCCTCCCTCAACCAGTATCTCTCGATCCGGCCCGCCACGCAGCAGGTGGGCAGGCGCATCAACTGCCAAGACCCGGACATAAGTCACCTCGTGAACCCGGGCACCCCTGCTAAATCACCAAACGTAGCGAACCACTTGGGGTGATCTATGGCAGAGGTGTTGGTTATTCCAAAAATGGTTCCCAGGGTGGCGGCACCCGTATCCGCCTCCCGAATTCCTGTAAGTAATTGTAAAAGTAAGAAAATCACAAAAATATAAATCCGTACACAACGCCATCTCTGATACCGACAAAAACAAAACACGGACAGTTGCGCATTGATAATTGCTTCATTGCGTAATTTTTAACTTAATAAAAAAACCGAATTTAATTCAACAGCTATTGATTCTGAGGCGGTACGAAGTTCGTCGGGTCAGCTAGTAATAAATAATAACCTCAAGTGGTTCGCTACGTTAGGTGATTTAGCAGGGGTGTCCGGGTTCATGGGGTGAGGTTTGTCTAGGTCTTGGAGGCGGATGACCAGGACACACAGAACCCCAGATCTACCCACCCCTTAAACCCTTTTCCTTCCCAGAACTCTTCTGTCCTTCCTTTCCTAAAAAAAAGCCCTCCACACAGCATCCCCAAAGATGATATAGGCCCTTATGGAAATTATTTTCCTCAGGGCCTCCTGTGTGGAGCTCATGTAAAAAAAAATAATAAAAATAAACTACATACATATGAATTTTTTCATAGGTCTTTGTGGATTTTTCTTCAATCATGGTGTTTACTGTGTAGTGCATACAAATATTTTGTGTAAACGTAATAAAAACATCTTGAATCTTGGCACAAAGCCATGAAACGTGTTTGTTGAGAGATGCTATCCCGGAGATGGTCAAATGATTAATTGTTTTAGCATTTAGACAGGAAACAAGTGCATTAACAAATCCAAGAGACGGCTCCTTTACCGCACCATTAAGAATACAGTAGCTCCATATTCTTTTTATTCTTCTGATGCCTTCTTCTATCGGATATTGACTATCATCAGGGAAATCTCTACCCTGTAGGCTGCAGGCTGAACCTGCATTAGTAATCTAGGAATGTAGATTACAATACAATGAGCTCATGATATAAAGCAGGGTTTGTTTTTCTTTCAATATCTCGGACAGTTACAAAATTTCAGGGAAATCTTGTGGTGATAGCAGGCGTAGTTTAATATAAGCAATTTACAACAAAAATTATAACACAATATTACATTTAAAATAATAGATAACCAACTTTGTACCAATGGAATTACAGGTTTTATAAAATCATTGACACTTGATCCGTGTTGGCTGATGATCTAAGACTTGATGTCTATTTTATATTTAGAATAATTTGTAGCCAGTGGAATGCTGATCTGTGGAAGTGCACTGTCTGTTGCAAAGTAACTAAAATAATTTTGGCCGAATGTTGTTTTAGCAAAAGGGATAAGTAAGAGATTATATCCTTTGGTATCACGTATACAGTATCATGAACAGTTTCGGCAATACAATTCAGTGTTTGAGATGATATTCTAGCATCTTTTGGCGTAAAGTTGCCCTAATGTCTAAAACACATTTCTAAAGTTTTCGTCCGAACAGCTTGTGATTGCTTGTTTTTGGTCAATCCTTTCTTCTCTCCAAATGAAAATCCAATTGAGCTTAAAAATTATTTATAGCGTCGATGACACGTTGTAGAAGTTTGTTCCTTATTTCCGCTACCGTTAAGTGTTTCCTAGGATTGGATGCAAAACTTGTTAGGTTAATATTTTTAATGTTCACATATTTTTGTCTGTGGTAAAGTTTTCTTGTATACCATGGCAACTATAATCAAGTCACTCCTTCCTCTTCTTTCTTTTAACGTTGGTAATTTTAGTTGTTTGAGTCTATCTTAATATTGCTGGTATGTCAAAGCTCTTGGTATTTTTATAAATCGTCTCTGCACCCTCTCTGTGAGGTCTACATCTTCTGCAAAATATGGTCTCCTTATTTGGATAATCCAGGAGGGGTCCAACATATGTTTTGTATTTTTTAACATCATGTTCAAAAACAACGAAACGTGCGTGGTCTCACGTCCAGGTTTCATACCGTAAAGAAAAATGGAGAAAATACAACAACGAATCATTCTAACAACTATTTTAATTACACTGGCTTTCGACAAAGTTATCATTAGTATTAGGCAATAAAATCATTGAACAATCTTTCACTCGATGCAAAAATGAGGGAAATAAAAATTTCTTCACACGTAAAAACTAAAAATAAATTACAAAACATGGAAGGCAGTACTACAAAAAAATTAAGTCATATAAATATAATACTACTAGCTGGTTCCCGGCACACGTTACTATGCCATTTAATAAATAAATTATTTCTCCTTACGTGTCGTTTCCCATTTCTCCCTTTTCCCTTCCGCCTAGTCCTGGGTCGATCGATCGTTTTACACGACCCAATGGCGTCACGAGCGGGTCGCGAAGGCCCGCTCTTTTTGGGACACAAAATACGAAACTCGGTAATTGAGTTTCTCGCGCCGGTCGCCGCCCAGATCGGTCAAGTCATATGCGACACGAAACCCAGGTTATAATTGTGTGAACGTTCGCTCACAGCTCACACCTGTAACTAGTAATGTCATGTCCCAGAAATAAATTTTTTAAAAAGACATTCTTCTGGGGTAAAAAAACAATGTTTTTTCATGTTTTGAAGGATATAAAAACCATGTAAAAAACGTGTTGTTATGAAGCTTTTATTGAGAATTTAAATAAGTAAATTAGCTGTAAGCTGTAATGCTTTATTATAAACTATTATTTTATATTTTTTCTTTGTGTAATAGGACAAAAAATAAAATAAACGTGCCCACGAATTATTATTATTGCTATGATACTTTTTGATAGTGGGATAGTTAGGTTAGGAGTACAATTTACAAGAGGATAGGGTGTACAAAATAAATAATATTTGAAATAATTGCACGATTTTTATTAGAATTTTAATAATAATATAAAAACTCTTATCCGTGTATGTACATAGATTTTTGTTTAATGTTATATTATTAAACCTAATGAATATTGAATAATTGTCTAAAGATGACCTTAATAGGCTGAGCATAGACCGGTAACGGTTAAAAATATATTGTGAAGAAATTTTTCAAATTGTTTTAATATTAAAGTCACGCACGTGTGTGTCGACCGAATGTGTCGCAGTTCGCACTTACGCTTCACCCAGCTACTTTCTACTACCTGAGTCGAGAGGGCGGGTGGCGAAACCCGATGTTTACAACCCGCTCGCTCTCTAATACATCTATCTATCGTCGCTCGCCCCGCCACATCTGCACCTGAAACCCAGGCTGCAGTAGTAGAGCGGTTGCGAGAAGTGGGTCGCGAGACCCGGGTGCTGACGAAAAAATGACCCGCTCGCTCTTTGGTGGTCCGTGAGCGGGTTTCAACGAGCGGGTCATTCACGACCGACCCAGGACTACTTCCGCCTCCACTTCCTTTCCCGCGTCCACTTCTCCTCTCGCGTTCCCACTCCGCTTCCTCCACCTTCCCTCTCCTCACCCCACTCTCCTCCTTGCCACCGCCTGAGTTTACCTCCCCCTTCCCGCATTCCATACATTCAGTCCCGGTACATTCAGTTTTCAAACAGCTCGCGTGCCACCTTTTTTTTACAAATTTCGTAATGCCAGAGCTCACCGGTGGTTTTATACAAACTTTGACCGGACAACAACGAACACAAAAAAAAAAGAATTATCCAATTTGTTGCAGTCGTTCGGAAGTTATGCGCATACATACGTTTCGGCGACTCATTTTTATTTATGTAAGAAGAAAAAGATAGAAGACAGATAGAATAGTATCAATTAGTGAAAAATTTCAATCTATACTAACGAATGTATATCCGCAAACTGTAAACTTCACCCGCCATAACACAGGGTCATCCCTAGCATGGAGGGTGAAATATCACAAAAAACTATATGTACTCTCGATAATTCATGTATTAAATAAATAAATAAATAAATTGATACATAGAAGATTTATATGGATATTAAACGGTACCTCATACTATTAGCGTATTTTTTTATTTTTTTATTGTTTTATTTCATTTTATTTTAAATTTATTATTTTTTTTTCTTGTTAACGGATTTGATTATAATTAAAAAAGGAGTGGCAAAGCATTGAAATTATAGCATTAAGCTTAAAATTATAAAACAAAGGGCAAATTATACAGTGAGGCCATATAATCGAATAATGTTTTAAAATGCATAATATCATTTAATTTAATAAAAATTCAAATCATTGTAGATATTATTTTTACTCAAAGTAAAAATCCCAGTATTTGATCATTTAATGAAAAAAATTCTAAAGGAGTTAGTTATAGGCTGTATAAATTTCTTTAATAATTGTTTAAAAAGCAATTATTTCCAATTTACCCCGCGCAGAGCTCTCCCCCACCCTCCCCAGTTGCGATCCCATCAAACTTCCGAGTTAGAATGCCCGTGGAATTCTCATTATAAGTTCTGCTAATATTTTCTGGTCCTCACACCTCACCCGCCCAGCACACCTATCCCGACTCTCCCGAAACCCAAACCAAACGTTTGCTCCGTTCATCGTCCTAATACATTGATCTCACTAGGAGAACCCTGAATATGATGAATTAAATGTAAACAAAGGTATGAAAACCCTAGGCTTCGTATAAGAACAACTAAAAACTGTAATTCCTAACAAGACATTAAACTATTGTACGTATCTCTAGTTAGAGGCCCAATTGAATATATCTCAATAGTTTGGTCTCCATCTTACAAAATTGACATTAAGGCCGGTTACAGTACACGACCGACGGTCGGTGCGTACGGTCGGTCCTGACGATACGCATGCGTACGGTCGGTCCTGACGATCGCATACCACCGACCGACCGTCGGTGCGTACCGTCAGTTCACGCTTGACCAACAAGCTGACCGGACGTCGTACGCGGAATGGACGCGTTTACAAATAGTTTAATTGCAGCTTATTTTCTTCGTAGACGTATTAGGAACAGAAGACGTAGATATCACGTACGCCCGATCGTCGCCCACCGATCGATGCAACACTGTCTAGCTCGTCGGTCGACCGACGGTCCGCATGCGCAAGCGCTCGACCGATGATTCTCGTACGCACTGCGTAGCGATATACGCATGCGTACGGTCGGTCCTGCACTGAACCATTTATGATTTTTCATACAAATGACAAACGCGACCGACGTACGCACCGACCGTCGGTCGAGCACTGTAACCGGCCTAAGGGGAACGTATGCGCTGCCAATTTCTGCCCGTTTCATACAAATCTTAGATTTGGATTTGAGATCGAAATACCCAACCAAACTGAAAAATTATTTTTATAATCAAAAGATTATTTTTATAATCAAAAGATATATCAAATATCTGGTAAGGATGTGAGCTATTTTATTTACTTTTGCTTTAAATTATAAGGTATAGGCCATTAAAGATATTAATATTTCTGAATTTTAGAGGCGATTTGGGCAATTATTTGTGAGTAAATGAAAAACAACAAATAAATCATTTTACTATTTTATTTTATTTATTTTATTTATTTATTTAAACGCCCATAGGGCTTTTACATAGAATGCAGTACATTTTTTAATTACAGTGAAAAGAATGGGTTTACAAAATACAATACACAATACAAGTAACATAATATTTGTTAAAAACAAAATATAGGTTACATAAAATATAAGGGTTGAAAAAAAAATAAAATTAAAAATGTAGGTTACATAAAATATAAGCGTTAACAAAATACAGGTAACATAAAATAAAAGAAACAAAATATAGTCCATAAAATATAGTAGTTGACATAAAGCAGGTAATTTTTAAAATTGTTGTTTTCATTAGTTTACGGGATAGGTAGAAATAAATAGTTGGCACATATGGCGTTTGAAGTTTGCTAAGTTCAAATTATTGTCAAATACATCCAGATTGTTTAAGTATTTGTTACCAAGACTATGCAAACGTTGTATTGGAGAATGTAAATCATAGTTCGAATGAGATGTACGTATATAAAATGGTACATGTAGATGTATTAATTGCAGGAGTTCACAACTGTTGAATTTAGAGTTTAATAATTTTAATAAAAAAGTTAGGTCGTTTATTTTTCGTCGGTTTTCTAATGTTGGAATATTTAAAGTATTCATTAACGACGGATAATTTATGTGCTCTAAAGGGATGTTAAGTTTAAAATTTACAATATATTTATCATATAAATAAAAATCATGAAATATAGAATAAAAAATAAAAATTAAAAAAAAAATCATTTTGATGGGTGCTTTGGATGGAATTAAAAATGCAAATTACTTATTTACGGCGGAATAAATAGTAGTCGTATATATATTAAAATTACTTCCCAAAAAATGCATTTTAAGAATTTTATTTTTCAATGTATTTTTAAATTAAATAAAGTAAAATTATTTTTATATATGTTTTCTTTTACTCACAAATAACTGCCTAAGTTGCCTCCAAAATCATGAAACACTAAAATCTTTAATGGCCTATATCTTATAATTTAAAGCAAAAATAAATAAAGTAGCTAACATCCTTACTAGATATTTGATATACCTTTTTATTACAAAAATAATTTTTTAGTTTGGTTGGGTATTTTGAACTCAAATCCAAATCTAAGATTTGTATTAAACGGGCAGAATCGGGCCGCGCATTCGTTCCTCTTAAAGTAATTTCTATACCTTATACAGAAAGTATGTCATTGTAAGCTGATGGTGGGGTACTTATCTTATAATACAGAGGTTCCCAACCTTATCTGGCTCATTGCCCATCAAAAATTTAAAAAAAAAGGAGGACGGCGTAGACTGAATTTTTTTAGGAAAGCGGTGGAAATTACAGGTTTGCAAGGGGAAGGTACCAAGAGGTTAGAATCGTAGAAGTTTAAAAAAAATTAACCTTTGAACCCGGGCTTTGCGACCCGAGTAGTTTAGTCTTGTACAGAGACCAAAATTTCATTTACATTTTTTACTCCAAATAATGTCAGGAATCGCTGGTTAAAGTAAGTCAGGTACGTCCCTTAACACCCTGTATATATATTCTTTTTTGATTTTCTACATTGTCTACTTATGTTATTTTTATAAAATACCTTATATGTATAACAAAATTTAATAAAAATAACATATATGTACAACATATCTTCAGTTTTTAAAACACTATTATTTTTAAATATACTTTGTTTTAGTTAAGTTAAGGCACCCCTTTTTAAGTGAATACCTCCCAAGAGTCCCAGCTGCTCCCGTCTGGGCCGGTGAGACTATGGCATTCCCAATTGGGGTATGTTGTGAGGCTGAAGGTAGTGGGGAGGGGCAGGAGATGAGAAGAGGAAGGTGGGGAAGTACCTGGCCATTCAGATCTGGTCACCAAACACGGCTAAAGCCTTTTAAAGTGGCGTTTCAATTCTGTTGTACGTTGTACGCCAGGGCGATACTGAAAGTATCTTCTACTTGAACATGTCTCAAATATTATATATATTATTTATAATTAACTAATTGTGAACTCAAATAAAATAATAAATAAAATGTATTGCTCTGTCGATATTTGAACCCGTGGCCTTTGGATTGCTAGTCAAGAGCCTTCCCCCTCAATCACGAAGGTTCTTCATCTGCAAGATTCTTGAAATGATGTACCAGCGGTTTAATTAATTCATTTAACGAAAATGTTGTTTATTAATTTCTTTAACCCCCAATTTAACCCTTCACCGCCCCTTGGAACCTTTCACCGCTTTCCATTTGCCTTGAGACCACCTCGGATCTCACCAACGCCCCCAGGGAGGGGGCAATAACGCCCCCCGTTGGGAAATCATTATTATATATAAGTAAAGAATATATACTGCAGTCTCACGTAGCTAGAATGCACAAACTTTGTATGTAGAATGATTTACTGACGAATGCAAGCAAGTCTTCAATTATTGTCTATTTGGAATGCAGGTCTGGGAATCGTTTATTGGATAACCACAGGATTGTCTAGGTCTTGGTGGCAAGTGCGCCTGCTCACCTACTGTGTGGCGGCCGGATTTGGAGAGATTGGTTGAAGAAGAACTTTTTACCTCTACAGCAGGACTCTATCGGAACATCGCTTTGTACCGCAGTAGGTGGGATGGATTCATAAATCCGTCAGTCCTGGAGATATTGACCCTCAGATTCCTACCCACCCGTCATACAATTTTCCTTCCCAGAACTTCATCTTCTTCCTTTCCTCAAAATAGCCTCCACTCAGCAAGGGGAATTGTTTTCCTCAGGGCCACCTATACGTGGATCTAATGTAAAAAAAAAGAAAAACTTGGCGGTTCATTCTCTCCGTCTTCCCTCGAGAGGAAATGGTGTGTTGGTTCGTTTTATTTTTATTTTAATTTCCAGTTTTATAAATTACATTACATTGGTGACGTTTTAAGTACCTGCCTCACAAGGAAATCATGTATTGAGAGCAGGTGCAGTTTATAATACGATCAAACAAAAATAAAAAGTAAATCAAGTTTGCAACACAATATTACTTTTAAAAAAGACAATCAACATCGTACTATTGATAATTGAATAAATTTAAATGGTAAATTAAAAAACAGTTTTTAATAAATACGTTGACCTTCGATCTGTTTTGGCTGGTGATCCAAGACTTGGTGTCCATATTTAGAATAATTAGTGTTCTCTCTAATGGCCAGTGGAAGTGCATTGTATCGCTTTGTTGCAAGGTATATAAAATTTCTTTGACCAAAAGTTGTTAGTCATGTTAGCCTCTCAGAAGCTGGGCGAACTGGAGGTTATCCACCACTTACCCGCCCTGGTATAAGTAACAGATGGTTAATCCTTCACTTTTTTGAATGAACGAATCTGCATTTAATTTTGAACGAATCTAGACCTCCAGTGCCCCTGCATACGTTGTTAGTAAGCAGTATGCAAGTGCTTAGCGGGAAATCAAGATACAATAAGTGTTAGTATGACTATAGACAAGACAATGGGACAGGTTGGTGATAGTCCACGAGGAGGCAAGCGCTCGGTGATTGTATCCAGCGTATCCTACAAGCACCTGTAGGGAGGAAGACACAGTACATAAATAATAAGGGTATAGCGCTGGAAAATGGGCGGGATTCCTCTCCAATCGGTTGGCAGTCCCTGCAAGAATTCTGGGCGAACTGTACAGGGCCCGCAGATACTGTAGATAGTAAACAACTGCTTACCATGTACAAATTGCAAATTGCGCCCCATTGTTGAATTTGGCAGCCACCTCTGTTTGGAGCCCCAAAATACTTGAAAAACCCTTGACTCTCTGCAGCAACGGACGGTACGTTTGATAGATTACCTATCTTAACAAGAAATCTTTAAAGCATAGGCATCAGGTAGGCACGCTATCTTGATTCACTAGCGTTACAATGGAAGATGCTCCGAGGAATTAGCGTCATTGATCACATGAGATCGGGTTGCTTCTACGACTCGTTCTAGAGTTCAACAGCTTGGCTCTGGGATGATTTGCCGACCTCTGTCTTTCCTCTCTCTTACAACATGGATCTCTTTAGGAGCCACATTCACTCTTTACTCTCCTCAAAGGGGCCCTCCACACATCATCTTCAAAGATGGTATCAACCCTGAGGGAAATTATTTTCGTCAGGGCCTCCTATGTGGAGTTAATCTAAAAAAAGAGATGGTTCTAGTATCTCAAGCAGCTTTGACATTATCAAAAACAGTTATATGTTTGAAGAGGTATTCTACATTATACTTAGCATGTTCAGAAAGTAAGTATACTGTGACCGTAACGGGCGGTGGTTTTCAGTTTTTTGAAGGTAAGCAATGCTGAGTGGTAGAAAGGGATCCCTAAACCAGAAAGAGCATCGCAGGACCATTGTAGTACGTAAACTCACGTTGTTCTATCCAGTTGCGTGAAAGGTGTCGGTAAAAAAATCCCGCCAAGTGCTGTGATCCGCTTTTATAATAACACCTACAAGAAAAAAAGGTGAGGCTTTCTGAGCTCTCTTGTGACGGGAGATGATAGGGGGTGACTCATTACACGCCTGGGAAAAAAACAGTCGCCAATGTGGCGTCGCAAAAAAAACATGGCCTCAGTGTTTTGGGACCGAAAAGGCATAATTTTGGTGGAATTTCTGCCTCAGGTTGAGATCATCAATGCACAACAATATTGTGATACCCTAAAAAAACTCAAAAGGAGCATTCCAAACAAAAGAAGGGGAATGCTGACCAGAGAAGTGTTCTGGTTTCACGAAAAATGTTCGTACTCACACAGCCTTGGCCACAAATACGCTCTTGGACTCATTTGGTTGGGATGTTTTGAACCACCCCCCGTATTCCCCTGACTTGGCGTCTTCAAATTATCATCTTTTCACCTTCTTGAAGGCAAATATGGATTAAAATAAATTTTCAGTACACTTTCTTTCTGAACATGCCTCGTAGTAAGTTTTTGGCGTAAAATTGCCTAATGTCCAAAACCCAGATTCTCCTAAAGATATCGTCCGGTCTACATGTGGACGGTAGTTATAATTTTTATAATTAGTTTCTGGGCTATAAAGAGTTAAGTAATTTCGTGTTCCTTACAACAATTGTAGGTAGACGTGGAAAGGTGAAGGGGTATTTGTTGAACGTACGAGAATTTAGTAATTGAGGGACATTCGTTAGTGCCCAGGTGCTCAAGGTGTGGAGAAGCTGTTCCAGTTGGCCGATGACAAGACAATGGAGTCTTCGGACGGTGGGAGCAAGTTTGAATGGTGTGATTACGGTGTCGCTTTTTGAACTGCAAATCGTCACGGGTGGCGTGGCGGGGCGGGGCGGTTCGACCCCTGTTAATGTCACTTTTGAATCTGAGAATCACTAACGCATCCTTTTTGGAACCGCTAATCATTGAGGCATTCATTTTTAAACTGCCATACTCCGTATTGTCATTTTTGAACTGTGAAATTCTGTGTTATCCCTTTTTAACTGTGACACTCTGTGTTGTCTTTTTTTAACATGTTTATTTATTTATTTATTTATTTATTCTTAGTACATTTACATTACAAAGGTATAATATATTGTCCTCCACACTAGGAGTTCACCTGTGTTGTAGAGGACATTTTTCAGTTGTAAACTATAAATTATAAATTGTGAATAGTAAAACAAAATAGTGTTAATAGTTAATATAAAAAGAGAAACAATAAAAATCGAAATTTAAAGTGGACTTCAATTCGACAAAAATTATAAATTAAAAGTTAAAAAGATTGTAGCCAGTTTCTTATGTTTTTTTTGTATTCAATAATATTAGTTGTTTTATATTGTGTAGGAAGAGAGTTGATGAGAAAGAGAATTGTGTTATTCTTTTTTAAGCTGTGACACTCTGTGTTGTCCTTTTTTAACAGTGACACTCTGAATTGTCCTTTTTTAAACTACGACACTCTGTGTTATCCTTTTTTAAACTGTGGTACTCTGAGTTGTCCTTTTATGAACTATGACACTCTGTGTTGTCCTCTTTGAAGTGAAAATTTCTTTGTGACGTTGTGATTTGAAACTCGATGAAACGAAAAATAGCGACAGTAAAATGAGACAAATACATACATCTGTAGGATTTAGCTTACGAGATAATGAGATAGAACAATCGGTCTCCTCTTTGTGCGGTGCTTCGTAGCTTCCCCACTCTTGTCTACTTTAGTTATCTGAAGGTTTCACTTCTATCGCGTGTGAACTGCACACTTGTAATTTTTTTAAACTCTGATATTCTGAGTTGTCCTTTTATGAACTGTGATACTCTGTGTTGTTCTGTTATAAACTATGATACTCTTGTGTTGTCATTTTTTTATCTGTGACATTCTGTGTTTTTCTTTTTTTAAATGTGATACTCCGAGTTGTCCTCTCGTGTAGTATGACATTCTGTGTTATCCTTATTTAAGCTGTGACACTCTGTGTTGTCCTTTTTTAACAGTGACACTCTGAATTGTCCTTTTTTAAACTACGACACTCTGTGTTATCCTTTTTTAAACTGTGATACTCTGAGTTGCCCTTTTCTGAATAATGACAATCTGTTGTCCTTTATTGAACTGTGACAATGTGTTGTCCTTTTTAGAACTAACAAACAGCGATAGTATTTTCTTTTAAGGCAGTCATGCCCTGCGTCTTCATTTTTGAAATTGTGTACCTCAGTGGTGTCCTTTTTATAATTGTAAGTCCTTTTTGATCTGTGAAAGGCTACAGGGTTAATTTTATAAGTGTGAATTACTACGTTTTGCTTTCTAGAACTATCTACACATCACTATGGAGTTCCTTTTGAAAGTGTTGTGTATTAGGTGTACATTTAACCTTCTACCACTACAAATTCAAATGATAAATAAAATGATAAAATATGTAAAAGAGGTAAACTTATGGTTGTATAATGCAGATATTGAAACGCTTTTTCTATAAATTTATCCATCCTTCTACAACTCACTTTCTGTAACTTTCTAAACGTAGTACAATATGTTTTCTGTTTTTTTTTTTATAATAACAAAAAATAAAAATAAAAATCAGTATGTTTTTCTCCATATTTTTATTTTATTTTTTTAATAGCTGAAAAAAAACCTTTTTCACTCATTCTACCTATGTATGTAATACTAACTTTATATTTTATATCTTTTTTAAGTCTATTTTATACTTTGGGTACTTGGAAATATAGTATTTTGTTTTAATATTACCCACACTAAGGCAGTGCCTTAGAGGGTTTTCATTTCTTGTTCATACTATTTGTTATTATATATTATGTTATTACATACTATTTGCTATTATTCATTATATGTACAAAGAAATGGGAATAAATAAATTTAAAAAAAAAAAACAAAAAAACAGATCAACTAAGCGTCTGTATTCTGAATTTAAATCCACCATGCTAAAAAGGAAAAAAAAAATGGAACTGTGAAGACCATTCTGGTTGAAACTATTTCTTCGTTCACTTTAACCTGAGACTGACGTTTGGGAGTTAAGGAGTTAGGTGACGACAGATTATCTATACGAGGAAAGATGGCACCGATCTAATGTGGTATTTTGTAGAAAGAGGAGTTTGAACTAGGAGCTTTTAAGTGGAAATATGAGTGAATGGTTTTACGTAGAGCCTGAATTAAATTCATTAAGAAAGTATTCGTCGATTTTATCACAATTGGCAGAAGTTCTCTGGTGTTATCAGTTTTTTATTTGTACTCGTATCAATATGGGAGTCGGGTTTGGGTCCGCCGCCCTGGAAACCATTTATTGAATAACCTCTATTTATTGAAATACCTCTGTCATAGGTCACCCCAAGTGGTTCACTACGTTTGGTGACTTAGCAGGGGTGCCCGAGTTTATGGGGTGAGGTTTATCCAGGTCTTGGCGTCGGATGCGTCTGACCGCCAGCTGAATTGTTTAGGAAGTCCCTTTGCTTTCTCGAACATCGCCTTGCACCGCAATTGGATGGATGGATTCATCCGTCCCTCGCTCCTAGACACATTGACCCCCTTACCTTTTTGCTTCCCAGAACTCCTCTTCTTCCTTTCCATAAAAATTATAAAAAAGACCCTCCACACAGCATCTTCAAAGATGACATAGACCCTGAGGGGATTTATTTTCCCCAGGGCCTCCTGTATGGAGCAAATGTTAAAAAAAAATCAGGGGTTCAATGCAAAACTCAACCAATGGAAACAAAGCTCGTCTGGCATGGATCCGTACCGACTGTCGCCGAGCTACGTCCAAACTGCACGGACTATGAAAGCGGCTATACAATGAAAGTTACGTTTGGTGGGTAGTTGCACACAGTCCGGCTATGTGTAGATACGAATTACTGTAGTATGGGTAAATTATTTATTTTGTTACGTCACAAGTACCTTTTACACAGAGCAAATAATCTATCTCTACATATTATAAATTAAAGCCCTCCGCCGCGTCTGTCTGTCTGTCTGTTCGCGATAAACTCAAAAACTAATGAACGGAGTTTCATGCGGTTTTCACCAATAGATGGAGTGATTCATGAAGAAGGCTTAAGTATTTAATGTGTCATGGTTTTGTGTAAAATGGTTGAAATATAAAATATATAAAGGGAGCGGGCTGCCAACGGGCAGCGGGCTGTCAAGTTTCAAAGGAGAATATCTGTATGTGGTGGACGAGCGGGCTGGCAAGCGGGCGGTGAAGATTTGATTTGTATGCAAATCTACAGTTTTATGCCGAAGTTGATGAAATTTTGCACATGCGACCTTCAAAACAAGGGAAAGGTCACTGTCTACGTTTGATTTCGAAAACTCTGTGTAAAGCTCGGGCATCGCCGGAGACTTCAGCAAGTTTTTTATTAAAAAAAAGATTGCAAAGCGAATTTTACAGTGTAAAATTCTAATGTTATTAAATTTAACCTGATAAGGCTGTAAAAAACAAAATTTAAAATCATTATTGTTTTCAAAAAATATGCAGAATGCTTTTTTGTAGGTCAGACTAAGGCATCGCAAAACTGGGGTATGTTGTGAGAATAAAGGTAGTGGGGAAAGAGATGAGGAAGAGAGAGGTGGGGGAAGAACCTGGCTAAAGAGATCGGTCACCAAACACGGCTGAAGCCAATTCAAGCAACGTTTCTGATTGGTGGTCTTAAGCCAGGGCTATACTTTCTGAATAGCCCTGGTGTAAGTTCGGGCTATACCTACTATCTTCAATTCTGGAACGTACCGCAAAAGTCTTATATATTATTATATTTTTTACATTAGCTCCACACAAAAGGCCCTGAAGAAAATAATTCCCCTCAGGGGCTATATCATCTTTGGGGATGTATTGAGGAGGGTTTTTTAGGAAAGGAAGGAGAGGAAGTTCAAAGAGAAAGGCATTAGGGGTGGGTAGGAATCTGGGGGTCAATGTGTCCAGGAGTAACGTACGAATGAATCCATCCCTCCCACTGCGGTGCAAGGTGATATTCCGAGAGAGCCTTGCTGGGAAGGTCCAAAGGTATCCCTCAACCTGTCTCTCCCGATCCGGCCTGCCACGCAGTTTGCAGTTGGTGGTCAGACACATTCGCATTGCTAAGTCACGAAACATAGCGAACTACTTGGGGGTGACTAATTGGTTATCTGGTTATCTAATAAATGGTTCCTGGGGCGGCGGTACCCACACCCGCCTCCCAAATTAAATAAATGAATTATTGGTAATTGTACATTGTTTACGGTCACCTGTTTTTTTTTAAATACTGAAAAATCTTTATGATTTTTTTTCTAGATTCTACAAATTATCCTTTATAGTAGAATAATTTAGAGATATATTATCCTACGCTATAAATTCGATTATTCATTGTTTTTCAGTATCTACCCAAAAAAACATACAAATAAAAAATTGAAATTGCAAATAAAGGAAAATAATTTTTCATTTCTAACTCCCTATGCAATTTTTTTAATTAATACTAAAACAGTAATTAATCGCAAAAAATTTACACAACCTTACTTTTTTAATTTTGTTCGTGTATTCGACAAAAAATGTGAGAAGTCCATTTGGTAGCATTCAAAAAGTTATGGAGGATTATTTGTAAAACTGATTTTTTTTTTTCAGAATTCGAAGCTAAAAAACTAATAGAAATATTGATTTTTCAAATTTTCATAATTTTGTTCATAAATCCGCTGTCAAAATGAACAATTTGAAAAAAAAAATTGAGAAGTTGATTTTTTAATTTTTTTACATCGCAAAAACTAGATGACCGTGAAAGTGTGCAATTGATATTGAATTAAATTAATAATTTAATTAAATAAAATTCACTTGCGCACGCCGGGATTCGAAACGGTGACCTTCGGATTGCTGCCTTACCTTCCTAGCACGGAAGAATGCATGTTGGTTACCTATGCAGTGTATGCGTGGTGTAAGGGAATTTATAAACGAATTGATTTTTACATTATCGTTGCAGGGAAAGATATTTTTAAATAAATGAAGATAATATAAGCGAAACTCAATCGAAAATCTGGAAACAGAAAAATCAGAAAAACATATTGACACCTCTGGGACTCGAACCCAGGACCTCTTGCTTTCCGGGCAAACGCGCTAACCACTGCGCCACAGTGTCGATATGAAATTCGGTCATGTTTAACTGTACCATACTTCGACTAAGAACCCACCTACATTATCTTCATTTTCTTTAACGCATATATTATTGGCAACTATCTTTATGTATGATTGCAAGATTCAAACCCGAACTAAATGCTCTCTAGATAGTGTCTGGATAAATCTTAATCCATTTTATTTAATATGCGACATCTATCGACTTTTCTGCAAGTCTAGGATGAATATATATTTTTTTTAAATAAAAAAAAAAGGATATTTTTCTTGCGCATGACCATATTAGGAACATGAAATGAAATAAGTTGCAATAATGCTGCAGGATTATTGACGAAAGCAGACATGTTTTTCGAATTCAATTTTTCAAAATCAATTGTTCGTATTTCAGTTTTTCGAAAAGCAATTGGCCGAAAGACATTTTTCGAATTTGTAAATCAACTTTTAAAATATATATTTCACTTGCTTATGACTAACGAGATACTGTTAGGTTAGGTTTGGTTAGGTTAGGTTAGGTAAGATTAGGTTAGTTGTCGGCCGGCTTTTGCCTCGCAATACGATAATCGCGGGATCGAATCCCGGCGTGGATAAATAAATTTTATTTTATTAATTTGTGTTATTTCACAATTAATTCATTTAAAATAATGTATAGTAAATTTGCGGCACGTTCTAGAGTGGAAGATACTCTCAATATCGCCCTGGTGTAAGACCATCATTCAGAATTGAAACGTTGCTTGAAATGGCTTTAGCCGTGTTTGATGACCAGATCTGAAGAGCCAGGTACTTCCCCACCTTCACCTTCACAACATACCCCAATTGGGGATGCCATAGTCTCACTGGCTCCAGACGGGAGCAGCTGAGATTCTTGTAAGGTATTTACCATACTTCCTACTAATCCTACTTATATTATAAAGGCGAAAGTTTGTATGGACGTATGGATGTATGGATATATGTATTTTTTTTTTTTTTTTTTAAATTAACTCCACACAGGAGGCCCTGAGGAAAATAATTTCCCTCAGGGCCTATGTCATCTGGGATGCTGTGTGGAGGGTCTTTTTGAGGAGAGGAAGGAATGAACATTGGTCTTGAAGAGACCCATGTTGTAGGAAGGAGGAAACACAGAGGCCGGCAAATCATTCCACAGCCGAGCTGTTAAACACAAGAACGAGTCGAAGGAACGACCCGTTCTCATGTGACAAATGTCAACTGTGTACAAATGTTGGGCACGCGTTTGGCGTGTTTCCCGACTATGCACCGGTGCCGAAGGGATCAATGATGCTAGTTCCTCGGAGCATCTTCCATTGTAATACCGGTAGAACAAGGATAGCATTCCCACCCGACGCTTGTGCTCTAAAGATTGCAATCCGTCTGTTAAGATGGGAGAATCTATCAAACGGACCGCCCGTTTCTGCACAGAGTCGAGGGTATTTTTCAGGTATTTTGGAGCTCCAGACCAGAGGTGGCTGCCAAATTCAACCGTGGGGCGCACTTGCGATTTGTACAGGGTTAGTTGTATGTATGTTTGTTACTCTTTCAAAAAAAACTACTGAATGGACTTTAAAAATTCTTTCACTAATAGAAAGCTACATTATTTGCGAGTAATAAAGGCTGTAAATATTGGTTAGCTCTGGCGTTATGAATAATCTCTGGAGTTATGAAATTATTTATCAGACGTTTTCTGTCTCTAACCAGGGGTCCTAGCATGGTCGGTCGATATAGGTTTTATCGAAAATGTCGGTAACTTGACATCGCTCCCAAGCACGACTGCAGGCCGCTAACGAACAAACAACAGTTCACATCGACTAAGGGTTCCTAATTTATTTGACGTAAACTGTTATTTCTTCGGTAGCGTCCTGCAGTCGTGCTTGGGAGCGATTTCAAGTTACCGACATTTTCGATAAAACCTATATCGATCGACCATGCTAGGTACCCAGATCGAGTTATTGCAAACGTCAGAAGAAAAGCAAACAAATTGTTGCCTTGGAAACAATGCTTTTTTTTAATTAGGCATTTCACCCTAAAATGAGTGCTTTGTTGGCGAAGCAGTTAATATTCATGTTTTTTTTTTTAATGACAATATAAGATAAATTAAAATTACAAAATAAGTAAAAATATAAAGTAAAGTGGTTTGTTTACGGTCCTCCTCACTCCTCACTCCTCACTAGGTATTCCTGTTCCGAGGCGGGCTGTATGTTGCTGAATGGGTGTTGATTTTTATTTCCTCATCTTCTAGTTTCTTGATGTATGCGCATAACTCCCGAACGACTGCACCAAATTGGATAATTCTTTTTTTTTGTTCGTTATTTTGTATAAAACTACCGTTGAGCTCTGGCATTGTGAAATTTGTATAAAAAATGAATGTGAGGAATGCGTGAGGTGCGAGGGTGTGAGAGGAGGAGGGAGGGTGGTTGGGGAGGGGGGAGGGGGAGAGGGAGGAGGGTGGGGCGGAGGGGGGAGGGGGAGGGAGAGGGGAGAGGGAAGGAAGGGGGAGGTGTTTAGGAGGGTGGTGGAAAGGTGTAGGGGGAGGGTTGGGTGGAGTGTGGAGAGGGAAGGTGGAGGAGACGGAGTGGGAATCCTCCTAATACGATACGCGGGACAAGCTAGTATAAAATAAAATTAAGTTAATATATATTGTCCATCCTATAGTAAAATACTCTTGAACGTACTGTATAATAATCTTTATTCAATGAAATAACAACAATATATCTAAAAAAATTACATGCTCAATGTAGTTTACAAATAGATTACATCAATCAGTACAGAAAAATTAACAAACAGAAAGTAACGTAAGAAAGGTTACACAGGAGTAGTATAGTTATACAGTATTTTTAGTTGTGCATAGCCTGCCTCACTAGGCGAACCTGTATTGAGGCAGAATTTTTGTTAATTGTTTCTCGCAATTTTATCTATGGTTTTTTTTATAAATGTGTAAAGTAGGTTTCCATACAGCAAAAACTTTATTTTAGTTAACATTATTGTTTGCATATACCTACACAATTCATAAACTGCAAGGTTATTACTACAATAACAACTGTCAATGACAGGGCGTTTGGGTGAGGGCGCCAGTATAGGCTCGATCATTAGAATGTATCCATATTTTAACATATTTTTTAAACTCTCTCTGTGTTTGACTCAGTTTGATGTTTTCTGGGAGAATGTTGAATATTTTTGTGGCAAAGTATCTAAAGCTACGTTGACCAAAGGTGGAAGAGAGTGCTGGAACTTGCAATATGTCTTTGTTGGAGTTACGTGTAAATCTTAATTTAATTTTTTTTTTCGTAAAGCACATGTTTGTTTTTAAAGAGATGCATGAGGATAGTTTTTACATAGATCTGTCGAACATCAAATACTCTCATTATTTTGAATATAAGGTCACTGTTTGCAGTTAGAGGAAGTTTGAGAATAATTTTCATAATTGTTTTCTGCGCCTACATACTTATATCAATTCGAAAAACTAGTGTTTCGGTCGTTCGAAAAATTGAACTTCGAAAAATTGCATTTCGAACAATTGAATTCGAAAAATTGCAATTCGGTCAATTTACCTAGCTAGACCCATTATTGACGACACGCTGGCGACGTGCATTGTACGCTCCATGCAATTGTAATATTGTTTTATGGCCCATCTTCCTTATTGAAGCATAAACCGAGCTACAAAAGAAATTAAGTATTACTTTTGCATCGCGGAATTTATGTGTTCCACTTGCTTCTTTATGTAGTTCTAAAAGAGGCTTCGGGGCGAACCTTCTTCCCCTTGTTCCCTTTGCTCTCGCTAAACTACTATCACTTCTCGTTCCGTCTTACTGTTCCTACCCCCGGGCTCTAACCACCTCACCAACTAACTACCCTTCTCCTCTTGTTTCTTAAATTCAGCATCCCTTTAACAGGGCCGGCGTGGATACGCCAAAAACTAAAATTAATTCTGGCGCACAAATGTATCTATCCTGGAAGATCTAGACGTCCACAACATTTGCCTACAACGTAACTTACACGTCGAGATGGGAGTGGAAAATTGTTACACGGAGGTGGGGGCAAATATTCTAAGACACTCCGTATTTTTTTTTAATCCTATTTTTGAAACCCTGGCGATTTTTTGAAAATTTCAATCCGAAAAATCAGATCATTTTTTATAAACCGGAAAGACGGGACATAATTTTATTGGTGTGAAAAAACGATAATTACATTGTTAAGGTAGTAGGGCTTGTAGTACGGTTTTAATAAGGCATATCTCGTTAGGGTATTTAATATATCAGGGTAATGATGTTAAAAGGGAAATGCCACTGGAAGTGATGTGTTGTGATTTGTACCTACTTTGTGGTCAGTTATGACATTTACACCTCTTATTGAGTGGGTGTATTAAATGTTATAGTATCAGGGGTTATACGTAAAGATACACAGTTATCAGCTTTAATCCCATGGGATCTTGGACGCCAAATCTCGTAGGTACGAGATATGCTGACTGTGTCGGTAGGCATGAAATACTCCCATGAGAGCGTGGGCACTGTTATTTTATTCAATGTTGTGAAGCTTGGAAATATGAAATAAAAGAGTGGATGTATAACAAAGATTTATATTGAAAGTTTATGCTTACCTGTGGACCATATAAAGGAAACTATTTAAAGGAAACTATCGTTCACATATTAAATAAGCTTGAAACAACCCGCCGATTAAACAATTTACATTATAATTTAAAATCCACTTGTTGTTGACTGTCGGATTCACATCCTGCCCGAAAATTCTTAAAAAAACGTTTTCCACACGAATGGCACATGAGAATAACGAGGCATACCAAAAATATTACATCTCATAAATATTTTTTTCCTTGATCCATCTTATTGATCATAAATTATTATAATTTTCAACGTCTATATTATTTTTTTATTTTTTTTTTTTTATTTTAATGACAATATAAGATAAAGTAAAATTACAAAATAAGTAAAAATACAAAATAAAGTAGTTTGTTTACAGTCATCCTCACTCCCCACTCCTCACTAGGTATTCCTGTTCCGAGGCGGACTGTATGTTGCTGAATGAGTGTAGATTTTTATTTCCTCATCTTCTAGTTTCTTGATTTTCATAAAATAACAATAAATAAAATAAAAGTATTTATGTTTGTTGTCTGCAGGTTGTATTGGGGTTTCTTCATAATTTTAATGATTTCCTCATCTTCCTGTTTCCTTAACCATAATTTAATGTTTTTTTTAAACCTTTGTATCTCCATGGTGTTCTTAATTTCAATTTGAAGGACTATAACACAATTGTTGTTAAAATGTTATTTATTTAAAGTAAGTTCACAGATCACATATAGTAAAAATAGTCACAATGTATCAATTCACAATAGTAATAATTAACTGAGCAAGGGATCGGAGGGAACCTTGCTGTTTAGTCTTTGGGAACAACAAAACTGACTGTGGTTCTGCTTAGAGGGTCGTACCATAGGACGAAGCGCAACTAAGGCAGCAGTCGGGGTCTGGTTGGTGCTTTACTTATGGTAGTAGAATACTCCTTAGAGGGTCGTGCCAAAGGACGAAGCGCAACTAAGAGAGCGTACTAGTCAAGAGCGAGCTACAGACGAACTGGTTTAATTTAGGGCTCGCAGCTCTTTATATAGGCCATTCCTTGTTGCGGGGCGTGGTTTATGTAGCGACTCGAGAGTAGGAAATGCGCAGAAGGCATCTGCGCAGCCTGGTTCGCCTAGTTTTGGGTGAGCAGGATGGCGCTGTACGGGGGAAAGAGATGGTGTAGTGGCAAGCGTAAAAGCATGGAAATTATTGTTTTTCTGGCCAAAAGTTGTGTTTAATTGCAGGATGTTCAGTAGTTTTGAGGATTTTGACCTTGTAGTGTAGGTGTGTTGGTCAGCAAAGTATTCATATTTTTCTTTAAATTTGAGTAGTGCATTTTTTTAGTATAATTTAATAATGTTGAAAACATTAAAGTTTTTAAAAATTTCTTTTGATTCAATTTTTATGGGTACTTTAAGATTATTTTTATTATTGCCTTTTGCGTTTTAGCTAACTGCTTGATGTAAATGTTTGAGGCAGTTCTCCATCCTATAATCCCATATTCTATGCGTGATTGGCAAAGAGCATAGTAGACTTTATATAGATCATTTTTATTAAGTATATTGCGTATGTTTCTAAAGTAGTACCTGAGCTTTGTAAGTTTCTTTGTGATGCTATTTATGTGGGAGTCCCATCGAAGATTTTCATCGATTTCAATGCCAAGATATTTTATGTTTTTAGAATGTGTTATGGTGACGTTATACTAAATCCAATGTAATATACTTGTACTTGTAAATTATAATAATAATAAGAATATTATAAAATTTGACTATGTTAAAATCAGCACCATCACCATTATACCTCCAAAACAAGTACAGACAGCATAGAATGTACGGGGTTCTCTTCACAACATCTGTCAAAAAGTCAAACCGCAGAGAACAAACAATAAATCTAGTGAATGTTAAATGTCAAATTCAAAAATTCGCCTAAAATCAAAGTGTTGCCAGATAAAAAAATAAATCAGTGTGAAATTTTACAAAATTAATAGGAAAATTTTCGGAGACGGGATATTTTCATGTAGTGACGTCACGAGCCCAAATACTGGATTTATTTATTTAAAAAAAAAACTGTACATTTCTAAAAATTTTGCTAACATTTTCATAAACTTAGTAAAAAAATCTACCACACAATTTTTTCCAAGTCGTTATGAAATCCATGCAAGTGGCTGGTTGTTACCGGAATAGACAATGTCACACATTTTAGTATCTATTTAAGGAAATTAATATTATTCGTTGCGAGCATTATGTTACTGTTATCAATGTAATAAAACACCGAAAAGTCTTTAAAATAAACTTATAATCATAGAAACAAGGCTTTGAAACTTAATGTCTAAAAAAATCAACAAATTTTGGCTTCTTCTAGCAAAATCTAAGTTAAATATAACAATTATTATTAGTCTTCAATTGTTTAAATGTTTCTTTTATAAATCTACTAATATAAACAATTACGGAAACAGTCGAAAGAAAAGTTACACCGATTACGGGCATGGGTAATAAATACTTTTTTCAAGTTTTGGCACGTGTAGCTCACAACGCGGCTAGTGCCCGACTGATTTCACACCAGAAACTTCTCCAGGCACTCATAACTCCAGCTACTGAGAAAAGCGGCAACATCGCATAAATAGTTTTAAAATTATAGGCAAACTTAAAAGGTGCAGGTAATCTTGACTGAGCCCCATCTCGCCGGATTAAGATACTTTGGACACCTTCCTCGCCAAACTGAGGACTCCAACTTTGATAAACTCATATTTACTGGCAAAGTGTTTTGCAGAAGAAGTCGGGGACGCCCGAGGAAGACATGGCACGACAGAGGGAATCAGATTCTTGACTCGGGCCATGTCAAGGGTCAGAAGAGCATGTATGGGACGTTGTATGAATGTGGACAAGCTGGGAGTGTGTTTTCCAAGACCGAGTTGTTTGGCGGTCCGTCCTCTCTGCCTAACCCTGCGAGAAAAGGCGTGATCGTTAGTTACTTATTTATAAATAATTGTGCAAATTTAGTTCACCTTTTTTCCATCTGTTTCCCCAAATAAAACAGTAAGCGGTTTTAAATCCCCTTGGAACACTCTCAATATAGGAGGCATACTAATTTCGGTGACCGGCCAACTCAGAATGAAGCCAGCTCAGAATCACCACAAAACGGTTATTAAGAGTGATGATAAATAATATTTAAAAATTGGTTAAATAGGCATATATATATATATATATATTGGTTATTACGTTAGGTTAGGGTTACCGGCTATTTTAAAATTATTTTTCATAGATTTGACGACCTCCGTAGTCCAGTGGGTAAGACTCTGGACTCACAATCCGGAGGTCGCGGGTTCGAACCCGGCATGCGCAAATAAATTTTATTTGATTAATTTGTGTTATTTCACAATGAATTCATTTAAAATAATATATAGTATATTTGCGGCATGTTCCAGAGTGGAAGATACTATCAGTATCGCCCTGGTGTAAGACCACCATTCAGAGTTGAAACGTTGCTTGAAAATGGCTTTAGCCGTGTTTGGTGGCCAGATCTGAATAACCAGGTACTTCCCAACCTTCCTCTTCCCCACCTCCTTCCCCTCCCCACTACCTTCAGCCTCACAACATACCCCAATTGGGGATGCCATAGTCTCACTGGCTCCAGACGGGAGCAGTTGAGATTCTTGTGTGGTATTCACTGTAAAAAAAAAAAAAAATGACCTTTCTGAGGTGGTTCTGAGATAGTTTCATTCTGAGTTGGCATGGAACCACTAATTTCATGTAATACAAGTTTACACTCTCTCTGAGAGGAAAGTTTAGCACCTTATGTTAATCGAAATTAAAAAAGTTTATCCTATAAGTCTATTTTTGAGAGTGATATTTCATAGTGGAATTCCATTATAATGTATTATAATAAAACGAAGATAAAATTTAACTTAATTTTATTCGAACGTAACCCTCCCCAATATGTTGTGTATATAAACCGTAGACTAAGAAATATTTGTACCAGTCTGAAGATGGCTCTAACGAGCTGAAACCGGTTACGGTTGAATAAAATTAAGTGGAATATAGTTTTATATTCGCTTTATTATAATATAACATAAAAGTTAGTTTAAAGTTAATTTTTATATCATCAAATGCAAAATTCCTTGACGCCAAATTAAATCCGAATTGGACCGTTTTAACCGTAAAAATTTTTGATAACCTGTTTGAAAAAAAAAAAATCAAGTGTGCAGTTCACACGCGGTAGAAGTGAAGCCTTCAGCAAACTGAAGTAGACAAAAGTGGCGAGACTATGAAGCACTTTTTTATCAATGTAAAAGATGATTTTTACCATATTTTTGACGTCGAACTCCAGTGCACCTTTTCTTATATATTTGGTCATCTTATTAGTATTTGTGTTTTTTTCTTCGGAGTCGCTAAATATCGGTTTCTTTCGTGAATTCTTTGCTTGTCCATTTATTGTTTTGAAGATTGGATAATGATTTTACCATAATAATTTTTTTAGATTTCGTAGGATTAGACCCTTGGTCCGCTAAGATTCGTCAGGCATGTCATACCACTAGGGGGCATACATTAATTACGTAAACAGTTTTTCTTCCAATCTAGACTCCCCCCCCAACCTTGGTGAGAGATAAACTTGGGCCACTTCGTATGTTCTTTCCAAGTAACGCAGATTTTGCTAGACCCCCCCTCCCTTTTGAGCTCACGTAATTAATGTATGCCCTCCTAAACCAAAAGAGGCTTGCGTGGTTCCGTGGAATTATCTTATTATATTGGAACCGAGTACCTACCCGTGCTATAAATAAATATTTTATTGCTTTCTTATTATCTCAAATAAAACTAAATTACTAAATTTAATTACGCTGTCTGACAGAAGAATCATTTCAGACCTAATTTTATTGTACAGAATTATGAACAACCTAATTGACAGCCCTGCCATCGTTTCTAGTATTAAACTTCATGTACCGACAAGGAATACTAGACAAAATATAACATTCTTTTGCAACACTTACACAACCAACTATCAATCACACTCACTTACCAATAGGATGCATTATTTAGGCAACAAGTTTGGTGGTATTGTAGATGTATTCGCTGATTCCCTTTACATTCTAAAATGCAATTTAAACCAACACTTTGTGGAATCCTACAAATTATTGCAACATGGGTATAATATATTTAACGATTTCATTTGTTATTGTAATGTTTATAATATATTTTATTCTATGTTATTGTTAAATATTACATTGTTTAAAATATTTCACGGTTTTTCACAAGATTATACAAGTGGTTTTTTTTTTCTTTAAAAACTACTTGTATATTCTTAAAAGTTTTTTCACTTTTATAACTTTTGGTATAAATTCTATGTATGTGTAATCCTCGATATCTTAAATATTATTTTCTAATCTATGTAAAAGCCCCTACGGGCGTATAACAACAATAAATAAATAAATAAATCTCGCAGACTAAATCCATAGATTTATGTGTTTGTCTCTTTTTAGTGTCGCTGGCTTCCGTTTCATCGAGTTTCAAATCACAACAATGCTAAAGATGTTTTAACTTAAAAAAAATTGTTAACCTGTTCTAAGAAACGAAAAATACTATTAATAAAATTTAAGATAAACGATCAACACTGAAAAATTAAATTGAAATTTTTAAAAATTTAGACTGGTTCTCTTTGTTCCGATGCGGCCCTGGCCCAGTAAGAAAGGGTTGCCAACGCCAACACTCTACACGACCAGGAAACGTTTTAATTAAACAAATCGTGCTTAGAATATTCCAAATAATGTTCAGGGCTTCTCCAGAATTTTACATTCACCTTGTGCACTGTGTATATCTTGATTCCGCGCAACTTGCTCTGAGCCCGTACTACATGGCGCGATATATTGCCCAAATAAAATTTTACGATTTCTAATTGAATTTAGTCGTAAGAACCAAAATGCCACGAATCAATTTGGATTTCAAAGGAAATTGAGTCTTGACTCTAGTCTAGTATATTGGGATTTTTTCAAATTTGCTTACAAAGAGAGAGCTTAAAATGATCTCTTTTGGTTGGGAGAGTTTAAGCCCAATTGTTTAAATACCTTTTCTATTTATTATTATATTTGTTTTTAATTTTTGAAATAAAACTTCTTTACGCACGCTCGACTTGGGGGGTAAGCTGGTGAATGCGTTACAAAAAGTGTGATGTTACGAAAAGTGTGACGCGAACGGTAATCAATGCGAACGGTGATCGATGGCGAGGTGTACAGTCGGGTCTTTACGCACGCTTGACTTGGGGAGTGATAAGGATAATGATGATCACCCCAAGGTCGTGGGTCACCCCACGGTTGTAGGTCACCCCAGGGTCATAGGTCACCCCAGGGTCATAGGTCACCCCAATGTCAATGTCATATGCTCTTTAATAAGTTAGTGAACTTTTACTTCAGTCGTGTGGTCTGAAATACACTCGTTTTTTTAATTATTAAACTTTTTTATCCAATCAGAAAAGAACTAAATTTTAATATTTTGACTTCCTCCGTGGTCGATAGGTAAGGCTTAATTGAGTCTCGACTCTTATTAAGTTAAGTTTACCAAAAAATAAATATTACCGACTCCGAAGAAGAAAACACAAGCACTTATAAGAGACACGTTCCAAAGTGGATTATTGTCAAAATATCTCTCAGTATCTCCCTGATGAAAGACCACCATTCAGAATTGAAATGATGTTTGAAATAACTTAAGACATGTTAGGGGACCAGATCTTAATAGCCAGGCTCTCCTCCACCTTCCCTTTATTTATTTTTTTTATTTCATAACATTTTATTTGTTACAGATTTTTGGGTTTTTTGGCTACCACACTAGGCCGTGTTGTGGTAGTCATACATTTAATATTTTAAATAGTAATTTTATTTACTTATTTATTGACGCCCTATTGGGCTTTTACACATAAAATACAAATTTCATTTATAACAACAGTATAACACAAAATAAAAAAAGAATACAAAATATACAAATAAAGCATAAACTCAATGTAAAATAATAGGAATACATCTAATGCTAATTCCACATGGATGACTTTTGAGAACTCGTTTGTACATATACCTACGAGCAACAAAAACATTAAAAATAATCAAAACATATTAATTTTTACTTAATTACTCGTTGTATGCTTTTGAAATAAGAACAATACAAAAACAATAAACAAAATAAAATTGTAATAAAATAAAATGATTTCTCATTCATTATTTACATCTAAAAAGTGGTGGACTAATTTGGCTTTAAATGAATCGAAATTTAAATTAAAAATGTCAGCGCCATCAGTTAGCTCATTGCCCAACCTGTGTATTCTTTCCATCACAGAATTCGTAGCGAAGTTATTGTTGTAAAATAAAATATTTCGTATTCGTTATATTCGTATCGTAGTATATTTTGGAGGTATATGTAAGGATAACAAGTGTATAGCGTCAGGGCAGTCCAACCTTGAATGAACAATTTTATACAATAAAAGGAGATCAAATATTTTTCGCCTTTCAGATAATTTCGATATATTAAGTTTACTGCGTAAATTGACATAATTGATTTCAATAATAGGAACACCAATTTTGAAATTAATAAAACGTAAAAATTTATTTTGAATTTTTTCAATTTGTTAACAATGAGAGTTGAAATGAGGACACCAAATGCTTGAATTGTATTCAACCTGACTTCTAACCAAAGACGTGTATAGTAATTTTATGGTTTTTATGTTATTAAAGTCTTTAGCGTTCTGAGGATAAATCCAAGCATTTGTAATCCCTTACTGGTAATGCTAATAATGTGATTCAAGACGCCAAGGTCGTTGAATTCAAAGACTCTTTTTAGAGTGGCATTGTTAATTGTATTGTCGAATAGTAAAGGGGTTTTAGATTTATGAAAACTGATCGTTTGGCATTTGTTGATATTAAGATGTAATGTAAGTTTATTTAAGTTCATTTGTAGAGTTAAACAATAAAAATACTATTCTATTGAAACAGATAATAAACATATTAAATAAAAATTAAGAAATACCTGTAAGCGAAAAATAAAGAAAAAAAATCATATTTCAAAGAAAAATAGAAATAAAAATTCAAATTCAAATTTTGAAATACATAAAGTAATAATAAAGATTTAGTGTTAAGTACTCGTATATTCTACGCAAATATATAAATTAAAACATAAGTGAAATTAGGTGAAAAATTAAGAGATTAATTGGGGATTCTATAGCTCACTGGCTCAAGACGGTTGGAAGCGTTTGGGACTCTTGCGGTAGCTATCTGTAATAAAAATAAAAATAAATTAACTGTCATTTTTTCACCTTCAAAGATAAAGGTCACCAACATTAAAACAGATGCTTACAGTCCGAAAGTTGAACCGCTATTATAAATGACACAAAATGTGAAAAAAATTCCATACGGCGTTGATGGCCAATTACACGATATTTTAACTAGTGATGGGGTTTCAAACAACTTTACTTAAATTTAGTGAGAAGCGAGAGGAGATGTGCAAGGGGAAGGTTGGGAAGTATCTGGCTAAGCAAATAAGCTAATGCCTTTTCAAACAATGTTTTGATTCTGGGTGGTGTTCTTTTACCAGGGCTGAGAGTATTTGGTGCCCTCACCCAATGGCCCAGTCATTGACAGTTGCAGTTTTTGTATTGTGTATATATGCAAACAATAGTGTAAAAATTAAAATAAAGTTTTTGCTGTATAGAAACCTACTTTACACATTTATAAAAAACCATAGATAAAATTGCGAGAAACGATTTACAAAAAATTCTGCCTCAATACAGGTTCACCTAGTGAGGCAGGCTATGCACAACTAAAAATATTGTATATGTAATTATACTACTTCTGTGTAACTGTTCTTACATTACTTTCTATTTGTTAATTTTTTTGTACTGATTAATGTAATCTATTTGTAAACTACATTGAACATGTAATTATTTTAGTTATAATGTTGCCAATTTCATTGAATAAAGATATTATTATATTATATTTATCTAACAGTTCGTTCACCTGTGGCAGATAGGTGTTGGTTATCCAATAAACAGTTCCCGGGACGACGGTACCCATACCCACCTCCCAAATTGAAATCAGGAGATCAACTGTCATGGAATGAACAGCGACAGTGCCAGCTACAGCTTTGTATAAAAACTATTATTCAAATTTCTCAGCGCTTGAGTTTCCTCTTAACCCAAATAGGAGTTGTCATAGTCCTACCAGTTCTAGGAACCTACATTAATGAGAACATAAAATAAACAACATTTTGCAATACTGTTTTTCTCTCACGGTTCTAAGAAAATATACTTAATATGAAATATTAACATCAAACAATATTATCTTAGTTTTGTTCTGTACAATATTCAATTTGCCTAATTACTAGCGCATGTAAAAGGGATTAACTACTTGATCATACCAACTAATTGTAACTGTGCTAATGTATAAAGTGTACAGCCATCCTTTTCTTTTGCAACAATCAAGTTTAAATCGGAGGGAGATGGGTGCATAAATCGCGTTGAATTTAGAGTCAATTAGAAACAGAGAAGGGAATGTTAACTGGTAATGGGCAAATGAAATTTAATTAAAATAATAATTGTTAAATAATATAATTTGAAGAGTTGTTCCATATCTTATTCAAGAATTAGCAATTTTTAAATTTGTACACAGGTATTAGTCTCGACACAGTTATATCCAAAGATATTGAAATATAAGAGATGCACTATCCGCAGTTATTACTGGGTGGGACTGCGCTTCCTGGTGTCGCCGATATTGTTAATCAATTAACGAGTACACTTTTTTTACATTAACTCCACACAGGAGGCACTGAGGAAAATAATCTCAGATGACATAGGCCCTCTGGGGCCGTTGAGCAAGCGTTTGGCGTGTTTCCCGACTATGCACCGGTGCCGAAGGGATCAATGATAATAGTTCCTCTGAGCATCTTCCATTGAAATACCGGTAGAACAAGGATAGCATTCCACCCGACGCCTGTGCTCTAAAGATTGCAATGCAATCAGTCTGTTGCGATGGGAGAATCTATCAAACGGACCACCCGTTTCTGCACAGAGTCGTGGGTATTTTTCAGGTATTTTGGAGCTCCAGACCAGAGATCGCTGCCAAATTCAACCGTGGGGCGCACTTGTGATTTATACAGGGTTAGCGGGTTATAGTTAAAGTACCTGCGGGCCCTGTTACAGTACGCCCAGTTTTTGAGGGGCTAACTAAACGAATGTTAAACGAAATTAACGAATTCTTTCCGTATTCAAACTAAATTGTTAACCAATACTACAACACCTTAAAAAAATCAACTAAGTGAACAAAATCTTTCCGTATGCAAACTATTCCCATTAGGTAGTAGTCCACCGACAATCGGGCGGACACATAGCATATCTCTTTAGTATTTCAATATCTTTGGGTGTATCCTAATGAGAGAGGCATCGAAAAGCCCAATGTAAGCATACTTTATATAGATAAATAAATAAATTAATGTGTTTTTCTTTTTTATTTTTAGGAAATGAGAAAGGTTGGATTTTCCCTGAATATTCAAGCAAATGTTATTTTAAACGTATCGATTCGAATAAGTCTATCAAAATGCAATCGGAGGCAGGCGTGGGTACTGCCGCTCCGGGAAACATTTATTGGATAACCAACACCCTTGCCATAGGCCACCCCAAGTGGTTTGCTACGTTTGTTGACTTAGCGGGGATGCCCGGGTTCTCGGAGTGAGGTTTGTATAGGTCCTGGCGGCGTTTGTCCACCTACTGCGTGGCGGGCCGGATCGGGAGAGACTGAATGAATCATATTTTCATTCAAATGCATCAAGGAAAAATCTTCTTTTCTATATACTGTATGTACCAGCGTATAAGTACAAAAAATCGACACTGTATATAAATTCCTTTGATGTTCATGCCAACTTTTTGTCGAGGGTATTTTTGAAGTCCAACTGAATATCTTTTACGTTTGAAATTGGTAAATAATGCACAAAATATTATAATTTTATAGAAAACTAGCTGGTTCCCGGCATGCGTTGCAATGCCATTTAAATAAATACATTTGATTCTCCCTGCATGTACTTTCCCGTGCGTCCCCGTTCCCTTCCACCTTCTCCACACTTCCTCCTCCCTCGTCTCTTCCCTATCCGCGAACCCCACATCCCGTTCCTTTTCCCACTGCCTTTCCTCCCTGCCGCTAAAATATATGAAATGCACACATGTTCATTTACACAAATTTTATAACGCCAGAGCTTACCATTATATATATATAGCCTATATGTTATTCTGATGTGCTATAAAATTGTAAAGTTTCATAAAAATCCATTCAGTACTTATTGAGTGAAAAAGTAAAAAACACACATACATTCACACTAATTTTCGCGATTATAATATTTGTAAGATTGTATTTTTCCTTTGGAGGAGTACAGACATATGTACGTTTACCGTTTGTCCCATTTTTGACTGTTGACATAGTGTGTTAAAAAGCTCTTTCAAAAGATGAGAATTCGTTCCATACAAAATGTTTGAGGAGAAGAATTTTTTTCATAATTATTTTTTTTTGTGAGTTTTTCAGATGTTTTTAGCTATTCTGCTATTCGGGGCTGAGACAAATCCAACAAATCAAAGATCATAAAAATCGGTCCAGCCGTTCTTGAGTTATAAATGGTTTAACTGACCCGACTTTGTTTTATGTATTATGATAAGATATCATTTTGGAGGATAAATTGTCTGGGGATCAACTGCCGGATCACTGTTTTTACTGCAGTTGTGTGGTTTTTGTTTCGGTCTGTATTTGGTCTCAGTTTGTATAATTATTAGTATAATAATAATTAATTTATCTTTGTGTATCCATAACCGGTCAAGCCGCCCACTCACAAATTTACAGCGTAATACAATAGCCAACATAACGAAATTCAATTCCAAATTAGACAAGGAGAGTTGGTACTAGGTAAGAGGAGCCAGCAGCGGTACGTGGCTATACTTTTAAGTTGGCAACCCTGAATTGGGAGCTACTATACTGCTGCTAACTCTCTCACTACTTCAGGGCTTGAGTTGGCAACCCTGGAATCGAGTGTATATATTTATTATAATACATAGAGAGACGAAAGATTTTTGTGTTGGATGCAGCGTAAGAATGAAAGCATGGAAAATTGGAATACGTACCACTATTTCTAACACGTATAATACTAGCGCACAGCAATAACTGCATCCGTGAAAAATCACGGGAAACTTAAAAATATAATATTTAATAAAAGGGCCCGCTAAACAGCCCGAACTGCTTGTCGGCAGGTCAATTTTACAAGCACAGCATGACAATAGGTATGGTGCTGTTAAATGATATCTCTAGGTCTCTTGACATTTTCAACATTGGCCTTGAGGGTTTCAAGGGTAATTTTAGGCAAGAACTCTATAATATATATTACTTGCTTTTACCCTCGGCTTCGCTCGCATGGTATTAGGTGGAAATTTTTTTATTTTTTTTTAATAATAATTTTTTTGTTACATACATAAAAATATTACAAAAAACATTTCTTTTGATAAGAAGTAAAAAAGAACTATAAAATTAAATATGTAGCTTAAAGACAAACAATAATACAATTAAACAAAAGAAAAGATATTACAATAGTATACATATATGTATGATATCAAATAAAAATTCCACATTGGCATCGCCAGTTCGTGGATATACTTAATTTTTTTTTAATATATATATTTATATTTATATTAAAATGTATATTTCAGACATTGCATACAGTAGATTTTTCTTATATCTAAGAGTTCAGCTTCTTGGGATAATTGCAAGGAGGGGTAGGTAACACCTTTATGCAACATTATTTTTATTATTAATTTTTGAGTAGGTAATTTCTAGTGGCTTAATATGGGTATCATATTGATATTGATGATTGCACCAATGCATGATATACCAGTTTCATTATTTTAATATCAACTATGTTATTTAATCGTTTAAAAATGTAAGTCAAATAACTAAGTTTATTTACAAGATTTTCTACGTGATTTGTCCATTTATTGTTGTGAAACCTTTTATTTAGGTGAGTTAAGGGTGCCGCCCTTTTGGTATTATAGAATGGAATATACATAGTTTTTTCACAGTTCAGAGTTAGACGGTTTTAATTCGACTGGTTCATTAATTAGTTTATTTATTTATTTATTCATGCATTCATTCATTCGCTGATTCGTGAAATCATTAACTCATTCATTCACTCCTCCATTAATTCTTTAATTCATTCCACCATTCTTTATTCTTTATTCATTCTTCATTCACTCGTCATTAATTCTTTATTCACTCTGTATGCACTCTTTATTCGCTCTTTATTCACTCTTTATGCACTCTTTAATCACTCTTTTTTCACCCTTTATTCACCCTTTATACACCCTTTATTCATTCTGTGTTCAATATTCATGCTTTATCCATTCTTTATTCGTTCTTCATTCATTCTTTGTTCATTCTCAATTTCATTCATTCTTCACTCAATTTTAATAGATTTAATTTATTTTAAGTTTCATTCTTGATTAGTGTTTATTCATTTTCATTCAATCTTTATTCATTCTTCATTCATTCACTCCCCCGAACTTACGAATATATAATTCGCAAATAATTTAGCTTTCTATTAGTATTTTTAAAGTCCATTCAGTATTTTTTCAAACATATATCCATACAAACTTTCGCCTTTATAATATTAATAGGAATGTAGTTTTTTTCGTTAAAATTTTTTTTTTTTTTTTTATTATTTCATACAATTTTTGAAAGTACACAATATGTATATGTTATGTGAAATGTAAAAGGATTATTTTAATCTGTAATGCACAAAAAAAATATGATTCTTTGCGAAACTTTTACTGAATTTAGTATGTTGTTATAAAATCCTCGCCAACCTATAATTCCGCAGAAACGAGATGCTTTTTTTAAGTGTATGGAACGCGTATACAACTTATTTCAATTCTAATAGCTGCATTAGTTCAACATGCCAGTAATTTTGCAGAACGAAGTACATTATTCAAAAATACGTTTATTTTTACAGACGATGGAGGTCGCGCTAAAATTTAACAATTGTTGGTCTGAATAATCTGTAAACAATCGTTGAACGTGCTCGCAAATATTGATAACTGACCATAGGTGACGATTTTCACAGAACCTCCTGAGTACGTATCCCGACTACTCAATTGCCAATGGATAAACCCCATAGGTTAAATTTAAACTGCTTTAAATGTACCGCAGATAAAATTATGTAATACGAACTTCGACGTGATATACTATGTCGCTTTTTAACTCAGCCTTATTTGTATTGTAGGAAGCTACTGTACAGGGAGAACGCTGGGACCTATCGAAAAATAAAACTAATATACTGCCTTCTTACTTACCACCCAACCTTTCTCCTTCACATCTCCTTCCCTTCCCCTTTCCATTCAGCCTCACAACGTAGCCCAATTGGGGATTCAATTCAACTTGGGAGGCGGAAATGGGTTCCGCCGCCCCGGGAACCTTGATTGGATAACCAACACCTCTGCCATAGGTCACCCAAGTGGTTCGCTACGTTTTGTGATTTAGCAGAGTTGCCCGGGTTCATCGGGTGAGGTTTGTCTAGGTCTTGGAGGCGGATGACCAGGACACACTGAACCCCAGATTCCTACCCACCCCTTAAACCCTTTTCCTTCCCAGAACTCTCCTCTCCTTCCTTTCTTAAAAAAACTCCCCGCACAGCATCCCCAAAGATTCATTTGGTTTCCGATTGCCAATATTTGTGGAGATAATATTTAACAAAATGATTGTAAAACTATTTTATTAATTACTGTAATGTTCTTTAATCCGAGTGATTGAAATTACTTGAATATATACGGAAAAACTCCAATAAAGATCGAGGTTCGTCGAGATTTTATGTTGTTTTATTTACATTATTGTAAATTTTACAGGAGATTCTAAATATTCTGAAGCTGGGAAATAAAACACTGAAGGAGCCCAGTGGTTTATAGTATCAACTATTTCTAGACACGAACTACGATAGACGACCCTCTTCTTATAGTTTCCGTGAGCACTTATACCACAGACCCATTGTGCTATCTTCTAATTTACCTCAATCCTTTTTAACAGTAACCCAGTCTCTTTTAAAAGGTTCACCAGCGTTGTCATTGGAAATGAGGCTATATCTTCTGGTTCCACAATGTGTCTTCCCAGATCTCATCTCTCCTCTCCACTACTCCTTGGTTCCCCGAAGGCTTCGCGAGGGAAGAAGGCCTCATCTCTCTTCTCCACTCCTTAAAATGAATATATACGTGAAATCCTATCTAGATACTATTTTGATTAATCTTTACGACGAATCGGCTTACAGTATGAACATCAAAAAATATGCTACGGATAAATCGAAGCTTTTACTAGCTTTTCTATGTATTGGAATTACAATAAAATTATTATTTACGTAACAAAAAATATAAGCGTAAACCACCAAAAAAATGTTTTTTCATGACTTAACTATGAAGTAATACAAGAAACAATTTTAAAAAAATACCTCTTTATGGCTGAGACTATTTTTGAGGTTTTCCATGTTCTAACTTTTTTTCGTTCTTATAAAATTATGCACAAAATAAATAAAAACCACTTTTTCGCTTACTAGCCTCGTGCAAAAATTTTAAAAGATTTTAAAGTTTTGCAGGCATGAGATTCGACATATTTCTAGCGTTTATATTCCTCTTAACTCCGTCGTTGAGACGTTGTTTATTTATTTAATTATTTAATTTGGTGTATAAAAATACATTAATACTACAAGGAAGCTTTTACTGTCCAACTAGGAACAGTCTAGGACTGTTCTAGGACAGTCAAATTGACAGGTTTCGTTTATATTAGGTAGGTAGGTACATGTGACTCATATATGTAGTATAAGTAAAGTTAACATTCATAAATTCCATTTACATAAAATGAAGTCACTCACGTTGTATGTGCGCTTAGATATTTTAAACCACGCAACGGATTATCATGTGGTTTTCACCAATAGATAGAGTGATTCATGAGGATGGTTTTTAGGTATAAAATTTGTCATTTTTTGTGTAAATTGGTTGAAATACATAATATATCTGGCCAAGCGGCAGCGGGCAACGGGCTGACAAACGAGCGGTGTGGATTTGATTTAACAGATGGCGTTGGTTATAAAGGTTTCGTTAGCCACAGCAACGTGTGGACGGGTCTGCTAGTTATAATATATGATACATTAGGATAGTAGTAGTAGACTAGGTTCTAGAATGAATTAAGCATCGAATAAACAAGAATCAGGTTTTCGAGGTGAGTATAGAAAAAGAAAATAAAAATTTGGGAAACAAAATAAATATATAAGGCTTTTGTAATACATAATTATCACAAAGCTTTTTTTAATAATATTTCTGACTTCTCCTGCCTAAATCTAGTGGCGTTAATATATATAGTTTTTAGGTTGAGACACCTAAAGACTATCTATACTAACAACATCTGTTGAGGGATATTGAAACTAGATGTATAATTCTATATACCACAATTACCTGTGTCTGAACGAAATTACATGGAAATGAATTACACGTACCAATCTGTCAGAATTACGCACGGACCATATTACAAAAAAAGGAGAGAATTACCTACCTACTTGAACAAGACAATGCAAGTATTTACAATAAAGACTGAGAGAAGATAAAACGTATAAAAAGAAAATATACAGAGAAGGTATTCCGCAAACCACCAGGCAGTCCCAATGACAATGTGCATGGCTATCGGCCCAACCGCAGACGAAACCCGGAGTCCGCGCCCTTTAGCCGACTCCCCGATTTTGCCACGAAGAAATATATGTGGGAAAGAGGAAAGTTTTAGAAGACTCTGGGGAAAAGATGAGCGTCGGGTTGTCGGAGGGGGGGGGGTGGAAGGACGTCGAAACCACACGGCTGTTCCTCAGGCCTACGCATGTCATTGGGGGATGCGCGGGAGGATCGCGGGAAAACCGCTCCAGTATGTGTTCGCCTGGTTGTACGCACGGACAAGGTCTATCCCACCCCCTTTTATGGGGTGACGACGATACATAATATGTACAGTTCAGTTGCGCCACAAAAATATGGAACCAAAGCTAATATAGTAAGAAAATGATAAAAGCAATTATATATTAGAAACATAATTATTGTATGAGTTCAGAAGTCATAATATAGAGAAATAATATAGTCCAAGATAGAACATGACCTGTTGAGGTAGAAGCATAAATCATTTTAGCAGAACCATTAGGAGATAACCTATCATGGATGCTTGTAAACGGTGTGATATTAGGGTAGGGGCTGCAGAAAGGATTTTATTAATCCGAGTCTTGAAGAAGCCCGGATTTCATGAAAAAAAAAACAGATGTCGGTAGCTCATTCCACATACGAGCCGACTTACACTAAAACGAGTCGAAGAAACGACCCGTTCTCATGAAGCCAATATCAACTACTGTGAACGGGTGTTCCGCTCATGTCTGTCAAGTTTGATGTACATGCACCGGTGCACCGGGGATCAATGCTCATAGCTTCTTAGAGCAGGCTCCATTAAAATACCTATAGAACAGACTCAGCTTGCCTTCATTGCGTCTGTACATAAGAGAAGGCAATCAATAACTGTTTGTCAATAGACGGTTTAATTACTTATATTAAACCTACTTGTATTAAAGCATTAAATGCCCATTCGCACAAAAGGCAAAATATACAAAACTGCAGTGAGACCAGCAATGCTGTATGGGGCTGAGTGTTGGACAGTGAAGGAAAATCACGTCCAAAAACTGCACGTTGCAGAAATGAAAATGCTTAGATGGTCAGGTGGGGTTACGAAACTAGACAAAATACGAAACGAACATATAAGAGGTAGTTTCAAGGTAGCCCCCCTTCCTGAAAAACTAACAGAAAGTCGCTTACGGTGGTATGGTCATTTAATGAGAAGAGACAAAGAACACGTGTGCCATAAAGCGCTAGCTATACCTGAAATAAAAAAGAGGAAGAGGACGCCCCCCTCTGACATGGTGGACCAGCATGGCAAAAATAGCTCAAAATTTCCCCAATCCAACAACCCAAGACCGGTCGTCTTGGCGCAGATTGATTAGGAGAGCCGACCCCACTTAAAGTGGGAAGTGGCAAAGAAAAAGAAGAAGTATTAAAGCATTAAACTTACTTGTATTAATGCATTAAATCTACTTGTATGAAACCCACTTGTATTAAACCTACTTGTATTAGACCAACTTGTACTAAACCTACTTGTACTAAACTACTTGTATTACAACTACTGAAATTACATCTATTTGAATAACACCTACTGGCGACATTCTATGAACGTTTAGAGAGAAAAATATTTTGTTTTTTGTTTTATTTTGTTGTAAATGCGCCATTGAAGTAATCCGCTTCTCTAACATCCGCGATAAAATCTGCACGTAAAACTAATATGCGGTAATTTTGGATTTTGGGAATGCATTTTCGAAAATTTTGACAGTTTGGCAAGGATCTGAAATAAACATAACAAATGTTATAAAATCTTAGGATTTTTGGCACAATTAATTTCACAGCAAAAGTCCGCCAACTAACTAAACAAAATGTGCGTGTTTCCCAGCAGTGGTATGCAGATATGATACACTCTGTCACACAACACTGTCATGCTATTAAATAATAGAAATATAGGGAAATACGGCATGTTTGTGTGCCGACTGTCAACGAGACACGAGGGGCGTAATGGGTATCCTTCACACAGCATCTGGCGCCTTTCTTTAGTTATAACTAGCTGACCCGGCCACGCGTTGCTGTGGCTAACGAAACACAACGCCATTTTTAATTATTAATTTTTGCATTTCAAAATTTTAATTTCCATTTCCATTTTTATTTCTATTTTTCTTTAAAGTGTTGTTATTTTTTTCTCTTAATTTTATCACAAAATTTTATTTATTTTTTAATTTTAATTTATTTACTTATATGTTTTAATTTATATATTTGTATAGAACACTTGAGTTCTTAACATTTAATCTTTATTATTAATTTTTGTATTTCAAAATTTTAATTTTCATTTTTATTTCTACTTTTCTTTAAAATATGATCTTTTTTCTCTTTATTTTTCACTTACTTTTAAATATTTCATAATTTTTATTTAGTATATTTAATCATCTGTTTTAATGTTTATTTTATTGTTTTCTGTTTATTTTATTATTATAATCATCATCTGTTTTAATGTTTATTTTATTGTTTATGTTTTCTGTATATTTTTTTATTTTTTTTTTTATAATAACTAAAAAAAAAAATAAATGTGTTTTTCTCCATATTTTTATTTTATTTTTATAATGCCTGAAAAACCTTTTTCACTTATTCTACCTATGTAAAACTAATTTTTTATACTACCTTTATATTTTATATATTTTTTTAAGTCTAATTTATACTTTGGGTACTTGGAAATATAGTATTTTGTTTTAATATTACCCACACTCAGGCAGTGCCTTAGTGGGTTTTCATTTCTTGTTCATAATTGTTATTATATATTATGTTATTATATAATATTTGCTATTATACATTATATGTACAAAGAAATGGGAATAAATAAAGTTAAAAAAAAAAAATTAAAAAGTATTTGTATTAATTTAAATAAATATTAAATATACGACTACCATAACACGGGCATGAGCCCAGTGTGGTAGCTAAAAAAAACAAATATCTGTAACTAATAAAAAATTTATGAAAAAAAAAATATTAAATAAAATCTACTGGATGGTTACCGAACCTCTATAACCACCGCCATCTGTTAATTTGCAAATCAAATCCAAATCAGATCAAATCCACACCGCCCGCTACAGACATTCTCCTTTATATATTATATATTTCTACCTATTTACACTTGACCAATTATGTACCTAAACGTTCCTCATGGATCACGATCTCATTGGTGAAAACCGCACGAATATCCGGTCAGTCGTTTTTGAATTTATCGCGAACAGACGCGTCGGAGGACTTTATTTATTTTTTTAAATATGTAGATATAGAGATATGGTAACTTATTATATAAACACTATCTGTCTCTTTTTTCTATTGCTAAGTAAGATTTTAATTTCATCCTATCTCACTGTTCTTTTATTCTATAGAATAAAAGAACAGTGAGATAGGATGAAATAGCTGACCCGACGAACTTCGTACCGCCTCAGAATCAATAACTGTTGAATTAAATTAAGTTTTTTTATTAAGTTAAAAATTACGCAATGAAGCAATTATCGATGCCCAACTGTCCGTTTTTTGTCAGTATCAGAGATGGCGTTGTGTACGAATTTATATTTTTTAAGATTTTCTTACTTTTCCACTTATTTACGGGAATTTTTGAAAGGAAGCGGTTACGGGTGCTGCCACCCCGTATTCTGGAATCGTTACTAATTCACGTTATATCATAATTTGGGGGGCGGGAATGGGTACCGCCGTTCCGGGAATCTTTTATTGGATAACCAACACCTCTGCCATAGGTCACCCCAAGTGGTGATTTAGCAGGGGTGCCCGGGTTCATGGGGTGACTTTTGCGCGGGGTCTTGGCGGCGGATGCGTCTGCCCACATGCTGCGTGGCGGGCCGGAACGAGATAGACTGGTTGAGGGAAAAGGTCACTTCCGGTCAAATAAATGCCTTGCACCGCAGTTGGAGGGATGGATTCACACCCGGATACACTGACCTCCAGATTCCAACCTCATGCCTTTTTTCTTCCCAGAACTTCGTCTCCTACCCTTCCTTAAAAAGACCCTCCAAACAGCATCCCCTAAGATGACATAGGTCCTGAGTGGAGCTTACGTAAAAAAAATGCGTTTCATTTCAGAGATTTATTATTTTTGTATTTTTCCTTTGGAGGGGTGCAGAGACATAGGTTCACCGTTTGTCTCATTTTCTACTATTGAAATTTAGTGTGTAAGAAAGAGGGGCAGCATTATATGATTAAGATTAAAAGCAAAACAATTAGCGCATTGACATTTGACGTTTTTGAATTTTTGGAATTCACGCACAGTTAAATATTATACCTATCACAGTATTGCTGCAGTTATTTCAAAATATGAGAATTCGTTTCATACAAAATGTATGAAAAAATTATTTTTCTACATAACTTTCTTTTTCGTGAATTTTTGCGATGTTTTGGTTATTCTATTATTCGGGGCGGAGACAAATCCAACAAATCAAAGATCATCAAAATCGGTCCAGCCGATGTCGAGTTATAAATAGTGTAACTAACCCAACTTTGTTTTATATATTAAGATAATTTATATATTCTATGTATTATTTGGGAGGCGGGAATGGGTACCGCCGCCCCGGAAACCTTAATTGATAACCAACACCTCTGCCATAGGTCACCCCAAGTGGTTCGCTACGTTGCGCGTTGGGTGATTTAGCAGGGGTGACCGGGTTCATGGGGTGAGGTTTGTCTAGGTCTTGGGGGCGGATGGCCAGGATATACTGAACTCCAGTTTCCTACCCACCCCTTAAAACCTTTTCCTTCCCAGAACTCTCCTCTCCTTCCTTTCCCTAAAAAAACCCTCCACACAGCATCCCCAAAGATGACGTAATTATTTTCCTCGGGGCCTCCTGTGTGGAGCTCATTTAAAAAAAATAAAAAATGTTTTATGTTCTTCTATATGTATACGTAAGCACACACATAAGCATCTATTTATATTAGTATAATTTTGTACCCTGGTAATGCTTGTGTTGAGCGAAACCAGTCGGTCGAAATAAATAAAATAAAATTCTTGGTTTAAACCAAGTAGTTTTATTTCATTGATAATAATTAATAATATTACTATGCTGATTTAAAGAAAAAAAATGCTATCAATTTCATGCAAAACCTGGTATGGATATAAGTTTTAATATAATATTATCATTATATTGTTAAACCTAAGTAGGTACCTAATATATTTTTGTTTGTTAAATGTAAGATTATGTAACTGCAGAGTAACAATATATGTAATAAATTTAATGCTTGTAACGTTTTAAAATAATAATTGTATAAAAACTTTGTGGCAACACATTAAACACATGAAAATAATAAATTAGCTACCGTTATTTCATTCAGAACCCAAAGGTATTTTCATTGTTCATTGATTCTGTTTTTTTTTTTTTAATTTATAAACGTTTTGGTTATATGAATATAATAATAGAATTTATTTTTATTTTATTATATGGTATTAGGGGTTTCCAACTGCGTCACCTCCACCTTCCCTGTACCCACTCCACTCTCCCCCCCTTACCCCGTCCCTCGACCCCCCTCCCGAGTTCCCCTCCCCCCTCTCAGTCTGGTGCAGTCGTTCGAAAGTTATGCGCTTAGCAACACATTCAGCGATTCATTTTTATTTTATAGACTAGCTTTTTCCCACGGCTTCGCTCGCATGCCGTAAGGGGGGGTTCTCACCCCCCCCCCCTCTCTCACCCTCCTTCCCCCTCCCCACTCCCCCTCCTCACTCCCCCTTCGCCCCCCTCTCCACCCCTCTCCCTTCAAGCAACGTTTCGATTCTGAACGATGGTCTTTCATAAGGGCGTTACTGAAAGTATCTAAGTACCGCTCTTGAACGTGCTAAATAAATGTTAATTTTAATTAATAAATTATGATCTAATAAAATTTACTTGCGCACCACGCTATTTGAAACCGCGACTTCCAGATTCGTAACCAAGGATCGTAAGAAGTCAACCGCTATTATTGACATAACACTAAAACACGTCTCCATATTTCCGCTTCTCAAAATACACTTTTTTTAATTTTTTTTTATATGAATACCGCACAAGAGTCCCAACTGCTCCCGTCTGAAGCCAGTGAGACTATGGCATCCCCAATTGGGGTATGTTGTGAAGCTGAAGGTAGTGGGGAGGGGAAGGAGATAGGGAATATCTGGCTATTCAGATCTGGTCACCAAACACGGCTAATGCCATTTCAAGCAACGTTCCAATTCTGAATGGTGGTCTTACACCAGGGCGATACTGAGAGTATCTTCCACTCTGAAACGTACCGCAAATATACTATTTTAAATGAATAAATTGTGAAATAACAAAAATTAATCAAATAAAAAATTTTGCCACGCCGGGATTCGATCCCGCGACCTTCGGTGTGCGAGTCAAGAGCCTTACCGCTGGACTATACTGGATGAATTCAACGACCTCAAACCTGCGCGAACGTATAAAAGAGGAATTTCACTTCCATATTCCACCTGGCGCGCTTCTGAAGGTCATTTGTTCGCGCTGTTCAAGCACTTGTGTATTACTTTTCAGCCTACCCTCGTACAACGAAATACGTGTAATAAGTTAGATATAGTGTGAAATCCTCAATAATTATTTCATCGTCTTCTATAAAACCAGTTTTTGAAATCGATATAATCGACACATTCGATCTGAATGACATAAGTTATAGTGGTTTCCTGTTTCACTTCTTCAACTGCGTGCATCGGCTATCCAAATCTAGTCACTTTCCCACGGTTGACCATGGTAATAATAATACGGCGTCACCGGTCATATTCATTATATTTAAATAACTGGTATCAAAACACAAATTAATATGTATATTTTTTTAAATATATCAAATTTTGTTGTGATATCACTAGCATAGATGTATTACTTTTTGCAGATGATTTAAAAATATTTAAAATCATCAAAACCGCTGAAGATTGTGCCTGTCTACAAAATAATTTAAACAAATTAATTAGTTGGTGCTCTATTAACAAACTTTACCTGAACATAAATAAGTGTTATTTAATAAGTTTTTACAGAATAAGTCAACCAATTATTCATCCTTATGAACTTAACAACTCTACCCTTACCTCTGTCAAAGAAATTAGTGACTTGGGCATAACTTTCGACTCTAAATTAAACTTCATATCCCATATAAACTCAATCTATAATAAAGGTATCAAAATGCTTGGCTTCGTTCTTAGAAATTCCAGAGGTTTCAAGAATATTTCAACTTTAAAAATTTTGTATACATCCTTAGTACGTAGTCAAGTCGAATATAACTCCTCGATCTGGTCCCCCCATTTTAAAATACATTCAGATTCAATCGAAAAAATTCAACACAAATTCTTAAGACATATTAATTTTAACCTCGGTATTCCCATTGAAAACATAAATTATAATTACTTGATGAAAGAATTAAATTTACTAAGACTGTCAGATCGAAGAATTATATCAGACTTAATATTTATGTTCAAAATTGTAAATGGTAGAATAGACAGTCCTGATCTAACTAAGCTCATTGAATTTCATATTCCCACGAGAACCACTCGTTCTAAAATCCTTTTTAAATGTAACAATAATCGGACTGAGTATACGAAACACTCACTTTTACCTAGGTTGCATGAATTTACTAATAGATATGCAGATGTGATAGATCTATTTAACTGCACGGAACAGAGGTACAAGACGGCTATGCTATCATATTTTTTTAGTCACTATTAATTTTATTTCTATTATAGATTTTTGCATGTAAATGTATCTCCGGTGTCACTTCCCAATGTATCGTCACAATTAACTGTTATACATACACTGTTTTACCATTACTAATATTTTGAATATGAATTTGTGACATGTAATTAATGTTTATGGCATACTTATGCCGTTTGTATTAAATAAATAAATAAATAAATAGATCCTTCAAAAATCAAGTGAAAAATCTGTCTCTGTCTGTAGATGTTTTAACGAAGAATATCTTTTTTTTAAGTATATTTTATCTATATATATGAAAATGAATACCTGTTTCCCTTCGTCACGCTATAATAACTTCAGAACGACTTTACCTGTTTCGTTCATCTTTTATTTTAAAGTTTTCTAATACTTTGTAGAAGGTTCTTACGCGAAAATTGCGTAGATAATTGAATAATTTCAGAAAGCTTAACCACTATTTTAACGTCCCACGTTTCACAGTTCGCGCGTTTGATGAATGTGAATTTTGCAGCTGTTTTTCTTTTTTGTAACAAAATAGTTTTCTATGTATTTTTAAATTAGAGATATTTTAAATAGGTACCTATGTCAGGTGCATTGTTCTTCTAATATACAAAAATGAATATTTATAATAAACGAATAATTAAAATTTGAATAAAAAAATTGTAAAATGTAGGTGGCATACGAGCTGTTTGAAAACTTAATGTACTGGGACTCAATATATGCAACGCGGGAGGGGGGTTGGTGGGACGGGGGAGCGAGAGAGGGGTGAGGGTGGGCGGAGAAGGTGAAAGGGGAACGCGGGAGGGGAAGGGGTTGCGGGAGGGGGACGGGGACGCACGGGAACGTACATGCAGGGAGAAACAATTTATTTCTTTGAAACGTCATTGCAACGCATGCCGGGAACCAGCTGGTTTAGTTATAAAATTTGACATCTTATACCTTATTTATTATTTTCTAAAATTACTATAATATTATTTACAACCTACTTACACTTTTACTAAAATTTGGACTTCACGACATTGAGACATAATTCATGAAAAATTGCAATACTTTTAGCTTCCTGACATTAACAGACTGTTCATTGAACATTTTAAAACCTTTATGATAAATGTTGTTTTGTATTTCAGATAAATTTGTTTTTGGAAGTCTAAAATCGTTTCAGTTTCTCGTAGGATAACAATGAGCTGTACTGTAAATAAATAAATAATTAATAGTGTATCTGTGTAACAGTATTATTTATTTATTTAACGCCCAAAAGGGCTTTTACATGTTTTCAGATACAGAAATAATAAAAATAAAATTAGATAAGAAAGCACACAAGTTATAAAAATGCAAAAATACAGCTATTTCATAGGTTTACAAAAATACAGATACGCTTATTGAATGATGAATTAAAGTTTTTGGTTGTTGTTCTTGATACGAAGCCTAGTGTTTTCATACCTTTGTTTACGATTTGGTGGATGTGATTGGCGAAACTTAGTTTTTCATCCAAAATAATTACAAGATCTCTCTCATTTCCGTGACTCTTTCTAAAACTGTGTTATTGATGGAATATTCGAATAAAAGAGGATTTTTATTTCTGAAGAAAGTCAAGGTTTTGCACTTTTCTACATTTAAGAATAAATTATTTTGAACGCACCAATCTAAAGTTACTAATATTTGACTGAAGTATATGGCAATGATTTATTTCAGTTACTGTCTTTGTATAGCTTGATAGCGTGGTTGCTTTTCAGAACCCAGCTACGAGTGCTTGTCGGGTGCCACGCCATACGCTACTTCCGTCAGCAGCTCACATGTGGACATTTCTTCCCTAGGTATAAGTACTACGGATTTATAAAATTTAAAAATAAAAAAATAAAAAATTATAACAATTATTATAAGCAATAATTATCAGCCTGAAATACTCATCAACATTGAAAAATCTTCCGAGAAAAGATACTGCCGCCAACGGGACTTGAACCCGTGTCCTTCTGATTGCCGGTCAGCTGCTCTTGACCACTGAGCTATATTTTCAGGTGGAAAAAATATAATAAGCAGTAATTGTTGAATGAAACACTAGTATATATTGAATTATTTGGCGGGTATTTGATAAGCCCCCATAGCTCAGTGGTCAAGAGCAGCTGACCGGCAATCAGAAGGACACGGGTTCAAGTCCCGTTGGCGGCAAGTAGGTATCTTTTCTCGGAAGATTTTTCAATGTTGATGAGTGTTTCAGGCTGATAATTATTGCTTATAATAATTGTTACCCTTTGTGCTATGCATAAAAATCTTGTCTAAACGTTAGTTTATAAATTAAAAATAATAATTAATGAAAAAATTATTCTCAAAAAAACCGCCCGCAATCAATTTTTCGAAATGAAAGAGGAGAATGGATAGGGAAGGCAGGATAATGGTGGGGAGGGAAATGATAGTGAAGAAAGGAAAGGATTGGGAAGGTAAAGGTGGGGAAGAGCGGAAAAGTGAACGAAGGTTGGAGTGAAAAGGGAAAGGGCCGCGAAATGAATGGCGTGGAAATAAGAAGAGTGGCAGGCTGGGGTGTGGACGGGAGGGATAAGGGAAAGGGTAAGGATGGGAAATCGTAGGGATTAGTGTGAAGGGGTAGAGGGAAGTTTGAGAATGGAAGTCAAAAGAAGGAAAAGCTTGGAGATAAGGAGGCAAGGCGTGGTGCAAAAGTGGCAGCAAGGAGTGAGGAGGTATGGAGAAAAGCAAGGGTATGCAGCTAGAGGTAGGGGTACAAGGTCTAGGTCACACCAGTTTGTTAGCAAGGGTTGGAGGGATAAGGAGTGGAGGAATAGCTTCAACACACGTATGCCTCAGGGAATTTATTACGTCTGCATTCAGTCAACCTACAACCTTCGTCCTACAATCATATTTGTATAAAGCTTCGATGACATTGAGCGAGTTTACAAGCTACTATCTGGGAAATTCACTTCCTATTAGTAAACTCGCTCAGTGTAATTGTATTACTTGCTAACTAGCAGATTATTGACTATCTACGAAAAAAGTTGAAAGGTCGTCAACTTTACTTGCTACTCGCTTACTCGTGATTGGTTTATTTATGCGCTCAAAATGACGGTCAACAAACAGCTGATTTCTACTGTCAAACATCTGATAGAATTAGTTCACCCAGGCGTTGTTATTCTCGCTACTGACTATCTGTGGCGCCAGCAGCGACCTACGAGCTCAGTTTCCTACGCTACTGAGCGAGGGACAGTTTTGTGTATAACCATGACAATCAAACTTAGTAGATAGTAGCTTGTAAACTCGCTCAATTTAATCGAGGCTTAAACATAGTATTTTATAAAATGAAACAATGTAACTTTGTATAAACCACTTATAAAATGTGCAAATCCGACCGGTTTCGGAACAAACGTTCCTTCGTCAGGGAAAGCTTATACTAATTTGACAGTTTAGAACAATGTTTTATTAGGGTAGGGGTGGAGCAGTTAAAAAAATATTGTCATATAGCCCAATCATGGATTTGTTCCCCTACCCACCCACTCTACACTAATACCTACCCACCCAATCTACATTATTAACTAACAACGGCTCCACCCCTACCCTAATAAAACATTGTTCTAAACTGTCAAATTAGTATAAGCTTTCCCTGACGAAGGAACGTTTGTTCCGAAACCGGTCGGATTTGCACATTTTATAAGTGGTTTATACAAAGTTACATTGTTTCATTTTATTATAATGGATAACCACAAAGTAATAGCTACATTCAAAAATATAGTATTTTATTTTGAGGTCTAGTCCAGTGATGGTGAAACCTGCGACACTGGAACAAAACCAAATGGAACCGAATAAAAAATAAATACTTAATATAAATTAATTTGATTTGATCTCACATTTAAAAATAGTAACACTAGTAAAACAGATTACTGCCACCTTTCACACACACATCTATCAAATGCAGCTGTTGGGAATGAAGAGAAAACACTACTAGCCAGTAGCTGTAGCAAATGTCAACAGGATGAAGAAATACTCGTTCATCTATGGTGCCAAAGTTCTGCCTTGATGGAAGAAGGCTTAGAAACCTGGGAAGTTAAATTCTGTAATGTCTTTTATATTCTCTCCAGAGAATATCTTCATATGGTAAGTACTGTGACCAGTATTCTCCAGTACTTCTTATCCTTATAACTTATAACATATAGGATCTTGGTTAAAAAACTCAGGTTCTTTAAAACACATTGACTATTTATTGACGTATTGTAATTATAATAATAATTCTGAAGACAAACGTCCTTCCAGGCTGAAGGCTAGTTCTGGTATGCGGAACTCCTGAAACCTAAAGACTTCGTAAATCTACCTTCGGCACAACTTGGCAACGAGACCATGTGACCCGAAGAGCCCATAGGCTACTATGGTAAAGTACGTACAAAAATATTATGATACATTTTTAATTTATTTTTTTAATTAAATACTCGTTTTGTGCGTTTTTACAATAAGTGTACATTTTTTGTGTTATTCAGTGTTATAAAGGAATATATAAATAGCCTTCCCATACCAAAAAGAGACAAGGCACTTGTGATTGGTGAGGGAATTCATATTCAATTATATGAAATCACGTAAGTAAATAATAAAATGTTGCAAATAAGAACAAAAAGATAGTAAGTACAACTCAAGATTTATCATAAACTAGCTTTTTCCCGCGGCTTCACTCGCATGGTGTAAGGGGGGTTCCCACTCCGCCTCCTCCACCTCCCCCCTTCCCCCTTTCACCGCCCACCCACCCCCCTCCCCCCTCTCTCCACCCCTCCACCCTCCTCCCACCCCCTCCCCCATCTCTCCCTCCATCCCGCTTTCCATATATTCAATCCCAGTACATTCAGTTTTTAAACATCCCGCGTGCCACCTTTTAGAATTTTTATTCAAATTTCCATTTTTCATGTATATTAAATTTGGTACCTATCATAGGTACCTATTTAAAATATCTAAAATTCTCGATTCGATTCAAACTATAAGCGGAGTACCTACTTTAAATAAATTTATCAACTTAAAGTTTTAAAAAATAGAATTGTTTTGCAAAATGTCATTCTCAAACACGCGAACTGTCAAACGTGCGATAGTCGTTAGGTTTTCTGAAATTATCCAATTTTCTGCGCAATTTTCTTAATTTTTCTCTCCGTAAGAACCATCCTCGTACGTCAAGGAATATTCTAAAAAAAGAATTAGCGAAATCGGTTCAGCTGCTCTCGAGATTTGCGCTTAGCAACACATTTAGCGATTCATTTTTATATATAAGAAGAAGAAGATGGATTTCGAGATTTAAAAGAAATAATAGTAATAAATATGGACTTTCACAGTAGTTTCAGGTAATTTTTTCAATTTATGCTGGAATTCATGATTATTTTCGATAATTTTAGATTTAGCGGGAGGATAGAGATAGGTATTTTGAATGTGCTTAGTATAAAATTTTGGGATTTTAATATTATTCTGATATCTTGCAGATAAAAGTTTTAAATTTTTTTACGTATTTTGACTATTGTAGGTACATTGAATATTGAAAAGATTCTTGCAGTAGAATGTAGTAGACGATTTTTCAAGATAACCTTTGTAAAATAATTAGGTGTTCACAAAGGAATACAATGGTAGACTGGTTTTTTGAATGAAGCACTTTTGATAAAATAAATTCTTCGTTTTTTATTGTTATGATTTGAAAATTATAAATTAACGAAAACAACTTTTCCTTACCCCACGGACAAGGGTTTAACGGTATTTAATATTTTTCAGTGAAAGTTTTAGTTAAGAAGTAGGGTTTTTTAGCCGGCGCGCGTTTTATTACATTTCCTTTTTCTGTGGAGAGGGGGAAAAGTCTAAAAATTATTACAATTATTACATATATGGTCAAATTAGGTACCTTGTTGATACTGATATTCACTAATTTAAAATTCATAATTGGTTAGAACCCTGGGTATAAATTAAAACATCCTTAATTATCAATCTTTAAACTATTTTGTGAGGATTTAAAATAACATCACATGTTCCTCCCCAGCCTGCAATACCGTATTGTAATATAGATTGAACAATTGCATAGGTCACTCTTTTTAGGTGTTCTAGTCTTAGAATAATTCTAAGTCTTACCTTAATATATATAAAAAATCTCGCGTCACGATGTTTGTTCGAGATAAACTCCGAAACTACTTAACCGTTTTGATGAAATTTACTTACGGTGTGATTTGGAACAACTTAAAAGATTGGATTTTACGCACCAGATTTAAATGTCCGGCTTAAATTTTCCCCACAGGAAAAACTAAACCCTTTCACACACTTCCCCAAACGATCATCTAGTCAATCCACGCTATGCAATTGCATTATATAAGTATTATAAATACAAAACAATACAAGAACAACATGTCAACCTACCAGAGACCAAATGGAAAAATAATTCACCGACTCCAAATATTTTCATATCAGAGGGTTCGGCTCTGTGGAATTCCTAATTAGACTTATAAATCCTACTGATCCCTCAATATAAATATTTAAAAAATCTTTTGTAATCCTGCATGTATTTAAAATGACTGATTTTTGCATTTTTATATATAAATTCTTTGACAAATCTAATATGCCTCAAATTTTGCCTCTTTTTATCTTGATTATTGACCTCAATATTGCAATGTTCAATAAATGTTTGTTATAAGACAATGCTTTATAATTATTTGTAAGTTTCTAACAAACGGCGGTGTGAGTTAATTTATTGACACAACACTTGGTTATCTAGATTGGGTAACCATCCATTAGTTGTCTTTCGTTAGTCACATCAACGCGTGTCCGGGTCAGCTAGTAAATATATAAATACATTTCCTAATTCTAACATTACAATTACCATAACCTAAACCTGGTGACCCCAAAAAAATTGGGAGCCTCTGGTCTAGTCCATAAAAAAAATCACTAGGTATATTTATGTAGGTAAATAAGAGTGCGTAGGGAAAACAAAGGGAAAAACTAATAAAGCTCCGGTATCATTGTTCAAACACATATCGGGTAAATAGTAAATAGGGAAAATTGGGTTGACCGCCACAGCGTATTCTCCGAAAATGGGGAAATATGGCAAAAAGCAGGGACATATAATAACAGTGCTGGGCATAATAGTGTTTGTTTAGGAACAGGAGTGACTTGGAACAGCTGAGGAGGAATTATTATTTGGGTCAAGGGAAATACATAAACACAAATAGGCAGGTATATTATATAATTCTTTAAACTCTGCATGGTGATGTATGATTTGAGATTTTTGCGTATTTTCGTAATTTATTTTTGGGTTATTATTCCGTGTTGCACTACCTCCTTCTTTAGCCAATGTTTTGGACAGCATTATAGTATCCATCATCAGGGCAGATTTTTTTTTTTACATTAGCCAACGCAGAAAGTTCTAAAGAAAATAATTTGCCTCAGGGCCTGAATCTTTGCTGATATAGCATCGATTTTTTCTCATTCCTTTCCTTAGCATCAGTAAGGAAAGGAATGAGAAAAAGTTCTGGAAAGGAAAAAGATGTGGGGGGTGGTTGGACCCTGGTGGTCAGTGTATCAAGGAGTGACGGAAGTTTAAATCCATCCCTCCCTGTGCGGCGTAAGGCGATGGGCTGAGGGTTCGACCGGAAAGGTCATAAGGCTTCCTTCATCCAGTCTCTCCCGATTCTACTACTTCCCGATTCTAGTCTACCGTGCAGTTGATGGGCAAATGCATCCGCCGCCAAGACCTCAGAACCCAAACCTCACCCCATGAATCCGGGCACCCTTATTAGACACCAAACGCGCAAAAGCGAACCACTTGAGGTGACATAATATGGCAGAAGTGTTGGTTGTCCAATAAATGTTTCCCGGGGCGGCGGTACCCATACCCACATATACCCATACCCACGTACCCATACCGCTAATACCCATACCCACGTACGGCTGTACCCATACCCAAACTAGGAGGCGGGTATGGATACCACCAAGACCTAGACCCAAACCTCACCTCATGAACCCGGGTACCCTTACTAAGTCAGCAAACGTAGCGAACCACTTGGGGTGACCTATGGCAGAGGTGTTGGTCATACAATAAATGGTTCACAGGGAGGCGATACCCCTACCCACCTCCCAAAGTTTGAGCTTAGCCTCATGGTCTTTATTCATATTTTATGAATTACAATAGCCTCCGTAATTAGTCGTGCTCTACGCGTTTTTGGTCTTCCCAGGAACAAATCCATAGTAATGGCCGGTTTCAGTTAAATGCTCTGCAATTGGCGATTTGTCAGGATGGCCGAGTTTACAAGCTCGAAAGTGTTCTGATATCCTTTTGTAAATTGTCCGTTCTGTCTGGCCGTCATAAACCTTGTCGGCCTAGAGCGCCTGTTTGTGTCGGCTATTGACAGCCTGTCTGACGAACGAACTATGTGCGATACTAAATGCAGTCAATTCTAAGTATATCCACTGGACTCTAGTTCAGTGCATTAACCTATCTTCCTATGGTATTGTGATTCATAGTCTTCTAAGTTCGGATAACCACCATTACTAAACGTAGCGAATCACTTAGGGGGGGGGCCTATGGCAGAGGTGTTGGTTATCCAATTAATGGTTCCCGGCGCAGTGGTACCCATATCCGCCTCCCAATTTGATAATGATAATTTAAGTCTATGGATCACATATACGACTTATTTTAATTCTAAAAACTTAGTTGAACTTAAGCCAAGAATTTTGCATAGCGAACGACATTATGCAAACAAATGCGTATATTGACAGTTAACTGAAACTTTTCTAATACCTACAATACACGACATCTTTTTTCAGCCCGATTCCCGTATAGAGACCAAAGAGCAAATTTGTCGCTTTATGCGATTGCTATTTTTATCTCTATTTTCATATCTACGATTTCAGTTGGCATCACAGCAAAAATACGGTTCACATGGTTCAATATGGTGTTGTTTGCTGTGATGCCAATTGTCCGACCGAAACCGAATCTTCGGTAGCTGTCTCAGTTTCGGCTGAAACTGAAACCGAAACCGAAACTTTTTTATAAAATGTTAAAAATCTATTGTTTACTGAAATTTGGCTTATTTTTTACACTGAAATAAAAAAGCAATAATTGTAGTATGTGAAAAAAACTTTTTTTTATATTACTAAAAATTAACAATCATATTAACTACTGCTTGGAACAAAAATTTGTTAATAATCAACACTTACTCGTATGTACATTATAAATAAAGGAAGGACTTCATTAATTGCGTATTTTAATTTAAATTGCGTTTACAATTGCAACATTCTTAAGAATAAATTTACCATTTACTGAAATCTTTTGCAGAGTTTCGGAGCGGCCGATGCGGCCGATGCGGCCGATGCGGCAGAAAATCTGCCGAAACTAGATTTTTTTGCCGAAACCGAAACCGAACCTTCCGTCGGTCACTATAGTATAATACTATGAAGGCTGGGCTAAAATTTACCAATCGTCGCGCGTCGGTCGGAATTCGGAATATCTCTTACCAATTGTTGACCGTGCTCGCAAATATTGATAATTGACCACAGATGAAGGATTTGGTCATTATCGTATTGACAAAGGGTTTCATCGATCGACCATGCTAAACCTCGTGAAGAGCGATTCTGTATCTTTTGATTCCATACATAATCGCCTGTCAAATTTGTGTGATTTTCTATGGCTTGCAATTGCTTTTTCTACCAGTTTAATACACGAAATGCTGTAAGTATACATGACTATTTATTCAATTAAAACCCGTTTAATCACAGGAGACCATATTTGTCCCAACGCACATAGGTCCCATATAAAATATAAATCGCTCCCTTACTATTATAGTTAGAAATATGTTCTAATCGGTGTTAGAAAGGAAAAATACCACGCTTTATATTCCAATCTAAAAAATAGCCACCAAAAGAGTAAAATGTATACTTTTATGTACACAAAGTTTCGAATCGCCAATTGAAAAAAAAATTTGAAACTTCGGAAATTTTTTAAAAATTATTTTTACATAGAGCGACAAAAAGTGAGGTTACAATATTTGTTTGTTATACATTTTTCTAATAAAATATAAATGTGTTATTATTTTTTTTTATTATCAGTAACTTTAGTTAGAAAAAACGTAAGGTGAGCCATTTTGAAAACTTTTTATGTTTGTATGCAAAATTTTTATAATTAAAAAAAAAAAATGTTTTCGAATTCTATAATTTGAAAGCGTATTTCATCACCTTTCTAAAACAGTTTTTGGTTTTCGAATGTGCTCAGAAATGTTCAAAATATTTGCATTTTATTGTAAAGCGGTACATTTAGTTTTCAAATGTCATAATGCCAGAGCTCACCAGACAATAACGAACACAACAAAAAAATAATTATCCAATTTGGTGCATTAATTAGAAAGTATGCGCGTGCATACTTTTCGGCGATTCATTTTTATACAAATTTCATAATGCCAGAGCTCACCAGTAGTTTTATACAAACCTTGTCCTGACAATAACGAACATAACTAAAAAATTAATATCCTATTTGGTGCAGTCATTCGGAAGTTATGCGCGTACATACATATTGGCGATTCATTTTTATTTATATATAAAGACAGATATAGATAGATAGATACGCACGAATTACTTAGTTTGCTGACATTAAGAACCTATTTAAGGCAAAGCTATTGAGGCAGTATACACGTAAAGAATACTTGAATATTTGAGGACAAAATACAGTAATTATTTCACTATCCGTGCTATACAACTTGAAACGTACATTAAATGAATAAATAAATAAACTAGTTTTTTTATTCACAGCCAAAAATATTTTCGTTATTTGTTTTTGGGGCGTTATATTATTTGTATGGCCGTGTTGCGCTACCTCTTTCTTTAGCCAACGTTTCGGACAGCGTTGCAGTGTCCATCATCAGGGCAGATCCGGCAGATCCGGTAGATATGCGACACATCTACTGGATCTGTCCTGATGATAGACACAACGCTGTCCGAAACGTTGGCTAAAGAAGGAGGTAGCGCAACACGGCGTAACACCCCTAAACAAATAACGAAAATAGTTTTTTTATTATTATTATTATTATTTTTTTTATTTTTATTAGAAATTTTTATTTTATTTAAAAGAAATATAATATTTCGCTTTCTTTATTTAAGTGCAGAAAATATATATAAAGTAGTGTAGAATGTAGTAATATTTTTTTTATTTTGTTCTAACAACTTAAGTTTAAATAGGTTTTTTTAAAGGTATTTATATTCTTCTCCATTTTTAGGTTATCTATGTGTACGCCCTCGTGGCCAATGCTTCCCTTGCCAATTTCAGTCTTCACAGTATCTGTGTACAATTTAATTTTGTAATTTATCTATGTACTTGTGACGTTTTTTATAAATATTGTGTTTGTATTTATTAGTCCATTTTGTATTTTGTAGATTGAAAGGCATTTGTTATATTCGTACAATGTTCTTATTATCAAAAGGTTCATCTCCTGGCATGGTTTTTTGTTGAAAAAGCAATTGCAAGTCGTAGACAATCACAAAAATATGACCGATTACGTATGGAATCCATTCCGTATCTACAAAAGATACGGATACATGGCTGATTTGATATATAGGTTAGGTCGGTTCTCATGGTTGAATGAGTAATTTTTTTTTATTAAAGTTGTTTAAAGGTAACTTTAGCTGATTGTATGTAGGTGGTTGCTGAAAGCGAAGAAGAACTGCAAGAGGCCTTAACAACCATGCAAAGCATTCTTCAAAAACAATTACAACATGAAGATAAATAAAGACAAAACAAAGCTGCTGAATGTAGGCCGAACGCAACATCAGATGAGAGTAGAGATGTCAGGAGTTCCACTAAAGAACACCAAGGAGTTTGTCTACCTCGGGAGCAAAATATCATGGGACGGTCGGTCTAAGAGCGAGGTCGACCGCCGTGTACACCAGGCTAGTAAAAGGTCGAAAATGTGTGGAGTATATTGATGTACTACTGCGAAACATGGTGCCCATCCGAAAGAGATAAACGGAGACTAGAGGCTTTTGAGATGTGGTCCTGTAGAAGACTATTAGGAATTTCCTGGAGAGACCACATTACAAATGAAGAGGTTCTCCAAAGAATCGAAGGAGGAAGGCACATGCTCTGGACCTGATCGGCCGTGTAATCGGCCATGTAATACATATTAATGGAGGGTATGACCGAGGGGACAAACTCTGGGGGACACCCACGCCGAGAGTACCTGGAGGACCTGCTGGTGGACATGCGCTGCTCATCATATGCAGACTTCAAAAGAGCCGCCCAAGACAGGGAAGAGTGGAAGAGACGAATACAGGAAATTGCTGCAAACCAATCCCAGGATTGAAACCAGAGACTGAGATGTGGGTACCAATATTTATAACATTAATGGTAACGTATTAATGAAATAGAACTAATCGCGACAGCTATGAAGCCATTTAAATGGTTTATGATCTCAACAAACCAGTTTGATGCCAACGCCAAGTTTTTATAATGTCTCGTAATTTTTATACAAAACCCATAATGATAATATAAATACAATATTATAGTGGTCCAATTCAAACCGATGTATCGAGTAAATTGAGAAACCACTTCATCAAATAAAAAAAGTCGGAGGAAGTGATGTTAACAGTCCACAATGGAGAATTGATGCCATGTTTAATGTAGAAAAGTAGAATAATTTGTTTTAAATTTTTCACTTTTTTTTACATTAGCTCCACACAGGAGGCCCTGAGGAAAATAATTTTCCTCAGGGTCTGCCATCTTAGGGGATGCCGTGTGGAGGGTCTTTTTAAGGAAGGGAAGGGTAGAACGTTCTGGAAAGTAAAAAGGTATCAGGGGTGAGTAGGAATCTGGGGGTCAGTGTATCCAGGAATGACGAACGTATCAATCCATGCCTCCCACTGCGGTGCAACGCAATGTGTCAAAAGAGTCTTCCTCCTCAAGCAGTATTTTCCAATCCATTCGGTGGGCAAATGCATTCACCGCCAAGACCTAGACAAACCTCACCCCATGAACCCGGGCATCCCTGGTAAGTTTATCTTTTTTTTTACATAAGCTCCACACTGAAGCCTTGATGAAAATATTTTCCTTCGGGGCCTATGTCATCTTTGTGTGAATGATATTTTTAATGAAGCGAACGATACGAAGATCTGAGAAGGAAAAAAGTTTTAAGGGTGGGTAGGAATATGGTGTTCAGTGTGTCCTGGAGTGACGGACTAACTAGACAAAGGTCTTGGCGGTGGATGCGTTTACCCACCTACTACGTTGCGGGCCGGAACGAGAGAGACTAAATGAGGGAGACCTTTTGAACTCTCCAGCCGGGCTCTCCCGACCTATCTCTTTGCACCGTAGTGGGAGAGGAGGGTTCATACGTCCGTGACTCCTGGACTCATTGCCTGATTCCTACTCTTTCCTCGTACCTTTTTCCTTCCCAGAACTTACTCTCTTTCCTTTCCCTAAAAAGACCCTACACACAGCATCTCCAAAGTTGTAACTCTACTTCCATTCAAAAAAAAAAGTTACAAAATCATTGTAATGGATATTTATAGCAACAAACCTCATTGACGTGGCAAGCTGAAATACATTGCGTCAATGTGAAATTTCCAAACGAAAAAAACGACCCCAATTTCCAAACGACAACTCACCACCACCGTTCAATAATCTTAACTGTTTCTCACAGATTAACAATAAAGATATATCGACGACCTCCGTAGTCCAGTGCGTAAGACTCTTGACTCACAATCCGGAGGTCACGGGTTCGAACCCGGCATGCGCAAATAAATTTTATTTGATTAATTGTGTAATTGTGTAATTTCACAATTAATTCATTTAAAATAATATATAGTATATTTGCGGCATGTTCCAGAGTGGAAGATACTATTAGTATCGCCCTGGTGTAAGACCACCATTCAGAATTGAAACGTTTCTTGAAAATGGCTTTAGCCGTGTTTGGTGACCAGATCTGAATAGCCAGGTACTTCCCAACCTTCCTCTTCCCCACCTCCTTCCCCTCCCCACTACCTTCAGCCTCACAACATACCCTAATTGGGGATGCCATAGTCTCACTGGCTCCAGACGGGAGCAGTTGAGATTCTTCTGCGGTATTTACTGTAAAAAAAAAATTATATATATATATATAGGTTATTTTTTTTAGAAATGTTTTTCAGCTTGTGGTACAGAACGACATCAAAGAATCTTTAAAAATTCTCACGTAATTTACATGACGAGTAATTATTAGTCTGTCTCATGTAATGGGAAGTTTATACCAACCTTCAAACAAGTTTGGACTACTTGCTTTAAAAAAAACACAACGAACGAGTTGAAAAACAAATAACTCGTAATTTGAAGGCACGACGTAAAAACATCAACCCGTAAAAAAGCTAGGTTTTTTTTATTGTAATACATTAAAATTGAAATTAAAACACTTTTTAACTTATTTCCACTTATTTATTTAACCAGTACCGGTTTCATCCTGTTATGGACATCTTCAGGCTGGCAATTGACATTCTTTTGTTACAGAATTTATACAAAATTAGGTAGGTAGGTACACAATGTTAAAGTAGGTACATATGTTTGGGTTATTACGTTACAATTGTTCTTTAAGGTAAATATGTCATGAATAAGAAATAATAATGTTTACATTGAGAAAAAATATCAAATGAAATAATAATATAACAATGGTCACTATAGTATCGATAATTTAATAAATTAAAAATAATGAATTATCCTGCATATCACGTAGGACAAGCCGGAAGAGAAGAATCAAACTGCACAAAAGAACACCTCACTAGTTGGGCAAATCAAAAAGGGTGGAGGGGGGGGGGGGGTTATGATAATTGAACACAATCCTATTGAACACAATCCTGCATTTACCAGAAAACAAAAAAAAAATCTACAAAGATAGATATGTCAAAAATTCTTCACGTTTGCAACAAAGTATAAAAAATAGTAATAATATTAGAAAATTACATAATTAAATTACACAACTGTTCTCTAAGGTAAATATGTCATGAATAAGCATCCGGAACAAAATGTTCAATAATCATTAATACATACATCGCAAATCACTTAGAATAAAATGTTACCTTAGAGTCTAAGGTAACATTATTCCAAGTAATTACAATGGATATATTAATGGCGACTGAGCACCATGTTCCAACTGCTTATTCATGACATATTTACGATCAATTTTCTTCGTTAGGCGATTAATTTCTAGTAATTCTAATCTGTCTAATTTCTGCCCCTTTTCACAAATGTTAAGAACCTTGACATCTCTGTCAAAAGCATGTTGGTTCTCTAGCAAATGCAAGGCTACGTTCGATAAATCGATAAATCTCCCTTTTGATTTACCCAACATGCGAAATGCTCCTTTATAAGTGGAAATAAGTTAAAACGTGTTTTAATTTCAATTTTAATACAATAAATTCCACCACGTATAACAGAACAATAAATAAACTCGTAATACATCTACATATTTTCAAATGTCTTTTAAATGAAAGACTAAAGATTGAACCTTCCTACCCAGGAACAGGGGTCAACCACGCCACCGACGGAGCCAAATGCCGATTAGATTAGATTGCCAATCATTTCGTATATTTTCTCTCTCTCTCTCTCTCAGATGGCGCTACAGCCCATATCGAGCTTTGGCCCACTGCAACATTCGCCTCTAACTCCTCCTGTCCTCAGCGGCTGACTTCCAGTTGGTTACCTGGAGAAGATGTGCTGCATCCCCTCTTACCTCGTCTTCACACCTCAGTCTGGGTCTTCCCACTTTTCTCCTTCGACCTTTTCTCCTTCCTTCTCTTCACACACCCTGGGTGTCCAGTCATAATTAATTTCGTGTTGGTTCCTATTACGTGCTGTAATGTCTTTGAATTTGAGAGAAATGCGTGCATTGCCACCATCGACAGCGAGTGTCTCTGCCGAGTTTCAGCTCGACCTGATGTCTGTAAGTGGGATAATTACGTCTTACTATATTCCACTTTATTCACACATTCGTTCAATCAAGAAAACAAAAGTGATATTCAAATAGATGTATGTATATTAATTTGGGTGGCGGGTATGGGTACCGCCGCCCCAGAAACCATTTATTGGATAAAAACACACCTGCCACAGGTAACTCCAAGTGGTTTGCTATGTTTGGTGACTTTGTAGGGGTGCCCGGGTTCATGGAGTGAAATTTGTCCTGGTCTTGTCGTTGGATGCATCTGCCCACCAGCTGCGTGACAGGCTCTCTGGTAAAATCACCTGCACAGCAGTAGGAAGTTCATACCCACCCCTCATACGTTTTTCTTCCCAGAACTTCATCTCCTTCCTTTCTTTAAAAGACCCTTCACACAGCAAATCCTAAAATGACACAGGCCCTAAGAGGAATTATTGAAGTCAAAACTAATTTCGTCCGTTGTGATTTGAAACTCGATGAAACGAAAAAGGACACTAAAAAGAGACAAACACATACATATGTACAGGATTTAGCCTGCGAGAGAATGAGATAGTATGATCGGTCTCCTATTTGTGCTGTGCTTCATAGCCTTCCCACCTATGTCTACTTTACATAGTTTTCTGAAGGTTTCACTTCTACCACGTGTGAACTGCACATTGTTATTTTTTTCTCAGGGCCTCTTGTGTGGAGCTACTGTACAAATGTATGAAAAGCTTTTTCAAAATGTATTTTGTGACGACAGGACAGATGTGTAATTATTACTGGTGATAAACACAGTAGTGCTTTCGGAAACGTTGGCTAAAGAATTAAGATGTGCAACACGGCATAATATCCCAAAAATAAATGACGATAATACTTTTGGCTGTGAAAATATCAAATCATGTCCCTGATAATCAAGTCATTTTAAAGCAAAAGTAAACAAAGAGGATAGACTGAAACAACTTCTTTTAGAAACGCTACACTTGGCTGAGCGTAGAGAAGTCCTGTTTTAACTCGACCGTTTTACATTTCGTCGGTCTGTAAATTTTTTTTGAACGTTTTATAAAATTTGGTTGCAGTTTAAATTGTTTAGAAAAGATTCTTCGTGATTATTTGTATTATCTTAATCGGATTTATTCAATAATATTGTTCACCTCCCTAAAGAAAATTTAAAAAAAATTGTCATTGAGATAGTGATGGTTCTTTGAACAAATTTTGTATGTAATTTTTTATTAGAAATAATCAAAAATATATCACAACATGTATGGTTTATAATTAAGAAGTTAAGTAGTTATTTAAGTACCTACTTACAAATCTTATGATTTCAGACGAGATTTTGGTTTTGATTTATTAAATAAGGGAAAATTAGAAACATAAATCTTTGGGCGCGAAATCTACTTTTCATAGAATTACTAGCAAGTCTCGATACATTTAGCTCAAGGGAATGCTTTTTTTTTAAATTAAGACAAGAGTGTCAAATCCCAACTACTCCAAACCGCCTGGGACCAGTGAGGCGATGGCATCCCAATCCCGATGGAAAGGGGAAGGAGATGGGGGAGGGGAAGGTGAGGAAGTACCTGGCCGTTCAGATCTAGTTACCAAACATGCTAAAGCTATTTCAAGCAGCGTTTCAATTTTGAATGGTGGTCTTACACCAGGTCGTGAGAGTATCTTCCAGTCTGGAACGTGCCGCAAATATACCTTATATTATTTTAAATGATTAAGTTGTGAAAACACAAATCGATCAAACAAAAGCTAGCACGCCGGGATTGCAACCAGCGACCTCCGGATTGAAAGAGCCTTGACCGACCACAGAGGCCGTCTAACAATGTGTAATCCCACTGGGCGCAAACTCCTTGTTTTAACCACTTCACGTATACTCTTTCGTACCGACACTTGACTTGCCCTAATGTGTGAAAAAAATCATGCATTCAAAAAATATATCTTTTATTTTGTCTCGACGGGTGTCGAACCAGCGACCCCTCAATTTCCAAAAGGGTACGCAGAGTAATTTGAACGCTACATGATTCGGTCTGTAAATCTGAATGATGGGATTGCTCCATTGTTTTATCAGACTATTGTAATTGACGCCTTCGGAACTGATGCAAGTCGGGAAACACAGAAAACACGTGTCCAGCATACGTACACTTTGACATTTACTGTAGGCATGAGAGAGAGTCGTATCTACTCGTACAAAATCTCGGTTCAAGATTGACATTTTTTACATTTGCTCCACACCGGAGAGCCAATGGGATGCTGTGTGGAGGTTCTTTTTAGGGAAAGAAGAGAGAGGAAGCTCTGGGAAGGAAAAAGGTATAAAGGGTATGTAGGAATCTGGGGTCGATGTGTTTAGGAGTGACGGACGGTTAATCCATCCCTCCGGCTGCGGTGCAAGGCGATCCAGCTGGAGAGGTCTAGGTTAGGTCTCCCTCAACCATTCTCTCCCGCCACACAGAAGGTGGGCAAACGCATTCGTCGCCAAGAACTAGACGAACCTCACACAATGAACCCGGGCCCCCAAAATCACCAAACGTAGCAACCACCTGCGGTAGCAGGGGCGTTGGTTATCCATTAAAAGGTTCCAATATCCGCCTCCTGAATTGCATAATTTGGGTGGTTAATTTCATCCTCTTCTTCTTCTTTACAATTTTTGAGGCGGGTATGGGAACCGCCGCCCCGGGAACCATTTATTGGACAACCAACACCCCTGCCACAGGTCACCCCAAGTAGTTCGCTACGTTTGGTGGCTTAGTAGGGGTGCCCGTTTTAATTTAATAAATTTTGAGAATTTTTTTAATTTTTAGTATAATAAGTAGTGTCCGACCGAACTTTCGGTTTCGGTTTCGGCCGCCATCCGGCCGAAACTATGGCCGAAACCGAAACTGAATTTGGGAGGTTTCGTTCTAAGATCGGACATGTTTGGTGCACTGAATTAGTCGTGTCAGGATTGATTCACTTGTTTGTGTTCGCTCCGCGAACTTTGCGGTAGTTTGGTTTATTTGTTGTGAAATTGGAGGTGTTCATACTTAACATTATTTCGAAATAGGTAAGTTTTATTTCGCTATTGAAATGATTTAGTTCAAGATAGGCCCTGAGGAAAATAATTTCCCTGTGGGCCTATATCATCTTTGGGGATGCTGTGGAAGAGTTTTTTAGGGAAAAGAAGGAGAGGAGAGTTCTGGGAGAAAAAAGGGGTGGGTATAAATCTGGGGTTCAGTGTGTCCTGGTCATCCACCTTCAAGACCTAGACAATCCTTATCCCATAAACCCGGGCACCCCTGCTAAATCACCAAACGTAGCGAACATTAAGAAAACTATACGAGTACAATATATGTGTCCTTATATACAAAATAAATAATAAACTCATACATACAAACACAGAATTCATTAAAACGTCCCAAGTACACAAACATTTTATACGATAACATACGTTTAAACACCATTTGTACTAACTACGGTAAACAATCAATTAGTTACGAGGGGGTCAATTTATATAATTGCCTTCCAGATGATATCAATAACGAAAAAAGTGTGTGCAAATTCAAAAAAAAATTGTTCATGTTTATTCACAAAAAACAAAGTAGTGATAGTGAATAATATCGTATGGTAATATAATATCATGTAAATGTTAGTATTGCAATCTAATGTAATCTAGAGGGTTATCAAATGTAAAAACTATGTAATATAATGTAATATAATGTAAAAAGTACATAATTCAATATTCTAGTTAAGTAAGTGAAAATATTATTTTCTTTTTTACTGGAATAAAAACTTAAGAAAAAAAAAAAAAAACCACTTGCGGTGACCTATGGCAGAGGTGTTGGTTATACAATAAAGTTTCCGGGGCGGCGGTACCCATTCCCGCCTCGCAAATTATTTTGTCCTTAAGATGAAAGAGTATTTTATTTTCTACTTTTTATTTTGTTATGTGTAAGGGTCGACCGAGACAGGTTTTTCGTATTAAAATCTCGGCCGAGAGCCGAGACCGAGAATACATAATTTGAGAAAAAATATGAAAATGCGCTATTTTTGCATAATACAGTATTTTTAAGAATGTAATAATAATTTGTTAGGCGCCGCATCCGCGCTAATAAGAAGAAGATGGAGAGATTATGTAATCATGAATGTTAGAGGAGCGCGCTAATATTTAAAGCGATAAAATCGATTTGAAAATTGCGAAAATATTTAATAAAACATGACTCGTTTAAAATATCATGGGAGGTATCTTAAGTATCATGTAAAATAACTGAAACTAACGTGTTTAAAATAATTTTCGGAGCATACTTTGCGATTTTTTTCTCCGAGGGAATTGTAAATAATTTGCTTTTCGGTGTGGAATGCGTCTAGATATTATCTCCAAAAATAACATATATTTTTTTAAGAGCTTAAAAACTTCAAATGTTTAAGGGAGATATGTGAGAAATCGGTAGAAAATCGGGTAGCGGCGGCTTAAATAGTTTTAAAAATCAAATTTGAACAACATGATGTTGTAGCACATAAAAAGCCATGTTTCTGCGTTTTCACCAATTGTCTGTTTCCAAAAGTAGTGAAATGGACCAACGGCGCGGCGCAGCGGCGGCAGCGGCGGTAAATAAAACCCGCCTCACCGACTAAATCTCTGCCAGCCGACCAATCACAATCGACAACTCTCTCACGCACTGACACCAAGTGACGAATTGTGGACGCGCGCGGTAGTTTTGAATCCCATCATCCTATACCGTACTACTTACAACGGTCTTCGTTATGGCCGAGAATCTCGGCGACTTCTCGCCGAGAATCGAGACAGAGTTCTCCGTAGAATTTGTAGCCGAGAATACCGAGACCGAGACCGATATCACGGCCGACCCTTATTTATTTGTTAATAATGTTCAAATAGGTAATACTAACTTTTTTTATATTATTGAAGAAGCGATTTACGATTTCGATTTCAAAAAGCATAAATAATTTATTTAAAATAAGGAGTGATAATAATTATATAATGTTTATTTTTAGTTCAAATATCGGATACTGAATGATTAATATATGATTTAAAAATAAAGGCTAATACTTTAAAATTGACTATTTTTTTCCACAAAATCATGACCTTATATGGAAGTTTCGGTTTCGGTTTCGGTTTCGGCAGAACCTGAGACCGAAGTCGAAACTCAGTTTCGGTTTCGGTTTCGGCCGTAAAAACTAGTTTCGGTCGGACACTAATAATAAGGTTATTCCATAGGTCGTTAGCAGATTTGTTAAATTTTCAAAAAAGATTTTGTATTATACCACACCCATTTCAAATAATATAATCAATCATGCAGTAAAATAAATCAATACATTATCTAGCAAACGCATGTTTTAGAATTTTAATTTTAGTTTCAATAAAATCATTAAAAAATATGTACGTACATGTGTTTCTTGACGAAAATTGGTCCATTTGTGTATTTATTTGCGCACTTACAAACTAATATATTTCAGATTTTTTTAACTTTCTTAATAAATTTAGACATTATTGAAAAATGATAAATACTTATAATCAAAAAATAACTACAAAAAGTAGATTATTTTAATAGTTTTATCATCACGCCTTTCAGCATTTTTGGATGAAGGTATAAATTAAAGCTAATTTGAATTGAAATAAATTCGATATTGAGTTAAAATTTAAAAAAGCTGGTACCGAGAATAATTAATCTTTCTCATTGTAACCGCCCTGCACGATCGTAAGAATAACATTCGACGATTAACTGTCAATTTCATCAAATAAATGTATTATTTTTTTTACATTAGCTCAACACAGGAGGCCCTGAGGAAATTAATCTCCCTCGGGGCTTATAACATGTTAAGGGATGTTGTGTAGAGGATCTTTTTAAGGAAAGGAAGGAGGGAAAGATCTGGGAAGGAAAAAGATATGAAGGACAGGTAATCTTGGATCAGTGTGATCAGCAGTGACGGATGTATGAATCAATCCCTCCCACTGCGGTGCAAGGTGTTGGGTCGAGAGAGAGCAGTGGGTCTTCCTAAACCGACCTCTCCAGATCCAGCCCGCCACGCAGCTGGTGAACAGGCACATCTGAACACGCTTCACCTGATGGACACGGACACCCCTGACCTAACCTAACCTAAGGTGACCTGTGGCAGGGAAATTGCTTATCCAATAAATAGTTACCGGGGCGGCGGTACCCATATCCACGTCCCAAATTGAAAATATTTTGATAGCTACAATGCAAAATTCATTTTTAACAATACCTACTTTAAAGTTTGATATTTTGTTAATTTTTTAACCACGTTATAAAAAGTACACATCCGTCAAATGATAATATGCATCATGAAACATTAATATTAATTCAAATATTATATATTTTGTCTATTTAAAAAATTATTTTGTTACTCGGGCGCTTTGGCTATATGAAATTCTTGCCTCCGTAGAATCTAACCTTTTAGTTTGATCCCAAAGCGAGCCTGCCACACTTCGCAGGCAGTTCGGCAAACTCCGGAAGAGTTCGGGGCACGTCGGGTTTGTTCGGAAAGCTCCCCCGGACTTCGGGCGCGTTCGGGAGTTTCCGGAGAGGCTCGGGTCGTATGCCCGGCGGAGGGCAGGCCGGTTTGGAAAATGAGCGTTCGTTGATATGGACGAATCAATATTATATATTTTTTTATAAATTTTTATTATTAGGTAGGTACTTATTACGTAATTAAAATTAATTTATTGTTGTTATAAAAAGGCTTGGCATTTTTGAAGTAAAACTTCTTTACGCACGCTTGACTTGGGTAGTAAGCTGTTGAATGCGTGACGAGAGCGTTACGAAAAGTATGATCGGGCGAGGCGAACGGTCGGGCCTTTACGCACGCTTGACTTGGGGAGTAAGCTGGTGAATGCGTGACGAGAGAGTTATGAAAAGTGTGATCGGGCGAGGCGAACGGTCGGCCGAGGCAAACGGAAGTATAGGGAGATATAAGTTAGTGAAGTTTTACTTCAGTCGTGTGGCCTAAAGCACACTCGTTTTTTGAATACTACGCGCATTACTAATTAATTAATCTTGTTAGTCGTTGATATTTTTATAAGTTTTTTTTTATTTAATTACTATATTGTTATTTTTATACAAAACACATCTTCAATGTAGATTATTTTTGTAGCCCTCATCACTAGGAGATCCTATGCTGAGAGAGATTCAACTTCATGGATTGTGATAGGATGGACGTAGCGAGTTGAAAAGAGTTGACATGAAATTATATACAAGAGAAGCTCTCCAATTTTCTTAATTTTATTTTTTATTTTAGTTGATTTAGGAAACAAACAGTTATACATATTTTAATAAGAAAGTAACATATTACATGGTTGCATTAACCAGCGAAGTTTCCACAAAAAATTATAATATATATAAAAACATCGATTAAAACATTAAAGAAAACATAAAGTTGTAGAAAAAAAGAAAATATATATATATATATATATATATATATATATATATATATATATATATATATACATAAATCATATAAACACAAATTAAAGCATGTGGGATATGTAAATCATCCAAATATTATTATTATTATAAAAAGAAGGAAAACCATCATAATGAGAATGAAAGAAAAAATAACATACAGCAGGGGTGGAGAGTTCGTAATAAAAATTTGCTTTAATTTTTTCTATAATGAATTTAATAAATTGACCTGAGGACAAATGGAAAATAATAAATTATTGTCACTAATTTAAGCTAAATAATTATTATACACTGATTTGACTGACAAGAATGCTCAAAACTGAGTATTGAATCCTTAGTTGAAATAATTTAAGTTAATCCATTACAAGATTCAACATTAACGGTTTGTGTAGAGGGTCTTTTTGAGGAGAGGAAGGTGTAAACATACTCGTAGGTCTTGAAGAGGCCCATGTTCTAGAAGGGAGGAAGCAAAGAGGGTGGCAAATCTATCCACAGCCAAGCGATTGAACTCAATGACGAGTCGTAGAAATACATCGTAAATTCAATTTATATTACAAAAATTTTAATCTCTTTCCCTTCCCAACTTCTATCAGCATCATAAAGCGTCAAAAATCGGGGGTGCCGGAATGCAGAAATCTTCTACAATGCCAAAAAAAACAAGTAAACGCATTAAAAGAAGGTAGTTTTATTTCGCTTTTTAATAATTTTGCAAAGCTAAACAAAAGAATAGCGCAAATATATCACAAAACATAGATAAATATCATTTCAAAGGTATTTTCTATTCTGAATATTGGTCTATGGGCAAGACAATTCAGAAGGCATCTTGCTTGGATTGAGATTAAAAACACTTATTTTATAAAATGCACAACTAATTATGTAGCAATCTCGCCAAACCTCGCCTACAAGGTTTAGCAAAAGAATATGCAAATGGTATCGTCATTTTAAACATAAAATTCGATGCTTAGAACATACCTTAACATTTTGTTCGTATCAAAATAATATTTCTGATAATTTTAGAATCAATATTATTTTTAATGTTATCCAATTGTGAACTATGTGCAACCATGGTGTATTACTAACCCCTGTGTAAAAAATGGTAACCATTTCATGCACCCAATGTAAAATTCCCATGGAAGCATAAAATAGTAAATAAATTAATAGAATAAAATAATTTAAAAAAGAAAAAAGTTTATTAAAAAGTGCGCATCCATTTCATCGTACTTTGCAGCATCCGTTCGTATTTGCTCGGAACCGTTCGGTAGTACCCGGCGCGCTTCTGTGTCGGGGCCATTAGGGCTGTCACAAACACAACACAATCTAATACCACTATTATTAGTTAGTTAGGTGTGTTGAATAGAACCAACTCGATTGCAGTTGGAATCTGGGGAGAATTGAGATTGTTAGTTTGTGTGGGTAGAAAATAAAATACTCGTAGAAGCAATCATTTGATAGTATATTATTATACTCGTAGTTAGGACGAATAGAGTTGGCTGAGTTCTGATTTTTGAGTAGAATAGTCGAGTTATAACGATGATTTCTGGCAACAATTGAATCAATTTATTTTTGGTGTTTTGTAGAAAATAGAGTTAGCAAGTATTTAATAAGTGAAACCTTCAGAAAACTAAAGTAGACGTGCTACGAAGCACCGCACAAAGAGGAGACCGATTAATCTATCTCATTCTCTCGCAGGATAAATCCTTTAGATGTAGGTGTTCGCCTCTTTTTAGTGTCGCTTTTTCGTTTCATCGAGTTTCAAATCACGACGGTGCTAAAGAAGTTTTCACTTCAAAAAGTTTCTGATAGTTTTTTTTTAAGTACAACAGACGATTTAATGAAAGCTGGCAATTGGACTTATTTATTTTCAATGTTTTTGAAGAAATTAGATTTCGACTTTCAATAGGGATTCAATAGTGGAAGAAAACTAAAAGCTATCTTGATTCTGAATTTTTTTAATTAAACTTAATATACAAATAGACAAGTTAATGATTTATCCCTATAATTATTATAATAAGTGAAGTGATAGACATGATTTTACAATTTTACGGTGAAAAGTAGATTATAGGATATATTTTTGAGGTTTTATGCCGTGTTGCGCTCTCTCCTTTTTAGCCACCGTTCCGACAGCGTTACAGTGTCCATTACACATCTGCTGTGATGATGAACGTTGTAACGCTGTCCGAAAAGTTTGCTAAAGAAGGAGTTAGTGCAGCACGGCACAACACCCCAAAAATAAATGACTGTAATATCCCAATGGATTTCAATGAGTTATTTAGAAATTAACAAAAGTTCTGGTTTATTGGATAAGCTATTAAGAACGTAAAAACAGAAACAGATATTTTGTGAAATATAAAACATCCAGGGTAAGACTTGCGTAAGGCGTAAAAGAGGAAGGCGCTACACTTGATGGCTTCGAAATCTTCATGACTTGTACAGGTGCAGTTCCACGAAGCTGTTCCAAGCTGCAGTCTGCAAGGTAAAGATTGCCGTGATGATGGCCGACTTCCGATAGGAGAGGGAACGAGAAAATATTAAGAAACGAGCGATGCCTTTAACGCTGGAATAAAATATCAAAGATTTAATTTCCGCAAAAGTTTTTGCTACCTAAAATATTTTTGAGCGGTATCAATTGCACGTTCAGTCTCATCAGTGCCAAATACGTTTACAATTATGCCACAATCAATTCGTTGAGGTACTAACAAATTTACTTCAACAATGAAAGAAACCTATGAACAATGTTATTTGACTTTGAAGATCGTAAATGTTATGTTAATTCCATTGACACAGGAAATCAACACTGATTAATCACAAGAAAAATTGTGTTCATAACATAAACTGTTTTCAAAACAACGCTTGAATCGATATCCATTCCAAAACATAAGTACTGTATTTTTCTGTTAAAGCAGGCCATGTGAACTTATTTGGTGGCATTAAGAATAGATAATAAGAAATCTGATAGTTAACACTGAGCTTCCCCGAATTCAAAAACTCTTCAAAGTTTTCGTGGTAAACTTAATAGGTCATTACTGGCATTTTGGGAGGATTAATGATTAATTTAAAGCGAAATAGCTCATGAAGAAAAATAAGGCGATTTTACCTAGAAATACTTGACAGTTACATCTATCGCCCATCTAGCGCCCTTGAGGTGATTTCTCACAAAAACTGAGCTCTCCAAATTATCCAATTATTATTATTATTTTTCTTACAAATTTCTGGAAAGCAGAGATCATTATTTCGACGGTTTTGGAACTGTGTAAATCGTGAACTAGAGCTGACCTTTAAATACCCACCAGGCAGATTAATTATCAAAATTTCATGAGTCCAGAGCTCACGGTAAAGTGTTTTATTGCATACTTCAAACTATCACATTTTCAGTTTCATATTAACGGAGATGTTAATTTTTTCAGATTGATAAAAAAAATTGTACCTATGGAAAAGGAATAATTTATTTTTTTTAAATTCATTCGAATCAATTTAATTAATGATTTTGTATTAAGTTCCACTAGTTTGAAACCAGCATAAATTATTAAAATTGAAATAAATTGTTGTATCCAAAATATTACTTATTTACATTAAATTTGAATTTAAAATCGAACACAGGCAGTCAAAGGGAAGGTTGATTAGTTCCTTGATCAACAACTGATTCAATTCCGTCCATTGATTGGCCCTATCGATATCTTTCTGCCAACCCTGCCAGCGATCCGGGAGTCACTTTGTCCCGCTCCCACCCCCGCAAGCAAGCGAGACGGCGTGAGACAAAAATCGAATCTGCTTTCGAGAAGGACTCAGCTACGTAAAACCTACCCGCGCTAGTTCGAACGCAGCTCCCGTCGTGTTAAGTCCACGCCGGATTTTTCGTACAACTTCGCGGTTTTTAAGCTTTCACGTTTTGAAAACCATCTTTTTGAGTGAAAAACGAATCGAATCATGCCGGAATCGCTGGCATATCGCAGACATTGAATATAATATGTGATATATCGAAAAATAATGACAGTTTTATGTGCCGTTTTTAAAAAATGCGGATTTGTTTACAATCCTCCCAGAATTCGACTGTTTTTCTTTCGTTGATCCGGTGATTTTGTGAATACCAGTTTTTTAAATGTTTGATCCCTCATTTCTCAGTCCTTTTGTGTTGTTGAACGAAGCCTTATTCGTTCGGAGTGTTTTGCAAAAGGATTTGAGTGAAAAACAGTGAAATTTGAACCATTTTTGAGTCGTGACAGGCAGACAAACAAAAAATCAGACGTGATAAGAGCCTGCTTAAAACACCTAAAAAAACATTGCCAAATTTAATCTTATTATCTTATTAGAAAAAAAAAACAAATAATCAAAGCGTTGTGACAATTTAAACAAATAGCTCTCATTGCTGCCAAATTTTACGTAGTTTTCAACAAAAAATAGCTTTTTTAAAGCATAAAAAAGTGCTGTTTTTCGTGCGCGCTTTACCCAAAAACAAAGGATTAAAAATTGTGAATTTTCCTCGTTACTTGATAAAACTGATATAAATCTCGTAGTGTGTGTTGTGTATGAGTATTCAGAGAGGATAGAATGTTAAAAAATCGGTGATCAAAATATCGTATTACGGTATGATATTTAATTTCTGTGTGGGCATGAAATGTTTGACGATTTCAAATTAGTAAAATCACACAGTGGGCGTACGAATATCGTATGACAAAATCCAAAACTAGAGATAATTGTGTAATTAATATACTGTCGATAAAAGGCATAATGAATAACGAATCATCGTAGATAATGACCAAAGTTTTACATTAAAAAAAAACTCATGTCACCAAAATTTATGTAAACTCAATATAACATTATTATAAAAAATTGATAAGTGACAAGTTTTAGTAATTCAAGTGTTTTGTGAAGAAATTATAGTTTTTTTTTTAACTCAGTTGTATGAAAAACGTGTAATGATGTGTTTTAAAAAGTGATAGTGTCATTATTTTGGATTTGTTTTTTGGACATCCTGTCAAGATGTCTTCTTTTGGAGGAGTGGGGACTCTTTTCGTCTCGCTTCTTCTAATAACAGGTGAGTTTTTTTATAGTCCGACCAGTTTTTATTCATTTTCTGACCCTTAACGTCTTTTTTTCACATTTCTGTTCGGTCGACCGCTTTTTGTGAGAAAGGGTGGGATGCGAAAGGTATTTAATAAAAAGATTAAAAAATGTTGAGGTTATGTAGTTAATTAATTGAGTTATATATAAACAATACCTATAATTATATCGAATTAAGGATAAGTAATTAAAACGTCGCGTCGCTTGAAATCGCCACAATGGTATTCAGTGACCTGATCTGAATAGCCAGGTAGGTACTTTCATTAATCAGTCACGACATACCTACCCCAATTGTGGGTGCCATAGTTCCACTGTCCTCGAATGGTCGGGAGCAGTTGGAACTCTTGTGCAGTATGCATAAAAATATTTAGGTGTGTGATGCGAAAATAAATAAATAACAATCTCTGGAACGCTTGAGGAATGCATGGCACGATCAAGTGAATCAAATGCTTGAGTCTGATTATGTAAAGAGTTAGTGCAACAGAAGTGTTTGTACGTATGATTGTGAATGAAGCGAGGAGTGTTCTAAGACAGATTAGTGTGGCGGTCCGTCCTCTCTGCGTACCCCTGCATTTATAGCGAGATAATTAATTAAGGACACAGTTATCGAGGTCTATTTTGACATTAATTTTATTTAAATAATTTCATGTTTGAATCAAATACGATTTCGTTCGTTCTGACTACCCACGTAGTATTTTTTCGTTTTGCAGCTGTATCGCCTTACTAGTTTTGGGCAATGCCTTTGAAAGGCAAAACAGCTGTCGGGCAATACGAGAATCCTAATGAATTAAAATTAAAGTTCCTCTTTATGGTTTCCTATCAGATTCTTATGGGTTTTCCAGTAATATTTTCGCTCTTTCAAAATCTCACCTACCAAAATTAGGTACCTTAAAAAAATCGATGAGGAAAAATTTAAAAAAAACTATCTAAATTTTTAAAATATAGGTACATACCAAATAATTTTTAATAGGAGCTAAAACAATATGTTTAAAGAAATATATTTAAAAAAAGTATTCTTATAGTAAACTTAATATCACTTTTATTGGATAAATAAATTGCAGAACTCAAATATTTTATTGTGAAGAATATACCTAATTATATAAAATTAATGAAGTACACAAACATTTTACAAGGTTTTTTTATGACAGCTGTCAAAATTTATCAGCAAACTCGACATGCAATCAACATTTTAACATCCAGTCTAGAAACGCCCACTTTATTTCAAATTCATATCAATATTTTTTTGCCTGCGCAGAAATCGAACGCTATACCCGCCATATTGAAACCCTTGCGAGATTTGTACAATTATACCTAATCATTTAAAAAAATAAAATCACTCAAGTACATGATATATTATTACAATTTCGCATTATACGCATCATTCTTGCTGAATCAGCAAAAAAGCTTCAACAGTGAGCTCTGTTGTCATTAAATTTGCGCAGTATTTTTTTGATAACTCAACGAAAACATGTTCAACTCAAAACTTCATTTCCGTTATGTATTATGAAGGTTTTAAACATCTATTTAACTATAAAATGATTTATATAAGACGCCATGTTGTTTTTTTATTCATATTTTCCATTAATATTTAATATGAAATACCTACCTACCTAGGTAGTGTTCTTGCAAAAGTGTTTGAAACTCAACTGTGTTTAGTAACCATAACAATATTACTTTTAATAAACAATTCATACAATATTACGTTTGTTAGAAGTCAACTTGAGTACAATTCTCGTGTCTGGATCCCACATTATAATATTCATGTACCTACAAGCTATTGAAAGAATGCAAAGTAAATTCTTACATTTTCTAAATATTAAAATGGGTAGGAATTCCAGCAATTATGTTGAATAAAAAACCTCTTTTAAATGTCGTGAAAATGCTTAAATTGTCAGACACTTGGTATTTCTATATAAAATTTTGACTTAGATCTTAGATGATAGTCCAGAATTGCTTGCATTATTGATAAGCTTTCGGATTCTACAACGTAATACTAGAGATTTATTTCATTGCACCAACTTTGGGACTAACTACCATACGTATTCCTCTTTGCACAGAACACTAATTGAGGGAAATAATTATACCAAGTCAGTGGACATCTTCAATTTATCACTAAACAAATACAAAATGTTGTTTCTGAGGCAGTTCAGTTATGTACAATAAATTCTGTATAATTTTTACTAGTCATACCTTTTGTAAAAGCCTCTTAAAAGGGTTTTAATAAATAAATAAATAATAACGTTTGAACGAATCCATCATATTTAATATATTATTAATTATGTGTAATACAAAAATTATGCAGCGCTGCCATCCTGCGTTTTTTTACCACACTATTTTCTCGTATTTTGTTACAATATTTTTTCATTCCTTTTAGTCCTACACACTTATATGATACTAGCTTCCTAATTTGAACCCCTCGTTTTAAAATGGCGTGTTTATTTTTTTATAAGACTTCCCTATCATATTCTGTGTGCTTTAAATTATATTTTTTGTTTGTGTGAGATTCATTTTGAAGGTATATTTTAAGACAGTTGAATTTTTGAAATGCTGATATAATTTTTAATAATTTTATTAGAGGGATTAACAAATTATGCAGTACTAGCTGCGGTACCTACTTACCCTGCTTTACTCAGGGAGTTGATGTGGGATTGAACTGACGTTCGAACCCACGACGGATTTTGCTTTATATACCCCACCCACAATGTTCTAGAACATTCGAGAGTATTCCGGAATGTTCCACAAATGATCTGGGATGTTCCCGAACGTTTCAGACTATTCCACAACATTCCGGAGTTGTTTTGGAATGTTGTAGAATGCTCTCGAATACTCTCGAATGTTCTGAACTATTCTAGAGGGCAAAACTTCCAGCCACAAGCACGCCCTTCAAGTGAAAAGGGGAACCTTCTTCATGGATGGGGAATAGAGTGCTACCACACCATTTAACTCCCTTGATCGTACCGGGACTCGTTTCTGGATTTTAGCGGGACTCACACTTTCATACACTTTCTTTTATAATATGTAATGATTTTTTTCCTTGTGTAAAATTGGAACTGATGTATATACACATAGGTACATGTGTAAAATGATAAACTTATAATCTCTCCAAATCATGACGTAATTTATAAAAACAAAAATGTATGTATAGGTACTTTAAATTCTGTAGGTCATGGTAGGACTAATAAACAAACCTAAAATGCAATAGAAATTTCATATCGCCAGAGCTCACTCACTGTTCGGGAGTTTTTGTTTGAATCAAACAATAAAGCGTAATTTAGTGATTTTTATGGGTATTGCGCCGTGTTGCGCTACCTACTTCTTTAGTTAGTCAAAGTTTCGGTCAGCATTACAGTGTTCATCATTGGGGCAGATGTAATATGATTTTTCGGGGCATAATGCCGTGTTGCGCTACTTTCATCTTTAGACAGCCTTTCGAAAAGCATTACAGTGTGAGTTATCAGGACAAATGTTTGATGATGGACTCTGTAATGCTGTCAGAAACCTTGGCTGAAGAAGGAGGTAGTGAAACACGGCATAATACCTCAAAAAATTGTTATAATACTATTGATTTAGTTAGTGAATATTTCATATCTATATTATGTAGAGTGGAAGAAACTCTCAGTATCGTAATGGTGTAAGACCACCATTCAGAATTGAAACGTTGCTTGAAATGGCTTTAGCCATGTTTGGTGACCAGATCTGAATATCCAGATCCCGCACCTTCCTCTTCCCTATCTCCTTCCCCTTCACAATACCTTCAGCCTCCCAACATACCCCAACTGGGGATGCCATAGTCTCCAGACGGGAGCAGCTGGGATTCTTGTGGGGTAGGTATTCACATTAAAAAAAATAGAGACCTGAAAATAGTTCAATTGACATAGAAATCCCAGAAAAAAAGGCCGTTCTAATTTCATAAAGCCAGAGCTCACCGTTTAGAAGTTTTTGATGGAGCAAACCAAAATTTTTGAAATAAGTACTTATTTTTAAACACATTTTTTCTTCATCTATCCTTGTGATGTGGTAGCGCAACACGGCATAACACCCAAAAAACGAATAACAAAAACATATTTTCTTTTTAAATTTAAATTTAAATTTGGAACGTTGGCGATTTTCAAAACCAACGCTTTCTGATAACGCAAATTGCTGACTTGTTAAAATAACGTTAGTCGTTACATAAACCGTTACGATTTTTTAAATGTTTTCTATCTTAGGGTCCTCGAGTTCATTTTTGTTAAATGGCGTTTTTTATGCTCTCCGATTGCCAAAGTTGAACAATAATGGTTTTAAGGAAAACTTTTTTTGAATTAAATGCAAATAAAAAATTAAACCATTTGTATTCTGAAAATTGTGTAATATTAGATACTGATTTAAAAGAAAACTGGTGTCGTTTGTGTACATATGACCTTGAAATTGATTAAAAAGAAATAATGTTGATATTTAAAAAAAGTGTTTATTAAAAGTAAAGTAAATTATAGCTTAATTTGGGCTTACGGACACGCCCACTACAGTAATTTTATCTGTGTATCTCGTCGGACATACTGATAACCGTTTGATTCTGTTTCTGTATTGTTAGATACTCTCAGTATCGCCCTGGTGAAAGACCACCATTCAATATCGAAACCTTGCTTGAAATTTTTATTGCATTAATCGTGTTTGTATGATAACGATAAAAAAATAAATTAAAATGGAATTCTACAAATTAAACTTGATAACAATAAAAAAAATAATAAATTAAAAATTTGGTGTCCAGATCTGAATAGCCAGGCTAGTCTAGCTAGACTAGTCTTCCTCTTCACCATCTTATTTCCTTCCCCATTGCAATACTGTCATAAATATAACATTATGAGACTGACGCATTTTTGGGGAACTCCCTATTTTGGTTTTTATTGACTTGGAATGTTTCATTTGTTAGGGCCTTTCTAATAAACGTGTTATAAATTTTACACTACTGATGGTAGATGTGTATTGTGGTAAATCGTTGTACCTGTATGTATAATATAGTTATATGTATAATATAGTTGGGTAATATTTGAAACACGTTTATTAGTAATGGGTTAATTGTTTTGCGAACAACAATATTTTGTGACATTTTGAATTTCAATAAACCTATTTTATTTGACTTGTACACACTTTGTTATTATGTATACCACCTGATGATCTTAGTGGTCGAGAGGTAAGGCTCTCGACTAGCAATCCGAATGACGCTGAATCAAATCACTGCGTGCGTAAATAAATTTTATTTGTCCACTCTAATCGATCGATTGATCTCAAATGTTCGATTGAATGAATATTGCAAATATTTACAAAGGAAATTTTTTTTTTGGGACCATTGATTGTATAACCAACACCTGTGCCATGGGTTTGCTACTTTTTAGCGTTTGTTGACTTAGCAGGGGTGCCCGGTTTCAAAGGGTGAGGTTTGTTTAGGTTTTGACGGCGGATGTTTTTGCTCGCCTACTTGCATGGCGGGCTGGTTTGGGGAGATTCTTTGACCTCTCCACCTGGTCTCTCTCGACCCATCCGTCTAGTACCATCTTGCACCGCAGCGGGAAGAGTAGATTCATTCGTCAGTCACTCCTAGATTACTATCCCTCACACTTTTTTTATTTCGCAGAACTTCTTCTCCTTCCTTTCATTAAAAAGACCCTCCACAAAGCATCTCCTAATATGAAATAAACCCGAGGGAAATAATCTTTCCCAGGGCCTCCTGTGTGGGTCGTAAAAAAGCTATCATAGATGTTCTTTATTTATTCATTTTCGGGAAATCGACAGTTTACATTTTTTCAGTTTGACCTTGAGTGATATAGCCAAAATAAAACCAATTATGGATTTCCTTCTTGTGACTTTATCTCTAATAAAACAGCATTTAAAGGAATACGAAATAATTAAATTTATAATAAAGGAATATGAAGCCAAAAATTATATAAAACAAAAAATTATCAATACGTTGGTAACCATAAGAAGACAGGTTGTACAAACAAATCAAATTATAACAGAATTATAAGTACTAGCAGTTCCGCAGGTTTTTGCTGCTAGGCCCTGCGGGCGGCTTTTGGCTCGGCTTCGCCCAGTTAGTCTTGGTGACCATTTTATAAGTCCGATAGAAACTGGTTCCAAAAATATCCCGTTTCTCGGATCCACTGTCATCCAGTGATAGATAGTCACCGGGATAGGTAATGACGTCAGATGTAATATATAGCCGCTTGATACCATAAAGTAATATACAATCAAGTATTTTACCGTCAATCTTTCTGCTGACGGAAGTGGCGACATCTCTTGACGAATTCTTAAATTCAAAACCAAATTAAAATGGTAGTTTTGTTTGAAATTTCACGTACACATATTCAGTACACATTAATTTGTGTATTGTATTTGTACGCCGCGCCGTGGCGTCAGACATGCATTCAAAGGCGGGTCCTGAAATTCAACCACGCAGACGCTACCGTATTAATACTGTTCGATAAACAGTAGAAACGGTGACCGGCCAACTCAGAAACACCTCAAAAAGCTCATTAAAGAGTGATGATAAAAAAAATATAAAAAAAATGGTTAAGTAAATAGATTAAGTTAGGTTAGGATTACCGGCAATTTTTAAATTGTTTTTTAATAACCCTTCTGAAGTGGTTCTGGGTTGGTTTCATTCTGAGTTGGCATGGAACCAAAGATATTCAAATAGAGAAGAGATATGCTATGGTGTCCGCGCATCTGTCGCCGGACTACGCGCTAATTAGCGTAGTTTTCATACAAAAAGAATTTGTTCATTTCGTTGATTTTTTGAAAATGTGCATTAATATTGGTTAACAATATATTTTGAATAAGGAAAGAATTCGTTCATTTAGTTTAACGTTCGTTGGGTTCATTCGTTAATTATTTGTTCTTATAGTTTATTTGTTAATTGGTAAACAATATCGGCGACACCCGGAAGCGCAGACCCACATAGTAAAAACAGCAGATAGCACATCTACTTATATTTCAATATCTTTGCATGGAACCGTAGAAATATAATAAACAGAAATATTATACGGTAAATGTATTATTATTTGTACGTATTATTATGCTATGAAAATGGTAAACAATATACTTCACCCAATACTTAGTTTAGTTTAAGTGTTATTCTACGAGAAAGTTTTATTAAATCATATTCTAAATATTGATAAATTCTTAATATTATTGTTTTCGTCTAGACGTTTTTGGTTCAATAATTCCAATATAATTTAAACTTTGATAAAATACTCGCAAATATATTATGTAGTTAAGAATGATCTTGGGAACATTGACTCTAATTCGTTTCGTAAGCATTTTGATATTTTTCGAAATATTTGAATTTGTACTTAAAAGCAATTTTGATGAACGGAATAAATTGATTGCTTCTTAAGCCTCGATTACATTGAGCGAGTTTACAAGGTACTCGCCGGTATGTTTAAAAGCGGGTGAATCGGCGAATGAGATTGTCATGATGACACACAAAACTGTCTACTCGCTCAGTAGCGACAGTAGCAGCTAAAATAACGCGAACCAATTCGGTCGACATTTTGTAAAAAACTTGAGGTCGCCGCCAGCGCCACACGCTAGCCAGTAGCGAGAATAACGGCTCCCGCGCGAACTAATTCTGACAATTACGAAATCAGCTGTTGGTAGGCCGCCATCTTGAGCGTGTAGCGAGTAAAGTTGACCACCTTTCAACTTTTTTCGTAGATTGTCCACAATCTGCTAGTTAGATAGTAATACGATTACACTGAGCGAGCTTACTAACAGATAGTGAATTTTCCAGGTAGGTAGCAGCTTGTAAACTCGCTCAAGTCATGTCAATCAATGTCATCGAGGCTTTAGATGCATTATTTAAGTCTATGAATCGACGTTTACGACTTCTTTCATTTCTAAGAGCTTCGTTAGTTTAATCCATTCATTAAATAAGCCAGTAATTTTGAAGATCACACCAAGTGGTTCGCTACGTACGGTGACCTAGCATGGGTGCACGGGTTCATGGGGTGAGATTTGTCTGTATCTGGCGGCGGTTGACATGGACACACTGAACCCTAGATTTCTATCAACCCCTCTTACCTTTTTTCCCTCTCAGAACTTCCTCTCCTTCCTTTCCTTAAAAAGACCCCCCACACAGCATCCCCAAAGATGACATGGTCTCCTGTGTGGCGCTAATGTAAAAAAAAACTATTATTATAAGCAATAATTATCAGCCTGAAACACTCATCCACATTGAAAAATCTTCCGAGAAAAGATGCATGACGCCAACGGGACTTGAACCCGTGCCCTTCTGATTGCCGGTCAGCTGCTCTCCCAATTGAGCTATGGCGGCTTATCTTACACCCGCCAAATTATTCAATATATACTAGTGTTTCATTCAACAATTACTGCTTATTATATTTTTTCCACCTGAAAACAAGTTGGTTGTTTTTTTCCACCTGAAAACAAGTTGGTTGTTTTCAGGTGGAAAAAATATAATACGCAGTAATTGTTGAATGAAACACTGGTATATATTGAATCATTTGGCGGGTGTAAGATAAGCCGCCATAGCTCAATTGGGAGAGCAGCTGATCGGCAATCAGAAGGGCACGGGTTCAAGTCCCGTTGGCGTCATGTATCTTTTCTCGGAAGATTTTTCAATGTGGATGAGTGTTTCAGGCTGATAATTATTGCTTATAATAATTGTTACCTTTTGCGCTATGCATAAAAATCTTGTCTTAAACGTTAGTTTAACAATTAAAAATAATAATTAAAAAAAAAAAAACTATTTAGGCCGCGCTAAAATTTATCAATTGTCGACCGTGTTCGCAAATATTGATAACTGACCATAAATGAAAATTTTGGTCAATATCGTATGATATAAGGTTTTATCGATCGTCCATGCTAGGCATCCGGATGTGGACTTATTCCACATTTTTCATTATAACTATCATCAAATTAGTTTGGATTTTGATAATTATTTCGTTAATTTCTCGTTCCTCTATAAAATAAGATTTGGACAAGTGATAAAGCGATGTCGCCATTGCTCCACTCGTCTGACTTAAGTTCGACTCCCACTTGTGTGTTTCAACCGTCGTTTAGCCCACGCTAAATGCGTTTCGTAAGCCCAATTGGGACCGGACTGTTAGAAGCCTTTGATGGCCAAAAGCAATGAACAGATATTCCCTAGAATTATGGTAATGAAAAATATCTAGGTAGGTACACAGTTTTCAGACCAATAATATTTATTGAAAGAATTTCCATATTGAAATTTATTCATAATTTTTTTCAGAAGTTGATTTATTTATTTATTTAATACAAACGGCATAAGTATGCCATAAACATTAATTACATGCCACAAATTCATATTCAAAATATTAGTAATGGTAAAACAGTGTATGTATAACAGTTAATTGTGACGATACATTGGGAAGTGACACCAGAGATATATTTACATGCAAAAATTTATAATATAAATAAAATTAATAGTGATTAAAAAAATATGATAGCATAGCCGTCTTGTACCTATGTTCCGTGCAGTTAAATAGATCTATCACATCTGCATATCTATTAGTAACTTCATGCAACCTAGGTAAAAGTGAGTGTTTCGTATACTCAGTCCGATTATTGTTACATTTAAAAAGGATTTTTAAGTTAATTGAAATTGGGATTTTGGATTACACTGAACAAACCCAATAAATTTTTGGATCTAAAAAATACTGATTTTGCCAATTTATATGCCAAAAGTATTCTCATTCATCATCTCAAAAAGACATTTTTGAAGTGAAACTTCTTTAGCACTGTTGTGATTTGGAACCCAATGAAACGGAAACGACACTAAAGAGAGACAAACACGTACGTCTATAGGATTTTGCCTGCGAGAGAATGAGATAGAATGAAACCTTACCGCATTGGCCGCTTTGATTATGAGCTCACTTTTCAAGGCTCCTATTGGCTGAGATTGTGTGGTAAAGGTTTCACTTCTACCGCGTGTGAGCTTCACTTGATTTTTTTTTTAAGTTCTATTTTTTTAAATTTAGTTTTATGTAAACATTTCTTATGCAATGTGTTGGATTTGAATACAATAAAAGTGATTCATTTTTAATGAACTTAATTTTGATTTAAATTTAAGTGTCATTTTCCAAATCGTTGCTGATTAACCTATATTGAGAGCAGGTGCTAAACATGAGCAGTTTTGTATATTCAAAATAATAACACATATAATAAGAATACAAATAATAATGCAATATACATTTAAAGTAACAGACGTACCATTGAAAAAAATATATACTTATAAGTTGGTTTTTATAATATCTTTGATGTTGGATCTATTTTGGGTGGTAATTCAGGACTTGGTGACTGATTTATATTTCAGATATGTTGTTTTTTGTTTAATGGCCAGTGGAAGTGCACGTTGCAAAGTATGTAAAATTTCTTTGGCCAAAAGTTGTTTTAGCAAAAGGGATAAGAAAGAGATTGTAACCTTTGTTTCTAGTATCTCGAGCAGTGTGGACATTTTCACAGGTAGTTCTGTGTTTGAAAAAGTTTGCTAAGTAGTATGTTTTTGCCTTCATAAAGTTGTGTGAAGAATTCAGCCAAGCGATAAAATACCTATCAATAATATTATATTTTCGACAGAAAAGTACTTACTTATATTTGTTATTTTCAAGATTGTTTTATTTTTATTTTATTTTTTTTTTAAATTTTTTATTTTAAATACATAAACGGCTATACTGCCTTTTATAAATGAACATATAATAGTGTACAAAAGTAAGAAAAATAATATCATTACATAATAGTAGTTTTAAACTGAAAAATAACATACAATTATTTTGTGTATCACAACAAAAAAGAACAATGAGAAATATCATCATTTCATTACAACATGTCCATATTGCGTATATAAAGTTACATTGTAGAAAAATAATTTTTGAGTGCATGTTTATATTGCGCTAATTTTAAGAAATAAATGTCGCCGATGTTAGCATATTCATTTCCCAAAATGTGTAATCGACTGATTGGTGAGTAATAATGTGATAATGTGTGTTATTATAGTAGAACGGTAGAGTCAGTCTATTGTTAGCTCGACCAGAGCAATGAAATCGTATTAAGTAGTTCTATTAAATCAGGTGTATCCAGGACCGAGTGAATTATTTTATATAATATTAATAGATCACAGATTTTTCTGCGATCTGATAAATTTACGAGATTAGTCCAGTTTAATAACAAATTATAGTCCACGGATTCTCTTGAAATACCTAATTTAAAATTAATTTACCTAAGGAATCTATGCTGGACTTTTTCAATCGCTTGAATATGGATATTGTAATGTGGAGCCCAAATCGTAGAATTATATTCTAAAATGCTTCTCACTAGCGTTATGTATAAAATGCGAATAGTATCAATATTACAAAATTGTTTTGTTATTCTATTAATAAATCCTAAAATCTTCATTGCTCTAGTAATAATATTAGTTATATGGCTAATGAATGTAAGTTTTGAGTTAAAAATAATACCTAGATTATTTATTGTTTCTACTGAGTTTAATATAATTTTGTCAAGATTGTATTCTTAAATGGTCGGTTTATTTATTTTATAAAATCTTATTATTTGACATTTACTAATGTAAAGTGCCAGTTTATTGCATATACACCAATTAAACAGGTTGTTTATTTTTTTTTTATAAAATTATGCAATTAGAAATATTTTTAATTTTTTTATATAATTTTAAATCATCAGCAAATAACAGGATATCAACATCGGAAAAAACGTCTACAATGTCATTAATAAATAAAATCAACAGTATTGGTCCTAAATGGGAGCCCTGTGGCACACCACTAGTGGCAGAAATTGTCAGGAATTACGGGTGTGTGCTAAAAACAAAATGAAATTATAACATAGTAGACCTTCCAACTAACCAGACCAATCGAATTAAGATTATCTGTTTCAATTTCGTAAAAATTAAGGAAAATTTTACCTTACTTCGGGGCATTGACACACCCGTAACAAACTTCGGTAATTTTTCACTTCAGTGGCAAGAAATCATACAAACTTACTTCGATGTGGACATTTTTTTATTAGTGTGTTTTTTATAATGGTACCTTACCGTTATCGTTTGTAGTTAAAAGTCCAGAGTTATGTTGAAATAAAAATCTTTAGCTTCTTTTCATCCCACATTTATTTCTGTCCTTTATCTTTCCCTTCTCTATTCACTCCCCACTTGAAAACATTTTCATTAAATAATTTATGTTTAAAAGATGTTCTGTCTTATTTGTATTTTTTATTATATCTTACAACTGTTCATATTATAATATTATATAATATGCGCTCAGAATTTTTAACTCCTTGGAATAAATTGCCACTTGGCAAAAAGCCATCCTTTGCCCTCCACACTAGCGACCACATTTTCATATAAGTGTTCTTAGAATGAATCATGGATTTCGCTTAAATAATAATAATAATATTTGGATGATTTATATAGCGCCGTTTTTGTGAAAAATCACCTCAAGGGCGCTTAAGGCCCGGCATTCCGAATTTCTTGCGATTTATAACATATTTTCCTTAAACACTTTGTTTTTAAGTTCTTAAAAATTATATGTAATTTTTAAAGATAATGTCTACATATTTGCTGAGCCGAAACGGTAATTGTAAGAAATTCCCTCAATAGAAAAAATCACAAAGTAAGCTCCAAAAATTAGTATAAACACATTTTGTTCTGTTATTTAACATGTTTATTTATTTTTTTTACATGAGCTCCACATAGGAGGCCCTGAGGAAAATAATTTCCCTCAGGGCCTATGTCATCTTTGAGGATGCTGTGTGGAGGTTTTTTTTAAGGAAAGGAAGGAGAGGAGAGTTTTGGGAAGGAAAAGGGTTTAAGGGGTGGGTAGGAATCTGGGGTTCAGTATGTCCTGGTCATCCGCCTCCAAGACCTAGACAAACCTCACCCCATGAACCCGGGCACCCCTGCTAAATCACCAAACGTAGCCAACCACTTGGGGTGACCTATGGCAGAGGTGTTGGTTATCCAATAAAGGTTCCCGGGGCGGCGGTACCCATTCCCGCCTCCCAAATTGATATAATATATTACATTTCAAATACAATTCAGCAATGTCGGCCTCACTGGGTACCTCACCTGTGCATAGGCCTCCATTTTACAAAACAAAAATTTATACATAATACATTAAAAATAATATAAAAAGAATGCTGCATAAAATTAAAAAGTAAGATAAAATAAACTAAAAATAAAAATTTATAATTAAGGTAAAATGAATTATTTTATGATGTGTTTTATATTGGTTTTGTATGTTACGTGAATGTGTTTTATTCTTAATATGTAATGAGATTTTTGTAATATTGTCTTTTTTGTTCTTTAATCCTTTTTTTAATTTTGAGTATGAATTTATTTTTGTTTTCTTCTATGTTATGGGTACGAAAAATTCACAGTGTTTCTTTAAATGCTACTTAAATCATTTGTCGAGAGATTTTTCCTCTATTTTAAACGAGTCGGGGTTTTTTTTTAAATATTAGCGCGCTCCCTCTAACATCGTATTTACATAATTCTCTTTCGAACCACCTTCTTCGTCTTTTTGAGCTTACTACAGAGCCTCGAGTGAATTAAACGTGTTTCTAATTGTCTAAAAATAAATTGGAGAGTAAAATCGGTCGAAAATGTTCCATGAAATATATGGCACGATCTAGTTAATTATATATTAATAAAATAAAATAAAATAATGTTTATGTATCTACATATTATGTTGAATTATGTAAATATATATTATTAAATGTATAATAAAACGTAGATATACGAAGGTTTTTTTTAAAAGGCTTTGAAGCTCCGTAGCTCACGACGGAAATGATTCCCTACAACCCGGCGTTTGCAAATAAATTTTATTTAATCATTTCGTGTTATTTCACAATTTTATTAATTTAAAATAGTATTTAACATATTTGCGACACGTTCCAGAGTGGAAGATACTCTCAGTTTCGCCCTTATATATACCATTCAGAATAGAAATGGTTTTAGCCGTGCTTGGTGACCAGTTCCGAATACCCAAGTTCTTCCCCACATTTCTCCTCCCCATCTCGTCCCCATTCTATATTCTTCCTCACAACATGCCCAAATTGGGGAAGCTAGTCTCATTGGCTTCAGACGGGAGCAGTTGGGACTCTTGTGAGGTATTCACATAAAGAAGCATATTTTATGTTTTGTATTCTTGAGCATGTTTATTACGTACAAAGAGTTCAAAGCAGGTACTTTCCTGGCCACACAAATGTTGTCACAATTCATAATATTGAGTTCACAAAATTGTAACAAACTTCCAAAAATTATTAAATCAATATTTCGACGATGAATAAAATTAAAAGTTATTTTGAGAACATGAACGAAAATTTTTACGAATTTCAATTCCTACGTGCCTTTTCTTGAGAATTGTTTTCGAGTTTTGTAACGCATTAAGTAAAAACTTTCCGCATTATTTTCAAAATTCTTTGAATAAAGGTCTCGTCGTAAAACAAAAGTTCTATTCTCTTTTCAAAATAATTTCAAATGTTCGCAATTCGAAAATGGCTAATTACATCTCGTTAAATTTAAATTTTATTGGATGTCCATAAATTTTGATATAGTTAAAAATAATAAGTGTGCTGGACTGACAAAGGTGAGCTCTGGCGTCATGCAATGTATACAGCTTATTTTTATGGCGTTTATATAGGTTAAGGCGAAGTACTACGAAGTAATTCTAAATCATGGGTGTTAAATTTATCTTGACCTTGGAATTAATCGAGTATTTTTTGATAACTCTTTTTATAAACCCAGTAAAAAATAAAATATCAGGCCTACAAAATCCGCTTTAAGAACGTTTAAACAGCCAGCGGACGAAAATCCACATTTCGTCGAAAGTTGTTCTTACGATCATACAGGGCGGTTACAATGAGAAAGATTAATTATTCTCCGTACCAGCTTTTTTAAAATTATAACTCAATATCGAATTTATTTCAATCCAAATTAGCTTTAATTTATACCTTCATCCAAAAATGCTGAAAGGCGTGATGATAAAACTATTAAAATAATGTACTTTTTGTAATTATTTTTTTATTCATTTTTCAATAATGTCTAAATTTAATAAGAATGTTAAAAAAATCTGAAATATATTAGTTTGTAAGCGCGCAAATAAATACACAAATGGACCAATTTTCGTCAAGAAACACATGTACGTACATATTTTTTAATGATTTTATTGAAACTAAAATTAAATTGCTAAAAAATGCGTTTGCTAGATAATGTATTGATTTATTTTACTGCATGATTATATTATTTCAAATGGGTGTGGTATAATACAAAATCTTTTTTGAAAATTTAACAAATCTGCCAACGACCTATGGAATAACCTTATTATACTAAAAATTAAAAAAAATTCTCAAAATTTATTACATGCGAATGCTAGATAAAAGAACAATCTTTCGATATCCTTTTATAATTTTTTGTGGAAAAGAGTCAATACGTCTAAAATCTGATTTGAAAATGACATATTTCTGGTTTTCTCTGGTAATGCCCTCTTAAAGTTCAAAATCTCCTACTTGCGAACCCCTTTTTATTTGTGGTTTTATTATATAATGTGGCAAATAAAATAAATATTTTTGCCCGAACTTCGCAAAATAAAATAAAACTATGGCTATGTTTTTTTTTGTTGATTAATCAAACGAGGCGGCTGGTGTTAAACGGGAATTTAAACCTTATTGTCATCTACGTAAGGAGTGTTATTGTTAGCGGCCCGATCCCGAATTTCACATGACGTGGTGCATCATCTTAACCCAGATATGTTCGTTTCGCAATGTCGTTTCTACAAGAAGACGCCCAATACTTAATTCTATATTAAAATCATATATTTGTGTTAAAACTCTGACAAGACCGAACATTATCAACTATCTTTACATAGTGTATAATAAAGCGCTGTCTGTGCGCTTAGATATTTAAACTACGCATTGGATTTTCATGCGGTTTTCACCAATAGATAGAGTGATTCATGAAGAAGGTTTTCAGGTATACAATTTGTCGAGGATTTGTGTAAATTGGTTGAAATATATAAATATAGGGAGCGAGCTGGCATGTGGGTAGCGGGTAGCGCCCAGCGGGCTGGCATACGGGAGGTGTCGATTTGATTTATTTTATTTTTATTTTATTTGTAAGAAACAAACAGCTTATATACATATAATAGACAGATAAATACACATGTGAACTGCAGTGAAGCCAAAAGAGTTTCTTATGCTAATAGTGTGTTGTGGAGATGGAGTTTTAATTTACCTTAAACTAAATTTTAGGCTTAGAAAGCAGAGAGGAGGGGGAGGGAGAATATAGGATAAGGATATGAGATGCTCTCGATACCTTCCACACCCCCGTATCAATCAAATATCGCACGCGTTACTTCTATTCGATACTTCTGAAGGTTTAAATTAAAAATGTCTACGCTGTAAAACAATTCGTTGTATTGCGCACATATTCGAGGAATCGGGGAATTTTTTCTAAGGTTTGTTGAACCTTTATAACCAATAGTACTGTACAGGGCCCGCAGATACTTTAATAGTACACAACTGCTAACCTTGTACAAATCACAAGTACGCCCCACGGTTGAATTTGGCAGCCATCTCTGGTCTGGAGCTCCAATAATACCTGAAAAATACCCTCGACTCTGTGCAGAAACGGGCGGTCCGTTTGATAGATTCTCCCATCTTAACAGACGGATTGCAATCTTTAGAGCACAGGCGTCGGGTGGGAATGCTATCCTTGTTCTACCGGTATTACAATGGAAGATGCTCCGAGGAACTAGCATCATTGATCCCTTCGGCACCGGTGCATAGTCGGGAAACACGCCAAACGCGTGCCCAACATTTGTACACGGTTGACATTTGTCACATGAGAACGGGTCGTTTCTTCGACTCGTTCTTGTGTTCAGCAGCTCGGCTGTGGAATGATTTGCCGGCCTCTGTGTTTCCTCCTTCCTACAACATGGGTCTCTTCAAGACCAATGTTCATTCCTTCCTCTCCTCAAAAAGACCCTCCACACAGCATCCCAGATGACATAGGCCCTGAGGGAAATTATTTTCCTCGGGGCCTCCTGTGTGGAGTTAATGTAAAAAAAAAAAAACGCCATCTGTTGAAAGATTTAACAGATGGCGTTGGTTATAAATGTTGGGTAATGGCGTGGCGTTGTGTTTCATTAGCCACAGCAACGTGTGGCCGGGTTTGTTAGTAAATAATATTATATTTTCCTGCTGCAATATACGTCTGTTTCTGGTCTATTAGATTAGTTATATCGTGTTATAAACCAATTGTAAATTTTCAACCATTATCTTACGTGTTCTGATTAGTTTCTGTAATTTAATTTCAAAACGTTTAAAATTAAGTACCGACTATTACTTTACAAAAATCATTAACTTACAACACGAATAGCGCCGCAGGCGATTTCTAATATTCTACTGTTGTTATTATTATTTTTGTCTGGTACAAATTTGGTTTGTGGAACAATCGTGTTATTTTTTCAATTCACATTTAAGTATCTCGTCGTATCAGTCAAACAAATCTATAATGAAACTTAACGATAGAATAATGTTTATTAGTACCATTTAAAGGTCTCAGTAATGTTTTTTAAAATTAGAAATTTAATGACGTAATGAAGTCGTAGTATTAGTAAAGGTTTCTCAATTTGGGGGGCGGGTATAGGTACCGCCGCCCCGGGACTATTTATTGGATAACCAACACCTCTGCCATAGGTCACCCACCTCAAGTTCTTCGATAAGTTTGGTGACTTAGCAAGGGTGTCCGGTTTATGGAGTGAGGTTTGTATAGTTGGCGGTCTCGGCACCGGTGGGTAGTCGGGAAACACGCCCAACATATGTACACGGTTGACATTTGTCACATGAGAACGGGCCGCTTTTTCGACTCGTTCTCGTGTTCAACAGCTTGGTTGTGGAACGATTTGCAACGCGTGTGCAAAATTTGAACGGCTTCTGTGTTTCCTCCTTCCTACAACATGGGTCTTTTCAAAACCAATGTTAATTACCTCCTCTCCTCAAAAAGAGCTTCCACACAGCATCTCAAATGACATAGACCCTGAGGAAAATTATTTTCTTCGGGGCCTCCTGTGGGATCAGGAGAGACTGGTTGAAGGAGACCATTTGGTCTCTTTTTTTACATTAGCTCCACACAGGAGGCCCTAAAGAAAATAATATGTCATCTTAGGGGATGCTGTGTGGAGGGTTTTTGTAAGGAAAGGAAGGAGAGGAAGTTTTGGGAAGAAAATAGTTAAAAGGGGTGGGTAGGAATCTGGGGCTTAGTGTGTCCAGGAGTGACGGACATATGAATCCATCCCTTCAACTGAGGTGCAAGGCGATGGGTTGAGAGATACTGGTTGGATTGTAAAAGATCTCCCTTAACCAGTCTCTCTTGATCCTACCCAACACGTAACAGGTGGGTAGACGTATCTGCCACCAAGACCTGGACTTACCTCATGAACCCGGGCACCTCTGCTTAAAAATTATTAAAGTAGCGAATGGGTGATCTATTTCAAAAGTTTTGGTTATCCAATAAATGGTTCCCGGGGCCGCGGTACCCATGCCCGCCTCCCAAATTGATCTGGCAGAATTCCTCGATTCACGCGTCCGTCACTCCCGGACTTACTGTCTGTGTTTGGTGACCAGATCTGAATGACCAGGTACATCCCAACCTTCCTCTTTCTCATCTCCATCCCTTTACCTCTCCCTTCAGTCTTACAATTACCCCATTTGGAAATTCCATTGGCTCTGTTGGGACTCTTGTGCTTTATTCACATTATTATTTATTTATTCATAGTTTCATTCCTTTGTTTTTGACGGCCGCCATGGTCGAGGGGTAAGGCTCTTGACTCACAATCCGAAGGTCGCGGGATAGAATCCCGGCGTGAGCAAATAAATTTTATTTCATTAATTTATATTATTTCACAATTAATTGATTTAAATATAATATATAGTATATTTGCAGCACGTTCCAGAGTGAAAGATACGCTCAGTATCGCCCTGGTATAAGACCACCATTCAGAATCGAAACGTTGCTTGAAATGGCTTTAGTCGTGTTTGGTGAGCAGATCTGAATATCCAGGTACATCTCTTCCCATCTCCTTCCCTTTCTACTGCCCACTACCTTCAGCCTCGCAACATACCCCAATTGGGGATGCTATAGCCGCACTGGCTCCAGACGGGGAGCAACTAGAACTCTTATGAGGTATTCACATTAAAAAAAATAATAATTTAAGAAAATGTTCCATACTTTGACATTTAATTTTGAAAAGTAGAACAAACTCAATACATTTCCTACTACAATAAATTCACTGTAATGACGTTATGATATCATGTCTTTCGATTAATTCGAAACGCCGTTCGATTATTTGTTTCGATATCCAACTTTAGTAAACATCAATAGCATAGGTTGTATCCATTATATAAATGGAAGTGTGGCTTTGCTACACGCCCACGACTTCCGCCATTTTTCCAAACTAATTGTATAGAGGCTTAGTCCGGGCTACCATACTCCTAACAGGCCTTTCAAAACTCCACTCTTAACTACTGGGTGACTGTAAAATCGGTTACTCATAAAAATAAAATTTCGAATAAAAAGACATTAAAGTTAATTAATCTTGTCGAAAACACTTATTTTATTTTGTATCTATTTATTTGTTATAAAAATATATTTAAGAGTATAAGAAAGCTTTGATTGTCCAACTAGGAAAGTCTCCCGTTCTAGGACAGTGAAATTGACAGCTAATTGACTTACATCAGCATTGCATTCTTTCCGGATCTCATGTGGCATACACACACGGTCATAGAATAGGCCTCAGGGATTTCATTTTTTGTAGCATTCACTCCACTTTACTGTTCTTAATATTTTACTGGGGCCATGTAAAGAATCAGAATATGACGGTGTATGTATGTGAATGAAGCAATTTTTAATGTGTGCCAAAACAGAATTACAACGTACCCAAATAAGGTTGCTATAGTCCTGATACTAAAGGGGTATTATGAAAAAACTGTTGAATAGTTACTCGTCAAGTAACAAATAATCACCACACCATCCGGCCCCGAAATTTTTGGTCTCCCAATACTCTTTTCATTAAAACATAGTAATCTATATTTTATGGTGTAAGAATGCACAGTCTCAAGCAGTGTTCCTCAAGGATCTCATTTAGGAAAACTTTTAAATGCTTTTCATTAAGACTGATAATCACAGTATCACTCTGGTGAAATCACAGTGTGGCAGTCAATCTTTGTCTGCCTACCCTACTGAGAAAAGGCGTTATGATTAGTTAGTTACAAAAAATATATTAGGTACCCTTATTTGTAGGCACTACAAATTTAAGATGCCTAAAAAATCGGTTGCCAGCGGTTATTTGATTATTTCCTTAATACATCTTTCGAATTCTTTAATGCCTACGCACTATCCGATTTGCAGTTCTCAATATGTCCGCTCGTTTGAAGGTAAAACCCGCCTACCGAGTTATTATCTATTATTCCCTTTGTCCCATTATAATAATTAGGTTAGCGGTTCAACATGCTGTCCTGAAGTTGTTCTACAAATCGCTTTAATTTGGGGTATGTTGTGAGGCTTTTTACTCCTCCCAACCTTCTTCCTATCCCCACTCCTTTCTGCCTAACATCACAACCCGATTGAAGAAGTCATTACCCCACTGGTTCCGATCAGTTAGGATTTTTGTCCGGTATATACATTTTTAAGAATAATATTATACATTATACATACTTAACCATTAATATAAATTGAAATTTCTAAATTAATATCACATTCACATCCGATTCAGTTTGTCCGCGCGTAATTAGTTGAAATATCGACATGTTAACATAATACATGCTGAACCCACCGCAAAAGCTGTGCATTCCGTTTGTACAATGTCACAAATTCCCACAAACGAAACCATAATTAAACCAAATAATTTCCAAAATACCTGCTGCGTAAAATAAACCCTTTCAGACCTGAATTAAAACTGGATAAAACCTTGCACTTGGAATTATTTGAAAAAATTTGATCAACGCCATTTTTAGGGTTTTTTTCATATGGATAGTAAAAATTATACAGTATTTATTGTACATAACTGAACTGTTTCAATAACATCATTTTGTATTTGTTTAGTGACAAATTGAAGATGTCCACTAAATTGGTATAATTATCTCCCTCCATTAGTATTTTAGGCATAGACGAATACATATTATGGTAGTTGGTCCCAGAACTTCTGCACTGAAATAAATCCTGACTTCTAGTTTTACGTAGTGGAATCCAAAAGCTTATCGATGCAAGCAATTCCGGACTATCAACTGCATCATTTATTATTTTAAATACAGAGTACTACCAAGTCAATGGAAATTCTTCTGTCTGACAATTTAAGCATATTCATTCAATTTAAAAGAGTGTTGTAATCCAACATAATTACTGGAACAAATAAATAAAAAAAGTATACATAAAAAAATTACAATAAAACAAACCTTAAAACTTATCTTATCCTTAAAATAAAAACATTTACACAGTGCTTAAATCAAAGTTTAACACAAACGTCATCTATCAAAATAGGAACTTGGCGTCACCTAAACCCTGAACGAGTAGTAAGAATCCAACGAATGGGTAGTGTGCAAAACTTGTGCTACCAGCAATTAGAATGGGAAAAAACTGCCAAAATGCCAACTTTTATTCGTTCCCTAGTTAGGGAGGAAAGAATCATGAAAAAGTGTGTATTTTCAAATATACGTACGGTCTGAAAGGGTTAAAATTAATTTACAATTTCATTTGAAAATAGGTTTCTGACCACACTGTGTTGCGTCTCTCATCAAAATTAATGTATAAATTCGGCTTTTGTAGCGAAAGCTACATGTGGGCGCACTGCCTAACCCGGTGGGCGTTTCTAAATTGATGTGCTTTTATAAAACACTCTTGTATCTTTGCGTATGACACGCTTACGTTCGGATTACTACTAAGAGTGGTAGACACTCTCAATATCATCATGGTAAAGACTACCATTCAGAATAGAAACGTTGCTTGATACTTTAGTCATGTTTGGTGGCCAAATCTGAATAGCCAGGTACTTACTTACCTTCCTCTTTGTCATCTCCTTTCCTTCATCATCTCCTTTCCTTCGTGACTCCCTCCAGCCTCACAGCATACCAAAAATGAGGATGCCATAGTCCCAATACTCTGGTCAAACTGTTACTCGTCAAGCAACTTTTATCATACAGCCTGGTAATCTCCACACCATCCAGTCACCAAAGTTTTGGTCTTTCAGCACTCCTTTCATCTATAACATAATATCTATATCTAATAGTGTACGAATTCAACAATTTTCACCAATTCACAGCTTCTAGCGGTGTTCCTCAAGGAGCTCCTTTGGGACTATTTTTATATGATTTTCATCGAGACATAATTTCATTATCACCCTGGTGAAAGACAACCATTCAGAATCCTTCAGAATTGTTTGTAATGACATTAGCCGTGTTTGGTGTCTATAGCCAGGTAATTTCCCTCATCTATTTCCTTTCTCTGCTCTCTTAAGCCTCATACATAGACCAATTGGGGATGCCATGATAGATTCATGCCTTTTAAATTTTACTAAAATAAAGTCGCAATTCTGAATCAAATTCAGGCTAATTATTGGTGTCCTGCCCTACTTTGGGAGTATCATGGGGCTGAAAACATTGACGGAGGGTAAGTAAAAGAGAAAGATGAGGTTTAAATATTCCCGGGCGTACATATAGTCGCCAAATGTAACAAAAACCAGATACTCGTATTATTTAAAATTTTGGCTTCATCGCCCACACAGAATCATACATATCCAAGATAATATAAACTTGGACATAACTAGCTGTCTTGAGTTACTAAAACATCAATAATTTGTAAAGATTAATGTCTAATATCCAATGAAAGCCTTTTACAAAATTGTCACCATGCCTCCCACAAGACTTTTGAAAAATGGTTTTTTAAATGTTAAATCGCCGTTTAATAAATTGTCGACAAGATGTCGAAGATTTTTTTACATTGGCAGTAAATCAGCGCATTATCATTAAAGCTTTTTTGTTCTTAGTTGAAATTATTTATATACAAACCTGTCAATTCATGTTTAAATAGAAACTTGTGTATCTGCTGCGTTTGTTGTTTTGAGTCGAAAGCTTTTTTTGTGTGGATACCGCAGAAGAGTCATTGTCCATGCAAACGTGTTGCCCAATTTCCTCTCTGGATTTTGACACCAATGCTAATCTATATATATATATATATAAAATGAACATATGTTTGTTTCTGTCTACGTATGTGAGATGTTTTGCGTTGCTAAACCATACATCCGATTGCGATGAAACTTTGGAGATTTGATGTGCGCTGCCCGCGATGGTTTCTGAATACATTTGTGAGTTCTGGCATCATGAAATTATGCATTGCTAACCGTTCATCCGATTGGAATGTGATGAAACTTTGGGGATTTGATATGTGCATGCCCGCGATGGTTTCTATGTATATAGTAAGTTCTGACGTCATGAAATTATGCATTGCTAACCGTTGATCCGATTGTGATAAAACTTCGGGATTTGATGTGTGCATGCCCGCGATGGTTTCTATGTATATAGTAAGTTCTGGCATCATGAAATTATGCATTGCTAACCATTCATCCGATTGCGATGAAACTTTGGGGATTTGATGTGTGCATGCCCGCCATGGTTTCTATGTATATAGTAAGTTCTGGCATCATGAAATTATGCATTGCTAACCGTTCATCCGATTGTGATGAAACTTTGGGGATTTGATGTGTGCATGCCCACGATGGTTTCTATATACAATAGTGAGTTCTGGCATCATGAAATTATGCATTGCTAACCATTCATCCGATTGCGATGAAACTTTGGGGATTTGATGTGTGCATGCCCGCGATGGTTTCTATGTATATAGTAAGTTCTGGCATCATGAAATTATGCATTGCTAACCGTTCATCCGATTGTGATGAAACTCTGGGGATTTGATGTGTGCATGCCCGCGATGGTTTCTATGTATATAGTAAGTTCTGGCATCATGAAATTATGCATTGCTAACCGTTCATCCGATTGCGATGAAACTTTGGAGATTTGATGTGCGCTGCCCGCGATGGTTTCTGTATACATTTGTGAGTTCTGGCATCATGAAATTATGCATTGCTAACCGTTCATCCGATTGGATTGTGATGAAACTTTGGGGATTTGATGTGTGCATGCCCGCGATGGTTTCTATGTATATAGTAAGTTCTGGCATCATGAAATTATGTATTGCTAACCGTTCATCTGATTGCGATGAAACTCTGGAGATTTGACGTGCGCTGCCCGCGATGGTTTCTATATACCTACAATAGTGAGTTCTGGCATCATGAAATTATGCATTGCTAACCGTTCATCCGATTGCGATGAAACTTTGGGGATTAAATATGTAAAAAAATATCATCGGACAGAAAAACATCACGTTCAGGAATCGCTGTTACACTCTGTATTTTATATGGCTAATCTAATTATTTCAATGCATTTTCGGTTCGAAAATTTCTCATCCACCTCTATTATTATTTTTGTACGGTGGAAAGTTTTGTATGATTTTGACGCGGTTTTACGGCGGTGCTGTGCAGAACTAGAATTTCATTACGGCACTCTACTCGATTAGTTGATGCGAGTGTTATTATTATTATTAGAGATGGGGAAGGGGGTGGCTGGATATTTCGCGCTCGTCTGACACTCGCCAGTTCTCCAATATCGAATTATTCCTCTGACGAAACCGGCGAGGAAAATTTTCAGAGAACACGTAATTTTTTTTTAATCGAAAGATATTTATGAATATATTACCTACATTTGTAAAATGATTTTTGAAGTGAAACCTTTTTTAGCACCTTGTGATTTGAAACTCGATGGAACGAAAAATAGCGACAATAAAATGAGACAAATACATGCATCTAAAATAACACTAAGAGACAAATAATTTTTTTTAGACGTATATAATTTATTTTATTTATAATAGCTGAAGTCTTCGGCATTCAATCTACTTTCATCCTTACTCTGACAGTTGTAATAGTAGTAATAAGATTCCTGTGGCGTATGTGTGATAAAACCATGTGTGATCGTGTAAGCGGAGTAAGCGTAAAAACGCGTTAGATTAAGAAAGGGACGCTCAGATGGCATGGGCATGTAGAGCGAATGAACGAAGAGAGGAGTATAAGGAGAATATATGTCGTAAATGTTAATTGCAGAAGAAGCCGTAGGGAAAAGTAAGACATTGCACGATCAAGTCAATCAGATACTTGAGTCGGGACATATCAAGAGTCAGAATAAAAGAATAGTATGTATGCGACGATGTATGAATGTGAATGAGCCAAGGAGTTGGCGGACCTGTCCTCTCTGCAAATCCCTACGGGGAAACGGCGCGGCGTTATGCTTAGTTCAGTCGTTCAGTCCCCGGCGTTGTCTGAGTTTTACACAGAGTTTTTACAGGTAGCATGTAGACATTAACCTTATTCTTGTTTTGAAAGTCAAGTGTGTAAAATTTCACCAATCTCAGAATAAAACAGTAAATTTGTATAGAAATAAAATCCATCCCGCCCGCCCTTCCTCCACGGACACTCTTCTTTATTCAATTATTATTGGAACAACTTTTAAATATTATACCCATTTTTATTATATATCAATGAAGAAAAAGGTCATCATCATCTTCTTCCCCTTATCCTATTCGGGTCAGGACCCATTGCATCGACCAGGCTCCTCCATACGTCCCTGTCTTGTGCTTATTACTCGGCCTCTGTCCATGGTAGACCCATCCTCTCCTCACACAGTTTCTGGAGTTGCCTCGCCCAACTGTTTCTGAAGAAGGTAATACTAATAAATCTAAACGAAACATGAAACAGAACAACACAGAAAATTTAAAAAAAATAAAGGTCGCAACTGAGAGTCGAACCCAGGATCAGGACAGCGTCTTAACCAACTTAATACCTACTTTAGGACGTATATTTTTTTGTTTTATTTTTATCGATCTCATATTTCAAATTTAGAATTAACAATGTTATCCTCGGTTCCACTATTTCCAGTTGCAACCTTGTTCTGTTTCAAATTATGTTGTTTTAAATTATGCAAATTTTCCTGCTTTAATCATATTTGATTTGATTTCTGGAGTCTGCATCCAGATGTGAATCTATGATCTGAATCCAGCCTCCCAAATCGCTGGTCCACTTCGCTAATGAGCGCCGAAACAAAGTTTGGGGTTAGTTAGCGAACGGGCGAATCCACTTTGCAAAACGGACGGCAATTATTATTATGAACGTGCATAGTGTCGGGAAATTGATGGGCAAAACTCCACTGTGACATGTTGTGTTAATATTTCCTAAAGCTTTTTAAAGAGTTCTGTATTCATACACTAATGGTGCTCGTTTGTATCTGTCTTTTGATGTGTTTTATGTTTTATGGGTGAATAATAATTTTTAATCAGAGTGGTTTGTTTAGAGTTTTGAGCAATGAAGGAAATAACCCAGAAAGCCATTTGGTAACGATGGAAACTCAAAATAATGGAATGCAATTTACGCAATTTTTTTTTTGCATGTTTCTTGATGAAATGTCTGAATTCGGCCTAAATTCTTCTCGCAAATTTCTTTTATGTCTTAGTATGCGTAGAATTTTTTTTATTTGTGTCTCGCCGGTTATTGTTTTTGGGGGCCACCCTTGTTTTCGTTTTTTATGACCACCTTACGTGATTACGCTTTTCCATGGCCTTCCTATTGTTGGTTACCCTTTTCTGTGATTATCCTACTTAAGATTATCGTTTTCATTGACCACTATATTTATTAATGTTATCGCTGTTAAAGTCCACCTATTTAATGTTACCGTCTTCTTTTTCCATCCTTTTTTCCGTTACTACCCTACTCAATGTTATCGTTTTTTTATTGTTGCCGTATTTCGTGTTACCGTTTATAATATTACAGTTTTACTTTACCACCCTACTCAATATTATCGTTTTTCATGACCATCTTATTTTTTGTTATCGTTTTCTGCAACTACCCTATTTAATATTATAGTTTTCCATGGGCACCCTATTTAATGTTACCGTCTTCAATGACTACCCTACATAATGTTATCCTTTTTAGTTACCACCCTACTCAATGTCATCGTTTTTTTATTGCCACCATATTTCGTGGCCACCCTGTTAAAATAAATAATGTACCGTGGACACCCCGATATAAGGTGGCATGCTTTTAATTCGAGTAGGAACGCTAGAACGCCAATCAAAACCTCAAGCCACGATACGAATACTCTAGATAAAGTTTCTTCTTCTTTTAGTTAGCAACTTTTACTATTTTAACGAGGGTCGGATCCGTTGGACATAACCAACAAACTAGTTTTTGACCAATTCCTGTGAAAAGAGAAAACCAACAATTTTAGTTGGTAATTAGTTTTTAATCGTCATTATCACGAACGCTAAAACCTTAAGTCAAGTTGAGAACACGAACCTAGTGAAACTCGTGGTCATTCGCAAAGTAGAAGGCAGGAAAAGTAAAGGAAGAACACTGAAGCGTTGCACATATCAAGTATCACAGATGTCCGAACGTCGGTGTCCTTGGCTCTCCACGCATCACAGGATGGTGAAGAGTAAAGGAGTCTTGTCCACCAAGAAAATTGAAGCGTGATCGCGATCCTCGGCAAAGAGAAAACGATTAAAAAAGAAGGAGACCTTAAGAAAAGTCCATGACAGCCTCTATGAAACCACTCATAATTCTCATTTTGTTTCCTTCTAGTTTCTTATGGCTATGGCTGCGTTTTTTGCTTCCACGTGCGTCATCCAGCCACATTAGCCTAGATCTCTAATCACCCCTTTGTACTGCAAGTTTATTAAATAGAAACTTCTGTTATTGCTTTGGAAATTTGTATTTTACTTTGATACTAAAAGGGTTATTCACCATCTCTGAGTAAAATCTTGAATAGTTTACTCGTAAAGTAACTTCTGTTATACAGCCACATAATCTTCATACCATGCAGCAACCCAAGTATTGATCTTCCAACATTCCTTTCATGATTTAATTTATAGTGATTATATTTGATTGTGTAAGATTCAATAATATTCATCAATTTACACCTTCAAGCGGTGTTCCTCAAGGATTTCATTTGGGGTCAATTTTATTAATGCTTTTCATCATTCATCATTTTGACGACCTCCGTAGTCCAGTGGGTAAGACTCTTGACTCACAATCCGGAGGTCGCGGGTTCGAACCCGGCATGCGCAAATAAATTTTATTTGATTAATTTGTGTTATTTCACAATCAATTCATTTAAAATAATATAAAGTATATTTGCGGCACGTTCCAAAATGGAAGATACCGTCAGTATCGCCCTGGTGTAAGACCACCATTCAGAATTGAAACGTTGCTTGAAAATGGCTTTAGCCGTGTTTGGTGACCAGATCTGAATAGCCAGGTACTTCCCAACCTTCCTCTTCCCCACCTCCTTCCCCTCCCCACTACCTTCAGCCTCACAACATACCCCAATTGGGGATGCCATAGTCTCACTGGCTCCAGACGGGAGCAGTTGAGATTCTTGTGCGGTATTCACTGTAAAAAAAAAAAAAACACACATTTCTTGATGAAAGATCATCATTCAGAATCAAAAGTTGTTTTGTAAAGGCATTATTAGCCATTTTTGGTGACCTGATCTGAATATCCTTGTACTTTCAATCCATCATTTTTCCCTACCTTTTTCCCTTCTCCACTCCGTTTAGCCTCACAACACAGCCCAATTAGGGATGCCATAGTCCCACTGACTTATTTACATTTCAAAAGTTGCAGTAATCGATTATGTCTTCTAAATGTTCCTAAAACCGTTTTTCGTGGCGTTTATATTTGATTTGTTTAGCGCCTAAAGTTAGTCAAAAGCGACGAAAAAAATCAGTCTTACCAATGAAGGTTGTACAAAATCCCACAACTAAATACAAACAGCGGATACATTTCCTTTGCAAAAAAAAGTCAAAGTTGAAGTGATTGAAAACAAAACTTTAAAACGGTTAAAGCGTTCTTGTAGATAAAACATTCTCCGTTTCCGTTCTTTGTCCCTTACTGCAACCCATTACGCCAATAATTGTGTACTGGCATTAAAAGCGCGCTCATCAAAGTGCCAGTAGCCTCTTAAAGACACGGATTGCATTATTAATGAGAAAGAAAAACAGAAAAAACCAGCCCTTTGAAGACGAACGACTTCCTGTTGCACGAAATCAAATATTCGAGAAAGCTCACTACTGACTTTTACGTAGTAAGCATGCTTTTTTGCTGCCAAAATAAGCCTACGTGGTCTTCCCGTACTACTGATTTATAAATACCATTGAACCCTTGTGTAATTTGTACAGAAATTCTTAAATACGGTTTGAAGTTACAAACTAGTAATTATTCACTAAAGTTATTTTGTTTTTTTTTCTACTTTCAGCTTGTAACATCATTTTCATCATTATTTTGAAGTGTTTGTTTTTATAAAAATATTATTTTACTGTGTGAAAACCTTATTGATATTTATGATATGAACCTTATTGATATAAACCTTATTGATAGTATGTTTATTTTCAACAGCACTGCATTTGACATGTTCCACGAACGAACCAGTAGTTTACAAAAAGCAACATGAATTTTGCTACCTTTAAAGTTTAAAAGGCGAAAATTTTGTACTCCCTCAAAAGCATGCCAAAAAATTTGTTCTACAATGATGTCAAAAAGTTAACTTTTACAATTTCTATGGTTTTACACTGCAGTGGGGAAAGTGATCCTTAGATGGTTTGTGAATTTAAAGAACGGACGTATTCAAATTAATCAAGTGCTTGTGTCGGGTCATGTCAAGAGTCAGAATGACAGAATACTATGTATGAATGCGTTCTCCTTAAATGCTGCGTTTTTTTTATTTTTTTTACATGAGCTCCACACAGGAGGCCCTGAGGAAAATGATTTCCCTCAGGGCCTATGTCATCTTTGAGGATGCTGTGTGTAGGATTTTTTTAAGGAAAGGAAGGAGAGGAGAGTTCTGGGAAGGAAAAGGTTTAAGGGGTGGGTAGGAATCTGGGGTTCAGTATGTCCTGGTCATCCGCCTCCAAGACCTAGACAAACCTCACCCCATGAACCCGGGCACCCCTGCTAAATCACCAAACGTAGCGAACCACTTGGGGTGACCTATGGCAGAGGTGTTGGTTATCCAATAAAGGTTCCCGGGGCGGCGGTACCCATTCCAAAAAAAGCAAAAAAATCTAGGTTGAAATTGTTTTTTTTTAAGTCTGCAGAGTTCGAGTTCGCATCCTCTACAACTCGCAAAGCAGTACACATTTTGCATAATACCATGTACTTATTTGTATTTGATAGTCTAAGAATTCAACAATTTTCACCAATTCACAGCTTTTACCGGTGTTCCTCGAGGCTTTCGTATAGGACCACTTTTATTAATGTTTTTTTTTTATCATTCATGGTCCCTGGTAAAAGATCACAATTAGTTGTTCATTCAATCAGAAAAGTTGTTTATAATGGCATTTTTAACCATGCTTCGTGACCAACATACATAAAATAAATAAATTTAAAAAAATGAAATGTTTTTTAAGTTTGTAGAGATCGAGTTTGCATCCTTTGCAACTCGCAAAGTAGCACATATTATTCCATTATACACACTGTATTTGATCTTTTTACCAATTCACAGCTTCCAGCGGTGTTCCTCACGGTTTTTATTTAGGACCACTTTTATAATGTTTTTCATAATTCTTCCTTCCCTAGTGAAAGAATCATGAATTCAATCAAAAGAAAGAGATCAATTCATAACTAATAGTTAGTTGTTTGTAATAGCATTATTAGCTGTGTTGGGTGACCAACATACATAAAATAAATAAAATAAAAACAGGAAAAAATCAATATCGATTTTTCAAGTTTGTAGAGATCGGGTTCGCATCCTCTGCAACTCGCAAAGTAGTACACCTTATGCATTATACACAGCCACAGGTAGGTAATACATTCCTTGTCCTTCCTGCGTGGTTCGACAGTGATTGGAGTCAGGCTTGATTGCGTTTGGACTGCTAATCTCGTTTGGTAACCATGTATTAATAATACCTGCAGTCTCCCTCTAACCGGTTGGTTATATCCTCTACGGATTGTACTACCTGTGATGCTGTCGGTAATGGGTACCTGCCTACCTGGTTGCCTCGGTTAATGAAGCCTAGATAAAATACTCATTTAATCTGTGAGAACCAATTTTATCAACTCTGACTTTTTTAGTATCATCTGGTGTCATTTTTCTTTTTAAAATCATTTACGACAGCCCTGCATTATTGCAATTAATTTCATTTATGTTCCTAATATAGTCGCTTTAAGGATTTTAAAATGTTAAAAAAATCAACCATTAAAAAACAAGTTTTTTTTTCTAAAATACATTTATTTTCTCTTGTGCCGGCTAGTAGCCAATTTCAAAAATATTTTTTTTACTTTTCAGTAGACCTAACCTAGACCTCTCCAGCCAGGCTCTCGACCCATCGCCTTGCACTCCTGGACACATCGACCCTCAGATTCCGACCCACCCCTCGTACCTTTTTCCTTTTCAGACCTTCCTCTCCTTCCGTTCCTAAAAAGACCCTCCACACCGCATTCCCAAATATGACATAGGACCTGAGGGATTTTTTTCCTCAGGGCCTCCTGTGTAGGCAAATTAAAAAAATATATATTGAAAATTTTGCTGTGCTATTTTCATGAAGCCAGAACACACCGATCAAGAGCTTTTCCTGCTTCAGACAACAGATTGTCCAACCTCCGGTATAAATTTATTGATAATATACATTTTACGAAGAGATGAGATTAAATCAAGTATTATACTTATTTGATCGAGCTGTCACTGTAGACGTTTTATAAGATGCCCTCTGTGTGTACCTGTCCATACATACCTAGTCTACGCACTCCTGCAATCCCGTGTCTCTACTAAACTTGTATCCCGTAGGTACTGCGCGGTGTACGCGGTGTACTAACCGGTTTCGTCGCGCGCCGTTTCCGGTTACTGTCGCACGTTTGCCGCCAAAACCGGTCCCATTGAGGCGGCCATCTTGCAACCAGATTATTTCTTGTCTGTGGAAGAAGTAGCAATTTGATCACTTTCAACTATGAAACAAACGGGACGGTACGAATAGCTTAATGGTAAAGTCATTTTACTATAAAATGCGAATAATTTATATATTTTTGGAATAATTGAATGAGTAAAACCTCAAATTGTAATATTAATCACTGATGACAATATTAGTTAACAATTATTATAGGCAATAATTATCAGCCTGAAACACTCATCCACATTGAAAAATCTTCGGAGAAAAGATACATGACGCCAACGGGACATGAACTCGTGCCCTTCTGATTGCCGGTCAGCTGTCCTCCCAATTGAGCTATGGCGGCTTATCTTATACCCGCCAAATGATTCAATATATACTAGTGTTTCATTCAACAATTACTGCTTATTATATTTTTTCCACCTGAAAACAACCAACTTTATTTTTGCGAGAGAGACACTGTTAGTGTTAAATCCGTCGCTAGGTGGCGTCGAGACAAATTATGCTTTCATTTATTGGGGAAATACTTAAACTTGTCAAATGTTAATTATTATTTTTAATTGTTAAACTAACGTTTAAGACAAGATTTTTATGCATAGCACAAAGGGTAACAATTATTATAGGCAATAATTATCAGCCTGAAACACTCATCCACATTGAAAAATCTTCCGAGAAAAGATACATTGTTGGCGTCATGGTCCCGTTGGCGTCATGTATCTTTTCTCGGAAGATTTTTCAATGTGGATGAGTGTTTCAGGCTGATAATTATTGCCTATAATAATTGTTACCCTTTGTGCTATGCATAAAAATCTTGTCTTAAACGTTAGTTTAACAATTAAAAATAATAACAATATTAGTTACTCTCAAATGAAAATTTGAAATGGAAAAATCAGAAAAAGATCCGGTATTACAATTTAATTCAATTTATTAATTTTAAAAACATTACAAAATTAAAATAACAAAGCGTTTTTAAAAGTGAGAAAATATAAAGATTACATGATTACATCAATTAGCACAATAAGATAAACAGTAAAAAAGCTTGCTGTCTAAATTGTGCTTCATTGATGTTAAACATATCGATATTCGAAGTGATTCTATTTAACAATAAGACAGCTTGACTGGCTTGATCATTGGCAAGTTAGTTCTGCAAGTTGGGAGATTAAACAGTCTTTGCTGTCGGTGATGGAGGACGGAGATAACCATCGGGAATATAGAAACTAATTTTCTCCCTGATAGTCGAGTTTTCCTACCATCCACGAATCAGTCTGAAGAAATGTATTACAATGAGCACATCCCTTCTGACCCGTAGATGGTTCATCTCTCTTGGGCATGAGAAAGTCGCTATTACAATTCCAGGAATTAAAACCAGGACCTTAGCCTTGCCAATTCTCTATTCTGACAAATTTTCATTTGAGAGTCGCTAATATTGTCTTCAATGATTAAATATTACAATTTGAGGCTTCACTCATTAAGTTATTCTAAAAATATATAACATATTCATTATAGACTTGCAGAAAAATTAATAGATGTCGCACATGTAATTAAAAAAGGATTGCATTTAATTCAAACCCAAAGTTATGCAGCTCGCAACTTTAGTTTCATCGGTGACCGGACAATTCAGAATGAAATCAACTCTGAACCTCCTTTGAAAAGTCATTAAAATTATGTAAAAAAATGGTCAAATAGGTTTCTTTAGTGCATACCTAAATTAGCTAAATAATTTCATCCCCTACAAAACATTCCCCGACAAAATAATTACAAAAACATAACCTAACCTAACTTTACAGGTTGTCTTATTATAGTTGTCCCATTTTACTATTTTTTTTAACAATAATGTATTGTCCTTACAAGATGTCTGTATTTTTTTTCTCATTTATTTGTTAGGTTAGGTGAATTTAATGTTTCAAAGACCCAATCTTGTCTGATTACGTCTAAAAGGGATCTAAATGAATATCTAGTATCCTTCAACGGAAGCAATCTTCCGAACAGGCCCTCCATTGATATGCTTGGTGTAACCCTAAGTGACCAGCTCAGGTATGGGGGCTCCATCGAAGCCAGAGTAAAGTTAGCCTCTCAAAAACTGGGCGTACTTTAATAGTACACAACTGCTAACCCTGTACAAATCACAAGTGCGCCCCACGTTTGAATTTGGCAGCCACCTCTGGTCTGGAGCTCCAAAATACCTGAAAAATACCCTCGACTCTGTGCAGAAACGGGCAGTCCGTTTAATAGATTCTCCCATCTTAACCGACGGATTGCAATCTTTAGAGCACATGCGTCGGGTGGGAATGCTATCCATGTTCTACCGGTATTACAATGGAAGATGCTCCGAGGAACTAGCATCATTGATCCCTTCGGCATCGGTGCATAGTCGGGAAACACGCCAAACGCGTGCCCAATATTTGTACACGGTTGACATTTGTCACATGAGAACGGGTCGTTTCTTCGACTCGTTCTTGTGTTCAACAGCTTGGCTGTGGAATGATTTGCCGGCCTCTGTGTTTCCTCCTTCCTATAACATGGGTCTCTTCAAGACCAATGTTCATTCCTTCCTCTCCTCAAAAAGACGCTCCACACAGCATCCCAGATGACATAGGCCCTAAGGGAATTATTTTCCTGTGTGGAGTTAATGTAAAAAAAAGGTTAGGTTTAAGTTCTCGTAGATATTTTGTTGGGGGATGTTTTGTCCGAAGGATATTTTGTCGGAGATATTCATATAAAAGTCCCTGAACCCATTAGATTAGGGCGTTACGGTGTGGGCTATTTATAAATCATTTTTCATAGCTTTTAATGACTTTTCAAAGACCTGTTGATTTGACTTAATTCTAAGTTGGCATGGAACCAGTTGCATCGTGAGCCACTCATTCTCCATCATTATTAAGTCGTTCCGATAATTATTACTGTACGAACATTTTACGTGTGCAGAATAAAATAACTCATTTTTGACGACCAAAATAATAATGTCGTTAAGTTGGTATTATTTGTTTCTCCGCTGGTAAGATTGTCATCTTGTAACACCGGATATGTCGGTTGGACCAAAGTAAGTTTCGAATTAATTAAGCTCTCAGGTCAATGAAACCTTTCCAAAAATAATTAATTATATTTTTTAATCATTGATGAAGACAAAATTAAAAACTTGCAATGAAAATTTGAAAGATATTGACACAGATGAATAAGATAACGCTCGCAACTGGGATTCGAACCCAAACTATAGTTACTCCACATTATATTCTTGCTCTGCGATGTTATATTTTGGCCAATGAAGGAAATCAGAACAAGCAAGAAATCATACAGAACAGATCTATGAGATGTATTCTGTGTATTGCAATAAAAAAGAGACTGCTGTTTAATGTGTTAATTTTTGTGCATAAAGTTATGAAAAACTAAATGCCAAAATACTGATGCTACTCGTATTTGTCTACAGCATATTTTAAGGTACTTTGGACACGTTGCTCGCCACACTGAAGATATCAACCTAAAGAAACTCATAGCCAATAGCAATGTTGAATTCAGAAGAATTAGAGAAAGGACACTAATGCGCTGGAGTGACCAAGTATCACTGACGTCCGGTACTAGGGTGTCCTTAGCTTTCCACACAGCGCAGAACCACGAACAGTGGGGGAGCCTTGTCCACCATGGAAATTGGAGTAGGGGTCACGATTCTCACAAATGAGAAACCGGCTTAAGGGCGTTTAACCAGCCAGCGGCCGAAAATCCACATTTCGTCGAAAGATGTTCTTACGATCGTACATGGCGGTTCCAATGAGAAAGATTAATTATTCTCCGTACCAGCTTTTTAAAATTATAACTCAATATCGATTTTTTTCATTCCAAATTTGCTTTAATTTATACCTGCATCCAAAAATGTTTGAAAGGTGTGATGATAAAACTATTAAAATTATGTACTTTTTGTAATTACTTTTTGATCATAAGTATTTACCATTTTTCAATAATGTCTAAGCAAAATAAGAATGTAAAAAAATCTGAAATATATTAGTTTGTAAGTGCGCAAATAAATACACAAACAGACCAATTTTCATACATGATTTATTTAAACTAAAATTAAAATTCTGAAACATGCGTTCACCAGATAATGTATTGATTTATTTTACTGCATCATTATATGATTTGAAATGGGTGTTTTATAATAAAAAAAATTTTTGAAAATTTAACAAATCTGCCAACGACCTATGGTATAACCTTGTTATACTAAAAATAAACATTTGTACTTAAATTTTAAAACATGCGTTTACTAGATAAAAGAACAATCTTTCGAAATCAATGTATAATTTTTTGTGGAAACGAGTAAATATGTCTAAAATTTGATTTAAAAATGACAAATTTCTGGTTTTCTCTGGTTCCTCTTGTATCCTCTTAAGAGTTTGAATAACAGAGGAATAGGTATGAGGCGATGGGTGAATGTAAATGAAGCAACGAATTGTGCCACGACAGAATCGTGTGATGGTCTATCCTCTCTGCCTACATGTCTTTAGAATTAGCAGAAACATATTTTTCTGAAGAAAAATCCTCACCTTTCGCTCACCAAATTGTCATTTTCCTTCTGAGGTGAATTTCTACAAGTTTTGATTTCCTTCAAATTTGTTTTCCAGCAAACATAAAAAGACGAAGAAAAAAAACTCAAGTTTTATTATTGAACTAAATAGAGTCGAGCATTTCCCGTATTTTTCCTTTGCAGCGTGTTTTTGGCGAAAATTCTGTAGTTTTATGCCGGTGGGAGCCAGCGCCGGGTTAGTTAGGCCGGGGCTTACGGCAAATTTAGGGTAATGCGGGGCAAATTCAGCTGCGGGGGAGTGGTGAACATTTCGCCCAAACGGGGCACATTTGTCTTGAAGCGTCGCGAGTGAGGGCCGCATTGGGCACAGGGCACAGAGCTCTGAATTGCAACTTAATTTGGCCAAAAAATATTATTTAAAATTTTAAGGCCTTTCGGCTTTTACATAATATAACATAGTATCAGGTATAACTACAACATTAAAAAGACAGTTCTAGTGAGCTTGTAAAACAGCAATAAATAAAAAAAAATAACAAACAGAAGTTGAGAAAGACATGTGTAGATAACAAATCAAACAACAAATACTCGTAACTAGACATATTCCATACATCTATTTGCGAAAACATATTACCCAAGTTAAGAATTCCGTGTAGTGGTGTATTGAATTGGGCCATGGTCGTAGTATTACCACAATAATACGGTTGTACTGATCTTGTGTTTCTGGTCGGCACATCAAAATTTATTAGCGCCAAGAATTCACGACCGTCAATTTTATTACGCAAGATTTTAAATAAAAAATCTAGTGCTTCTGTAACTCAAATTTAATAGTTATAATCGATATTTGTAATAAATAAGTATAAGTGTTCTTTTGATAAGTGTAGTTTATTTCTTTTACTTTTAATTTATAATTTAATACATCATTGAAGAAGAAGATAACAATAATAATCTAAACGAAAATGTGAAAAAGAATAAGACACATAAAAAAGATAATGGTCGCAACGGCTTGACAGAAGGTGGCAATAGCGAAATTGGTTAACGCGCACATCCCGGTTACACGAGAGGTCTGGGTTCGTGTCCCAGTCGCGACCATTGTCTTTTTTCTGTTTTCTGTTACTTGTTCTCTTTCATATTTTCTTCAATGATATATTACTTTGATGGGAATAACCTTCAAAAGTTATAAAAGAGAGTTTTTATTATATAAAAAAATGTATAATTTAATAACTCAGGTACGCCTCATACGTCATATATATGTCTAGCAATGTTACATTGTAGTTTAAACATGTTTGAACTGCACACGCACACTTATTTTTTTTTATTACCTGATGTTTCAAACAAAACTCGTGGGTAACGAATTCACCCCCGTTGTGGGATGAGTAACACACTTTTCAGAAATAAAGATGGATAAATAAAACAATTTTTTAGGTATCGAATTCTAAAAATGAAATTTAATAATTTTATTAGATAGGTTAAATATTACATACTTACTCGTTTTTTTTCTTCTTTTTTGTGTAACTATTTAACAGGGTAAATGAGAAGAAAACATGATCTTCCACCAATATACGTAAGTGTTTGTAATATTTGACTATCCATTTACGTAGGTACATTTTGGTTAAAATTTTGATCTTGAAAATCGCATTTTTGACCAACTTTTTTGAGATTCGGACGTTTGGGCAAGTTTGCCGTGGGGTGAAGCGCGCCCCTGAAGATTGGGCTCTTCGAAATAATAAGATGTGAAAATAGAACGGGGTAAGACGCTACAACCGGGTAATACATGTAGTTAGGGAGAGTTACTGCCCCGGCATATGCAGGGGAGACCGGGGTGTGTGGTCCATAGAAACAGACCCCTTTCTGCATGATTCATAATATTGAAAAAATATATTAAACACTTTTTCTAATAAGTAGGCGTCAGCGAGACAAAAGCTGTTTCTCATAGAAGTTTTTCAATTACATTTTTGTGTGAAATGTTTGTTTAGGTAAACCAGAAAATATGGACATTTTTTAAACAGTGAAAATTTCTTTAGCGTAGACTATCGGTGGCTTCGTAGCCTATAGGCCTCCTATAATAAAATGTAAAATAATTTTGAAACTTGGTAACAATATTATAATAAATAAACCCTTCAATTATCCCATTCCTGATACTCTGCATTCTTCTCATTCTCTCGAAGTTTAGTTTTTTTAACGTTTCACTTCTACCGCGTGTGAACTGCACACTCTGATGTTTTTTACATTAGTTCCACACAGGAGGCTCTTAGGAAAATATTTTCCCGCATCTTTGGGGATGCTGTCAGTTTGACGAAATAAAACAAAATCAGAATTGAACCCAGGACGTTAGCCTTACCGGGGATCTGCTCTAACCACTGAGCTATTTCCCCTTCGGTAACAGATAACTGTATCACTTCGACTAAGAACTACCAACATTATTTTCATTTTTTCTAACGCATATTTTTATTGGCTGCTATCTTTATGCATGATTACAAGATTCTTCCCGGACTAAATGCAATCTAGATAGCGTCTTGGATAAATATATCTATTTTTATTTTAATTTGCGACATCTGTTGACTTTTCTGCAAGTGTAGAATGAATACATATATTTATTTTTTGGAAAAACTAATGAATAAAACCCTAAACCGCTTACAATATAGGAATATTATTTTTTATTTTTTTATTTCTATACGTGTTTTTGATGTTTTATTATTGTTTTAATTGAGAGCTACCAAAAAGGTGCAGATTGACATACTTATCTCTGCAGGTTGTTTAAAGCAACCTAACTTTCTATCTATCTTCAATATAAATAAAGATGAATCGCCGAAATATATGTACGCGCATAACTTCCGAACGACTGCACAAAATTGGATAATTCTTTTTTTTTGTGTTCGTTATTTTCAGGACAAGGTTTGGCATTATGAAATTTCTTTAAAAAATTGCAATAGGTGGCACGCGAGCTGTTTGAAAACTGAATGTACCGGGACTGAATGTATGGAATGCGGGAGGGAGGAGGGGAACTCGGGAGGGTGGTTCACGGAACGGGGGAAGGGGGTGAGTGAAGTGGGGAGAGGGAAGTTGGCGGAGTGGGAACACGATAGGGGAAGGGGACCCGGGAGAGGAAGGGGAGGCGGAAGGGGAACGGGACGATGGGAAAGGACACGCAGGGAGAAACAATTTCTTTATTAACCGTGTTAATAAAGAAACCGGGTAACAGCTAGTTTTTTAAAAATTTCTACTTTTTGTATCTAAAATATCTACCTTAGCGACTCTCTCGACTACATTCACAGGATTATATACCTCTTACACTTCGTCGTGTTTTCATATTAGCTTTAATATTAAACGAAGAAAAAGAAAAAAAATATTAGAAAAGAAGAAATAAGGTTCCCGCCAAATCATTCGCGCCATTCAATTTTCGAACCCGTCTTCCAAATTTGAATATATCCTCCCGCGCACCTGCCGGTCCCGACCAATAGAAACACACCTGTTTCACGCGTGCGTGCTCTCTCTCTCGCACTCGTATGTTTTGGGCGTGCGTTGTCTCTTTTGCGCTAGGAACGGCTTTCGATACAATGGAATACATATAAAAATGAGTTAGTCGAGAAACACGCTACATTTTTTTTTATGCAGGAGTTTTTTTTTAATTAAAAATTAACGCAGTTAATTTCTTTTAGTATGGGAAATGATTTTCATACCTAAAAAGTATTATTTTTGTATGCGAATAGCGCAGAAGAGTCCCAACCGCTCCCGTCTGGAGCCGGTGAGACTATGGCATCCCGAATTGTGGTATGTTGTGATTTGTGAGGGCCCGCAACCCGGATTTCTACCGATTTATTACATATTTCCCTTAAACACGGTAAGTTTTACAGGTCTTAAAAAAATATGTGTTATTCTTGAAGATAATGCCGAAACGCAAATTATAAAAAATTCCCTCGGTAGAAAAAAATCGCTAAGTATGCTCCAAAAATTATTATAAACACGTTTGTTTCAGTTATTTTATAAGTTAAGCAAGTCTAAAGTCATGGTGTTTGAAAGAGAGAGTACGAAAACAGTATGCAACCTAGTTGTGAATGATGAATACTTGGAGCAGGTGGATGAGTTTGTGTATCTGGGTAGTATGTTTACGAGAGATGGGAAGGCTGAAAGAGATATTGAAAGAAGGGTGAATGCCGGTAATTCCATTAATGGTGGACTGAATGCCGTTGGCGCTAATAAAAAACTGTCAAAAAAAGCAAAGCTAGCAGTCCACAATGGAGTCCTGGTACCTACCCTGATGTATGGCAGTGAGGCATGGAACTGGCAGAGGAAGGATGAAAGTAAACTGAATGCTGTTGAAATGAGATCCCTGAGACGTATGTGTGGTAAAACAATGTATGATCGTGTGAGAAATGTGGATATCCGCAAAGAATGTAAGGCTGATGTAAGCATAATGAGTAAGATTAAGAAAGGGACCCTCAGATGGTTTGGACATGTAGAGCGAATGAACGAAGGAAGTAGTGTAAGAAGAATATACGACGCGAATGTGAATGGTAGAAGAAGTCGGGGACGCCCGAGGAAGACATGGCACGATCAAGTGAATCAGATACTTGAGTCGGGTCATGTCAAAAGTCAGAATAATAGAAGAGAATGTATGAGACGATGTATGAATGTGAGTGAGGCAAAGAGTGTGTGCCAAGACCGAGTTGTTTGGCGGTCCGTCCTCTCTGCCTACCCCTGCGGGGAAACGGCGTGATGGTTAGTTAGTTAGTATATGTATGAAAAAAATCACAGCGTTTCTTTAAATGCTGTTTAAGATAATGCGAGATTTTTGCCCTATTTTAAACGAATCGTGTTTTATTAAACATTTTCGCAATTCTCGCATCGATTTTGTCGCTGTAAATGTTAGCGCTCTCCTCTAACATTCGTAATTTCGTATCTCTCCATCTTCTTCTTTTCGAGCCCGGTTGCAGAGCCTTAAGGTAGTGGGGAGCGGAATGAGACGGGGAAGAGGAAGGTCGGTAAGAACCTGACTATTCACATCTGGTCTCCAAACACAGCTATCTTTATGTACGATTGCAAGATTTTTGCTGAACTAAATGCATTCTATTTAATGTGTAGGGTAAACAAATCCAATTTTATTTTTATGTGCGACATCTATTGACTTTTCTACAAGTCCAGGATAATTTATTTTTTTGGACTAAATGAGTAAAACTTCCAATGGTAATATTTAATAATTGAATACAATATTATGTATGACCTCGTAATATATTTTAGTGTAGGTTTATAATTTCACTAGCTTTTGCCCCCGGTTTCGCTCGCATAGTATTAGGGGGGGTTGCAACTCCGCCTCCGCCATCTTCCCTATCCCCACTCCACTCCCCCCTTCCCTCCCCCCTCCGCCTCCTGCTCACCCACCCTCCCCCCCAATACCCGTAACATACGTTTTCAAACAGCTCGCATGCTACCTATTGAACCGTAACAATCAAACATACAGTTTCGCATTAGTATTATTAGATTAGTAGGTATTTTATACATATTTCTATTTTAACTGTCAAAGGGATCTCCTTGGTAACCTAAAATATAACAAAATGACAGGGCACGTCAAATAATTACTTATAGGTTACCAGCAACCATTTGATTTTCGTGTGGACAATAAACGTATATAAATAATTTCATAACGCCAGAGGTTACCAATATATCTCTACATATTATAAATTTAAGTCCCCCGCGTCGTCTGTCTGTCTGCCTGTCTGTCTGTTCGCGATATACTCGAAAACTACTGAACGGATTTTCATGCAGTTTTCACCAATAGATAAGAGTGTTTCATGAGGAAGATTTAGGTATGTAATTTGTCAAAGATTTGTGTAAATTGGTTGAAACATAACGATAATTGTTAGAAGCGTCGGAAAAATCAAGCCGCCTGGTAGCTTTCATCGAAAACGCTGCCTAATCCTTTTGGGATATAACAAAACAATGCATGGTGGGGTATTCCTCTTTTATAGATCTACAAAAAAGTCCGCGAAGGCATATATCTATCTTTTACGAATAGCTTACTATACCCATTCTATCTTCAAAAAAAATGGTCACGTACATTGCGATAATTGAAAAGTTATTTAGACGGATACAGTATTAATCCTTATTAACTTAAATACGTTAGTTACCCCAAGCATTTCATGCACATTATTATAATCTTTCAGACCACCTCTACGTATTATAAATTAAAGTCCTCTGCGGCATCTGTCTGTCTCTTCGCGATAAACTCAACGACGGTGGTAGTTATGAAGGTTGGATAACCATCCAGTAGATGACGTTGTGTTTTATTAGCCACAGCAACGCGTGGCCGGGTGCGCTAGTAGGTACAGCCTATATTACTCGCAAATAATGTAACTTTCTATCAGTGAAAGAATTTTTAAAATCCATTCCGTATTTTTCGCGTGAGAGTGACAAACACACATACATTCATACAAACTTTCGCGTTTATAATATTAGTAAGATTCTAGGGACCCCAGTAGCCCATCCCTTCCCCCTCTTCATCTCAACCGTACTAAAGCAACGGAAATCGCTTATTTTAAGAGATTTTACCATTCTCACTGTTACAGGTAAATGCGCCGAGGATTAAATTTTACGACCCATTTTCATGATAAATATAGGTTCTCAGTCATATTTAGGGGAGCAGAATGTCGCCGCAGGCGAAAATTTTCGTGACTATGAATTAAGAACGCATTTACAGGATTTGTGATGGAATTAAACAATATGATTTCTTTGTGAGTGTGACACGTTCGAAATGGGAACGGATATAGGTATGGGTACCGCCGCCCCGGGAACCGTTTATTGGATAACCAACACCTCTGTCATAGGTCACCCCAAGTGGTTAGCTTGGTGACTTAGCAGGGGTGCGCGGATTCATGGGGTGAGGTTTGTCCAGGTTTTCGGATGTGTCTGCTCACCTGATGCGTGGTGGGTCGGATCGAGAAAGACCGATTTAGGGAGACATTTTGACCTTTCCAGCCAGACTCTCTCAACCTATCGCCTTGTACCACAGAGAGAGGGATGGATTCATGCGATTCCTAACCAACCCTCGTACCTTTTTCCTTCCCAGAACTTCCTATCCTTTCCTTCCCGAAAAAGACCCCCCACACAGAATCTTCTAAGATGTTATATGCGATGTGGAAAATATTTTGCTCAGGGTCTCCTATGTGGAGGTAATGTAAAAAAATATATGTAAACAGAAATTCCAAAACAAGAAGTTTTATTTGAAATAGCTTTAGCCGTCTTTATCCTTCTCCTTCATACTATCTTCAGCCTCACGACATACCCCAATTGGGTATACCATAATCTCACAAACTCCAGAAGGTATTAGTTAGTAGGTACTCTTGTGAGTTATTCTCATAAAAAAAACTGTTAAATAATCGATAGCAACTTTCGATTATTTAGATTATCTCCTATATCCAAGAACGCATCGAGTGTAGTACAGATGTCACAAGTCACAACAGAAACCGACAGGATGTACCTCGATTGACAAGGGTTGTATTTTATACCAGGCTATTTCCGAATTATTTACGTTTTTGCAGGTAGGACATTGATATAAATTGTAAGCCATGTCCTCCACTATAGCACTAAAGTAGTCCCAGGTTTTATGTCACATCATCGTTCTTGTATATGTCGAAGGCAATTGGCCATGATCTGTTATTAGTATTGTATCAGTCAATCCAACAATCGTTCACCCAAATGCGCTTTTTTTACATATACTCCACACAGGAGGCCTTGGGGAAAATAATTTCCCTCGGGGCCTATGTCATCTGGGATGCTGTGTGGAGGGTCTTTTTGAAGAGAGGAAGGAATGTATGAAGGAGAGGAAAGACGACCTCCGTAGCCCAGTGGGTAAGACTCTTGACTCACAATCCGGAGGTCGCGGGTTCGAACCCGGCATGCACAAATAAATTTTATTTGATTAATTTGTGTTATTTCACAATTAATTCATTTAAAATAATATATAGTATATTTGCGGCATGTTCCAGAGTGGAAGATACTATCAGTATCGCCCTGGTGTAAGACCACCATTCAGAATTGAAACGTTGCTTGAAAATGGCTTTAGCCGTGTTTAGTGACCAGATCTGAATAGCCAGGTACTTCCCAACCTTCCTCTTCCCCACCTCCTTCCCCTCCCCACTACCTTCAGCCTCACAACATACCCCAATTGGGGATGCCATAGTCTCACTGGCTCCAGACGGGAGCAGTTGAGATTCTTGTGCGGTATTCACTGTAAAAAAAAAGGAATGAACATTGGTCTTGAAGAGACCCATGTTGTAGGAAGGAGGAAATATAGATGCCGGCAAATCATTCCACAGCCGAGCTGTTGAACACAAGAACGAGTCGAATGAGCGACCTGTTCTCATGTGACAAATATCAACCGTGTACAAATGTTGGACACGCGTTTGGCGTGTTTCCCGACTATGCACCGGTACCGCAGGGATCAATGATGCTAATTCCTCGGAGCATCTTCCATTGTTATACCGGTAGAACAAGGATAGCATTCCCACCCGACGCCTATGCTCTTAAGGATTCCAATCCGTCTGTTAAGATGGGAGAATCTATCAAACGGACCGCCCGTTTCTGCACAGAGTCGAGGGTATTTTTCAGGTATTTTGGAGCTCCAGACCAGAGGTGGCTGCCAAATACAACCGTGGGGTGCACTTATGATTTGTACAGGGTTAGCAGTTGTGTACTATTAAAGTATCTGCGGGCTCTAAACAGTACGCCCAGTTTTTGGGAGGCTAACTTTACTCTGGCTTCGATGGAGCCCCCATATCTGAGCTGGTCACTTAGGGTTACACCAAGCATATCAATGGAGGGCTTGTTCGTAAGATAGCTTCCGTTGAAGGATTCTAGATTTTCAGTTCAATCCCTTTTGTTTATATCTAGTCACCAAATGCATAACTTTCATTGCTTATTCCACTTAAGGTTACCTGTGGCAGGCCTTGTGTCTACAAGGCGTGCCACAGGTCATAGGTGGTTCGCTACGTTTGATGACCTAGCAGGGGTGCCCGTGGTCATAGGGTGGGGTTTGTCCAGGTCTTGGCGACTGAGTGAGGGAAGCCTAACCTAGACCTTTCCAGCCGGACTCTCAACCCATCGCCTTACACCCAGTAGGAGGGATCTATTCATACATTCATCGCTCTTGGACACATTGATCCCCAGATTCCTACCCACTCTGGTATCTTTTTCCTTCCCCGTTCTTCCTCTCTTTCTTTTCCCTAAAAAGTGCCTTTACACAGCATCCTTAAAGATTATATAGGCTCCGAGGGATTTATTTTCCTCAGGTCCTCCTGTGCGGAGGTAATAACCACGCGTAAAGGGCGCTGTTTGGCCTACCTTGGCGATGCAGCGCCTCGCAGGTGTTCGCAGAGGGAAGGGTAGATGGGTTCGCTGCTTTGAAGCCGAAATAATTAGAGATCGCAAAACACAGTGGCAGGGCACGCCCTTATACCGTACTTGGAGAATTTATCCCAAACCTTCTTAATACAAGTACTAAAAAATAGAAAAAACACAGGGATAAATATTCTTCATATTAATCATAAAGGAAAACGTTTAGATAACTTTGTTAACGTTTAGATAGCTTTGTTAAACGTTTAGATAGCTTTGGAAATTAAAAAATCCCTTAAAAATAATGAATCTATTATCAACAAACAAAAAATATTGTCATATAGCCCAATCATGGATTTGTTCCCCTACCCACCCACTCTACACTAATACCTACCCACCCAATCTACATTATTAACTAACAACGGCTCCACCCCTATCATAATAAAACATTGTTCTAAACTGTCAAATTAGTATAAGCTTTCCCTGACGAAGGAACGTTTGTTCCGAAACCGGTCGGATTTGCAAATTATATAAGTGGTTTATACAAAGTTATATTGTTTCATTTTTCTATAATGGATAACCACAAAGTAATAGCTACATTCAAAAATACTAAAAAATATGTTTTCCAATCTATTTTATCTTATATTCAATTTTATTTTGTAATATAATGTAACTTTATAGATGTGCCCTTTTATATGGCAGGCAGAGTTTTCATCAGATTGGTCGAGCTCGGCGACAGTCGGCACAATTCCATGTCATATCCGTTTGTCCTTTTGGTGTGCAAAAAGCACTCCTTGTGAATTTAATATCTGACAAACAAACCCTTACCAGCCTTATCGGACGGTTGTTCGCTGAAATGGCAAAAAATTTCGGAAATGTTGTTATACCGGATATTTTCAGTGGGTACACTAGATAAACTGATAAAATATAAGTAATAACAAAGTATTTTTTTATATAAAAATGTCGATATTTTTTTTATAGTAACGGCATATTATTTCCAAAGGGAGAAATTCCTGAATGATATCATATTATTTCTATGAACCTACGTAACATTTGTAAAACTGTAGGTTTTCATTTCAAAATCTATCATAAATGATTCCATGCCAACTCAGAATCATATCAACTCAACACCTCTTCGAAAAGTCATTAAAAGCTATGAAGAAAAATAACCTAAGACTAATTAGCGTTCATACGCGCATTCACCCTCAGGCTAAAACCTAATGTGTTTAAATTAATGTGTTTGTCTCTTTTTAGTGTCGCTTTTTCGTTTCTTCGAATTTCAAATCACAATGATTTGGGAGGCTACGAAGCACCGCACAAAGAGGAGACCAATAGGCTACGAAACACCACACGAAGAGGAGACCGATTATTTTATCTCATTATCTCGCAGGCTAAATCCTATAGATCAGTGGTCGTCACACTTTTCTGGTCAAGGGCCACATAGGACAATGTGAGGTATCACCGCGGGCCGCACACTTATGATTTCGGGGGGGATTTTGTTTAGCAAGTAAAAAAAGCAATTATTTTGTATTTAAGTACCGGGTTGCTACTTCCTTCCTTCTTGTGTTCATGATATAGTGTCAATTCTTAATAATAATAATAATACACCATTATAATATATTAAAAAAAATTGAGTAGATGTGTAATGGCATCTTTCAGTTCAATTTTCATCCACTTCCCGAACTATCGAAATGCGTGAATTTTCGCACACGTGATAAAAATGATTACAATAAATACAATAACAAAAATTAACCAATATTAAAGTTTATTTTGCTTTATTAATACGTGATTAGCGTGTTTTTTGGTCTTTTTAGACCATTTTTTTTACCTACCTACACGTCTTACACTCTAACTGTGCCATCTCTACGCCCTGGATCTTCTACTGCCCCCTGAATTTCTCAAACGACAATATAATTAATTGTAAAAAAACGGATAATATAATTAATTGTACATGAAAAAAAATATATTTAAAAAGAAAACGGCAGATATTTGTGCGGGCCGCTAAAAACCGGATACTATAAATGTACATGGAAAAAATATATTTTAAAAGAAAACGGCAGATTTTGTGCGGGCCACAAAAAAACGGATAATATGACGATAATATGACGGTACATGAAACAAAATATATTTAAAAAGAAAACGGCAGATATTTGTGCGGGCCGCAAAAAAGGATAATATAATTAATTGTAGGTACCTACATGAAATAAAATATATTTAAAAAGAAAACGTCGGGTATTTGTGCGGGCCGCAAAAAAACGGATAATTTAATTGTACATGAAAAAATATAGTTAAAAAGAAAATGGCAGATATTTGTGCGGGCCGCAAAAAAACGGATAATATAATTGTACTTGAAAAAATATATATTCAAAAAGAAAACGCCAGATATTTGTACGGGCCGCACAAACATCCGCCGCGGGCCGCAGTTTGACGACCACGGCTATAGATGTATGTGTTTGTCTTTTTTTAGTTTCGTAATTTTTCGTTTGTAAAATGTATTTATTGCTAGCAATTATATCTTAAAATTATACAGGTTTTCGTTTCACCCTTAAAATTTTATTGATTTTATTTTATTTATTAAACTTATAACATAACTGTTCCACTCCACGTGATCTAATGTAAACATACATTTTAACATTAAGATGAGTATTTTATGACAGCTAACCACAGCTAATTGGTCTTATAATATCTGCAAATTTACATATTATATCTACCCAAGAACTACGTCTAAAAGTAGGTAGGTACTTGTATTCCGATATCTTTCGTACGTACCAAAAAACCGATAAGCATCATTTTAGCTTCTCACTTTTCTAGCTGACGTTCGGATTCAAAGTCGAAAGTTTTCGACTAACTATGTAATGAAGTTGACGGCTTGGCGCGCGGGGGGAATAAATGAACCGCACGGACGGATTAAGGGCTGGCATTGAGGAATGAATTAGCAACTTTTGACTAGTGTTTTGTGTCTTACCTCGCAGTGACTTGATTTACTCGCGAGCTGCGGACCTAGGACTGGGATGCGTTTGGGACAGATCTGAGATTGACATCTGACGTCATTTCTGGGTCTGAGATTTAGAAAAGACGATGACGTCACAAGTGAAAAAGACTTTTGTTTTAATTCCTGAATAAAGCGATTCGGACAATCTCGATTCCGACAGACTAAATACCTGGGACGCGGACATTGAACACGGACCTGGGACGGCGGGGACCATCTCAGGACCAGTGACTCCGTGCTATTGACTATTGATTAGGACAAATGATTAATTCCTTGCGTGAAAGAGATGCTCGGGCAACTCGTCTGAATCGCGGTCGCGTTTTGGTACATGAATTTTGATGATGTTCGGGTGTTTTTAGAATGGCGGCGCGGCGGTAGCGGGATACAATCGTACTAGGCGAGTCGTTCACAATACCGTCCGTCGACCACTTCGCGGCGCGCCGCCCGTTTAATAATATTTATATACCTATGAAACAATATAATATTTAAATCATTTACGGAACACATTATTCATTGAAATAATTTAACAGTAAAATAAATGGTAATTAAAAATGTATGGTATCGTTAAAAATCGTAGGTTGCAAGGCCAAAGGTAAGGAATGAAGAATCAATTCCCTTTGAAATTGAGAATTAGATCGAGTGTGTCACAAGATTGAATTTGTTCATTTAATTCGGTCATTCAATTTTGCCCACGTCAACTTCTTAATTGAAAATCGAACCGAATCATATTCGATGTTCGATCGAACCCAGGTTAATAACCACTGACCTAACCTAACGTAACTTATTTAACCAATTTTGTATAATTTTTTTCCACTTTTAATGACTTTTCAAGAGAGGTGTTGAGTTGATTACATTCTGAGTTCTCCAATTACCATAAAAAATTAACTCACCTAACGTAACCTCAAAGCAACACAAACAGAAGAATTTATGTTGTGTATACTGTTATAGACTGGTTTGTCTATTTATTTGTTTAAGTTATCTCTTTTTACCTTAGCCCTTGAGAAAAACAATTTCCCTATTTTAGGGCCAATTTATTGGATAACCAACACCTCTGCCATAGGTCATGACAAGTGGTTCGCTACGTTTGGTGACTTAGCAGGGGTTTCCGGGTTCATGGGGTGAGGTTTGCCCAGGTCTCGGCGGTGGGTGCGTCTGCCCACCAGGACGGATCGGAAGAGAATGGTTGAGGGAGTACCTTTGACTTTTCCAGCCGTACTCTCTCGGAATATCGCCTTGCACCACAGTGGGAGGGAAGAATTCATACGTTCGTCACTCCTGGACACACTGAGTCCCAGATTCCCACCCTCCCCTCATACCCTTTTCTTTTCAAGAACTTCCTCTCCTTTCTTTCCTAAAAAGTCCCTCGAAGATGACATGGACCCTGAGGGGAATTATTTTCCTCAGGGCCTCCTGTGTGTAGCTAATGTAAAAAAATGCCTTGAAAAAGTATTTTGAGGACAGGAAGAATGTGAAGTTCTGGGAAGGAAGTGTTATGAGGAGTGGGTCCAAATCTGGGGCTCAGTGTATCCAAGAGTGACGGACGTGTGAATCCATCCCTCCCACTGCGGTGCAAGACGATGGGTCAAGAAACCAGCTGGAGAGGTCAAAGGGTTCCCTCACACCGGCCTCTCCCGATCTGGCCCGACACGCAGATGGTCAAGGCCTCATTGTAAAAAAACCGTATTTTGAATTCTACGGTTTTGTGATAATTAATTTTTAAAACCTTAGTCAATTAACCTAAAATCTTATATTTTAAAATAAATACAATCATAGTCGTGGTGTATGCCTTTATAACTCCACGCAAGAGGTCCTAATGTTTCCTTTAAGGCCCTTTTCATCTTTGGGGAAGCTGTGTGGCGCGCCTTTTTATAAGTTGAGTCACTTAAATTCGGTCCTGAAGAGACACGTATTAAAGGAGAGAGAAAACACAAAAGTCGGTATATTGTTCATTCCCGAGCTTTTAAGCAGATGGACCACCCGACACGACCCGTTCTCATACACACGAGTGCACGAATTTGCACAATTGTCAAAGGTGTTTAATACTGCAGTTCGCCAGAGCAGTTTTTGCTGAAATTATTCTTAATCAAATAAACGCACACATATGTAACGAGCTCTTAAAATAATTGCCATGTGTCTGTTCAGAATTGCCACGTGTCTGTTCAGATATGTAGGGTTATCTATCTGACAAATTGCCTTTTTACATTATGGGGCTCCAGACCAGAGGTGGCCCCCAATCTTGGTAGCACGAACTTGCCAATTGAACAGGTTCCCATATCATGACACAGTTCTGCGGCTTTTAAAGACTCCCGTTAAAACAAAAGAAATCGCGAAAGGTCCAATACAATGTTTCAAGTAATTTACCCTACTGTCGAAAACCTGCATCGGTTGGGCCGAAACAACGAATAAAGAATAACACAAGAAATGAGAAATGGGCGTGTTTCGCGATCCATAAGTCTGTCAATTTTTTGCTTAAATATCGAAATATGCAGCACTGTGTTTTGACCGGACAACTCGGAATGAAATCAACTCAGAACCTCCTTTGAAAGGTCACAAAAAGTGATGAAAAAAAGGTTAAATAGGTTACGTTATGTTAGGGTTATGGGTAATTTTAACATTATTTTTTCATAGCTTTTAATGATTTTTCAAAGAGGTGTTGAGTTGACTTGATTCTGAGTTGGCATGGAACCGCTTTAACATCATTATGAAATTTAAATGGGATTACAATATACCACGGTCATATGAATATATCTGGACCTGCCCTAAGTGATAAAAACGTATTATTTCCCCTTCCCCATGGAGCCAGCTGGAGCTCCTCCTTAGAGCCAGCTCGCTCCATGGGGAGGGGAGAGAGCCTCGCTTGAATCTAAAATATGTTACGTCATCATTCTTGTCCTGAACAGCGCGGAAGTAACATCCATACATTTTACGAAATAACACGCCAAAAACGGTAACTTGTGCTATACATTATACCCACATATTATATGGACATAGCGAATATGGGCGGTTCTCCAGTATGCTCGTCGCTGGTTACAGGGGTAAGTAAATTATGAAACATTTGTAAAAGTGTCTTAACTAAACACGGCAACAAAATATTGCTATGTGAATTGGGGCGAATCTTTTAGGGGCGAGCATTTGGCCTTAGCAAATATGTTATTAACGTGGCAAGCAATTCGCGCTCCCATGTAAATAGGTCAATTCATTCAAAGCAGATTTTGCTTTTAAGAACTAAATGGTGATATTATAATGCGAGATGCCTATATACTGTCAGATTGATTTTTTAACGAATCACAGTCATTTTTCCTCTCTTCGCCCCTCATAGTTTGGTTTTACCCCTCACCTGTATCTTCTGGTCTATTGAATTCTGATGTCTATCCAATATACGATGTCAGGCAAGTGTAAGAGAAGCAGAGCGCATGCTAAATGGGCCAAAACTAAAAAGTATTTTTTAGTTTTGGCCCATTTTTTTTGGAACGACAAAGTATTTCCGCTTTGCAAAAAATCCAAATAAATGCATTGTTTTTTAACGCATCCAAAAACTAAAAACTGCTTTTGAAAGGTGATGATATGCTTTCAAATTTTATAATTCGAAATAAACATATAACTTTTGAAATGTGAAAATTTTGAATACAAAATTAAAACATTTTAAAAGTGGTTAAACTTATAATTTTTCTACACATAAAATTACCGATGTCAAAAAAGTAAAAAAAAAACAAACCCAAATATTATTAGGCAAATGTATTATAAATGTTATAGTCAACTCACTTTTTTGATATTTCATGTGAGAATCAATACATATATTAATAAAAATGAATCGCCGAAATATATGTACGCGCATAACTTCCGAACGACTGCACCAAATTGGATAATTATTTTTTTTGTGTTCGTTATTGTTAGGACAAGGTTTGTTTTTTGGTGAGCTCTGGCATTATGAAATTTGTATTAAAAAATTGCAATAGATGGCACGCGAGCTGTTTGAAAAATGAATGTACAGGGATTGTACAGAGGAAGGAGAGGCGGAAGGGAACGGGACGAATGGGAAAGGACACGCAGGGAGAAACAATTTCTTTATTAAATAGCATAGCAACGCAAGCCGTGAACCAGCTAGTAATTAATGAAAAATTCTGAAAGTTATATATATTTTTTTAAATATTGCAGTCTGAAACTTTGTTTTCATAAATGTGTACTTATTATTTAGTTTATTTTATTTTTAACTTAATGAGTAAAACCTCAAATTAATGAAGACAATATTACCGAAACTCAATCGAAAATATGAAACAGAAAAATTTACGGTCATATCTGGTACTAGAACCAAGGACCTATTATTTACTTGATTGAATAAAAAGCTTGTTGTTTTCTCTTTCTAACACCATTTAATTGATATTTCTATCCATGGTACTAAGTGAGACACCACGATTTCTAAGTTACGAGTTATTCCGAAAAGCGAACAAATTAGCCTGATTGTTTAAATCAGTGGCAACATTGGTTTCAATTCAAATCTACTTGGAAGACATTTCTAGAGTGTATTACGTATTCAGTGGGCTGAAGCATGAACCTGTTGGTTCTCAGTACAAGCAGCGAACATTGACATACATTTTGATAGATTGGTAAATAATTATAATAATGATACCTCCTTGTAATTTGGTGTTTTTCTTAAAGTTCCGTGTTTTCGATTCTGACGTTAAAGCATGTGAACGCTGATAAACGTTCACTACAGTCTTATTGATAAGCTTTTTTGAAGTGAAACTGCTTTAGCGCCGTTAGTGACTTGAAATTCGGGTGAAACGGAAATGTGTCACAACTCAGTTCTACACAAATACTCGGCTCTAATATAATGCTGAAAATTTGCACCTCGGCGCGTGCCTTCCATAGCTTAATTGGCAAGGTGTCTGATAAGTCTCAGCGGCCAGAGAGTCAGACATCAAGCGAACGGGGGTTCGAATCCTACGAAATCCAAAAAAAACATTTTTATTTTGTGAAATCAATATCCAATCTTAAAATCACACAAAAAACAAGCAAAAGAGAAGAAAGCGACATCTAGCAACTTTATAAATTCACTACTACCGCATGTGAATTACACAATCTGTTTTTTTTTTAAATTTTACACAACTGATAAACAACCGTTTACCGTAGATAAATTGTTGATTATCATTTTTTATAAACTTTAAAATACTTTAATTAGTAGGTCTGATAACTTTCAAAGACATAATTTTGTTTTGTCTTAAAAAACAATCTGTTTTTCAAGTCGTAAAAACTCGTGAACGGTTCGCTGTGGCGTCGTGAAATTTACACAAATTTTTGGGTCTGAAATTTCTAGGCCAATTCAACTATTTTTAGATTCGTAGGTATGCCAGTTCCATCGTGAGCTGTGTAGCTTTGAAATATAATTTTAAAGTACAAAATAGCGACAAAATCGATGCGAAAATTGCGAAAATGTTTAATAAAACACGACTCGTTTAAAATAGAGCAAAAATCTCACGGGCATTATCCTAGACAACATTTATAGAAACACTGTGAATTTTTTCATACATATAACTTGTAAAATAACTGAAACAAACGTGTTAATAATAATTTTTGGAGCATACTTTGCGATTTTTTTCTATCGAGGGAATTTAATATAATTTGCGTTTCGGCGCTGGCAAAGTCTAGATATTATCTTCAAGAATAACATATATTTTTTAAGAGCTTTAAAACTTACCGTGTTTAAGGGAAATATGTAATAAATCGGTACAAATCCGGGTTGCGGGCCCTTAATGTAAGCAGTTCCCTACCTGCTCTAGCCCGCCTGAGAATTTCTGTGTTGGTGGTCATATCGGTCTATGTGACCTTGAGCATTCTCCAGTGAAGCCACATTTCAAAAGCCTCTAACCTGTTCATGGTATTTACACGACATACATGTATGTGTGGAGTTAATGTAAAAAACAAAAAACAAAAAAAATTAATTGATCTTTGAAATTTAAGAATTCGCATGTTTGTTGTTTCGAGTTGCCTGGAGTTGGAGTTGTACATAGTCCAGCATTGCGTCCATATCGCGGGTGTAACTATTTTCTGGCCTGGTATATTTTTCCTTTGTTTTATAGGCATTTTCGGGTCGCACAATATTCTTGTTACGGATCTAAATTTCATTCATCCCACATCATGGCCACTGATAATAATTATTTTGTCCTAGTGCAGTGCCTATCTAGTGACTGCTATCTCTCTGTAGGACATATATAATCACGCCTGCATCTACCACGTGACATTTCACATCGAGTTCAGATTTTAATCGACTTGTGTATTGAATGAATTTTTAAATTACAAACTCACGATTTTATGGGCGAATTTGGTAACGCAAAACTTATAAATTAACTTTTATAATTACGTTTTATCAAATAAAACTTCTGGTTTTAGCCGTGTTTGGTGACCAGATCTGAACATCCAGGAACTTCTCCACCTTCCTCTCCCCCATCTCCTTACCCACCTCACTACTCCAGGCGGTTCGGAGCAGTTGGGACTTTTGTGTGCAGTATTCGCGTAAAAAAGAACAAAAATTGTTGATAAAAAAAATCAGAGTGTGCAATTCACACGCGGTAGAGTTAAAATCTTCAGAAAACTAAAGTGGACAAGAGTGGGAAGGCTACGAAGCACCGCACAAAGAGGTAACCGATTATAATATCTCATTCTCTCGCATGCTAAATCCTATAGTTGTACGTGTTTGTCTCTCCTTAGTGTCGCTATTTTTCGTTTCATCGAGTTTCAAATCACAACGGTAGTAAAGAAGTTTTCACTTAAAAAAACTGTTGTGTGCAATTCAAACGAGGTATTTTTTTTTATTTTTTATTAATAAAATTCCTTTATTATTTATTTACAGTTTTTTACATTTTTAAATTAAGTCCCGTTAAACTGATTGATATCAGTTTGTCAACGGGTTCTTTTGACAATTACTTTTTTTTAAATTGAGACAGGTCTTCGACCAAGTCGAAGAGACAGGTACATAAAATAATTGTGAAACCTTCAGAAAACTAAAGTAGAGTACAAGAGTGGAAAGGCTACGAAGTACCGCACAAAGAGGAGACGGATAGGCTATGAAGAACCGCACAAAAAGGAGACCGATTACACTATCTCATTTCTCGCAGGCTAAATCCTATAATGATGTGTGTGTTTGTCTCTTTTTAGTGTGGTTTTTTTTTATTTCATCGAGTTAATGTTGGTAATTTGTGCCAGAGGCGATTTCCCTGATTTTTATTATTTTTTTATATACGAGAAAAGGTAAAAATACAGTATAAGGTAAAGTAAATTCACAGTCCTCCTCACTAGGTATTCCTGTTCTGAGGCGGACTGTAGGTGACTGTAGACTGTATTTCCCATTTATCTAGTTTGTTTCCACAAAATAAAAAATAAATAAAGTCAAAAAAAAATTATTAAATGAAGACAATATTAGCGAAACTCAATCGAAAATCTGGAGACAGAAAATCAGAAAAAGATATTGGCTCCGCTGGGACTCGAACCCAGGACCTTCTGCTTATATGGCAACAGCTTTACCAACTGAGCTTAGATATCTATATTCAATTCGTTCGCTTTTAACTGTATCATACTTCGACTAAGAACTACCAACATTATCTTCATTTTTTCTTAACGCACATCTTCTGCGTTATCTTTATATATGATTGAAAGATTCAAACCCGAACTAAATGCTATCTAGATAGTGTCTGGATAAATTTTTATCCATTTTATTTTTAATATGCGACATTTATTGACTTTTCTAAAAGTCAAAAGTATTTGTTTGGTGTCTGTAGGTTGCATTGGCGTTACTTCTCAATTTTAATGTTTATTCGTGTTTAGTTAGCCATAATTTGATTCTTTTTTAAATTTTTGTATCTCCATGGTGTTAACAATTTCAATTGGAAGGGCGTTATATAATTTTTTAGTAGGGCATTATGGTTTTTCTGGCCAAAAGATGTATTTACTATGTACTACACATAAATACACACACAACCTGAATACAATTCAAAAAGGAAACATAAAGACTACACTGAAAGTACCTATTAGAACGCCTTCGATTGAAATTTTCAGTAGCTTTGACGTACCAAATGTACAAACATGCCAAAAAATATATTATTGAAGCTTTTAAAAAATACTGAATCCTCTACTAGACCGCGTATCTATCACACTAGATCGAATAAAAATGAGTTAAGAAAACATTACAAGTTATAAAACCACATTCGGAGAAAGAAACTACGCTTATTTTGCAACTAAACTCCATAATATTCTTCCCCAAGACATAAAACTAACAAAAAAATTTAATGAAGAATAAAAAAATTAAGATCTAGTCTAATTCATCTTGAGTACAAATCAAAAATAAAAACACGGATGAAAAAGGGCAATGAAAACACCCTAATGAAGACACTAAAAACGACTGTTTTTTTAATTTTATTTTTATATGAATACCGCACAAGACTTCCTATGGGGATGCCATAGTCTTTGGGCATGCAATAGTCTGAAGCCAGTGAGACTATGGCATCCCCAATTGGGGTATGTTGTGAGGCTGAAAGTAGTGGGGAGAGGAAGGAGATAGGGAGAGGAAGGTGGGGAAGTATCTGGCTATTCAGATCTGGTCACCAAACCCGGCTAATGCCATTTCAAGCAACGTTTCAATTCTGAATGGTGGTCTTACAACAGGGCTATACTGAGAGTATCTTCCACTCTGGAACGTGTCGCAAATATACTATATATTATTTTAATTGAATAAATTGTGAAATAACACAAATTAATCAAATAAAATTTATTTGCCACGCCGGGATTCGATCCCGCGACCTTCGGTGTACGAGTCAAGAACCTTACCGCTGGACTACGCCGGCCGTCAAACTAGACCGACTAGAAGACAAATAAACTATAGGTAATTAAACAATTTTAGTCCGCCTCGGCACAGGAACCCCTAGTGAGGACGACCAAGAAATACAATATCTTTACCTAACATAACCGTTATATTTTGCATACTTATAGAATTATTTTATATAGTCGCTTAGTAGATTTGAGGATTTTGTCCTTGTAGTCTAGTGATGATAGCCAACTTCCGATAGAATGATGTAACCTCCTGTATCAGCTCTCCTGTAATTTGCGTACGTAAATTTATAAAACCCAACAACAATGAATTATATTTATTATGGTTGTGCAATTTCACCTGACCAGTATCCATTACAATCACTGGTCCACTCAGAATCTCAGAATCGATGCTAAAAGTGAAAGGTCCAGAATAAAATTGCCCACAAAGCGTGGGAGCGCGGGCTTTTTACGAAATTCTCGATAATTCAATTCGACAGTGCCACGTTCACAATAACATCGAAATCCAAATATATAAAGTACCTGCTCCAATCCAAAGGGTATTTACTTGAAGGTGATTACGTCATTACAATTGCGTCAATGAGATAGTATCTACTGCCTACGTATAAAAAAGTAACTCGAAAATATAATACAGATTTGTTTCTCGGATCTGAATAGCCGTGTCTCCACTCCCCAATCCCCACTCCCTTCTACCTAATTTTCCTTCCCCTCCCCTCTACCTTTATTAAAAAAGTAAATAATAAAGCAGACATAATTAATAAGCAGCAAATTTTTATAAACCCTCTTTTGAACCTTTTCCCACTTAACCGGTCTTTCCCTGCTAATGACTTTGAAATCCCTAATTTTAATAAACTTCCCCCACTCTTACCCCTTCCCCTTCCTTCTACCCCTTCATCACATTTGTGATCTATGTTTAATTTTTAAGTTTAGTATACATTTGATCCTGATGATGTGAACATCGTTCACGAAACATGTTGATTGTATTTAATTAAAAGTGATGCAAACAAAGTTATTTGTCTTTTCATTAAAATAAATAATGCCATCACAACGTGAAAACATTTCCGAAGAAGTTTTCTTCGAAAAATTAATTTATAATCCATAATTGGTTTGAAACTTAACTAGAAAACTAAACAGATTTAGTTTTATTTTTTTATTAATTCAGCCTTTTGTAATGTCCTATGCCTGTCTCACTAGGAAAACCTGTGTTTAGAGCAGGCTAAATATCTGTTATAAATGCAAAACATAAACTTACGAATACCCACAGTAACTACACGAAAAAATGCACTATTATCTAACACACAAAATATTATAAAAATACACAAAATTATCTGTCTTGTTAAAATTGTTCTACCAAAATGTTAAATAAATAAATTAAAAAAGATTAAATAAATATTTAGAGTAATGTCTTGCTTTTGAATATTATTTGTTTTAAAAGATAGACAAATCGTTTTCGACTTCAATCCGTAACATTTTTAGTAAGGGCAACCACAATTTGTGTGAAATCCTTCGTACTTATACATTATATATCTTTACCAAGAAGAGATATTCTTTGCGATAAGATTTAATAATGGGAAATGGCAATTAAGACCCGGTTTTATTATTCTTGAATGTGGAAGAAGATAAAATTGTATGAATATCGTGGGAATTTAGCCTTTTTACATTGAGAACCAACGAATTTCCCATGCATTGTTTCGTTTAATGATTTACGTACGTCCATTTTTATTCTACGATTGTTTTATTTTTAATTTATGCTGGAACCTTTTTGATGTTATGAGGTTATAATTTATTATTGATGGTGTTACATGAGCGGAAAAGATTCGTTTCGTACGAAAGCAGTGAAACTAAAATTAACCACAATTTTAATGCTAAATCACAATTTTAGATTTATCTTTACAACGAATTGGTGTACAATATAAATACAAAAAATTGTGCTTTTGATAAATTGAGGCTTTTGCTACCGTTTCCGTTGAGTAGAATTAAAATAAAATGTTTAATTATGTAATAAAAAATATATGCGTAAACTAAAAAATTCGAAAAATAATTAGTAAATCTAAAATTAACCGTATTTTTAATACTGAATCGCAATTTTAGATTTATGTTTACTATGAATTGATTTACATTACAAATACAAAAAAATGTGTTTTGGATAAATTGAAGCTTTTGCTTCCGTTTCCGTTGAGTAAAATTAACATAAAATTGTTAATTAAGTTATAAAAAATATAAGCGTAAATAACAAAAAAATATATTTTTTCATGTAAATGTGTAAATCTCAGTTATTTTTTTCAATAGAAATGTAAATGTATGACTAAATGATTTCTTTCTTTTGTTACAGGTAAAGGAATATTTGTTATATCTTTAACATCAATGAACATCTAAATACCTACGAATCAGATAGAATATGTCCGAACATATAAAATATCTCACCGAATAAGGTAAATTCGTTTTACGTATTTATTTATTTGTGTTAAACATTATCCGTCGACTTCGAAGATGTGGAGAGAATGACCGAGCATCAAGCACCAAAGTCCCTGCTGAACTCAACACCAATAGGGCGAAGGAGCCTGGGAAGACTGAGACTAAGATGGAGCGACAACGTCCTCCAACTCAAACTCAACTCAAAGACATATCTATCTTGGAGCTTCTAAACTGGAGAGAACTGGCACAAAACCGAGATGAGTAGAGGAAGACTCTTGAGGAGGCCAATACCCACCAGGGGTTGTAGAGCCAATAGTGATGATGATGAAACATTATCCAGTCACGTTCTAATTCTTTTCTTCGTCTTCCTTGCATTGTCCCAACTCATTGCCTAGGTAGGCTGGTGGGATCGGCTCTTGTCGTCCTCAGGCTACATCTTCTTCGGTTCTGGGTATCACTTTCATCCGGGCCAGAGAAACCTATGTAATATGTTAGTCATCCAGGAGTTCTTTGTTCTTCCTCTGGATGACTGTTGGATGCACCTCCATATACATTGCCTGCTTCTCTGTGTGGTCTGGTGGTCTCCGTCTTATGTGCCCATACCATCTCAACTGTCGTTCATACAGCTTACTGTTTAGGCTACCACAAATGCGTGAACTTTTATTAATATATTTTAGTGATACTCCTGCCGACCAGCATTCGCATTTCTAGTGTTTCGAGTTCTACAATTCCAAACTTAAAAATTATAACGGAGTAAATAAACTCTGACCGCACTTGCAGTCAAATAACACAAGCCTGCTCTGCACCATCTTTGTTTTTTAACATTAGCTCATAGCATAGCATAGGAGGGCCTGAGGAAAATAATTTCCTTCAGAGCCTCTGTCATCCTTTGGGGATGCAATGTAGAGGTCTTTTTAGAGAAATGAAGGGAGGAAGTTTTGAGAAGGAAAAAAGTATGACAGGTGGATAGAAATATGCCGGTAAATGTGTTCATGAGTGACGAATGTTTGAATCAATCCGTCCCACTGCGGTGCAAGACGATGCGCCAAGTCCGAGAGGTCAAAAGCATCCGGCGCCAGGACCTAGAAAAACCTCATCTCATGAACCCAGGTACCCGTGCAAAGTTATCAAACACAGCGAACTAATTTAGGTGACATACGGCAGGAGTATTGGTTATCCTAAAACTGGTTCCCGGGGCAGCGATACCTATACTCTCCTCCCAGATATTATATTATGACTGAATATCAAATACTGTCAGGTTATAAATATTGACGTCCTCCAGGGTGGAGGGGCAAGGCTTTTGATTACAGACCCGGAGGTCACACATTCAAATCCCGGCGTGCGTAAGTTAGATTTATTTAATTAATTTTTATGATTTCACAATAATTAATTCATTAAAAATAATTATATAGTAGTATATTTGCGGCACGGCAAGTATCGCCCTGGTGAAAGACCTCCATTCAGAATTGAAACGTTGCTTAAAATGGTTTCAGCCAAAGACATCCAAATGACTAGACAAGCAGTTACAGGTGAGGGGTCAAACCAAATCATGGAGGGCGAAGAGGGGAAAGATGACTGTGATTCGTTATACAATCAATCTGACAGTAAATAGGCATCTCGCATTACAATATCACCATTTAGTTCTTAAAAGCAAAATCTGCTTTGAATAAATAGACCTTTTTACATGGGAGCGCGAATTGTTGCCGTGTTTAGTTAAAACACTATTACAAATGTTTCATAATTTACTTACCCCTGTAACCAGCGGCGAGCACACTGGAGAACCGCCCACATTCGCTATGTGCACATTGATATGTAGATATATTGTATAGAATACGCTACCGTTTTGGCGTTGTATTTCGTTAAATGTATGGATGTTACCTTCTAGCTGTTCACGGCAAGAATGATGACGTCACACATTTTAGATTCAAGCGAGGCTCTATCCCCTCCCCATGGAGCGAGCCGGTTCCAAGGAGGAGCTTCAGCCGGCGCCATGTGGAGAGGGAAATAATACGTTTTTATCACTTAGGGCAGGTCCATGTATATTCATATGTCCGTGGTTTCAGCCAAGTTCCCCGTCTTCCTATACTGCATTGTCTTCCCCTCCTCACTAACTTTAGTCTCACAACTTATCCCTGTTGAGAATACCATAGTCTCACCGGCTGCAGACGTTTGAAAGCAATTGGGACTCTTGTGCGGTACACACATTAATAAAATATTTAATAAAAAACTGAGGGCAGTGGAGAAATTATTCAAACATTTGAAAAAAATCTTAGTTCATTCTTGAACAGACAGATAATCTATTTAATTGGCTTGTCTATCTATAACCGTCGTTTGTCAATTTTACAAACTAGTTCTAATACAATGATTGACGTTTTGTATGAAGACATACGAGAACAAATACGAGAGGTAAATTGAAAACCTAGAGTATGGTAACTTGATTAGCAATTCAACTGCGGAAAAAAGCGACGCATTTGCTTTATTTTTATGAAAATTGCAAACCCCCTGACTCAATACTAGTACGCACTTTAAAAAATATCTAATTTTCTACTTTTTGATTTAGCTAAAACTTTGTAGTTATCCAATACAAATATATGAAAGAATATTTCTTTGTTAGAATCACTTTATTTTTCAGAACGGTTTCTGAACGACCGTTCCTTCCTCAGGGTAAGAATATAATAACTTAACATTACAAATTAGTGTGTGAGCACATATATTACTAAATGTTATGGTGGGAGTGACCAGGGAGCGTGACTAGGGATTAACGAAGAATGAGAGGAGATAGAATGGATGGTGAAAAGCAACGTGTCGAAGATAGGACTGTAATATAATATTTTTTTGATAAAAGCTCTTTACTGATATCTTGCATTTACAGTGGCTGTGCGTATAAGATGCACAAACTAGTGGTCTAAAGGACTCTAAATTATGTAAATGTGAACAAATTTAAACAACAAAATCGAATATCACATCATTAATTTTCCAGAAGCGCATGTGCGTTGCACCAAGTGACTCCTGATTTAATTTTTTTAAGTCCCAGCCACTTCTAAGTGAGACTATGGCATCTCCAAATTAAGGCATGTTGTAAGGCTGAAAGTATTTGGAAGAGGAAGGAGATGGGAAGAGGAAGGTGGCAAAGTTCCTGGGTATTCAGATTTAGTCACCAAACACCTCTAAATCCATTTTAAGCAACGTTTCAATTCTGAATAGTTGTCTTACATCAGGGCGGTACTGATAGTATCATCCACTGTGGAACGTACCGCAAATATTCTGTATAATATTTTAAAATTATCAAATTGTGAAATAACAAATATCAATCAAATTAGATTTAATAATTATTATAAGCAATAATTATCAGCCTGAAACACTCATCCACATTGAAAAATCTTCCGAGAAAAGATACATGACGTCAATGGGACTTGAAACCGTGCCCTTCTGATTGCCGGTCAGCTGCTCTCTCAATTGAGCTATGGCGGCTTATCTTATACCCGCCAAATGATTCAATATATACTAGTACATTCAACAAGTACATTCAACAATTACTGCTTATTATATTTTTTCCACCTGAAAACAACCAACTTTAGTTTTTGCGAGAGAGTTTTAGTTTTTTTGGGAGAGCAGCTGACCGGCAATCAGAAGGGCACGGGTTCAAGTCCCGTTGGCGTCTTGTATCTTTTCTCGGAAGATTTTTCAATGTGGATGAGTGTTTCAGGCTGATAATTATTGCTTATAATACTTGTTACCCTTTGTGCTATGCACAAAAATCTTGTCTTAAAACGTTAGTTTAAAAATTAAAAATAATAATTAAATTAGATTTACTTGTACACGCCGCGATTTCAACTTGCGACCTTCGGAATGCGAGTCGAGAGCCTTACTCCTCGACCACGAACGTCGTCTAGATCCTGATACCATTGACTGGTTGAATCTGACCTTCACCAACTCTCCTCCACCGTACAAAATTTCTTTGCTATCTGAAAAAATGATGTTATGTCGCGTTGACCTAGAATTCCAAACATAAAAGATTATCGTAATGCCAGATCGCCGTTCGAGAGTTTTTAAATGGGATATACGAACAGTTTTTTTGAAGTGAAATTTCTTTAGCAGCGTTTGTGATTTGAAGTTCGAATGAAACTAAAATGCGTCACAACTCAGTTCTGCACAAATACTCGGTTCTAATATATAAAAAAAAAACTAACTAACCATCACGCCGTTTCCCCGCAGGGGTAGGCAGAGAGGACTCGATCTTGGCACACACTCCTTGCCTCGTTCACATTCATACATCGTCTCATACATGCTCTTCTATTATTCCAACTCGTCACATGGCCCGACTCAAGTATCTGATTCACTTGGTCGTGCCATGTCTTCCTCGGGCGTCCCTGACTTCTTCCTCCATTCACATTTGCGTCATATATTCTCCTTACACTCCTTACGCGTCGCTTTCTTAATCTTACTCATCACGCTTACACCAGCCTTGCATTCTTCGCGGATCTCCAATATAATCGGTTCTAATATAAAGCGGTAAATTTGCCTTCGATACCGCAGTGGGCAAGGCGCCTGACAAGTCTCAGCGGCCAGAGAAACAGACATCAAGCGAACGGAAGTTCGAATCCTTCGAAATCCAAAAAGAAATATTTTTGTGAAATCAATAGCCAATCTTCAAACCACTTTAAAATAAACAGGCAAAAGAAAAGACAGCTACATCTAGCGACTTTCTAGTTTTACTTCTAACGCATGTGAATTACAAACTCCGTTTTTTTTTTGTTTTTTATGCGTTAGGCCTCTTTTCTCCACACTCCATCAACATCTAAACCTGTCCCGAATTTAACCACTCCCACGCGTATAACCTTTTATACGGGATCCCACGTTTGATTCGTCGGATTTCAAATGTACGAAATTAGCCATACGAATTGTACAAACTGTATTATTCCGGCATCAAGGTGACACGATCGAGTCGAACGATGACACAGACCTTCTCAGAAGGTACTAAAACAAGACAGTACAAGTAAAAGATTGAAAAGTTTTTCTCTTAGATTTTATCTTTTTGGTTAGTATCACAATTACAACGTTTTTTTTTTTACATTAACTCCACACAGGAGGCCCTGAGGAAAATAATTTCCCTCAGGGCCTATGTAATCTGGGATGCTGTGTGGAGGGTCTTTTTGAGGAGAGGAAGGAATGAACATTGGTCTTGAAGAGACCCATGTTGTAGGAAGGAGGAAACACAGAGGCCGGCAAATCATTCCACAGCCGAGCTGTTGAACACAAGAACGAGTCGAAGAAACGACCCGTTCTCATGTGACAAATGTCAACCGTGTACAAATGTTGGGCACGCGTTTGGCGTGTTTCCCGATTATGCACCGGTGCCGAAGGGATCAATGATGCTAGTTCCTCGGAGCATCTTCCATTGTAATACCGGTAGAACAAGGATAGCATTCCCACCCGACGCCGACGCCTGTGCTCTAAAGATTGCAATCCGTTTGAAAACTATATAAACATCATACCATACCCGATTCTCCGCATACTAGGGATTAATGAAGAGTGGGGAGGAGAGTAGAACGGACCGTGAAAGGGAACATGTCTAAGATGGGACTGTAAGATAATTTATTTTTTTGTTAAAATCTATGGGCTTACGAGAGGGTGGTCCGCCAAACAATTCGGTTTTGGCATACACTCCTTGCTTTATTCACATTCATACATAGTATCATAATATTAGCTGACACGACATTTCTCTATAAAATAATACATAACAAAATAGACTGCCCAGAACTTCTATCCCAAATAAATTTTAACATCCTATCTAAAAGAACTCGCCCACACCAACCTTTTTTACACAACCAGTAATAATAATACGAACGCGGCAGCCAACTCCCCCATTTTCCGCATCCTTCAAAGATTCAACTCAATTCAAAATATCACAAATACCGATATATTTTTAGATTCCCTCCCTCTATTTAAGAAAAAAAAATTCTAGCACACTTAATTCGCACATATAACATACACATCCACACATATCCACACACACACACGCGCATACATACACATACAAACACTCACACACACCCCTTAATAATTTACTAACTTAATTTAGGTAAAATGTATAATTTATCACATAAAAACATAAGTATATAACAGCGACATGTCATTGGTACCAATTATTGTGTTAAATTCTATAACTTTGGAACTATTTTCTACTATGTAATTATGTACTGTTTGTTTCTGCAAAATAAATAAAAATAAAATAAATAAAATAATACCCTTCTGTTATTCTGACTCTTGACATGAGCCGACTCAAGTATCTGGTTCATTTGATTGTGACACACTCCTTTCTTCGTTGATTCGCTCTACATGCCCAAATCTTAAGGCTCTGCAACCGGGACCGAAAAGAAGAAGATGGAGAGATACGAAATTACGAATGTTAGAGGAGAGCGTTAACATTTACAGCGACGAAATCGATGCGAAAATTGCGAAAATTTTTAATAAAACACGACTCGTTTAAAATAGAGCAAAAATCTTGCGGGCATTATCTTAAACAGAATTTAAAGCAACACTGTGAATTTTTTCATACATATAACTTGTAAAATAAATGGAACAAACGTGTTAATAATAATTTTTGGAGCATACTTTGCGATTTTTTTCTATCGAGGGAATTTTATATGATTTGCGTTTCGGTACGGGCACGGTCTAGATATTATCTTCAAGAATAACATATATTTTTTAAGAGCCTTAAAACTTACCGTGTTTAAGGGAAATATGTAATAAATCGGTACAAATCCGGGTTGCGGGCCCTTAATCTTACTCATTCATTACGCTTACATCAGCCTTGCATTTTTTGCCAATCTCCACATTTCTCGTACGATCATACATGGTTTTACACCGCCTCAAGTATTTCATTTCGTACTTTCCTCCTTCCTTTACCGGTTCCATGCTTCATTGCCATACATCAGGGATGGTGTCAGCGCTCCATTGTGGACTGCTAGTCTCTCCAGAGAGCTCAAGCGAGAATATTCTATCGAATGGAGTAAATATGCATGTAGATAAAACAAGGAGGGTCGTAGGTATGACGGTCGTTATATTCAATTGTGTATTAATTTTTGATAATATGTATGTATGATGTTTTAATTTTCTTTATCTCAAACGTATCACGTCTTAATAATTAGTCGAGTTGTTTTTCAAAATAGATTAGTTTAACATTTTGTCTCTTGGGGCAGACTACATTTATTAAATTATCATTTTTCTTTCAAATCACATAATAATAATGTTACAGGCTTTTTACACAGAGCTCATCATTTTACTATTTTTTTACATTTAAGCAATTTTCGTCTACCGAAGAAAGCGATATGTCCCTCTGGACAATCTTCCTACATTTATGCGTTACGTACATTGATATAGACTTAGCTAGATGGCCACAAGAACATTGAGCCCCGTCAATATTTCATTGAAGGATGGATATTTTTTGAGCCTTTAAGGCAATTTGAATGATTCAATTATTAAATAAATGAAACCTATGTTTCGTTAGTTTATGCGCATGGTTTCTTATAATTAAGTTACTAGTTAACAGTGGGTTCTCGTCTAGTGTAAAAAATGAGCGTGAATGAATGATTTCGACTATGGGTTGTAACACAATATATTGTGCAATTAATAATACCTACAAAATTATACAATTTTTATTTTTAGGTGATGTTTATAAGCTATTTTGACCGTTTTTTTTATGTTTTAAGCTTTAGGGTGCCCGGGTTCATAGGGTGAGGTTTGTCTAGATCTTGGTGGTGGATGCTTCTATCCATTTTCTGTTTGGCACCGGTTCGAAAACTCAAGGAGTCCTTTTGACCTCTCCTGCTGTACATTCTGCTTCCACCGCAGTTGAAGGGACGGACTCATATGTCCGTCATTGGGCACACTGATCCCTAGATTCCTACCCACTCCTCATACGTTTTTCCTTCCCAGAACTTCTTCTTCTCCCTTTCCTTAAAAAAACACTCCACACAGCATCCCCTGAGATGACATATGGCTTGAGGGAAATTATTTTCCTCAGGACCTCCTGTGTTAAGCTAATGTAAATAAAAGAATTGAATATAATGGTCCGTACTTATAAAATTAGGCAATTTACGTAGATTTCGGTGAGTATTCAATATTATTTACAGATTTGGCATGTGACTGCTAGCGCCTCGGCGTTTAAAATAGGAACTATTCTGGGGCTTTTCAAAGCTTGAGCGACAGATTTATCCCGCTTAAATTTGAGCGAGGAATATTGTACGTAACGAAGAACTAGCGTCATTGATCCCTTCGGCACCGGTGCATAGTCGGGAAACACGCCAAACGCGTGTCCAACATTTGAAGACGGTTGACATTTGTCACATGAGAACGGGTCGTTTCTTCGACTCGTTCTTGTGTTCAACAGCTCGGCCGTGGAATGATTTGCCGGCCTCTGTGTTTCCTCTTTCCTACAACATTGGTCTCTTCAAGACCAATGTTCATTCCTTCCTCTCCTCAAAAAAACCCTCTACACAGCATCCCAGATGATATAGGCCCTGAGGGAAATTATTTTCCTCAGGGCCTCCTGTATGGAGTTAATGTAAAAAATATACATATATGTTGAGCCTAAGACTTATAGCTATGTGCTGCAAACGATCCCATTTTTCTGCCTCACCATGTGTTTTCGGACACTTGTATGTCCTGTGTATCCTATATTTGAACCCTCACACCGAATTGTCCACATTTTTGTCTCATTTTTTGCTGCAAGGGCTACCCTGTTACACCGTCCATCAGCAATCCCCTGCGGAGTATATCCATACATTTATGAGTCTGCCATTTAAGCGCCGGCGGAATTACAGTTTTTAGACGGTGTTAGGGTGTCCCCCAGGGCTCCCGGATTATACCGGCATTATTCCGGAATTCTGCAAATTCCAGCGTCTTTGTTCCAGAATTTCCCTGGAGGCCGCGTCTGTAGAACTGTAGACACAGCCGGCCAGGGCGGACGGATGGGCAAACTGTGGCGTACGGAGATCAAACAAAATTTAAACTTTTAAATTACCTTGAACCAGTAAAAAGCGCATTATATCTTGTATTTTTAATACTTCGGTGGCATTATGTTTTAAGATCTTACAATTTTTTTTTGTCGTTGAAAGAGCTAGCAGCGGTTCCGCGCCTATTCACCCCGCGACAAAATACCCCCTAACAATATATCACCGACAAACTATCCTACGGACAAAACATCCCCCAACAAAATTTCTACTAAAATCTAACCTAACCTAACCTAAAAATAAATAAAACATCCTGTTAAAATAATAATTTATTATTCAAAAATAGTAATTTTCAGAATGAAGATACTCTCAGTATCGCCCTGGTGTAAGAACACCATTCAGAGTTGAAAAGTTGCTTGAAATTATTTTTTTATTTTTTAAGGTTCTCCATAAAACAGTTATACACCAAATTATTACGGAGAAGATTACAAAATATAAGAGAAAAAAGGCCAAGGGGGCAGTTTCACTATGTTGAGACGTATGTCAAAAGATAGTTACTGAACTCTCTATAGGTAACATTGAAGATGTCAATGCTCAATGCAGAATCGTTAAGCAGTTGAATTGCTCTATTTAATGGAGCATTCTGAAAGGAAAAAGTTCTCGCTTTCGGAGCATAAAAAAGTGTGTGGGATCTCCCACAAGTATACGCGTTAGGGACCTATAGGTTAATCTCCTTCAACATAGGTGGATTCAGTACAGTACCAGAGATGCTTTAATGGTTTTAGCCGTGTTTGGTGACCAGATCTGAATTGCCAGGTACTTCCCCACCTTTCTTTTACCCATCTCCTTCCCCTCCCCTCTACCTTCAGCCTCATAACATATCCCAATTGGGGATGCCATGGTCTCACTGGCTCCAGACGGGAGCAGTTGGGACCTTGTGCTGTGCTCATGTAAAAATTAAAATGGGAAAAAAAAAATAATACAAACATCTTGTGAAGACAATAAATTATTGGTCACAAATAGTAACATTTAAATTAATATTAGGTTAAGTTAGGTTAGGTTAGGTTTTAGTAGATATTTTGTTGGAGGATGTTTTGTCCGTAGGATATTTTGTCTTCGGGATATTATGTCGAGGGATATTTTGTCGCGAGATGAAAACGCGTGGTACAGCTAGCAGCATTTAGCCCCCCCCCCTGTGCACCAATGTACATGCGCAAAACACGACGGGAAACCCGTTCGCAGTTGTTCTTGGCTTTACGAGAACGGGTAGTTTATTCTATTCGTTTATGTGTAAGTGAGCCGACTTACACAGGAAAAAAAACACGTGGAACATCCAGTATATGTTTTTCCTCGTTCATGTAATCCGTATAGCGTTAATTCCCGCATTAATAAATCCTCTATGACTGTGAAGGTGGTTTGGGTTTTAAAAAAAAATCTACCGTTTTTTTCCCGAGATTCGTGATTTTTTACATACTTGATCTTCAAAGCAACAGGAAGGTCTCTGTCTGCAAGAGATTCAAGAAAAACCACCCCTTCACCTTTTCCCACCCTGTAAAGCAGAATTTTGATGTTTTTTGGGGACATTTTTCACACTTGATGACGTCCAAAATAAGAGGTAAATTACTATCTATCAAAAAAAAAAAAAAAAAATTTTTTTTTATTTCTTCTTCATTATTTATATTCATTTATTTTTAGCATGTAATTATTAACCCCACTAGGGTTCGCCTGTATCGGGGTTAATAATTTCACAATTCAATAAAAATAACACTCGCAAATATCGGTCATGCAAAACAGTTAAGTAAAAGAAAAATAATAAAATTTAAAATAAAATGATGAACAGAGAAAATAATAAGTGATAAAAATATATGAAATAACAACGAAGTGTTGAGAGATCAGACAAAATGTTATCATTCATTATATCATTAGTTCATACCATTTTCAACAATAGATATAATTAAAAAAATATATGTCCTTAATGTTTTTTTTTTTTTTTTTGTAAATATGTGTAATAAATAACTTAATGAAAAAAACAAAGATTTATAAGCGATTACATTAGAGCGAATCTTTCTTATGCAATATTAAAGTGACTATCAAATAATTATGAAATAAATATGAAAGAAAACGTTTTGATCACAACATTATTGTTTTCATTCCATTTAAGTGCCTGTTTTCATTAAAATATGATTGTATTTTATAGTGTAAGTGACACCTTAGAAATGCCATCCCCGTGATATTTTAGTTTTGACAAAGTTATGGGATACGATAACCCCTATATATTTATTTATTGTTTCTTTACCTTATATGATTGCGAAAAACTCTGCTTAAAGCCCAGGCAATGCCGGGAACTCCACCTAGCACCTTAATAAAGCTAACAGATTTTCAAAATTAATAAAATGCCCAGTTTTAACCAAGTTTATTGTTTATAAAAATTAAATGAATTAATTATGAAATAAATATGAAAGAAACCGTTTTGATCACAACATTATTGTTTTCATTCCATTTAAGTGCCCGTTTTCATTAAAATATGATTGTATTTTATAATGTAAGTGACACCTTAGAAATGCCATCCCTGTGACCTTTTAGTTTTGACAAAGTTATGGGATACGATAACCCCTATATATTTATTGTTTCTTTACCTTATATGATTGCGAAAAACTCTGCTTAAAGCCCAGGCAATGCCGGGAACTCCACCTAGCACCTTAATAAAGCTAAGAGATTTTCAAAATTAATAAAATGCCTAGTTTTAACCAAGTTTATTGTTTATAAAAAAACGACGTGTTTCAGGGTTTACTTAAAACTAATTATAAATAATATACAATAGGCTTAACGGTGCTGATGGAAAGGTGAGCATAGAAAGGGGGAAGAGGAGTAATAGGACACAATTTACAAAGAGAACAGGTTTAATCATGGGTCATTAAAAAAACAGTTTTTGATTATTAACAATATTCAAATTCGCATTCACGCTCTTTATGATTTCTAAGATTTCCAATTTGTCCAATTGAGCACCTTTAAAATTACAATAACCCAATCCCACTATTGAAGTCAAAAGTTAGACTCGTCTCCAACAAATGATTGGCAAATTCCAAACAAAGAGATTTTAATTTTTTTTATTGTAATAATATTAATGATAAAGAATGGCGTAAAATTTTGTATATTAATAATTTTTCAGTTCAATGTTGCAAAAATTTCCCTTTTAATATTAAACCAGCGTTTTATACAAGAAATAATATCGGTAATTTTTTGAGAAATACTAAAGATAAAGACCATAAATTGACTAATTCCGGAATATATAAACTCAAATGCAATGATTGTCCCTCATTTTATATTGGAAAAACAACTGTAATTTTGAAATCAGAATCAAAGAACATTTAAGGTGTCTTAATAATAAATTAATAAAAATTAATAAAAATTAATAAAAATCAGGAAAATTTCATATCTGGGTCATATACTTCGAGGGGAGAAGTATCACTTGCTCCATTTGATATTGAAAGGCAAGATAGAGGGTCGCCGAGGGCCTGGTAGGAGACAAATGTCTTGGCTGCGTAACATACCAGAGTGGACCGGCATTAGAAGTGTGGAGGAGCTATTCCGGGCAGCGCAAGACAGAGAGACATTCTCAAGAGTGATCGCCAACGTCGGGGGGACCTGATACGGCACGCAAAGAAGAAGAAGAATAATAATAATTTTTCTGAGTTCGCTAACCATATCATTGAAAATAACCATAGTTTTGAAAAAATCACAGGGATAAATATTCTTCATATTAATCATAAAGGAAAACGTTTAGATAACTTAGAAGCTTTGGAAATTAAAAAATCCCTTAAAAATAATGAATCTATTATCAACAAACAAAAATATTGTCATATAGCCCAATCATGGATTTGTTCCCCTACCCACCCACTCTACACTAATACCTACCCACCCAATCTACATTATTAACTAACAACGGCTCCACCCCTAACATAATAAAACATTGTTCTAAACTGTCAAATTAGTATAAGCTTTCCCTGACGAAGGAACGTTTGTTCCGAAACCGGTCGGATTTGCACATTTTATAAGTGGTTTATACAAAGTTGTATTGTTTCATTTTTTTAAAGAGATTTTCACTTATTAGATAGTTTATTCCATAAGTTTTGTCGCTTTTTAAAAATGTTTCTCTATCCCTGTTTTAGTTGGACGGTTTAAATACGTTACGTACACGTAAGGCTTGCGAGTTCCGCAGCGGAATATTTTTATTCCGTTCTGAATGGTTCTGCGGCGGTCCGTTGTGTTCCGCTCCGTTCTGTTACGTCTTTTACGATTTGCCAAATATCCACACGTTCCCGTATGAACAGGCAGGTAATAAAGATATCCACACATTCCTCTTGTGAATACATTCACTAACGGAATAAATTAAAAGCTTACAGTTTCTCGTTTCCAGGACGTACTTTTTTTTTTTTTTATTACTGTATTTTAATTTGTGCTTTTATAGAAGATAAGCTGGATGGACATAGTTACGAATGAAGATGTTATGGTTCAGATGAATAAAAAAAACAGTTATTAAAACAATAAAAATACGTAAACTTCAATATCTAGGACACATAATGAGACATCCAGAGAAGCACGAGATCTTGCATCTCATAATGCAGGGAAAGATTGCCGGAAGACGGGGCCCTGGAAGAAGGAGGACCAAATGGCTGAAAAACCTGAGACGATTACTAAAAAGTTCGTTTTCCGATAGTTCCTTAAGCGTAGATTTAAGTAGTTATTTTTTTGTTTTAATTTGTTTGATACTGTGTGGAAGTTTGTTATATAACTTTACTGCTAAAAATTCAGAGCTTCTTTGTTCAAGGGTAGAATTATTTATTTATTTATTTACGCCCATTTAGGCTTTTACATACAAATTAACACTTAACAATATTAACGAAATTATACTAGTAAATAGTGCAGGAAATGACTGTTTACAACACTTGCACATAAACAAATATACAGCAAAAATACTATTGAATTTGATTAACATAGTATGCAGGCATAAAATATAAAAATAAAAAAAATACAAAAATAGCTTCTCTCATTCAGCCGACAAAACACCACCAATATGCTAGTCAATTCAAACAGTTTCATCAACACATTCCCCTACTTGATGAAAAAAAATTCAATAAGGTATGCTTATATATTGAAATTGATGTATTAAATATATCAACAACATCGGAGTATTTGTTATATTTAGTATACTTTGGTATATTTAGTATGTCACTTTGTTTGACTATAGTTATGGTTATATGAGTGTGTGCGGCGTTTGCCTCTTTGTCTTTTTTGAGTTGATGTACCAGAATGTTTTTGAACATTCATATTTTGTACCTGTGCATGCAGAAAGGTTTAATAATGTCTGGCAGCCCAATTGAAAAATAGGATTATTTTATGTGTTTCTACATTTTGTGAGGCTGAAGATAGAGGGGAGGGGAAGAGGAAGGTGGGAAAGTGTCTGGCTATTCAGATCTAGTCACCTTACTCATTTCAAGCAACGTTTCATTTCTGAATGGTGATTCTACACCAGGGCGATGCTGATGCTACTCGTATCTGTCTACAGCATATTTTAAGGTACTTTGGACACGATGCTCGCCAAACTGAAGATATCAACTTAAAGAAACTCATAGCCAATAGCAATGTTGAATTCAGAAGAATTAGAGAAAGGACACCAATGCGCTGGAGTGACCAAGTATCACTGGCGTCCGGTACTAGGGTGTCCTTAGCTTTCCACACAGCGCAGAACCACGAACAGTGGGGGAGCCTTGTCCACCATGGAAATTGGACTAGGGGTCAAGATTCTCACAAATGAGAAACCGGCTTAAGGGCATTTAACCAGCCAGCGGCCGAAAATCCACATTTCGTTGAAAGATGTTCTTACGATCGTATAGGGCGGTTCCAATGAGAAATATTAATTATTCTCCGTACCAGCTAAAATTATAACTCATTATCGATTTTATTTCATTTCAAATTTGCTATAATTTATACCTACAACCAAAAATGCTGAAAGGCGTATAGATAAAACTATTAAAATGAATTAATTTTTGTAATTATTTTTTTATCATAAGTAGTTATCATTTTTCAATAATGTCTAAGCAAAATAAGAATGTAAAAAAATCTGATGTGTATTAGTTAATAAGTGCGCAAATAAATACACACACGGACCGAATTTGGCCAAGAAAGACATGTAAGTATATATTTTTTAATGATTTTATTTAGACTAAAATTAAAATTCTGAAACATACGTTTACCAGATAATGTATTGATTTATTTTACAGCATGATTATATGGTTTGAAGGTGTTGTATAATACAAAATCTTTTTTGAAAGTTTAAAAAATCTGCCAACGACCTGTGGTATAACCTTATTATACTAAAAATAATCATTTTTTCTGAAAATTTAAAACATACGTTTACTAGAACAATCTTTAGAAAAGAGTCAATACGTCTAAAATTTGATTTAAAAATGACATATTTCCGGTTTTCTCTGGTTATACCCTCTTAAGTGGTGCAGACTACACCATCATCACTATAGTTTCCTGGATGGAGTTCCCATTGAAGGCACTCTTGAGACATGAGAACATCATATTAAGTGATGTTATGTTTTTGAAAACATTTATTGATTATCAGCTCCCCATACATCTAAAATCTGATTTAAAAATGACATATTTCCGGTTGGTTATACCCTCCTAAGAAGAACATTCTATAGGCAAATTTCTTCTTTAAAAAGACAAAGATCGTGAGGAATATATGCTTTTTATAAATACTTTCAGATTCACGGACCCTACAATTATAATATCTCGTGATTTTTCACGTGTCTGCCCAAAAAATTAATAAAACTATGTACCCTTGTAATAATATTCAAACTGCCCTCCGTACCCTACTTTGTAATCATAAATATTGTGTACTAGCTTTTGCCTCCGGCTTCGCTCGCATAGTATTAGGGGGGTCCCCACTCAAACTCCTTCACCTTACCTATCACCACTCCCCCCCCCCTCCCCCTCTGCCCTCTCACCTCCCCTCCATACCCGTTACATTCATTTTTCAAACAGCTCGCGTGCCACCTATTAAAGCGTAACAACCAAACACACGCAGTTTCGCATTTATAATATTAGTATAGATTGGTGTAATTTTAACTATCAAAGGGATCTCCATAGCAACCAAAACAAATAACAAAATGACAGCGCACGTCAAATAATTACTTATAAGTTAACAAGCAACGCTTTGCTGTTCGTCTGGACAATAACGTATAATAAATAATTTGATAACGCCAGTGCTTACCAATGAACACAGCCTTTATTACTCGCAAATAATGTAGCTTTCTTTAGTGAAAGAATTTTTTAAGTCCTTTCAGTATTTTTTGCATGAAAGAGTAACAATACATCCATACAAACGTTCGCCTTTATAATATTAATAAGATATCTTGTGATTTTTCATGTGTCTGCCCTAGAAATTAATAAAACTATGTACCCTTGTAATAATGTTCAAACTACCCTTCGTACCCTACTTTGTTATCATAAATATTGTATATATCATATTCCACGCGTCCCCAATTAACCAAATTATCAAAACCCTTCAACCCGATACCATATTTTGGACAAACACGCTTTGAAAATATTGTATTAGGCCACTCAAATATTCCTTTGTAGATTCATAATTATTTATAATCACATACAGCAGTGGTCCAAAACTTTTTGGCTAGCACCCTTTCACGTCAGACTTGATCACTACGGATTTAATATTGATTAATTTGTTAATCTTTTGTTAATTAAAACATCAAATTAAATAATAATTTTAACTAGCAATTAAAAACCCGCTCCGCACGTTTTTGCTGCTAGGCCCTACGGGCGGCTTTTGGTTCGCCTTTTTTTCTCGTTATTTGTTTTTGGTGTGTTGTGCCGTATTGCGCTACCTCCGTCTTTCGCCAACATTTCGGACAGCGTTACAGTGTCCATCATCAGGGCAGATGATGGACACTGTAACGCTGTCCGAAACGTTGGCTAAAGACAAATAACGAAAACACTTTTAGCCCCAAAAACAAATAACGAAAATACTTTTGGCGGTAAAAATCTAAAAACGTAACTGATAGGAACTCATTCTAAAAATAGCCGGTTCTTCGTAAAAATAATCTCAAGCGATCCAGTGACAGCTAGTTACTGGGACAAAGTAACCGCGACAGGCAATGACGTCATATATAATATATAGACGCGTGGTAGAAATGACAAAGTGGTATTATTAATCGTTCTAAAAATAGCCGGTTCTTCGTAAAAATAATCTCAAGCGATCCAGTGACAGCTAGTCACCGGTACAAAGTAACCGCGACAGGCAATGACGTCATATATAATAAATATATAACCGCGTGGTAGAAATTACAACGTGGAATTATTATTCACAACTCTCAGACACAATAATAATCATCCATCTCTCCGTACCCGGAGAGATTCACGAAAATACAAATCCAATAGTATCTACTTCCGCCCGTCAGCCGATGTTCCTCACGTTATCTTTTGGCATTATTGGCTACATACTTGAATTCGGTTGTATTACGAAAATAGCTTTTTAACAAACTTCAAGTACGAATAAGGTTTTGCATAAGGCGCAGCGTCAGAGATGTATTCGAAGTCGGGTTCTTAAATTTCAACCGTACAGTCGCTAAAAATAATTATTTTCCTCAGGGCCACCTGTGTAGAGTTAATATAAAAAAAAAATAGTAAAATATCGAAACAAATAACCTTTCCCGAACAGATTTTTTAAAATGTTGATAACAAGAGGGGCTATGACATTCCCAATAGCTTATAACTTTATTAATAAAAACAAATAAATTCCCGACATAGGGGAATTTCGCTGGGTCGGGGAATATTCCTCGGTGTACATTAAGGTGGATCATTTAAAAAAAATGTTATTTATGAAAAGTGCTTAAACGAAATCTACATAAACACTTTGCTGAAATGTATGACTTCACCATTCCATAGTGAAAAACCCTTTTTAGCTTCTATTTATTTCACTCTTTTCTTTTAGACTTTTAAACTTTAATATATATATGTAACTTTACAAATTAATATTGTAATTTAATTTATATTTCGATTATGCTTAAGTCCCTACTAATGCTGATTAATTTCAATCCCGTTATTTTTGTTTGTAAGTACAAAAAAAAACTGTTCTCCATAATGGTATTCTATATTATTTGTAAAACATTTATGTAGGTACTACACATATAATAATTATTTTATTCATATATATACTTAAACTTTTATATGCCATATAGTTAATGTAATAATACTAATAACAATGTATGTAAAAGCCCAATGGGCGTTTAAATAAATAAATAAATTCTAAGAGCGATAAAAGGGTGCCAAACGACGTGTTTAAAAAATTTCAAATGTCTGATACGATCTTCTGCCTCCGGATTCACTTCAAAGTTTTGAATTTTTTTTTATTTTTAGGGGTTATTTCTAGTGTATATAAAAGTAACTATGAATCTTTTATTTTTTATTTTAACTTTATGAGTAAAACCTCAAATTGTAACATTTAAACAAATGAAGACAATATAAGCGAAACTCAATCGAAAATCTGGAAACAGAAAAATCAGAAAAACATATTGACACCTCTGGGACTCGAACCCAGGACCTCTTGCTTTCCGGGCAAACGCGCTAACTGAAGAAAATGAAGATAATGTAGGTGGTTCTTAGTCGAAGTATGGTACAGTTAAACATGACCGAATTTCATATCGACACCGTGGCGCAGTGGTTAGCGCGTTTGCCCGGAAAGCAAGAGGTCCTGGGTTCGAGTCCCAGAGGTGTCAATATGTTTGTCTGATTTTTCTGTTTCCAGATTTTCGATTGAGTTTCGCTTATATTGTCTTCATTTATTTAAAAAGTAACTATGAATCCTTTAAACCAAATTTTTTGTAATCTTCCATAGCAAATGTAGTATATTTTTACGAAATCATTTACCAAAAGTCCCAAGTCTCGCAAAATAACGCAGAAATTTGAGAGTAAGGAGGATTTTGCTGGTATATGAATGCATTGCCTTGAGATAATTTGAATAATAATAAATTTTTTTAATAAATAAATCCAAATATTCCCTCAGTTTCATATTTTATTAAAAACAGTTATTTTTTATGGTTTTTCTAAAAAATTTTTAAGATTTAACAAGGGTGGGTTTTTATCTATTGTGTGAAACTTCAATGTCAATCTGAAGGAAGAAGATGCTATACAAATATTATTAAAAAAATTAAGTGATTTTATTTCTCCATTTAACACCCTTTTATCACTATTAGACAAAACAAAACAAGACAAAAAAAGAATTCCCATACAGTAGTAACCCACCCTAGTGTACATCACTACTCAAAACACATCCCTAATAAGGTATGACATATTTTTTATCTTTTTAAAAGAAAGACAAGCATTCTCAAGTTACAACAACCTCAAAATATTTGAAAATCTCCTACTACCACCACAGTAAGCGGAAAATGTTGCATGTGTCGTGATGGAAGTCTTAGCCAGCCGAGAAATCGAACACGCGACGTCTTTGGTTGGAGCCAAACGCGATACCAACTCAGCCACCGACCGGTCACATTCCCACTGACTTCAAACAATTGAAACGCTTATAAGTTAATCACATAAATAAAAGTCTGAATCTAAAATTTCATCCCCCTAACAAACAAACAAAAAAAATAGTATTGTTTTTTTTAACCCTTTACAAAATCCGGTCGAAAAACAAAATAATCATTTGGTATCAATATTAATTCGTTCACTTAAATTAATGAAACTTTTCCAAACTCCACCCCTGTGAGTTGTGTTCGGCTGGAAAGGGGCGTATTCTCGTTTTTTTAGGAAAAAAATAAACAACGAACGATTTCCCCAGCGTTTTCATTTTTGAAGCTTGTTTGGTAACGTATTTATACGATGAAAAAAATATACGTTTCATGAATGTGTATTTGAAGCTACAGTATGTCACAAAAGTCTATTTCACTATTATTTATTTGTTTTTTTTTTAATATTATTGATTCATTTTTATTTTTAACTTTACGAGTAAAACCTCAAATAATGAATATTAATTAAATGAATACAATATTAGCGAAACTCAATCGACCATCTGGAGACTGAAAAATCAGAAAAAGATATTGGCAACTCTGGGAGACGAACTCAGGACCTTCGACTTTACGGGCAACAGCTCTACCAACTGAGTTAAGGCTCTGCAACCGGGCTCGAAAAGAAGAAGATGGAGAGATACGAAATTACGAATGTTAGAGGAGAGCGCTAACATTTACAGCGACAAAATTGCGAAAATGTTAATTAAACACGACTCGTTTAAAATAGAGCAAAAATCTCGCGGGCATTATCTTAAACAGCATTAAAAGAAACACTGTGAATTTTTTCATATATATAACTTGTAAAATAACTGAAACAAACGTGTTTATAATAATTTTTGAAACATACTTCGCGATTTTTTTCTATCAAGGGAATTTTATATAATTTGCGTTTCGGCGCGGGCAAAGTCTAGATATTATCTTCAAGAATATCATATATTTTTTTAAGTGCTTTAAAACTTACCATGTTTAAGGGAAATATGTAATAAATATTAGGGTTGCGGGCCCTTAAGCTGTCTCTATCCGATTCGGTCATTTTTGGCTATATCGTACTTCGACTAAGGACTACCATAATTTTCCTCATTTTTACAATAGGTGCCTGTATTTCTGATTTTCTTCCAGGTGTTCGATTGAGTTTCTCTAATATTGTCTTCATTAATTAAATTTTAATTAATTTAGACTTAAAAAAAATTCAACAGGTGTCCCAAATAAATAAAATCAAGACATTTTCTACTATCTTGGTTAAAAATAAATTCATTAACTTTAAAAACTTTTGTAATCATTCAAAAAGACCGCTGCCAAAAATATGGAAAAAAATTGTTGAGAATAATATTGTTAATTCTGAATTTGAAATATAAGATCGACAAAAATGATAGAAAAAATGTAGGTCCTAATGGCCGAGTTCGTTAAGGCCCTGTGTCCCAGTGAGACAAAGAGATCCTGGGTTCTGTTCCCAGTTGCAACCGTTAACTTATTATTTTATCTGAGTCTTTATTTATTTATTTGAGACACAAACTGGATATTTATACAACATTTTGTAGGTAATATATAATTAAATTAAATTACAAGTATAAGTATCCTTAGTCTAATGTGCAGTAATCACATATATATTTTCACCGAAGCAAACTCATGAAAAACAATGCAAGTATTATTTATATCTACATTTAACTTGAAAACTTAAATACAAAATTGAAATACATAATAATAACAAGTATGCAATATTTATGAAGTATTTACTGAAAAGTAATAAAACAACAAATATATTTATTTTTTTTAAGTGCACAAATTGTGGAGATATTTTTTGAAACATGTATTTTTTTTTTTACATTAGCTCCACACAGGAGGCCCTGAGGAAAATAATTTCCCTCGGGCCTATGTCATCTTTGAGTGAACATGGGTCTTGAAGAGACCCATGTTGTAGGAGGGAGGAAACACAGAGGCCGGCAAATCGTTCCACAGCCCAGCCGTTGAACTCAAGAACAAGTCATAGAAACGACCCGTTCTCATGTGAGTAATGTCAACCGTGTACAAATGTTGGGCGCGTGTTTGGCGTGTTTCCCGACTATGCACCGGTGCCGAGGGGATCAATGGTGCTAGTTCCTCGGAGCATCTTCCATTGTAATACCGGTTGAACAAGGACAGCATTCCCACCTGACGCCTATGCTCTAAAGATTGCAGTCCGTCTGTTAAGATGGGAGAATCTATCAAACGGACCGCCCGTTTATGCACAGAGTCAAGGTTTTTTTTTTTTGGTATTTTGGAGCTCCAGACCAGAGGTGGCTATCAAATTCAACCGTGGGGCGCACTTGCGATTTGTATAGGGTTAGCAGTTGGGTACTATTAAAGTATGTTATATTAATTACAAAAATATCTATGAAACTGTGTATTTTAACAAGATCATTGTATGATCGAGACATTCTAGACATAGGATTATTGAAGTGAAAACTTCTTTAGCATTTGAAACTCGATGAAACGATTTTTTTTAATAGCGACCCTAAAAATAGACAAACACATACATCTAAAAGATTTAGCCTACTTAGTATAATCGGTCTCCTCTTTGTGCGGTGCTTCGTAGCCTCCCCACTCTTGTATACTCCAGTTTTCTGAAGGTTTCAATTCTATAGCGTGTGAATTGCACACTCTGATTTTCTTTTTCATGTTTCGTTTTGATTCATTAGTATTGTCTTCTTCTTCAATGACATAAATATAAATTATTTAAATCACAAAACATTTTGAAAGTTCTGCTAGGTATAATTATTTTTCGCCTAACAGCTCTTTCGCCTTTCGAAAGCACCATGAACTTTCTATTAACTAGCTCAAAAATAAAATTTATTGGTAAATAAATTGAAACATATTTTAAAAAGCAATATGGCGTCTTATCTTATTTTTTACAGTTAGTTGAATATTTCAAAGCTCCATAGAACACTATGGAAATAATATGAGACGAAAATAATCGCATTGGTCTAAAAATTCCAGATAGAAATAGCTGTGCAAATTTCATAATGCCATCAAACCCGCTAGATTCTGTTTAACAAATATAATTCGACAGTAAACTTTTGTTAAATAATGAAAAGGTAACTTAATGCTTACATTCGTATAATTGCCCAAAAATCGAGTGGAAGGTACTCTCAGTAGCGCCCTGCAGAGAGACTGCCATTCAGAATCGAAACTTTGCAAATGGGTTTAACTACATATATGCTTTATAACCAGATTTAAATATTCAGAAGTATATTCAATTTTTGAGGGTGCCGCCCTGGAAACCATTTATTGGATAACCATCGCGTTAGCCATAGGTCACCCCAAGTGATTCCCTACGTTTAGTGACTTAGCTGGGGTGCTCGGGTTCATGGGGTGAGGTTTGTCTAATTCTTGGCCGCAGATGATGTGACCGGTCCATTCGAGATAGACTGGTTGAGGGAGGCCTTTTGACCTCTCCAACCGGACTCTCTCGACCAATCACCTTTCACCGGAGTTGGAGGGATGGATTATACGTCTGTCACTCCTGGACACACTGACCCCCAGGTTACACATAGCGTCCTCTAAGATGACATAGGCCCTAAGGAATATTATTTTCCCAAAGGCCTTCTGTATGGAGGTAATGTAAAAAATTAATCATTTTTAATTTGCCTTTAACTTTTTAATCACCCAGTATTTAAACCCACATAAGCGATACATTAGCCAATCATAATATTGAACGTACAATATAATAAGGTTCGTAATGTAATATAATATAACATTAAATTATCAACACTCTGAGTATATTGATTGTATGTATAATGTATGACCTGTCAACGATTGAATTATCAAATGTTACGTACAGCAAACAGTAATGTAAACATTTCTGGCACAGTATAAATTGCTTTAGGCTCGATTTTACATGATTGTACAAAGCCTGTGTTTACGCCCCATAATTGGCTGATTGAAAAATGTTTTACGGATTGCTTTTGTTTTCGTAATTGTGATAACGAAGTATTTATTTGTTTTTGTGATTATTTGACCTATTTTGGGAGTTTCAAAACCATCGCATCGATACTAAATATCCCGTTGCTATGGGTGATTTGAAAATGTATTTCTTTCTAACAATTTTTATATTAACGGAAACCTGGATTTATGTCTAACGAAATACGAGTATGTATATTTTTTACAATAATTCCACACACGAGGCACTGCGGCAAATAATTTCTCTCACGGCCAAAGTCATCTTTGAGGATGCTGGGATGAGGGTATCTTATTTATTTATAATATTATGTATAAAATTATAAGCTTTTCGGCTTTTATATAATATAACATAGTATCAGGTATTTTTTTTTTTTACATTAACTCCACACAGGAGGCCCTTAGGAAATGATTTCCCTTAGGGCCTATGTCATCTGGGATGCTGTGTGGAGGGTCTTTTTGAGGAGAGGAAGGAATGAACATTGGTCTTGAAGAGACCCATGTTGTAGGAAGGAGGAAACACAGTGGCCGGCAAATCATTCCACAGCCGAGCTGTTGAACACAATAACGAGTCGAAGAAACGACCCGTTTCATGTGACAAATGCCAACCATGTACAAATGTTGGGCACGCGTTTGGCGTGTTTCCCGACTATGCACCGGTGCCGAAGGGATCAATGATGCTAGTTCCTCGGAGCATCTTCCATTGTAATACCGGTAGAACAAGGATAGCATTCCCAACCGACGCCTGTGCTCTAAAGATTGCAATCCGTCTGTTATGATGAGAGAATCTATTAAACAGACCGCCCATTTCTGCACAGAGTCGAGGGTATTTTTCAAGTATTTTGGAGCTTCAGACCAGAGGTGGCTGCCAAATTCAACCGTGGTATAACTACAATATGAAAAATACAATATGCAAAACACCAAGAAATAGAAAATGAAGTCGAGAAAGACAAATTAAATAAGTAAATTGCAAATCATACAGTAAATACTACAATATGTATATAGTACCAGCTTTTTAAAATTATAACTCAATATCGTTTTGATTTCATTCCAAATTTGTTGAACATCCAAAAACCTACATCCAAAAATGCTGAAAGGCGTGATGATAAAACTATTAAAATGATGTACATTTGTAATTATTTTTTTATCATAAGTATTTATCATTTTTCAATAATGTCTAAGCAAAATAAGAATGTAAAAAATCTCTAATATATTAAGTACGCAAATAAATACACAAACGGACCAATTTTCGTCAAGAAACATATGTATGTATATGTTTTTTAATGATTTTATTTAAACTAAAATTAAAATTCCAAAACATGCGCTTACCAGATAATGTATTGATTTATTTTACTGCTTGATTATATGATTTGAAGGTGTTGTATAATACAATTTTTGAAAATTTAACAAATCTGCCAACGTCCTATGGTATAACCTTATTATTCTAAAAATAAACATTTTTTCTTAAAATTTAAAACATGCGTTTACTAGATAAAATAACATTCTTTCGAAATCAATTTATAATTTTTTTTGGTAAAGTGTCGTCAACACGTCTAAAATCTGATTTAAAAATGACATATTTCTGGTTTTCTCTAGTTATACCCTCTTAATATGACAGGTAGAGATATGTTTTAGAAAAGGAAGGATAGTATGTTCTGGTAAGGAAAAAGGTATGATATGTACATGATTCATTCGGACTGAATGAATCCTTCCCTCACACTGAAGTGCAGGGTGACAGTTCGAGAGAATTCTGCAGAAGAGGCCAAATGGTTTCCCTCAACCAGTCCCTCCCAATCTGGCCTGCCGTGCAGTACGTGGAAGGACGCATCCACAATCAAATCCTAGACAAACCTCACCCCAACCCGGGCACCCTTGCTAAGTCACCAAACGTAGCAAACCGCTTGGTGAGACCTATGGCAGAGGTTTTGGTTATCCAATAAATGGTTCCTAGGGTGACGAAACTCATACCCGCCTCCCAAATTAGAAATCCTATCTCTAGAGGCAAATTAAAATAGAAACCTATTTACGTCATTTAATATCACTGCGATTGAAAGCTTAATTTAATTTTTGTGAATTATAAAGAAATTTGATGTTTTACAAAATTAAAGTTATTACATTACGGAAATACGTTTCATATTTAAGTAGGAAATAGCAATTTACTAATAACGTAGAGATACATCTAACGCATTTCCCCCGGGACTATTGATTCCCGATTTCGATGGATATACGTCAATCAGCTGTCACGTCAAAAATTAATTGCACAGCCCTGTCAGGGATGGAGAGACGAATGTATGTGGCAGGTGATGCGAGCGATAGAGATGTATGTACGGGCGGACAATTTGCAGTGGCAGTTGGCAGGGTTCTGAAAAATAAGCACGGGTAATTTTTTCAATTAAATTCATGTATTATATAAACGTGATATCGTTTTAACTAAAATCGTCAATTTATTTTTAAAGGTCTGTTGTTTTTGACTCGTGTACAAATTACTGTACCTGTTCACAATGGTGTACTCAGTAACAATATTTTCTGAAATTAAAAAAATAAGAAATTTTATAAAATGACCACGAAATTAAATTATTTTATTAAGACCGACCGGTTTCGCTCAACACAAGCATCATTAGGATACAAAATAAACTAATTAAAAAAATGCAATGTGTGTGCTTTATATATATATATACATAGAGTGAGACAAAATATAAAATAGAATAAAGGAATAGTGAGATAGCATGAAATTAAAATAACAAAAATAAAATATTTTCGTTATTTGTTTTTGGGGTGTTATGCCGTGTTGCGCTACCTCCTTCTTCAGCCATCCTTTCGGACAGCGTTGCAGTGTCCACCATCAGATCAGATCCGGTAGATAAAACAAAATGTATTTCAACATCCTTCAATAGATGTTTTTAGTATAGTTAGTTATACAAAGTTTTACAATATCCCAACAGATGTCATTTAAGTATTATATTAGAACAATATCATCTATCGTTGTTCGTGTCCAATGAACGAACGGTTTCGATTGTATAAAAAGGTGTGCAATTCACACGCGGTAGAAGTGAAACCTTCAGAAAACTAAAGTAGACAAGATTGGGAGATTACGAAGCACCGCAAAAAGAGGAGAACGATCACACTATGTTATTCTCTTGCGGGCTAAATCCTATAGAATATGTTTGTCCGTTTTTAGTATTGCTATTTTTCGTTTCATCGAGTTTCAAATCGCAACGCTGCTAAAGAAGTTTTCAATTAAAAAAAACAGAGCCATACCGAAATGCTCTTCTTCATACAATATATTAGATACACAGGTTGTTCAAAATCTAAGAAAAAAAAATCTTCCATGTGACATCACTGGTCACTCAGCCGAGTGACCGCCAGACCCACCACCCCGACCCTAACTATCAAATACCGTTTTTATGTTTTTTTTATGTTTTAAGTTGAAAAGAAATTTTAAAAAAAAAACATTAAAAATGTCACTGGAAATCAAAAATTTCACTTACATTTTTTACTCCAAATAATGTCAGAAATCACTGTTTAAAGTAAGTCGAATACGTCTCTCAACACCCTGAATATAAATTATTTTACTGTGTTATTATATAATTCAAGTCGTATCTCATTATTAATTATACAAGTATGCTGTACATTTGTGTATAATAATACATTTGCTTAGTACAAGTTTTATCGTTGTCAGACGTATTTGGAATTCCGAGAGACGGTTCGCCCTTAATTAAATATATGAATTAAACGAGGAAGGGTACATTTGTGTAAAGTGATATAATTCACTGGAATATACAAACGAGAGAACCGCCGTTTTAAATTGAGGTTAAGAACGTATAAATGACCTTTTCTGTTGGGTGTTGTTTACTTGTAAAGCCCATTTTAAATGACGAAAACTATTTGCAATTTCAAAACAAATTTTTTTTTTCGTAAAACTTTAACCATTATTTTTTTTACATTAGTTTTAATCTAGACCTATTGTCTTTGGGGATGCTGTTTGGAGGGTCTTTTTAATGAAACGAAGGAGTTAGTTGTAGGAAAAAAAGGTATGGAGTGGGTAGGTATCTGGTAGAAATTGTGTCCAGGAATGACGCAAGTATGAATCCATCCATCGTATTGTGCAAGGCGATGATTTGAGAAAGACCAGCCGGAGAGGTCAAAGGGTCAAACGCATCCGCCGCCAAGACCTAGACAAATCTCACCCCCGTGAAACGGGATACCTCTGCTAAGTCACCACACATAATAAACCACTTTGGGTGACCTATGGTAAAGGTGTTGGTTTTCCAATAAATGGTTCGCTACGTTTGGTGACTTTGCAGGAGTGTCCGGGTTCATGGGGTGAGGTTTATCTAGGCCGTGGCGAATAATGCCCAGCTACTGCGCGGCTGGCAGGATCGGGAGAGAGACCTAACCTAGAGGGAGGCCTAACCTAGATCACTCCAGCCGTATTCTCTCGACCCATTGCCTGCACCGCAATGGGAGGGATGGATTCATACGTCCGTCACTCCTGGACACACTCTCCACCTTACCTTTCCTTCCTTTCCCTCAAAAGACCCTCCACACGGCACACTTAAAGATGACATAGGCCCTGAAGGATTTTTTTCCTCAGTGCCTTCCTTGTGGAACTAATGTTTTTTCTGTTTTTCGTCCTTCATATTATCTGAGCCTCTTTAAGACCCGCATTAATAAATCTCTTCCTATAGCGCCTAGTTTAACCCGCCTCACAACATTGCCCAACCGCGTGGCGACATATAAAATTAATTTATTCATTGTTTGACTATTCGTAATAATCGTTGCATCACAAATAAACTTGTTTGGGTCTTGTAGGGTTAAAGGCTGGGGATGTAGTGAAATTGTATATATATTACGATTAGGGGAGTTTCCCTTACGTTATCGCCATCTGCATTGAAAGGGTTAAGCAACATTTAGTGCCTAGTTTCTTTATTAGAACTAACCCTACGGCCCGAGTTAACCCCTGGGATGAGGGTTGGGATGATGAATTATGATATCTGACACTAGACAAGTCTGAACGAAGTAAGGAGGAAATATATATTTTTTTATTATGTATTTTGGATTTATCATGGATGATGGTGTCAAAGTTTTAAGGGGTATCATTTTTGTATATTGCAAATGGAACTACAAATGTTTTATCACTTTTTAGCGATAGTAAATTTATGTCGAAGAAATTCTTAAGAATAATTATGTCTTTGGTGGCTTTAAATGTTACGTTTTCCCAAGTTTTTTCGCAAATTATAAGTAGTTGAAAAAAAAATGTCATTAACATATATGGTGAAAAGGATTGGTCCGATTACTGTACCTTGCTGGATTTCAAAGTCTGATATTTCTTTATCGGTATTAATCTGATTTATTTTTAAGACTTGCGGTCAATTTTTTAGGTAGTTCGAAATCCACTTAATCGCGTTGTCTTTTATACCTATATTGTTTAGTTTTTTTTAGTAGAATCTCATGGGATATGCTATCAAAGGCTTTTCTGAGATCAATAAATATACCTGCACTTTTTCTAACTTTATGCAATTTCTTCTATTACGTTAACTTTAATATATCTTACTAATATTATAGACGCGAAAGTTTGTATGGATGTGTGTGTGTGTTTGTAACTCTTTCACGCAAAAACTACTGAATGGTTTTGAATGAAACTTTACAATAATATAGCTCATACATCAGAATAACATATAACATAATTTATGTTGCTAGCTAGGAAGGGGACGCGGGAGGGGAACGGGGACGCACGGGAAAGGTGATTCAGGGAGAAACAATGTATTTCTTTGAATATGGCATTACAACGCATGCCGGGAACCAGCTAGTGATGTAATAAAAGCGAATTAAGCTTCTGTCGCTGAGAGCTAGGTTAAATTTTGTTATTTGGGTCAATTTTAGGAATAAAGAAAAAGTTACAAAAGGAGCTTTTAGCAATAGGCCTGTAATATGAAAATAGTTGAGAATAATGATAGGTAATTCTTGTGAATTCATTTTTGGCGATTTAAATTGTCTCTTACAACAAAATTTCACGTTATTTACAAATGTGTCGTATAAATTAGAGCACTAGCAGTTAAAAACTCGCTCAACGGGTTTTTGCTGCTAGGCCTTGCAGGCGGCGGGTGACGCATCATTAAATTTCACATACCAAGATGGTTTTTCGTAAGGCGTGGCGCTAGAGATGTGCTCGTAGTTGGGATCTTAAATATCAACCGTGCAGACGCTAGCGTATTAATACTATCAGATGCTGAAGACAGAACTTTTAGAATTTCTGGAAAATTGCGATTTTTTCTTTTTACATTCGTTCCACAACACCTTCGGTGTGAAAATAAATTCCTTTGTTGACGTTCTGGGAAGAAAAAGGTATGAGAGGTGGTTCAATGTGTCCTGGAGTGACGAACGTATGAATCCATCCCTCCCACTGCGGTTCAAGCCGAGGTTCCGAGAGAGTACTGCTTAAGAGATCAAAATTCACCCTCGATCAGTCTCTCTCGACCCGGCTTGCTACGCAGTTGGTAGACAGATACACCCGCCGCCAAGCCCGGATGAACCTCACCCCATGAACCCGGACTCCCCTGCTAAATCCCAAAACGTGGCGATGGTGACGTGGGCGTAACTTGGGCAGGAAGTTTACCCTACTTTTTCAGATTTTGATTGAATCCTATGAATCATGTGGTTTAGTATGAAAAAAAAATTTCAGGAGGGTCGGCGGCTTAGAATCTGTGAAAATTGATTTTAAAGTTCGACCCAAATCACCCCAAGGGCTGCGATACCCATACCCGCCCTCTAAATTGATGTAGATTCACCAGTTTACCTCTTGTACCACCGGTTTCCGGACACCGTGTATAAAAATGATAAATATCGCACGAATCATTTGAAAATAAAGTTAACCTATTCAAAAGTTTTAGTATGCGCGTGATAATTGCTCCGTAAATTACCGGCAGAGGCACATTAATATACTTCCCTTTAGAATTTCAATAATCCCATTCGGCTATTTCCGCCAAACTTCGGGTAATTCCGTCCGTGCGAATTATTCCCAATTTACAACGTCGACCTGACCAACGAATTTATATCCGTTGAAGAGATGCGGTCCAATCAACTGGAAACTGCCAAAAATCAATGAGAAAGGACCCGTAATTTTTTGGAGGCTCTATCCAAGGCTTTTGAGGTCGGAGCCCTTTGTGAAAAAGACCCTCAGATTATTGTGAGGAACCTTTTTTGAGGGTGCGGCCTTAAAAATGTTAAATTGTTATATTTCGTATCTATTTTTGGAAATTAGGTTGGAAAATGAGCAAACTGTCCTTTATTTTACTTGAGACAAAACGGTCATAACTATCTTTCAGTATAAACTTTTCGCAAGTTATTGCTTTTATTTATGTTTATTTATTAATCTTTGGAAAATTAATAGTTTTAATTTTATTATTTTTCTTTTGACGCCACAATAGGCCCCGAGGAAAATAATTACCCTAAGGACCATATCATATTTGGGGATGCTGTGTGGAGGGTATCTTTAGGAAAAGAGAGGAAGTTACGGGAGGGAAAAAGGTATGGCGGATGGGTAGGAATCTGGGGGTCAGTGTAGTGAAGTGCAAAGCGATGTTCCGAGGGAGTCCTACTGGAGAGGTCAAAAGGTCTCCCCATACCGGCCTTACCCGATCCAGCCCGCCACGCAGCAGGTGGGCAGACGCATCCGCCGCCAAGACCCGGACAAACCTCACCCCATGAGCTCTGGCACCTCTGCTAAGTCACCAAACGTAGCGAACAACTTGAGGTGACTTGTGACAAAGGTGTTGGTTATCCAATAAATAGTACCCTGGTTGGCGGTACACATCACGTCTCGTAAAGCATTTATTTAATTTTCGTTAGTTATAATTAATACCTTGGCCGCTTGAAAAATACATTTATCATATCTACTTTTCGAATTCAATAGTGTGAATTTGATAATTTTTTAGGTTATATTTATTTACTAGTTTTTTCCCGCGGCTCCACTCGCATGGTATTAGGGGGGTTCCCACTCCCCTCTCCCGCATTTATTTGAAGTACTCCCCTAATAATTTGAACCGAATAAAGAATTATAGATATCTTACTAATCGTGCCACCTATTGCAATCTTTTTTGTATAAATTTCATAATGCCAAAGCTCTGAGCTATAGCCTATATGTTATTCCGATGTATGAACAATATTATTGTAAAGTTACATTAAAATCCATTCAGTAGTTTTTGCGTGAAACAAACATACATACATCCATACAAACTTTCGCCTTTATAAATACTAGTAGGATATTATTAGGCTTTACATTTTATTTTTTTATTTGCTTAATATAGATATATAAGTTACAGTGGTGTTATATAAATCACATATCGGTACAGAAATTAATTAAAATTGCAATCTCACCAAAGAAGAAGCTAGTTCTTGTGCTTGATGAGCGATTTATAACAATTAATTAATATATAGTAATTAACATTAAATTTATATATTCAGTTATAACTTTACATTAAATAATCTTATTTATTTATACTTCTTTATACTTATACGTTTTTTGCCTTATACATAACACATCTACTACTAAAATGCATCCAAATTTAGATTTCCTCCTATTTTTCGTGAAGTTTACTCAACCTGACTCAACTAATTCGCATGGTTTCCGGACAACCTGTATAACCTTTTACTTAGAATTTTTTGCTGAATCTTCTCGTGAAAACATTAAGTTCTCTCTCATTGCGAATGCCGGCATATTTCCCTTGAATCGCACATGTACATCTCTTTATTACAAGACTCTAAACTCCAAAGTCAAGTAAAATACCCTGAAATTTAAATATGGTCCCTTATACAACGAGAGAGATGATAATATAAGGGGTTAAACGCATAAATTGTCCCTCAAATCCTCCCAAAAACTTTCTTTCGACAGCGACGCTGCGCAGTTTCGTTTGCGGCAGCTAGCGGTCGCGTTGAGCTATTTTTACTAAGGCTGTTTTGTCGTCAACCCCCAAACAGGCAAGAAACGATTTATCGTGCTTGTTATATACTTTTATATGCCAACAATGATGTTGATCGAGTTATATTTTCAAACAAATGTAGTATTTTCTAAACGATTTAAGGTTTTTTTTTTACATGAGATCCACACAGGAGGGTTCATGGGGTGAGGTTTGTCTAGGTCTTGGAGGCGGATGACCAAGACACACTGAACCCCAGATTTCTACCCACCCCTTAAACCCTTTTCCTTCCCAGAACTTTCCTCTCCTTCCTTTTCCTAAAAAAACCCTCCACACAGCATCCCCAAAGATGACATAGGCCCTGAGGAAAATTATTTTCCTCAGCGCCTCCTGTGTGGAGCTCATGTAAAAAAAAAGGAGGCCCAGAGGAAAATAATTTCCCTCAGGGTCTATGTCATCTTTGGGGATGCTGTGAGGATGGTTTTTTTAGGAAAGGAAGGAGAGGAGAGTTCTGGGAAGGAAAAGGGTTTAAGGGGAGGGTAGGAATCTGGGGTTCAGTATGTTTTGGTCATCCGCCTTCAAGACCTAGACAAACCTCACCCCATGAACCCGGGCACCCCTGCTAAATCACCAAACGTAGCGAACCACTTGGGGTGACCTATGGCAGAGGTGTTGGTTATCCAATAAAGGTTTCCGGGGTAGCGGTACCCATTCCCGCCTCCCAAATTGGTTGATTGGTTTAAAAATATTGTACCGTTTTTAGAAATATTTTTGAGGTGAAAACTTCTTAAAACCATTGTTATTCGAAACTCGATGAAACGAAAAAGGAGACATTAAAAACAGACAAACATCCATAGGATTTAACCCGGGATAGAATGAGCTAGGCTAATCGGTCTCCTTTTGTGCGGTGCTTCGTAGCCTGCCCACCCCCGTCTACTTTAGTTTTCTGAAAGTTTCACTTCTACCGCGTGTGAACTGCACACAAATTTTGAAGTGAAAACTTCTTTAGCACCGTTGTGATTTAAATTTCGATGAAACTAAAAATAGCGACACTAAAAAGAGACAAAAACATACATCTCTAGGGTTTAGCCTGTGAGAGGATGAGCTAGTATAATCGGTCTCCTTTTTGTGCGGTCCTTCGTAGCCTCCCCCTCTTGTCTTTGGTTTTCTGAAGATTTTTTTTACACTTCTATCGCGTGTGAACTGCGCACATAATTTTTTATCAAGGACCGGTTGTTTCACAGAATTTGAACAATTCATTAAATTTTAAATGTTATTATTTCGTCGTATGCCGGTTGTTTAACAGTACCTACTTTGTAAAAAACAGAACTTGAATAGGACTTTCATGTAACATGATTATTAACTTTGAAATTTAATCAATTGTTCAATTTATAGGAGTTTTTCTAGAAGTACTAGGCTTTGCCAGCGCTTTGCAGAGAGTTTATCGAAATCTGGACAGTGACCTTTCTCTTGTTTTAAAGGTCAAAGGTGCAAAATTTAATCAATCTCAAAACAAAACTATAGAATTATACAAATCAAATTCATACCGCCCCACCGCGACCGCCCGCCACGGGTTACAAATATTCTCCTTTATATAAATAGATTTTCAGTTTAAGGTCACCTTTAACAGCTCAGCATTAAAAAGAGTTAAGAAAGTTTTTGACACTAACTTTATTACTTAGACGAAATTGAAATATCCTGGGATTTCTTATAACTTTATAATTTCATGTTGTGTACTCCCAGTCTTTTCAAAAGTTATTGGAAAAGCACGAAAACTTAAAAAACGGGAATACTTTCAAAGCCTTTTTTTTCTAGAACTTAGCACCTAGTTTTTTTTGTCTTTTACAAGTCTTGGCGTTTCAAAATAACGGCATTTCACCATACTTTCGCGCTTGTGTTTAAAAAAATACATGTTTTCACATTATACATGGTGTAACAGGACGTACCCGAGGGATTTTAACCAGCGATTCCTGAGCATATTTGGAGTAAAAAATGTAAATGAAATTTTGGTCTCCGGTGACTTTTTTTTTTTTTCTTCAAATTCAAACAAAAAAATTTCTTCCGTGTGTTGTCATTGGTCACTCAGCCGAGTAACCGACCAACCCCTCACCCCGCCTCCAACTGTCCAACACCTACCATTTTTTAATGTTTTCGTAGAAAAACCAAATAAATAAAACATCAAAAATATCACCGGAGACCAAAACTTCATTTACATTTTTTTCTCGAAATATGCTTAGGAATCGATGGTTAAAATCCCTCGGGTACGTCCTGTTACACCCTGCCCAAATCTTTTGTTTTTTGTTTTTACATCATCTTCGGAATATCGGTGCGCAGCCTGTGCTTAAGAAATATAATAAGTGTACGTCAAGAAAGTATTGTAAGGAAAAACAAAAGCTGGCAATTTCATATATAACCAAGGTGTTGGCGCAAAGGCAAATACGAATTTGTTAGTCAGACATCTACGATAAATCTAAATTTGAGTAGTGTGTAATTATGTGTAAAAGTGTACCGTCCATTCGGTACACTACTCAGATTACTCTAAAACACCACCAAATCAATTATAATACAGAAAAACTTGTAGTGATTTGGGAGGCGGATATGGGTACCGTCGCCCCGGGAACCATTTATTGGATTACCAACACCTCTACCATAGATCATCCCTAGTGGTTCGCTAAGTTTTTCGATTTAGCAGAGGTGCCCGGGTTCATGTGGTGAGGTTGGTCCGGATCTTGGCGGCGGATGCGTTTGCTACCAATTGCGTGGCAGGTCAGATCGGGAGAGACTGGTTGACTTCAGCAGCAGGGCAAGTACAGTTTCAAGAGCAAGTATCTTAAAAAAATACAACATATTATGATATTGCTTATCTTCCAATAAAAGCATTTGCTTGTGGGTTGAAGAAGAGTTTACATTTTATATGTGTACAATTTATACAGTCAGGTGTTTCACATATATAGGTATAGTTAATACACAACTAATATACAGTTAATAAATACACAGTTAAATCATATCGCAATCAAGACCCTTTATTTAACATCCGTATGTATTCAGTAAAGAAGTAAAGTAGGTATAGTTTTTAGTGTGACATTCATGTGGTGATAGGGGAAGCAGCAATTTTCCAGTTGATGATTTCTCTAAAATGCTTTTTGATAGAGTTTAACAATTGTACATTGTCATCAATGCTTCTGATTTCTACTGGCAGGTTATTAAAGAAGTATTTTCCTTGGTGTGTATAATGATGTGGGCAAAATACGTGTTTAGTTTGAGGCATACAAATACATGTTTAAGTCTAGTACGATTTTCAGTTATGGATGAGTATTTATCTTTTTCTTTTATAATTTGTATGATTGAATATTTGGTTACTCTTTCAAAATAATAATATTATGTACTTACTGTTTTCACATAACTAAACTGCTCCCTTTAAATAATCGTGATTTGTTTTAGAACATCAGGCTATTTTGTCTTTCACACGTTGCGCCGTTTTGTCGCGTAACCTAATTACGAGGAATCCTCTGTACGCAATACATCTTGCGGGACGCCCGCCTTTATAAACTGTTAAAATTTGTTCGGCGAATGTTTGAGTTTTATGTATTTGAACCGCCCTTTTGCAAAAAAATTAACTGCGGTTTTTGGGTTCGAATAATTCCGCTCACCAAATATTATAGGTTGAAACGTGGCTAAAAAAAGATATAATGAATTTTATAATTATGAAAGCGTAAAATGCTTTTAGTGTATCCCGGGGGAAATGCCACAATTCGTATTTAAAATTAGTGTCCGACCGAAACAGGACTTTCTACCGAAACCGAAACCGAATCTTCGGTAGCTATCTCAGTTTCGGCCGAAATCGAAACTTTTTTAGGCATGTTAAAAATCTATTGGTTACTGAAATTTTGCTTATTTTTTACACTTATACAAACATGATATGAAATAAAAAAATAATTGAAGTATATGATTTTTTTTTTTTGATATTACTAAAGTAACGTGAGTTTTTGCTGGACCCCAAATCCCCCCTTTTATACTCACGTAATGAATGTATGCCCCCTTACGTAGATTACAAGGAAAGAACCTCATTAATTGAGTATTTTAATTTAAATTGCGTTTACAATCACAACATTCTTAATACTAAATTTACCATTTATTGAGATCTTTTGCAGAGTTTCGGTGCGGCCGAAGGTTCAGCAGAAAATCTGCCGAAACCGAAACTGATGCCGAAACTAGGTTTTTTTGCTGAAACTTGCCGAAACTGAAACTGAATTGTATTTATTTAATACACCTTCTCCTCACCATCTTACGTTATTATTACGCTAACGTCTGTACGGTCAAAATTTAAGAATCCTACTACCAGTAGGATTGCGTTACGAAAAGTGGTGATTGTTACGAAAAGTGGTGATTGTTACGAAAAATGTGATGCGAACGGTAATCGATGCGAACGGTGATCGATTGCTAGACCAACGGTCGGGCCTTTACGCACGCTTGACTTGGGGAGTGATAATGATAAGGATGGTCACCCCAAGGTCGTAGGTCACCCCAAGGTCGCCCCGAGGTCGTAGGTCGCCTAAAGATCGTAGGTCACCCCATGGTCATATTTCACCCCAATTTCATATGTCACCCCTAGGTCATAGGTCACTCTGTTCGCTACGTTTGGTAACTTAGCAGGGATACCTGGGTTCATTGGGCGAGGTTTGTCTTGTAGTTTTACTTCAGTTGTGTGGTCCTAAAGCACGCTCGTTTTTTGTAATAGAATCGAATAAAAGCAATGCCAAAAGATGGCGCCACGTACGTTAACAGTTTGCGTGATTAGCATCGTCTGCAAGTGTAAGTACTACTGGATTTTTAATTTAGAGAATCTCTCCGGGTATTGATAGATTGATGATAATGTGATTATTATTGTGACTGGCAGTTGTGAATAATAATACAACGCGGCTTTATTTAACATATGACGTCATTGCTTGTCGCGGTTACATTGTCCCGGTGACTAGCTTCACTGGCTCACAATGGATCCGAACAACCGGCTATTTTTATTAATGATATAGTGTCAATTCTTAATAAATTTGCGTAAGATTATTAGTACCTACGTGATTAGCGTGTTTCATCTTTTAGACCATTTTTTTCTTTTATTTATTTTATTTTTGTTTTTCTTTTACTAACACTATTATCTCTTTTTGATGTTACCTATTTCAGAAGAATTATTCCACGGGCTGCTACTTCTATTTATCTTTTGTATAATGTTAATGTAAGTACTTGCATACTGCTTACTAACCCCGTATGCATGGACATTGGAGGGTCTAGAGTCGTTTAAATAAATGTAGCTTCGTTCAAAAGAAAAGTAGAGTCTTGACGTGTGCGGTGAAGGAGTAAACCATATGTTTCCTTATAACGCCGTTGGGAAAGTGGTGGGTCCCCTCCGAAGACCATTTTTTTACCTGCCCACGCCCTCACTGTGCCATCTCAACGCTCCCTAATTTTCTCTGGGTCTTCTACTGCCCCCTTGAATCGCCCACGTTGAGAACCTATGATATAACCTTTCGTTTCATGCTACGTTGACACCTTACATCGTATTCATTGCTCTTATTATTTATTCCTGGTTAGTACACACACCTCCCCCCTGCAGTTAAAGGAAGTGTTACGACTTGCGCACACTTCCTCACTGCCTTCTGTGCCCATTCCTCCACAATCCCCATTTCCACCCTGCCGACTATACCCACTACTTCTACCAGTGGCGGCTCGAGTTCTTCTTCGATTGTGGCGATCGATATTTTTTACATGAACTACTGTACCGTAATCTCATCACCCGGATAATATACTATATAATTTCTCAAACAAAAATTTTGATGGTCAAATCATGTTAAACATAAAATGTCTACAGATGTATACCAATTAATAACAATAATCTATATATACAAAAATTAATCTCTGTTTCCCTAGGTCACGCCATAATTTCAGATCGACTTTACCTATTTTTCTTTAAAGTTTTCTAATACTTTGTAGAAGGTTCTTAATTGGATAATTTCAGAAAACTTAACGACTATTTTAACTTCGCATGTTTTTGCGGACGGCATGTTTTGATAAAATTCAATTTAGCAGGCAGCTGTGTTTTTTTTTTGTAACAAAAGAATTGTCTATAAATTTTTACAATTAAAGATATATTAAATAGGTACCTATGTTGGGTAGATTGAAAATTTGATTGATTGTTTCTACAATATACAAAAATGAATATTTTGTAATATACGAAAAAGGAGAATTTGATTAAAAAAATTGTAATAGGTGGTACGCGAGCTGTTTGAAAACTGAATGTACTGGAGCTGATTATATGGAACGTGGAAGGTAGGTTGATGGGAAGGGAGAGCGGGAGAGGGGGGAGGGTAGGCCGGGAAGTGGAAGGGGAACGCGGGAGGGGAAGGGGATGCGGGAAGGGAACAGGGACGCTCGGGAAAGGACAGAGGATGCAGGGAGAAACAGTTTATTTCTCTTCTGAAACTTCGCTATCAGTATTCAGTATTTTGTCATGAGGGGATTCATTGGGTTATCCCCACGGTATTTGAAATTCACATACGAGTGCGCGGTTCTCGGATTGCCTACGATCGAGAAAGAAACACAAAGAATGAACTGAATGCCCAAAGGGACAACTCGAATTGTCCCCCAACTGTGCAGTAGGTTCTGCGCACCTAGAAATGGACTCCGATACTTCGTCTACTCAATACTGTCCGCTGGTCAGCCTGGGGATCATCGGAATAATTTTTAGTATTTTATTTTCTGCAAACGTTAATTGCTTTTATGTTTAGAATTCATTCATTTTGGTGAAGATAAGCATCTACTGTTATTTCCTTTAGTAGATTTCGGGTGTAACTGGTGGGGACTGTCCCCACTGTCTTCTACTATCCCACAGTTCCTCGACTGCCGACTGTGGCCACCACCCCTACCATTTCCCCTTTTCGCCTATCATTGTAACTACCGGGGGAAAGTCGCGTCTTGTGGGTTTTTTCGTCCTGGACGTAAAATTCTCCGTAATAAAAGGTCCATCGGGCATTTGAGTACACGGTGGTTACAAAATATGGTACTGAATTAAATGGCTGATTTGCAAGTGTAATTCCGTTGCAGAAAAGTAAGCTCCTCGGCTTTGAACACAACAATTGTCAAAAACTTGTACAATTTCTTTAAATAAGGTTTTAAAATCCTTATTAACTTCGAAAAAAGGCCTTAGGGGTTTCAGAGCCTGTGTATATTGTAATGAAGATGTTATGCGGGGGTATTTTTAAGAAAATCAAGGACAGAGGTCTTCGAAAATAAACGAGTCGACCAATCGACCACGCGAGAAGACCAATCGTGTGCACGATACGTTCGTTATTTACACGTTTAACGTTGTTTTCCATTAATGCACCGGTGCCAAAATGATCAGTGCATCTAGCTTTTGTGAGCACATTCTATTAAAATACCTTTAGTAATAACGGACGTATGTCATCTTTGGGGATGCTCTGTGGAGGGTCCTTTTAGGGAAAGGAAGGATTAAGGTATAAGGGGTGGGTAGGAACTTGGGTGTCAGCATGTCCTGGAGTGAAGGACTTATGAGATAACTATTCTAATCACGGTCAAATATGAATTTATAAAGACTGTTTATAACGCTAATAAATAAATAAAAATGATTCCATCCTTTCCACTGCAAGGCGATTGTCGAGAGAGTCCGTTTGGAGAGGTCAAAAGGTCTACCCCCAATCACTCTCTCGACGCGGCCCGCCACGCAGCAAGTGAGACCTAGACAAACCTCACCCCATGAACCCGGGCACCTTTGCGAAATCACCAAACGTAGCAAACCACTCGCGGTTACCTATGACAGGTGTGTTGGTTATCCAATAAATGGTTTCTGGGACAGCGGTACCCGTACCCGCCTCAAATTAAGAAAATTAACAACTATATTTAGATTTTAATCTGATCTATCAAACCGTGTACATCCATTAATGCAAAGTCTTGCTATGTTGAAATGTTGTTGTTAATTCGTTGTTAACCAAAGCAAAATAAAAACTTGTAAGTCGTGGGTTTGGGTTAACCTTGTGCGCCCATATATTAAGCATCGGGTATTTTAGATACCCCGGCGTCAGATGTCAAAGGGTTTGACCCCGCACGTGAAGGGTTGGCTAATTTTCAGTTTGATTTGGGCTGCGAAGGGTTCGCTCGGCGTCCCTTGGCATTCGAAATAGCCGCAGTCTTGAGAGCGGCGAATTTGGACCGAAACTGAAAACATGCAGAGGTCGTTTTTGAGATTCCATCTTCAAACTATGCCTCAAAGCTGAAAATTTTATTGTGAACCCCCCGCAAATTTCTCTGATGAATGTTGCTCAAGATGAAAGCGTGATAGGTAATAGAGCCAATGTAGATGAACCGTGAACTTTTACATACTAACCCGTCTAATCACAGGAGACCCAAGTTGTCCCAAAACATCATATGCCGTTATAATAACAGGAGACCCAGATTGTCCCAGAGCGACAGTGCATTATTAAAAGTTAGATATCTCTCTTCCTGTCATGCGAATATTTTTGATTTCTTTTATGTTAGAAACGGAATAAAATAATGCTTCTCATTGTCTTAGAATTATATGAGCTAGGTTTTTCAGATATTTTACAAACCCGATCAAAAGTGACGGTTTAATTTTTCGCCAATTTGTGACGTATCACAAATTTAATTTTAAAATAAAATTGTATGAAAGTGATAAAAAGTGAGGTGACAGTTTTTTTACAAATTTTATTTAGAAAAGGAGTCTGTATTTTAAATTATAAGTTTATTCTATTTTAATTACTTTAATTCGAATATTCGCAGGTATGCATTTTTTAGCCAATTTAAATTTCCAATATTAAAATTTTAATATTTAGAAACAAAAATTTGGATTTCTAATAAACACACCGGAAAGATTATTTTATCTAGAACAATTTTTGTTTTTGCAAAAGCGTTAAAAAAAACAATAAATAGGAACATTTAAAATGCATGGGAAGAACCAGGAATTTTGCGCGCAAACCTTGAGAGGCAAAATTTGACAGAAAATTATTTTCTTATTATTCGAAGGGCTAAGGATAGTAATTATTTTTTAAATACAAAACTATTGCAAATTTATGTCCAAAATTTTATATGCCATATAAACTCAATCTGTGATAAAGGAATCAAAATGCTTACCTTCATTCTTCGAAATTCCAGAGGTTTTAGGAATATTTCAACTTGTATACATCCTTAGTACGTAGTCAAGTCGAATATAACTCCTCGATCTGGTCCCCCCATTTTAAAATACATTCAGATTCTATCGAAAAAACTCAACACAAATTCCCTAAGACATATTAATTTTAAACTCAGTATACCCATTGAAAACGAAAATTATAATAATAATAATAATAATAATTTTATTTTAGTAATTTTTACATTTAAGTTTACAAATTTCTAATTGATAATAATATTTCATATTCACTATATTTTTTCAAGTTTTATGTAGCTCCTACAATACATCTTGAACTTTCCAATTGGTGTGGACTTTAAAGTTTCTGGTAGTGTGTTATACAACTTCATTCCCTTGTACAGTAGACTGTTCTGCGTATTCGCTTTGTCCTTTTTTTGTAGCCTAATTTCCTTGCACGTCCTTGTGTTATATCTGTGAATGTCTTTATTGTATAAAATTTTATTATGATTACTTGATGAAAGAATTAAATTTATTTAGACTCTCAAATCGAAGAATTATATCCGACTTAATATTTATGTTCAAAATTGTAAATGTTAGAATACAGTCCAGATTTAACTAAGCTCATTGAATTTCATATTCCCACGAGAACCACTCGTTCTAAAATCCTTTTTAAATGCAATAATCGGACTGAGTATAGAAACACTCGCTTGTACCTAGGTTGCACGAAGTTACTAATAGATATGCAGATGTGGCAGATCTATTTAACTGCACGGAAGAAGGCTATGCTATCACATTTTTTTAATCAATATTATAGATTTTGGCACGTAAATTATCTCTATTTGTATTATAGATTTTGGAATGTAAATGTACCTCTGGTGTCATTTCCCAACGTAACGCCACCATTAACTGTTGTACGTTATACATACACTTTTTTTATTATTACTAATATTTTTCCTATGATTTTGTGACATGTAATTAGTGTTTATGGCATATTTATGCCGTTGAATGCCTAGAAGCAATAACTCGTTGGATGTCTTCAAACAAGCTGAAGCTGAATCCATCTAAGACTGAGTTTCTATGGGCGGCCACAAACAAACGCCAACATTTCATAGACAATGCACCTATTTCCATTTCCGGCAACGATATTATTCCAAAGACAATAGTCAAACTTCTTGGCGTTAATTTAGATTCAGACTTTTCGTTAAAAAGTCAAATAAATAGGACAGTAAGCACCGGTTTTTTTCACCTAAGACAACTCAAGTCAGTTCGAAGAAACCTTCCTACAGAGGCGACAAAACTATTAATTAACTCTTACGTAGTCTCGCGGCTCGATTACTGTAACGGCATCTACGCTAGTCTTCCCAAATATCAAATTGACAAACTTCAATCCGTGTTTAATGCAGCGGCAAGGCTCATAACTGGGGTTTCTAAATATTCGCATATTTCAGAACACCTTCGTAACCTTCACTGGCTCAAGTGCCCTGAGAGAATCCAGTACAAATTGTGCTGGATGGTTTTTAAATCAATCTACGAAATGGCCCCACCTTACATCTCCGAATTATGCGTCCCGGAAAATACCGGTCCGAGACAATTAACCCTTAGATCAGCAACTTCATCTGCTAAAGGCAGACTAATAGAACCTAAACGAAAGCCAAATACTATGTTTGGAGATCGTGCTTTCGGAGTATCTGGGCCTAAGGCTTGGAATAGACTCCCTCCGGAATTAAGATGCATAACAAGCCCAACAGAGTTTAGGTCCAAACTAAAAACCTTCCTTTTTGGGCTCTCATACCCGTAATTTAAATATACCTATTTGAGAGTATCATACTTGTATTGTCTATGATATGTCTTAATCACACTTTTCTTACTGAATTAAAATTACTCGATTCCTTACACATCAATCTGTCTCTTGACGAATCACATTTAGAAAGATCAAATCCTTATTGGTACTACTGCACCTCCCACCTTTATATGTTGCTTTTACTTTCCAAAATACACTCGTCAAAGAATACATTACATATTAATATTAAAATATTTTTCAGGATTAAATATCATGTGTTCACAATAATGTCCTCTGCGTGCGAACTCTATCTAAATTTCTTTAAATGGACAATATACAGTGTTAATTTCAAGCGACCTCCCAGGTAAGTATGGTCCTGTTTTCATTAAATTTTAGGCAGCATCGCGTTCATTGGTCAAAATATTGTACACATATTTTCGTATCGGTGATCAATGAACCGATGTATGCAATTTTTAGCCATAAGTTGTTTATAATTGTTTGCCTAGCTTGTAGTTTTTTAGATTTTAGAAATGTATTATAAGTTTGTACAGCGCCCTTGAGGTGATTTTTCACAAAAACGGCGCTATATAAATCATCCAAATATTATTATTATTATTATTATTTCATGTTAAATAAATAAAAGTAATGTAAATATACTAATACTAGCTGGGGTACCCGGCTTTCCTCAGGACAACGTTCGAGAGTGTTCTGGAATGTACCGCAATGATGTTCCCGATTCCCTGTTCTCGAACATTCCAGAATGTTCTGGGATGCTTTGGAATGTTTTGAAATGCTCTCGAATGTTCTGGACCGTTCTACGAATTTTTCAAGGGCGAAACTTCCAGCCCTAGCTGGGGTACCCGGCTTTCCTCAGGACAACGTTCGAGAGTGTTCTGGAATGTACCGCAATGATGTTCCCGATTCCCTGTTCTCGAACATTCCAGAATGTTCTGGGATGCTTTGGAATGTTTTGAAATGCTCTCGAATGTTCTGGACCGTTCTACGAATTTTTCAAGGGCGAAACTTCCAGCCCTAGCTGGGGTACCCGGCTTTCCTCAGGACAACGTTCGAGAGTGTTCTGGAATGTACCGCAATGATGTTCCCGATTCTCTGTTCTCGAACATTCCAGAATGTTCTGGGATGCTTTGGAATGTTTTGAAATGCTCTCGAATGTTCTGGACTGTTCTACGAATTTTTCAAGGGCGAAACTTCCAGCCCTTACATCTTCAAAAGTACGCCCTTCAGGTAAAAACGGGAAACTTCTTCATAGATGTAGGATAAAGGGTTACCACACTACCACACATGTACTCCCTTGATCGTACCGGGACTCGTTTCTGAGTTTTAGCGGAACGCACACTTTTATACACTTTCTTTTATAATATATATAACTAACTAATATATATTGATCATTCAAATTAACTAAAATTTAAAATGAGGCTACGGAAAACAAAATGTAAACTGAACTAATATATAAATTTAATTGTCTATTTGTGGCTTTGTATCGGGAGCGAGCGTGGATTTGATTTGTATACAAATTTACAGTTTTATTCTTAAATTCGTGAAATTTTGCACACTTGGCTTTTAACGCACGAGGAAGGTCACTGTTTACATGAGATTTCGAAAAACCACCCTCATCCTCTTTATTTTGATCCTCTTTTTCATCCTCTTTTTTTTGTTTTTTTTTTTAATGAAATTTTGCACATTTGACGTTCAAAAGGAGAGGTAAATTATTGTCTAAAACTGATTTGTAAACATTGCATAAAGACCGGGCAAAGCCGGGGGATTCAGCTGATAATCAATAAATGTTTTCAAAAATATAACATTACTTAATATGATGTTCTCAAGAGTGTCTTCACGGGGGACTCCATCCAGGATATCATAGTGGTATAGTCTGTGCCACCGAAATAGTGCACTCGTCCATACATAAAGATTCCTAAAGCGCTGCAATACCTCGGGATTAAAACAATCGCATTATTTCCCAAAATAAATCGGATATAACTCGATAATCGATAAGATACCACGTAAGAGTTTGACTTCCGAAAGTAATTTGTAATTAATTATTTGTGTTTGTTTTTAAGTGCCATTATGCCCTGTACAAGTTTGTTAACTCCAATACAATTCCAACAGGTTTTCAACTCATTTGGTAGGTAATTTTGGTCCATCGTAGACTTGTTTGGAGAAGGTAATAAAAGTTTATTACATTCGATAAGTATTATGTAGATGGATATAGATTTAACTAGGTTGGCCATAGCTTCACAAAAGCTCACCTTCTTCTTTTTAGGAGGTTCATCGATTAGAAAAAGGTTGCTTTCATGTTTGTCTATTGGACTGTGAAAAAAAAACTATACCAGGAAATGAACCTTTTGAAAATAAGAACATTGTATGAATATAACATATGCCTTTTAATCTACAAAATACAAAATGGACTTGTACACACACACAGCATTTATAAAAACGTCACAATTACACGAACATTATACTAAACAACATAATAAATTGTACACAAATACTGTCAAAGATTGAAAGTGGCAAGAGAAGCATTGGCCACGGTGGCGTACACATATATAATCTCCTCCCAGATAACCTAAAAATGGAAAAGAATATAAATACCTTTAAAAAAAACTGTTTAAACTTAAATTGTTAGAAAAAATTAAAAATATTACTACTATACTATACACTACTTTATATATATACTCGTACTACTACTTAAGTTAAGAAAGCGAAATATTATATTTCTTTTAACTTAACATAAATTAAAAATTAAAAAAATATGTCGAAGGCAGTATTGGTATCTCCAATAGTGTGAGATTATAGTAGGGAGTGAATGTAATGGGGAAAAGGAAGGTTGGTCTGTAACCGGGCTATTCAGATTCAGTCACTAAATTATGTTTAAGCCTTAGACATCCAAATTCAATAGACCAGTGGATACAGATAAGGGGTAAAACCAAACTATGGGGGGCGAAGAGGGGAAAGATACTGTGATTCGTTAAAAAATCAATCTGACAGTATATAGGCATCTCGCATTATAATATCACCATTTAGTTCTTAAAAGCAAAATCTGCTTTGAATGAATAGACCTTTTTACATGGGACGCGAATTGCTTGCCACGTTAATAACATATGCGCGAAGGACAAATGCTTGCCCCAAAAAGGTTCGCTAATATTCACATAGCAATATTTTGTTGCCGTGTTTAGTTAAGACACTTTTACAAATGTTTCATAATTTACTTACCCCTGTAACCTGCGACGAGCTCACTAGAGAAACGCCCACATTCGCTATGTTCTAGGTAGGTCTATAGCACAAGCTCTCATATTTTGCCGTGTTATTTCGTAAAATGTATGATGTTACCTCTGCGCTGGTCAAGACAAGAATGATGACATCACATTTTTTTGATTCAAGCGAGGCTCTCGTAAAGCCCAGCTGGGTCCAAGGAGGAGCTTCAGCTGGCTCCATGGGGAGGGGGAAATAATACGCTTTTATCACTTAGGGCAGGTCCAGATATATTCATATGTCCGTGGTTTAAGCCATTTTAAGGAAGGTTATTTTCTAAATGTTTGGACCTTACCAAGGTTTACAATTTGGGAGGCGGGAATGGGTACCGCCGCCCCGGGAACCTTTATTGGATAACCAACACCTCTGCCATAGGTCACCCCAAGTGGTTCGCTACGTTTGGTGATTTAGCAGGGGTGCCCGGGTTCATGGGGTGCGGTTTGTCTAGGTCTTGGAGGCGGATGACCGGGACACACTGAACCCCAGATTCCTACCCACCCCTTAAACCCTTTTCCTTCCCAGAACTCTCCTCTCCTTCTTTTCCTTAAAAAAACCCTCTACACAGCATCCCCAAAGATGACATAGGCCCTGAGGGAAATTATTTTCTTCAGGGCCTCCTGTGTGGAGCTCATGTAAAAAAAAAAAAAAAGGTGGTATTCATGATTATTAACCCTTCAGGCCTCGGGCCTAGTTTGTTGAAGGTCAATATATTTCAGCTTCGCAAGAATATCCAAATAAATGGAATATTTCCGAACGCATCCGAAAACTAAAAGCTGTTTTTGAAAGGTGATGAAATACGCTTTCAAATTTTATAATTAGAAAGTAACATATAAATTATAAATTTTTTAAAATGCAAAATCTATCGTTTTTTCTAAATAAAATTACTAATAATGAAAAAAGAAACTCACATTTTATTAAACAAATGCATATTTTATTATAAACGTTATCGTCAACACACTTTTTTTATCATTTCGTGTACAAATTATTTATAAAAAATTCCCAATGTTTCATAAGTTTTTTGAAATTGCGATCCGAAACTTTAAGTTCATAAAGCTGTACATTTTAATTATTTAGTGGCTAACTTTTAGATTTGAGTATAAAGCGTGGTGTTTTCTCTTTCTTACATCGTTTAGATCATGTTTCTAACTATGACAGGAAGGGAGTCACGACGATATCTGTGAGACCTATTTGACTTGTTCCGAAAAGCTGATAAATTATCATGTCTTCCATTTTGACATAGAATTATTTTTTTTGGGTGGCCTCTCTAGGTAGTCTAATATCATAGCCTGAGAAGGTATTATAACTTTTTACTGTGGGCCTCAAAGATAGTAAAAAAGAATGAATTAAGTCGTTTGAAATTTTTAATGACGCCTCTTATTTTTGATATTAAAAAAATGTCAAAGAAATTCAAAAAAACATATTTCTCCACATTAAAAATGACAAACGTAGCAGCGACAATCCAAAATAATCTTTGATACAACGGTTTTATGACTCGGACTGACAAAATTACTATCATAACTAGTGAAAAGGACAATGTTTTTTTGTTGTTAAAAAGACGAACTCTCCCGGATAATAATATTAATAATAACTAGCAGTTAAAAACCCGCTCCGCAGGTTTTTGCTGCATAGGCCCTGCGGGCAGCTTCTACATTCGGCTTTAGTGTAGGTAACCATTTTATAAATCCGATAAAAACTGGTTCCAAAAATAGCCAGTTCTTCGGATCCACTGTGATCCAGTGACAGCTAGTCGCTGAGTTAAAGTAACCGTGAGTGGCAATGACGCCATATGTAATGTCTCCATATCCGGATATAACCTTAAATTCTATAATCCGTAATAATACCTAGGGGAAAAACGTCCACATGCGAGTTGCTGGCGGAAGTAGCGTCATCTTGTGTCGAATTCTTGAATTAGAAACCGAGTTATAGCAGTAGCTTTGTGTGAAATTCCACGTACACAGATGTTATTTGTGGCGCGGCGCGTATGGTTGGCGTCCGAGATGCACTCGTAGCTTGGTTCTGAAACGCAGACGCTAAAAACGAAGCTAGCAGTTCACAATGGAGTGCTAGTACCTACCCTTATTTATCGCATTGAGACATGGAACTGGTAGAGAAAAGATTAAAGGTTTTTTCTACATTAACTCCACACAGGAAAATAATTTCCCGAGGGAAAGGAAGAAGTGAAGCTGGGTCCTGAAGAGAATCATGTTATGGAGGGAGGAAACACAGGGGTCGGAAAATCATTCCTCAGCCGAGCTGTTAAACTCAAGAATGACTCGTAGAAGTGGCAAATGTCAACTGTGTACAAATTTTTCTTCATTTGTTTCTTCAAAATTATTGACTGTTTAATCCATTTACCTACATTATTACTACAACTCATCACATTCAATATACCTTCCCGTAGACTAATAATAATAAAGACCTGCTTTTCCTCAATCAGCACTCGACTAACTATGGTTATAACTCACCACTGTCCAGAATGGGTAGAATGGTCAACTCACGTCAAGGCATTGATTTTTTGGTGTACCTAAGCTTAAATGATTTCTGTTGCTCTTTAAACAATTGAAGATATTTCATATTTACCCTAATTTCTCTGTTTCATGAACCATCCTCATCCTTACAATGTTCATTTCTAAATTTCGTGATACTTTGTTGTAAATTGGACGTAAGTCCGTTAATAAATAAAAATAAATGTTGGGCGCGCGTTTGGGACATTTCCCGACTAGGCACCGGTGGTAAAGGAATCATTGACTCTTCTTGACAGAGCATCTTCCATGAAATACCGGTAAAACAAGGACAGCATTCCCACCTGACGCCTGTGCTGTAAAGATTGCAATCAGTTTGTTAAGAAAGGAGAATCTATCAAACGGATCGCCCGTTTCTGCAGAGTCGAGAAAAGAAGATTAAATACTGTAGAAATTCCTGAGGCGCACGAGTGGTAAAACCATAGACATGTGAATATATATAGACCTGCCCTAAGTGATAAAAGCGTATTATTTCCCCCTCCCCATACCGGTTCCTTGGAACCGGCTGGGCTTACGAGAGCCTCGCCTGAATCTAAAAAATTTGACGTCATCATTCTTGTCCAGACCAGCGTCGAGCTCGCATCGTACATTTTACGAAATAACACGGCAAAGATGCTAGCTTGTGCTATACATTACACCCTAAAATATGTCGATCACAACGAATGTGGGCGGTTCTCCAGTGTGCTCGTCGCTGGTTACAGGGGGTAAGTAAATTATGAAACATTTGTAAAAGTGTCTTAACTAAATACGGCAACAAAATATTCGTATGTGAAAAGATGCGAACTTTGCTTTGCCGTATTTGGACTTCGCAAATATGTCAATAACGTGGCGAGCAATTCGCGCTCCCACGTAAAAAGATCTATTCATTCAAAAGCAGATTTTATTTTTAAGAACTAAATGGTGATATTATAATGCGAGATGCCTATATACTGTCAGATTGATTTTTTAACGAATCACAGTCATCTTCCCCCTCTTCGTACCGCCATAGTTGATTTTTTCCCTCATCTGTATGTTCTCGTCTATTAAATTTGGATGTCTGTGGGTAAAACCATGTATGATCGTTGAGAAATGTTGAGATCCGCAAATACTGCAATGAGTAAGTAAGCAATGGGACACTCAATGGTTTGGGCATATAGAGCGAATGAACAATGAAAAGAGTATATATGACGTAAATTGAAAAGAACTTGGGAATGCCCGAGGAAAACATGGAACGATCGAGTGAATCAATCACTTGAGTCGGGACATGCCAAGAGTCAGAATAAAAGAATTATGTATGAATGTGAATGAGGCAAGGAATGTATGGCAAGACCGAGTTGTTTGGCAGTCCGTTCTCCCTGCCATCTGCCTACACCTGCGGGGAAACGACATGATCGTTAGTTCTTCTTCTTCTTTGTGTGGCCTGTCCATTCAACGTACGTTGGCTATCATGTTGGCTAGACTTTATTTACTGCGGCCCGGAACAGCTCTAGAGTGTACTGGCCAAACCACTGTCTCAGGTTTTTCAGTCAAGAGGTTCTCCTGCTTCCAGGGCCCCGTTTTCGGGCAATCTTTTTCCTGCATTATGAGATGCAAGATCTCGTGCTTCTCTGGATGTCTCATCACATGTCCAAAATATTGAAGTTTTCGGATTTTTATAGTTTTAATAACTTCTTTTTCTTTATTCATCCGTACCATAACATCGTCATTCGTAACCCTGTGAATCCAGCTTATTTTAAGTATTCTTCTTTAGATCCACATTTGGTTAGGTAATAAACAAATTGATGTAATGAAGATTTGTCTTAAACAATCATTTTAACATTCCCGGGTTACGAATAACCCGACAATATTTGAAAATCTCCTTCTACCACCACAGCCGAAAATGTTGCTTGAGCCGTTATGGAGGACTTAGCAGGCCGTGGAATCGACCACGGGGACCTGTCAAATAAAAACCCAAATATAAATTTGGGACTCTTGTGCGGTACTTATTCACTTAAGCCTCGATGACATTGAGCGGGTTTTCAAGCTACAAGCTGGTGAATTCACTATCTGCTAGTAAACTCGCTCAGTGTAATCGTATTACTAGCTAACTATCAGATTGTGAACAACCCACAAAAAAAGTTGAAAGGGTTTCAACATTGCTCGATACTCGCTAGCGTGTACGGCGGATGGCAAGATGGCGGCCCTCGAACAGCTGATTTCGTAACTAAACTACTGCTTGATCTGGATTATTAGTTGTACAATTTGTTAAGTAACGGCAAATAGCTAGTGAGATAACTGCGAATATCTCAGTTTTCTACAAAATTTCGTCAGAATTCGACGCGTTTCCGCGGGAATCATTATTTTAGCTTAGCTTTTCGCTAGTTAGTTCGCTACTGAGCGAGTGGATCGTTTTATGTGTCATCATTACAATCGCACTCGCCGATTTGCCCGCTTTTAAACTTACCGGCTAGTAGCTTGTAAACTCGCTCAATGTAACCGAGGCTTTAAAAAACTAAGACTACCTTCTTAAGATTTCAGTTCTTAACATGTTGGAACATCCAGTTTTCTCATAACATAAGAGAGAAAACGAATAACTAGTTTTCAGCAGCCGGTTTTTTCGCTCTCCTTGACATATAATCAATATGACCAACACTGTGAACAAATTGTTTTTACACTGTGAAAATTGCACTCAACAATTACTATTTTGTTTGTAGTTTTAAAACTTTTAATGACGAACAACATCATCCATTTTATACCAGGTCACACCTGGTGCAGAGTTCACCTGCCTTTATAAAATCCTTAATGTATTCGTGAAACAAACAAAAAGTCGTAAGAAACGATGGTTAAAGAATTGAAAGAGGGTTTGTAACATATTCAGGCTGCGGTATAAAGGTTCAAAGAGGACAATATTACTGAAGATGGTTTGAAATGAAGATATGTAAAAAGAGGAAGGTAAAAATGTAATATATATAAAAAATATATATTTTAATTAACCCCCCAGGCTAATTTGTTCGGTTTTCGGAACAAATCATATGAGTCTCGTAGATCGTCGAAATTTTTGTGTCTTCCTTACTTATAATCAATAGTCAGAAATATGATCTAAACGGTTTTAGACAGAGAAAACACCACGATTTATATTCAAATTTAAAAACTAACCCGAAATTTAATTTAAATGTACCCCTTTACAAAGTTTCCCGCCGCAATTTGAAAAAAATTATAAAACTTTGGAATTTTTTATTAATTATTTTTACATGAAATTTCAAAAATTGAGTTGACCATAACGCATATAATACGTATGCCGAATAAAATATTTGTGTTATTATTTTTTTAATTAAACTTCTTTACCGACCTAGTGAATGCGTTACGAAAAGTGGTGATTGTTACGAAAAATGTCATGCGAACGGTAATCGATGCGAACGGTGATCGATTTTGGTCGGACCTTTACGCACGCTTGACTTGGGGAGTGATATCTAAGGATAAGGATGGTCACCCCAAGGTCGTAGATCACCCCAAGGTCGTAGGTCACCCCATGGTCATATTTCACCCCAATGTCATGTCACCCTTAGGTCATAGGTCACCCCGTTCGCTACGTTTGGTAACTTAGCAGGGATACCTGGATAAGGATGGTCACCCCAAGGTCGTAGATCACCCCAAGGTCGTAGGTCACCCCATGGTCATATTTCACCCCAATGTCATATGTCACCCTTAGGTCATAGGTCACCCCGTTCGCTACGTTTGGTAACTTTGCAGGGATACCTGGGTTCATGGGGCGAGGTTTGTCTTGTGGTTTTACTTCAGTCGTGTGGTCTAAAGCACACTCGTTTTTTTTTCGTTGTGAGTAATAACAAGAAGTGAATTTTAAAACCTTTTTATTTTGCATTGAAAATTTCTATATTTCAAAAATTAAATGTTTATTAAAAAATACTGAGGGTAATTCACACCTGGCGGGTGCAGCGAGCGAAAGCTCCATCGCGAACGGATGCCACGCTGAGACTAAGCGTCACAGAGAGTGCAGGAGGGTGGGCATTTGGCGTGGGGGTATAATTTCTTTTAGAGCTTAACTAAAAAGCGTTCAAGGGAAGAATGTTATACATATATGTCGATAGAAATTTAGAATGCTGGGGGTCTTCGTGGTGATAATTTTTTTTTTTTTTTTTAATTTGAGTACCGCTCAGGAATCCCAAATTTCTTGTTCCAATGGGACTACGGCATTCCCAATTGAGGTATGTTTGAGACTGAAGACAGTGTACAAGGAAAAGAAAGGAGAAAGGGAAGATGTAGAGGGAGATAGGGAACTGCTGCTACAATGTTTCACTCCTCGTTTATTGCAATTGCATAATACAAAATGAAGGCTCTTCAACATGAATGTAGACAAACTTCAGGCAGCTTTCAAATATAGTTTACAGAATAATGTTCCCGCATACCACAACACCTTTGGTGGCTTAAGTGCTCTGAACGGATTCAATTCAAACTGCGCTGAACGGAAGCAACACTTGGTGGAACTATTGCACATTTCAAACAGTATTAACACATGAGGCTTCGGTCGCATCTTCATCAAACTTAGTAGATTAACAGAATCCACCTACACGTAATCACAACACAGAGTTCATTGTAGGATGTTGTAGTCGCAGATATATTGACTGTGATTCAATGGACTGGAATCAATATATATTATAAAAGAAAGTGTACAATGTGCGTGCCGCTGAAAATCAGAAACGAGTCCCGGTACGATCAAGGAAGTTACATGGTGTGGTAGCCCACTATCCCCGATTAGGGTTGCCATACGTCCGGAATTTTCCGGACAAGTCCGGAAATATGGGTCTTTGTCCGGAATGCGGGGAGAATTCTATACAGTCCGGAATTTCTACAATTAAGAGGAGATGAATATAAAAAATGAAATAAATCAAATTATTTTTATCTAGATATTTTTACACAATACCCAAAAAATACAAATAAGGTTTATTATATGTAAGACAATTTGTCTAATGGTTGTACTTCTTTATTGGTAATGACAAAACAAATCATGTAGTGCTCTGTTAACAAAGAAACTACATTTGAAGTTTATTTGTCGATCTTAAAAACATTATAACACTTTAACACTTATTTTTCTGATATCTTGATTACTTGAATCTCTGCTACATAGCTCGTCAAAAACAATAATAATGTGTTTGTATGTCACCATGACAACACATCAATGAATGACATTTGAAAAGTAATTCATCATTCGAATACGAAGGAATCCCTATGCATTCCTAGGTAGGTATTCCTTTACACTATAAAAGGAATACCTACAACTTTCCAAATCCTTATTTCAAAGTCGCCCCCCCCCCCTCACTCCCCGACGCGGGTTTTGACATGCCACGATGCATAACGACATTCATATTATATTTACAAGAAAGTCCGGAATTTTTATCAAATGTCAGGCATTTTCTCCGGGATTTTGATTTTTTGATCTGGGAACCCTATCCCCGATCCATGGGCAATTAAAAATATTACAATTTTAAACAGGAACATAGATAAAGTTTTTAAAGTCGCTTGGAATTTTTTTTATTGTGTAAACTCTAATTACCGAAACTATACACGAAACTATAAAAAAATACAATTGGGGTATGTTGTGAGGCTGAAGTTAAGTGGGGAGGGGAAAGATATGGGTAGGAAAAAGGTGGGGAAGTGCCTGGCTATTCAGATCTACTCACCAAACACGGCTAAAGTCATTTCAAGCATCGTTTCAATTCTGAATGGCGATCTTACGCCAGGGCAATCTTCCACTCTGGAGTGCGGCGCAAATTAATAAATTGTGAGAACACAAATCAAGTAAATTAAATTTCTTTGCGTTCGCCGTGATTTTGAACGATTTAATTAGGCAAACTTATTATGAAAGTTATTGTTATATAACTTTTTTAAGTCTCATATAAAAAAAATTTAAAAATTTGCAAATCTTGACAAACATTTTTTCAAATGCTAAATGTTGATTCATAGAATTATTATACAATTATCAGGGGATCTGTCGTTAATGTTCATGATAATAAAAAGCGTAGTATTCTCTCTTTTAAACACTGTATCTCACCCTAATACAAAATGAGATAGCAAGAATTTTACGGGTCTGTATCAGGCTGAGAGAAATTTCTCGCAAAATTGCTCTAGGGGTTAAGGCTCTGCAACCGGGATCGAAAAGAAGAAGATGGAGAGATACGAAATTACGAATGAGAGCGCTAGCATTTACAGCGACGAAATCGATGTGAAAATTGCGAAAATGTTTAATAAAACACGACTCGTTTAAAATAGAGCAAACATCTCGCGGGCATTATCTTAAACAGCATTTAAAGAAACACTGTGAATTTTTTCATACAACTAACTTGTAAAATAACTGAAATAAACGTGTTAATAATAATTTTTGGAGCATACTTTGCTATTTTTTTTTCTATCGAGGGAATTTTATATAATTTGCGTTTCGGCGCGGGCAAAGTCTAGATATTATCTTCAAGAATAACATATATTTTTTTAAGAGCTTGAAAACTTACCGTGTTTAAGGGAAATATGTAATAAATCGGTAGAAATCCGGGTTGTGGGCCCTTAAAGAATGTGATGTTCACCAAACATAGCACAAATTCATAAGAAATTACACGGATGTTATTTATAAATCTTTCTTATTGAATAAAATCTGTAGAATCAAAGGCAGCAAGCAACACAGGATAAAAATAAGCAAAATGGTGCAATTTTTCAACTATGCATGCTGCATGGTATTCAGACTTCCCTGACGCAGTGCCTCCTCTATGTTCACGGAAGGGCGAGTTCCTGGATTTGCAGCCCTAATGAGGACAAGGGTGGCAGAAACGTGGGAAAGGATCAATAACTTCACAAATGTCCTCATCATGGAATCCCGTCGGAGTTTAGCTTAGAATATCGAAGCTATTTGAAGAAAGACATTGGCTCCAAGCTCCAACTAATATTCAATCTGATGGATTAATTGCAATAGCAATAAAGGAGTGGTAAATCGATGATTTTTCCTTATTTACATTGGTTATTTATTACTTCTCTTAGCATACAATGAATGTAAATGTAAATTATAGCAATATATGTTGGTGTATGTGTATATGAATAATGTTTAAAAGCACGTACATAATACATTATTATACAGAGTGTGACAGCATGTACCCGAAGGATTTTAACCATATTTCTGAGCATATTTGGAATTTAAATTTTTAAAAAACAGAGTGAAATTCACACGCGGTGGAAGTAAATCTTCATAAAACTAAAGTAGACAAGAGTGGGGAGGCTCCGAAGCATCGCACAAAGAGGAGACCGATTATACTATCTCATTCTCTCGCAGGCTAAATCCTATAGATGTATGTGTTTATCTCTTTTTAGTGTCGCTATTTTTGGTTTCATCGTGTTTAAAATCACAATGGTGCTGAAGAATGTTCACTTCAAAATAGAGTGCATTTCACACGCGGTAGAAGTGAAACCTTTAGAAAATTAAAGTAGATAAGTGTGGGGTGGTCGCGAAGCTTTCGCACAAAGAGGAGACCGATTATACTATTTCATTCTCTGGCAGGCTAAATCCAATAAATGTATGTACTTGTCACCGAGTTTCAAATCACAACGGTGCTAAAGAAGTTTTCACTTCAGAAACGTGCATGTCATGTTGCTGACCGATGATATATTTTTTTCAATTAAAAACAAAAACAATATGTTTCTATCCTTCGTAGTTCCAGGGAGACGGCGCGCGGCGCAAGTGACGTCATTATTTCAGTATCCATATATCTAATCTTTTTAAAACGATCGTCGATGACGTTATGTGGACCTCTCCCCCTGGACTACTTTAAGCCGCTGAATCCCGAATTGCTACCAATTTCTTACGTATCTCTTTTAAACATTTAAAGTTCTTAATTTTTTTTTTTTTTTTCATGTGTGGTAAAACAATGTATGATCGTGTGAGAAATGTGGATATCCGCAAAGAATGTAAGGCTGATGTAAGCATAATGAGTAAGATTAAGAAAGGGACCCTCAGATGGTTTGGGCATGTAGAGCGAATGAACGAAGGAAGTAGTGTAAGAAGAATATACGACGCGAATGTGAATGGTAGAAGAAGTCGGGGACGCCCGAGGAAGACATGGCACGATCAAGTGAATCAGATACTTGAGTCGGGTCATGTCAAAAGTCAGAATAATAGAAGAGAATGTATGAGACGATGTATGAACGTGAGTGAGGCAAAGAGTGTGTGCCAAGACCGAGTTGTTTGGCGGTCCGTCCTCTCTGCCTACCCCTGCGGGGAAACGGCGTGATGGTTAGTTAGTTTTTTTTTAAAGCTCTTAAATATATGTTATTTTTGAAGATAATATCTGTACATTCCCCACGCCGAAACGCAAATTATATAAAATTCCCTCAATAGAAAAAAATCGTAAAGTATGCTTCGACAATTATTATAAACGCATTTTTTCATCTATTTTAGAAGTTATATGTATGAAAAAATTCATAGCGTTTCTTTAAATGCTATTTTAGATGTTCCCCATGAGATTTTTGCTCTTTTTTAAACGAGTCGTGTTTTATTAAATATTTTCACAATTTTCGCTTAAATTTTATCGTTTTAAATATTAGCGCACTCTCTCTTACATCGTATTTACATATCTCTTCATCTTCTTAAGAAGCTGTTTCTTCTACATTTCTTTCATCTGCAATAAAAATACCACAATAATACAATTATTCATATAAATAGTGCGCTTCTATAGGTTACCATGTGTTACATCTGCTCTTTCAGCGCGTGTTCCAAGTTCCTTAGCTTTAAGAAAAGCAGGTGGTAATAATAACGTATAGGTAAAGGTAGTAGCGGTTATGACGTCACCGGGTCCAGATGTTTTGGCCTCTTCATCTTCGGCCTTTTGATTCGTTTATTCAAACCTTATAGGTAGGTACATTATACACGCTGTTCGGAAACTCGTGGTACAAACGGGAAACTGGTGAATCTCAATTTGGGAACCATTTATTTGATAACCAACACGTCTGCTATATGTTGCCTCAAGTGGTTAGCTACGTTTAGTTGACTAAACTGGGGTGCCAGAAATCATGGGGTGAGGTTTGTCCGGGTCTTGGCGGTGAAGCCCTCTGCGCACCAGCTGCTTGGCAGGCCGAATTGTTAGACACTGGTTGAGGGAAACCTTTTGACCTCTTCAGTAGAACTCATTCGGAACATCGCCTAGCGCCGCAGTGGGAGGGATGGATTCATTCACTTCACTCCTAGAGACAGTGACTTTCAAATTCATATCCACCCCTCATGCCTTCTTCCTTCCCAGAACTTCCTTTCCTTCCTTTCTTCAAAAGACCCTCCACACAGCATCCCCAAAGATGGCGTAGGGTCCTGGAGAAAATCATTTTCCTCCGGTCCGTGGAGGAATTATTGTAAAAAAACTCAATTCTTAAAATTATTTTTTTGCCAAATAACGGGTTAAAAAACATATGAAGCAATATCTTTGTTCCAACGCTTTTTGAAAGACATTAAAAAACTGATATTGACTCCTCAATTACCGATTTTTTTTTTCTTTACATTTGACCCAAAATTTTCAACTTTGGATTCAATTTACTCGAAAACGAAAGCTCAAAACCAAAAATAGTTATACTTGAAAATTGAGATTTTGTAGACGTTAGTACGACGAATTTCCGGACATAGTGTTCATATTTTCTCAGTTTTGTAACAGGTGCTGAATACGGTTTTTTAAATTCAGGTCTGTCTTGTTCTGAAGGATATTCTTGAGGATTTTGCGCGTAATATTGTAAAGGTATTTTCGCAATGTCTTGCGACAGATGGATAGCGGTTTTAACATCATACATAACAATCAGTAGATAAACTTCGTGGAAGAGGTGTAAGCTCTTCGGCTATGAACCCAAAGATCCATTTTCCCTAACTAACTAACTAACCATCTCGCCGTTTTCAGCAGGGGTAGACAGAGAGACAAATAGCTCGGTCGTGGCACACACTCTTTCCCTCATACGCATACTCTTCTATTATTTTGACTCATACATACTCTTCTATTATTCTGACTTTTGACATAGCCCGACTCAAATATCTGATTCATTCAGTTGTGCCATGTCTTCCTCGGGCGTCCCTGACGTCTTCTTCCATTCACATTTGTGTCATATATTCTCCTTACATGCCTTTCTTCGTTCATTCGCTCTGAATGCCCAAACCTACTCATTACGCTTTCATTTGTCTTGCAATATTTGCATTCATACCTGCTTTTACAACATAAACGCCTAAGGGATCTCATTTCTACAGCATTCAGTCTACTTTAGTCCTTCCTCTGACAATTACTTGCCTCGCTACCATATGGCATCAGTACCAGCACACCATTGTGGACTGCTAGCTTTGCTTCTTTGGACAGTTTTTTGTTAGCGCCAACGGCATTCAGTCCTCCATTAATGGAGTTACCTGCATTTATCCTACTTTCAATATCTCTGGTTTTAAAATTATTTTTTTATCTAAGCGACTATATGAAATAATTCTGTAAGTATACAAAATATAATGGTTATGCTAGGTAAAGATATTGTATTTCTTAGTCCTCCTCACTAGGGGTTCCTGTGCCGAGGCGAACTAAAATTAATTATAGTTTATTTGTCATCTATCTCGTTTTTAGTGTTTTCGTTGACCTCTTTTAGCCATGTTTTTATTCTTGATTTGTACTCATTAATTTTTTTTAATAATTTTATGTCTTGGGGAAGAATATTATGGAGTTTATTTGCAAAATACGTGTAGTTTCTTTGTCCGAAAATGGTTTTATAACTTGGAATGTTTTTTATGTCATTTATATTCGATCTAGTGTGATGGATACGCGGTCTAGTAGAGGATTCAGTATTTTTGAATAGCTTCAATAATATATTTTTGGCAAATATTCGTTGTACATTTCGTGCGTCAAATGTTTCCTTTTTGAATTGTATACACGTTGTGTATGTATTTAAGTGTAGTAGATCCCCATCCTATAATTCCATATTCAATTCGAGTATATGTTATTATTATTATTATTATTAATATAATAATATGTTATTCCATATCTTACGGTGGAATCTAACGGTTAACGGAAAGTAACGGTTCCATGACATTTGTTCCGCCGACAATTGGTCCCCGGCGTTCTTATAAACAACTAGCAGACCCGGCAACACGTTGCTATGGCTAACGAAACCATTATACCCAACGCCATCTGTTAAATCAAATCCACACCGCCCGTTTGTCAGTCCCCGCTGCCGCTTGGTCAGATATATTATGTATTTCAACCAAATGACACAAAATCTTAACAATTTATATACCTAAAAACCTTCCTTATGAACCACTCTATCTATTGGTGAAAACCGCATGAAAATCCGTTGCGTAGTTTAAAAGATTTAAGCGCACATATGTACACCGTAAGCGACTTCATTTTATACTCTCCTCTTTAATTCTGACCTCTTTAATTGAGTATTTTAATTTGAATTGCGTTTACAATCACAACATACCATTTATTGAGATCTTTTGCAGAGTTTCGGTGCGGTCGAAGTTCGGTTCGGTTTCGGCAGATTTTCTGCCGAAGCCGAAACTAGATTTTTTTTGCCGAAACCGAAACCGAACCTTCGATCGGTCACTAGTAATTTTTAACTTAATTAAAAAAATTGAATTTAATTTAATTTTTTTTTAGAAAAATGAAACAATACAACTTTGTATAAACCACTTATATAATGTGCAAATCCGACCGGTTTCGGAACAAACGTTCCGTCGTCAGGGAAAGCTTATACTAATTTTACAGTTTAGAACAATGTTTTATTATGGTAGAAAATACAAAGTTGTATTGTTTCATTTTTCTATAATGGATAACCACAAAGTAATAGCTACATTCAAAAATATACAATTTTTTTTATTAATCATTATTGAATTAAATTATCAATTTAATTCAGCTAATAAGTTAACACAACAGTTATTTATTCTGAGGCGGTACGAAGTTCGTCGGGTCAGCTAGTTATGTATAAATTATTCTCAATTGAGTTTCAATTGGTATAAACATTTTAAAATCGAAAACTTTCATCAAAAGTTTCATCTGCTAGTTAGTCTTAAGACAAGGTTGCCGTCATTGAACCCCTGGGCATGAACTCAGTAACCTTGCAAATATGCCACTAACCTACGATAATACTAAACTTGTTTATGTTGGCACTTAATAACGCCAATTACCTTTAATAACACTCCTGACTGCCTGTGTGCTATTGCAACTTGCAGTTGGTTCTCGGTTCTCACGCAAAATGCACACAAGTCCTTCCGTGTTTCAAAAGCATGATTGTAATTAAGGATATTAACATACTGGTTGCAATCTAGAAGACAACACATTATTATTTACAAAGCAATAGTTATACCCATGAACATTGTTGCTTTTATTACCTTATATTGTGTAATGAGTTTTTTTTACATTTGCTCCACACAAGAGACCATGTGGAATATATTTTTCCTTGGGGCCTTAGTTATCTTAGGGGATGATGTATGGAGAGCCTAATTTGGGAGGCGGGAATGGGTACCGCCGCCCCGGGAACCTTTATTGGATAACCAACACCTCTGCCATAGGTCACCCCAAGTGGTTCGCTACGTTTGGTGATTTAGCAGAGGTGCCCGGGTTCATGGGATGAGGTGTGTTTAGGTCTGATGACCAGGACACACTGAACCCCAGATTCCTACCCACCCCTTAAACACTTTTCCTTCCCAGAACCCTCCTCTCCTTCCTTTCCCTAAAAGACCCTCCACACAGCATCCCTAAAGATGACAAAGGCCCTCAGGGAAATTATTTGCCTCAGGGCCTCCTGTGTGGAGCTTAAGTAAAAAAAAAAAAAAAAAATTAAGGGAAGGAAGGAGAGGAAATTCTAGAAGGAAAAGAGTATGAGGGGTGGGTAGGAATTTGGGGGTCAGTGTGTCCATAAGTGACAGATAAATGAATCAATCCTTTCAACTGCGAGGCATGGCGATGTTCCGAGAGAGTCTCTCCCGACCCGGCCTGCCTCGTTGTTGGTGGCAGACGCATCCGCCAAACCTGACCCCATGAACCCGGGCACCCCTGCTAAGTCACCAAGCGTAGCGAACCACTTGGGGTGACTTATGGCGGAGTTGTTGGTTATCCAGTAAATGCTTTCCGGGGCGGTGGTACACATACCCGCTTCCCAAATTGTAAAGAAAGAGTATTTTTAAAGAGAAGGAGAGGAAGTTCTGAGAAAGCAAAATGTATGTTGGGGTGGGTAGGAATCTGGTGGTTTCCAGGAGTGATTCTTGCGTGGAAAATTTGCCTCCCATTGTTGGAACCATTTGTTGGATAACCAACACCCGTTCCATAGGTGCTTGCTTATAGGAGGAGGTTTGTCTAGGTCTTGGCGGTGGACGCTTTTGCTCACCTACTGCATAGCAGACCGGATCGGGAGAGGATAGGATAGATTCATACGTCCGTCACTCCTGGACACAATGACTCCCAGATTCCTCATCCGTTTTTCCTTCCTAAAACTTCCTTTCTTAAAAAAACCCTCCACACAGCATCCCCAAAGAGGAATTATTTTCCTCAGGGCCTCCAGGAGTGACAGACATATGAATCCGCCCCTGGCGATGCAAGATGACGGGTCAAGAGAGTTCGGCTGGAGAGGTTAGAGGCCTCCCTCAACCAGTCTCTCCCGATCTGGCCAGCCACACATTAGGTGGGCAGACGCATTCACCGCCAATATCTAGACAAATCTCACTTAAGCTGCTAAGTCACCAAACGTAGCTAACCACTTTAACTATAGTTATTTTTTACGAGTGCAATTGAAGTCATTGGTAAAAAATCTGAAATAATGCGCCTGGTTCAATTCCTCTCCTCGCCAAGCCCTCAATCATTGCACAGGCAACATCTTCCGCTTTTAATGATTGTAGTAGAGAATTTACAAATTTCAGGTTATTCGTAATTCAGGGATGTTTTTCTATCTTTAAAAAATGTCTGAAAGTCATATTACGTGTAACCACGGACATATGAATATATATGGACCTGTGCTAAGTGATAAAAACGTATTATTTCCCCCTCCACATGGCGCCGGCTGGAGCTTCTCCTTGGAACCGGCTCGCTCCATGGGGAGGGGATAGAGCCTCGCTTGAATCTAAAATGTGTGACGTCATCATTCTTGCCGTGAACAGCGAGAAGCTAACATCCATACATTTAACGAATTATAACGCCAAAACGGTAGCTTATGCTATACAATATATCTACATATCAATGTGCACATAGCGAATGTGGGCGGTTCTTCAGTGTGCTCGTCGCTGGTCACAGGGGTAAGTAAATTATGAAACATTTGTAAAAGTGTTTTAACTAAACACGGCAACAAAATATTGCTATGTGTATTGGGGCGAGTCTTTTTGAGGCGAGCATTTGGCCTTAGCAAATATGTTATTATCGTGGCAAGCAATTCGCGCTCCCATGTAAAAAGGTCTATTGATTCAAAGCAGATTTTGCTTTTAAGAACTAAATGGTGATATTGTAATGCGAGATGCCTATTTACTGTCAGATTGATTGTATAACGAATCACAGTCATCTTTCCCCTCTTCGCCCTCCATAGTTTGGTCTTACCCCTCATCTGTAACTTCTTGTCTATCCATTTGGATGTCTATGCGTGTAACTAATACGAATTCTTTTCTTTTTCGCAGGTAAGGGATATGTTTCAACTTCACACGGGAATTCGAATGCAAGCGTTCATTCGATCCTCTTACGCTATCTCTAAGAAAACGCGGTGTCAGGTAAGTTCCTACTAATAAAACTATAGTTGCTCCACATTTAGATAACTGCTCTACGATGTTATATTTGGCCAATGAAGGAAATTTGAACAAACTTAGAAGTTATACAGAACAGAGCTATAAGATGTATACTGGGGAAAGACAAATACGCAAGGGTTAATCGAATGAGAGAGGAGCTAAATTGGATTCGAATTAAAAGAGACTGCTATTTAATGTGTGAATTTTTTATGAACTCGTATAAGAAACTTTTTTTTTAAATATAATTTTATGGTTAACATTATCTATGACAGTTTCCATTGATTAAATTTTTTATTTCTTATAAAATTATTCACAAAATAAATAAAAACCACTTTTGCGATTAATATCGTGAACTCTAACTCCGTTTGCCAAGCGATTATTATGACTATAACCTAGGTAACACACTAAGAATATACACATTTTTGGCTTGTGTATCCTAGCAATATATTGGAATCGATGGCGGTCGGCTGGAGTAAGGCGTAAGATTGAACAGTGGATATAACAAAGGAGTGTGTTTGAATTTGAATGAAGCAATGAGTGTAGTTGCAAACAAATTCAGATCGCATTGTTTATCGTCTGTTGTTGGTTTTGAATCTTCACACGCGTTCACTAAGCGTATCGAGTGTCGTTCTGACATAGTGTGCCCTCATAAATATCAATTGACTATTACTAGAATAATCAATTGTTTATCTTAAATGTGCCGATGTAACAAGGGATTTGTTCCAAGAAAGTGTTGTGCGGTGTACCATCATATATATGCCCATAATTAATTAAGTTTATTTTGGGGTGGTTTACATTCATTTTTATCCTTTCTTTTTGCGAGGCTTCTATCTGGACCTCGTCATATTTGAGAATGCAGTGTCTATGGTCTTTTAAAGGAATGAATGAGTGATCATTGGTATTTAAGATTACCGTTTTAAAAAAAATCATTAACTCATTACACAGCTAGGTTGAATACAATAAAAAAGAAAACGTGTGTGCAGTTCACACGCGTAGGTAGAAGTGAAACCGTCAGATAACTAAACTTGGAGAGAATGAGACGAATGCAGAGTATCTGGAATGGGATAATTGTAGGGTTTACGCACCAGATTTAAATGTCCGGGTTTAATTTTCCCCACAGGAAAAACTAAACCCTTTCACACACTTCCCAAATGATCATCTGGTCAATCCACGTTATGCAATTGCACTATATGTATTATAATTACAAAACAATACAAGAACAACATGTCAACCTACCAGAGACCAGATGGGAAAATAATTCACCGAATCCAGATATTTTCATATCAGAGGGTTCGGCTCTGTGGAATTCCTAATTGAACCTATAAATCCTACTGATTCCTCAATATAAATATTTAAAAAATCTTTTGTAATCCTACATGTATTTAAAATTACCGATTTCTGCATTTTTATATATAAATTCTTTGACAAATCTAATACGCCTAAATTTTGAATCAGAGACCTAGGTATAATGCCAGTAGCCGAAATAACAAATGGTAATATTTTTATATTCCGAGAATGCCAAATTCTTTTAATCTCATTTCCTAAATCTGTGTATTTTCTAATTTTTTCAGAAACAGTTTTTTGAATATTACAGGAATTTGGAATAGCGACATCAATGATATAAGTTATTTTTTTAATTTTGTCATGTAAAACTATATCAGGTCTATTATGACTAATTATAATATTGTTACCAAGTTTAAAAATTATTTTACATTTTATTCTACGAAGCGCCGCACAACGACGAGGCCGATAGGCTACGAATCACCGCACAAAGAGATCACCGATTAGTCTATCTAATTCTCTCGCAGGATAAATCCTATAGATGCATGTGTTTGTCTCTATTTAGTGTCGATCGTTTCCGTTTCATCTAGTTTCAAATCATGGCGCAAAAGTTATTTAAATAATCTTTCTTGATGACCTTCATTGATGGGTATTGTGTATGTAAATCAAAGAAGCAAGACTCTATACTTATAGGTTTATTAAACAATATTTTAGCACCATGATTTACATTTATACAAAATTATTTGTCGAGAAGTGGGGAGCGAACACGAAGATATTCGCAGGCTGTTGGGGAGGGGAAAGCGGGACGGAGGAGCAGAAGAGGAGAGAGGTGGGGAAAGGGGACATTTGAGGGGAAGGGGAAGCGGAAGAGGATAGGGACGAATGGGAAAGGACATGCAGGGAGAAGCAATTTCTTTATTAGTGGCGTTTGGTGACTTAGCAGGGGTTCCGGGGTTCATGGGGTGAGATTTCTCCGGCGGATGCGTCTGCCCACCAGCTGCATGGCAGGCCGGATCGGGAGAGAATGGTTGAGGGAGTCCCTTTAACTTCTCCAGCCGTACTCTCTCGGAACATCGCCTTGCACCGCAGTGGGAAGGATGGATTCGTACGTCACTCCTGGACACACTGACCTCCATATTCCTACCCACCCCTAATACGCTTTTCCTTCCCAGAACTTATTCTCCTTCCCTATCATAAAAACATCCTCCACACAGCATCCCCAAAGATGACATAGGCCCTGAGTGGAATATTTTACTCAGGGCTTCCTGTGTAGAGCAATGTAAAAAAAAATGCGACGCTTGCCGGAGATTCGCTAGTAATTTATAAAATCTATGAAGGGCGGCCCATCTTATTATTATAATATCAATGGATACTAAAGATTCTACGAAATTCAAAGCATTTCGATTCGCCGCCAGATGTGTCAAGTACTTTGGAGAGCTTGGTTTTGAAGAGATTCGAGTTTGTCAAAGTGTTTAGGCCTGATCGACTATTTCCAAAACGTAAATAAAGGGGTGTCGATGATTACAATCTCAAGTACCCGCCCTGATGGGGGCGGCTGTAGAAATACTGGGTGAATGTGGAGCAATTATGTTTTTTTTGACGTCCTGTTTCACTAGAACATTTGGAATTATATTTGTCCGTAAATTTGTCTGTTACGTTACGGTTCAATACTGGGTGAATGTGAAACAATTATGTTTTATTGACGTCATGTTTTAACTCGACTATTTGACTTTTTATCTGTCTGTAAATTCGTTTGTTACGTTACGGTTCAATACCGGGTGAATGTGGAACAATTATGTTTTATTAACGTCCTGTTTTAACTCGACCATTCGGCATATTATCTGTCTGTAAGTTCGTCTATTACGTTACGGTTCAATACCGGGTTAATGTAGAACAATTATGTTTTATTAACGTCCTGTTTTAACTCGACCATTCGGCATATTATCTGTCTGTAAGTTCGTCTATTACGTTACGGTTCAATACTGGGTGAATGTGAAACAATTATGTTTTATTAACGTCCTGTTTTAACTCGACCATTCAGCATAATATCTGTCTGTAAGTTCGTCTTTTACGTTACGGTTGAATACTGGGTGAATGTGGAACATTTATGTTTTATTGACGTCCTGTTTTAACTTGACCATTTGGCATTTTATCTGTCCGTAAATTTGTCTGTTACGTTACGGTTCAATACTGGGTGAATGTGAAACAATTATCTTTTATTTACCGAGTCCTGTTTAAACTCGGCCATTTGACTTGTAGGCAGCTGTGGAAATACTGGGTGAATGTGGAACAATTTATTATGTTTTATTGACGTCCTGTTAAGTCGACCATTTGGCATTTTATCTGTCTGTAAATTTGTTTGTTACGTTCCAGTTCGGAATCAAGATGGCGGATGTATTGGATACTATCTAATTATGACGCCAGAGTTCGCACGATCGTGGTTCCTGTCAAATCGGAATGATCAATATTATGGTGCATGCCGGCCTGAAGAAAGTTATAAAAAATAATTGTCATTGAGATGTTGAAATTTCTTTCGATTTTCAATACAGCGTAATGATGCAATCATAAAAAATCATTTTTTTATTAAATCTTAAAAATCTAACTTTTACCTTTTACCACAATGATGTGATATAGTATATTTGCGGCAAGTTCCAAATTGGAAGATACTCTTAGTAACGCCCTGCTGTAAGACCACCATTCAGAATTGAAAGTTATTTGAAATGGCTTTAGACGTTTTTGGTGACCAGATGCCGAGCGATTCTCTATGTTTTGTGAGATCGAGATAGGTCTCGGGTGAGATCTCCTGTCAGATTTGTCTGATTTTCTTTGGCTGTTATTTGCTTTTTCTATGGGCCGATGTCAGAATTTCAGCTGTGAGTTGTCACGTTTTTTAGTTTAGGTCGTTTTAAACACGAATTCATGCAAGTATGCATGATTATTTATGCATTTAACAGCCTTAGAAAATCACACAAATCTGACAAGAGATCTCGCCCGTTATCTATCTGAATCTCACAAAAGATAGATAATCGCTCGGCTGAATAGTTAGGCACTTCCCCACCTTCCTCTCCCACATCTCCCTCGTCTCACTGGCTCCAAACGGGAGCAGCTAGGCCTCTTGTGAGGTATTATAAAAATTATTGAAAAAAATTTGGTGTCTAGATCTGAAAAGCCGGATACTTTCCCACCTTCCTCTACCCATCTCCTTTCCCTCCCAAATACCTTTAGCCTCACAACATACCCAATTGAAAATGCCATAATCTAGTCGTTCGGGAGTAGTTGGACTATTTTAAAAAATTATTTATATGCAGAAAAACCCATTGAGTTCGTTGTATAACGGCATGAATTGAAGCTCAGTGCAATGAAATATGCCCCAATCTTCAAGGGGTTGATTCTGCGTTCGTTTTGTCGAACTAATGAAAAAAAAACATTGTTTTCACCTTTGCAATCTGGGTTCATTCGCTTTTACAGACCGCCGCAACCCCGCAGTTAATTTTAGTTAACCCTGTAATAACGAGAAGATTAATATTAGTCAGTGAATAACATGGATTTAAAAAATATATATTTGTAACTAACTGACCATCACGCCGTTTCAGGCAGAGACGACGGACTGCCAAATAACTCAGTCTTGGCACATACTCTTTGCCTCATTCACATTCATACATCGTCTCAAAAACACTCTATTATATGATTCACTTGAGCGTGTCATGTCTTCCTCGGGCGTCCCTGACTTCTACAATAGATACAATATTCTCCTTACACTTCTTTCTTCATTCTACATGCCCAAACCATTTGAGGGTCCCTTTTTTAATCTTACTCATTAAGCTTACAGCCTTGCATTCTTTGCGGATCTTCTGCATTTCTCACACGATCATACATGGTTTTACCACACATACGTCTCAGGGATTTAATTTCTACAGTATTTATTTGATTCTCCTCTGCCAGTTCCATGCCTAATAACCATATTTCAGGGTAGGTACCAGCACTCCATTGTGGACTTTTACTTTTTAATTCGGAAAAATTCACCTTTTTATCATTTTAGACAATTACCGTGAAAATATTTTTTTTTACATAGCTCCACGCAGGAGACCCTGAGGAAACAAATCCTTCAGTACCTGTGTTATATTTGGGGATGCTGAGTAAATGGTTTTTTTAGGGAAAGGAAGGGGAGGAAGTTCTGAGAAGGAAAAAGGTAAGAGAGTATGTAATCTATATAATAAGTTCGTGTATCTAATTAAATATGCATGTAAAGTGGTAAAAAAACATCAATAATGGGTTTATAAAGTAAAGCTGTTTATACGTTTTTAGATTTTCACGGCCAAAAGTATTTCCGTTGTTTGTTTTTGGGGTGTTATGCCTTGTTGCGCTACCTCCTTCTTTAACCAACGTTTCGGACAGCGTTACAGTGTCCAAAACGTTGGATAAATAAGTTGGCAGCGCAACACGGCATAACACCCCAAAAACAAATAACGAAAATAAAGCTGTTTATATTTGCGTACATTTTTTAAATAATGTTAATAACAGAATGTAATATTCGTTTGTAATGTAAAATCTGAAAGAGTGTTTCATCTGCTTTCAAAAACTGTAATTAATTTTGGGGTATATTTAAATTCAGCGAATCTATTTGAAATTTAATGTCAAGCGGGAATATTTGATGACATATTTCTTAAATTAAAATATTGATTAAATGAAGACAATATTAGCGAAACTCAATCGAAAATGAGGAGACAGAAAAATCAGAAAAAAGATATTGGCACCTCTGGGACTCGAACCCAGGACCCTTTGCTTACATGGCAAGTGCTCTACAAACTGAGCTAAGGTGTCAATATCAAATTCGGTCACTTTTAACTGTATCATTCGACTAAGAACTACCAGCACTATCTTCATTTTCTTAACGCACACATTATTGGCTGCTATCTTTATATATGTTTATATATTTTTTATTATACATATTTTTTGTTGTTCAGACCGGTTACTAACATTTAACTTTGATAAATGTCAACGCATAAGTATGCCCCATTTAAAACTTTGTGTGAATTTAATAAATTACAAAAATATGTTCCTATATTACAACGGACAGCTGTTTCTCCCTCTGATCACTACCATCATGTATAATTGGTTTTAACACAAATCTTTACTAGCATGTCGGAAACACACAAACGTCACATCAACACGAGTACCCCATATTGACATGGGGTATTTTGTCAACACGAAAATAATACCCGATTTAAAATTCTACTGAATCAAAAGCTCCCCCAAGGGTTGGGGGTCGGGATTGCAACCACTAGCCCAAACAAAGGGGCGGTTGGGTGGGGGGGGGGGGGGGGGGGGGTGGTTAAGGTTCCACCCCGATGACTGAACCAGAGTGCCTTAATTGGAAATATACCGAATGCAATTTCCGCTATAGGCAACCTACCCACTACAGTTGATCAATTCTGCAACGGAGTATTTTTAATTCACTAGCTTCTGTCTAAATACAGCCTACCATTTGTATTAAAAATGTTGGGATTTATAGTTAACTAGGCTAACTAGAAATTTTAACAATATTAAGTGTATAAAACTGTTATATTTTGCATATGTTAGAAGTCAACTTGAATACAATTCTCCCGTCTGGAACCCATATTACAATATACATGTACAAGCTGTTGAAAGAATACAAAACAAATTATTACGTTTTCTTAATTTTAAAATGGGTATTCCAGCAATTATGTTGAACTACAATACTATTTTGAATGATATGAATATGCTCAAATTGTCAGACAGAAGAACTTTCACTGACTTGGTATTTCTGTATAAAATTCTAAATGATTTAGTTGACAGTCCGGTATTGCTCGAATTGATAAGCTTCCGGATTCCACTACGTAATACTAGAAGTCAGGATTTATTTCAGTGCAGTAATTCTGGAACTAACTACCATATGTATTCCTCTTTACCCAGAATACTAATGGAGGGAAACAATTATACCAAGTCAGTGGACATCTTCAATTTATCTTTAAACAAATATAAAATATTGTTACGAAGGCAGTTCAGTTATGTACAAAAAATACTCTATATTTCTTACTATTCATATGTAAAAGCCCCGAAAAAGGGCGTTAATAAATAAATAAATTTATTAATTAAGTGATGTAAATAAGTCAAGAGTCAAATAATGGAAGAGTTTTTTCGTTTTTAATTTTTGGGGTGTTTTGGACAGTGTTGCAGTGTACCATTAGAAGAGTTTGTTTGAGACGATGTATGAATGTGACGAACGCGAGTTGTAGACTTATGTGAGTTACGGCTATTACCCATGGATAAATCCTACCGACTTTCTTTTGGGTATGCTCGGAATGAACCCAGTCAGAAGGGATGTATGTACACATTGCTACGCATTTCATCAGATTGATTCGCGGATGGTTTGAAAACTCAGCTATCTTGGAGAGCATTCATTTCTATGTTCCCAATTGTTATCTTCGCCACCGACAGCATAGGCTGTTCTATCTTCCGGCCTGCAGGACTAACTTGCCAATGGTCATGCCGGTCGGGAGAGCAATCTTGCTGTTGAACAGAATTAATTCAAATATCGACATATTCATACTCCGGGCAGGTCAGTCACAATACGACTCTTTTCCAGGCGACTCTTTTCATACTCCAGGCAGGTCAGTCACAAGACAGTACCTACCATATTATTGTAGCAATTCTAATTCAACAAGTCAATATACTCCTATGCGACGGATTCAACAGCTTGGAAACAAATACTCCGATGTTGTTGATATATTTAGTACATCAATTTTATTATATAAGCATACCTTATTGAAGTTTTTTTCATCAAATAGGGGAATATTTTGCTAAAGCTATCAAAATTGACTAACACATTGACAGTATTTTGTTGGCTGAAAGAAAATAAAACTATTTCGGATTTTTGTATTTTGTACCTACATACTGTGTGGTTCAAATTCAATACCTAATATTTTTACTTTGTATTTATTTTTGTGCAAGTGTTTTAAACAGTAGTTTCCTGCACTATTTACTATTATAATTTCGTTAATATTGTTATATATATGTATGTAAAAGCCTAAATAGGCATAAATAAATAAATGAATGAATAAATAAATATTTAGCGTTAGTGAAGCTGCTTTTAAAAGGCAAGCTCTATTAATGCTTGTATAATTTTTAGCCTACCATTTATGTAATACTGTTACAATTGTATTTTAAAAACACATTAAAATGTTTAATTTTGTAATGTTTTTGAAAGAATAAATAAATTGAATTGAGTTGATCTATAATAAATTTATGCCTACCTCTGCAGGGAAAAGACGTAATTTAGTGGTTCAATTTGGTAGGCGATTATGGGTACTACCGCCGCCCCGGGAACCAACATCCCTGCCATAGGTCCCCCAAGTGTTTGCTAAGTTTGGTGACTTAAGGGTGACCGTGTTCATGGGGTGAGGTTTGTTTAAGTCTTGACGTGCATTTGCCCACCTACTGCGTGGCTGGCCTGGTCGGTTGAGGTAGACCTTTTTACCTCTCCTGTTTGACTCTCGACCCCTTGCCTTGTACCACAGGGGAGTGATGGATTCATACGTCCGTCACTCCTGGACACATTGACCTGCGGATTCCTTTTTCCTTTCCAGAACTTTCTATGCCCCACAGCTTCCCCTAAGATGACATGGGCCCCGGATTCAGGGCCTCCTGTATGGAGCTAATGAAAAAAAATTTAGTTAATTATTGAATAAGGAATTGCTTTGGATAATTATTTGGATATACGTGTTTTTTTTTTAAGTGAAAACCGTGCAAGAGTTCGAACGTTCCCAAGAGTCCTGGTCTAGTTGGTCTATATTGCTGTGAATGTTTTTGTGTGCCAACAGTAACCTCATTTTCGTTTAATTATGTAAAGTTGTAAAATAGATATCGTCGTTCCCATCATATTGTGATCGAAAAAGGGAACTTTGAGAGGGATATACAAGTCAGATTTATGTAGTCACTGAACACGGCTAAAGCCATTTCATGCAACGATGCTGTACGGTTATTTAGTCTATGTTTTAAAGACCCGAGTGTGATTCCCGGTTGCACCAAAATCCTTATTTATTTTTGACTATCAGACTCGGTCACACGTTGCTGTGGCTAACGAAACACAACGCCACGCCATTACCCATCCTTTATAACCAACGCCAACACCGCCCGCATGCCAGCCTGCTGCCCTTATTTATATATTTCAACCAATTTAGACATAACCTTGACAAATTATATACCTAAAAACCTTGCTCATGGATCACTCTATCTATTGGTGAAAAGCGCATGAAAATCCGTTGCGTAGTTTAAAAGATCTAAGCGCACAGACAACGGGAGCGACTTCATTTTATACTATGTAAAGATAGTCAAAAATTCTCAAGTTACGAATAACGCGACATTATTAGAATCCAACAAACTTCTCATTGTTGCTTGTGTATTGATGGGGACTTTTACTACTCGGATACAAAACAATAAACGATTTTAATATTGTGTCAATATTAACAGCGCTTAAAATTTTAAATTTTTGAAAAATTTTATTGAAAAATCATAAAAACTTTTCTCGTGTAAACACGTTATTTTCCAATAGATTATTTTTATTTCGTAATATTGCTGTGCATGTGCATTGAAGCGTTTAAAGTATCGACATATTTTTTTATTCTGTTCAAATATCATGTTTTAAGCGACGAGCTTTATTGCAATTGGGAAAAATGATTTTTCTCTTTTAGCAATGTGTTCAATGTTCATGTTTTTATTGAGCCTTTATTTGCCCATAACTTATTCACTCTGCGAGATTAACTGTTATTTTTTAACAGTACAAAAATATATTTTTCGTATCCTACTAATATTATAAAGGCGAAAGTTTGTAAGGATGTATGGATGTCTGGATGTACATATGTTTGTTACTCTTTCACGCAAAAAATACTGAATGCACTTAAAAATTCTTTCACCAATAGAAAGCTACGTTATTTGCGAGTAATATAGGTTGTATACATATATTGGTAAGCTTTTTTTTTTTTACATGAGCTCCACACAGGAGGCCCTGAGGAAAATACTTTCCCTCGGGGCCTATGTCATCTTCGGGGATGCTGTGTGGAGGGTTTTTTTAAGGAAAGGAAGGAGAGGAGAGTTCTGGGAAGGAAAGGGTTTGAGGGGTGGGTAGGAATCTGGAGTTCAGTATGTCCTGGTCATCCGCCTCCAAGACCTAGACAAACCTCACCCCATGAACAAACCCCCTGCTAAATCACCAAACGTAGCGAACCACTTGGGGTGACCTATGCCAGAGGTGTTGGTTATCCAATAAAGGTTCCCGGGGCGGCGGTACCATAATCGAGTTATTGCAAACGTCAATAGAATAAAAGCAAAACAAACGGTTGTCATGGAAACGATGTTGGCGTCGTAGTTAATATCTATCTCTAAAAATGAATCGCCGAAATGTGTGAAGGCATATAACTTCTGAACGATTGCACCAAATTGGATAATTCTTTTTTTTGTATAAAACTACTGGTGAACTCTGGCATTATGAAATTTGTTCAAAAAAAATTTGTGGCACGCGAGCAGATTGAAAACTGAATGGACCGGGAATTAATGTACGGAATGCGGGAGGGGGAAGGGGGGGGGTGGAAGAGGGGTGGAGGGGGTAGGGTGTGAGGGGGGGAGGTGGGAGGAGGAGGCGGAGAGGAAACCCCCCTAATACCATGCGAGCGAAGCCGCAGGAAAAATCATATACTCATATATCATAAAAATCATATATTTTAATCATATACTGCCTTTAATGCCCGCTTTCGCCCGAGAGATTAAGAGATATTTGAAATGTATGGAACAAACAATATTTCATGTATTCTGATTGTTAGACGAAGGTTTCAAAGCTCCATAACTTAAGATTTATTTGTTTTATTTTTTTGTGAATATTGCAAAAAAGTCCAACTTAACCTAAATGCTCTCAATCGGCTGGGGCCAGCGAGACTATGACATCCCCAAATTGGATATGTTATGAGGCTGAAGGTGTTGGGGAGGGGATGGAATTGAGGATGAGGAAGGTGAGGAAGGACCTGGCTATTCAGATCTAGTTACTAAACATGGCTAAAGTCATTTCAAGCAACATTTCAATTCTCAATGTTGGTCTTCCATAGTTAAAGATACTCTAAGTATCGCCTTGGTGTAAGACCACCATTCAGAATTGAAACGTTGCTTAAAATGACATTAATCACATCTGAATAGCCAGGTATTTCCCCACCTTCCGTTTTCCCACATCCTTCTCCTCCCCACCTACCTTCAGCCTCACAACATACCCCAATAGGGGATACCATAGTCTCACTGGCTCCATACGGGAACACTTGGGACTCTTGTGCGGTATTCACGTAAAAAAGCATTATTGAAAGCTTCCTCCACTCTGAAATTATTTAAAATACTACTAATGATAAATTTAGCACTTAAAATGCATGAATACCAAAACAAAATCACCGTAATTAACAGCATACAGCAATATTATTAAATGTTTTGTACAGTTGTTTAATCTACCATACTGTAATTAAATCGGCTGTAGCCTCGCTTCATTTGATTTCCTCTCTATTAACCATAAAACTGTATTTTTTATATACGAATTAAATCACCTGCCTACGATATAATATATTTTATGTTATTCTTGTAATAACAACCAAATAATAACATCGTAAAACTGTCCCATCTTCTCAATAATCCCTTTCAAGTGTTATGTGTACATGACATTTTTATTTTTATTTCGTCTTTAAATTACATGACTTATATCCACTGAATAGACTAATTTCTAGATTTTTAGAAATGATAGAATCAATAAAAACCGTTGAAAAAATAACCGACTTCAAAAAAAGCATAAAAATATGGATTATGGACATGGGAAGGAAGAATATAGATACAATTTTGCAACATAACAAAGATTAATTTTTATATTGTACTTTCTTTTAGATTTAACTTTATAATTTTCCTCTGTAATATTTTAACACAGGTATTTACTTATATTTCAAACAAGAAAACTTGTAGATATATTGGGTACCCCAGTAAGGACACATTTTTCTCTAAAAAACTATAAAACAAATAAAAAAAAATAAAAATGAAGATATGCCATGAATAAGGTGACCAATTTTTGCATTTATTTTTTTACATTAACACCACACTAGAGCCTATGTCATCTTTGGGAATGCTGTGTGGAGGGTCTTTTTAGGAAAAGGAAGCTGGAAAGAAAAAAGTTATGAGGGGTGGGTAGGAATCTGGTGATCAGCGTGTCAAAGAGTGACGGACGTATCCCTCCCTCCCACTGCTGTGCAAATCGATGGTTCGAGAGAGTCCGGCTGGAGTGGCAAACGCATCCGCTGCCAAGACCTAGTTAAACCTCGCCCCATGAACCCGGGTAATCCTTCTACGTCACCAAACGTAGCGAATTACTTAGGGTGACCTAAAACAGGGGTGTTTGTTAATAATAGTGAATTTTGGATGCTTCTACAGCGCCATTTTCGTGAGAAAATCACCTCAACGGTGTTTTACCAATTCATTTATAGATTTAACCTATATATGCATATATTACAAGTGGCTTATAAATAAGATTGATAACTAATGATTTAATGATTTTCAACTAAGACTTATATAACTAGTGACTTAAAACTATCTAATAATGGTTCCCGAGGTGGCGGTACCCATACCCGCCCCCCATGATGTAATCACAAATCTAAATAAACCAATAAACAAACGATACATTTACGTTTTTAGATTTTCACGGCCAAAAGTAATTTCGTTATTTGTTTTTGGGGTGTTATGCCGTGTTGCGCTACCTCCTTTAGCCAACGTTTCGGACAGCGTTGCGGTGTCCATAATCAGGGCAGATCCGGTAGATGTGTGTCTAAAGAAGGAGGTAGCGCAACACAGCATAATACCCCAAAAACAAATAACAAAAATACGATACATTATTTAGGAATCCGACATGGCCAAATTAGAACATATTTCTAACCTTGATACAACGAGAGATACAACGATTTCTATGAGACCTGTATGAGTTTTTACGAAAAGAAAACAAATCAGCCTGAGGGCTTAAAGAAATCTAAGGTCTTCAGTTTACAAAAGACCTTTACAACTCTTAGGGCCCAGACAGACCAATGAAATTGATCTCTCTTGAAGAAAAAAAAATATTTTAAAATGTTCCATTATTTTTTCAAAAGTAATAAAAATTGAACTACTTCGGGCACACAGACACGCCTTGATCTCATTTCTATCGGTTAAGTTATTCAGTGCTTTTCGTATCCATTCAATAGGCAGTAAATCACCTATCTCTATTTTTTTTTGTATCTTACAATAATAAAAAAAAATGTTATATCAACACATTTCTTTTTAAGTGTCTTACGTACACATACAACGAACTAAAGCATAGCTTCTCAAACTCTTTATCTATAGCATATTTTTGTATATGGATCTTTGCAACAGTAACCTTGCCGATCATATCATCACTTTTGCTGACGATACGGTCTTAATATTTGAGGGCAAAAACTGGCATGAAGCGCATAGAAAAGCAGAAATAGGAATAAACAATGTCAAACATTGGCTAGACTACAATCTTCTTACTCTTAACACGGACAAGACAAAATTTATACGTTTTAGTGCAACACAAGCGGGTCAACCTAAGGTAATACTAAATATTACTATTCACATTTGCAATGAACCGAACACTTGTACTTGCAATAACCTTGAATGCGTGGATAGTTTAAAATATCTCGGGATCACCATAGATAAATATCTGAGATGGGATGAACACATCAACGCACCGGCCTCAAAAGTCAGAAAACTTACACACCTTTTTATAACCATCAGAAATATTCTCTCTGTTAAAGATATGAAATCAATATACTATGCCATGTGTAATTCTTTACTCGAATATGCATCCCTAGGATGGGGTGGATGTGCCAAAACAATATTAGACTCCCTGGCTAAAGCTCAGAAATCAATACTAAGAGTCATCCTTAAAAAACCATTCAGGTACCCCAGTGATGCATTATTCACGGAATTAAAAGTACTTGATGTTAGACAATTGTATATTAGAAAGATTATATTACATGCTCAAAAACAACGTCAACACTTCCCGTCCATTGACCACCTTCACGACACTCGACTTTCAAGGAACAATCCAATAGTCCCAATAAAAATCACGACGTCCCTCGGCCAACGGCAATTTTCGTACTTAGGGCCTAAATTATTCAATATCATTCCTAATGATTGGAAAACTAAAAGTGCAAATGTTTTGCGCAAATTGATCAACGACTGGCTCCTTGATTTAGGGAGGATCAAAAGCGAAGATATGTTGACCAATAGATAGTTTCATCATATAAAATAAAACAAAATTAAAAATATATAAGAAAAAAAAAAAAAAAAAACAAAATAATAAAAAACACTCACTCATAGTTCCATTCATTACAAAAACACGTACTTATCATTTCAGAACACAATTGTCTATTCTTTTATCAATACCCTACCCATTTTTCTACATTCAACTCCTGTGGAGATCTTTCTTTTTATTATACAAAATTACGTAAGCTATAATTTATACAAAATACGTACAAATATAATTTATACAAAATTGCGTACTATACGTAATATTACAAAAAAACGTACTTATAACTTCAGAACATAATTGTCTATTATTTTATCAATACCCTTCCCATTGTTCTACATTCAAGTCCTGCGGTGATCTTTCTTTTTAACATTACCATCTGGATTTTATTTACTTTACAGGTTTTATTTTATATTAAGTGCTCTAAGGGAAAATATCTTAGTAGGATGAAAAAATGAAGCAAGGAAAGGGAAATAAATACAATTTGTTATCAACCACTCTGTCATGTCACTATTTATACACTAGCTAACTTATGAAATATTTATATACAAATTGTTTTTATTCATTGCTGCATCCTTTTCGAGTCACATTCTTTTTGAGTTTCTTCACCCGCTGGTAAAGTTAAGGGATACGTCACTCACGTTAATTATAATTATAATTATTTTTTGTAATCACTTTTAAACATCCACGTTAATTATAATATGGATATTGTCATCACGCTTGAAGAATGTCTCGATTCTCAATTTTTGCAAGCGATTTAAATGACCAAACATTTATCTATTGTTAAACAAGCATTCAATACTAAATTTGTACTTTAAGACATTGTTTTTTCTCTTCGCTTATTCTTCTTTTTTTTATGAGTTCAAAATTGTAGTTATTAACTAAAGCTTCTACGAGGAATTCAATCGTAACACTGGTTCATTCAATAAATAATATGTTTATATAATTAATCAATGTAATATGAAATTATGATATGAACTAAATTTGTCAATTTGACTGGCCTAAAACAGGATCCATTCCTAGTTGGCTAGTCAAAGTTTCCATATATGTTTCATTGTATAATTTTATGTGAAATAAATATTATTATTATTATTATTATTATTAATTCCTAACTACTCCTGGAGTGTGGAGCCATTGGATCTATGGAATTCCCAGTTTGGAAAAGTTGCGAAGCTGCAGGGAGTGGGGAAGGGAAGAAAATTGGAAAGACAGGTTGGAATACCTTCTTTAATTGGAGGGAAAGGTTAGAATACCTTCGAAAATTGAAGAGACAGGTTGGAATACCTTCTTTAATTGGAGGGAAAGGTTAGAATACCTTCGAAAATTGAAGAGACAGGTTGGAATACCTTCCTTAATCGGAAGGACAGGTTGGAATATCTTCGAAAATTGGAGAGACAGGTTGGAATACCTTTCTTAATTAGAGAGACAGGTTGGTATACCTTCGAAAATTGGAGAGACAGGTTGGAATATATTCAGAACTCTTTACCAAACATGCTTAAGCCATTTTTCCATCTGGGTACCGTCGCCCCGGGAGCTATTAATTGGATAACCAACACCTATTCCAAAGGTCACCCAAGTGGTTCGCTACGTTTGGTGAATTAACGGGGACGTCCGGGTTCATGGGGTGAGGTTTGCCCGTTTCTTGGCGGTTGATGCATCTGCCCACCAAGTGCGTGGCAGGCCGGATCGGGAGAGCCTGGTAGAGGGATAACTTTTGAACTCTCTCGAAACCTCGCTTTACACATCAGTGGGAGTCAGTTTGTTCTACCCGAAAACTTGCTTGCTGATTTTTTCCACTTGCTGATATTTTGCGACCCCCGATTGGGCAGCACTGGTCTAATGTATAATACGACACAACAAAACCAATGGGCATGTAACATTACACATTGGACCATCCTGAAATCAAAATAATTTTTGAAAAACATTTACTGAGACATACATTTTTTTATGACGCCATCAACATTGTTGTATCGTCTATATGAAGTTCACTAGAGTGGATATTTGAAAAAAAATACTTCGTGTGCAGTTCATACGCGGTAGAAGTGAAAACCTTCAAAACACTAAAGTAGACAACAGTGGAGGCTACGAAGCACCGCACAAAGAGGAGACCGATTATTCTATATCATTCTCTCACAGGCTAAATCCTATAGATCGGTGGTTCTTAACCTTGTTGGAGGCGCATTCACCGAACCCTTCTTAATTGGAAATCGAACCGAATCATATGAATCAGGGGTGTGTCTTGACCGGTGACCGGACAACTCAGAATGAAACCAACTCAGAAGCACCTCAGAAAGGTTATTAAGGGTGATGATAAAAAAAATATTTTAAAAATTGGTTAAATAGGTTAAGTTTGGTTAGGGTTATCGGCCATTTTAAAATTATTTTTTCATAGCTTTAATGATCTTTCTAAGGTGTTTATGAGTTGGTTTCATTCAGAGTTGGCATGGAACCGTCTTAACCTCCGCCGAACCCGCGAGACTGACTCACCGAACCCAGGTTAAGAACCGTATAAGTATTAAGACGTATAGATCTATGTGTTTGTCTCTTTTAAGTGTCTCTTTTTCGTTTCATGGAGTTTCAAATCACATCAGTGCTAAAGAAGTTTTCGTTTCAAAAGACACAAACACATTCATCTAAGTATAGGGTTTAACTTGCGTGAGAATGAGATATACTAATCGATGTCCGCTTTGTGCTTTGCTTCGTAGCCTATCGACCTCCGCTTTGTGCGGTGCTTCGTAGAATAAAGTGTGAAATAATTTTTAGATCTGGTAGATCTGCCGGATCTTTTTTTTCTTTTTTTTTAAATTTCTTTATTCATTGAAAAAATCTTTTTTTTCATAAGTTGGGGATTTTTCGACCACCATGCTAGACACATGACCGTGTTGTGGTGGTCGATTTTTTATATAGTAAATTAACATATGCAATATAAAGAATGTGTGAGAGTATTAAGAAAATATACATATGCATAAAATAGTATAATATTAAAGAATCTGCCCTGATGATGGACACTGCAACGCTGTCCGAAACGTTGACTAAAGAAAGAGGTAGCGCAACGCGGCATAACACCCCCAAAACAATAACGAAAATACTTTTGGCCGTGAAAATCTTAAAACGTATAATAGGTTAGTTTGTTTTGTTGACAGGTCCTATCTAGTTTGTTTTAATTCTCTTTTGGCATATGATGAACTGGCCATCGCGATACGAAACCGACTCGTTTGGCCCATAAAAAGGGGTCGCCACGACACGGTAGCCGGGGTCCGTTGCCAACCGGGATTTTCACGGCGGACCGACCCTTGTCCGTCGTAATTGGCACTTCCGTCGGGCTTTTTCACCAGCACAGAGTTCCTACTGTACTTGTTTACGTACATTAAGCCCGAAATGAAGGGATAAAGGCCAAAAAATTATTTCGGCCTTTTAAAAATAATTATTAATTAAATTGAAACTGAATTTTTCAGAAAAAAGTAGTATGGTGCCTACGTTGTTATAGCTTTAATAATGTGATATATAATAAAATTAGATTTTTTTCTGAATTTCTTAAAATTTTCGAAGTGAAAACTTCTTTAGCACCGTTGTGATTCGAAACTCGACGAAATGGAAGGACATTAAAACAGACAAACACCCACATCTGTAGGATTTAGCCTGCAAGATATTTTTTTTTACTTAACTCCACACAGGAAGCCCTGAGGATAACAATTTCCCTCAGGGCCTATGTCATCTGAGATGCTGTGAGGAGGGTCTTTTTGAGGAGAGGGAGGAATGAACATTGATCTTGTAGAGACCCATGTTGTAGGAAGGAGGCAACACAGAGGCCGGTAAATCGTTCCACATCCGAGCTCTTGAACACAAGCACGAACCGAAGAAGTGACCCGTTCTCGTGTGACAAATGTCTACCTTGTACAAATGTTGGGCACGCGTTTGGCGTGTTTCCCGACTATGCACCGGTGCCGAAGGGATTAATGATGTTAGTTCCTCGGAGCATCTTCCATTGTAATACCGGTAGAACAAGGATAGCCACCCACCCGACGCCTTTGCTCTAAAGATTGCAATCCGTCTGTTAAGGTGGGAGAATCTATCAAACGGACAGCCTGTTTTTGCACAGAGTCGAGACTATTTTTCAGCTATTTTGGAGCTCCAGACCAGAGGTGGCTGCCAAATTCAACCGTGGGGCGCACTTGTGATTTGTACAGGGTTAGCAGTTGTGTGCATATAAGGTACCTAGTATAATCAGTCTCCTATTTGTGCGGTGCTTCTTAGCCTATCAGTCTCCTCTTGTGCTGTGCTTCGTAGCGTCACCACTCTTGTCTACTTTAGTTTTCTGAGGATTCCACTTCTACCGCGTGTGAATTGCACACTCTGTTTTTTTTACATTGGCTTCACACGGGAGGCTCTGAGGAAAAAAAATCCTCAGCGCCTATCTCATATTTAAGGGTGCTGTGTGGAGGGCCATTATAGGGAAAGGAAATAAAAATGTATGATAGGTAGGAATCTGGTGGTCGATGCGTCTAGGATTGACGGACGTATGAATCCATCCCTTCCATTGCGGTGCATGGTGACCTTCCGAAGGATCCTGCTGGAGTGGTCAAAAGATCTCCCTTTACCAGTCTCTCCTGATCCGACCTTCCACGCATTGGCTGCCAAGTCCTAGACAAAACTTATCCCATGCACTCGGGCACCCCTGCTAAACGTCAAAGAACGTAGCGAACCACTTGGGGTGACCTGTGGCATAGGTTAATTCCATCCAGGTACCCATACTTGCCTCCCAAATTACGCTAGCACTAAATACGTCCGGAATCTAAAACTATAGTGGATGGTATTATATTCGACGCGTTCATACGAGAGGTTGGCAGAATATTAAGTTGGTTCTTTGAAAAGGAATATGGATAGTTTCAGGGATTCTTAATGCATAATTTAAAAGCATGTGGAAAATAAGACATTTATTATAAATATAATGTCCAAAATAAGATAAAATTATTCGTCCATGATCTTTCTCCTCCCTTGCCAAGGTAGCCATTATACCTACACGTATTTAGAAGGCTTTTTATATGACGTCACTTCACCAGAACATACATACAACCTTATTATAAGGCTGTATCCGACCTGCGATGCTTTGCTTCATTTCACTCTTTTAAGGTTTCCCCGATTTAACGAAAGAAAACGAGGGAATTAAATGCCTTTTATATTGTAATAGCAATATCATACATTGCATTGGGTATGCTTAAAATGCTTTTATAAGGTTTAAAACATTTTAATTGAATGTAAATAAAGGAAGTTCTAGAAGAAATGAGAGCTTGCGGCATGATATCTCTGGTAAAACCCAGTGTATGCGTTGGTATCGGTAATTTAATGTGGCATAATTAGTCTATGATTCGTTCTCACATTGCTTAAGTTGTCTGGGCTCTTCGGGTTACACGGTCTCGTTTCCGAGATGTGCCGAAGGTAGGTGTGCAGAGCTATATAATCTTGGAGCTTGGCAGACAAAACCTAGCTTCAAGTTAGAATGGACGTTTCTCCGAACTATAATTATTATATGTTCTCACATTGCTTTAGTTATCTATGGGTTATTCGGATCACTTGGACTCGCTTCCGAGATGTGCCGAAGGTAGCCGAAGGTAACCGAGGGAAGATGTGCAGTCATTATGATCCCAGAGCTCGGCAGACAAAACCTAGCTTCCAGTTAGAATGGACGTTTCTCCGAACTATAATTCTAATTTTATTATCTGTGAGTATGATTAGTTCTCACATTACTTTAGTTGTCTATGGGCTATTTGGATCACTTGATCTCGCTTCCGAGATGTGCCGAATGTAGCCGAAGGTAACCGAAGGTAGATGTGCAAAGTCATTATGATCCTAGAGCTCTGCAGAAAAACGTAAAGGACATTGGTCCTCCGAATTATAATTATAAAAAACCTCACCCCATGCACCAGGGAACTCCTGTTAATTCACCAAACGTAGCGAACCGCTCGGGGAGACCTACGGCCGAGGTGTTGATTAAATATCAATAAATGCTTCCCATTGCGGCGGTACCCGTTCCCGCTTCCTAAATTGAATCTGAAAAGAGATTATCATAAAAGTGTTCCAGGGAAGAATGTTATATAGAACCGTGAGCTCTGACTTCATTAAATTTCCCCAGCTTTGTATATCTGGAATCGTAAGGTTAATACTACAACGATCATTCAGCCCGGAAGGTTATTTCCTTTATGTTCTACGGAGCTTTGAAGTATCGAATAAACTCTTTTTTTTTTTTTTTTTTTAATGGCTCTTCACCCCAAAAGAGTGTTCTGGCCAGTGTCAAGTGAATGCTTTTGTGAGTGTAATTTTGTGAGTGTAATTTTTGGTTAATATTAACTAATTTAGTTTTAATAACAAGAACCTATCTACATTATATAATAATACTATACAAATAATAATAATAATAATACGCAAAATTATTACAATAAGAGATGATTTTAATTAAACATAACAAGGAAATTAAAAGATATGCTGACACAATTTATTGTGCGTAAAAAATAAAATAAATAAATAAATACATGAAACTTAACTTACAGTTACAAATTGATGCTGTTAATATTCAGGAAATTAGCCAAGACTTTATACACGCGTTTGTTCACAGAAGATAACAGGCATGCAATGTTGTAGGGAGGCAATATACCCGAACTGATTAGGTGAGGGAAGAAATTTTTGTATGAATTATTTAAAGGACAACTGAAAAAAATATGATTGAGATCCTCTTCACCAAGACGACATTCACACATCGCAGAATTCTTAATATGAATTTTTGTCAGGTGAACATTGTGGCAGCAATGCCCTATCCGCATGCGGCAAATGGATGATGTCGAGAGTTTGTTAAAAGAAAGTCTTGAAAACCACGGTTTTGAAGGAATCGTTGGCTGAATTGTGAAAAAGCTATATCCTTTTGATTGACTAGATTCTTCCCAATGATTCTGCCATGTGGAAATCATTTTTTCCTTTAATTTTATGAAAATGTCATCGGTGTTTAAAAATGTATATAAAATATCCCCCGAAATAATGGCATCTTTCGCCAATGAATCGGCCTTTTCATTTCCAGGGATACCGCAGTGACTAGGTATCCAAGCCAAGACGATTTCTTTGCCAGAGTCGGTTAATTTATGAATTAAAGTGCGAATTCCAACACAGAAATTGTCTTCTGGGTAATGGAAAGGGGAAGAGTTTAATTTTTGAAGTGCACTCAGGGAATCGGAGAGAATTAAGAATTTTCCAATGTTAACATCGTCAATATATTTGAGGGATTCAAAAATGGCTATACATTCAGCAGTGAAAACGGAAGCCTCTTTTGGAAGTTTAATTTTTCTATCGACTTGATCTGATGGACAGTGGAATGCCGCTCCCACATGGTTTGATAAGGGAGACTTGGAACCATCTGTGTAAATAATTTTCCAGTTGGAATATTTCGAATTTAAAATTTCGATAAGTTTTGTTGGAGCTTCGTGATTGTTAATCATGCCGAGAGAAAAAAGAATATTTGGTTTACACAAATGAATACGAAAGGAGTTGGCATATAAAGGAAGTCTGTCTGATGGATTTAAGAGGGGTTTATACGAACAGTACGTATGGAGGCTTTTAACAAGAAGAGGGATTGATTTGTTCCTCCAATATGGAAGTGATTTCACTTGAGCAGTGAGTGCAGTAATTTTGTCTTTCAGTGGGTGATTAGAGAGTCTTAAGCATTTAAATAAAAACTTGTCAGCCAAGAACTGTCTTCTGAAATGAAGAGGAGCCTCCACAGCCTCCACTTGTAAAGCGTTAATTGGGGAAGAACGCATTGCTCCGATAATCAATCTTAAACATTGAAATTGAATACGGTCCAACCTTGCGAGGTTCTTTTTAGAAGTGGGTTCAATGAGGAATGACGCGTAATCCAAATGACTCCTAACATATGCGTTATAAAAAAGTTTTTGGGTGAATGGATGACTTCCCCACCAGACCCGTGAAACGGCACGTAAAGTGTTGAGGCCAGCTTGACATTTGTTAATGATTAAATTAACATACGGGTTCCATGTTAACTTAGAGTCTAAAATTACCCCAAGGAATCTTATTTGTACCTGCATAGGGAGAATTGAATTATTTATTTGGACTGTTACACGCGGAGTAACACGTTTTCTGGAAAAGACGATAACATTGCTTTTGGACGGAGAAATTTCTAAGCCGTGATTTTTTAACCAGGTGTCAAGGTTTTTCATGCAAATGTTAATCACATCCTCCAGAATAGAAATAATTCGTCCTGAAATATATATAAAAAGATCATCCGCATACTGGAGTATTTTACAAGATGGATGCATACTCCGATGCAGGTCAAAGGTATAAATATTAAAAAGGATAGGACTAAGGACGGAGCCCTGAGGCAAACCCTTGTTTACTGTTCTTTCCAGTGGAGGAGAATCCAGCACCTGGATTTGAATTTTCCTGGTAAGAAGGAGGTTAATTATAAAACTGGAAAGCTTACGAGGGATGCCAATTTTTAATAATTTATTAAATAAAACATCCAATAAAACATTGTCAAAAGCTCCGCACACATCAAGGCAAACACCGACAAGGAATTCATTATCGGCCAGGGCTAACTGGATATCAGAAGTCAGGATGGACACACTTTCGATCGTACTTTTTCTTTTTCGAAAGCCAAACTGAGAGCTGGGAAGAATTTTCTCATTTTCTGCATACCAGTCTAGACGTCTTTTGATCATATGTTCAGCTATTTTAACTAAGGAAGATGACAGAGCTATAGGTCTGTAAGAAAGTCCAGAGTTAGGGTCTTTCTGGGGTTTCAGAATGGGAACAATTATTTGAGTTTTCCAGGATGATGGAATTTTGCCGGAGTCAAAGATCAGATTTATAATTGAAAGAAAATAGTTTAGTGTGGTAACGTCGCAGTTTTTAATAAAGCTATAAGGAATTCCATCTACACCAGCGGATGAGTCTGTGAGATCGTTTAAGACCTCCCTAAGTTCCGTTAAATTGAAGTGGGTGTCCATCCAACCCCGTGTTTTAAATGAGTATGTGAATTCTGTTTCATTAAAATTACTTGCAGTTTGAGGAGCTAGTTTATCGGCAAATTCCTTCACCCACTCTGAAGTGAGTGGTCGAGTCACCGTTGGGACGTGAGAACCCTTAAACCTGCGAATTGAATTCCAAACAACTGAAAGAGGAACTTCGGGAGATAATGATGTGCAAAATTTTTTCCAGCCTTGACGTTTTTTGTTTTTTAGAAGACGTTTGGTCTTAGCTTCAATTTGTTTATACTGAAGGAAGTTCTCCATATTCATATTTGTTGAATAAATTTTCGCATATTTTTTCCTCATATCTACTGCGTCTGAGCATTCAATATCCCACCAAGGAGCTGGGGGAGGTTTCCCTTTGTTACGTGTCGTTTTAATGGGGATAAATTTTTCTGCGGCCGTAATGACTGCAGACACAAATAAATCGTAACATTCCGCAACATTTTCTGTAGTTGGAGAGGGCAGATTTTGCACAGAGAACTTTGTATGATTTGAATAGTCATTCCAGTTGGCTCTGGCAGTTAAGAACCTTGGTTTTCGACTACTGCACTTGACATTTTTGTTGGAATGATAAATATTTGAGGATTCAATGAGGATGGGGTAATGATCACTCCCATGAGGGTCATCCAAAACCTTCCATAACAGGGATGCGGCTATGTTGGAATTGCAAATAGTAAGATCAACCATGCTGGGTCGCTGACCAGGCACCTGAAGACGAGTAGGAGAACCATCATTGATAATACAAAAGTCTAGTTCATCTAGTAGATCAACAATATCTCTGCCCATTCTGTCACAATTGTGAGCTCCCCATAATCCGTGATGGGCATTGAAATCTCCCAGAACAAGAGAAGGGGTAGTGACCTTGGAAAACATAGCTTTTAGGATTGATTTAGAAGGTTTATTAGATGGTGATATATACAAAGAAATTATTGTAGTGTCAAAAACCTTTGCGGCCGTCACTTGAAAAGGACAACCAATTGGTTTTACATCTACAGGGGAGAAGGGTAATGATTTTTTAATGAAAAGAGCGGAGCCGCCCTTTCCATCTTGACGGTCGTCTCGAAGACAGTGGTATCCCCTGACTCTGAAATCAGAATCCGGTTCCAGCCACGTCTCCGAGATGGCAGCCACTGCAATTGAGTTTGAGTGTAATGTGTTTAAAAATTCTTCAGTCTTATTTCTAAGACTATGACAATTCCACTGAAGAATCCTCATCAGAGGAGCCATTTCTAGTTGAGTTGATAATATTAGTAATTTGTTTAGCAACGTGGGACGGTATTTGAATGTTGTTTTTATTTAAAGTTTGTAAAATATGTAAAAATGAGGTGATTAGTGTAGAGTTAAGGTCTATATTATAATTTTGTTCTTTAGTAGATGACTTTAGGTAAGAATTGAAATTTGAACTGGAAGGAATTTGTCCGTTAGGGAACCACAGAAGGGATTCGTGATTAGCATTATTTTTTTTTGTTAGAACTCTAGGTTTCACGACCCTTTCAACAGTTTTTCTAAATGAAGAAGAAGAAGGTTGAGAAGGGGTGGATTTTTTAGAATTTTTGGAAGTTACTTCAGAATAAGATGGAATGGATTTGTTAAACATTCTTGATGCTTCCGCATAAGAGATGCTCTTCTCGGCCATTGTGTGTTTAATATTGCGCTGCCTTGACAGTTCAGGGCAAGTTTTGCTGATGGACATGTGGGTACCGGAGCAGTTTAAACATTTATAATTTTCCTCTGTTTTATCACAGGAATCGCCACTATGGGACGAACTGCACTTGAAGCAACGGGGTTCTGATCTGCAGAGGTTCTTCGTGTGTCCAAATCTGCAGCACTTGTAGCATTGCACAGTTGGGAACACATAGAGCTCTACTGGTAGAGAGACGTTAAACATAGTAACATTTTGTGGAAGGTCTTTGCTGTCAAATGTTAGGACAACGGATTGGGAGGGTCTCCATTCTACAGAGTTTCCCGTATTAAACCTGTAATTTAGACGACGCGCTTTTAAAACTTTTCCGAAACCTTGAGGAACAGTAATGTTTTCCAGGATGTCCTCTATCGACCAGTGAGGTGGGATCCCTTTTGTGACACCTAACTTTGTAACCTGATATGTAGGTATGAAAACGTTGTACGAGTTTTTTTTGGCAACATCAGATTTTACAAAGCTATTGGCCTCAGCCGCTGTCTTGAATTCAACAGAAAGACGGTTACGCCCAACCGATTTTACTCCATTCCAGACAGGGTGGATTTTATTTTTAAACATAAAATGTCCAAAGTCCACATCGTATAAATTTGATTGTTTTTCATCCTTTGAAATTTTAGTCACGTGTGTAATGTAAGGTGGTCTATCAAGATTATTATACAGACGTGACATTTGTGAAGGAGTATTGTTTACCAGTGGGGCGGGTGTGGTTGAAGGGCTTGCTGGAGTTAGACTTGAAATCGAGGAAGAAGTGGACGGAATTACATCCTGTAAAACAGAATTATTTGGAAGGGAGTCGTTTTGCGTGGAGGGTGTTTTTCGATGTATTTGTTCAAAATCTGTTGCATTTCTATTATCTGCTGGTTTAGCAATTTTTCTTTTTTTTGAGGTAATCGTTACGAAGTCCGAAGCCTCCGGAATATTAACCGCGATTATTTTTTTTGTAACACCCGAGGATTCAGATAGCAAACCATCATCTGGGGGATCAGGTGGTTTTTCTTTATCCATGTTCGAATAAATCTACAGCACACAAATCAAAAAAAAAATCTTACCTTAACTGCTCCGAAGAACCAATTATATAACACAAATACTTACAGTGAAAACAAATATACAAGTAAAAACTATATTACACTAATTTACAATACTATTTTAAAACTATTATCTATATAAAATGATTAATTTTGTAAAGAGGAATGAAATGACACTGGCACAGTTAGACGGTAGCCTTTGTTTTTCGAATAAACTCTTAAATCAAACGAAACGCCATTAACCATTCAGACTAAGTTGTTCATTTTTCGGAACAACTCATATAGGTCTCATAGAAATCATTTTATCTCCCTTACTATCATAGTGAGAAATATGATATAAACGGTGTAAGAAAGTGATAACATCACGCTTTAAAATCAAACCTAAAAGTTTTACACCTTTATGAAACCAAAGTTGTATGAAACTTTCGAAAAAACAACAAAAGAGTGAGGTGAAAATAGCGTTCATTACATTTGTCTAATAAAATATGTATGTGTTTGTATTTTTATTTCGTTATCAGTAATTTTAGTTAGAAAAAACGTAAGTTGAACCATTTTTAAAACTTTTTAGGTTTGCATGGAAAATTTTTATGCTTATAAAATTATATTTTTTGTAGCGAAGCAACGAACAACCATAAAATACAATTTTTATCCGATTTTACACAATGGTATCACCGGTCACCACTCTCTGGCTAGGTGCGTGTCAACGCAATTTCATTTGCGAATTCACTCCGATTTTAGTGTTCGTCCTCTCTACCTGCTTTACCTCTAAGCAAGATAATTAAATCTGTTCAAATTATTGTAACACAAAAGTTTCCGTTGTTAAGAGGGCATTACCAGAGAAAATCAGAATTATGTCATTTTCAAATCAGATTTTAGACGTATTGACTCTTTTCCACAAAAAAATATAAATGGATTTCGAAAGATTGTTCTTTTATCTAGCATTCGCATGTAATAAATTTTGAGATTTTTTTAAAAATTTTAGTATAATAAGGTTATTCCATGGGTCGTTGGCAGATTTGTTAAATTTTCAAAAAAGATTTTGTATTATACCACACCCATTTCAAATAATATAATCATGCAGTAAAATAAATCAATACATTATCTAGCAAACGCATGTTTTAGAATTTTAATTTTACTTTCAATAAAATCATTAAAAAATATGTACGAACATGTGTTTCTTGACGAAAATTGGTCAATTTGGTATTTAGTTGCGCACTTACAAACTAATATATTTCAGATTTTTTTAACATTCTTATTAAATTTAGACATTATTGAAAAATGATAAATACTTATAATCAAAAAATAATTACAAAAAGTACATTATTTTAATACTTTTATCATCACACCTTTCAGCATTTTTGGATGAAGGTATAAATTAAAGCTAATTTGGATTGAAATAAATTCGATATTGAGTTATAATTTTAAAAAGCTGGTACGGAGAATAATTAATCTTTCTCATTGTAACCGCCCTGCACGATCGTAAGAACAACTTTCGACGAAATGTGGATTTTCGTCCGCTGGCTGGTTAAACGCTCTTAATCAGAAACATGACCAGTAACATAAAAAAATTTACAACTCAGCTTAAAAATTATACCGAAAATTTGATTTAAATAAAAAATAAATAAAACAAACCAAAAATAAATTAAACCAATATAATACACACAAGCCCTGCTTATTTATGGGGGTATATCAAATACATATATTGTGTAATTAATTATTGTGTAAAATTTATTGTAATTTATGTATCTATTTTGACTCGCGTTAAATCAAGAGTTGTTATTTAAATAACTCCACACACACGCATCCTGTTACAGACGTGGCAAGGCCTGTAGACTGTCAGACCCTGGATGAAATATCTAAACAATACCCCATATTGCCCAAACTGGTGACCCCGACGTGATAAAATTTGATATATTTTTTGTTACCTTTCAAACACTGTGTTTGGTTTTTGAATATGTTCAGAAATATTCCATTTATTTGGATTTTATTGCACAGCGGAAAAATTTTAACTCTGAATAATACGCCAAATTTCTGAAGGACTAGGACTAATTTTAATTTAAATACCGAAGAAAATTTTTTAAAAAACTTCGTAACTACTACCCAAATTTCCTAACATCACTTATTTAAAAATTAAAAATTATTTTGACGACTTGTATAAAAACAGCACAATTATAATAAGCAAAAAACCTAAAAGCCGACCTTATGCCATAAATGATTGGATATCTAGTGATGCACTATATAAAATTAAAAAAAGGGATTATTTATATAAACGTTGGAAAAATGCCCCAACAAATAAATACTATGAAAAAGAATATAAGTGTTATCGAAATGTTTTAAATAAATTGTTACTTAAATTAAAAACCTCATACTATAATGACAAATTCAAAAATCTATTTCAAGATTCAAAAAAGACATGGGACGAGTGTAATCAAATTTTAGGTAAGAAATGTAAAAATAATTGTCACCAAGTTGCCTCCAAATATTTGATGAAAGATCGGACCAAAGAAAATGTAACTAATGATTTTGTTGATTATTTCTCTGACAGTGTTTGCAATATGTTACATAAATGTAATTACAGGACAACTGCTTTTGAACCAGAGAAGATGCCTCAAAGCATGTACCTACCAAGGGCCAAAATTTCTGATATAGAAAGCATTGTGCGGCAACTTAAAAGCTCTTCTCCTGGAATTGATAATATCAGAATGAGTGATATTAAAAAACATATAATAATTTTGGCTCCAATCATAGCCCATTTTGTAAATAGAATTTTATTTGAAGCAAAAATTCCAGATGACTTAAAATGTAGTATTATCAGACCCATTTATAAAGGAGGTGATCACACTCTATTGGGTAATTATAGACCGATTAGTATTTTGCCATCACTCGAAAAAATTCTTGAAAAATACATTCAGTTGAAATTAATAAAATATTTAGAAGATTTTTCTATTATTGATACAAATCAATATGGATTCCAGAAAAAAAAGGGTACCGAAATGCTACTTCAAAAATTTGCCAGTTTCATAAATAATGAACTAAATAGTAAAAATCATGTATTAGTTTTATTTATAGATTATTCTAAAGCATTTGACACTATTAATCATAGAAAATTATTGCAGATACTAGAAATCATAGGAATAAGAGGAAAGCTCCTAAAACTATTTGAAAATTACTTGAACAACCGATGCATGAAAATAAAGCTATTGAACACTTTAAGTAAAAAAAGAAAAATTTTAGCTGGCGTTCCTCAAGGTTCCATATTAGGTCCAATTTTATATATCATTTATGTATCTTTTATTAAGTACATCTTTAAACATGTAAAACACTTTGTATATGCGGATGATACTGCACTAGTGATTTCTCGCAGTGATTTAAAATTATGTATTGAACTCTTACAAAAGGATTACATTGAGCTTTTGAAATGGTCTCATGACTCTGGTTTAATCATAAATGCAAAAAAAACCAAATTGATACATATTAGATCACCCAATGCCAAGACAAATATTATTACACCAGAAATAAAAACACACGGTTCAGATTGCTTACATGTTGGTATCCCAGCATTGTGTACATGCGAAAATATTGAAGTGGTTAAAGAATATGTTTATTTAGGTGTAATTATTGACTGCTTTTTCAAATGGGATTTACAAATAAATAAAGTCTGTGAACGTCTGAGATCTATTGTTAGTAGATTATATAAACTTAAATTCTATGTTCCAATATGCACACTTCGAATAATTTATTTATCATTAGCTGAGTCTATTATAAGGTACGGAATTACAGCTTGGGGACTTTCCTGTAAGACAAATGTTAATCATGTTCAATCTGTCCAAAATTCATTAGTTAAATTATTAGCTCATAAAAGTTTATACGAGCAAAGACACAATGTTCCGTACTTTTACCAGAATCTTAAAATTCTCTCAGTAAGAGCAATTCTGTGGCATAAAATTATTTTTCAGCATATGAATAGCCCTATATACATAAATAGACTGGACCACACTTACAATACTCGATTTACGTTAAATGAAGGACTAATCGTACCTAAGCACTTAAACAAATATGGACAAAGAACGCTGGACTACATGATACCTACATGCTTAAATATGTTACCTGCTAAAATTAAAAAATGTACAAATAATGTAAGAACAAATATTATATTGAAAAATTGGCTCGCCGAAAGAAAAAGTTTGTATTAACATTCTTGTAGTACTCGTAACACAAAAAATGTCTAACTGCATTATAAGTTTTATTTAAAAAAAAAAAAAAAAAAAAAACTTCAAAGTAAAAGCACCCATTGACAAACTACTTAAAAGTAGTTTATTGGGACTTTTCTTTTTTGTAATATCTTATTTTATTTTGATTTTCTGTAATATTTTTATAACTTTTTTCTTGTAATAAAAAAAAAAAAAAAAAAAAAAACCATTTTTATTTCAATTTTAGGCCATTAACTTTATTAAAAAAATTATGATATATCTTGGCAAAAATAATATTACTTTGACATTATAATATAAGATTGATTGCGATCTCTTCACTCCAGATATGAATATATTATTATATCGTACTCAATGGGATAACTCTAGAGAAATATTGTAATATTTTATATATTATGAAGACATCGCCTTTGGTATGGCCCAACTTACTTTTGCGAATTGAAAAAGAAAAAGGAAGAAAAAAAATACTCAAGTTTTTTGGGCGGAAAAGGAGTTTATTTTTGTCGCCAGCAAAAAATTCACCTGAATAATTTTTGGAGATTGAACGGGTGGCCCATGAATCAGTTAAGATTATTTATTTAATTTGCTTAATATAATTACATTTAATGCGTACATCAATGATGATTATTGATTCGCGAAATCGCGAATATTTACGCGAAATTTGTCAATTTTATGCGAAAAATGCGTGTTTTTCAATTTTCATGAAATTAACGGGATTTTCTTATCTACTAATACCTACTATAAAGAGGAACGATTTGGTTGTTTGTTTGCATTGAATAGGCTCCGAAACTGCTGAACCGATTTGAAAAATTCTTTCACCAATAGAAAGCTACATTATCAGCGAGTAACATAGGCTATATATAAAATGGTAAACTCTGGCGTTATGAAATTTGTATAAATAAAAATCTGTGTATTTCATATATTTTAGCAATGATTATTGATTCGCGATATCGCGAATATTTACGCGAAATTTGTCAATTTTATGTGAAAAATGCGTGTTTTTCAATTTTCATGAAATTAACGGGATTTTCTTATCTACTAATACCTACTATAAAGAGGAACGATTTGGTTGTTTGTTTGCATTGAATAGGCTCCGAAACTACTGAACCGATTTGAAAAATTCTTTCACCAATAGAAAGCTACATTATCAGCGAGTAACATAGGCTACATATAATGGTAAATTCTGGCGTTATGAAATTTGTATAAATAAAAATGTGTGTATTTCATATATTTTAGCGGCAGGGAGGAAAGGCAGGGGGAAGGTGGGGTTTGCGGAGAGGGAAGACACGAGGGAGGGAGAAGATGGGGAAAGCGGAAGGGAACGGGGAGTCACGGGAAAGGACATGGAGGGAGAATCAATTATCATCTTATTATTACTACTATGTCATCTTTGGGATGCTGTATGGAGGGTCTATTAGGGAAGAGAAGAAAATTAATGGCGATAAATTAAAAAATCCGCTGCTGCTCATGGCGAAAACGCCACGTATTGCAGATAATTTTTTAATTTTTTGTAAATATTTTTTTTAAATCACAGATGAAGGGGATCCAAAGAAATTTTGGAAAAGCGTAAAAGAATTAGTACATGGCGAAAATAAAGACGACATAAAAATAGTAAACTTCCCAAAAGAGGTAAACGAAGAAAACATGACTAATAACTTTAATAAATATTTTATTGAAGGTATCACTCAAATTAACAAATTATTACCCAACATTGCTGTTAACCTCACAAATGACAATATGGACCCGAACAAAGAATCATTGGTCTTCAGAAAAATAAATACAGAATATTTATTTAACATTTTAAACAAAATAAAATCAAAGAATTGTTCAGATCATAGACATCCAAATTTAATAGACGAAAAAATACAGATGAGGGGTAAAACCAAACTATGGGGGGGCGAAGAGAGGAAAGATGACTGTGATTCGTTAAAAATTCAATCTGACAGTATATAGGCATCTCGCATTATAATATCACCATTTAGTTCTTAAAATCAAAATCTGCTTTTGAATTAATAGACCTTTTTACATGGGAGCGCGAATAACCACGTTATTAACATATTTGCGAAGTCCAAATGCGGCAAAGTAAAGTTCGCCCCTTTTGTTGCCGTATTTAGTTTAGACCCTTTTACAAATGTTTCATAATTTACTTACCCCTATAACCAGCGACGAGCTCACTCGAGAACCGCCCACAATCGTTGTTCGAAATATTTTAGGGTATTAATGTATACCACAAGCTATCATTTTTGCCATGTTATTTCGTAAAATGTACGATGTGTGCTCGACGCTGGTACGGACAAGAATGATGACGTCACATTTTTTAGATTCAAGCGAGGCTCTCGTAAGCCCAGCCGGTTCCGTGGAACCGTTATGGGGAGGGGGAAATAATACGCTTTTATCACTTAGGGCAGGTCCAGATATATTCATATGTCCATGGTTCAGATGGATTAACTATTAGTATAATAAGAGATGCTTTTCCAGTAATAGGATCTACTCTATTAAATATTATTAATGAGGCGATTGAAGAAGGAAAATTTCCAGTCATGAAAACTTTCTACTATTGTACCGGTTCGAATCTCTCTCTCTGGTTTCAATCCTGGGATTGGTTTGCAGCAATTTCATCTATTCGTTTCTTCCACTCTTCCCTGTCTTGTGCGGCTCTTTTGAATTCTGCATATGATAAGCAGCGCACGTCCACCAGCAGGTCCTCCAGGTACTCTCGGCGTGGGCGTCCCCTAGCGTTTGTCCCCTCGGTCATACCCTCCATTATGGCATGCAAGAGGCCTTCTTGTCTTATTGCATGGCCGATCCATCTTGCGCGCCTTTCGGACAAGGTCCTGAGCAGGTGCCTTCCTCCTTCGATTCTTTGGAGAACCTCCTCATTTGTGATGTGGTCTCTCCACGAAATTCCTAGTAGTCTTCTATAGGACCACATCTCAAAAGCCTCTAGTCTCCGTTTATCTCTTTCGGATAAGCACCATGTATCGCAGCCGTACATCAAGATACTCCATACATAGGTCTTGATGAGGAGTATTCTCAGTTTCAGGTCTATATTATTCGATTCTATTATTTTCGACCTTTTATTGAATGCAAGCCTAGCCTGGTGTATACGGCTGTCGACCTCGCTCTTAGACCGACCGTCCCATTTTATTTTGCTCCCGAGGTAGACAAACTCCTTGGTGTTCTTTAGTGGAACTCCTGACATCTCCACTCTCACCTGATGTTGCGTTCGGCCTACAGTTAGCAGCTTTGTTTAGTCTTTATTTATCCTCATGTTGTAATTATTTTGAAGAATGCTTTGCATGGTTGTTAAGGCCTCTTGCAGTTCTTCTTCGCTTTCAGCAACCAAAGCAATATCGTCAGCAAACCTTATCATATCCACCTTTTGCCCGTGTATCTTTACACCTTTTCTGTGACTCATTCTCTCCCTCAAGTCATCAATCGCACTTTGTATATATGCGTTAAAAAGAACAGGTGACAGAGAGCATCCCTGTCTCACCCCTTGTCTTATACTGGCTTCTTTTGTATCATTGTCACATCTAATTGTAGCGGCCTCATTCTTGTATAGCGCCTGGATTATTCGTCTATCTCTATATTTGATGTCAATTCTCTTCAGAATCTCGAAGACTCTTTTCCATTCTACTTTGTCGAAAGCGGTTCGAATATTCTTCTGTTATTTTGAAATGTACGTTATTTAGCTGTATTTCTTTGAAAGTTTGTAGTATTAAATATTTTATTTTATATATTTTTGTTTCGTGACGACTTTCGCGACACTCAGTACCTACATAGGTACAAACATAGATCGGAAATTCTAAGTGAAAGTTTTTTTCCTCCCTCCCTTACCGAAGGGTTAAAGTTGGAAGTTTTCCATTCTTGGCATAAAATACTGTTTATACAAACATGTCTGCATTAACGAGTGCTCCTCGCGACGTTTTCTAATGTCACAAATGCTCGAGCATGGCCGGGTCACATTTATTGTCAAAAATAATCTATTGGTTTCTGTAACCATTCACAAATTTATTAGTTCGTAGAACTCCATTTAATTTTTAAAATTTTAATTTAATAATGTCATAGCAGTAACGTCATTACAAAACAATTAAGAAAACCCTAACATTTAGTGTGCGGGGAAAACAGATACTAGAGTATACTGTCTGAAGTGTCTCAGCAAATTGGTTTAACCGGTAATAAATCAATTTAGACACCTTCAAATATTGACATTTAAAATCTTATAAATAAGTCGTCTCGAAGTGGTTTAACCACAGTTCGAAACAGCTGTAACAAAAATAAATATTAAAATATTCACAAAATTAGTCATCGAAAAAGGAGTTGAGTTAGGTTGGAATTTGTCAAACTATCATTAAATAGACGATGTAAAAAATTTACTGTATCTATTAAAATTCTCGATTCGCTTAGACTTTTCAATGAATTGTGATAGGTTCAACTTCCTTCGAGTTTATGTCCATACCCCGAGCACGGTTGCGTTGTCGATAGCCAAACCGATTATTAACACGAAATAAATAAGTAATCTGGGAGGCGGGTATGGTTACCGCTGACCTGGGAACCATTTATTGGTTATACTCAAAGATATTGAAATATAAGTAGATGTGCTATCTGCTGTTTTTACTATGTGGGTCTGCGCTTCCGGGTGTCGCCGATATTGTTTACCAATTAACAAATAAACTAAAAGAACAAATAATTAACGAATAAACCAAACGAACGTTAAACTAAATGAACGAATTCTTTCCTTATTCAAAATGTATTGTTAACCAATATTAATGCACATTTTCAAAAAATCAACGAAATGAACAAATTCTTTTTGTATGAAAACTACGCTAATTAGCGCGTAGTCCGGCGACAGTTGCGCGGACACCATAGCATATCTCTTCTGTATTTGAATATCTTTGGTTATACTATTTAGTTGTTCACTAAGTTTGGTGACTTAGCGTTTAGGTCTTGGCGGCCAATGCGTTTGCCAATGTGTTTGGCCAATGCACCTACGGCGTGGCGGGCCGCCACGAGAGAGATTGGTAGAGGGAGACCTCTCCAGCCGGTCCCTCTCGATCCATCGCCTTGCATCGCAGTGGGAGGAATGGATTCATACGTCCGTCGCTCCTAGACACATTGACTCCCAAATTCCTACTCACCCTCGTACCTTTTTCCTCCCCAAAACGTCCTCTCCTTCATTTCGTTTTATTACTTCAGGTGGAAATGATATGCCTCTCCTCCTGGTATTTCAATCTATAGTGCTCCGTGGATCATGGATCATGGATCCATTTGGCACTGATGCACAGTTATGAGAGACGCAAATCTGCTGATTAATGATTTTCCGGCTTTTGTGTATACTCCCTCCTATAATATGATATCTCTTTTAGAGATAGAGATTCACCCATTATTTTTCTTATAGATTCCCTCAGCACAGCATCCACGAAGCTGACAGACTAAATGTGGATTGTATTTTGCTTTCATGCAAATTACATTTTTGCATCTCTCTCAATATTAAAAAAATGGAATAAAATTCACCCAATATACAAACAAATTAAAAGCATAGCATGTCACATTCCAAGCGAACGTCACACGAGTATTTGCACAGCGGGCCGCTTTGAATGGGATTATAGTAGGGATTCCAGCTTTTTGTCCTCGTTTTTTTCATTTTTTTGTATTTCAATAAAACAAAAATCCGCTGAAAAACGGTCGAAAGCTTTCGCCATCGCGGATGAAATAACTCTTTATCGTTGGTTTATTATGTACGATGAAAATAATTTTTCTTTTGATTTGAAAATACATGTAATCCGTTTTTTAACAATCATACTCTCCAACAAAAGTAATATGTTACTCGATGATTTTTAAGTTGATGAAAACTCTTCTGCAGCGATTTAAAACAAGCATTTGCCGCCAAAACAACAACGTTTGTATCTGTTTGAGAAAATGGCGTTGTTGACGTCACGCCTGCCAACGTTAGGGACAGTCGTCTTACCAGTCAGTATAGTTTGCTACGTCATAATGACGTTGTAGCCAATTTAAATATTTTGCCCCTGTTTGTAAGAAAAGGTCAACGCGTTCCCCAATGATAGAAACTAAATTATAATAATAATATAGACTATTGCATGGAGTTCCAGTATATTTTTAAACCCATTTTAAAGCAGGTGCATACGACTGCATTCAGAACACCTGTCGGGTAGCGTCTTTTGTGCAACATGTTTATATTTTGAGCTCTTTTTTATGTTATTTTATGTCTGTCTACCTTTTACGGTCCCCCGGGACAACGGGCAAAGCCACCACGTTTTTACCTGGACTCTTTTTGATGGTGTGGGATTAATTTAAAAAATTTAAAGTAATTAATTGAATTAGGGGAGTGAGTAACAGCGCTACTTGACTCTTTATTGAAGTTTCGGGTTCGATTCCTGTAGTATTTTTTACAGTTACTCTAAACAGAAGGCCCTGAGGAAAATAATTTCACTCAAAGTATATGTAATCTTTGGGGATGCAGTGCGGAGGGGTGTTTTTAAGGAAAGGGAGAAGAAGTTCTGGAAAGGAAAACAGTATGAGAGGTGGGTAGGAATCAATATCTGGACACACCTCACCCCAGCTAGGTCACCAAACGTAGCGAACCCCTTGGGGTGACCTATGGCAGAGGTGTTGGTTATCCAACAAATGGTTCCCGGGACAGCGGTACCCTTACCCGCCTCCCAAACATACAAAATATGTCTAAACCCTTTTTAAGGTATAATTTTGCTACCTTGTATAATATTTTTATTTAAAGTAGAAGTCCTGATCATTTTAAACAATAAAATTTCTCGAACGGTGAGCTCTGGCATCATGAAATTTGCTCAAATTTTTCTGTCTCTAGGTAATTTTAAGGTCAACGCTATTATATTTCAGCTCTCAACTTCATTTCTATCGTGAGCTAAAGAGCTTTTAAATATTATGTTACGGTTGAAAAATCGTCCAATAAAATTTAATGTACATTTGACGACCTCCGCGGTCGAGGGGTAAGGCTCTCAACTCGCAATATGAAGGTTCATATAGCGACGTGTACAGTTAAATTTTATTTGACTAATTTGTGTGCTTTTACAATTTACTTATTTAAAGTAATTTGTGGTATATTTGCGTCTCGTTCCAGAGTGGAAGAAACTCTCCGTATCGCTCTGGTGTAAGACTACTATTGAGTATTGAAACGCAGCTTGAAATGGCTTTAGCCGTATTTGATGACCAGATCTGAATAGCCCCCCTTCCTCTCCCCAACTCCTTCTCCTCCCCTCTACCTTCAGCCTCACAACTTTCCTCAATTGGGAATGCCACAGTCTCACTTACTCCAGACGACTGGGATTCACATAAAACAAAATAAATTTATAAAACTTACACTATTCTATGTAACGTCTTCGTCAAGTTTTTTTTTTCTCGAGCGTCCCCGACATCTTCGACAATCCACTTATGATTCATCATAATATATCTCTGACACTCCTCTCTTCGTCCATCCTCTCCAAATGTCCAAACCATCAAAGCGAGAAAAAGAAGCAAGATGTCCGCTTATAACGCTACCGTCGTTATAATATCAAAATTTTGTCTGGTTTTTCATAACCAGGGAATGTTCTGAAAAAACTAGATAATATTATAAAGTATAATTTTATTGTATTTTGCTACCGTACATTTTGGTTATTTCGAAATAAAATGACAGCTGGTCAGTCAAAAGTCGTAGCAATACGAAGCCAGACGCATAATAACGATTTTATTGTTAAGGCTGTTAAAAAATGGCAATCAAAAAGTATGACAAGGACAAATGTATGGCAGATGGGCTTTGGCTTACAAAAGTTTAAAAAGAAACACACTACAGAAAACACGAAATAATAAATAAAGTTTGAAAAGAAACACACTACGAAATAATATATTTTAATCGTGTGTTCGGACCTAACTAACTAACTAATTAACTAACCATCACGCCGTTTCCCCGCAGGGGTAGGCAGAGAGGACGGACCGCCAAACAACTCGGTCTTGGCACACACTCTTTGCCTCACTCACATTCATACATCGTCTCATACATTCTCTTCTATTATTCTGACTTTTGACATGACCCGACTCAAGTATTTGATTCACTTGATCGTGCCATGTCTTCCTCGGGCGTCCCCGACTTCTTCTACCATTCACATTCGCGTCGTATATTCTTCTTACACTACTTCCTTCGTTCATTCGCTCTACATGCCCAAACCATCTGAGGGTCCCTTTCTTAATCTTACTCATTATGCTTACATCAGCCTTACATTCTTTGCGGATATCCACATTTCTCACACGATCATACATTGTTTTACCACACATACGTCTCAGGGATCTCATTTCAACAGCATTCAGTTTACTTTCATCCTTCCTCTGCCAGTTCCATGCCTCACTGCCATACATCAGGGTAGGTACCAGGACTCCATTGTGGACTGCTAGTTTCGCTTTTTTTGACAGTTTTTTATTAGCGCCAACGGCATTCAGTCCACCATTAATGGAGTTACCGGCATTCACCCTTCTTTCAATATCTCTTTCAGCCTTCCCATCTCTCGTAAACATACTACCCAGATACACAAACTCATCCACCTGCTCCAAGTATTCATCATTCACAACTATGTTGCATACTGTTTTCGTATTCTCCCTTTCAAACACCATGACTTTAATTATTATTATTATTTTTTAATTTTTTTTAATTTATAAACTAACGTTTAGACAAGATTTTTATGCATAGCACAAAGGGTAACAATTATTACAAGCAATAATTGTCAGCCTGAAACACTCATTTACATTGAAAACTTGTTGAAAGGTTGTTTTCAGGTGGAAAAAATATAACAAGCAGTAATTGTTGAATGAAATACTAGTATATATTGAATTATTTGGCGGGTATTTGATAAGCCGCCATAGCTCAGTGGTCAGAGCATTCGACCGGCAATCGGAAGGACACGGGTTCAAGTCCCGTTGGCGGCAAGTATCTTTTCTCGGAAGAGTTTTCAATGTAAATGAGTGTTTCAGGCTGATAATTATTGCTTATAATAATGCTATGCATAAAAATCTTGTCTAAACGTCAGTAAAACCACCGTTCACCCTAACACACGCTACGCTTCCCTCGTACAGAGACGCAATTGCCTGTATGAGATTTGTATTCACTCCGTACTTGGACCGGACCGGTTTTGGAAAATGGATTTTGGCGAACACGTTATAACAACGAGCTATATACTCTACTAGCAGACCCGGCCATACGTTGCTGTGGCTAACGAAACACAACGCCATTACCCAACCTTTATAAAATCCACACCACCCGCTTGCCAGCTGCCCGCTGCCCGCAGCCTGAATTGAATATTTGAATTTCTCGGTTTTTCTCTACTATAATAAGCATGTATTATACATAAAAACATTCCCCTTGAATCACTCTATCTATTGGTGAAAACCGCATGAAAATCCTTGCGTAGTTTAAAATATCTATGCGCACATACATTTTGAGCGACTTCATTTTATACTATGTAATGATTTAAGGATCTAAACGTCACAAATTTATAAAACTGGGAAGACTTCGGTGGTTGGGTCATGTAGAGAGAATGACCGAGCATCAAGCATCAAAGTCCCTACTGAACTCAAGACCGACAGGGCGAAGGAGCCTGGGAAGACCAAGATTAAGATGGAGCGACAACGTTCTCAAAGATTTATCTACCTTGGAGTTTCTAAACTGGAGAGAGCTGGCGCAAAACCGTGATGAGTGGAGGAAGACTATTGAGGAGGCCAAGACCCACCAGGGGTTGTAGAGCCAAGAGTGATGATGATGATATTTTTAATGTCGGCCTTGAGGACAAAATTTCCCCCAGGATCTACGTCATCTTTTAGAATGGTGTGTGGAGGGTCTTTTTAGGGAATGAACGGTGAGTCGGAATCTACGAGGTCAGTGTGTCCAGTAATGAATTCACCAGTAGGTGGATCTAGAGAAACCTCTCTTCATGAACCCGGGCACTTGTGGTGATCTACGGCAGAGGTGTTGGTTATCCAATGAATGGTTCCCGAGGCTGCGGTATCCATAACCAGCTCCCAAATTATGATGGTTTTACCTCTCATCTGGTTCTATTTGTTTTTTGTAGCTACTCTGAATGATTTTAAAAGAATTTTGTATGAAATTTGCGTATGGCTTTTGGCAGCTGTCAAAGTTACGTTTACGCTTTCAAATGAGTATAAAGGTCATTATTTATTTGAAAACTCCTTTGAACTGTATTTTTTCGTGTTGGGTATGTGTTCAGGTTTGTATAGAAGTAGTAAAATCAGTTTATATTTGTATGAATATGTTTTTTTGACTATTATTTCCAAAATGGGAGATTTTTTAATCTTTTTTTAGTTAGTTAGCTATTCTGGAATAAGTTCTTACGATATTATCATGTAATATATATTATCTGGTAAACTGAAAATAATTCCAAAAAAAACAATTGCTTTGGATTTATAACTGTATTCGACCAGAAGTGATTAAGGTAATTTTCGCACGGTTTTTGAAATGTCATTCCACAACAGGTTAAAGTCATATTTTTTATCAGATCTGTATAGCCATGTTATTGCCAGCCTTCGACTTCTCATCTCCTCACCCTTCAGTTTCACAACCATTATGCAGTCGCCCTATCTTTGTGGATGCGTCCATTTCACGTATTTACACATTGCAAACGCTACTGTAATCCGTGTCAATGCTTAGTTAAGTATAATGGTTCCTGGGATCCTTCAGTATATTCTGTCCTTCAGTCTGTTATGCCTGAAGCATTTAACAGATTAGTACTAATCTAACAACCCCTATCGCTTGTCGCTCGTTTCGCTTGGTCACTCCAGTACTGGCTAATAGGGTGACATTTAACACAGTGACACTTTGCTGGTTCTCTTGCATTGGTTTTTAGAGAAGTCACCAATAACTCACCCCTATTTATATCATATCAAGTGTAGTAAGGGTTTATTTTTTTTTTATTATAGCTAAAGAAATATACATATTTCGCTTCTTTTTACATTGGCTCCACAAAGGGCGCCCTGAGGAAAATAATTCCCCCCAGGGTAATTCCACCCATATTTGGGGATCCTGTGTGGAGGGTCTTTTTAGGAAAGAAGAGGTATTAGAGGTGGATAGAAATCTCCATGTGTCCAGGAGTGAAGGACGTATGAATCCGTCCATCCACTGCAGTACAAGGCGATGATCCGAGAGAGTACGGCTGGAGAAGACAAAGGGACTCCCCCAACCGTTCTCTCCCGATCCGACCTGCCATACATCTGGTGTGCAGACGCATCCGCCGTCAAGACCCGGGAAAACCTCAACCCATGAACCCCTGTTAAGTCACCAAACGTAGCGAACCATAATTCTTTTCACTTCTCTTTTACATCCTCCTTTATAACTTCTTATAGAGGAATCGCTCAACATTTCTAAATCTGTGAAGGCAATTAAGTTCTTAAATAAAACACTTTATACGGTTTATTTACAGATTTAGTATGTTGGATGTCTAAATTACACGACACATTTACTTAGTCTTAAACTGATCTCTGCGGGTTATATTTATTGACTAAGTAAAGCGTTATCCCTCTACTTATGCAACATAAGCTTAATATATAAAACAAAGTCGGTTTAGTTACACCATTGATAACTCAAAAACGGTTGGACCGATTTTTATGATCTTTGATTTGTTGGATTTGTCTTCGCCACGAATAGCAGAATAACTATTAAAACGTCGGAAAAATTCAGGAAAAAAGTTATGAAAAAAATTCTTTTCCTCATACAATATTTATGGAACGAATTCTCATCTTTTGAAAGAGTTGCAGGAATAAAGCGATAAGTATAATATTGAATAGTGAGGAATTCCAAAAATTCAAAAACAATGTCAATGCGCTGATTGTTTTGCTTTTGTTCTTAAACATATAAAGCTGGCAATGCTGCCCCTCTTTCTTACACACCAATTGTCAACAGTCGAAAATGAGAAAAACGAAGAACGTTTGTCTGCACCCCTCACAAGAAAAATAAATAATTATAATAAATCTCCCGCATACGTATAATGAAAATGAAACGCAATACCCGTAAATATGTGGAAAAGTAAGAAAATCCCAAAAATTATAAATCTGTACACAACGCCGTCTCTGTTACTGACCAACACAAAACACGGACAGTTGCGCATCGATAATTGCTTCATTGTGTAATTTTTAACTTAATTAAAAAACTTAATTTAATTCAGCTAAAAAGTAAACACAGCAGTTATTGATTTTGAGGCGGTACGAAGTTCGCCAGGTCAGCTAGTATATATATATATATATATATATATATATATATATATATATATATATATATATATATATATATATATATATATATATATATATATGTATATGTACCTAGTGTGCCTAGGAACCTTGTTTATAACCTAAAACTCCATGTGACGCATGCAAAGCACAGAGTAGCGTGGACATGGCATATGAGTTCTTACGTAACTACAGAAAAATTGCTTTAGCGGCCTGTTTATGAGGAGGGAAGGGTCGTTCGGATTAGCCTGGGTACGGATTATAGAGGCTCTACAGCGTGGAAGGCCGGATCGGGAGAATCTGCTTGAGGGAGATCTTTGACCTCTTCAGCAGGACTCTCTCGAAACATTGCCTTGCACCGCAGCGGATTCATTCGTCCATCACTTCTGGACACACTGACCCCTAGATTCCTACTCACCTCTCATACCTCTTCTCTTCTCTTCTCTCATCTCCTTCCTTCCCAAAAAAGACCCTCCACACAGCATCCCCAAAGATGACGTAGGCCCTGAGTAGAATTATTTTCGTTAGGCCCTCTTGTGTGGAGCTAATGTAAAAAAAAGTGATCCCGGGTTGCCAGCGCCCCTATGTGGGCGTTTTGGAAATCTGGCGGGGCGTTTTTAAATATTTAGCATTTCTTTAAAACTAGCAGACCCGGATACACGTTGCTGTGGCTAACGAAACACAACGCCATAACCTTTATAAAATCCACACCACCCGCTTGCCCTGCCTGAATTGAATATTTGTATTTCACGGTTTTTCTCTACTATAATAAGCATGTATTATACATATAAACCTTTCATCTAGAATCACTCTATCTAATGGTGAAAACCGCTTGAAAATCTGTTGCGTAGTTTAAAAGATCTATGCGCAAATACATTTTGAGCGACTTCATTTTGTACTATGTAATGTTTTAAACCGAGGCATAAATACTCAATGTTATTGTGATTCATACACAATAAAATCTCGTTTAAAAAGGTTCAAAATATCACCTACGAGTGAAAGTTTTGAACCGTCCGACACTTCTTACGTATGTGTTCATTAGTTGAGTTTAGTTGAGCAATTGGAGCAAGATCAGTAGTATCTGTAGGAGAGGTGGAGGGGGGGGGGGGGTTAATTTTACTGTGGTCTACGGTAATATTACTTAATAAATGTGTACTATCCAATTATTATAAGCAATAATTATCAGCCTGAAACACTCATCTACATTGAAAAATCTTCCGAGAAAAGATACTTGCCGCCAACGGGACTTGAACCCATGTCCTTCTGATTGCCGGTCAGCTGCTCTTGACCACTGAGCTATGGCGGCAATATTATAAGCAGTAATTGTCGAATGAAACACTAGTATATATTGAATTATTTGGCGGGTATTTGATAAGCCGCCATAGCTCAGTGGTAAAGAGCAGCTGACCGGCAATCAGAAGGACACGGGTTCAAGTCCCGTTGGCGGCAAGTATCTTTTCTTTGAAGATTTTTCAATGTAGATGAGTGTTTCAGGCTGATAATTATTGCTTATAATAATGCTATGCATAAAAATCTTGTCTAAACGTCAGTTTATAAATTTAAAAAAAAATAATAATGAACTATCCAACTTAAAATTGACAAATTTCTAAATTTGTACTATGTGTATTGAGTGCACAGCACTGGAACTCGAGGGATTTTCTAGCACTGCAGAATAGTTAAACTATAGGTAATTCACTTCATTAAATATTAACATACGTTATTAACTATCAAAGCATTTGCAGTCTCACTCTAGTGAAGCCAATATGAAAACCACCCAGTGGTCAATTGTTTGGCAGTCCCGATTTAATCCGGGATGCTTGATCAAGTGGAATAATCGTAAGCCGAACTCACTGGCGTAGCGGCAGCAATATAATCGTTATAATCGTAGTTGCTGCAGTATTAATTATTGGTTTATTGGGTTGGCTTAGTTTTGAAGCGTCAGTTTGTAAATAACACTCGACAGACCGACGCGACGTGGAATTAAAGGGTATGGAACTGAATGTAAAATGGTTTTAGCTATAGACCACTGATGAGAAAAACCGATATTAGCGTGTTGTTGGCGTTTCATTGTGTCCGAAGCACTGAACGAAGATTCACCAGAAGTGTGAAAAATATTAATATAATCTGTACCGTTTTGAGTGGAAAATATTATGGCTAAAAATATATATACAATCATATAGTTCTAGATCGACTAATGCCGATTCTGATTTTATGTGTTTGATCATTTATATTTTTACAAGTAGAATTGATAAATACAGCAGAAATGCGAATGCTTAGATGGTCGGCAGGAGTATCACTAAAAGATAAGATCAAAAGTTCACGCATTCGTGGTAGCCTGGGTGTCACAGACATAAATAGTAAGCTGGAAGAACGACAGTTGAGATTGTTGGACACATAAGACGGAGACCATCAGACCACACAGTGAGGCAGGCAATGTCTATGGAGCTTCACCGACAGTCATCCAGAGGAAGACCGAAGAACTCCTGGATGACTCAATGTTCCAAAATTCTTCAGAGAAACGGCCTGGATGAAGGCGATACCCAGAACAGAAGATATTACAACCTGAGAACGAGAAGAGCCGACCCCAACAGCTTACCTAGGCAATGAGTTGGGACAGCTCAAGGAAGAAGAAGAATATGAGTAGAATTGATAAATCGTCATTTAAAAACGAGTAAAACCGTAAGAGATTTAAAAGCCCTATGATTGGTCAACTTACACCGCTACCTCCAAGGTCGGGCGGCCGCATTCGTTAGGAGTGCGAAAATTTTTGTGCTAAGTTGCGCTACGTAGACTCACACGCGAGTTACCACTGGCCATACAAATTACTTTAAAATATTATATTTTTATTTTAACTGTATGAGTAAAACCTCAAACTGTAATATTTAATTGAATGAAGACAATATAAGCGAAACTCAATCGAAAATCTGGAAACAGAAAAATAACTTAAATTCATGCTTTTTGAAAATCTTGCTAAATTCTTAAATTGAGGTTTGTTGATTTCGGTGACCGGACAAAGTGGCACTTCATCACTCCTTTGAAAGGTCACTGAAATTGATTAAAAAAACTAGGTTTAATACGTTACGTTAGGTTATGAGCAATTTACGAGTATATTTTCATCACTTGACTTTTGCCGTTGGAGCTAATAAAAAACTTTCAATAAAACCAAAACTAGCAGTCCACAATGGAGTCCTGGTACCTACCCTGATGTATGGCAGTGAGGCATGGAACTGGCAGAGGAAGGATGAAAGTAAACTGAATGCTGTTGAAATGAGATCCCTGAGACGTATGTGTGGTAAAACCATGTATGATCGTGTTAGAAATGTGGATATCCGCAAAGAATGTAAGGCTGATGTAAGTTTAATGAGCAAAATTAAGAAAGGGACCCTCAGATGGTTTGGGCACGTAGAGCGAATGAACGAAGAAAGTAGTGTTAAAAGAATATATGATGCAAATGTGAATGGTAGAAGAAGTCGGGGACGCCCGAGGAAGACATGGCACGATCAAGTAAATCAGATACTTGAGACGGGCCATGTCAAAAGTCAGAATAATAGAAGAGTATGTATGAGACGATGTATGAATGTGAGTGAGGCAAAGAGTGTGTGCCAAGACCGAGTTGTTTGGCGGTCCGTCCTCTCTGCCTACCCCTGCGGGGAAACGGCGTGATGGTTAGTTAGTTTAGTTTTAGACTTTTGAAAGGGGTCTTGAAATGCCACTTTGTTGAGTTGTCATGGAACTGTTGATTTCGTACCGACCCAGGTGGGATTGACCTTACTGTTAACTGACAAATCGGAGGTACGTATGACGTCACACGTACCTCGTCAGATTTCGATCGTTGTGGCGGGTTTTGAAAAATAATAACTTTGAAATTTATTTCCACTATGAAGTCGAAATTTGTAAAAAAATAATGAAATAAATACTGCGATTTAAGTTAAAAGGTGAACAATTACATTTAACTGTGATAAAATTTATCAAAAATTTTCAATATCGAAATACTTTCTTGAATTCATTTTATTAACCTAGGAGTCAGAATCGATCAAAAGAAAAAGTCATTAGACGCTTTTCTTAATACGCTTTTTTGACTCTGAAATTTTTAATGAATCTATTTTGTCAGAGGGATTAAAAAATAAAATAGCATTATCCCAATTCCGGAAAACCAACGTTGAAATAAATAATAGGCTTTTATTCATTTTACAACATTTCAGTGGTTTATTGGGAATTCAAAAATCGCTCAATGGAATAGTTATGGCAAATAATTTAAATGCGGGCAACACCGTTTTGATTTTAAAGGCCGCTACAAGGCGATTAGCGCTGAACTCTCACGTCAATTCAGAGTATTTGTTATGCGTGTGGTTCCATAGGGGAGCAACACTGCGGAGCTAATATGCTAGGTCGTGGAAAATGATTGTTTATTTGTACATTGAATAATATGTAATTATTTTATTTTATTTGGAAAAACATCAATTATTATAAGCAATAATTATTAGCCTGAAATACTTATCTACATTAAAAAAATCTTCCGAGAAAAGATACATGCCGCCGACGGGACTTGAACCCGCGTCCTTCTGATATCCGGTCAACTGCTCTTTAACTTTTTAAAATTGTTACCCTTTGTGCTATGCATAAAAATCTTGTCTTAAACATTAGTTTATCAATTAAAAAAATAATGGGGAAAAACATCAATCTGCAATATTTTATAAGGTATGTAAAATACGAGTTTGTACAATAATTTAACCAATAATACGAGGGTAGGCTGAAAAGTAATGCACAAATGTACAGCGCAAAAAAATAATAGAAGAGCGCCAGGTGGAATGTGGAAGTGACGTTCCTCCGGTGATGATTTTTTTAAAAGTGAAAAATTCTTTAGCACCGTTGTTGTTTGAATCTCGATGAAATGGATGCGAGCGACACTAAAAAATAAACACATACATCTATAAGATTTAGTCTGCGAGATAATGCGATAGAATAATCGGTCTCGGTCACACTTGTATTTTTTTTACATTAGCTTCACACTTTCCTCTTTGGGGATGCTGTGTGGGGGTGTTTTGAGGAAAGGAAGGAGATGAAGTTGTGGGAAGGGAAAAGGTATGCGAGGTGGGTAGGAATTTAGGGATCATTGTCTCCAGGAGTGACGGACGTATGAATACATCCCTTCTACTGCAGGAGAGGACAAAAGGTCTCCCTCAACCTCGTTCCTGGACCCATTGACCCCCAGACCCCTACCCCTCATACGCTGCCGGTTCGGGAAAGACTGGTTGAGGGAGATCTTTTTACCTCTCAGCCGGACTTTCTCGAATCATCGCCTTGTACCGCAGTGGGAAGGATAGATTCAAACTTTCGTCACTCCTTGAACACATTGACCCTCAGATTCCTACCCACCCCTCAAACTTTTTTCCTTCACAGAACTTCCTTCCTCACCTTTCCTTAAAACTACCCTTCACTCAGCATCCCCTAAGATGTTATCGTTCTTCTTGTTGAGCTAATATTTGAAAAAAAAATCGAGGGCAGTTTACACGCGGTAGAAGCGAAACTTTACCAAAACAATCTCAACCAATACTTGAAAAGTGAGGTCATAAACAAAGCAACCAATGAGCGCAGACCTAGCGTAATTTCCGTTTCATATCTCAACCAAAAGGAGCCTTTAAAAGTGACATCATAATCAAAGCGGCCAATGAGCGCAGTTGATGCGTCGCAGATGCAGTAATCGTCATTTCCGTTTCATACGAAATCCAAATCACAGCGGGGCTATAGAAGTTTCACTTAAAAAAAACTACGATGAAAATATGTAAAAGATAAAAAAAAAACACAAAAAATAATAAGTTAACTGGGACTCGAACCCAGATCCTCTTGTCTTACCCGGATTGGCGTCTCTACAATATTAAACGATTTTACTGTGTTTTTTGGCTGCAATATATATTTTTTTTGTTTCTATTTTTCTTCCTCATGTGCCCTATCAGGTCCCCCCGACGTTGGCGATCACTCTGGTAAATGTATCTCCAGATCTTGCGCTTCTAGGAATAGCTCCTCCACACTTGTAATACCGCTCTACTCTCGTACATTTCACAGCCAGGCAGTGGCGTGCACAGAGTTTTTGATCAGGGTAGGCAGTAGGAAAACCGCCGAATTGATTCAAATCAATTTAAAAAAAACTTACTACAAATAACTCCCTTCGTACAAGTTTTCGCCAAGTGTGCTAGCTGCTGGTAAGACAACTAGTTGATAGAAATAGATAACAACAGATGTCACTGTCGTCACTGATTGACATTTGCTAATTTTGTTCCAGAAAGCACTGCCTAATACTAACAAAAAACCTAATAGAAGAAAATTCAAACGACAGTTCTACTCTATGCTAGGTGCATTTCGTAAACATTGATATTATATATTGTATGAAGTTAGCTCCAAGCAGAAATAATTCCTGCTTAGGCCGCATTTTAGTGAGGCAGTCGGAGGGCGCGCTTGTAGTTTCTAGTTACAGTTTATGCCACTTTTGTAGTATGCCGTTTGATGAGGCGCTCTCGTAGTTTCGGTTGCTCAGTTTTTTCGCGCTTATTTTTAAAGGTGTATATTTATTTCTAGCAATAATTCAATAAATTGTAATATTATTACAAGCTTATATTTTACAAATACGGTAGGGTAGGCAGTGCTTATGTGCCTATATGGAGTGCACGCCCCTGGACAGGCCGCTGAGCCAGGACATTGTCTCCTACCAGGCCCTCGGCGACCCATACTAAATTTCTTTTTTTTTTTTTTTAATTAAAGAAACTATATAAAATCATTCCATAAGTATACAAAATATAATGGTTGTGTTAGGTAAAGATATTGTATTTGTTAGTCCTCCTCACTAGGAGTTCCTGTACCGAGGCGGACTAAAGTTAATTTTTTTTTTGTGAACTTTTTTTTGTGATAACTTTGTGGTTATCCATTATAGAAAAATGAAACAACCCAACTTTCTAAAAACCACTTATATAATGTGCAAATCCGACCGGTTTCGGAACAAACGTTCCTTCGTCAGGGAAAGCTTATACTAATTTGACAGTTTAGAACAATGTTTTATTATGGTAGGGGTGGAGCCGTTGTAGTTAATAATGTAGATTGGGTGGGTAGGTATTAGTGTAGAGTGGGTGGGTAGGGGAACATATCCATGATTGGGCTATATGACAATATTTTTTGTTTGTTGATAATAGATTCATTATTTTTAAGGGATTTTTTAATAAGTTATCTAAACGTTTTCCTTTATGATTAATATGAAGAATATTTATCCCTGTATTTTTTTAAAAACTATGGTTATTTTCAATGATATGGTTAGCGAACTCAGAAAAATTATTATTATGAACACCTACCCACCCACTCTACACTAATACTTACCCACCCAATCTACATTATTAACTAACAACGGCTCCACCCCCTATCATAATAAAACATTGTTCGAAACTGTCAAATTAGTATAAGCTTTCCCTGACGAAGGAACGTTTGTTCCGAAACCGGTCGGATTTGCACATTATATAAGTGGTTTTTACAAAGTTGTATTGTTTCATTTTTCTATCAAGTTAATTTGTTTAAGTATTGTTTATTTGTCTTCTATGTCGTTTTTAGTGTCTTCATTAGAGTGTTTTCGTTGACCTCTTTCAGCCATGTTTTTATTCTTGATTTGTACTCATTAATTTTTTTTGTTAGTTTTATGTCCTGGGGAAGAATATTATGAAGTTTAGTTGCAAAATAAGCGTAGTTTCTTTGTCCGAATGTGGTTTTATAACTTGGAATGTTTTTTATGTCATTTTTATTCGATCTAGTGTGATGGATACGCGGTCAAGTAGAGGATTCAGTATTTTTGAATAGCGTCAATAATATATTTTTGGCATATATTCGTTGTACATTTGATACGTCAAAGTTATTGAAAATTTCAATCGAAGGCGTTCTAATAGGTACTTTCAGTATGGTCTTTAAGATTCCCTTTTGAATTGTATTCAGGTTTTGTATGTATTTATGTGTACTAGATCCCCATCCTACAATTCCAAATTATCAATTCGAGAATGACATAACGCGTAGTAAACCTTTTTCAAATCCTTTTTATTTACCACATTTCTTAGATTTAAAAAAATATATATAAAGCTTAGCTACTGTTATTTTTTAAATTTATTTTCTGTCCATTATGTAGTTTTGAATGTTGTTAGTGTTGCGCCCTGCAAAGCTTTTGTTTGCATTTTGGCAAATTAACCTCCTTGCAGTTCAAACAGCACTGTTAGGGGTGTTTGCAAGGGACACACGGCCCCATCGATCGCAGCCTGTATTTGCGACGATTATCGCCACCCTCATATCAAGGGTCCAATTCACATTACAGCCTTCTGCTACGATAAAAATTGGTTTATTTTGTTGAAACAACTGCCATGAACTTTTTTGTACTCGGTTCTCCAAGCGTAAAAATATCAAAACATTCGAAAATATTCATAGATTTGATTGAAATTGTATTTTTTTTAAACATTATTTCCTCACATAAGGCCCTGAGGAATAAACATTTCCTAAGGACCAAAGTCATTTTTGGAGATGCTGTGTGGAGAGTATTTTTTTAGAGAAAGATTGGAGAGTAAATTCTGGGAAGGAAAAAGGTATAAGAGGTGAGCAGGAATATGGGTTTCACTGACGAACGTATGAATCCATCCCTCCCACTGCGGTGCAAGGCGATGTTCCGAGAGAGTACGGCTGGAGAAGACTCCCTCAACCAGTCTCTCCCGATCCGGCCCAACACGTAGTAGGCGTAGTATCGCATCCGCCGCCAAGACCCGAACAAACCTCACCCCATGAACCCACGTTTAGCGGTTTGAAATCCCAGCGTGCGCAAGTAAATTTTAATTGATTGATTTTTTTTTACATTAGCTCCACATAGAAGGAAAATAAATCCCCTCAGAGCCTATGTCATCTTTGGGGATGCTGTGTGGAGGGTATTTTTAAGGATTATTTATTATTTTTGTGGTTTTTATTATTTACAATTTAATCATTTAAAAATAATGTAAGATATATTTGTGGCTAGTTCCAGACTGGAAGATACTCTCAGTATCGACCTGGGGTCCTAGCATGGTCGGTCGGTACATGACTGCTCTCGAGCATGACTGCAGGCCGCTAACGAACAAATAACAGTTCACATCGACTAAGGGTTGCTAATTTATTTGACGTAAACTGTTATTTCTTTGTTAGCGTCCTGCAGTCGTGCTAGGGAGCGATTTTAAGTTACTGACATTTTCGATAAAACCTATGTCGATCGACCATGCTAGGGGGCCTGGTGTACCTAAGACCACCATTCAACATTAAAATGTTGCTTGAAATGGATTTAGCCGTGTTTGGTGACTAGATCTGAATAGCCAGGTACTTCACCATCTTATTCTAACCCATCTTCCTCTCGTCCCCACTACCTTTAGTCTCACAACACACCCCAATTGGGGATGAAATAGTCCCACTGGCTTCACATAAAAAATAAGATATTCTGTAGCCAATGGAACTATAGCATCATGAATTACCACAGCAATACTGAGATTATCTAACAGCTTTCACGCAGGCTTCGCCAAACTCATCAAGTGTTAAAAATTTCATTAATGTCTGAATAAAACCGTAGGTTTGTATACAAAATAAGTCCACACCGGCCGCCCACCACAGATGCTTTACATATAAATATAAGACAAAAAACAGTATCATGGTTTCACAGCGAACGTTAAAGTAGTAAATAAACCTTTTAATAATAATAATTAATAATCCAATGTTTTTGTTTATTAATATACAAAATGGAGAGGGTGATGGGGGGGGGGGGTCGTTGCAAATAATCCAAAATGGCAGCTGTGTCCTTATTCCGTAGATAGTAATAATAAAGGATTTTCAAAATAAGACCCCGGGCGTAATAATTTAATAAGAGATTTTGATATAATTTACCCTAGATTGGCTCACACTATAAAAATTTATACAATAACCTAACCACAAAAAAAGATATTCATCTTTTGGTGCCCTCTCCCATCGATGGTTGACTAACATAGATACATTCTTCGCTCCGTAGGCTGCAACACGGAAAAAGCTCGGTGAAACTGCATTCGTCCCAGTCACGAAGGTTTTCTCATATCAACATTATAACATTAAAACAAATGTATTTAGGCGATTAATAAAATGATGGGTCTCTTCAGGATCTATGTTGACTTCTTCCTTTCCTCAAAAAGCCTACCACACAGTATACTCAATGGTGAAAGGCTCTAATTATTAATAATTAATTAGGAAATTATTTTCCCTTTTCATCCTGTGTGGAGTTAGTGTTTGAAAAAATCTTGTGCTTTAAGCAATTTTTATTACATCAAAATTACGTATTTATTGATGCATTTTTTGAAAAGCTTAGATAAAACTATATCATTATCAGACCTGCAGAATTGTTTTTAACTGTGAATTTATCCATTTATTTATTTTTTATCTTTTTCAAATCTACAGTCCTTCACCAAGACAAAACTAAATAAAAAAATTTTATGACTACAAATCAATAATAAAAATATTGCTGAAAGAGGTCAACGAATACACCCTAATGAAGACACTAAAAACGACATAGAAGACAAATAAACTACAATTAAATTACTTTAGTCCGCCTCGGCACTGGAACCCCTAGTGAGGAAGACTAAGAAAAACAATGTCTTTATCTAATACCATTATATTTTGTAAATAGAATTATTTTATATAGTCGCTTGAATAAATAAAAAGTTTCATTCCTAGATTGATGAAATTTAGAACACTAAATCTTCAAAACAGGACGACGGTCATTGTTTACGTGAGATTTCTAAAAACCACCCTCACCCCTTTTTCCAACCCCTTAAACAGAATTTTTTTATTGAAATTTTTTACACCCGACGTTCAAAATAAGAGGAAATTTACTGTTTACATCTGATTTCGAAAACTCTTTGTTTTCGCCGGGCAACGTTGGGACTATAGTCGACAAAGTCTGCATAAAAGACTACTAGATTATCCCAGTATCGCCTCTGTAAAAGACGACCATTCCGAAATGACTTAAGCTGTGTTTAATGTCTAGATCCGGAGGGCCAAGTACTTCAATTGAGGATGCCATAGTCCCACTGGCTTCAGACCTTTGTGATACATTCACACACTCCCCCGCCAAGACCTAGACAAACCTCACTCCATGAACCCGGGCACCCATGTTAAGTCACCAAACGTAGCAAACCACCTGGGGTGAAGTATACCAGGGGTGTTGGTTATTCAATAAATGGTTCCTGAGGCGGCTTTCCCATACTCGCCTCGCGAATCAAGTTTAGTGAAAGTGGGGGTTAATATTTGCACAGAAGGGCCCCATCTGTAACATTCAATATCACTGATTAGAGGTTACACGTGTTCCTATAGTATGGTATTCGAATTTCAAATTAATAATTTCAGATGGCGGATAATTTTGCTGAATTATGTCGAATACATGTGACATCTAATCACTACTGGAACGTTGTGAATGGCTTTAGCTATATTTGTTATCAGATAGATCTGAATAGACGCATACTGGGTGTTAAAAGTTTCTAAACATTACTTGTTGACATTTTTAAATACATTTTAAAAGTAAGCCACAATTCAAAAATGTATGTATTCTTATATATCTATAGGTAAAAGGCATAAAAATCCTCAGTCAAATAATTTAATATTTTACTGTCAAATAATTTCTTATTTTATAGTCAACTAATATCTTGTTTTATAATCAAATAATATTTTATTTCATAGTCAAATGATTTCTTATTTTCTAACTAATTTCTTATTTTATAGTCAAATAATTTCTTATTTTATGGTCAACTAATTTCATATTTTGTAGTCAAATAATTTCTTATTTTATGGTCAAATAGCTTCTTTTTTTAAAGTCAAATAATTTCTTAATTTATAGTCAAATACTTTCTTATTTTATAGACAACTAATATCTTGTTTTATAATCAAATAATGCCTTATGTTATAATCAAATATTTTCTTATTTTATAGACAACTAATATCTTGTTTTATAATCAAATAATTTCTTATTTCGTAGTCAAATAATTTCTTATTTTCTAGTCAACTAATTTCTTATTTTATAGTCAAATAATTTCTTATTTTATAGTCAACTAATTTCTTATTTTGTAGTCAAATAATTTCTTATTTTATAGTCAAATAGTTTCTTATTTTATAGTCAAATAATTTCTTATTTTATAGTCAAATAATTTCTTCAATATTTTATAAGAACAACTCTTTTTATAACTTTTAAGGGTTATTTTGAAGCTATAAGATGATATTGTTAACCCTAAAATTTGAAAAATGAGATTGGCAAATATGACGGTTTGATGGAACGTGACGATTGCCGAATTGGTAGATGCGCCCGTCCCGGTTAGGCGAAAGGTTCTTGGTTCGTGTTCCAATTGCGACCATTATCTTTTTTATTTTTCTGTGTCTTGTTCTCTTTCATATGTACGTTTAGATTATTAGTTCTATCTTCTTCTTCAGTAAAATAATTTTCGATTTTATAGTCTGATAATTTCTTATTATATGGTCAAATAATTTTTTATTTTATTAGTCAAATAATTTTTACAGAATTTATTATTCTCAAAGAATCTCTGAATTAATTAGTTACTCTATTTTTAATTAAATTTGTCAACTTGTAATTCTGGGCCAAAAGTTGGTAGTGTTTACTACTCCGCTACAGAGTATGTTATTTTATGTAGCTATTTTCCTAGTGCTCGGTAAAGTGATCTAAGTCAATAAAGCACAAATTGTAATTATTATTCTAACTCCTAGGATTCTGACCGCGTTGTTAACCCTTAACTCGGGCAAAGCCTCCCAAGTCAATAAGCGCGAAGACTAATCTAGAAATGTCGGCGTTATGTTATTATTTGCATTCAAGTATTCTCAGAATACCGCGAATTCATTAAGTACGTAATTGCGAACAATATCCATAACTTTACACCAATTTATATTGCTTGAATCAAATGAAAAGCGCACAAAGTCAAGAAATGCAAAAACAGGTGGAACAATAACAACAATTGATCCATATATCAAAATTTCAGGAAGGCGCTTGGGGACTTTTTGATGAGTGAATGTTATAGTGTTAGAAGCCTGTTTCTCGTACTGAGATAGAGGTGTAAATATTGTTTATACATGTGTGTGTATGTATATGTACATGTGTGTATGTATATGTACATTTGTGTATGTATATGTACATGTGTGTATGTATGTATATGCACATGTGTGTATGTATGTATATGTACATGTGTGTATGTAGATATATGTACATGTGTGTATGTACATGTACATGTGTGTATGTATATGTACGTGTGTGTATGTATGTATATTAATGCATGTATATGTGTACAAATACATATGTATGTGTGGGTGAACGTGTATGTGCACGTATTTACACGTGTATGCAAGCATGCACACATGTAAAACTAGAAAAAAGAATTATGCTTCACAAATTAACTATATTCCATTGGTCAGCGTGAAAATGGCAGCCGCCTTGGATGATGACATAATATGTCATATATTTGTAAATTTCTTTATTAATTAAAAAAAAATGCTAAAAGCTAGTTGAGGGTAGGGTTGCCATACGTCCGGAATTTTCCGGACAAGTCCGGAAATATAGGTCTTTGTCCGGAATACGGGGGGAATTCTAAACAGTCCGGAATTTCTACAATTAAGTGGAGATTGATATAAAAAATTAAATTAACCAAATTATTTTTATTACAAATCAAAGTAAAAACGTCACTTCTGATATTTAATGCTCCCAGAAATATTGTTTAACACTTCCGAATCTCCAATAATAGTTTTGTATAACATTTCGCAAGTCATATTTTTTAAATTATACCTACTGTGTTAAGAGAATAGAGTCGATAGACTCTAAGAAAGCCTGTTTCTTTCTTTTGACCATTGGGTTCCCATTAAGGAAAGTCCCTTTCAACATTGGCATTTTGTACATAAAAGGAATACCTACCACTTTCCAAATCTTTAAAAGTCTCCCCCCCCCCCGACGCTGGTTTTGACATGCCACGATGCATAACGACATTCATTTTATATTTACAAGAAAGTTTGGAATTTTTATCAAATGTTAGGAATTTTCTCCGGAATTTTGATTTTTTGATCTGGGAACCCTAGTTGAGGGAGACCTTTTGACTTCTCCGGTTGACTCTCTCGCACCGCAGTGAGAGCGATGGTTTTCCGACATTTGATTTTCTACCCACCCGTTACATCTTTTTCCTTCCCAGAATTTCCTCTCCTTTCATTCTTTAAAAGGACCGTTCAAGCGGCACTCCCAAAGACGTCACAGGCCCCGAGGAAAATTACTACTTTCCCCACTACCTTCAGCCGTACAACAATTCACAATAATAGGAGATGCCATAGTCTCGCTGGCTCTAGACGGTTGGGAGCAGTTGGAACTCTTGCGCGATTCTTACAAGTATGCCTATCTATATATATATAAACATCTAAAAATGTTTCAATGTATGTATGTATGTCCGCTATGCGTTGCTACATTAAGTATAGGAAATGTTTGAAACTTTCAAAATGTCTTCTTAACCCCCGCGAAGGTTTCTGGATTATTACAATCCATTGCCGTATACTTGGTCGATGTTACAACCACATGACAATACACCTGAAAAGTTTTTTTAATCATTACAAAAACCCGTGCAAAACTGCCAAAAATGTCAAAACTTGAGAATGATATTTTGCATAACAATGATTTTTAAATCAAAATTCTATTTTCGAACATCTTTAAATTAACGGATTTATTTGAAGTACTCGCCTCATACTTTCAATCGAATCAAGAATTATAGATATTTAAAATAGTTATATTAGTTAAGGCTCGATGACACAGAGCGAGTTTACAAGCTACTATCTAGTTTAAAGTTTAAAAGCGGGTAAATCGGCGAGTGAGATTGTCATGATGACACACAAAACTGTCCACTCGCTCAGTAGCGTAGGAAACTGAGGTCGCTGTTAGCGCCAGTAACAAGAATAACGACGCCTGCGTGAACTAATTCTGTGATGTTTGACAGTCGAAATTAGCTGTTTATTGGTAGCCATCTTGAAAAACATAAATAAACCAATCACGAGCAAGCGTGTAGCGAGTAAAGTTGACGACCTTTGAACTTTTTTCGTAGATTGTCAACAATCTGCTAGTTAGCAAGTAACACGATGACACTGAACGAGTTTACTAACAGATAGTGAATTTCCCAGATAGTAGCTTGTAAACTCGCTCTGTGTCATCGACGCTTTACCAAAATTGATTGATTGTTCTTTTTATGAAGGGAACTCGTTAGTATTTCTATAAATCTGCATTCGCTTACTATCATCTATAAGCTCAAAAACAACACATGTTAATAAAGCTCAAAAAATAATAATAACGGCTTATGTGCCGGCCCACGGTCCTTGGCATTTCTTAAATCAAATTTCATCCCTCATAAATCCCTTTTATCTATTTCATCCGAAATAGCACCTACACTACACCCTCTGTAATCTTAAATTAAGCTTGATATATGTGTATAAGTTATATTTCAACCGTCCAGAAAAACGGCCCAAGTTAGTAAACACAAATATAGTTGAAAAGTTAAATATTTGTGTACAGGCCGACTGGTATTTGATGGGAAATATTAAAGGCAGATTTTTAACAGAGAAAAGATTCCAAAACCTTGAATTATTCTATATAATATTTAAACAAAAAATAATACATACGTTATAAGCTGATTTTTATTTAAGAGAAGGAAATTTCTAATAAAACTAGCGTTCTCTGTGTTAAAATGGATGACCGGACAACTCAGAAACATACACTTCAACACTTCCTTTGAAAAGTCATTAAAAGTATGAAAATAATGGTTAAATACGTTAGGTTATGGGCTATTCAAATAAAAATCATAACTTTTAATGACTTTTCAAAGGGGTGTTGAAATGCCACTTTGTTAGGTTGTCGTGGAACAGTTTATGTAACAAATAAAGATTGGTTTATTATGTCCTAACTTGTGTAGTAAAAATCAATATAACTAAGAAATTTTACTACTAAGAATGGTATTGCTAAATTGAACGATGATTGAATGAGATGATCGAAACGAAAACAGGAAAGAATGGGAAAGGGAACGAGAACGAATGAGAAAGGATACGCAGGGAGAAACAAAGAAACATCCATTTTTGGATATTGATCAAATTTAGTAGGTACCTAACATAGCTACCTATTTAAAATACTTATAATTTTCGATGAGATTCAAAGTATTCGATTTGGGTGAGTATCATAGGTGAGTACTTCAATTAAATTCATTAATTTAAAGAGTTTATTAAGAAATCGAAACAATCGATGGTTTGCAAAGTGTCACATGGTTGTCAGTTTCGTAAGAGTTGTAACGGTTAAAAAAAATTCAGATATATTGCCATGTGGTTGTTATATTCCAGAAACCTTCGCGAGGGTGGAGAGAAGATATTTTGAAAGTTTCAAATATTTCCGATGCGTAATACAGCGATACATAACGCACAGCACAAGCAAGCATGCAAATATACATTCATTTTTATACATATAAAAACATATGTAGATACGTAATAATCATTTATCGACACCTGCTGGCCACCATACTTTTGGACCTTAACTAACTAACTAACTAACCATCACGCCGTTTCCCCGCAGGGGTAGGCAGAGAGGACGGACCGCCAAACAACTCGGTCTTGGCACACACTCTTTGCCTTACTCACATTCATACATCGTCTCATACATTCTCTTCTATTATTCTGACTTTTGACGTGACCCGACTCAAGTATCTGATTCACTTGATCGTGCCATGTCTTCCTCGGGCGTCCCCGACTTCTTCTACCATTCACATTCGCGTCGTATATTCTTCTTACACTACTTCCTTCGTTCATTCGCTCTACATGCCCAAACCATCTGAGGGTCCCTTTCTTAATCTTACTCATTATGCTTACATCAGCCTTACATTCTTTGCGGATATCCACATTTCTCACACGATCATACATTGTTTTACCACACATACGTCTCAGGGATCTCATTTCAACAGCATTCAGTTTACTTTCATCCTTCCTCTGCCAGTTCCATGCGTCACTGCCATACATCAGGGTAGGTACCAGGACTCCATTGTGGACTGCTAGCTTCGCTTTTTTTGACAGTTTTTTATTAGCGCCAACGGCATTCAGTCCACCATTAATGGAGTTACCGGCATTCACCCTTCTTTCAATATCTCTTTCAGCCTTCCCATCTCTCGTAAACATACTACCCAGATACACAAACTCATCCACCTGCTCCAAATATTCATCATTCACAACTATGTTGCATACTGTTTTCGTACTCTCCCTTTCAAACACCATTAGCTCATTCTTCATACATACTTCGTTCATCCTAGATACGAGAGACTGTAGACCTTTTAGAACCTTAAAGTATCTGTCTTTTTCTAAATAACTCTTAAGTCTTGTGATGTCGCGTGAATGATCCGTTTTACAAATTACAATTATTCCCTCCCACAATACGGGTCTCTTGAAGACCCAGGTTCAATTCTTCCTTTCCACACAGCATCCCCAAAGATGTGTCGAATTGTAAAAAACATCACGTATTTTCTTCTACGAATTTCTTCAAGTTTTCACATTATGTTCCAGCCACCCTGTAAAGATGTGTTTATTCTGTAAACCCAGCGAATTGCAAGCGATAAACAAACTAGATGTGTCAGCGGGAGGAAGTCCGCGAAATATGTTATACGGCTCCACCTTCGTGTCGTGTGGACCTTAGTGGGCCACAACCCCTTCTCCGTTCTCTGGGCCACTGGGGGGGGGGGGGGGGTAGTGGGGGCGGTCCGGAAATTAAAAGTGGTATTTACAGTTACACTGTGTCACCCTGTTGTGGACCTAGGGGGTTAGAGTGTCATGGAGAAGGCTGGGAATGCTGTGACTGCATTAAGGGATGTAGAATTCTTAATATCACTAAGATTTTTATAATGTTTTTGAGAATCGATTTAAATCAATTAAATAACACGATGCAACAAGATAGTCGGAGACGAGGGATATAATTTAAATACATAGTAACAGCACACATAGTCACAGCACACATAGTCACAGCACACATAGTCACAGCACATATAGTCACAGCACACGTTTCACAGAAAAAAAGGCCTGAAAATACCTATAATATCCAATAAGTATGGAAGCCGAACGCTGGAGTACTGTGATCCAGTGATTTTTAATAAGCTCAGAAATAATTTTGCTTTTGAGGAAAATGAGAATTTAAGCATGAAAACTGTAAAAATGTGGCTTATCAATGAAAAATCTATGTATCTGTAAAAAAAAAAAACAAAATAAACAAATAAAAAAAAGAAAGATTGGTGACGTTATGGCAGTTAATTTAAAAAAAAATATTTATAACTTTTTTTTAAATGATACCAAATCTGTTATTTATTAAATTCTTCGGGAAGATTATGAAAGTATTGTTTGTAAATATATAAATTGTGTATATTATTTTGTTTAGAAAATATTGAATTTTGGTTGTATGTTATTTTTTTATTACATTTTCTTTAAATATTATTAATATAAAATATTTTTACAGAGGTCTTCAATTTCCTTTATATTTTTGATATTATAGGTACATATTATTTTTTTTACTTCTAATATTAACAAGTGTATATTGAGGTAATTATTATTATTGTTTCTTTTAAATCTTTTAATCTATCTTGAGTTTTTCTTACTTATCTTTTTTGTTATTATTTGCATTATTTTATTATTTACGTACTTACATGATTTCACATATGTAATTAATAGCACAATATATTATATGCATACGAGTATATTTATTCTTTCATCTTAGTCCTTTTTAAATAAATAGCTTTTTTTCAAATAAACTATGGTCACCCCATATTGTTTACATTATAATGCGCTAGGCACCTCCAGCTTGGTGCATTGGTTGATACCCATTGTCTGTAAGAAGTGTGAATGTAACAATATTGTTTTTCAAGTATTATTTTGGTTTTTTGTTACATTTAATAATTGTTAACCACAACACAATAATTCAATATTGGAATATTCCAAATAAAAATATTAACTATGTCCTTTTGATGAAACAACTCAACTAATTACGCTGTCCGATAGGCGAATCATCTCTGATCTTGTACTATTAAATAAAATCATTAATAATTGCATTGACAATCCTGAAATTCTCGCCAAAATAAAATTTTACGCACCGACCAGAAATACGAGGCAAAGTGCTACCTTCTTCTGTGACAATTTTAAAACAAACTATGAAGCTCATACACTTATAAATAGATTACATTATTTTGGCAATAAATTTGGGAATATTGTAGACATGTTTGCAAATTCCATATTAGTTATAAAACGAAATCTTTATAATTACTTTAATGAAATGTATGATTTTAATTTTAATTTATTTTATTTTTCATTATTATTTTAATCATTGTATATTGTGTACTACATACCTGCCTAACTGTTATTATCTATCTTTGTAAAAGCCCACTAGGGCGTAAATAAATAAATAAATAAATAAACACAGGCTTGTCTTATTGGAGATATAATTTTGTAATTGATTGTATATAATTGATTGTATATAATTGATTGTATATAATTGATTGTATATAATTGATTGTAATACCATGAAAAGAAACAAAAAATAAATAATTGAGCATCAGCCAAGACAGATCTAATATACCCATCAGTGGCTAAGTTGGCATCGCATTTGGGTCCCACCCAGGCGTCAAGCAACATTTTCGTCTTAGTATGGTGGTAGTAGGAGATTTTCAAATATTGTCGGGTTCTTCGTAACCTGGGAATGTTTGCCGATCTTTAAAAAAAAAAGATTTTATCATAACCAATTTACAAATATGCATTTCCAATGGTATGATGCTAATTATTGTCTTTTACAATGCACTTCCACTGACCATTAGTCAGAACACAACTTGTTTTATAATATATAAATCTGACATCAAGTCTTGTATCAACAGCCAAGACAAATTTAACATCAAAGATTTTATTAAAACCAATTTATAAATATGCAATTTCAAAGGTACAATTAATAATTAATTATCTTTTATTTTAAACGTAACATTGTATTGTTATTTATATTTCTGTTATAAACTGCACCTGTTCTCAACACAGGAGTTCCTAGTGAGGCAGTTTTTTTTTAAATTTTGTTTGTCCATTCTTTTTTTCAGTTTCTGAATTGAGACCTAGTTTGGCGCAGAGGTCCTGTCAGAATTGTCGCATTCCTTCTAGAATTATTATTATTATTACTAATATAACACTATCCCCACTAGACGTGCGGTCGCGGTCGTGCGGTCCCGATTTGAATATCACCCTTTGCAATATGCCTAAATATTATGTTAATAGCTTTTCGATGTTCCCAAGCGAAAGACTATTATTTGGCATGAAACCTTAATTCCCTGTCAACGCCGGGTATATCATAATACTTAATTGTCAGCTCCTTTTCAACCTTCCTCTTTCTTGTTTCCTTCCCCCCCCCCTCCACTTCTTTAGGTCTAAAATCAGTAGATCGTAGATAGTCCTGTTTAGATTTAGGGACCACCGGTTTGAATAAAAATGTTACTTGATATTGAGGAGCGTATTCACAAAGAGAAATATCTTTTTGAAGTGAAACTTCTTTAGACCAGAGGTGGCCGAGGACGAATTAGACGCAGTTTTCAATGTGCGCAATAATCTGTGTGGGGAATATTCTACTGTGTCCATGTTTGGTATGATCCGAGCATCATTATTTAACAGCTTATGTCACAGTAAGTCCAAAACATAAAAAGAAAGTGTGCAGTTCACTCGCGGTAGAAGTGAAACCTTCAGAAAACTAAAATAGGCAAGAGTGGGGAAGCACCGTAAAAAGAGGAGACCGATTATTCTATCTCATTTTCTCGCGTTCTAAATCCTATAGATGTATGTGTTTGTTTCTTTTTAGTGTCGCTTTTTCGTTTCATTGAGTTTCAAATCACAACGGTGCTAAAGAACTTTTTACTTAAAAAAAACCGTGATACGGCACAATTTCGCCATACTATTTATTTTTTCAAGTCTTTTCTAGTGCTTTCTAATCAGTGGAAATAAATAAAATCATTGTTTCATGCTGTATTTTACCTAACATTAATTATGTACATCGAAAATTGAAATTAGTTTTGAAATTTCTTGTTTAATTTACGGGTTTATTTCAAAATAAACCTTAGTTAAATTTGGAACGTTTTCTTACAAGGTTAAACCATTGATTACAATTTATTTAACTCCCTTATATTTGAATTAACCCGGAATTTTAAGCCAATCACGTGCTTAACAAAGGTTTCGTTAATTATGTAGATATTGTATATTAATTTGAAACAACTTGTTGTGAAACAATTCCAGACATTAATTAATTAAACAATGTTTATTAGTAGTTCTGTTAACAGTAGATCTCTTGTCCTGAAAACTATGTTTAAAATTTTCTCTTATTTAATAAATCAAAACCAATGTTTCCCCCGAAATTATTATATTTTTACCTACCAACTTAATTGAAAACCATATATTTTATGTAATATTTTGAAGTAATAGCACCGTTGTGATTTTAAACTCTATGAAACGAAAAAGTGACACTAAAAAGAGACAAACACATACATCTGTAGGATTTAGCCCGCGAGAGAATGAGATAGCAATAATATATTTATTTAATTCACGGGTACTCGGTTCCAACATAATACGATAAATCCACGGTCCCACGCAAGCCTCATTTGGTTTGGAACTTCCTGACGAACCTTAGCGGTCGGACATTTAGCAGACCAAGATTCGAATCCTACGATATTCAAAAAAAAAAAAAAATTGTGAAACCACTCAAAAAAAGGACAGGCAAGGTAGGTTTGTAACTACATACATAGTTATAGTTATAGATGTGCTTGTGTCGCACGCGCGACTTGACGAGGTGAGAGGCGAGAGCGGGCCGCGGCGGGAGGGGAGCTGTCAAGTGAACACGCCGGGCCGGGTACCTTGGCTGACACCGACTCCAAAAATAACAATCGGTCCTACATATTGATGAGTAGAAAAAGTAAGTTGATTATTAAGTTGTAGAAGAAAACGAAATTATTTTTTTTACTTTTTAGTGCATTTTTTTAAGTCGTTTTTTTTGTTTTGTTAAAATTTTTGTTTATTTTTTGATTTTTAGTGAATCTGAAGTACACTAACTAATTCGATTAAGATTCGGCCGAGTATCGTAAATTTGCTCTTAAGAATTGGAGAGTTCCGTTACTTTGTCATGGATCCAATAATCAGAACTTAACCAAACTCTCATCAAACTACCCTTGAAGTACATCCTTTCCAATAAAAAAATGATCATCGAAATCGGTTGGCGTGATATTAAGTTATTCGTCCATTTGTCGCGCACATACTTGATGCAAATTTAAGACTTATATGATTTTCTCATGGATGCCATTGTCAGAACTGGACCAAATGGGACCAACGGGAAGCACCAGCTTTCAAATAAAAAAAAGAATCATCAATATCGGTTCACCTAGTCGAAAGTTCTGAGGTAACAAACAAAAAAAAAAACAAACACAAAAATACAGTCGAATTTTCGAAGTCGTTTAAAAATTTACTTGGAACTGGAACATAACAAACCAAACAAATTAAATTACAAATGGTCGAGATAAAACGGGACTTCACTACGTTGTCAATTAAAATATTAAATCGAAATTACTAACATTTTTCAACAACTATCTAATAACTAATAACACTATCTTTTTCCTCTTCTTCAAAAAAGATACGCCCCCATTACCTCAAAATCTTCCAACGCGTAGTACAAACCCCATTGCGCATACAAAACTTTAAAAACTACTACACATCTGGCAAACCCGGCTGTCCACGCCTCGTCACACTTGGCAAAGTGCGGTAATAACGGTAATGGTATGCCGCGGCGGTTCGGGGGGAGAGTAGACACTTTCCTGGCTGCAGAACTGGGTTCGATTCCCATTGGGACCTATGTAGGAACGTGACAGAAATTGGAAAAGAACCTCGTCCTGCGGTTGGGAAGGGTGGAATATTGGAATAAGTCACAAAAATATATATTTTTTTTTACATTAACTCGACACAGGAGGATTTTTGGTGTTTTTTTTTAAATATCAGAGGTATGAGTAAAAATTTTAAATAATTTTGAAATTCTATTTTATGGGAATACTGTTTGAATAAATTTTGAAGTTTTTTTTTTTTTAATTTTTATATTAGCTCCACACAGGAGGCCCTCAAAAAAATAATTTCCCCCAGGACCTGTGTCATCTTTGGGAATGCTGTGTGGAGGGTCTTTTTAAGGAAAAGAATGAGAAGTTCTGGGAATGAAAAATGTGTCTGGGGTGAGTAGTAGTAATCTGCGGGTCAATGTTTTCAAGGAGTGACGAAAGTATGAATCCATCCCTCCAACTGCGGTGCAAGGTGATGGGTCGAGAGAGTTAGAGGGAAGAGAGGAAAAAAGGTCTCCCTCAACCAGTCTTTCCCGATCCGGGTGCCACGCAGGGGTGGGTAAACGCGTATGCCGCCAAGACCATCGCGTGAATACAGGCACCTCTGCTAAATTACTCGTACCAAACGGGTGACCTATGACTGGGGTGTTGATAGTCCAATAAATGTTTCCAGAGGCGACGGTACCCATACCCTCCTCCCAAATTACTAACATTTTATTATTAACAATTATTTCCCAAATTTTTTGGTGTTGAGGGGGGAGTTGTGGTGTGACTGGGGTAGGGTGGGAGCCAAAGATATTGAAATATTAGTAGATGTGCTATCTGCTGTTTTTACTATGTGGGTCTGCGCTTCCGGGTGTCGCCGATGTTGTTTACCAATTAACAAATAAACTAAAAGAACAAATAATTAACGAATAAACCAAACGAACGTTAAACTAAATGAACGAATTCTTTCCTTATTCAAAATATATTGTTAATCAATATTAATGCACATTTTCAAAAAATCAACGAAATGAACAAATTCTTTTTGTATGAAAAGTACGCTAATTAGCGCGTAGTCCGGCGACAGTTGCGCGGACACCATAGCATATCTCTTCTGTATTTGATTATCTTTGGTGGGAGCCAATAAAGAGTGGGGTGGAAGAGAGAGGCAGATATTGTAAAGAATCAGAAAATATTCAAAGTAGTGTAGAATGAATGATTTTTTATGATTATTAAATCTGTTTTGAATTAATTTCTAAGGCATGTAAGTTATTTAACCGTTTTTATTTTTCGTATAATATGAATAATTATCATCCATACATCTTTTTCAAACCTGTGATTCTTTGAAATCAAGGCATCTCAAATATTCTTTACTCCTAAAAGTTCACAAGATGTTTTTCCAATATAGAAAGATCGAGTGGAAATTAAGTGGTGAACTGCTAAGGAAAGTTCTCAAGGTTGGGCTCGCGAGCCATTTTTGGCTTTTTGGCTACGCGAGTGCTGCTCTTCGACGAATGACGTGTTTGAAAATAAAAGATACAGTAGGTAGGTACTTACTAAGCCAAAAAAATCCTATGAGAACGGTACTGTTATCGTATTAAAATTTGCAATACAAATTTGAAATACAAAGCAATAGTAAATTATTACGTACTAGCTGACCCGGCCACGCGTTGCTGTGGCTAATAAAATACAGCGTCATCTACTGGATGGTTATCCAACCTTTATAACCACCGCCGTCTTTGAGTTTATCGCAAAGAGACAGACAGATGCCGCGGAGGACTTTAATTTATAATACGTAGAGATGGTGTGAAAGTTTATAATATTGTGCATGAAATGCTTGGGGTAACTAACGTATTTAAGTTAATAAGGATTAATACTGTATCCGTCTAAATAACCTTTCAATTACCGCAATGTACGTGACCATTTTTTTAGAAGATAGAATGAGTATAGTAAGCTATCCGTAAAAGATATATATATGTCTTCGCGGACTTTTTTGTAGATCTATAAAAGAGGAATATCCCACCATGTATAAAGCTACCAGGCGGCTTGATTTTTCCGACACTTCTAACAATTATCGTTGTTTCAACCAATTTACACAAATCCTTGACAAATAACATACTTAAACCTTCCTCAAGAAACACTCTATCTATTGGTGAAAACCGCATGAAAATCCGTTCAGCAGTTTTCGAGTTTATCGCGAACAGACAAGAGAGACAGACGACGCGGGGGACTTTAATTTATAATATGTAGAGATAGAGATGTATACCGTATATTATATATTTATATGTATACCGGGGATGGCGGGAGGCGCCATCTTTTGGTATTATTAGCTAATTTCTTTAATTTTTGGTTCTATTACGATGGTAGCTTAAGCCGCCGCTACCCGAATTTCGACCGATATTTTACATATCTCCCTTAAACATTTGAAGTTTTTATACTATTAAAAAATTATATGTAATTTTTTAAGATAAACGCCGAAACGCAAATTATATGAAATTCCCTCGATAGAAAAAATTGCAAAGTATGCTCCTAAAATTATTATAAACACGTCTGTTTCAGTTATTTTACAAGTTATAGTTGTGAAAAAATTCACAATTTTTCTTTAAACGATACTTACGACGCCGACGCATTCCACGAGACTTTTGCTCTATTTTAAAAGAGTCGTGTTTTATTAAACATTTTCACAATTTTTGGATCGATTTTAGCTCTTTAAATATTAGCGCGCTCCTCTTACATTCGTAATTACATATCTGTCCATCTTCTTCTTTTTGAGCGCGGATGCGACGCATTAAGCCACAAAATTCACGTTCACAGATGGTTTTATATGGCGCGGCGTCAGAGTTGTTCTCGGAGTCGGATTCTTATGTTTCAACCGTACAATCGCTAGAGTATTCATAACGTCAGATTTCAAAGTCAAAATCGGGCACGGAACTCGACATTCTCACAAACGTCCAGCATCCAAGCAGACGTAAGCTGAACTAAAATCGTCGCAGCATACAGGGTGTTAAGGGACGTACTTGACTTACTTTAACCAGTGATTCCTGACATTATTTGGAGTAAAAAATGCAAATGAAATTTTGGTCTCTGGTGACTTTTTTGATGTTTTTTTTTTTTTTTTTTCTACAAAAACATAAAAAATGGTAATTGTTAAACAGTTGGAGGCGGGTTAAGGGGTTCGTCGGACACCCGGCTGAGTGATCAATGATGACACGTGGAAGAAATTTTTTTTGTTTGATTTTGAAGAAAAAAATTTTTGAAAAAAAAAAAAAAATCGTCAAAAAAAGTCACCGGAGACCAAAATTTCATTTACATTTTTTACTCCAAATAATGTCAGGAATCACTGGTTAAAGTAAGTCAAGTACGTCCCTTAACACCCTGTATATGTTGGTCACCGATATTTGTGTCTTCTGTCCTGCGGCGACATTTCTGCTTTGCACATTCTGAGCGGCCCGCATCTCAGCATATGCCCATCCTTATGGTGCGTATACATGCTCGAAAATGAGCGCGAAAAGAGCGAAATAACCGCAAACATTATTCGTGCATGTATACGTAGCATTTAATACGGTAGACGGATTCTTTACAGGAAAACCATACATTCAGTAAATAATATTATAGGTTACCTTGAGTAATGTACATCAGGGGGAGGAAATACGGCATGGGAAAAAGACCGGAAAAAACCTACGGAAGCTTTTTCCATTACCTAAGTAAAATTTCAAACTTTTTCTAAAATAATTCAATTCCCACTGCTCTCAATATACTACGATATGTCTCACTTTTCTTCGTTTTGCTCTCAGCCGGATGCTGTAGTTATAAAATAGAAGATATAACCTTTATGCCGACGTGGAAGGCTCTACACATCGTCTGCTGGATGTCTCCTGGGACAATTGGTCCTGTGAGCGACTTTTACAATTCAGGATATGATACTGTTATAACGTGTACTTAGAGTGTAATGCTGTAATAACTGTCAATTTCGTCGTAAAACGTATCAGTTATATTGGGGTAGTTTTAAAATTAAAATAATTAAACGTATACACGTGTAATGCGAAAAATGGTTTAATTGTGACAGTTACGTAGGCTTACCAAGTATTATATTATTTAATAATGCTGATGATAGGAGTGTGATTATTACACGAAAACGTCCTTCCTGAAGCAGTCTTAGCCACCAATACGCTCTTGGACTCAATTGGTTGGGATGTTTTGAACCACCCCCTTTAGTCCTCTGATTTGGCGTCTTCAGATTATCATCTTTTCACCTTCCTGAAGGCACATATGGATGGAATTAAATTTTCAACCGACGCGCGACGAGCAGGTGCAGAAAGTGGTTCTGAAGTGGGAGAAGGAGATGGCGGGAGAATTTCTTCGAGGAGGGCTTAAAGAAGCTTGTGCCACGGCTCACCACATGCATTGAACATTTAACACCACCAATACGCTTTTGGAATCATTTGGTTGGGATATTTTGAACCACCCCTGCAATCCCCTGATTTGGCGTCTTCAGATTATCATCTTTTCACCTTCCTGCACATATGGATTGAATTAAATTTTCAACCGACGAGCAGGTGCAGAAAGTGGTTCTGAAGTGGGGGAACGAGCTGGCGGGAGAGTTCTTTGAGAAGGGCATAAAGAAGCTTGTGCCACGGCTCTCAACATGCATTGAACACCACCAGTAGGCTTTTGGACTATTTGGTTGGGATGTTTTGAACCACCCCCTACGTTCCCCTGATTTGGCGTCTTCAGATTATTATATTTTCACCTCCCCGAAGGCACATATGAATGGAATTAAGTTTTCAACCGACGAGCAGGGGCAGAAAGTGGTTCTGAAGTGGGGGAAGGAGCTGGCGGGAGAATTCTTTGAGAAGGGCACAAAGAAGCTTGTGTCACGGCTCACCACACGCATTGAATGGGATCGCGATTAAAATAATAACATTTAAGACTCGTCATGGAAATGACGCACTAAAACCTATTGCGTCGTCACATAAGGTTCTGCATGAATTTCGAGCCACTCGACAAAGATTTAAAACACTCCAAATGTTTTTAATATGACAAACTTAAAATGATTGTCAACCACGGCTTCCAATTTCATTCTTTATATGATAGATGAACTAAAGAAAAAAATCCCACTCAATCATTAAATTTGAAGTGCTTATTCGGAAATTCAAGGTTCTATTATAAAAAGCGCTGTTTTTTTTAATAGTAGTATTGAATTATATTCCAAAGGAGTTCGTTATTACTTCTTATAACACTAATGTCGCCTCTGTTGAAATTCCGAGTAATAATTGCAGTAATTAGGTATTATAATTCTACCTGAGGCGATGTCATTCCGCTTCCTACGCGTGTTTTAACGGTGCTCCACACTACCAACCAATTATATTATCGTTAAAGTTTCGAATTTTTAATGGTTTACCCTTTTGGCGTTACGCACTACTTGTCAGATATCATGTCAGATAAACGTTTTCTTTAGAGTAATTAACATTGTCGAACGATGTCTTAACTGCTCTCAACTGAGCCAGTTGGACTATGGCATCCCCAATTGGTTCCATGCCAACTCAGAATCAAGTCAACTCAACACTTGTTCGAAAACTCATTAAAAGCTATGAAGAAAGAAAAATTGAAAAACAGTCCATAACCTAACCTAACGTATTTAACCAATTTTTTATTTATATTTTTTTCACTTTCAATGACTTTTCAAAGGAGGTGTTGAGTTGGTTTCATTCTAAGTTGTCCGGTCACCCCCAATTAGGGTAGTTGGATATTTATATTTTAAACTAAAGAAATGGGGATTGTAATGGCCGTTTTACACCATCTCTTTGTAAATTCCGATTCCACTTAGTCCAAAGTCAAAATTTTTCGCTTTACGCGATCGCTATTTTCATCTTTATTTTCTTATCTACGATTTCAGTTGGCATCACAGCATGGTTCATGTGTTGTTTGTAGTGATGACAATTGAAATCGTAGATATGAAAATAGCGATCGCGTAGAGCGAAAAATGTTGACTTTGGTCTCTAATTGGAATCGGGCTGAAAATAGAGATGGTGTTAAACGGCCATAAGGTTGGGAAGTACCTGACTATTCAATGACTAAACACAACGTCTAAAGACATTTTAAGCAACAGTTCGATTCTGAATTGAGATCTTTCACCAAGGCGATATTGACAGTACCTACCACTGCACACACCGATAATAAACTATGTTTTTTTATACATTAGCTCCACACAGGAAAATAATTCCCCTTAGGGCCTATGTCATCTTAGGGGATGCAGGGTGGAGGTTCTTTTTATGGAAAGGAAGAGGATAAAGTTCTGGGAAGGAAAAACGTACCAGAGGTGGGTAGGAATCTGAGTGTCAATGTGACCTGGAGTAACGAACGTATGAATATATCCCTTTCACTACGGCGCGAGGCTATGTTCCGAGAGAGTCCTGCTGGAGAGATCCCCAATTCGGTTTGCCACGCAGTTGGTTAGCAGACGCATTTCGGAGAACTCCCGGACAAACTGGCACAACTGCTAAGTCATCAAACGTGGCGAAGCACTTGAGGTGACCTGTGACAGAGGTGTCGGATACCCAATTAATGGTTACCGGGGCGGCGGCGGTACTCACACCTTGATTGATCCACTATCCATTATCCAATATAAATTATCCATTATCCATTATCCATTATGCATTATCCATTATCCATTATTCATTATCCACTCTCCATTATCCACTCTCCACTATCCACTATCCACTATCCACTTGCACTGTCCCAACTCATTGCCTAGGTAGGCTGTTGGGGTTGGCTCTTCTCGTTCTCAGGCTACATTTTCTTTGGTTCTGGGTATCGCTTTCATCCAGGCCTTTTTTCTGTAATATTTTGGAGCATTGAATCATTCGGGAGTTCTTTGGTCTTCCTCTGGATGACTGTCATCTTGAGTATTATACATATAGTCATCATCATTCTTAAGTTTTATAATTTGTAGAATTTAGTTTCTAATTTTTACATTTTAACCAATTTTCTTTCACATCGGTAAAGATCGTGCCGCTAGTGATTATATGTGAAGTGAATGAAGAAAAAACTGCATAAATTAAATAAATTATCTGATATAAACGTGTGGGTGTCACCAAGACCCGAATTCGAAGTCCAAAATGGCTAAGATTCTAGGAAACGACGTGACAAAGAGACCGACGTGTCAGGCAGGTGCCTTACGGGGTATGCAGTGGGCGAAGAAGAGATGCAGCTATCTAAAATTCTGTATCTACCTGCCCACAAATTAATTATTTGGAAATCACGGAATTATTGGAAATAGTGACTTAAGCACGGCGTGGGATTTGGAAATGAAATTAGTATTGGTTCTAAGTGGAAGAAAACAATTAATTTGTGATACATAATTATTTTTATTGTAATGCTTGCAGCCCACCGGTTTCGCTGATATCGAAATTTGTGTTTTAACAACTCAGTAGTATTTTTATTTTTACAATGAAATTAGTTTATCGCAATCAATTTGGGGGACAAAAATGGGTTCTGCTGTTCCGCGAACCAATTATTAGATAACCAACACATCTGCCATAGGTCACCCCAAGTGCTGACTTTGGTGGCTTAGCAGGGTTGCCCGGTTTCATGGGGTGAGGTTTGTCTAGGTCTTAGCGGTAAATGCTGGATCGTGAGAGACTGGGCGAGGGAGGACTGTTGACCTCTCGGGCCATTATTGTCTTGCACCACAGTGGGAAGAATGGATTCACACGTCAGTCGCTCCTGGACACATTAACCCCAGATTCCTACGCACCCCTCATAACATTTTTCTTTCCTAGAATTTCCTCTTCTTCCTTTCGCTAAAAAGACAAATACCATCCACAAAGAGGACCTTATGCCATGAGAGAATTTTTTTCCGCAGGACTTTTCCAGTACGGAACTAATGTTAAAAAATAACCACCACCCTTATGTTCTTCTTCTTCTTCTTGTGCCCTGTCCGTTCAACGGACGTTGGCTATCATGTTGGCTATGCGGACTTTGTTTACTGCAGCCCGGAACAGCTCCACGGTAGACTGGCCATACCACTGTCTCAGGTTTTTCAACCATGAGGTTCTCCTTCTTCCAGGGCCCCGTCTTCCGGCAATCTTTCCCTGCATTATGAGATGCAGGATCTCATACTTCTCTGGATGTCTCATCACATGTCCAAGATATTGAAGTTTTCGGATTTTTATAGTTTTAATTACTTCCTTTTCTTTATTCATCCGAACCATAACATCTTCGTTTGTAACTCTGTCCATCCAGCTTATTTTAAGTATTCTTCTGTAGATCCACATCTCGAATGCCTCAAGTCGCCTAATAAGTTCTTCAGTAAGCGTCCATGCTTCCATTCCGTAAAATAATATCGAAAACACGTAGCATCTGACCATCGCATTCGTAATCCAAGGTTGAGATCATGACTGCAGAACATTTTTTTCATGCGGATAAAGGTTGCACGAGCTTGCTCAATGCGGCATTTGATTTCAACTGAACCCTCATGTTGCTGTTTTTAAACATGTAAAATTCTAAATTTTTATTTTCTTTGTTACAGGTGAGAGATTATTACTACGTCGTACTGTTATTCGAGTGAGTGTACGCAGTCTCCCTATGTTCTCTTTCTTCATCTGCAGAAACGTGGTGTCGTCAGGTAAGTTCTTTAGTTAATTGTCATTTACTTCTTCAAAAGTCTTCTTCTGCTGGTGGCACTCAATGTTGCCAAGACAACCCAATTTATTTCATTTGCCTACATGTCGAACTAACATTAGAAAAAAATCCCCAATTCCCCGTATATGTGCGCAATATAATACAATATTTTGGAATTTGGACATTTTTAACAATACCCTTCAGAAATTCCGAATAAAAGTAACGCGTACAATCAAAAATTAATACAAGAATGTGGAATGTATCGGGAGCATCTCCTATCCTTATCCTAACTCTCCCCCTCACCAAAAATTAATTTTAAGATATAATAAAACTCCATCTCCATAGACATCCAAATTCAATAGACCAGTAGATACAGATAAGGGGTAAAACCAAACTATGGGGGGCGAAGAGGGGAAAGATACTGTGATTCGTTAAAAAATCAATCCGACAGAATATAGGCATCTCGCATTATAATATCACCATTAATTCTTAAAAGCAAAATCTACTTTGAATGAATAGACCTTTTTACATGGGAGCGCGAATTGCTTGCCACGTTAATACAAATGCTTGCCCCGAAAAGGTTCGCTAATATTCACATCGCAATATTTTGTTGCCGTGTTTAGTTAATACACTTTTACAAATGTTTCATAATTTAATTACCCCTGTAACCTGCGACGAGCTCACTAGAGAAACGCCCACATTCGCTATGTTCTAGGTAGGTCTATAGCACAAGCTCTCATATTTTGCCGTGTTATTTCGTAAAATGTATGATGTTACCTCTGCGCTGGTCAGGACAAGAATGATGACATCACATTTTTTTGATTCAAGCGAGGCTCTAGTAAAGCCCAGCTGGGTCCAAGGCGGAGCTCCAGCTGGCTCCATGGGGAGGGGGAAATAATACGTTTTTATCACTTAGGGCAGGTCCAGATATATTCATATGTCCGTGTCCATCTCCAAGTAAATAGGAGACCTTTTTGGTTTGGCTTAATTTATTTTGTATATATATATCTCTATATTTAATGTATAAGCTGTTTGTCTCTTACAAATAGATAAATGACACAATCATGTGAATCCGATATTGAGTCGGGCCATGCTAAGAATCAGAATACTAGAAGAGTTTATATGAGACGATGTATGATAGTGAATGAGGCAAGGATTGTGTGCTAAGACCTAGTTGTGTAGGGGTACGTCCTCTCTGCCTACCCCTACTGCGAAACTACGTGATGGTTACTCTTTACTCTATAAATTTATTTGTGATTTTGGATACTTAACAAGCAAGACAAATTAACGTGGATTTACTGATGAGAATCTTTTCTATATATTAGGTATATGAAAATTAAATTATTTGAAATTTAAATAGCTTGTGTGTATTTGAGTATATGAATTGTATATGCGTTGCTAAACCATTCATCCGATTGCGATGAAACTTTGGGGATTTAATAGTGAGTTCTGCCATTATGACATTTGTATAAAAACATTGTAATAGGTGGTACGCGAGCTGTTTGAATACTGAATGTACCGGGACGCGTATTTACAAAACCTATACCGATTCAGTCGCGGTAACGACAATTTACATTTTAAATACACATCTATATTGGTTATTTTTTATCACATTGCAAAAACAAAAATTGTTCTAAAATCTAGATAAAATAATCTTTCTGATGTGTATATTAGAAATTAATAATTTTATTTCTAAATATTTTAATTTTGATATTGATAATTTAAAACGACTGAAACGCGGTATGGATTGTAAATACGCTACCGGGTCGTATGGAATGCGGGAGGGGGGGAGGTGGGTTCGCCGGACGGGGGAAGCGGGAGAGGGGAGTGGGGAGAGGGAAGGCGGAAGGGGAACGGAATGGGAAAGGACACGCAGGTAGAAACAATTTCTTCATTAAGTGGCACATCAACGCATGCCGGAAATCGCTAGTACTGAATAAAAAACTATAAAAGCGTCAGCATTACAAGGCACATTACCATCTTGCCACACCCTAATAGATTTCTGTTTTACCGACATCGATTTCAATAAAGTAACATTAGCGGGAAACAAAAGAAATTTGATATCGGGCTTTAATTGAGGAAGTGAGATGGCCATTATTACTATATTGTTTATTGTTATTTTTGTATTTTATAGCGTTTTTTACACAATCATGAAGCTCTTAAATTCTTAAATATTGACTTAGACACTCCGTAATGAAGAAACGCATTTAAATTGAAAGACCTAACAACGCACATCAAAAAATACGTTTAATATAACATATCTTTATCTTAAGAAAAGACAAACAACTATGTTTACATCACTTTTATTTGTACACAATCTACATGTTTCGTGAACGATGTTCACATCATCAGGATCAAATGTATACTAAACACGGACATATGAAATATATGGACCTGCCCTAAGTGATAAAAACGTATTATTTCCCCCTCCACATGGCGCCGGCTGGAGCTCCTCCTTGGAACCGGCTCGCTCCATGGGGAGGGGATAGAGCCTCGCTTGAATCTAAAATGTGTGACGTCATCATTCTTGCCGTGAACAGCTAGAAGGTAACATCCATACATTTAACGAAATACAACGCCAAAACGGTAGCGTATGCTATACAATATATCTACATATCAATGTGCACATAGCGAATGTGGGCGGTTCTTCAGTGTGCTCGTCGCTGGTTACAGTGTTAAGTAAATTATGAAACATTTGTAATAGTGTTTTAACTAAACACGGCAACAAAATATTGCTATGTGTATTGGGGCGAGTCTTTTTGGGGCGAGCATTTGGCCTTAGCAAATAATGTTATTATCGTGGCAAGCAATTCGCACTCCCATGTAAAAAGGTCTATTCATTCAAAGCAGATTTTGCTTTTAAGAACTAAATGGTGATATTGTAATGCGAGATGCCTATTTACTGTCAGATTGATTGTATAACGAATCACAGTCATCTTTCCCCTCTTCGCCTTCCATAGTTTGGTTTTACCCCTCATCTGTAACTGCTTGTCTATCCATTTGGATGTCTATGATACTAAACTTAAAAATTAAACATAGATCACATATGGGACGAAGGGGTAGGAGGAAGGGGAAGGGGTAAGATTGAGGGGACAATTGGGATTTCAAAGTCATTAGCATGGAAAGACCGGTTAAGTGGGAAAAGGTTCAAAAGAGGGTTTATAAAAATTTGTTGCTTATTAATTAAGTCTGCTTCATTATTTACATTTTTCCTAATTTCTAAAATCTCTAAATTATTTATCTGTGATGCCTTATGTAATATTTTAAGTCCGTGGTTTTTGTCAAAATTATGATCATTTTTTATTAAATGATCTGCGAACTCAGATTCGCTATTGCCATTTAATGCCTTGAGATGTTCTTTAACCCTAAGTTGTTTAAGAGCGTTTAACCAGCCAGCGGACGAAAATCCACATTTCGTCCAAAGTTGTTCTTACGATCGTGCAGGGCGGTTACAATGAGAAAGATTAATTATTCTCCGTACCAGCTTTTTAAAATTATAACACAATATCGAATTTATTTCAATCCAAATTAGCTTTAATTTATACCTTCATCCAAAAATGCTGAAAGGCGTGATGATAAAACCATTAAAATAATGTACTTTTTGTAATTATTTTTTGATTATAAGTATTTATCATTTTTCAATAATATCTAAATTTAATAAGAATGTAAAAAAAATTTGAAATATATTAGTTTGTAGGTGCGCAAATAAATACACAAATGGACCAATTTTCGTCAAGAAACACACGTACGTACATATTTTTTAATGATTTTATTGAAACTAAAATTAAAATTCTAAAACATGCGTTTGCTAGATAATGTATTGATTTATTTTACTGCATGAATATATTATTTGAAATGGGTGTGGTATAAGACAAAATCTTTTTTGAAAATTTAACAAATCTGCTAACGACCTATGGAATAACCTTATTATACTAAAAATTTTAAAAAAATCTCAAAATTTATTACATGCGAATGCTAGATAAAAGAACAATCTTTCGAAATCCATTTATATTTTTTTGTGGAAAAGAGTCAATACGTCTAAAATCTCATTTGAAAATGACATATTTCTGGTTTTCTCTGGTAATGCCCTCTTAAGTTGTTTGTCTTTTCTTAAAATAAATAATGTCATCACAAAGTGAAAACCTTTCCGAAGAAGTTTTCTTCGAAAAACTAATATCTTTATCTTTACTAAGCATAAAATGAAGTTGCTCACGCTGTATGTGCGCTTAGATCTTTTAAACTACGCAACGGATTTTCATGCGATTTTCACCAATAGATAGAGTGATTCATGAGGAAGGTTTTTAGGTATATAATTTGTCAAGGTTTTGTGTAATTTGATTGAAATGCATATTATATCTGGCCAAGCGGCAGCGGGCAGCTTGGTGTGGATTTGATTTAACAGATGGCGTTGTTTATAAAGGTTTCGTTAGCCACAGCAACGTGTGGCCGGGTCTGCTAGTATACTATAAATTAAGACACATTTAGTATGTATTCGTTTGTTTATCGTCTAATGACCGAATTTTAACGAGTTTTTGACGGCGTTTCTTTTTCATCTTTTTTGATAGTAAATAGATATTACAACGCTCCCTATCTCATGATGGAAATGTTTAAGGATAAATATAGTTTTACATTAACTCCACACAGGAAGCCTGGTGAAAATAATTGCCCTCAGAGCCTATTTTATCTTTGGGGATGTTGTGTGATGGGTATTTTGAGGAAATAAAGGGAAAAGGTATGAGGGGTGGGTAGGAATCTAGGGTTCAGTGTCTCCAGGAGTGATGGACGTATGAATCCATTCTTCTCACTTCGATGCAAGGCGATTAAGAGAGAGTTCCTCTGGAGAGTTTAAGAGGTCTCAACCAGTCTCTCCCAATCCGATTCGCCACGTAGTAGGTGTGCAAACGCATCCACCGCCAAAACCTAGTCGAACCGCACCCTATGAACCCGGGCACTCCCACAAGTCACCAAACAAAGCGAACCACTTTGGGTGACCTACGGCAGGGGTGTTGGTTACCCAATAAATGGTTCCGGGAGGTGTATTTCCAAAAATCAGACAATTTATATTTTAAATACACCTTTATATTAATTATTTTTTATCACTTTGCGAAAACAAAAATTGTTCTAAAATCTAGGTAAAATTATCTTTCCAATGTGTAAATTAGAAAATAATAATTTTATATCTAAATATTTAAATTTTGATATTATTCCTATGTATCGTAAATACAACTCTATATTGGTTATTTTTTATCACTTTGCAAACACAAAAAATGTTCTAAAATCTAGATAAAATAATCTTTCCAATGTGTATATTAGAAATTAATATTTTTACTTCTAAATATTTAAATTTTTATATTGAAAATGTAAATTGTCGTTACCGCGACTGAACCGGTGTAGGTTTTGGAAATACGCTTCCGGGAGTTGCGGTACTCTAAATTCAAAAATTTTACATCATTGTGAGAAATCGGAAGACATTGTATGTACATATAAAAAAAACCAAACGAATAAAGCTTACCAAATTTCTTAACGCCAGCTGTCGCTTGAAAAAAAATAATCTATAAATGACAATTAAATTATTTATTTCAATGATTTAATGGTTCGCTTCATAATTTTTTGTAATTTTATGAACAAGTACATTTTCTTTGCAAATAGTTTTACATGCATGCAAGTTTTTTTGTCGAGTATAGAATGATCGTACGTTGTCAAACATACTGTCGACTTTTATTCAACTTTTTTATTGTCGCTTACGTCCTCCTAATAATGAACTGCCCATACCAGTTTTTACGCCATTTTTTTTATCGATCTAGTCTCAATTGCTTTGCATATCATTAAATTCTGAACTGGCTTTTCATTACGTAATCATAGAGGATGTAGCTAAACGTTCGCTCAGGTGAAAGACCTCCATTAGACGCGTTTATAATTACCGTGACGATTTACGATTACGGTACCATGACGGAAAAAGAGCCAATAAACATACGTTTCTTATCGTTATAATGCTACAGCTCTTTCTTACACATTAAATAATGGTGAGACAAAATATGAGATACACAAAATTCGTGTGTATGTTCTGAGGATACGAATAAACGACACTATATTTAAAACACTGGACATTGGCTGATTTTACATTTGCTACCTTTCATTAATTAAGAAAGGGACGCTCAGATGATTTGGGCATGTAGAGCGAATGAACGAGGAAAGGAGTGTAAGAAGCATATATGACGCAAATGTGAATGTAGAAGAAGTCGGGGACGCCCGAGGAAGACATGGCACGACGAAGTGAATCAGATACTTGAATCGGGCCATGTGAAGAGTCGGAATAATAGAAGAGCATGTATGAGACGATTTATGAATGTGAACGAGGCAAAGGTGTGTGTGCCAAGATCGAGTTGTTTGGCGGTCCGTCCTCTCTGCCTACCCCAGGGGCCGTTTGTGAAACGTTACTGTGCGTTACGGGGGGGGGGGGGGGGGGGTTCGAACAACGCGTTACGTAACATGTTTTTCTTTATTTAGATAAAAAACGAGGCAATTAAAATCTTCCAAGTTGGCAACCCTTTTCGTTCTCGAAATTTATTACCGCAAACGCGATTAAAGAAAAAGGTATTTAAGCGACTTTCCAGTACTTTGCGCAACTTAATTGTGACTTTCAGGTAAAAATTGTCACTTTGGCGTTACGTAACGTTTAGGGGGGGGGGGGGGTCAAAAATCTTCAAAAATTGCGTTACGTAATACTTGAACGCCCCCCCCAGCGGTGAAACGGCGTGATGGTTAGTTAGTTAGTTAGTTATCCTCCATTTTATTTATTTATTTATTATTAGTTTATTATTAGTTTCAATAGCAAGGTTTGTACATGTATGTATAATGTATAGTATAAGTATAGATTCTTTTTTTTTCACACACCTCCTCACTAGGATTTCCTGTTCTGAGGTGGCCTGTAGTTTTTTTTAAATATTTGTATTTGGTTATGGATTGTCTTTATATCGTCTTCATGATGTTTGTAATTTTATTATCACTTTGATCTCTCAGCCATGTTTTTACTTTTGTTTTAAATATATTCATTTCCTTTATATTTTTGATTTGATCTGGTAGAGCATTGTATAATTTCATAGCATGGAATTTATTATTTCTCTGTCCAAAAGATGTGTTCAAACTGGGAGTAACCATTACTGTTGATATTTCATTTATGAGAAGATTAGTGGCAAAAATAGTACTATTTGATATTACTAACTGCCTTTTTGCTTATGACGGCAGTATATGCCGACCCAACATATGCCTTTTGTGTACAACTACAGGAAAACAGCATTAATGACAGTCAGTTAGATGAATTTAATAAACTAAAACTAATTTTTTTTTTTTTAATTTCTTTCATCACAACTCGGTGTTGAACTTAAGTCGAAACCGGTTTTCAACACGGGACCGTCAGCCCATTCACAAATGTAGCTCCATTCATAAAGCCTCCATAGAACCTGAATTTTTAATAAGAGCGTGGGCTGAACTTATAATAAAATATTAATTTTATTCAACAACTTCACCTTTTGAATTTCGTCAACGTATCACCTTGGTTTAAGGTAATTTGAAAATGCTTCCCATACTTCAATCTCTTACATAATTATAAATTATGAAGCAGAAATTTGTTTGTTTTTTATTAACTCAATCAGTAAAACCTCAAATTGTAATATTTAATTAATTGGGAATAACCAGAGAAAACCGGAAATATGTAATTTTTAAATCAAATTTTAGACGTATCGACTCCATTCCACACAAAATTATAAATTGATTTCGAAAGATTGTTCTTTTATCTAATAACTAGCTGACCCGGACACGCGTCGCTGTGGCTAACTAAACACAACGGCATCGACTGGATGGTTATTCAACCTTTATAACCACCGTCATCTTTGAGTTTATCGCGAAGAGACAGACAGAACAGAGACGCGGAGGACTTTAATTTATAATACGTAGAGATACTCGTAGTGTGAAAGATTATAATACTGTGCATGAAATGCTTGAGGTAACTAACGTATTTAAGTTGATAAGGATTAATTAATGCTGTATCTATCTAACTTTTCAAATAACGCATTGTACGTGACCATTTTTTAGCTATCCGTAAAAGATAGACATATGCCATCGCGGACTTTTTTGTAGATCTATAAAGGAGGAATATCCCACCATGTATTGTTTTGTTATATCTTAAAGGGATTAGGCAGTGTTTTTGATGAAAGCTCCCAGGCGGCTTGACTTTTTCCGACACTTCTAACAAATATCGTTCTGTTTTAACCAATTAATACAAATCCTTAACAAATTACATACTTAAACCTTCCAAACCGCATGAAAAACCGTTCAGTACTTTTACATAGACAGACAGACGACGCGAGGACTTTAATTTATAATATGTAGAGAAGGTATGTTTTAAATTTTGATAAAAAATGTTTGTTTTTAGTATAACACGGTTATACCATACGTCATTGGCAGATTTGTTAAATTTTCAAACAAAATGAACACAATATTAGCGAAACTCAATCGAAAATCTGAGACACAAATCAGAAAAAGTTACGGTGACATCTGGGACTCGAACCCACAATCTGTGACTTACCCGGTCAGTGCTCTACCAACTGAGCTAATATATCCCTCTCCGATTCGGTCATATTTAACTGTACCGTTCTTCGACCAAGTACTACTAACATTAACTTCAATTTCCCAGGTTTTCCACTGAGTTTCGCTAATATAGAAAATAGCATGCTTTATATTCAAATCTAAAAGATTAGACACCTTCATGAAACCAAAGTTTCGAATCGCAATTTGAAAAAATGTATGAAACTTTGGGATATTTTTATTAATTACTAGCTGGTACCCGGCATGCTCACCCCTTTCCCCTCGCCCGCTTCCCTCGTACCACGAACCCCCCTCCCGAGTTCCTCCCTCCCGCATTTTATAATGCCAGAGCTCACCAGTAGTTTTATACAAACCGTGTCCTGACCATAACGAACATAACAAAAAAATAATTATACAATTAGTTACGAATAGTTTGGAAGTTATGCGCGTACATACATTTCGGTGATTCATTTTTATTTATATAGATAGATAGATAGATAGATAGAATATAGATAGATAGATAGATAGTTTTTTACATGAAACGACAAAAAAGTGAGTGACAATAACGTTTATAATACATTTGTCTAATAATATACGAGTATAAGTATTTGCGCTTTTAGTTATTAGTAATTTTAGTTAGAAAAAACGTGAGGTGAGCCATTTTTAAAACTTTTTACGTTTGCATTCAAAATTATTTTATTTTAAAAATTATATTTTTATTTGGAATTATATAATTTGAAGGCGTATTTCATCATCTTTCAAGAACAGTTTTTAGTTTTCAGAAAAATTCAATTAAATTGGATTTTATTGCAAAGCGGAATTATTTTGATTCTTCTTCGTGTGTCCTGTCCGTTCAACGGACGTTGGCTATCATGTTGGCTATGTGGATTTTGTTTACTGCGGCCCGTAACAGCTCCACAGCAGACTGGCTAAACCACTATCTCAGGTTTTTCAGTCATGAGGTTCGCCTTCTTCCGGCAATCTTTCCCTGCTTTATGAGATGCAAGATCTTATACTTCTCTGGATGTCTCATCACATGTCCAAGATATTATTTTGATTAGCAGATATTTTTTCCGCAGAGCTTCTTGAAGTACCTGCTGCAATGATGTCGATATTAAAATAGGCAGCGGTATTTCATTCTAAAGTTTTGAAGATTCGTCTTCTTTTTGTGCCCTATCAGGTCCCCCCGACGTTGGCGATCATTGGAGGACCCACCACATACTCGCTTTGGTGTAGGTAACAGATGGTTACCCCTTCAAGGCTCTTGCAAGGACTCTAATTTTTTTGGTAAAAACGACTCTACATTTGGTAACGAAACTAGACCTCCAATGTCCCTGCATACGTTGTTAGCAAGCAGTATGCAAGTGCTTAGCGGGAAATACAAATACAATATGTGCTAGTATAACAAAAATAGACAAGACAATGGGACAGGTTGGTGAAAGTCCACGAGGTGGCAAGAGCTGGGTGATTGTATCCAGCGTATCCTACAAGCACCTGTTTGGGAGGAAGACACAGTAGATAAGTAATAAGGGCATGGTAAACGGTTGGGAGTCCTCTCCAATCGATTGGCAGTCCCAGCAAGAATGCGCATGGCGTTGGCGATCACTCTTGAACATGTCTCTCTGTCTTGCGCTGCCCGGAATAGCTCCTCCACATTTCTAATGCCGGTCAACTCTCGTATATTTCGCAGCCGAGACATTTGTCTCCTACCAGGCCCTCGGCGACCCTCTATCTTGCCTTTCAATATTAAATGGAGCAAGTGATGTGAAGATTAATAACTGACACTAACCACACATACAGCAGTTTTATATCTGGGGTGACAGCACCATGCACTTATTGCTTTTTGAACATAGTTTAAAATGATATCACATATATTCCGATGTTTAAAGCAGCGGCACGGCTCATAACCGAAGTCCCTAAATATTCACAAATTTCAGAACACCTTCGTAACCTTCACTGGCTCAAGTGCCCTGCAAGAATCCAGTACAAGTTGTGCTGGATGGTGTTTAAATCGATCAATGAAATGGCCCCACCTTACATCTCTGAACTATGTGTCCCCGAAAATACTGGTCCGAGGCAGTCAACACTTAGATCAGCAACCTCATCAGCTATAGGCAAACTAATGGAACCTAAACGCAAGCCAAATACTAAATTTGAAGATCGAGCTTTCGGAGTGTCTGGGCCGAAGGCTTGGAATAAACTCCTTCCTAAACTTAGATGCATAAAAAGCCCAGCAGAATTTAGGTCCAAATTAAAAACCTACCTTTTTGGGCTCTCATACCCTTAAATAAAAATACCTATCTGAGAGTATCATAAAATTTTACTTTTTTTTTCAAAGTGCGCTCATTACAAAACATAATATTATGTATTATTCTTTCTTCTTACTTTTTCTGGCGCTAATCTTAATCTAATTTTAAATATGTATGTTATTAAGTCACTTGCTTTAGGTCAGCATTTATATGTCTTAGTCATAATTCACTAGCTATAAGTCTTAGATGTAAGTCACTAGTTATAATTGTAAATCTTAATTGTAGCCAGTAAAGTAAGTCTCTAGCTATAAGTCTTAGATGTAAGTCACTAGTTATAATTGTAAATCTTAGTTGTAAGCCAGTAATATTAATTCTTCTAAATACTTATTTGTACAGCGCCCTTGAGGTGATTTTTCACAAAAACGGCGCTATATAAATTAGCCAAATATTATTATTAGATATTATTTATTTATCCATTTCGAGGTCAATCAAGCACGCATCTCGTGACTCGCTTATTATTAACACTACACTATATTTTATCACTTTTTTACATGCGGCATTATGCCTAACATGCGATCTAGTTGGTAGGTTGCTGCGTCCAAACCGCTCTCCTAGATTTTTTGTCTGCAGTTACTTATTTACCTTTGCTTGTGCCGATGGTAGACAAAGGCGGAAGTCTAGTGATTTTTATTCTCGTTTTCAGCATCCAATTAAATTAAACTTGGCTATCTCTGGTGCTGGCTGTTTGAAGATATTTCAATAACTAGGATTTTGAAATTGGCACAGCTCTGCTGGTCAGGATATGTAGCAAGGATGGGAGGTAGCCGATTGTTAAGATGCTGCAGGCGATGAAGGAGTGTTGGAAGGCTTTTCTTAGCTGACTGGATGGTGTGTAGGCCAATACTACAGCCTTATCCGAATGGAATTGGGGGTTGATAGCAGAATACCAGCAGATGTGAACATGCTTCCTGGACGTGATTATATTGTGAACTCCAAACTTTAGTATGTAGTTAATAGAATGTATAGATATACACTAGATAAAGGATATTAAATTTTTAGAGCTTAATAAAATTTATAATTAAATAAAAATTAACGTAAGTATGAATTTACAGTGCAACATATTTTTGACGGCCGGCATAGTCCAGCGGTAAGGCTCTTGATTCGCATTCCGAAGTTCGCGGGATCGAATCCCGGCGTGACAAATAATTTTTATTTGATTAATTTGTGTTATTTCACAATTTATTCATTTAAAATAATATATAGTATATTTGCGGCACGTTACAGAATGGAAGATACTCTCAGTATCGCGCCGTTGTAAGACCACCATTCAGAATTGAAAAGTTGCTTGAAATAGCATTAGCCGTGTTTGGTGACCAGATCTGAATAGCCAGGTACTTCCCCACCTTCCTCTCCCTATCTCCTTCCCCTACCTTCAGCCACACAACACACCCCAATTGGGGATGCCATAGTCTCACTGGCTCCAGACGGGAGTAGCTGAGACTCTTGTGAGGTATAACTATAAAAAGGATACAAATAATGTAAGGTAAAAAGTAAGAAGTAAAAAATAAGAAGTATAAAGTAAGAAGTGTTAAATAAGAAGTAAAAAGTGTAAAGTAAGAAGTGTTAAATAAGAAGTAAAAAGTGTAAAGTAAGAAGTAAAAAGTAAGATGTGTAAAGTAAGAACTGTTAAATAAGAAGTAAAAAGTGTAAAGTAAGAAGTAAAAAGTAAGATGTGTAAAGTAAGACGTAAAAAGTAAGTAAGAAGTAAAAAATAAGAAGTATAAAGTAAGAAGTAAAAAGTAAGTAAGAAGTATAAAGTAAGAAGTAAAAAGTAAGTAAGAAGTAAAAAATAAGATGTATAAAGTAACAAGTGTTAAATAAGAAGTAAAACGTGTAAAGTAAGAAGTAAAAAGTAAGATGTGTAAAGTAAGACGTGTTAAATAAGAAGTAAAAAGTGTAAAGTAAGAAGTATAAAGTAAGAAGTGTTAAATAAGAAGTAAAAAGTGTAAAGTAAGAAGTAAAAAGTAAGATGTGTAAAGTAAGAAGTGTTAAATAAGAAGTAAAAAGTGTAAAGTAAGAAGTATAAAGTAAGAAGTGTTAAATAAGAAGTAAAAAGTGTAAAGTAAGAAGTAAAAAGTGTAAAGTAAGAAGTAAAAAGTAAGATGCGTAAAGTAAGAAGTGTTAAATAAGAAGTAAAAAGTGTAAAGTAAGAAGTATAAAGTAAGAAGTGTTAAATAAGAAGTAAAAAGTGTAAAGTAAGAAGTAAAAAGTAAGATGTGTAGAGTAAGAACTGTTAAATAAGAAGTAAAAAGTGTAAAGTAAGAAGTAAAAAGTAAGATGTGTAAAGTAAGAAGTGTTAAATAAGAAGTAAAAAGTGTAAAGTAAGAAGTAAATAATAAGAAGTATAAAGTAAGAAGTGTTAAATAAGAAGTAAAAAGTGTAAAGTAAGAAGTAAAAAGTAAGATGTGTAAAGTAAGAAGTAAAAAATAAGAAGTATAAAGTAAGAAGTATAAAGTAAGAAGCGTAAAGTAAGAACTAAGAAGTCAGAAATAAGTAGTAAGAAGTAAAAAGTAAGAAGTTAGAAATACGTAGTAAAAAGTAAGAAGTCAGAAATAAGTAGTAAAAGAAATAAAAAGTATCAAAGAACTAAAAGTAAGAAGTAAAAATGAGGAAAAATCGCCTAACAACTCTGTGTTAACACTCACTCCATGCCTCATTCACGTTCATACATCGTCTCAACATACTCTTCCATTATTCTGACTTTTGACGTGACATCAGACGTGACATCATCAGACATCGTATCTGATTCATTTGATCGTGCTATATATTCCTCGGGCGTCCCCGATGTCTTCTACCATTCACATTTGCGTCATATATTCTCCTTACACTCCTTTCTTGGTTCGTTCGCTCTACACCTAAGTGTAATTATGAAATATTACCTAGCTTTGTGTTTATTAGTGGATATATTTATCAGTAGTTACTATAAGCGTAAGTTACCTAGTGGGAGATTTAGAACTTACAATGCCTTTCTCATATAAAATAAAGTTGGTTGTTTGCAGGTGGTAAAATGTAATAAGCAGTAATTGTTGAATTAAACACTAGTATTGAATTATTTGGCGGCCAGGAGATAAGCCGACGTAGCTTACTGGATAAGAGCAGTTGACCGGAAATCAGAAGGAAGCGGGTTCGAGTCCCGTCGGCGTCATGTATCTTTTCTTGGAAGATTTTTTCAATGTAGATGAGTGTTTCAGGCTAATAATTATTACATATAATAATTAAGAATAAGTGATTTTATTCAGATTATTACAACCTGTGCGATATTCTTGAAGTTAGTTGAAATTATTCTAAATGAATCGAGGACATCAGGAGATCGGCAGGAGTTGATGCGTTTCTGGATACCGTCAAGACTCCAAGATTTCTAGTGGCGATGATGTATATAATATGTATTTATATACCAGATATTAAGTACCTAAATCAAAATCAGCGTGGATGAAATAAAAAAATCGATAAAATGCATGAAGAATGGTAAGGCTGTTGGTTTCGACAATATTGCTGCCGAATACTTTAAAGGAGATAGCCATATTATTCTCACATGGTTGTGCAAACTTTTTAACCAGTGTTTAGAGGAGGGTTACACGCCATTAGATTGGAGAAGGGCTGTAATCATGCCGTTATACAAAGGTAAAGGGTCACGTATGGAATGTGGAAATCATAGGGCTATTAGCCTGCTAAGTTCAGTCGGCAAGCTGTACGGAAGAATATTGATTGAAAGGGTAAGAATGGAAACAAAGGATAAAATATGGGATGTGCAAGGTGCCTTTATGAGTGGAAAGGGATGCATGGACCAGATTTTCTCCTTGCGTATGCTTACTGAGAAATTTCTGGCGAAAAACCAGAAACTTTTCTGCGCCTTTGTAGATCTTCAAAAAGCATACGACCGAGTCCACAGGAAAAAGCTATGGAAGGTTTTGTCCAAGTATGGAGTGAATACAAATCTCATAAAGGCAATTGCGTCTCTGTACGAGGGAAGCGTTGCGTGTGTTAGGGTGAACGGTGGTTTTACGGGGTGGTTTGACATCACAAAAGGTGTCAAGCAAGGCTGCGTAATGTCACCATGGTTATTCAATCTATACATGGATAATTGTATGCAAGAATTGAAAGAGGTGGGATTGGGCGCGAAATTGAGTAATCTGAAAGTATGTTGCCTGTTGTATGCTGATGATGCGGTGCTGATTTCTAACACTATGGAAGATCTACAGTCTCTCGTATCTAGGATGAACGAAGTATGTATGAAGAATGAGCTAATGATGAATGTAAGTAAGTCTAAAGTCATGGTGTTTGAAAGGGAGAATACGAAAACAGTATGCAACATAGTTGTGAATGATGAATATTTGGAGCAGGTGGATGAGTTTGTGTATCTGGGTAGTATGTTTACGAGAGATGGGAAGGCTGAAAGAGATATTGAAAGAAGGGTGAATGCCGGTAACTCCATTAATGGTGGACTGAATGCCGTTGGCGTTAATAAAAAACTGTCAAAAAAAGCGAAGCTAGCAGTCCACAATGGAGTCCTGGTACCTACCCTGATGTATGGCAGTGAGGCATGGAACTGGCAGCGGAAGGATGAAAGTAAACTGAATGCTGTTGAAATGAGATCCCTGAGACGTATGTGTGGTAAAACAATGTATGATCGTGTGAGAAATGTGGATATCCGCAAAGAATGTAAGGCTGATGTAAGCATAATGAGTAAGATTAAGAAAGGGACCCTCAGATGGTTTGGGCATGTAGAGCGAATGAACGAAGGAAGTAGTGTAAGAAGAATATACGACGCGAATGTGAATGGTAGAAGAAGTCGGGGACGCCCGAGGAAGACATGGCACGATCAAGTGAATCAGATACTTGAGTCGGGTCATGTCAAGAGTCAGAATAATAGAAGAGAATGTATGAGACGATGTATGAATGTGAGTGAGGCAAAGAGTGTGTGCCAAGACCGAGTTGTTTGGCGGTCCGTCCTCTCTGCCTACCCCTGCGGGGAAACGGCGTGATCGTTAGTTAGTTAGTTAGTTAAGTACCTAAATCCGGTATTACAACCTACAGATTAGTGTACCCGATAGCTGCTCTCCCGATAGTCCCTGACGCCAAGATAAGCTAGTAGGTGTATAACAGTGTACAGAAATGTACAGCTAGACAGTAGACAGTAGACACCTGATATTACCTGCCCGGTTTACTTGAGATTTGAAGGTCGTGCTCATAAATCAATTGCTGCTCGGTGCTTTGACTTGATAGTTATCTCAACGCATTCGATTTAATTCCACATTAAAATGATTTAATGTGAGGTTAAATGATAATGAGTGTAATGACTCTAACAACATGGTTATATTTGATGTTTTTATACATTGATTACTATGCTTTAAATCAATTTTAATTTCACTTTTACTGCGTCATAGACAAACAACAACTTTTACGAAAACATCCAAGTAAGCAAAGATACCATTATCACTATCTTTTTCTCTAGGTACATATTATAAATTAAAGTCCCCCGCGCCGTCTGTCTGTCTGTCTGTTCGCGATAAACTCGAAAACTACTGAACGGATTTTCATGCGGTTTTCACCAATAGATAGAGTGTTTCGTGAGGAAGGTTTGGGTATGTAATTTGTCAAGGATTTGTGTAAATTGGTTGAAACATAACGATAATTGTTAGAAGTGTCGGAAAAGGTCAAGCCGCCTGGTAGCTTTCATCGAAAACGCTGCCTAATCCTTTTGGGATATAACAAAATAATGCATGGTGGGATATTCCTCTTTTATAGATCTACAAAAAAGTCCGCGAAGGCATATATCTATCTTTTACGGATAGCTTACTATACCCATTCTATCTTCTAAAAAAATGGTCACGTACATTGCGGTAATTGAAAGGTTATTTAGACGGATACAGTATTAATCCTTATTAACTTAAATACGTTAGTTACCCCAAGCATTTCATGCACATTATTATTAACTTTCACACCATCTCTATGTATTATAAATTAAAGTCCTCCGCGGCATCTGTCTGTCTCTTCGCGATAAACTCAAAGACGGCGGTGGTTATAAAGGTTGGATAACCATCCAGTAGATGACGTTGTGTTTTATTAGCCACAGCAACGCGTGACCGAGTCAGCTAGCTTAAAAAATATTTGAATAATATTTTTATGTAGTATATTTTGATATTTAGGGAGAAACACATAGCACATTGCATATATTTGTGTGTTTTTATATTTATCTACAATATAAAAACCTGTTGCCGTTTTCTTTTTATGTACTGTGACATTTGATTTGATTTGTCAAGAATTGTTTTTATGTAAATTTTGTAAATACACAATGTACATATATTATTTTATGCCATTTGCAACTTTAAAAAACTTTCTCTTGTATTGTAATGCATTATTTTTACTAAAATTCATCTTTATACCTTCTATTCATGATGTTTACTTTTTCAAGTTCATCTTTTTTATTTAAAACTGTGTCTCTGTATTACAAACTTATCATGTAAAAACCCATCAGGGCGTTGAAATATTAATAAATAAATAAAAAATAGTCTGCGTGTTAACAAAATCATCCATTTAAATAATATGGCTTTACCAATCAATATTAAACCCTCAGGCGTCGACAAAATAATATCATGTCATCAAATATTCCTGCTTGACATTCAATTTAAAATGTATTCGACGTTTTTTAATGTATTTAAAAATATAAGGTAAATAGACGCAGAAGGTCCCGCCTTCCTAAAGGCATCGAAGACCCGGACAAATCTAACCCGCATGAACCTGGGCACCCCTTCTAAATCACCAAACGTAGCGTATAATTTGGGGTGACCTATGACAGAGGTTTTGGTTATCCAATAAATAGTTCTCTGGACGGCGGTACCCATATCCGCCGCCCAAATTGGTAAAATAAACGTGGTTTCACAGAATTTTTTTTTATTTTGTTGTGGTACAGTTTTGCATGCAAACTGAAAGTGTGATGTTCTCTTTCTAACACTCGGTTTAAATCATATCTCACTGTTAATATAAAATGATATCATCATCATCACCACTTTTGGCTCTACAACCCCTGGTGGGTCTTGGCCTCCTCAAGAGTCTTCCTCCGCTCATCACGGTTTTGTGCCACCTCTCTCCAGTTTACAATCTCCATGGTGGATATATCTTTGAGGACGTTGTCGCTCCATCTTAAACTTGGTCTTCCCAGGCTCCTTCGACCTGTCGGTCTTGAGTTCAGCAGGGACTTTGGTGCTTGATGCTCGGTCATTCTCTCTACATGACCCAACCACCGAAGTCTTTCTACTAGTTTTATAAATTTTGTGACGTTTAGATCCTTAAACAGAGTATATAGCTCATTGTTGTAACGTCTGCGCCAATGTCCATTTTCTGAGACCGGCCCGAAGATACGCCTAAAAATTTTCCTTTCAAAAACATCCAGTGCTCACTCATTCTTCTTAGTTAGTACCCAAGTTTCAGCTGCATACGTGAGTACTGGTCTGATAAGTGTTATGTACACTAATATCTTGGTGTTTCTGGACAGCAGTCTGGATTTTATTTGGTTTTGTAGGTGGTAATAACAACGATAAATAAAAATATATCAATGATTTATTTTATATATAAATGATATATCATGACTTTTATTAGTCTGTGTCAGGCTGGGAGAAATATGTCCAAAAAACTCTGAGGTTAAGTAACTAGACTAGAATAGCTAGGTTTCTATCAATCTTAGTCTTTGAGATCGCCTTCCCCTCCCCATTTTCTTCTGTCACAGAGCATGCCACTATTCCACGTAAGTGTCAACCATTACCCAACCTTAAACCGTCTACCAGACTCATGAATATGTGAAAATTAAGTAGAAGCCATCAAAAATTTAAATGATTTTATTACGACGGGTTGACGCCCTCTGCTTCTTGTCAAGCTGAACTTACCCTTAGGGCTTAATTTATCCAAAGGGTCTGTTGAAGATTTGGGAATAATGCAGACTATCTCCCACCAACCCTTAACCACCACTGAGACAGCCGGACAGGGGTGTCTATTAAATCATTAAAGAGGTCCTTTAAACATCAAAATTTGGCAAGTGTTTATATAGACATAGACCATATATGGTCTCAACGTAGGCGATAACGCCCTCTTGTGGGCATTTGAGACTTCCAGGGGCAGTGGAAGACTCAGAGAAAATTAAAAAAAAGCACAGTGCGCTCGTGAGCAGGTAAAAAACATATGGTCTAAAAAAGACAAAAAAAAACACGCTAATCACGTACTTGACACTATATCGTGAAAACAAGATGGAAGGAGGTAGTAACCCGGTATTTAAAATACAAAATAATTGCTTTTTTAACTTGTTAAACAAAAAGTTATTACCGTGACAGTTGAGCCATTGAGGTGGCTCTAACCTTGTCACCAAACATGGCTAAAGTCTTTTCAAGCAACGTTTAGATTTTGGTTGCTGCGGTAGTCATCAGTTTGATAGGCCGGTGTGGGTACTGCCACCCAGGAAGCATTTATTAGATAACCAACACCTCTGCCATAGGTCATCCTAAGTGGTTCGCTACGTTTGGTGACTTAGCAGGGTTTCCCGGGTTCATGGGGTGAGGTTTGTTGGGGTTTTGGCGGCGGATGCATCTGCCCCCCAGCTGCATGGCAGGTCGGATCGGGAGATAATGGTTGAGGGAGTCCCTTTGACTTCTCCAGCCGTACTCTCTCTAAACATCGCATTGCACCACAGTAGGAGGGATGGATTCATACGTCCGTCACTCCTGGATACTGACCCCCAGATTTCTACCCTCTCCTAATACCATTTTCCTTCCCAGAACTTCCCCTGTTTCCTTTCCTAAAAAAACCCTCCATACAGCATTCTCGAAGATGACATAGGCCCTGAGGAGAATTAATTTCCTCAGGGCCTCCTGTGTGGTGCTAATATAAAAAAATTATAATACTTAATTAAAAAAGTAAAACTTATAGTATTTTCTTTTAAAATGATTATTAAAACGTCCAGTTTTGGAAAAGAAAATAGGGAATGCAAAACCTCGATTTTGATAATTTTATTTTGGTTTTATCAGCCTAGAGTGCTGTTGTCCCTTTCGCTCAGCATTTTTGTCCCTTTCGAGGGGAGGCGTCTACCAATATCTACAGGAATTCAAAAACTGAAAAAATCGAACTAATATCTATTAGAACCAAAGTGTTGACGAATATCTACAGCACTGGCAGAGGTTGGATTTGAAATTATGCATAGCATATTGGAATAACGTAATATTGCGTATGCAGTTTAAAAAACTTAATTTATGTAAGTATATACGTAAAACTCCCTAATATCGGACTATTGGACACATTTAGCTGATTAGTCCAACCTACGCTCTGTCGATATTAGTTCAACCTACGCTCTGTAGATATTAGTCAACACTGGGACCGACGTAGATATTCGTCCGACCTTAGCTCTGTAGATATTAGTCAACACTCTGAAGTTCGTAGATATTAGTTCAACATATGAGCTGTAGATATTCATCCGACATACAGGCTGTAGATATTAGTATCTGGAGTCTTTCGGGGGAGTTAGATTTTTTTGAAATAGGTACCTATTAAAATTTCTCGACGACTGAGTTTCCTCTAAGTTTATCATTTAATAAAGTTTATTAAAATGACTCTGGGATTGTCCTCCAGAATATGTTTGAATATTTATTTATTATTAGTTTCAATAGCAAGGTTTGTACATGTATGTATAATGTATAATATAAGTATAGATTCTTTTTTTTTTCACAGACCTCCTCACTAGGATTTCCTGATTGTCTTTATATCGTCTTCATGATGTTTGTAATTTTATTATCACTTTGATCTCTCAGCCATGTTTTTACTTTTGTTTTAAATGTATTCATTTCCTTTATATTTTTGATTTGATCTGGTAGAGCATTGTATAATTTCATAGCATGGAATTTATTATTTCTCTGTCCAAAAGATGTGTTCAAACTGGGAGTAACCAGGATGTTATTGCTTACTGCCCTGGTTGAGTATTTATGTTGGGCAGTGGAGTATACATATATGTTTTTTTTTCAGTTTAAATAAAATATTTTTTGAATAAAGTTTCTGTACATTGAAGACTTGAAAGTTATTAAATATTTCTTCCGTCGGAGTTCTAAGCGGAACTTTCAGTATTGTCTTTAGTACTCCTTTTTGGGCTATATTGAGTCGCTCTGTGTGAGTGCTCAAGGCAGACCCCCATCCAGTTATACCGTAGTCTATTTGTGATTGACACAAAGCATAGTATACTTTTTTAATATCGTTTATGTTGAGGATATTACGAATGTTTCTAAAGAAGTGTATGCACCTGGTTAGTTTTTTTTGTAATTACGTCAATTTGTGAGTTCCATCGGAGATTATCATCAATTTCAATTCCAAGATATTTGATGCTTTTGGAGTGTGCTATAGTGGGACAGAGGCATGATAAGCCTAGATTTTGTTGATAAATTCCTTGGCATGTGTGTAATTTGAGATTTAAGTCCTCCGACGGCTGCCCTCTGGCTGTTATAGAAAATGTAAGATATTTTGTTTTATTAACATTAAGCATGAGGAAATTTCTTTTTAGCCAATATTTAACAATTACTTTAGCGATGTAGACACTCTTTTAATTTATGAATTTGCATAGACAGCCCTTCGGCAACATTGCTTGCTGTCATGTATCCATCGTTATGAAGTTGAACTATTTAGAGCCAATCAATCATCAATCATTATGTACTTATAAATCGAACAAAACAGTTTCACATTGTGTGCTCTACATTGACAGTAGAATTGTAAAAGGGAACAACTTACATTTAAAAATAAACATTTGAAAGTTAATAATATTTTTAAAAAATTACTCTTATTTTAAACTACTGTTAACTCCACACAGAATGCCTTGGGGAAAATAATTCCCTTCTGGATCTGTATCATCTTTGGGGTTGCTGTGTGGAGGTTCTTTTGAGAAAAGGAAGGAGGAAAGAAGGAAAGTTATTCACCTCAGGGCCTACGTTATCTTTGAGGATGCTATGTGGAGGGTATTTTTAGGAAAGGAAGGAGAGGAAGTTCTGGGAAGGAAAAGGGTATTAGGAGTGGTTAGGAATCTGGGGGTGAAATCTGTGTGAATCCATCCCTCCTACTGCGGTGCAATGCGATGTTCCGAGAGAGTACGGCTGGAGAAGTCAAAGGAATTCCCTTAACCATTCTCTCCCGATCCGGCCTGCCATGCAGCTGGTGGGCAGACGCATTCGCCGACAAGACCCAGAAAAACCTCACCCTCTAAACCCGGGCACCCCTGTTAAGACACTAACCGTTTGGGGTGACCTGCGGCGGAGGTTTTGGTTATCCAATAAATGGTTCCCGAGGCGGCGGTACCTGTATCTGACCGCCTCCCAAATTTATGTTAAAGGATTTATTACCCGTTAAATTAATTAAGTATTTTCTTCAAGGCCTCCTGCGTGGAGTTGACAATCAAAACAATTAACCAATATAATTTTGTTAGAGATTGGTTTTTTGTGACAGAAGAACTTAAATGAAAACAATCTTCCTTCAATGGCGAATTTTAGCTTATTTATTCACTTTAGCACATGTTACAATAATTTTTCCCGGCCCGACAAGCACTGAATTTGGTCACTTGACCACTTGCTAGTTAATTCTAGCTGTTTTCCAAGAGATCAGAGAGATAAGAGAGGCTTTTTACCTAAAACGCCTATTATTTATAACAAAATTCCTAACACAACCAAAACAACAAGCTACCTATGTCAGCCTGTCAATGGTATGGGGATATACAGAAATCTGCTTTATCGACTATCATTAATCAGTGAAATCTTATGTTGCAAGCATGTAATCTGTAATTAAAAAAGGCAAGCTACAACATGCTACGCTAGATGTCAGTAACCTTCGCTTTTTAAACAAATTGTGACAATAGATTCTCTATATTGTGAAGTACTTTATCTAATTCTTTAATTTTAATTAATTTAGTAAGTCTTATTCCCGTTTACATTGTCACAGTCACTACGATGTTATATAATTCTGTATTCATCAAAACAAAAACAAACGCAAAAACAAGTGAAAGTACGGTACGGTATTTTTTGTGCCTCTGCCTAACCCTGCGGGTCTAAACAAAACAGATGGCCTCAAATAATGGAGGTACTTAATTAATTCCGTTTTACCATTACGTCAGAGTAGGTACTATCGTCGAAAACAATGAACTAGGAATCCCTAGAAATACGGTTCCTACGGAAAAAAATAACCCCGACAAATTACCCTACGTACAAAATATCCCCGACCAAATATCCTACGTACAAAATAACCCCGACAAAATGCCCTACTTACAAAATATCCCCGACCAAATATCCTACGGACAAAATATCCCCGACAAAATACCCTACGTACAAAATATCCCCGAAAAAATATCCTACATACAAAATAACCCCGACAAAATACCCTACTTACAAAATATCCCCGACCAAATATCCTACGGACAAAATATCCCCGACAAAATACCCTTCGTACACAATATCCCCGACCAAATATCCTAGGGACAAAATATCCCCGAAAACATACCCTACGTACAAAATATCCCCAACCAAATATCCTACGGACTAAATATCCCCGACAAATTATCCTCCGACAAAATACCCTACGGACAAAACATCCTCCAACAATATATCTACTAAAGCCTAACCTAACCTAACAAAAAAATGGGACAAAAATAATACAGACATTCTGTAAATAGAATACATTTGGGAGGCGGGTATGGGTACCGCCGCCTGAAACCATTTGTTGGATAACCACGTTATCCAACGTGGATACGTTGCATAGCTACATTTGGAGACTTAGCAGGGGTGCCCAGGTTCATGGGGGGTGAGGTTTGTCCGGGTCTTAGCGGCGGACGTGTCTGCTCAGCTGCTGCGTGGCGGGCCAGATCGTTGAGTGAGGCCTTTTGACCTTACCAGCCGGACTCTCGACTCATCGCCTTGCAACGCAGTTGGAGGGATGGATTAATTCATCCGTTATTCCTGGACACTGATCCTGATCTTTTTCCTTCCCAGAACTTCCTGTCCTTCCCTTCCTTAAAAAGATCCTCCACACAGCATCCCTTAAGATGACATAGGCCCTTTTTACGGCACACGGCATCCGTCTACATACAGGCCAATAAAACCGTTTATCCGATAGGCGAGCTCGATCACTTCCTCACTACACTGATAGACTAAAATTCTACAATATACGCACCCTTGAACAGAGAAGATTAAATACAGATCTAAATTTTCTATTCAAAATTGTAAATGGTTTAATAAACTGTCCTTTTCTACTTCGTCAAATCAGGTTCAATGTTCCTAGAATTGGTTCACGACTGGTAAATTATGTTCCGTTAAATATTAAAAAATATCGAACTAAGCTGGGGTATGACTCAGCCTTATCGAGAATGTGCCGTAATTTCAATGAGGCTTATGAAAAACATTCGATTAATTTGACAATGTCAACATTGGCCAACTTCAAATCAAATCTTAACAAGCTTTAAAGCTCCCTATTACGTTGTTCTATAAACTTATGAACCTATAAACTCATTGTTCTAAAAACTTGTTCCTTGTAAAACTTGTTAATTATTATTTTGTAATGTACATATAGTATGTGTTTGTGTGAATGAATGTAATGTATATGTAAGTATTATATTATCAATGCTGTGTTTGTCTTTAATTAGTGATAGCATCAACCATGTTCAGTGTAATTTTATCTGTGAAAGCTTTGATGTAAATCACTGTTGACAAACCTAATAAAAAAAAAAATTAAAATAAATCTCTTCAAGAAAAAAATTGGATTTTTTTGAAAGTTTAATCATTTTGAACAGAAGTAAGGAAAAATTAAGCTTATTTTGGGAACAGGAACACGCCCTTAACACATTTCCATGGTTTTTTCCTCTTCGGTGTTAGTAGCGATCGAAAAACCTACGCGTTTTTTGTATTTATGAAAAAAATACAGTCATTGTTTTTTATTTGCAGAAATCACACGTAAAGTCGTTAGCATGTAAAAAGGTTTTAAATGTTTGTTTATTTGACATACATTTTTTTATTATTTGTTAATTTTATACAAACGAAAATCACAATTTTATCATTGGGTTCCATTGACTTCAGAAGAGAATTAGTTTTAACCGTGTATCTATATATTAATTCCAAAAAGGAATCTTCGCGAATGATCTGTGTAGGGTATTTGTGAGAAATGGAATGAGTGAACAAGGGACCCATGTTGTAGGAGGGAGGAAACACAGAGGCTGGCAAGCTTTCTTCAGTCAACAACAATATAGTGTTAGAAATGAAATCATTTGTGGCTTAAATAAAATATTCGGACTGTTTGGTTTTGAAGTGAGAGTACGCTTGGTTCTTACCGGGATGTCATTTATCTCTACCTAAACATCTCATAAAAGGAAAAACACGTGAAATTTGGAACAATGGCAAGAAAAATAGTGAAAATTCGAGTGCATTTGTTTTGAAACCAGAAGAAGATTTGGGACTATCTTGGAAGCAAGTTGAGTGACTCTAAGGTCAGCAGATCTATGTAGATGTTACTAATCGTTGAATCGAACTTTAGAGTTCAAATTGAGCCGTTTACTATGATCGCTATTTTCGTGTAACTGGACCGCTCATTTGGAATAAACTTCCCTCAGCTCTTACTAATATTCAGATAATTACCTCGAGGTATCACTGTGGAATTTATAACAATATTGTGGTTGTGTCGTGTACTCTTTCGCAGAGATCCAGCGGTAAGTAATTGGTCATTCATTTTTCCTTGCATACCCTGTTTTTTCCTACACATACTGTGACCCAATTCCAGCAAACACCATTTCGTCTTGTTTCGTTTGTGGTACAATTACAATTGCACCTGGAGCTGTAATTCGTCAGCAGTTCATATTATAAGCAGTTTTGTATGCAAAACGGACATTTCCATTAAATACGTTGGCATTGCATGATAATTGCGGACATTACTTGATAATTGTTCATACTTGTCTAGCTAATTAATCGCTCGCCTCTCAGAGTCTGTACGAAGTCATCAGTTATAAAAAGTTCGTACATAGAATCTCACTGAAAATCGGGAGAAAATGAATCATGCTTTTGAAGTGAAAACTTCTTTAGCACCATTGTGATCATAAACTCGATGAAACGAAAGCGAGCGACACTCAAAATACACAAACACATACATCTATAAGGTTTGGCCTGAGAGAGAATGAGATAGTAATAAAATATTTATTTATTTCACGGGTAGGTGCTCGGTTCCAATATAATACGATTAATCCATGGCCCACACGAGTCTTTTTTAGTTTAGTGGTATAAAGCCCCTGATGAACCTTAGTGGCCAGATATTCAGAAAACCATCGGTCGAATCCTACGAAATACAAAAACAATATTATTTTTGTAAAATCAATATCCAATCTTCAAACCATTCCAAAATGAACAGGCAAAGCACAATCTAGCAACTCCGAAGAAGAAAACACAAATATTAATAAGGTGACCATATATAGGAAAAGGTGCACTGGATTTCGACGAAAATGTGGAAAAAATCGTGCTTCACATTGATAAAAACAAAGTGCTTCGTGGTCTCCCCACTGGTTCCGCGACTTTTCAACCCGCAACAAGATATCCTACGGACAAAACATCCCCCGACAAAATATCTAAAGTCACGTGGGGTAACCGTACGCAGAGTGTAAGTGTTCGCAATGATGTTTCCGAGGTGGTCGTGCCTGTTTCGCGCCCGCACGTTCCTTAATTCAGTAGCGTTTTGGGTTGCATTGAAGCAGGATATGAGTACAGTGAATCCTAATTTGAAAATAAAAATTGGTAGGTAAATTACTGTTTTTCGTGCTTTTTCTTAAATTTTGTCATCTGCTATCAACATGTTTGCTTACCGATGTGTGCTATTGTGTAACCAACCGAGTCAGAGCGATGTGGTCTATGATAATGTTTGGTAAAATATTGTTAGTTACACGGGTGCAAAGTGATAATTCTATTAAAGATAACCACTAATCTGATTTGAACACTTCTCTACGGTATGCGAATACTTACCCCGCACGTGGGGTAAGTGTTCGTAATCGACATGCATGTAAACATTTTTATATTACTTTTTGATTTATGAACTACGTAAGGTTTTTATGTTTGTTTGAGATGCCTTAATGATCAATCATATCAATAAATAAAAAAATGAGCAAAATACCTAAAGCGTTTTAACCCGTTTAATCACAGGAGACCCAAGTTGTCCCAAAACATCATATGCCGTTATAATGACAGGAGACCCAGATTGTCCCAGAGCGACCGTGCATATTAAAAATTAGATATCTCTCTTTCTCTAATGCGAATATTTGTGATTTCTTTTATGTTAGAAACGAAAAGAAATAATGCTTCTCCTTGTCTTAGAAATATATGAGCTAGGTTGTTCAGATATTTTACAAACCTGATCAAAAGTGACGGTTTGATTTTGCGCTTATTTGTGACGTAACCCACATTTAACTTTGAAATAAAATTGTATGAAAGTGATAAAAAGTGAGGTAACAGTTTTATTGCAAATTTTGTTTAGAAAAGGAATCTGATTTTAAAATTTGAAGTTTATTCCATTTTAATTACTTTAATTCAAATATTCGCAGGTATGCATTTTTTAGCCAATTTACATTTCCAATATTAAAATTTTAATATTTATAAACAAAAATATTGATTTCTAATAATTATATGGGAAAGATTATTTTATCTTAATTTTAGAACAATTTTTATTTTTGCAAAAGCGTTAAAAAAAACTAATAAATAGGAACCTTTAAAATGCATGAGAAGAACCAGGAATTTTGCGCGCAAACTTTGACAGGCAAAAGTTGACAGAAAATTATTTTCTTATTATTCGAAGGGTTAATACAAAAATCCCAATGTAAAAACTGCGTACGATTACCCCACGTGACTCCACTAAAAATTAACCTAACCTAACGTAACAATAAATGGGACAAAAATAATTCAGACATCCTATAAGTACAATAAAATTATTTTTCAAAAATAGTGAAATGCATGATAAGGCAATATTTTGTTGGAGGATGTTTTGTCTGTAGGATTTTGTCAGAGATATTTTGACGCGGATTGAAAACGCGCATTACCCTCCCTACTCTTGTCTACTTTAGTTTTCTGAACATTACACTTCTACCGCGTGTGAATCGCACACTAAGATATTTTTTTGCGTTTTTTTTTTTGATTTTCATGAATATTTTTAATAATGTACACTCCCTGTAGTTTCGCGGTTTGGACGTAAATCTCTGGGTAGGTATATCTAGAAGCGTCTGAATAACTCTAAACCACAATGTATAGTTTGTCAGGGGCTCCACCACAGTTTGACAACGACTATGCTTTCGTAGAGAGAAACAGCTGCGTCGCTTAAATAGCTCGCTCGTATTTCATTCAAATAAGCATACGAAATTAATTTAGTGTACCTGAGGTAGTGGAAGAATATACTCGTAATATGATGTGCAAGTTGATAGAACAATTTGTCATATGGTCAAAATATTTTCGATTTCGGATGAGTGTTTCAGGCTGATAATTATTGCTTATAATAATTGTTACCCTTTGTGCTATGCATAAAAATCTTGTCTTAAACGTTAGTTTAACAATTAAAAATAATAATTAATATTTGACAAGTTTAAGTATTTCCCCAATAAATGAAGACATAATTTGTCTCGACGCCACCTAGCGAGGGATTTAACACTAACAGTGTCTCTCTCGCAAAAATAAAGTTGGTTGTTTTCAGGTGGAAAAAATATAATAAGCAGTAATTGTTGAATGAAACACTAGTATATATTGAATCATTTGGCGGGTATAAGATAAGCCGCCATAGCTCAATTGGGAGAGCAGCTGACTGGCAATCAGAAGGGCACGGGTTCAAGTCCCGTTGGCGTCATGTATCTTTTCTCGGAAGATTTTTCAATGTGGATGAGTGTTTCAGGCTGATAATTATTGCTTATAATAATTGTTAAAATATTTTCGCTTTAGAATAAAATGCAAATATTTGGAATATTTCTAAGCACTAAAAACTGTTTTAGAAAGGTGATGAAAAACGCTTTCAAATTGTAGAATTCGAAAAAACATATTTTTTTAATTATAAAATTTTTGCATACAAACATAAAAAAGTTTTCAAAATGGCTCACCTTACGTTTTTTCCAACTAAAGTTACTGATAATAAAAAATAATAAAAACACGTACATATTTTATTAGACAAACGTATAACAAACACGTATTGTAACCTCATTTTTTGTCGCTCTATGTGAAAATAATTTATAAAAAATTTCCGAAGTTTAAATTTTTTTTTTCAATTTGCGATTCAAAACTCTGTGTACGTTTTAGTTTTTTTGGTTGCTATTTTTTTAGATTGGAATATAAAGCGTGGTGTTTTTCCTTTCTAACACTGATTAGAACATATTTCTAACTATGATAGTAAGGGAGTTACAGCGTTTTATATGAGACCTATGTGCGTTGGGACAAATATGGTCTCCTGTGATTAAATGGGTTAAAACCAGCTGCATTCCGTGAGACATCCTGAATGTATAGCTGAGCAGAGACCTATTTGTCAATTGAATCAATGTAATATAAACAAGATGTACAAATTTGTAAAAACCTACTGACAAACGTTTTTTTATTATTATTCAAGTGAATCGAGTACTGTGGGTAAGATTTACAATTTGGGAGGCGGGAATGGGTACCGCCGCCCGGGGAACCTTTATTGGATAACCAACACCTCTGCCATAGGTCACCCCAAGTGGTTCGCTACGTTTGGTGATTTAGCGGGGGTGCCCGGGTTCATGGGGTGAGGTTTGTCTAGGTCTTGGAGGCGGATGACCAGGACCCACTGAACCCCAGATTCCTTCCCACCCCTTAAACCCTTTTCCTTCCCAGAACTCTCCTCTCCTCCCTTTCCTTAAAAAAACCCTCCACACAGCATCCTCAAAGATGACATAGGCCCTGAGAGAAATTATTTTCCTCAGGGCCTCCTGTGTGGAGCTCATGTAAAAAAAAAAAGATTATTTCAAAAGATTATAGCGGAAGAGTTTATCTGTATATGGTATAAATGGGGTGAGATTTGTCTAGGTTTTGGCGGCGAATGCGTTTGCCCAACTACTACTAGGCAAGCCGGATCGGGTGAGACTGGTTGAGGGAGATCTTTTTTGATTTCTCCAGCCGGTCTCTCTTGCCGGACCGCCTTGCACTGCAGTGGAAGGGATGGATTCATACGTCCTTCACTCCTGGACACCCCAGATTCCTGCCCACACCTCGTAGTTAGCTCAAAGATGACATAGGCCCAAAAGGAAATTGTTTTCCTCAGAGGATCCCGTGAAGAGCTATTGTACAAAAAAAAAACGGTGTCCGAAAACTTGCTCCGAACCCAAAAAAGATTGTTTTTTTGTTCTAAGCAATAATAATAATAGACGTTGTATATCGATAGTAAAATTTTGAATTTGGCAAATAAAATTTCAACTTTAGACTCGATTTACTTCAAAATCAAAAAAAGTTTTAGTACAAAACCGATTCCAAATGTGACGTACATTCTCCTGTTTCCCGCATATACCACGAGTTTCCGGACACCGTATATTAGGTAGAATGGGAATGACGCAAGGAAAATACGTCAAGACGAAGGATGTTTCGTTCCTTCCTCTCCGCCTAACAAACGCCTAACGAAAAGACATATTATATGTATGTTTATCAGAGACTATCTAAATTACAATTAAATTCTTTAGACCTCTCTCTTAAATCATTCAAAAAGAAAGCAGCCGAAAATATGGAAAAAAACGTTGAAGATAATATTGTTAATTCTGAATTTGAAACCATAATGACGTAAGATCCTGGGTTCGATTCCCCGTTGCGATCGTTAAACTTTTTATTTTATTTTCTGAGTCTTGTTCTGTTTCATGTTTCGTTTATATTTATAAATATTTTATCTTCTTCTTCAACGATTAATATTACTTTGATTTGTATTACCTTAAAAAAATATTAAAAAGTTATTCCATTAAAATAGAATTTTAAAATTAGTCGAAGTTTTTACTCTTACTTCTGATGTTTAAAAACATCAAAAATCATCCTTTATGCAGCCGAATAATAAAGCTACAGCATTATTATTTAATCTCTCTAATCTTCCGCTGCAGTCGCCCAAACTGCGCGTTCTCAGACGAGAGAGTGGATCATAAACGGGAAAGGTAGTTCAGATTTACACTCGCTGCTTTGTGCATATAAAGCTAAGAACCTTTGTCTCTCGTTGGCAGACGGTATTAGGATACCGTCATGCAGACGGTATGCAGATAGCTCCTTGCTATGTCTAGTTTTGTGGAGTCTGGTATGTGCCGGATAACTCGGTTTACGCGGGGTTGGGTTCTTAGAACAGCGCGTAAATCAAACCTGTTCTGTAGCCCCTATGTACGCGGTTCCGCGACAGAATATCCCCGACAAAATATCCTACGGACAAAACATCCCCCAACAAAGTGTCTACTAAAACCTAATCTAACCTAACCTACCCTGACCTGATCTAACCTAACCTAACCCAACCTAACAAAAAATGGGACAAAAATAATACAGACTTTTTTTTAAATTAAAAAGATAGTTCCCGTGTTACGAATAACCCAACAATGTTTGAAAATCTCCTACTACCACCACAGAAAGCCGAATTGCTTGTGTTGTGATGGAGGACTTAGCCAGTCGAGGAATCGAACACGCGACGCTCGGGTGGGACCCAAGCGCAATGCCCACTCAACCACTGACCGGTCAAATAATAATATCCATCTATGAAGACATTAAATTATTGTTCAAAAATAGTAAATTTTTTATTTTTTTTATTTGATTCACCTGATTTATGCATGTGTGTTACATATTTGACTAATGTGGGCCTCACTGGGTGATTTACCCGTGCTGAGGACCTCATTTTACAGTTTGATATGATTTATTTATTTATTTTTATTTTTATTTTAGATACATATGGGACAAAAATAATAAAGACATCGTATAAAGACAATACATTATTATCTATAATGGATAACCGCAATGTTATAGCTACATTCAAAAGTATACTATACATTATTGTTTAAAAATAGTAAAATGGGACAAAAATAATACAGACATCCTATAAAGACAATACATTATTATCTATAATGGATAACCACAATGTTATAGCTACATTCAAAAGTATACAATACATAATTGCTTAAAAATAGTAAAATGGGACAAAAATAATACAGACATCCTATAAAGACAATACATTATTATCTATAATGGATAACCACAATGTTATAGCTACATTCAAAAGTATACAATACATTATTGTTTAAAAATAGTAGAATGGGACAAAAATAATACAGACATCCTATAAAGACAATATATTGTAAAGGGAAGAACATTACGGTTCCAACCTAGTGTAAATAAATCCATCACCAGGGAAACCGTGAATAAATGCATCACCAAGGTAACGGAAAAATATCAAGGTGTTCAAATAAAAATCTGGTGATAGATCGATCACTGAAATGTAAATAAAACTGTATTAATGTAAATGGAATGGAAATAAATAGTGTCACAGACAATTGTACTGTTTTTAATAGTTTGTGAACCCAGAATGTAACTAAAAACGTAACAATATTAGTAATAAATAGAGCGGACGATTTCCAAAAGGATATCAGAACACTTCCGTGCCTGTAAACTTGGCCACCCTGACAAATCGGCAATCGCCGAGCACTTAATCGAAACCGGCCATTACTTTGGATTTGTCCCCGAGGTCCTGGGAAGACCGAAAACTCATAGAGCACGCCTGCTTACGGAGGCAATTGAGATTCACAAAAATCAAATAAATATTAATAGAGACGACGGAGCTAAGCTCAATAGTTCTTGGTATCCGGCAATTGACGGTTACATCAAGGCTAAACGCAAAAAAAACATGTTGAAGTATATTGTAGCGCCAGCTCGTAGAGGAGTGGAGCTGGCGACACGGTATCGCTCCTAAGTAGATAAGTACAAACATCACCCCTAACTATTACACATCTGCCCTGATGATGGACACTGCAACGCTGTCCGAAACGTTGGCTAAAGAAGGAGGTAGCGCAACACGGCATAATACCCCAAAAACTAATAACAAAAAATACTATATTATTGTTCATAAATAGTAAAAAGTGACAAAAATAATACGAACATCCTATAAAGACAATACATTATTGTTCAAAATAATAAAGTGTAAAATAAGGTTAGGTTAGGTTAAGTTTTAGCAGATATTTTGTTGGAGGACATTTTGTCCGTAAGATGTTTTGTCGCGGGTTGAAACAGCGCAGTACCGTGTACATAAGTCTATTGGGGGCTTTATACTGAGTAGCGGTTCTGTGTCTTTAGTGGATATGAAAAAGATTCCATACGTAATCGGCTGTCAAATCTGTGTGATTTTCTATTACTGTTAATTGCTTTTTCGATGGGTGATGTCAGCTGTCGCAGATTTTAACTAGTTTAAAACACGAAATACTGTATGTATACACGGTAATTTGTGTTTTAAACGCTCTAAACTAAAATATGCGACAACTGATACTTGAAATCGGCTCACGTCACCCATATGATAAGCAATTGAAAGTCATAGAAACTCGATTTCCACGGTGGTTCAAACTTTCCCTTTTCAGTCTTCTTTGTCACTCCATTCAGCCTCACAACATACCCCAATTAGGAACTCCAGTGAAAAATATTACGGCTTTAAGAAATATGGTCATATAGACCAATAAACGCTGATTCCGAATATATAAGTTTTATTTAATAATATTAAACGCAGAGTTTTAAAACAATTATTAAAAAGTCCACTTTCCACTAAAAGATAAGATCAAAAGTTCACGCATTCGTGGTAGCCTGGGTGTCACAGACATAAATAGTAAGCTGGAAGAACGACAGTTGAGATGGTATGGACACATAAGACGGAGACCATCAGACCACACAGTGAGGCAGGTAATGTCTATGGAGCTTCACCGACAGTCATTCAGAGGAAGACCTGGATGACTCAATGTTCCAAAATTCTTCAGAGTAACGGCCTGGATGAAGGCGATACCCAGAACAGAAGATATTACAACCTGAGAACGAGAAGAGCCGACCCCAACAGCTTACCTAGGCAATGAGTTGGGACAGCGCAAGGAAGAAGAAGATTAAAAAGTCCATTTTTAATCGGGTCTTAGAAACACGCCGTCAAGTTGGCATTATTGAAATGTTTAGTGGTGACGTCACTGCTTATCGTGTCGTGACGTCACCGTAAAGTCATTGTACGGGAATGTAGATATGACACAAGCCATCGTGTTAATTTATTCGTTTATTTGCAGTTGTTGTGTTTATTGAAACAATATTTAGGCCTAAATAATTCAGTTTCAAAAATAAAGGTATCCCTAGTTTATCTCTATTATTGAAAATATTCAAAAACTACTGCACTAAAAAAATATTAATGCTACTCTAGGGAGAATACTTCGAACACCGAAATTCAAAATGGCGGCAGTTGATTAGCTGATTGCCCGATCTCATAGTAACTTTTCAGGAGTGATACTATTAAAACTAACTCTAAAAAAAAATACGCAGTTATTTAAGTTAGAAGGTATTATTCATGAATAAAAATTTAAAAAAATTGGACTGGAGTTCTCTATTGGTGATGACATAATCTCATAGGCTCCCGGATGGTCAGAAGCTGTTAAAGTCCAGACTATTGTGTGTACTGTTAAAGTCCAGACTATTCACAAATGTAACCTAGCTTTGTCTAGTTCTGTATTTCTGGTTATGTATAGATATGTTTGATGACGTGCGAGTTTGTTCTGTATGCGGCGCGTTCCTTGTTGGAAAATCGCGGATGGCGAAACCTTGTAAAATCCGGGGAATCTATACTAATATTCTACTCTCGTATAAGCTATGATATCAAAGTATATGGGAGGTGCATACATACAAAATGATGGGTGGATCAAAGAAAGTTCGCAAAGCTTTGAATGCTGAATGCACTTTGAAAGTTTGATGAGATTGGTTTGTTGTATCGACCCTTCAGCACTAGCTTTCCATTAAATGTTGGTGAAGATGAGAGGCGGATCCGGTTATGTTTAAGAATAAGGAATAAATTTCCTTAACCCTTTAAAATTTATGACTTTTTCGCTGTCATCTGAGAGAACTGGCATAAAATTAACGTTAAAGTCGTTAATAATTTAAGATTAAGTACAATTCAGCTGTCATCCGAGAGAACTGGGATCGCAGTTAACGTGAAAGTCGTTAATAATTTAAAGTTAAATACAATTTTGCTGTATCATCCGAGAAAACTGGAATCGCAATTAACGTAAAAGTCGTTAATAATTTATGAATAAATACAATGCTGTCACCCTAAAGAGAATTGAAATCGCAGTTAACATAAAAGTCGTTAATAATTTAAAATCACGTACAATTCCGCTGTCATCGGAGAGATCTGAAATCGCAGTTAACGTAAAATTCGTTAATAATTTAAGAATAAATACAATTCTTCTGTCATCCGAAAGAACTGGAATCTCAGTTATCGTAAAAGTCGTTAATAATTAAGGGTAAGGATACTTCCTTAACCTTAAGTAAAATCGGAATTTCCTCATCGATTTAGCTACGGATGGACAAGAAAAATCATTTATTTATTTATTTTTGAATGTAGCTATAACTTTGTTTTTATCCATTATAGATAAATGAAACAATTTATTCATTTCATTTATCATTTAAGAAATATCATATTTACAATATCTAAATGGAAATCTTCAAAAATTCATGTATGCCTTCTGGCATCTTTGGACATAGAATTCCTTCAAATGTCTCTAGTTTCACATATTAATGAGCTAAGCTCATGCATCCACAGCAGGCAGTTGATTTTATGTAGTCAGTCTACATCAATCGGGCTACCTCTGTATATTTTAGTACTTAAATTTGTTTTAAAATACTTATCAGATTCTGGCTAATCTTTGCCCAATTACGCTGCTAATAGTTAAGCCTTTCTATTTCACCAAAATTATGCCTCAGTGACCTCATTTCTAACAGCATTTAATCCTAAAACAAAGCATGGATAAGTATGGTTAAAGTAGAATGAAAATTAAAAAAAATATGTATAGCCCCACGTTGGGCGCCAATTAAATTCCCTATCCTACCCACTCCTAGTATAATTAATTTATTGACTTCCCTCCTGTTTCTGAACAAATATTCGAACAGACAAAGGGCATAGCGTATAATATTTAGCTCCGTCTATGTCTGTATATTGTCTATGGTTTGTTCGAGTATATGCAACCCGCTTCAATGTGGATTTGCTATCATATGGGCCATTATTATTCTATGGCGTTCACTCGATTCCAACGTTACGACCAGACTGCGTTCCTGGAAAATGCGGTCGGATCGCGAATGGTCGTTTCATTTAATGAGAATGATCGCTAAAATTTTTAATTTATCACCTCATAATTTATTGTGGGGACATTTGACTTCTGCTGCATTTGGTTATTTGAATTTAAAATTTGGAATAGAATGATTTCAAAATTTATTCGTATTTAATCGGGTAACAACAATGGCACAATTCCAAAAATGGCATTTTTGAGTTAAGTATGCAGAAATATCTTTTTTATCCTCAAAAAAATGGCACAATTCTTAAAAATATTATACTTGCTTTAAAAAATGTCATTATTAAATTATAATATTTTATTTAAATTCAAACTACAAAAGTGGCACAATGATCCTTGTACCAGTATATATTAAACCTAATAAATATTAAAATACTGCTTTTCAACTTTTGTAAAATTATGTTTTTTTATTGGTTAATAAACTGATTTAATGTGAACAAACTTCTTCCAATTGTCAATGCGAGCATATAGAAAGGGTCACACAAACAAAATACCTAGGGGTTATTATTGATACACACTTACGCTGGACTGAACACATAACTTTCATCGCAAATAAAATAAAAGGAGTCATGCACCTAATAAAATCCATTAAAAACATTTTCCCACTAACAATACTCAGATCCATATATTTTGCACTTTTTCAATCCATTGCGACATATGGAATACTGGCTTGGGGAAGTGCTACAAATGTAGCAATTGACCCAATTCAAAAGATACAAAAGGCGATAATTAAACTAATTCTGCAAGTGCCTTTCTACACATATTCAACCGAAATATACAAAAAATTAGAAGTCATGTCAATAAAACAACTTTATGCCAAATCTGCTCTGCTATACTTCTTCCAAAACAAACTCCATATTCCAATTCAACCCAAAATAATAATAAAAACCAGGTCATCAACAAATATAACCCTGAACATACCAATAACACACACCACACACGGACAAAGACATTTTCAGTATTATGCAACCAAACTTTTTAATTATATGCCCATTACTCTGAAACAACAACTAATTGCAAATACATCTACAAACATCCACAAAAAACATAGCACAGCCTGGATCAAAAATCAAGATATTCACTTTATTCAAAATACTTTAATCCCTAACCAAACATAACCAAACTATAACAAGTGTAAAATAAATAAACATGTCTTTCAAGAATTTACCAACTATTCATATGTACATATAATATACATATATACCTTATATATATATTTTTTTCTTCTAAGTAATCTATGTACAATTACCATTAAAATGTAATAAAAAAAGAAAAAAAACTAACTTTCTACTACAACACATAAATACCTGTACCTGTCACACTTAATCATAAACACCTCAGCACAGGTTCTCCTAGTGAGGTGTTCACGAAACATACAATATTACCAACCAACAGTTTCACCTTCTCAAACCTACCTAACACACAACATAATGAAATGTAATATTAATATGTAAAAATGTTTTCAAAATATATTAAATATGTAAAAATGTTAACAATAAGGTATAAACTGTAATATACAGATATAAATAAATAAAATAAAATAAAAATAAATGTACTCAAACCATATTCAAACCGCTCTCCTGAAAAAAGAGGTTTTTCGAGTTGTGATAGCATAAAAAAGACAATAAACATACTTTCCTTATCACAATAGTGCTGCAGGTCTTTCAAAATATGAGATTCATAATGTACTTAGGTCTGTTTCCTCCAAAGGGAAAAAAAGTCATTTTTTTTGCATTTCTATCACACACCGCATCGTGACGTCTCTGTAGACGCCTACAATACTACTAGCCGTGACAATAATTTTGAAAGTACGGAATAAAGTTACAAGGATAATATTGAAGTGTAATTCCAAAAATTCAAGAAAGTCAAATGTCAATGGCTTTCGTTCTTAAACATACAGTGCTGCATCTCTTTCTTACACACTAAATAACGACAGTCGAAAATGTGACAACCGTTGAACGTATGTCCGCACCCCCCCCCCCCCCAAAGGAAACATACAATCATTATCATACGTCTCCCTCACACGTATAACGAAAAAGAAACGCAATTCCCGTCGCCGTGGCTATATCGGTCTCCTCCAAACGAAAAAGGTAGTACTTTGGATGAAACAGCCACACGTAATTTTGTGTGTCGTTAATAGACCGTCTACTAACTGCCTCAATGAGTTTATATCCATATTGATTAGCTGTCTGGTTTAAACCATCTATGAGCTATTTTGACTGTCTAATTCTGGTACTTTCAACCATTCCTTCCAATGCTTATATTTGACAAATAAGGTTCATGCTAGCAGTTAACAAACCCGCACCCTCTCCGCAGGTTTTTGCTGCTAGGCCACGCGGGCGACTTTGGGTTCGGCTTCGCCCAGTTAGTGTTCGTGGCCATTTTATAAATCAAATGTGAACTGGTTCCAAAAATAACCCGTTCCTTGGATCCACTGTCATCCAGTGTAGCTAGTCACCGGGACAAAGTAACCGAGAAAGGCAATGACGTCATATGTAATATATAGCCGCTTGATACAACTATGTATATACCTATGGAGGACACGTCCCCATCCGAACTGTTGACGGAAATGGACATTTTGTGACCAATTCTTGAATTCGAAACCGAATTACAACGATAGCTTTGTTTGAAATTCCACGTACACGTATGTTATTTGTGGTCAGACATACACTCGAAGCCGGGTTCTGAAATTCAACCACGCAGACGCAAGCCTATTAATACTATTCGACACCTTAATGTAATGTTTTTAATTCGCTTTGATTGAAATTACGTATGTTTGTGAATTTGCAATAAAACGTTTAGTTCGTCAAGATTCCTAGTCTTTTTTAATTAAGCTATCGTGGGTTTACAATAAATATTTTCTGGACCAAACGTCCGTTCTAATGGATGCTACAAGGGAACTATACACTGAAGGTGCCCAGCTGTCGATCGGATATCATCGGCTATTTCCGTAACCGTTCGGTTATTAGGCACGAACGGTGACAGTTGACACTCTCCTATAGTACCACGTTACTGACATTTGTTGAAATATCTCAAACCTACATGTAACTACCTACACTAACTACATCTATTGAAAGATATCGAAACAACGTAAATATTCCTATACAGATAAAAAACGTAAGTACTCAAAGAGAGACTGGAGAAAGCCCTACTTTCAAATGTTGGTTCTTCACTTGGCACAGTTACACCCGAATATTAGTATAGTATAGTCGTCTTCTTCTTCCTTGCACTCTCCCAACTCATTGCCTAGATAGGCTGTTGGGGTAGTCTCTTCTCGTTCTCAGGATATACCTTCTTCGGTTCTGGGTATCGCTTTCATCCAGACCGTTTATCTGTAATACTTTGGAGCATCGAGTCATCCATGAGTTCTTTGGTCTTTCTCTGGATGACTGTCGATGAAGCTTCGTAGACATTGCCTGCTTCACTGTGTGGTCTGGTAGTCTCCGCTTATGTGCCCATACCATCTCAACTGTCGTTCCTCCAGCTTACTGTTTATATCCGTGACACCCAGGCTACCACCAGTGTTTAACATAAAGTATATCATATATTTTAAAACATGAGAGCGATTTTGCAAGAGTTTCAAATAACTGGTGTAGCCACGATCAATATTTCAACTGATCTGTGCGTATCTTATCACATATATGTAACATGTTATAACCGACAAAGGTGGGTAGTGTTTTTGTCATCTTCTTCTATTTGGCTTTCCAAGTAGAGCTTTGTGAGGAAAGGAGAATGATAATGGGAGATGACAATATATTGAACAGGACCTTGGGATATATGGAGAATTCCAAAAGCTGTTTATAATAAATATACAGTAAATAAACAATAGAAAAATGAAACAATACAACTTTGTATAAACCGCTTATATAATGCGTAAATCCTACCGGTTTCGGAAGAAACGTTCCTTCTTCAGGGAAAGCTTATACTAATTTGACAGTTTCATTGTTGTATTGTTTCATTTTTCTATAATGGATAACCACAAAGTGATAGCTACATTCAAAAATATAAATAAATAATACTCCAGACTGCTTTACAAAGTTAGAAAACTTAGAAGTAATGTGACCTTTGTTGAATAATTCGTGATCCAATTATAATTTTACACATGGGAAGATATTGTAAAATAAGCGAAAAGATATTTTTAATATTATTATTTACAAACTTTGCGAAATTTGATACGGTGGAAAAGGCACAGAATTTGTTAACAAGGTTCGAATTTGAATTTTGAATATATTATATTATTCCTTTGATGTTTCTTTTGACTTGTCGTGTTCACATGAACGGACTTTACGATATACTCTAATATTATATTATTTAATCCTACGTAGCAGAAAAGTGTTTTTAAAGCAGCTTGAACTGTTTGACGGTGGGATCTGACGTCACGAAATTCGCGCTTCTTTTACTGTAACTATTTTCCAGATTGGAAGATATTCTCTTTATCGACTTTTTTTTTACGTTACCTCCACACAGGAGGTCCTGAGGAAAATAATTTTCCTCAGGGCCTATGTCATCTTTGGGGATGCTGTGTGGAGGGTATTTTTAAGGAAAGGAAGCATATGAATTTGAATATGTATTGTTATTTTATTCGCAATTTCCTAATGTTTTTTTCTTTTTATGTCTTAGTTTGACCGGTCAGTGGTTGAGTGGGCATAGCGCTTGGGTCCCACCCGAGCGTCACGTGTTCGATTCCTCTGCTGGCTAAGTCCTCCATAACAACACAAGCAACATTTTCGGCTTTCTGTGGTGGTAGTAGGAGATTTTCAAACATTGTTGGGTTATTCGTAACCCGGGAATGTTTGTCTTTCTTTAAAAAAAAAGAAAAAAGTTCTTTGTATAATGTGCTTTTAAATTTAAGGATTTACTGCGTATGGCAAAATAATAGTTATAATACTGTAATTAACACTGCACTATATCTATGTATATGTTATGTATGTCTATTATATATACTATAGGTATCACTAGGATTTTCCGTTCCGTCGTCCTGGGAACCACATCTCTGCCATAGGTCACCCCAAGTGATTCACTACGTTAGGTGACTTAGGAGGGGTGCCCAGAATCATAGGGTTAGGTTTGTCTAAGTCTTAGCGGTGGATAACCTGGACACATTGACTCGCAGATTCCTACCACCCAGCATTCCTTCTTCCTTCCCGAACCTTCGTCTGGTTTCTTTCCCCAAAAAGACCCTACAGACAGCATCCCCAAAGACGATATAGTTCATGAATTTTTTTTCCTCAGAGCCTTTTGTGTGAAATGAAAAAAAAATTGAGACACCTTAATACTATATATTCTAATGACATCTGTTGTGAGACATTGAAACTAAGTACTTGTATACACAACAAAAAATTAAAAATAAATATTTTCGTTGTTATCATTAATTTTATATTGGATAAAGAGATTTTGATATCAAGAAGACGTATCGTACATGATATCCTCCCCTGCTACCACCATATATTAAATTCGCCTCCTCATTCCGTTAAATAATTAAACAGAGCTTAAGATGTCATCTTAGAATGTTAGCAGCGTTTTCTGCAGTGAGATCTCTGGAAGATTAGTCAAAACACATCCTGTATTTACGGCATGACGTAGATACAGCGTGTTCTCGTGTCGGATGTACTCCACGTTTATCTCTCTCCACGTGAAATATCACGTATATATGACAAGTGTGATATATACGTTTGGCGGAGCAAGCCTCCAGAATCGGGCTTAGGTATTCTAAAACTCATAGAACCCATTAAAATATAAAACAATTTGATTTTTTTCACAGATTACTACTATAAAGGATTAAAAATGCTGGGATTCATTCTCCGTTATGACAGAGACTTTTGAAATATTTCGACATTACAAATCTTATTTCTTCTCTAGTTCGAAGTCAAGTCGAATATAACTCTCATATGTGGTCTCCTCACCTTAAACTCCACTCTGATTACATTGAAAAAATTCTGCATAAATTCCCAAGATATATTAACTATAAATTCGGTCTACCTATGGAAACAATAAGTTACAACCAAGAATTAAAATAATTAAAACTCTCAGATAGAAGACTTATTTCAGACATGACCCTTGGATTCCTACTCACTCCTCTTACCTTTTTCCTTCCCAGAACTATCTCTTCTTCCCTTGAAAGATGTCGTAGACCCTGAGAGGAATTATTTTCCTCACCGCACCCTGTGTGGAGCTAAAAAAAATGTGTTCACAAATACTACAGTCCGGCCCCTGGCTAATCCGGCGCCCCCTGTAATCCGGCACATCAGGATCAGAATATGATTCAGTTTGTCAAGCAAGATTACAAGAAAAACCTCTAAGAGCCGTATCTACGGACCAGCCCATAGAAACAACGTTAAAAGAACTCACCATGAAAAATTTGGTTTTTGCTTTTGGAATTCATTGCCACAGAAACACAGATTGCTTCGGGAAATTGGAAGATCTGGTGTATATGTAATAAGATTCGTATTTCAAATAGATTCTTTGATTTGTAATTTGTCAGATTACAAGGTACTCTTATTCAAAAAATTCCGGACTATAGAGAGTCTTAGGCAGTAGGGTAAGGTGGGGGAATGCCGGTCAGCGGGAAATGCCGGTCACTGTGGAATACCAAGTTCCTGAATTATTTAAAAAATGATACCTATACCGCCATCTAGTCTTCACTGGGGACAACTAATTTACATGGCCGCGGCCATCTTGCATCGCACGTCAGTATGGCAGTGCGTCGTTCGTGTTTCGGAGTGTTTTGTTGTTAAAAATTGGAATTTTCAATCAACGGTAAGCTTAAGTATATTGTTTACAGCTGGATTTGCTTTTATCACCAATTATAACAAATTTGTTATCACTTTTGATGTGCCGGTTTGATTTTTGATAGCTTATTTAGATTTTTAGTGAATGTCAAAGAAAATATTTCTTTTGTTTTGGGGTTATGCCAGTTACTCGAAGTGGGTAATGGCAGTCACCGACCGGCATTACCTCATATGAAAATAAAGGGCTAATTTACCTGATGTTTAGAACGATTTTTTGAGCGTTTTTGTGAAAATAGATGCTAATGAATGGTAATTTTTGTTACGTAGATGCCGCAAATACGAATGCGATTCATGTGTGCGTAGAAATAAAGTTCTAAAATGCCTTGATTTATGTATAGCTTTTTAAATAAGAACTTTGGTAAATCTTTGCAATTAAAACATTGTGTTACATTTAAAACATTGTTTTACTGATTTCTAGTCATTATTAGTTTTTTTAATGCAAAGCTCTACTGATTTTGAGCGACTGTTATTACCCCTCATGGTGACTGCCATATCCCGCAAAGTGCGGGCAATACCAGTCAATGAAAGGTTTAAAAAATGTATAAAAATAATTAACCTACTTAAGCTGGGTTATTTACAACATAGTAAACATAAAGTGTACTATTTTAGCTATATGAAAGTTTATTTACTTTTACACAAAGTTCTTTAATAAAAGAATTATGTCGTTTTTCGCTTAAGTGACCGCCATTCCCCCACCTTACCCTACTCTATAATCCGACAATTTCGATAATCCGACATCACCCTGCAAAACGTTTGTCGGATTACCGCGGGTCCATTGTATTCGCAAATCACGTGGAGCTAATGTAAAGAAAACATGTTCACAAATACTACACTCGCAAATCACAATTTTAAATTCTCAAAGTTCGTTTTTTTCATATACCAATAAAATTTCAACATACATAATATTCTATAGCAACCACTTGCTCATACAAATAAGTAATGGAGTTTTCCGCACATTTATGTAAATTATTTTTTTAAATATATTTAATTATTTATGTACACAGGAAACTTTGCAAGCTTTTGATGTTCCCGATGCGGCCCTGTAATGCGCATTGCAGTTTGATCAAAATTAAATAAAATTTTATGGGCGCCGTTGATTTATTTACGTTTTTTAAAAAGTTTTTCGTATTTCGAATGTGTTTTCGATGCCGATCTAGTGACAGCCGCGCTTTTCACAACCTAGTTTTAAATTTAGGTAGAAAATTGCATGACCCCGTGGTGCAAGGGTGAGTGAAATGACTTCTGATCCGAAAAGAGGGATGCTTACATTCAATTATAAGAAGAAAAAAATTTATGTGAATTGAGACTTAATGAAATAGTCAGGGGAAGGAGATGCGTGGAAAATTTTAGGGCAGTACCTGGCTGTCACACTAAACACGGTTAAAGCCATTTCAAGCAGCGTTTCAGAATGATGGTCTTACACCAGGGCAATACTGAGTGTATCTTCCACTCTTGAACGTACTGCAATTTTTGTTTCATGAATACCTCACAAGAGTCTCAGCTGCTCCCGTCTGCAGCCAGTGAGATTATGGCATCACCAATTGGGATATGTTGTGAGGCTGAAGGTAGTGTGGAGAAGAAAGAGATGCGTCTAGTAAGTTAGTGAAGTTACCTGGCTATTAAGACCTTGACACCAGCCACGGCTAAAGCCATTTTATACACTGAGAATATCTTTCGCTCTAGAACGTGCATCAAATATACTATATATTATTTTTAATTAATTTGCTATGAAATAATACAAATGAATGAAATAAAATTTCTAATTTTACTAACGTTAGTGGTTTTCACTCTCTTCTTTTGGAAATATTAGAAATTAGAAAATATGTCAATAGAAATTTAAATATTATTAACAATCAAATTAATTTTGTGAATAACCCTATCTTAAACATATTTCCATTGTAATTTTTTGTCTTTGTTCTTCTAAGCACCCCCTTTCAACCTCTCCCCCCTCTCCCCCTTGTTGATCTTTTGAGCACCTCCCCTTTCCACTTCTCTCCTCCCCCACTACTTCCATTTCTACCCACGCCTGTCTTTCTATGTTTGATCATTTAGTTTTAGTACATATAATGTCCTGATGAAGAGAACATAGTTCTTGAAACATGTTGACTTTTAAATAAAGATTATCGTGGTAAAAACAAAGTGTTTTTAATTATTGCATTAATAAAATGGTGCCACAAAGTGAATTTGCAAAATTTTAAGAAGTTTCTTATGTTTGCCTGAAAAAATTTTATATTTCAAAAATTATGTTTGCATATATAGTTATAAAATTGTAAAGCGTATTTCATTAGCTTTCGAAAACAGTTTTTAGTTTTAGGATACGTTCGGACATATTACATTTATTTGGATTTTATGGCAAAGCGGAAATTTTTTGACCTACAAAATAGGCCCGAGGCGTGAGGGATTAAGAATAAACAGATTTTTGGCTTGTGGCTTCGTCTTAACTAACTAACTAACCATCACGCCGTTTTCCCGCAGGGGTAGGCAGAGAGGATGGACCGCCAAACATCCCGGTCTTGGCACACATTCATTGCCTCGTTTACATTCATACGACGTCTCATACATTCTCTTCTATTATTCTGACTCTTGACATGGCCCGACTCAAGTATCTGATTCACTTGGTCGTGCCATGCCTTTTTTGGGCGTCCTCGTCTTAACTAACTAACTAACCTTCACGCCGTTTCCCCGCAGGGGTAGGCAGAGAGGACGGACCGCCAAACAACTCGGTCTTGGCACACCCTCTTTGCCTCACTCACATTCATACATCGTCTCATACATACTCTTATATTATTCTGACTTTTGACATGGCCCGTCTCAAGTATCTGATTTACTTGATCGTGTCATGTCTTCCTCGGGCGTCCCCGACTTCTTCTACCATTCACATTTGCATCATATATTCTTTTAACACTGTTTTCTTCTTTCATTCGCTCAACGTGCCCAAACCATCTGAGGGTCCCTTTCTTAATTTTGCTCATTATACTTACATCAGCCTTACATTCTTTGCGGATTTCCACATTTCTAACACATTCATAGATGGTTTTACCACACATACGTCTCAGGGATCTCATTTCAACAGCATTCAGTTTACTTTCATCCTTCCTCTGACAGTTCCCTGCCTCACTGCCATACATCAGGGTAGGTACCAATTTGAAAAATAAGCATTTTACAATATAGCTACTTGTAATTCTGTGATTAGCTCCTGATTAATATAACTAGACAAAAAAACACGAAAATCAGCCAAAAATATGGTAGTTTAAAGGTCGTACGTCCTATTTAATTATAATTCACTCTTTTGTAGAATGTTTTTCGTGAAATTTACATGGGAACTTTTGTTATTCCCCCTTTCACAGCGAGCAGTTTATATAAAGTCCATGAATTAAATTAGAATCTTTTTTTACTTTCTCGTCTGAATTTTTTTCACGTATTGGAAAGTATTGGCTAACAAATTTATTTGAGCGTTTTGCATTTTGTCTGTCTGTAAATTTGTTTGTTCGTTACATTTCAGTTTCAAGATGGTTGCCATTTCATTTCTATTGTGAAATCTTCATGTTTATTCGGACTTTCTGATGTGCATATTTTCAATATTGTGGTTACCAAGCCTGAAGACAGTTAAAAATGTTTTTGGGATAATGACGTTTCTTTGGCATTATGCGCTTTAACCCGTCTGCTTGGTTCAATATATTCGCACTTCACAATCCGGAAGCCTCAGTTTCGCGCGAAAAATCAGAAACCGTCACTTTGGATGAGATTATAAAATATCTATGCAAGGTAGCTTTCATATTTCAAAGACAATAAGAAGCATTATTTCGTTCTCTTTCTGGTTAAAAGAAAAATACATATGTTTGCATGACAGGAAGAGAGATATATACTTTTAAAATGGAAGGCCGCTCGGGACATTTTTGGTCTTATGAAAGTATAACGCGATTACGTGTTTTGGGATGTATTTATTCCTAAATAAGCAGACGGGTTAAGTATTCTCACGTTTACAAAAAAGGTAATAAACGTACGTTCCTTATCACAACAATGCTGCAGCTCTTTCTAAAGCATTAAATAATGATGAGTCAAAAGATGAGACACACAATATACGTACGTCTTTTTCCTTTGGAGGAAAAAACAATCAATGTACATATTTCAATATACGTACAATGTGTGTCTTATCTTTTGTCTCCCCATTATTTAGTGTAAGATAGAGCTGCAGCATTATTGTGATAATGAAAGCGTGTTTATTGCCTTTTTGTACCGTCGCCGTTTCGTGAACACGGGAATATTAAAAGAGGCTATTGTATAATTCCTTATTTATTTTATTTGAAATTTAAAAAAAACGAGTGTGCTTTAGACCACACGACTGAAGTAAAACTACAAGACAAACCTCGCCCCATGAACCCAGGTATCCGTGCTAAGTTACCAAACGTAGCAAACGGGGTGACCTATGACCTAGGGGTGACGTATGACATTGGGGTGAAATATGACCATGGGGTGACATACGACCTTGGGGTGACCTACGACCTTGGGGTGATCTACGACCTTGGGGTGACCTACGACCTTGGGGTGATTATCCTTATCCATATCACTCCCCAAGTCAGGCGTACGTAAAGGCCCGACCGTTCGCCTCGCCATCGATCACCGTTCGCATCACACTTTTTGTAACACATCACCACTTTTCGTAACGCATTCACTAGCTTACCCCCCCCCCCAAGTCGGGCGTGCGTAAAGAAGTTTTACTTCAAAAATTAAATTTATGGTTATGACTGGCCACACTAACAACTATTACTTTAGCCAAAGTGCACTTGAAACAGCGCGTGATCCTATTTAACATCTGTGTTACTTTAACTGACCGTTAAAATTATACGTTCGCGATTTAGCTTTCGGTTAAAACAGTCGGCCCTTAATATTAGGTACCTATATCGTGTAAACCCGCGGGGTTTTAACTAATTGTTCCAAAAAGCATGCGTTTTAATGTTGCGTTAATATTTTTTCAATCTTTACATTACATTATATGCTTCATTAACATATATCCAAGAAAGAATTCTTCCTGTTTTCCCTTACGAAACGTGTCCTAATTTATTGTACCCGTCTATTTGTTTGATTCTGCGTGTAAAAACATCTCGGGGAATCATCGATATTTTCTTTATGTGTTTCCCGAAATGGCGGAATGTTTATTCTCTCTCGATCATCTTTTATTTTCTCACTCATTTTCGTTTTCCGATATCAAATTTCATTATGCATACTTTGACCCTCGTTTAATTTATTGTTTTACTCCTTTTTCAGGTAAGGAACACATCCGTATTACCCAGAACACACATATTAGACAGCTCACCCAAATCATCGTGAATTCAAGGTAACTTTTGTTATTTTTTCATCATTAGTGTGTGTGGAATAATTAACAATTATACATATAAAAATGTTATCGAATTTATTTTTGTCGTCGAATTCCAATGGACCTTTTTGTATACATTTGGTGTTCTTATTAGTATTTGTGTTTTCTTCTTCGGAGTCGCTAGCAGTGGCGGTACGTGAGTTTTCAATCTTCAGGATTCTTTTGTCCAGGGATGCGCCGCATCCACATTTTAGTATAGCTTCTTACAAAAAGTTAAAATATTGAAAAAATAAAATCATTTTCAGCAACATTAATATCAGTAATGTCGTATTTTTCAATCTTAGCACTCTAGCTCACTGAAAACTTGCGGACCGCTACTGGTCGCTAGATGTCACTTTCTTTTGTGTTTTCATTGCCTGTTCATTTTGGTGTGGGTTGAAGATTGGATATTGATTTTATAATTTTTTTTGTATATTGTAAGATTCGTGGATTTATTGTATAATAGAAATAAATACATATTTTATTGCTATCTCATTCTCTTCCATGCTAAATAGATGTATGTGTTTGTCTCTTTTTAGTATCGCTCTTTTCCGTTTCATCGAGTTTCAAATCACAACGGTACTAAAGAACTTAAAAAACTAAGTGCCTGATATTATGATACTTAGTTTTTGAAGTGAAACTTCTTTAGCCCCGTTAGTAATTTGAAATTCGGAGGAAACGGAAATGCGTCACTAAAATGTATTATTTGACGGGTGGTCGGTTCTAATATGATGCGGTAAATTTGCGCGTCGGCGCAGGCCTTCAATGGCGCAGTGGGTAAGCCGCTTGACAATCTCAGCGTCCTGAGAGACAGATGTCTAGCGAACGGAGGTTCGAATCCTACGAAATCCAAAAAAATAATCATTTTTATTGTTGTGAAACCAATATCCAATACTCAAACCACTTTAAATTAAACGGGCAAAATAAAATACTAGCGACTTTCCAGTTTCACTTCTACCGCGTGTGAACTTCACACACTGATTTTTTGATATTTTTTTTACGCAACTACAGGCTTATCAGAAAGCAGGGTGGTCCATCGCGATTGTTCTCCCATACACTTCTACAGGGAGGTTCTGTTTTAATTTGTAAATTAAATTCTCATTAGCCCGTGGGGCGCGACTCTCGCTAGGATGGTAGCCGTATTAAAGAAGAATCATTTCAAATACAATTTACTTCAAATGTCACGTTTTTGTTTGACGCGGTTTCTTATTCACAGTTTAAAGAAATATTTGAATTTTGAAAAGATGATATATCGATAGTCCAGTCAGACATAACCGAAAAATCGAAATTTAAGTTGATTATGCAGTTGCAATATCACTTGATCCAATTAATATTAGAAGGCAAGATAGAGGGTCGCCAAGGGCCTGATGGGAGACGAATGTCTTGGCTGCGAAATGTACGAGAAGTGAAATGTAAAAGAAAGAGTGTATGCATTCGCAAAGACTTATGGGATAGGAAATGTAGATTAAAAATCCTGCAATTGTCCCACCTACCCAATATACCCATCCTTAAAAGTCACCATTTCGATCCGGCTCGAAGGACCAAAATGGTGACAGTTAAAGATAGGTAGATTATGTGGGTAGGTGGGACAGTTGCAGGGTTTTATATTGACATTTCCAATCCAATTAGTCTTTGCGAATGCATACCTACCAATCCCATACACATTGCGTGAAAATATTGGTTATAACTATATAAAAATGGTCGAAAATTGAATGAACACATATCTATAAAATCTTATATGCCAACATACGAAAAAAACAAGATAAAATCTCACCGTATTCAATCTTTGGATTTACACTCGGAAACAATACCCAATACATCTTTGATATCAGAGTTATTCGTTTATTCCAACATAAAATAAAGCAATGCGAAACGAAATCAAAGTGTGTTGTTTTCTCCGATAAATAAACATAACCTCAAACACATCCTGGAGACAATCTGAGACAAGGAAGTGACAAATAGCTTATATTATTATAGGCCATATCCCATCCAGAAATATCAGGAAATTCTTTCTCAGGATTTTCCTTGACAAACATAACAACGTTACTAATAATAAAAATATTTTTTCCTACGTTTTCTAGTCATTATTTTTGTTTTGTTTAGTGTAAGTCTACTTCAAACTAATTCTTTCAGCGCGCCAATTTTTCAACATATCTAATATTTGTTTTTGCATTTTTTTTAAATTTCAGCAGTTAACATATTTAAGCAAAGGTATCATGTAGTCCAGCATTCTTTGTCCATATTTGTTTAAATGCTTAGGTACGATTGGTCCTTCATTTAACGTTAAACGAGTATTATACGTGTTGCTCACTTTATTTGCATATGTATATATAGAGCTGTTCATATGTTGAAATATAATTTTATACAACAGAATTGCTCTTACTGAAAGATTTTGAGATTCTGGTAAAAGTATGGAACATTATGCCTTTGTTCGTATAAACTTTTATGAGCTAATAATGTAACTAATGAAATTTTTAATTGATTGAACATGATTTACATTTTTCTTGTAGGAAAGTCCCCAAGCTGTAATTCCATACCTTATAATAGATTCAGCTAATGATAAATAAATTATTTTAAGTTTATTGGTCTATATGAACATGTTTTTTTAAAGCCATAATATTTTTCACTGGAGTTATGAGTTATATTATGATCTTTCATCGCGAACAGCTCGGCTGTAGTGCGATCTGCCGGCATCTGTGTTTCCCCCCTCCTACAATATGGGTTGATGGGATTTCTCTCTTCGAAAAGACCCTCCGCCTCGTGTGTGAAGTTAGGTATTGTAAAAAAATATGTATTTTTAAATAAAGTGGAGTAACTTAATACCGCGGTTTCTGCGACGCGTTTTTCTTTTTTTTTTTACATTTTACTTCTTAATTTAGTCCTAGTACTGAGATAGCATTTATCTTTGATGAAATCTCGGCCATATTTTTCACGTTGTATTTTATTTTAGTATCCTTTTCCTTACTCCACTTAACTTTTAGCCATTTCATATCATATTTAACGCCGTTCATTATATCCTCTGTATTTATGGGGAACGGCTGCGCCATTTTCATATTAAACTTAAATTTAGATTTGATACTGAAATACCTAAAAAACTGAATAATTTTTTTTTTATCAAAAGGAATAGCAAATATATATCACAGATAAGTGCTAATTTATTTTTTTGTTTTACATTATAAAATACATATGAGCCATTAAAGATTTCAATTTGCATTGATTTCAGAGGGTTTTTTTTTTCTATTATTGTTAAGTTAACGATAATTATTTAAAAAATAATTTTGCTCTATTTACAGGATAAATATAATCTATAATATAAAAATGGATCGCTGAATGTGTTGCTAGGCGCATAACTTTCGAACGACTGCAGCAAATTGGATAATTCTTTTTTTTGTGTGTTCGTTATTGTCAGGACAAGGTTTTTATAAAACTTCAGGTGAGCTCTGGCATTATTTATTTATTTATTTAAACGCCCATAGGGCTTTTACATAGAATGCAGTACATTCTTTTTAATTACAGTGAAAATAATGGGTTTACAAAATACAATACACAATACAAGTAACATAATACTTGTTAAAAACCAAATTAATAAAGGGTACATAAAATATAACGGTTAAAAATAATTTTAAAATTAGGTTACATAAAATATAAGCGTTAAAAAAATACAGGTAACATAAAATATAAGAAACAAAATATAGTCCATAAAATATAGGAGTTGACATAAAGTAGGTAATGTTTAAAATTGTTGTTCTCATTAGTTTATGGGATAGGTAGAAATAAATAGTTGGCACATACTCGTACGGCGTTTGAAGTTTGCTAAGTTCAAATTATTTTCAAATACATCCAGACTGTTGAAATGATGAAATTGTTGATTATGAAATTTGTATAAAAAAATTGCTATTGGTGGCACGCGAGGAAGCGGCTATTGCTATGGAAAGCGGGAGGGAGGGAGAGATGGGGGAGGGGAACCTAGGAGGGGGGAGGGAAACTCGGGAGGAGGGTTCGCGGGACGGGGCAAGGGGGAGGAGTGGAGTGGGGAGAGGGAAGGTGGAGGTGACGGAGTGAGAAACCCCTAATCCCATGCGAGTGAAACCGCTGGAAAAAGCTAGTGAAATATAAAATAAAAATAATAAAATTTATATACTCGCGTAAATTTATGTTACAAATGACAGATTTTCTTCGGAACACAAATTTGTAATATATAGATTACAGTTTCTACCCAGTTTAGTTGTATTTTTTTAATGATGTTTAGTTGTATTTTTGTTTCATTATTCATTACATAAAAAAATACAAGTGTGCAGATCACACGCGGTAGTAGTGAAACCTTCAGAAAACTAATGTTGAAAAGAGTAGGGAGGCGACGAAGCATCTTACAAAGAGGAGACTGATTATTCTATCTCATTCTCTCGCAGGCTAAATCCTATAGTTATGTGTGTTTGGATGTTTTAAATAACTTCAATATTTTTACACATAAAACAATTTTAGAAATACCAACAATTGTACTTAATGATTCATTTTTTTTCTCGTCTCGTCTTGTTTGTAATTCGTCTCCTTTTCAAAATCGCTTGAATAAATCAGTCTAAAAGGACCCTCCCTTTCGAGTGAGTGCCCTCAACGTTATTTGATTAGAAGGTCACAATCGTAATCAAGACCTGAAAATAAGATGCCCCTAGTAGAAATGCCGTACCGAAAAACACTTTTTTTCGTTTGATGTCGTTTGTAGATATGACTACCCTTTTGAGCATTTCTTCACAGATATCTACTTCTTTATTCTTTTGTTGAGTATTTTCGTGATTCTAAATTGGAGTTTTGTAAGATTTTTTTTTGTCACGGAGTTAATGTTTCCATGATAACAAAAAAATGGCAATTTAACACCCCTTTAAAAAGTCATTAAAAGTGATTAAAAAATAGCCAATAACCTAACCTAACGTTATTTAGGTCATGGGCTATTTTAGTCGGTTAGATTTACCAGTTAAAAATACGAGGGTAGGCTGAAAAGTAATGCACACATGCTTGTACAGCGCGAACAATATGACCTATAGAGGCGCGCCAGGTGGAATATGGAAGTGACATTCCTCCTCTATACGTACGCGCAAGTTTGAGGTCGTTGAATTCATCCAGTGTATTTTCAGTAGCGGAATTTTTAACTGCTGAAAAAGTGACTCCTACTAAGATTCATCGTCGTTTAAAGGATGTTTATGGTGACTAGACCTACTATAAATCGATGGGTAATAAAATTTCAAGATTGTGAGCTTGGAAAAGCAATAATTGTTGATAAAACACGCAATGGATGTCGGATAATTATTGTTACGGATGATTAACAATCCAAACTTGTCACAGATTTGATTCAAAATGACCGGCGAATCACTCAAAAGCGTATCACAAACCATTATCGAATATCCAAGGAACGTGTCGGCTTCATTGATGAACAATTATGACACCATAAAATCTGTAGACAATGGGTAGGTACCACGCCGTTTCGATTAGAGCCCCTGCAAAACCTGAAGTTTGAACCGATTCCACACCCTTCCCACTCCCCCGATATTTCGCCTTGCGATTTATATTTTTTTCCTTTACTCAAGAGACACCACAACGGTAATCATAACACCTCATACGATGAGGTGAAGGCAGCTGTCAAGTCCTGGATTCGAGAAATGTCGGAAGAATTTTTCAGTTACATAATGAAAAAACTTGTTACACATTGGGCGAAATGCGTTAGCCTTAACGGTGACTATGTTGAAAAGTAAATATATGATTTCGAAGCTTAAAAATCGTACTTGAATGTACTTTTTGCCCGATCTTGCTATTTATTCGTTCGTGTTTTACAAGCATTACTTTTCAGCCTACCCTAGTAGTTAAAAAATAGTCCATAACCTAACCCTACTTTAGGTTTTGTGCTATTTTAGGCGGTTAGGTTAAAAAATAGCCCACAATCTAACCTGACGTAACCTATTTAATTTAGGGTTTTTAGTTACCTTTCAAAGGAATGATGAAGTTGCTCATAGTTGAGTTGTCCGATCAGCGGACTTAATATAACAATTAGTTTTATGATATTTTCCTGCTCTATACAACGCTTTTGAGGTGATATTAAAAAAGAAATCACGTCAATAAATAAAAATTTATCTACTGCCCCTCCGGGCAACTCCGGGACTCCTTGGGGAATGGAAATTTGATATCCTCATCAGGGAACATTGTGAGGTTGAAGGAAGTATTAGAGAGGGTGGAGAAGGTGTAGAGGAAGGCTGAAAGATATCAGATCTGGCGATTTAGATCTAGTTTTTAAACATTTAAAAAAATATGTGAATATCGCACACGAGTCGCAATTGCTCTTGGCTAGCTGGGGCTAGTGAGACATCATGCTTTCGCCATTGAGGAAGGCGATGGGGAAAGGAAGGTGGCAAAGTACCTACATATTTAGTTTAGGTCTTGAAAGAGGCGAGTACTCATATGATGAACAAATTTTAAACATTTCTTCTTTAGAAAAACATAGAAAGGACTCTGATCTAATTTGCATATTTGAGCTTATCAACAGTATTACTGATACATCTGCGTTGTTACAACTCATCCAGTTTAACATCCCTTCCCGTAGGCTTCGAAATAATGAATTGCTGTTCCTCAATCAACATTCTACTAATTATGGATACCATTCTCCCTTATCCAGAATGTCGAGACTTGTCAACGCAAGTCAAAGCATTGAATTTTTTGGTGTAAAACTAAATGACTTTCGGCAGTCGACAAGCAATATTTAAATGCTTCTTCATGCTTTGACTTGTAGTGTCTTCTATATGAACTTTTAACATTTTATTTTGTCATTGCTATTCATTTATATGTGCTCTTCCTTCACTGTCATCTCTGTTTTTTTTATTCGTGTTATTATTATGTTTTTAGTATGTTTACGAGAGATGGAAGGGCTGACAGAGATATTGAAAGGGTAAATGCAGGAAACTCTATTAATGGAGGACTGAACGCCGTTGGCGCCAACAAAAAGCTGTCGAAAGAAGCGAAGTTAGCCGTCCATAATGGAGTGCTGGTACCTACCCTGATGTATGGCAGTGAGGCATGGAACTGGCAGAGGAAGGATTAAAGTAGACTGAATGCAGTAGAAATGAGATCCCTGAGGCGTATGTGTGGTAAAACCATGTACTATCGATCGTGTGAGAAATGTTGAGATCCGCGAAGAATGCAAGGCTGATGTAAGCGTGATGAGTAAGATAAAGAAAGAGACGCTCAGATGGTTTGGGCATGTAGAGCGAATGAACGAGGAAAGGAGTGTAAGGAGAATATATGACGCAAATGTGAATGGAAGAAGAAATCGGGGACGCCCGAGGAAGACATGGAACGACCAAGTGAATCAGATACTTGAGTCGGGCCATGTGAAGAGTCGGAATAATAGAAGAGCATGTATGAGACGATGTATGAATGTGAACGAGGCAAGGAGTGTGTGCCAAGATCGAGTTGTTTAGCGGTCCGTCCTCTCTGCCTACCCCTGCGGGGAAACGGCGTGGTGGTTAGTTATTTAGTTATTATTATGTTTTTAATAGACTATTGTCCGTAAATTGATAAATAAATAAATATTCAGATTTTTTTAATGTGAACTCCGCGCGAGACTCCCAAATGCTTCCAACCGCGACTTTGGCATCTCCAGTTAGGGTATATTATGAGGTGATGGTAGTGGGGAGGGGAAGGAGATGGTGAAGAGGAAGGTGGGGAAGTTCTTGTCTATACAAATCTGTCCACCAAACACGGATAAGGCCATTTCAAGCAACGCTTCAATATCTTGACCAAAATGCTACTGTGTGGGCAGGCGCAACTACCGTCAAAACCCGGACAAACTTCACCCCATGAACCCAAGCACCCTTGCTAAGAACCAATCGGGGTGACCTGTGGCAGAGATGTGGGTTATCCAATAAATAGTTCCGGGGGTGGCAGCACCCGTACCCGCCTCCCAAATTGCATGTTTACCGTTCACAGAACCACTAGTTATTAATACAAATTATTTTTATCTCAAAATTCAAACAAAAAACATGTGTTAGTTTTGAATTTTAAAAAAAAAATAAACAATATTTATGTCAACTCTATACAAATTTTAAACAGTTCAATATAAACACATCCCACACGAAGTTGGGTTATTCTTTTGTTCATTGTGTGCGTTAATATTTATGAATTATATTTAGTCGCAGCATCAACCGTCTGTCACTCGACCAACCATAACACTTGCGCACAATGTAAAGTGAATTCGCCCCCCGCGCAGTTTCGTGCGCACATGTCGGTATAACAGCGATGTGAAAAAAATAGCAGACGAATGACGTCAACATGTGTTTGATGTTTATAGTAAATGTTCATGATGATTTTTGCGATATGATTTTAGTTACACGATTAAATTTGGCTATTTGACGACAAATCTCGACTAGCAATCCGAAGGTCACGGGTTCAAATCCCATCGGGCGCAAGTAAATTTTATTTTAATTAAACGAGGACAATATAAAACAACTCAACTCAGATAAACTCAATCGAAAATCTGAAAACAGAAAAAAACAGATTCTTTCCCTTGCTGGACGGAGCTCTACCCACTGAGCTAATGTTTCCCTATCGGAATCGGTCATATTTATCTGTATCATACTTCCACTAAGAACTACCAACATTATCTTCATTTTTTAACGCATTTTTTTATTGGCTGCTATCTTTGTATAATTGCAAGATTCATCTCGAAATAAATGTTATCTAGTTAGTGTTTTGGTTAAATTTATGTAATTATTAAAAGTTAAAAATAAAAATAAATTATTTGTTTGATTTGTGTTATTTCACAATTTATTCATTTAAAATAATATGTAGTACATTTCCGTCACGTTCCAGAGTGGGAGATACTCTCATTGTCGCCTTGGTGAAAGACCACCATACAGAATTGAAACGTTGGTTGAAATGACTAGCCGTGTTTGGTGGCCAGATCTGAATAGCCAGATACCTCTCCACCTTCATTTTCCTCATCTCCTTCCCCTCTCTACCACCTTCAACCTCACAACATACCCCAATTGGGGATGCCATAGTTTCACTGGCTCCAGACGGGAGTAGTTGGATGTTTTTTCGTGAATAAATCAAAACTGGCGGCTGGTGTTAAATAGGAATTTCAACCACATTGCCATCTACGTTAGGATTGCTATTGTTAGCGTCCTGATCCCAAATTTTATACGACGTAATGTTTCGTGCTTAAGGCGCCGTATCCCCGCTCAAAAAGAAGAAGATGGAAAGATATTTAATTACGAATGTTGGAGAGAGCACGCTAACATTTAAAACTATAAAATTGAAGCGAAAATTGTAAAAATGTTTAATAAAACACGACTCGTTTAAAATAGAGCAAAAATCTCTTGGGGTTGTCTAAAACAGCATTTAAAGAAACACTATGAATTTTTTCATACATATGACTTGTAAAATAACTGAAACAAACGTGTTTAAAATAATAATTTTCGGAGCATATTTTGCGATTTTTACTATCGAGGAAATTTCATATAATTTGCGTTTCGGCACGGGGATTGTATAGATATTATCTTCAAAAATAACATATGTTTTTTTAAGAGCTTAAAAAATTCAAATGTTTAAGGGAGATATGTAAGAAATCTTTTTGTATACAAATTTGTTATATTCGTAGGATTTATAAATTATTGCCTATTAACTTCAGACTGAAAGTCTCCAAATTTCGCCTTGTTGTGAAATATTGTCATTCCAAATTTTATCAATTTGGTATTTCCTACCTTTTGCATTCAGATTTGAAACGTTTTAAGAAAAATATTTGCAGCCAAATTATACAATTTCAAAATGATAAATTGACATCATAAAAATATTTATAAACCGCATTTCACGCGAATCCGGGACGAGATGTGAAATGCATTAGATTAAATACAATGAATAAATCAAATACATGAAAAACTGTTACCAACCGGTTCATGCACCTTTATAATGAAATTACAGCAGATATAAAAAACATTTATAGATTTAAATGGAAAATAAGAATTTTTATAGAAATAACCTTTCATTAAAAAAAAAACTTTAATATATTATCCACCAAGTGTAATAACATCTAAGTAAAAGTCAATACGATAGACAAAACAATAATTCATGTATTAAATCTGCTCATTCTGACTGTCCTAAAACGGGTAAATTTCCTAGTTGGACAGCCAAAGATCATTTAACATTTAATGTTTTTAAAAAATAAATAAAATAAGTTAATACTTTTGAATGTAGCTATAACTTTGTGGTTATCCACGAACATATGAAATATATGGACCTGCCCTAAGTGATAAAAACGTATTATTTCCCCCTCCACATGGCGCCGGCTGGAGCTCCTCCTTGGAACCGGCTCGCTCCATGGGGAGGGGATAGAGCCTCGCTTGAATCTAAAATGTGTGACGTCATCATTCTTGCCGTGAACAGCTAGAAGGTAACATCCATACATTTAACGAAATACAACGCCAAAACGGTAGCGTATGCTATACAATATATCTACATATCAATGTGCACATAGCGAATGTGGGCGGTTCTTCAGTGTGCTCGTCGCTGGTTACAGTGTTAAGTAAATTATGAAACATTTGTAATAGTGTTTTAACTAAACATGGCGAGAAAATATTGCTATGTGTATTGGGGCGAGCAATTTGGCCTTAGCAAATATGTTATTATCGTGGCAAGCAATTCGCGCTCCCATGTAAAAAGGTCTATTCATTCAAAGCAGATTTTGTTAAGACCTAAATGGTGATATTGTAATGCGAGATGCCTATTTACTGTCAGATTGATTGTATAACGAATCACAGTCATCTTTCCCCTCTTCGCCTTCCATAGTTTGGTTTTACCCCTCATCTGTAACTGTTGTCTATCCATTTGGATGTCTATGTGGTTATCCAAAATAGTGGGAATATTATCATTTGAAGTCTGTTTTTTTAATGTTTTAAATTTAGTGAAAATATATTTATTTTTAGCACAATAAGGTTTTACCGTAACCTACGGCAGATTTGTTAAATTTTAAACTAAATTTTCTATTATACATTATTATACATTTCAAATCTTATCATCATTTTACTGCATGATCTTCTGTAAAATAAATCAATAAATTATTTGGAAAAGGTATTTTTCAGAATTTTTACTTTAGTTTGTCTATATATTTACGGTCTTACCAACTAATATATTTAAAAAAAATATTTTTTTTATTTTGCGGAAAAGACATTACGGAAAAATTATAAATACTAATGATCAAAAAATAATTCCAAAAAGTTTATAATTTTTTTAGTTTTATCATCACGAATTTGAGCATTTTTGAATGTAGGTATTTATCGAAGCAAATTTTGAATGAAATAAAATCGATAATGAGTTATTATGTAAAAATGCTGGTATGGAGAATAAATAACACTGGTCAACAATGGTTTTGTTGCCCTTGATATGAAAGTGGTTCTGAATCATTTTATGCCTACAATTTATGAAACTATGAATGATTTTGGAATATTTGCTCTAGTTTTTATGATTTTGGCGTATCTTGTATCATCATTACATAGTATAAAGAAAAATCTCACCCTTAGTCAGTATGCTTAGATCTTTTAAACTACGCAACGGATTTTCAGGCGGTTTTCACCAATAGATAGAGTGATTCATGAGGAAAGTTTTTAGACATATAATTTGTCAAGGTTTGTGTAAATTGGTTGAAATATATAATATATATATGGCAGCGTCAGCGGGCTGCAGGCGATAGGCAGCAGGCTGGCAAGCGGGCGATCTGGATTTGATATGTATGCAAATTTACACATGGCATTGGTTATAAAGGTTGGGTAATTGCGTTGTCAGTAGATGGCGTTGTGTTTTGTTAGTCACAGCAACGTGTGGTTGGGTCTGCTAGTTAAAAATAATTAGCATTGTAAGATGGCTATTCACAACTAGAGTTATTAATAGGTGTTAAGTTTTTTGGTGAAATTCGTTTTCTGCGACATCACGTGACCCCTTGCTTTAAAACCTTTCTCACGAATAACTCCATCTATTGGTGAAAACCGCATGAAAATCCGTTGCGTAGTTTGAAAGCTCTAAGCGTACAGACAACGGGAGAGTCTTTACTTTATACTATGTAATTATGATATAAGATACGCCAAAATCATAAAAACTAGAGCCAATTCAGTACTTTCATGAATATATGATGTAAACTGGATACTTGAAAATATAAAAATACGCAGAGATATCCAGGGCAACAAAAAAAAACATTGTTTGTTGAGCTGTGTAATCTTTCTCATTGGAACCGGCCTGTACAGTTGCAAGGGTTAGACGCAATTTGAATTCTCGGTCGCTGGTTAATGGCTCTTAGAGTACGAGTACATCATCGAATTCATCCTCGTATTGCCAACCGAACTATCTATCGACCACCTATAAAAATTATTATTATGTATTATGTAGTATAAAGAATAGCATATGGGGGCAAATATAAATAATGATTTGAATACAGGAGGAAATTCCTTCAGAATAAAAAACGGTGGTTAAAAAATCTCCGAAATGAAGACTCCCGCATTGACAACGGTTTTTCGAAGTTCTGGCTTACTAAAAAGTAACTTTAACCTAAATAATAATAATAATTTTATTAAATTATAAGCAATAATTATCAGCCTGAAACACTCATCAACATTGAAAAATCTTCCGAGAAAAGATACTTGCCGCCAACGGGACTTGAACCCGTGTCCTTCTGATTGCCGGTCAGCTGCTCTTGACCACTGAGCTATGGGGGCTTATCAAATACCCGCCAAATAATTCAATATATACTAGTGTTTCATTCAACAATTACTGCTTATTATATTTTTTCCACCTGAAAACAACCAACTTTATTTTTGCGAGAGAGACATTGTAAGTGTTAAATCCCTCGCTAGGTGGCGTCGAGACAAATTATGACTACCTTTATTGGGAAAATACTTAAACTTGTCAAATATTAATTATTATTTTTAATTTATAAACTAACGTTTAGACAAGATTTTTATGCATAGCACAAAGGGTAACAATTATTATAAGCAATAATTATCAGCCTGAAACACTCATCAACATTGAAAAATCTTCCGAGAAAAGATACTTGCCGCCAACGGGACTTGAACCCGTGTTTTCTTGAAGTTGTTTGAACCCGTGTTGCTTGAAGTTGGTTGTTTTCAGGTGGAAAAAATATAATAAGCAGTAATTGTTGAATGAAACACTATTATATATTGAATTATTTGGCGGGTATTTGATAAGCCCCCATAGCTCAGTGGTCAAGAGCAGCTGACCGGTAATCAGAAGGACACGGGTTCAAGTCCCGTTGGCGGCAAGTATCTTTTCTCGGAAGATTTTTCAATGTTGATGAGTGTTTCAGGCTGATAATTATTGCTTATAATAATTGTTACCCTTTGTGCTATGCATAAAAATCTTGTCTAAACGTTAGTTTATAAATTACAAATAATAATTAATAATTTTATTTTTAACAAAATTTCAAATACAATTTTAATAAGAATATCATTTGAAGGTAATATATACCCATTAAAGTAATAATCAATGTAGAAGAACATAATATCACAACCTTCAAAAGTTTGAAAAAAGTTATTTCAATTAAAGTTGAATATTTATTTAGATTTTTATAAAAAGTCAAAAGGTGTTCCATATAAATAAAATAGGATTTGTTTATCAAAGGGGTCGTCCATTATTCACGTGATGTTTTTTTAGCAAATTTTTGACCCCCCCCCCCTGGTGATATGTGGTGAGGTTTTAGACAACCCCCCCCCCCCCAAAATCACGTGTATTTTTTTTAGTACAAAGTATTTTGAAATTTTCAGGATATTATCACGAAAAATAAATCACACGTGATATCTCATTTTACCCCCCCCCCCCCTGGTGATATTTCGTGATTTTTTCATAAGGCAAATGTATTATAATCTTTATCGTCAATTCACTTTTGTGTCGTTTCATGTAAAAATATGAATAAAAAATTGCGGACGGAATCTTAGGATTCATAAAGATATACATTTTAATTATTTTGTGGTTAACTTTTAGATTTTAATATAAAGCGCATTTTATCACTCTATCACCTTATAAATTAGATCTTATTTCTAACCATGATAGTAAGCGAAAACAACGATTTTTACAGATACCTATATGAGTTGTTCCGAAAACCAAACAAATAGACTTGACGACTTTTTAAGGCGCTGTGTCCCGATAGCCAACGAGATATGGTCAGTGAACAGATCTGAACTCATGCCTTTTGGAACCAGAGTCAAGAGCTTATCACTGTTGAAACTAGTACCAAGTAGATAATAATTTATTTAATTCCAATTAAATTTATTATTTTGAAAAAAAAAAAAAATTGTTCCACAATGCATTAAGATTGGTAACGGAACCCGTCACGAAAAATATAATTTAAAATAATTGAAAATGGGTGAATTTAATACTATAATTATATTAAAGCAATTGTCATTTTAAAGCAAAAATGATACGTGTCTTTTTGGTTGCCGTGTACATCCTCTTGAAGTTTGACGTATATGGGATTGAGCCCAAATTATGCGGGCCGTTAAACTGCTCAGAAATTCTGTTCAATCTCTAAAATCACAAATTGTCTTGTCATTTCTGATGACGTTAAATTATTTAACATATTTTTTCTATATAATATATTAAAAAACGAAGGCTAAATCTTTTAAAACTAATTACTTTTTTTTATAATCTGTTTACTGAGAAGGAATCATTTTGAAAATGGAAGATTATATTTTGAAAAAGGAATTTGTGAAAGTGCTTATTTTTTTGTTGTTTTCTAAGTACTTTGCGTCAAAGTAGGATTATTTTAAACATTAAACTCTCACAGCCTTACTAAAAAAAAAACACAGCGCGACCGATTAACTGTGTTATTGCAATAACATAAATAGAGCTCGTATACACTAAAAGACGTTTTATTACCAATAACGTTTCTTTCGTGGTCACGCTGTTAAAACGCATTGAAGATGTGACAACGTTGTATATGGTTTTAATTTACTAGGAAACAATGTTGTTTTAATTCTTCTCCGCTAGGGGCATTATTGGTGCACCTGTGCATATCGGCCCGCGATGACAAAACAGTTCGGTGTGTTTATGGCGGGATATGGAAAATTTTGTTAGTGCCTAAATGTTGTGATTTTAATAAATAATTTCTATTGTAGTGACGAATTAAATTTACTCTTCTGTTCACATAATTGATATATTTACCATATTATTTGTGTGGTTTACATCAGTTTAATCAAGTTATTGTACAAACGCCGTACTTTCAAAGTTGAACTGTCAGAATATTGTTTTTTATAGGTTACTTAAGATAAAATTTTCATTTAAAGATCTTTATTTTAAGAGAATTTGTTGAAAGTGATAATTTTTTATAATATTAAAATCTAATACATGTGTTCGTAAACGTATCAAAAAAATTAACGTCTTTAGAGATGCAAGAAATCTGTTTTAAATTTCGGTATTATTTCTAAGTTATTTTTTTGGCAATAAAAAAAACTTTGAAATTTTTTATTATTTTTTTATTGTATACACGATAAAAAAGTGAGGTGATAGTTTCCTTCCAAATTTATTACATAAAAGGACTGTGTTTTTTAAATTTTGATTTTATTTAAATTTCTCTACATTTTGGTCAAAAATGTTGTGGGAGGAAATTTTTTTCCATGTTTTTCCGAGTTTGAATCATAAAATATGGCAGTTTTTGAAAAAAGCTAAAGTGTATTTCAAATACTCAAATCTAAAAGGTAATTTTATCTAGTTTTCATAAATGGTATTTGTTTTTACGACACCTTCAAAAATAAGAAATATATAGAACATTCAAAATACTATGGAAAAATTACAAATATCGTTCGGACATCAATGGTTAAAACAGAGATAAACTACCCTCTCAGGCCGTGGAAACCATGTGTATTTCTTTCAAAGAACAAATTTTTAATTAGTAATGTTTTCACATCCGCGGCCGTTTGTCATTTGAATAAAATTTTCACTGGGTTTTTTAGTAAGGCTGTCATTATTTAAGCTTAGAATTTATACATAAACGCTATTTTTTAATTTCGGAGGCGGGCCATTGGAATCATTTATTTGATAACCAACACACCTGCCATACGTTTGACCTTTTGATCTCTTCTGCCGGACTCCCTTGACACATCGTCTTGCATCGCAGTGGGAGGGATGGATTTATACGACCGTCATTCCTTGACACACTGATCCCCAGATTCCTATCCACCGCTCATACCTTTTCCTACCCAGAACTTCCTATACTTTATTTCCATAAAAATACCCTTTACGAAGTGAAATCCTATGGGAAAGCTACGAAGCATCACACAAAGAGGAGACCGATTAGTCTTTCTCATTCTATATAGATGTATGTGTGTGTTTGTCTCTTTTTAGTGTCGTTTTTTCGTTTCATCGAGTTTCAAATCACAATGGTGCTAAAAAAAAATTTTCTTCAAAAATGCGAGAATGCGAATTTATGAACGTGCGCCAACACAATGTTGTGTTCCATCCTCTCTGCCTACCCCATTCGGTAAAACGGTGTGATGGTTGAGACACTTTAAAAGCGGCTCCATTTAAAACGGGCCTTACAATATCTAGAGTTCAAGTAAGGAGATCTTTAACCGTTTTTTTACCCTACATCTTTTGTTGGCACACACGTGTTCCAAATATTATTTTTTAACCCTTTCAAAACAGTCACATATACGAGCCCAATATTATTTTGTTTAAATATATTCTTTTTTAATACAGTGGAATCTTGGAAGTGGAAGATAACTCATTTCCCGACATCCAATCGAGCTGAAACTCGGCAAATAGATTTGTTGTCGATTACATTGCATTCTATCAACTTTTCGTGGCAATCACGCACACACACGTGGACATATAATGCCTTTCTCTGAAATTCGGTGGCATTACACTACCTTATATGTGAAATAAATGTCGGTGTTATCTATTTGGCATTTGGCTCAGCTGGGAGCGTGGTTGACACTAGTTCCTGGATAGGAAGGTTCAATCCTCTTTTTTAAGTTTTAAAAGACACTTGAAAATACAGGTATTGTAGCAAAAACCTTTATTTTTACAGGTTGATCTTTTTATTAATGCTCTTTAATTGAACAAAAATAATTTTAGAAAATATTTTTACATAGTTTGTCGCTACAAAAACTCCCGATTACAAAAGCTCTGACTTAAAATTTTCACAGATTTTTCTATCTGAATTTTCTATTAATTTTTCAATTTGATAAAATGTTTGCGAAATGAACAATGGATTTGGAACAAATTTTATCGTTTTGTTAGAAAAAACTTGTGAAATTCGGGTCAGTTAATGAAAAAGTCGTTTATAAGTATTTACTTGGGATCAGTTTGCTTGATTTCACATGTTCAATTTGGTTCGCTACGTTTGGGGACTTAGCAGGGGGTGCCTGGCGTTGTGTGATATTTAACTAGGTCTTGTTGGCGAATGCGTCTGACCACCTACTGGATGGCGGGCCATATCAGGAGAGACTGGTTGAAGGAGACTTTTTCACCTCCAACCGAACTCTATCGACCCATCACCTATCGTCACTCCTGAATCTACTGCCCACCCCACATTACTTTTCCTTCCCAGAATTTTCTCTCCTACCTTTCATTTAAAAGACACTCCACAAAGCATCCCCAAAGATGACGTAGACCCTAAAGGAAGCTTTTTTCCTCAGGGCCTCCTGTGTGGAGTTGTTGTAAAAAAAACTCTTCTTCTCTGAACCATGGTATTTCACCAGGGCGATACTGAGAGAATCTGACACCCGGAAATTGAATATTGCAATAATAATTATTGTTAAATTTTACATTCCTTTCAAAACGAAACGACTTTTCAGCCATTATAAGAATGTTAATAAATAAGTATGTCTTTTGTTCAACCAACTTTCAGTTTCCTTAACATACTTTTAACGACTTACACCAGCAGCTGCGGTCCATTGAAAACTTAAACAATCACTTCAATTGTTAATATCAAGTGTGTAAATAAGTACTGCTGCATGCTTGATTGCTGGTTGTTGGTTTACCACACAATGCCCTCAGTGACCGCATTGAAATAATCTCAACCACATCCGCCTTATTATTCTAATCGTATTCAGATTTGTATGAATAACCTCACGTTTATTTTTTGTTTGTTTATTGTACGTTTTTGATAAAGTCTTCTTTTCCTGTATTGCAACCTTTGATACTATAGTATATACAAACTCAGTATACACATATAGTAGAAAAATCACAGAGTATTGTAATTGTGGGATTTATGAGCTTTTCTTACATTAGCTACAAACAAAAGGCCCTGAGGAAAATAATTCCCCTCATGGCCTATGTCATCTTTGGGGATGCTATGTGGAAGGTCGTTTAAGGGAAAGGAATGAGATGAAGTTCTTTCTGAAGGAAAAACATGAGGGTTGATTAGGAATCTGGGGGTCGGTGTGTCCAGGAGTGTCGGACGAATGATGGATGAATCTCTCCCTCCCTCTGCTGTGCAAGGCGATGTTCCGATAGAGTCCTGCTAGAGTGGTCAAAAGGTGTCCCTTAACCAGTCTCTTTCCATCCGGCCCGCCACGCAGTTGCTCGGCAGTCGCATCAACCGCCAAGACACGAACCAGTTCTGCGGCTTTTCATCCTGCGACAAAACATCCCCCGACAAAATGTCTGTTAAAACCTAACCTAACCTAAGCCAACAAAAAATGGGTCAAAAATAATACATTATATAAAGACAATAAATTATTGTTTAAAAATAGTCAAATGTGACAAAAATAAAATAGACAAAACAAATCCTGAAAAGTTAGATTAGGTTAAAGGTTTTAGAATATGTATTGTTCGTAGGATATTTTTTCTGGGATATTCTGTCGCGGGGCAGTACCGAATAAACTTCACCCCATGAACCCGGGCACACCTGCTAAATCACCAAACGTAGTGAACCACCGGGTTGATCTTTGACAGATATGTTTCTGCATCATTCAGATTCCTATCATCCTTCTCTTGTTACTTCCTCACTGCCATATCACAGATAAACTTCACCGTAAGCAAGGAAAGAATTAGCTTACTTCCGCCACAACGACACACCCATAGCACACTTCTATCTGATTTACAAATATTATCTTCAGTGGGCTAACGTAATATGTTTGATAAATTACGATACATTTTCTACTCTCTCAGATCTAACATTAACCTACAAACACTAAGATGTGTTTACTTTGCACTTTTTCTATCAATTACTATATATGGTATTGTGGGATGGGGAGGTTGTACAATATCTCTTCATACCTTGTCTTAATTCAAATACTATTTTTAAGTCTGATATTTAACTTCACCATAAGTAAGGAAGGAATAAGCTTACTTTAGGCACACCCACACGCTCATAGCACACTTCTATCTGGTTTATAGATATTATCTCCAGTGGCATAACGTAATATGTTCGATAAATTACGATACATTTATAAAGAAGACGGCGAACGCGGCGGCGTATAAAAGGAAATGTGAAATATAGCCTCATATAAAAGCTTCGCTATTTCGAGTTCGAGTGGATTTACAGAACTTGGCGCGTTTCGAACAGATCTTTATTCCAAGATGGCCGAAAATATTTACAATATTTGTGTTTTTTTTTTAATAATGTAATAATTTATTTATTTTTTATATTAAAATGCGCGTTTGCGAGCATTTACAAAACATACATGATATATTTTGTCGAGTAGTAATCATGAGATAAATTTTGATAATTAAATTATATGTAACCCATGCAGAAGAATAGTACATAGGTATTATGGGTATTGTATTATAGCCTGTTTGTAACATTCCCTGCAGTTTATCACATCTACTGCTACTTTTTTTTTTTTTTTTTCATTTACTAGATTCTTATGTATCTTGAGGAGATGAATCATTTAAATTTACTGAATTTAAAGTTAATGTTCTTTATACAAATAGAACGGCGTCATATGCGCCTTGCAATTTTTACCTCATGTGGGTATTTAAAAATAGTACCTGGCTATTATAGACTTAGAGGTCATGTATTTTGTCGGTAGGGAAAAATTGTTATGTAAAAACCCTACTAAAATTGCATGTTTTGCATAGCTCAACAAAGCAACCGGCATCAAGCAAGGGGAAATATATACATACGTGTGTGTTTGTGTTATGTTGGGAGTGGGAAGGAGTCGGTCATGTCCTTTTATTTGGAGCTCTTCCGCATTTGCCTTTGGGAATAAGGAAACCATGAAAAACCTTATCCGGGAGGAGTCGGCCGACAGTCAACATGAAACTGTGCGGCCTTCAGTGATTTCAGTAGATGAAATCCTGCATTTTGTGGTGATGGGTGTGGGTGTCTGTTTTTATGTGATATATACTTTATGGGAATTTTTAGGATAAACTTACATACATATAGATAAAATAAATATTATTATATAAATATATACATAGATATATAGACATAAGTTGTGGGGAGGGGTCTGGTGATTGGGAATACCTACCGATCGCTCAGTCATCCGCGTCTGATTCGGGATTGTGCCAAATGTGATTAAGGTCCATCAGAATATGTTTGGGTAGTCTGTGTTTGTACCTGAAAGGGAGATCGCTAGGTGCATTGTATTGACCGATTTCTCTGATGAGTTTATTTTTACTATGTTGAAGTGACTTGTAAAATCGGTCGGTCAGTCTGTGTGTGTATTCAAATAAGGTCGGTATTTCTTCTCTTGCATGTAGTCTTTTCAAGTTTGTTCTGAGTCTTGTGTTGTACGTGATTTTAATGCAGAGATTTTGTAAGGTCTGTAGTTTTGTGTGGTCAGAGTGGGAGATGCTGCCCCACACGGGGATAGCATGAGTCAGTACCGGTCGAATGAGCGAATAGTAGATCAGGAGTTTGGTTCTAGGAAGTAGCGGACTTCTTCTGTTGAAGATTGGCTTCATCGCGCCGACTGCCTTTCTGGCTTTCACGTGCATTTTGGCTACGTGAGACTTCCAGTTGAGACGTGAGTCCATTGTGAGGCCCAGGTAGACGACCTCATCTTTCCATTCTAGGACGTGTCCTCCCATTTCGATGTTGACGTCTGGTGTTCTTATTTTATTTTTCCTCGAGTACATTATGACTTCGGTCTTCGCCTCGTTCAGTTTGAGTCGCCATTTTTTGTAGAACTCTACGAGTGCGTCGAGCGCCCTCTGTAGGTATATGGCTGCCATGTCTGCTTGCGTCGAGGAAACGTAAAGTTTGACGTCGTCTGCATAGATGGAAAGGTTGCATCTCTCGTCATGGGGGATGTCGTGCGTGAAGATGTTGAAGAGGTGAGGTCCCAGTAGACTTCCCTGAGGCACGCCTTTTGGAATCTCACGTAGTGTCGACAGCGCGTTCCTGATGAAGACTTGGAAGGATCTGTTCTTGAGGTATTCTTGTATCACTCTCGTTAGGTATATGGGCGTGTTCAGTCTGTGTAGTTTGTGCAGGAGCCCTTTTATCCAAACGGTGTCAAATGCCTTTTCCAAGTCTAGCAATGCAGCGGCGGTGTAGCGATTTTCGTTGAATCTTCTCGCGATGAATTCCGCTACTCTGGATAGCTGATGGGTGGTGGAATGCCTTTTCCTAAATCCGAATTGTTCGTCTGGTAAAGTGTCTTCGTGGTGTGGTAGAAGTCTGTTGAGAATCACCTGTTCAAATACCTTGCTCAGCGTGGAGAGTAGGCTAATCGGCCGATAGTTTGTCGGCTGCTTCTTGTCCTTGTTTGGCTTGGAAAAAGGCAGCACGGTCGCCGTTTTCCAGATCTCTGGGAAATGTCCGATGGTGAGGCAGGCATTGAACAGTTTGGTGATGAAGATGATGGCTTTCTGAGGTAGATGTTTCAGTAGGATGTTATGTATTTGATCGCTTCCCGGCGCCTTATTTGTCTTCAATCGCCTGATAATGACGGCTACTTCGCTCGGTGTGCTGAAGTGAATATCGGCGGCGTTCGTCTGCTCGGCTTGTTCGAGGTTTCTTAGAGACTCTTCTACTAGTCGATCCGTTTCCGGGTCCGATAGGCCGTCCGTGGCTGCGTAGGCTCTCTCGAATCCATCGGCGAGCGCGTTTGCTTTTTCTTCGAGTGAAAGTGCCAACCCTGATCCGTCTAGCTTCTCTAGCGGGGGAATCGCGTGATCTTCGTGTCTCAGCGCTTTTGCCATTTTCCATAGGCTGTTGTCCTTTGGCGTGAGTGACGTAACTTTCTTCGTCCAAAGTTCGCGTCTGAGGTCGGTGATCTCCTGCTTGATTTCCCGCTGTAGAGTGTTGTAGGCCATTTTGAAGTAGCCGTCGCGCGTGTGATGGTAGATGCGTCGCAGGCGATTTTTCTCCTTAATGAGCGATAAGACGTGCTCGGGAAGCTTGATCGTGAATGTCTGTTCGTCTTTGAGGGGGATGAAAGTGTCTTGTGCAATTTGGATGATTTCGGTCAGAGTGCTTGCGGCTTCGTCGATCTCTTCCTTTGAGCGCAGAGTTGCCGACGTGAGATGTATCCGTTCGTTAATCTCTTTTTTGAATCCTTCCCAGTCGGCGTCCTTGTAGTTTCGCCGCTTTCTGGGGCTCCTTGAAGTCGTTCCTCCTATACTGAAGCTCACGGGCAGGTGGTCCGACGACAGTTCGTCCAGCGTGCGCAATGGCGAGATGGTCTTGGCGTTCTTCTCAAGTACTATATCCAGAGTACTTGGGTAAATTGCGTGTGCTGAGTGGTAAGTCGGTTTGTCCGGCGCCATTATCGTGTAGTTGTGCGTCTGCATATGTGAAAAGAGCGTTTTCCCATTCGCGTTGCCTCTGTAGTTGTTCCAATAATTGTGCTTGGCGTTCAGATCTCCTCCTAGAATGACAATAGGGCGCAAATTAAGTAATTTATCGAGATCTTCTCTAACCAGTAGGTTGGGATGGTTGCAGTAGGCGGCGATGATGGTATGCGCTCTATCCTCTATGGTGACTTCGATAATCGTGGCTTCGGTATGCTTCAACTTCGGAGTAGGGATTCTTGTAGATGTAATGGTTTGACGAACGAATATGGCGGTGCCTCCGCCTGCGCCCTCTAGTCGGTCGTCTCGGTGTACTTCGAAGCCGGGCACTCTCAGGGGAATGTCGGGTTTGAGATGAGTTTCTGTAATGAGAAAAATGTCAATGTTAGTATTGTTTGCCAGAGCGAGCAATTCGTCAATTTTAAAACGGATGCTGTGGGCATTCCACAGGAGGACGTTCACCATCTGGGGATTAGACATTGATGGTGGACGTGATGAGATCCATCAGGATCCATGCCCTCTCCAACTCGTTGGATCCAGCTGCAGCCAACTGCGGTTGCACCCGTCTCAATCCCTGTAGCAGGGCCATCATCAGTTGTGCGTCTCCTGCGCCGGTGTATGCCTCTCCTGCGGGCTGCTGCGTGCGGGGCTGCGAGCGGGGCTGCTCCTCGCGCTGTTGGGGGCCTGAGGCTCCTCCGGCTACTTGGGCCCAGGTGCGTCCATCATTCCTCGTCGTCTGATGCGCATGAGGATGTGTCCTGCTTCCTGGCGCCTCTGTCCTGCCTCCTGGCGCCTCCCGGCGGAGCTGTCGCTGATGTTGTTGCAGTGAGGCGACGTATGCCACCCTCTTCGGGCAGCCCCTATAGTTGGCGGGATGGGGGCCTCCGCAGTTGCAGCACGCGGCGGGCTCATCCCTGGTGGTCTTGGGGCACTCGGCGGAGGCGTGCTCCACTAGGCATTTCACACACCTCGCGGTGTGTGAGCAGTTGCGGGACCCGTGCCCGAAGTTCTGGCAGCGGTAGCACTGTGTCCCGTGCTGCAAGTGGTTGCTGCGGTGTTTTTGCAGGCGGATCCTGCAGTGGCATAGGTATTTGACGGCCGCCCTCAGCTGGCCCATGTTAACTTCCTTGTTGAAGTGTACCAAGTACATTGGGTACTCAGCCGTGGTGGTCGTCATCTTGGTGACCTTGACGGGGGCGAAGCCTTGGTTCGTAAGGTCTTCGGCTATTTCTTCCGTGGCCACGTTAGGCAGGCCCTTTATCACTGCCTTCTTCATTTTGTCTGCCTCCGCCGTGTAGGTATGGAAGCCGCGTGCTTCCGCTCGCAGCCCGTTGGTGAGGGCGCGGTGATCTGCCATGCTCTGCAGGAGGATGTTGACCTTTCCCCCTGGTCTGTATCGGATCTCGAAACGCAGGTGCCCGATGTGGCCCTGCACCGCTGAGGTTACCTGTCCATGCGATAGGGTCCCCAGGGTCATCACGACTGGGGGGACGCGGTCCTTCCTGGCGGCGCCCGTGGTACCTGTGGAGGAAGTAAATGAATTATTATTTGCGCGTTTCGCCTGCGACGCGCCGCCGCCTTCGGATACTTCCCTCAAGTTGCCGAAGCGGTTGCCGACAACAACCGCCCGGGGTTCCTGCGGGGATCCTGGCCTCTTGATGGGGTTGGTCGGCCTCGTCCAACCTTCCTCCTCTCTTGTTATCTCCATGTCCTGAAGGGGCTGGAATCTGGGGGGCGGAACGTAGCCTGAAGCTGGGCCTACTGGAGGGCGGCTGGGCCCGGCTGCGGTGGCGGTCTCGGGCATCTTCGGGGGCGGTAGGGGGATGGCTGCCGGCTTCGTCCTCGGGTCAGCGGGATGGGGCTGCAGTGGTTGGGAGTTGGGGACCTTGATGGTCCCAGTCTTTGTCCGGTAGGTGGTGGAGTCTTCAGGGATGGCAGAAAGGTGCCGCGCGGGAATCATCCGCACGGCCGGTGTTTTGTATTTCCGCTTTAGGATTGCGGGGGTGTTCTTGGGGGCTTCTTTTCTCGGTGGGGCCAGGTCGTCCTTCTTGTTCTTCTTTGCCTTGAAAAAGGCAGTTGGCGGCGCGGTGGCCTAGGCAGTGAGCCGGTCGGAGTCCGGCCGGCTGACAAATAGCAGGTGTCTGGCCGTGTAAACACGAGCCAGACAGAGCGGTTCGGGAGCGAAAAAATCTGTTGTCACAGAAGCGACTGTCGCTGGCGGCAGTCACTGAGCGAATCCAGTCATCTACTGCTACTAACAAAGCATTACCAACTGCATCCAATAAAGGCACATGCGAGTATTTAAATGACTCAGTCCTGAAATTGTTAATTATATCATGGAGGCTTTACATTCATTTGTTGCTGCAGGTGTCCTTTTTAAAGTTTTTTTTAGGAAAATAATTTCCCTCCTGGCCTATGTTATCTGTAGGTATGATGTGTAGAGACTCTTTTAAGGAAATAAAGTAGAGGAGGTTCTGGGAAGGAAAAAGGTATGAGGGGTGAATAGCAATCCGGAGGACAGTGTATCCAGGAGTGACAGACGTACGAATCCATCCTCCCACTTCGGTGGAAGGCGACGATGGGTCCAGAGAGACCGGCTGGTGAGGTGAAGAGGTCTGCCTCGATCGGCCTCTCAATATTTGGTGGGTAGACGCATCCGCTGCCAAGATCTGGACAAACCTCAACTTATGAATCCGGGAACCCTTGATAAGTCATCAAATGTAGCGAACCAATTAGAGTGAACTTTGGCAGAGGTGTTGATTCAATGAATGGTTATAAGTTTTGATGTGGTTGATAGTTGGTCGATAGAACGCACGGCTTGCAGTCAGGGGGGGGGGGGGGGGGGTTATATATATTTTTTCCATAAGTTCTCAATTGAGAACTTAGAGAACTTTCTCAGAGCCTGATTTGATTCAGTTGCCAGGTTTTGGTTTTTATTTAAATTATTGCTTACTTTCACATTGCAAAAGCTTTTTTAAAATTAGTTGTGATGGCTTTTTAATGATTTTATATAATTTACAAGCAGCACAATCTCTCAAATTTTGCGCTCTGGCGTCATGAAAATTACACATTTTTTTGTCAGAGATTTCAGATAGGTCGACACAATTACTTTGTATTGGCTTCACAATTTCTATCATGGACTATGAAGCTTTGAAATAATTATTTAAACTTCAAGAAATATGCAACTTTTTCTCTTAAAAATTTTTGAAAAAATAAAAAACTTGATTTATTTTAGCTTCATCAAACACCCTTAAGGTGATATTCCACAAAAATTGCGCTGCAAAAGTTAGCCAAGCATTGGTATCATATTTAAGGAAAGAACAGTCTTATCATTCATAGGCTTGGTCTTGCCAACACATTCATACAAAATTTGATAGTCGGTTTGATAGTGGATGCGCCAAAAATAACTTATCGACGAATACCCGTTCAAGCGTAAAACTTCCCGTATAAACCTAATACCAGCATGAGCGTGGAAATTTTGAGCTTGCGCCAAAATACAACATGGTTTATTAATCGGGGTTTCGCTTTATAGCAGATTTCTCGCTTGTTTATTTATTTTTCCGCCATAAGAGGAATAAATCCAAAAAAAATCCAATTTCGTGAGGATGCATTGATTTGATTTTTTAAACAGAACCGTGACTATAAAAATGCAATCTTTATTTGCAAAACTGAACTAATTTTAAAATTACATAATAATATCAAATTGGGAGGCGGTATGTGTACCGCTGCTACGCGAACCGTTTATTGGATAACCAACACCCCTGCCATAGGTCACCCCAAGGGGTTAACTACGTTTCGTGACTTAGCAGGGGTGTCCGGATTCATTGGGTGAGGTTTGTCCTAGGTCTTGGCGAAAAATGTGTTTGCCCACTGCATGGGAGCCGGATCGGAGGTGACAGTTTGATGGTGACCTACCCGAGACTCCTCCAGTCGGACTCTCACAACTCATCGTTTACCACCCCTTTGGAAGGGATGGATTCATACGTCCGTCACTCCTGGACACAATGGACACATTGTCCCCCAGATTCCTACCCACTCATCATACTTATTTCCATCCCAGAACTTTCTCTCCTTCTAAAATGACAAAAGATGACATAGACCCTGAGGGATTTTTTTTTCTCAGGGCATTCTGTGTGGATCTAATATAAAAAAATAAATTAAAAAAATTGGTCAAGAGTCTCCGGCCGGAAAGGTCTAAGTTAGGTATCCCTTAACCAGTCTCTCCCGATCCGGCCCGCCACGCAGTAGTTGATCAAACACATTTATCGCCAAAACCTAGAAAAATCTCACCTCATGATCTCGGTGAGTCCCCTAACGTACCGAACGTGGGGTAACCTATGGTAGGGGTGTTGGTTATCCATTAAATGGTTCCCGGGGAGACGGTACCCAAACCCGCCTTTCTAATTGAAGATTTGTTTTTGAAAGGCGAAGATCCCGAGCCAAATATTTTATGAATGCTTTGAGCTTCACAATTCTTAACATTACAATATTCTCAGATTTCAATTATATAATGTTTGTTTCCAATTAGATTGTTACATTATATGGAGTCCAAAACAACGCTAATTTAAAAACTTATATACTTGATCTGAGAAATAGCAACACAATATATATTGTTTTTGTGGCCCAAAATAACGCCAGGGATTCCTAATTTGTATATTTCGACGTTACCAAAGTTAGTTTCTAAGATTCAATTGGATTTATTTTCGGATTCTACGAACTTAATAAATAATACAAATAATTATAATAGTAATTTTGATGAAAATAGATTCTAATTCACCCTTAAAAGTCAGCAGATATTTGTTATTATTATTTCTCAAAATATGCATGAAATAACTTCATGTTTACCGATGTAATTAATGTTATGTGTTGTGAATGTTTCTACTTGTAGTGAAAGGTACCTATTTGTTTTAAAAGTACTCTCTCTCTGGTTTCAATCGTGGGATTGGTTTGCAGCAATTTCATCTATACGTTTCTTCCACTCTTCCCTGTCTTGTGCGGCTCTTTTGAAGTCTGCATATGATGAGCAGCGCACGTCCACCAGCAGGTCCTCCAGGTACTCTCGGCGTGGGCGTCCCCTAGCGTTTGTCCCCTCGGTCATACCCTCCATTATGGCATGCAAGAGGCCTTCTTGTCTTATTACATGGCCGAATAATACTCACTAGATGTCAATAATACTCACACTATTCACTTGTAATGAAAGTAACCTCCTTGTTGTGACTGGTAGTATTTAGTTGTGAAAGGTAACCAAATAAAATCCACATTGCCATCCAGAAACACGAAGATATACGTGCACAAAACACTTATTAGAGCAGTTCTCACGTACGCAGCTGAGACGTGGGTACTAACTAAGAGGAATAAGTGAGCAATGGACGTTTTTTAAAGGAAAATTTTGAGGCATATCTTCGAACCGTTTCTAAACAAGGGATTTTGGCGCAGACGCTACAACAATGCGCCATGTATACTCTGTTTAAGGAACTAAACGCCACAAAATTTATAAAACTGGAAGACTTGGATATATTTTTTAAGAGCTTTAAAACTTACCGTGTTTAAGGGAAATATGTAATAAATCGGTAGAAATCCGGTTTGCGGGCCCTTAAGTATCTGTCATCGACATAATACTAGGGTCAGTCAATAAGTAATCCCTCCTTTTTTTCTCCTTTAATTGTCAAGAAATAAAAAATGCAATTACATGGGCAGAAAACCATACTATTGACGATTAATTTGTTCCTTTTCAATATAATGACCGTCTATTTCCACAGCTTTGGTCCATCTTTTAACAAGGGCATGTGTATCACATTATTGTAAAAAGCACGGTCACATCAAGAACACCATCGCTATAACTTTCCCCGCCGATTACACAGTTTTGATTTTTTTTTGTCCTTGGTGAGTTTGTGTTTTGCCATTCCATTGACTTTCTCTTTGATTCAGGTTTAAAAAAATTAACCCATTTTTCATCTCCGGTCACAATTTTTTCCAGAAACTAAGCGCTACAAGTGTTGTGAGGCCATTGTTTATTTATTTATTTTTTTTATTTTGGCTGGTTAAGTTTCTTGGTATCCAACTTGTAAAACTTTTGTTGAAAAATCAGTTGTCGAATAATCGTTATCACACTGCCTTTACTGAGGGAGAGAATGCGACATGTGTAGTTATCAGGGGTCACCAGGAATAAGTGCAGTCGCTGTAATCAACGGCCTGCGCCGCTCCGCTTTTCCTCAGCCAGCAGTGTTTGTCCTTCAGCTTCGTTACAGTAACGAACCCATCATCTAGCAGTACTGTTGTCCACTGATACGTCATGGTACACATTTTTCAGTCTTTCATGAATGTGATTTTATGCGTTTTCCCTTCTACAGTCAAGAATCAATCACAGAACGCTATCTATTACAACATCGATGTCGGCCATTTTGCAACCGACTGCTGTGCTGCCACCTGTTGACGCAAAAAGTTACTACTGCAGCAGATTGTAGAAGAAGGTTTGGGGAATAGCACCAAATTCGAAATTTTCACTTAACTATCTTTATTTAACTAGAAAAAAATAGGAGGCATTACTTTACTGTCTGACCCTCGTATAACTAGATTATTTTGTTGTGACAGTAATCTTCCATCGATATAAAACTAGATTATCTTGTTGTGAAAGGAACGTATTTGATGTGAAAAGTTCCTACTTGATGTCAATAGCACTCCCTATTAACTTGCAATGCTATCTTTTCGAGGTCAAAGATAGGAAAATAACTACTTACCACAATTGTTATATCAAATAACTACTGAATCTTGGCTTACCACCACCGTTCAATTCATGGAATTCATCCTCTAACAAAACACCACGATTTTGTTTCCCTTAATTATGATTGTTCCCCAACAAAGCCTCTCGTTTTTCTCCTTTCTCCGACTGGATTTTACCTTTTATTGTGTGTTATGTAGCGCCATCATTTCCGACACACGCGTACAATACGTCATCGCAACGCCCGGACAAATCCCCAAAGTGTTAAGCTGCACATTTTATATTTCTCGTATAGCCGCAAATCCCACATAACGTCATAACACAGAGATGGGGTCGTTTGAGACAGCCATCGATAACCTTTGATTCATTATTATGAATTATATTGGTCGTAGCTCCTTACGTATTCATTTTTAGAAAGTTGACAGCAAATCTTATGTTATGCATACATCCTATTACAATATTATAAAGGCGAAAGTTTGTACAAATGTATGTATGTTTGTTACTCTTTCACGCAAAAAAATACTGAAAGGAATTCTTTCACTAATTTGACGGCCGGCGTAGTCCAGCGGTAAGGCTCTTGACTAGCACTCCTAAGGTCGCGGGATCGAATCCCGGCGTGGCAAATAAATTTTATGTGATTAATTTGTGTTATTTCACAATCTATTAATTTAAAATAATATACAGTATATTTGCGGCAGGTTCCAGAGTGGAAGATACTCTCAGTATCGCCCTGGTGTAAGACCACCATTCAGAATTGAAACGTTGCTTTAAATGGCTTTAGCCGTGTTTAGTGACCAGATCTGAATAGCCAGGAACTTCCCCACCTCCCTCTTTCCCAACTCCTTCAAGATTGTATTATGAAATGTAAAATATTGTATCAAATAAAATAAAAAAAACTGGTCATACATAGTGGGAGATGAAAAGTAAGCGATTCTGCTGCTGCGATTTTAAATACTAAAAATCTAAGTTTATGTGTGATTTTAAATAACGTTACCGAAGAAGTGTAGGTGATTCTTCGGCAAGTTAATGTCTTTAAATTGAATAACTTCATTGCTAACATGAGATCGAAAAGTTCGAAACAGAATAATTTGTAGCTGTGATCCGAACCAGAGTTCGGCTGTGCTTGGTGTTGCCAACCGCCACATTGCCAGTATATAGAAACATTAAATAATTCACTAAATGGCTTGTCAGTACCTTGCTACATACTTCCCCCCCAGCGTTAGAGCGCGGGGGCACAGTTTTTGCGGTTTTCTCCAAGTCAATGAAAGTTGCGGATATAGAAATTAAATTACTCATATGTCGGCGCCGCTCGTAAACCTGCATTATGCACCCCTGAAGACATAGCATGACTTCATAACGTGCGAGGCGTCGAATAAGCTCTGGGGAAACGACGCGCAGGAGGAATTTGTCAATCCCAGCTCCGGCACGTGATCGGCGCTAATACCGCGCGGGTTTGTCACCCCTTCCACTGTCACTCAAACAGTCGTAAACTGACTTACTTTTTTTTTCCATTTTTGATTCTTTTGCCGTTGACTTTGATTTGACAGCTGGATCAAAGAACACAGGATGATTGGCGGTGATCGTCTGTTTTACAACTTTTATTTATTTATTTAAACGCCATAATTTATTTATTTTTTACATTAACTTCACACAGGAGGCCCTGAGGAAAATAATTTCCCTCAGGGCCGTGTGTGTAGGGTCTTTTTGAGGAGAGAAAGGAATGAACATTGGTCTTGAAGAGACCCATGTTGTAGGAAGGAGGAAACACAGAGGCCGGCAAATCATTCCACAGCTGAGCTGTTGAACACAAGAACGAGTCGAAGAAACGACCTGTTCTCATGTGACAAATGTCAACTGTGTACAAATGTTGGGCACGCGTTTGGCGTGTTTCCCGACTATGCACCGGTGCCGAAGGGATCAATGATGCTAGTTCCTCGGAGCATCTTTCATTGTAATACCGGTAGAACATGGATAGCATTCCCACCCAACGCATGGTTTTTACATTAAAGTGATACATGATACAGTGGTACATAAGAAGGTATCAGTATTATGATAACCAAAATAAAATAGTTAAACAATATTTAAATAATACGCTAGGTATATATAAGACCTAACATAAAACAATATGATGTATGTATGGTAAAAGCTAGTATGTGATACAAATATGTGTTACGACCAAAAAAAAAATTATGTGAAATCCTTAGGAATAGAATGTTATAATATGTTAAAATAAAAGAAGATTGTATTAAGCGCATCTACCAACTAATATGAATATGTCAATTTGACTGTCCTAGAACGGGAGACCTTTCTAGTTGGACAGTCAAAGTTTCCTTATAGGTACTGAATGTATTTTATAACAAACTAGCTGCCCCGCAACGCATTGCTGTGGCTAATAAAACACATATGGTTATCCAACCTTTATAACCACCGCCGTCTTTGAGTTTATCGCGAAGAGACAGACAGATGCCGCGGAGGACTTTAATTTATAATACGTTGAGATGGTGTGAAAGATTATAATAATGTGCATGAAATGCTTGGGTTAACTAACGTATTTAAGTTATTAAGGATTAATACTGTATCCGTCTAAATAACTTTTCAATTACCGCAATGTACGTGACCATTTTTTTAGAAGATAGAATGGGTATAGTAAGCTCTCCGTAAAATATAGATATTTGCCTTCGCGGACTTTTTTGTAGGTCTATAAAAGAGGAATAACCCACCGTGCATTGTTTTGTTATATCCCAAAAGGATTAGGCAGCGTTTTTGATGAAAGCTACCAGGCGGCTTGACTTTTTCCGACACTTCTAACAATTATCGTTATGTTTCAACCAATTCACACAAATCCTTGACAAATTACCTAAACCCTCCCCACAAAACACTTTATCTATTGTGTTTAAAAAAAGTGAAGGCTACTGCCATCTAGCGGCGTATATTTGTAGCTTGACTGTTTGGATCACAGATTACAGACTAGCGCCATAGGACCGCACTGTTTTAAGTGCTAGACGATAAAGCAGATTTCTGGAGTCTGTATCGTATTTATAGATTAACAATGGTGGTTTGTTTTTTTGTTGGGATGTGAAAATGTGTGGTCATAAATAGGACAATTTTTAGTTTAAAACTTTCTATTAATTCGTGGATCTCCTGTAAACAGCTAGCAGTATCTAGCAAGTGGTCGAGTGACCAGAGTCAGTGTTTTGTCGGGTCGGGAACAAAAAAGTATTGTAACATCTGCTGTGAATAAACGAGAAGAATTCCGCCTTGAAGAAAATGTTTTTATTTGAAGTCCTTCTGCCAAATTCCAATTTATAACATATTGGTGAAAACCGCATGAAAATCCGTTCAGTAGTTTTCGATTTTATCGCGAACAGACAGACAGACGACGCGGGGGACTTTAATTTATAATATGTAGAGAAGATAAATACATTTATACAGACAGTTAATACGTCTTAAATGAAATTAAAAAAGCAATAATTGAAGTACCCGCGTGAAAAAATAATAATCATTATTATTTTATATTACTGCTATAAGATAAACAAAAAAATGTCAATAATCAAAACTTACATTTTAAAGGACGGGCCTCATTAAGTGAGTATTTTAATTTTAATTGAGTTTACAATCACAACATTATTTTAACACGTGTTAAATGAAATAAAAAACAATGTTTTTTTTAATAATTCTCATCATTCATAAATTCGAGTGAATAACTCAACGGAAAGAACTTCAATGCTCAATAAAAGCCAAATAAAATAACAAAAACAAACACTCAACTAATCACTGTAGAAGATACTCTCAATATCACCCTGGTATAAGACCACCATTCAGAACTGGAACGTTGCTTGAAATGGCTTTAGCCATGTTTGGTGACCAGATCTGAATAGCCAGGTACTTCCCCACCTTCCTCTTCCCCATCTCCCTCCCCTCTCCACTACCTTCAGCCTACAACGTACCCCAATTGGTGATGCCATAGTCTCACTGGCTTCTGACGGGAGCAGCTGGAACTACTGTGAGGTATTCTTAAAAAAAAAAAAAAATCACTATGTGCGAGAAAAAACACAAACTCATAACACAATCACGCCGGACCGGCCGGCAAACTCAGCTGATGATGGCGGATGACACACGAGCCAAGAACACACCCGAAGTCAGCCGAACGCCGCGCGATAATTCACCATTGCAGAGTTTCGGTTCGGTCGAAGGTTCGGCAGGTTTTTGGCCGCAACCGAAACTGATGCCGAAATTTGCCGAAACCGAACCTTCGGTCGGTCACTAAAAATGACTATTTAAATATGATTTCCAAAAAATCTCCCTAAATCCCGTGCAACACCGGGGACTTATTACGAGTATCATGGATTATTTGAATGATCTCGCTATAGAATTGGTTTTCATTTCTGCCGGCTTAACTGTCGATATTCTCAATATACCCATCATCTTATCTCGAATCCATTACGGCGATCGTTATTACGGACTTTATGTAGGTATTACTGCCATTGGCCCGTTTGAATTAAGAACTCTTAGAGCTAGGATTATATAACTGGTAGAATATTGCATAGGTTCCGTACGCGCCACTTTACTGGCTTAACAATAACTTAAAGGTACAGTCACTTTACTGGCTTAACAATAACCGTAAGCGAAAGAGAAAGATGTGTAAAACATACGTGCGACAGGGAAAGGCGTGGGTGGGGAGGCATGTCAATTTCCAGACCTTAAACTCGCCTAATGCAACCATTGCTATATATATTAAAGTTTGGCGTGTACTATACGAATATAACTATTTAAAAGGAAAAAAAGTATATAAATGAGTAAATATCGGAGTTCAGTGTGTCCAGGAGTGACGCACGAGATAGTCTTGCTGAAGAGGTCCAAAGGTCTCCCTCAATCAGACCCTCCCGATCCAGCCTGTCACGCAATTTTATAGCTGAATAAAATGTACTTTAAAAAAGTTCAAAATATTAGCCACCTGGCAAGAAAACGTTTTTACCTAAAAGTGATTTTTAAATTTGTATACCACTCAAGATTTACACTGCCCGGAGCCAATAGGACTGTGACACCTCTTCTAACTTCTTGTAAACATGTTGATGAATCGACGAATAGTGTAATTCAATATAATATTTGTATCTGTGTAAAATTAAAACTTTCTTATTGCAGGGTCAGTAAATTGACCACAAGATACCATATTTATTAACTACAAATTTATCCAAATCAAATGCAAAAGTGTCCTTACAAACGTCACACATCCTCGGTTAATTTACGTTTTTGTTAACATTTTATCCAATTGTATTCAATTTTGTAAATATTTCATAAAAGTATATAGGTGTCATTTTGAAAGTCAAAGTCACTAATTTTACAACAAAAAGTAATGAAATGTAATATTTTTACAGTTCAGATTAAAAAAACATATATGGGGGAATCATTTTTACATGCCAGCAAGTACATTATAAACTTAGCTTCTTTTAATTCTCATAAATGGACACGCATAGAGGTAGGTATTATTTGGATTTTTGAAGTAAAACGTATGTACGCACGCTCGATTTGGGGGTAAGCTGGTGATGCGTTACGAAAAGTGGTGATTGTTACGAAAAATGTCATGCGAACGGTAATCGATGCGAACGGTGATCGATTGCTAGGCGAACGGTCGGGCCTTTACGCACGCTTGTCTTGGGGAGTGATAAGGATAAGGATGGTCACCCCATGATCGTTGGTCACCCCAATATCGTAGGTCACCCCAAGGTCGTAGGGCACCCCAATGTCGTAGGTCACCCCAAGGTCGTAGGTCACCCCAAGGTCGTAGGTCACCCCATGGTCGTTGGTCACCCCAAGGTCGTAGGTCAACCCAAGGTCGTAAGACACCCCATGGTTATATTTTACCCCAAGGTCGTAGGTCACCCCAAGGTCATAGGTCACCCCGTTCGCTACATTTGGTAACTTAGTAGGGATACCTGGGTTCAATGGGCGAGGTTTGTCTTGTAGTTTTACTCAAGTCATGTGGTCTAAAGCACACACGTTTTTTTTTTAAACGTAAATTTCGCAAAAGTGTTCCACCTTCTCTCAGGCGTCTGGAATTAGTGAGACTATGGCATCCCTAATCAAGGTATGTTGTGAGGCTGAAGGTGGTGGGAAGGGGAAGGAGATAAAAGAAAGTTGAGGAAGTGACCGGGTTTTCAGATCTGTTCACCAAAGACGGCAAATCTTTTATTTTTATTTAGGTAGAGCTAGAACTTAAAAAGAGGTAACTTTGGTAGCTGAGTGTACAAATTTATCCAAATCAAATGCAAAAGTGTCCTTACAAACGTCACACATCCTCGGTTAATTTACGTTTTTGTTAACATTTTATCCAATTGTATTCAATTTTGTAAATATTTCATAAAAGTATATAGGTGTCATTTTGAAAGTCAAAGTCACTAATTTTACAACAAAAAGTAATGAAATGTAATATTTTTACAGTTCAGATTAAAAAAACATATATGGGGGAATCATTTTTACATGCCAGCAAGTACATTATAAACTTAGCTTCTTTTAATTCTCATAAATGGACACGCATAGAGGTAGGTATTATTTGGATTTTTGAAGTAAAACGTATGTACGCACGCTCGATTTGGGGGTAAGCTGGTGATGCGTTACGAAAAGTGGTGATTGTTACGAAAAATGTCATGCGAACGGTAATCGATGCGAACGGTGATCGATTGCTAGGCGAACGGTCGGGCCTTTACGCACGCTTGTCTTGGGGAGTGATAAGGATAAGGATGGTCACCCCATGATCGTTGGTCACCCCAATATCGTAGGTCACCCCAAGGTCGTAGGGCACCCCAATGTCGTAGGTCACCCCAAGGTCGTAGGTCACCCCAAGGTCGTAGGTCACCCCATGGTCGTTGGTCACCCCAAGGTCGTAGGTCAACCCAAGGTCGTAAGACACCCCATGGTTATATTTTACCCCAAGGTCGTAGGTCACCCCAAGGTCATAGGTCACCCCGTTCGCTACATTTGGTAACTTAGTAGGGATACCTGGGTTCAATGGGCGAGGTTTGTCTTGTAGTTTTACTCAAGTCATGTGGTCTAAAGCACACACGTTTTTTTTTAAACGTAAATTTCGCAAAAGTGTTCCACCTTCTCTCAGGCGTCTGGAATTAGTGAGACTATGGCATCCCTAATCAAGGTATGTTGTGAGGCTGAAGGTGGTGGGAAGGGGAAGGAGATAAAAGAAAGTTGAGGAAGTGACCGGGTTTTCAGATCTGTTCACCAAAGACGGCAAATCTTTTATTTTTATTTAGGTAGAGCTAGAACTTAAAAAGAGGTAACTTTGGTAGCTGAGTGTACAAATGCGTCAGGTTTAGACTTCGTGGGTTCAATCACTAAATTCTCCATCATTTCATAACCAACATTTTCTTTCTTTCAAAGGTAGTAAAAGTTTTTCAAATATTGCCAAGTTATTCATAAATCAAATTATTCCCTAACTACGTTATTCATAAACCAAGTTATTCTAAAACCATAGACATATGAATATTACTAGACCAGAGGTGAGGGGTAGACAACAACTACAGCGGGGCGCAGAGCGGGAAGATGACTTTGGGGATATGTGATTTGTCGATAACTCAATACGACAGTATATAGGCAACTCGCATTATAATATCACCATTTAGTTTTTAAAAGTAAACTCTGCTTTTGAATGAATAGACGTTTTTACATGGGAGCGCGTATTGCTCGCCGCGTAATGAACAAATTTGCGAAGTCTAAATACGGAAAAGTAAAATTCGCTTATTTTCAGACTCCAATATTTTGTTGCCGTATTTAATTAAGACACTTTTACAAATGTTTCATAATTTACCATGTATCTTTTACACGTCATCAAAACACAAGTTTTTTTGCGATGTTATTTCGTAAAATACACCGATGAGTACTCGACGCTGGCTCGCAAAAGAATGATCACGTCACATTTTTTAGATTCACGCGAAGCCATACTCAATCCCAGCCGGTTCCATGGAACCGGTATGGGAAGGAGGAAATAATTCGCTTTTATCACTTAGGACAGTTCTACTAATATTCATATGTCTATCTCTAAAACCAAATTACTCATAAAACTATTTAAAGTTATTCATAAACCAAGTTATTTATAAACCAAGTTATACATAAAACAAGTTATTCATAATCCGACATATTCATAATCCGACATATTCATAATCCAACATATTCATAACCGACATTTTCATAAACCAAGTTATTTATAAACCAAATTATACATAAACCAAGTTATTCGTAAACCAAGTCATACATAAACCTTTGTCGTCCTTTTACTTCATACAAAATGTTGGTTCTAGTTTGGAGAGATGTTAATAGCGACGCGTTTATAGAGTTATTAATTATTATCTGTGATCAATTTACTGATTCTCTAATGAAAAAATAATTAATATTAAATTTCATCTTTATAAGCTACCTGCCCAGGCCGTGGGACGAATTGCTGCCATTCCTGCTTTGCTAATGGCCGGCGATCATCCCTTGCAAGGAATTTAATACGTCATTCCCCTTCCTCCCTCTTTGATCCCTTATTCACTCCCCCAATTCTCCCATCCTCCCTCTACTCCCACCCACTTCTTCTCCTCCTTCTTTCCAGTCCGATTCTTACAACGCAACCCTTAATCTTCACTTCCTGGGAAGAGAGACGGTTGAACAGAACACGTAGGTTGTAAGTTTTCTTAGTAATTCAAATACATTTTATTATATTCAATCTGCGAGACTTTTCTCTGTTTTTCACAGTGAAATTTATATTTAAAAGCTCTATGATGCCTGAAGCACCCGAGGCTAGTATTTCAAGCCAGGATAGCAAGCTAATATTAGGTCCTTTTTTAGAGTTATCTTTATAATATGGAATACTAGCTTTATGATAATCACTAGAAGGCAAGTGATTATCATAAAGAAAATCTAATAAGTTATTCATAAACCAAGTTCATAAACCAAGTTATGAATAGAAGATTATTAGGAATTTCCCGGAGAGACCACATTACAAATGAGGAGGTTCTCCAAAGAATCGAATGAGGAAGGCACCTGCTCAGGACCTTGTCCGAAAGGCGTGCAAGATGGATCGGCCATGTAATACGACAAAGAAGGCCTCTTGCATGCCATAATGGAGGGTATGACCGAGGGGACAAACTCTAGGGGACGCCCACGCCGAGAGTACCTGGAGGACCTGCTGGTGGACGTGCGCTGCTCATATGCAGACTTCAAAAGAACCGCACAAGACAGGGAAGAATGGAAGAGACGAATAGAGGAAGTTGCTGCAAACCAATCCCAGGATTGAAACCAGAGAGAGAGAAACCAAGTTATTCATAAACCAATTTGTTCACACACCAAGTTATTCATAAAACGGAGTTATTCATAAACACTGTTATTCATATATCAAGTTATCCATAAACCAAGTTATTTATAAACCAAGTTATTCATAAACCAAGTTATTTATTAACCAATTTATTTATAAACTATGTTACACATAAACCAAGTTATTCATAGACCAAGATAAAAATAAAAATCATTAAAAATAAATAATTTTGCCTGAGGCCCTTGAAAGTTATGAAATCCAATTTCCAATGTTATTATTATTTATTTATTTCAACGCCATAAGAGAATGTACCCATACTACGTGACCTGTTCAGGGGGAAGGGGGTCTTCAAAATACCACGCTTGGTACAAAGGAGCGGCGGGGGGCTTAGGTTTTTAGTCACCGGGGTGGTTAAAAATTGCAAGAAGTTGGTCACATAATATGGGTACGTTCCCTAGAATGGCTATTACACTCCGGTGATACATGTTACCTGATACACAGTGGTACACAGGAGGGTAATTACAATGATAATAATGCACAAACAAAGTACATATGTATGATAACAACTAGTATTTAGTTATAGGGTACAAAACATCGAAAACGTTCGTCATCCGCCTTAACAATGACCGGTCGTGGAAAGGGAGGAAAAGGCCTCGGAAAGGGTGGAGCCAAGCGTCACAGGAAGGTGCTCCGTGATAACATCCAGGGCATCACGAAGCCGGCCATCCGCCGTCTGGCTCGCAGTGGAGGCGTCAAGCGTATCTCCGGCCTGATCTACGAGGAGACTCGCGGCGTGCTGAAGGTGTTCCTGGAGAACGTGATCAGGGACGCTGTCACCTACACCGAGCACGCCAAGAGGAAGACCGTCACCGCCATGGACGTCGTGTACGCCCTGAAGCGACAGGGTCGCACCCTGTACGACTTCGGCGGCTAGGCTGCGTCTGCATCACGACACCACCAACATACCATCACAACAACCTTGTTTATTTACGACTACACACTACTTGGCAGTGTCCGCATAACTAACTATCAAATATTTTTTACAACAAAACAAAAAAAGAATATGAGCTCGTATAAAGTATACACATTTTTATGCAGAATAAAAATAACTAAATAAAGGTGAATTCTTAGAAAATTTCCCAACATCAAGTATAATATAGCCTTACTGTGCACTGATTCTCTAAGCGCAGTACTGAAAATTTCTTCAAATGTCATTCATTATCCAGAAGATTTCATTATTTGTAATATCAAAAATACCCTCAAATCATTGAATGAATTAAATTTCGAGACAATATTGGTTTGGAGCTCTGGACATTTAGGTATTGAAGGTAACGAGAAAGCCGACTCCCTCGCTAAATTTGGAACAATATCTGGCTCTATTCCTTTAGATTTTAGAATTCCGTTCTCTGACGTCATCCCTATTCTTAAATTCAACATGATTCGCTCCTCGGAAGAAAATTGGGCTGATACGAAAACCCGAACTGGTGCTTTTTATGCTGGAATCCAAGACCATATTCCAAGTAAACCTTGGTTCCACGGCAAGAATAAATCCAAAAGATTTATTTCCTGTATCTCGAGAATGAGAATCGGTCACTGCTCTGTTGCATCCCACTTATTTAAAATCCGAGTCCTAGATAGTCCACTTTGTCAGTGCGGCGTGGAAAATGAGACTCTTGACCATGTATTCTTTAATTGTAAAAATCATTCGTCCTTCAAAGGCATTTATCGTTTACTTATTAAAATCACCCACCAATCTCCCCTTAGTATTCCATATTTGTTTTCTCTCAATAATTCAAGAGTTTTTTCCGTCCTATATAAGTTCATAGACTTAAATGTCTTCAATATTTGAGATTTTCCATGCCCTTATAGATTTTTCATAAAATATAATCATCTCCCTTTATTTTAACGGCACATAGCACTCTTTTTAGGGTGAATTGCCTTAAACAAAAAAAAATAAACAAAAAAAAAAATAAACAAAAAAGTATAATATACTTTACTTTTATTTGTACATATCGTTGGATTCTAGGAATTGGCTAAAATGGAGTAACTTAGTAATGATATTATTGTTACCTTCAGTTGAAATGACTGCAGGTACTGCTAATTAGTTCTGCCTTTCAGGGCTATCATCATAACATCATCATCATCATTACATAGTATAAAATGAAGTCGCTCAAAATGTATGTGCGCATAGATCTTTTAAACTACGAAGGTTTATATATATATATATATATATATATATATATATAAACATATATATATATATATATACATACATATATATATATATATATATAATACTTGCTTATTATAGTAGAGAAAAGCCGAGAAATTCAAATATTCAATTCAGGCAGCTGGCAATCGGGTGGTGTGGATTTTATAAAGGTTGGGTAATGGCGTTGTGTTTCGTTAGCTGCAGCAACGTGTGGCCGGGTCTGCTAGTTATAAATAAACATAATTTTTAAATATTATATTTTTAATGCAAACATAAAAAGGTTTTAAAAATGGCTCATCTATATCTTTTCCAACTAAATATTATAAATGTTGTCACCTCGCTTTTTTGACGTTTCATAAAAAAATAATTAATTAAACATTGACGAATTTTCACAATATTTTCTCAAATGCGGTCGGAAACTTTGGATTCGTAGAGTTGCTCATTTTAATTTTTCTGTGGTTAACTTCTAAACTCAAAGATAAATCGTATTGTTTTCTCTTTCTAACACCGTTTAGATCACACTTCTTACCATAATGGTTAAGCAGGTACAACAATTTCTATGATATCTGTGTGGGCTGTTCCCAAAAGCGAACAATTTAGCCTGAGGGGTCCAGTCCATGTCAAAAGTCAAAATAACAGAAATGTACATATTGTAAAATACAATGTATACACGTGAATGAAGCAAGGAGCGTGTCTCAAGGCGGAGTTGTGTAGCGATCCATCCTCTCTGCTTACCCACATATCATGTTAGCGAAAAATACCTGGGCTTATAATATTGATAAACATTTGACACTTAAACAACACGTAGAAAAACTAAAAACAAAAATCATCCCATTAATTGGTGTATTTGGTAGAATTGCTCATCTTCTACCAACAGAGGTAACGAGGGGCTTATACTTTAGATTAATCCAGTCCCACCTAAATTATTTAATAGAAATATGGGGAAACACATACATTACGTACTTAAACGACGTACAAATAATACAGAACAATGTTAATTAAAAACTTTTCAACTATAACCCAGACTCTCCCACAAAAAAACTATACCAGGAAATGAACCTTCTGAAAATAAGAACATTGTACGTAGGTATATAACACATGCCTTCTAATCTACAAAATACAAAATGGACTTATACACACAAATACAACATTTATAAAAACATCACTAGTACACGAACATTATACTAGACAACACAATAAATTGTACACAAATACTGTCGAGACTGAAAGTGGCAAGAAAAGTATTGGCCACGAGGGAGTTCACATATATAATCTCCTTCCAGATAACCTTAAAACGGAAAAGAATATAAAAATTAAAAATATTACTACTATACTTGTACCACTCTACTATATACGCTCTGTACTTAGTCAAGAAAGCGAAATATTATATTTCTTTTATCTTAAGAGGGCATTACCAGAGAAAACCAGAAATACGTAATTTTCAAATCAGATTTTAGACGTATTGACTCTTTTCCACAAAAAATTATAAATGGATTTCAAAAGATTGTCCTTTTATTTAGCATTCGCATGTAATAAATTTTGAGAATTTTTTTGAATTTTTAGTATAATAAGGTTATTCCATAGGTCGTTGGCAGATTTTTTAAATTTTCAAAAAAGATTTTGTATTATACCACACCCATTTCAAATAATATAATCATGCAGTAAAATAAACCAATACATTATCTAGCAAACGCATGTTTTAGAATTTTAATTTTTGTTTCAATAAAATCATTAAAAAATATGTATGTACATGTGTTTCTTGACACAAAAATTGACATGAAAATTGGTCCATTTGTGTATTTATTTTCGCACTTACAAACTAATATATTTCAGATTTTTTTAACATTCTTATTAAATTTAGACATTATTGAAAAATGATAAATACTTATAATCAAAAAATAATTACAAAAAGTACATTATTTTAATAGTTTTATCATCACGCCTTTCAGCATTTTTGGATGAAGGTATAAATTAAAGCTAATTTTGAAGGTATAAAATAAATTCGATTTTGAGTTATAATTTAAAAATGCTGGTACGGAGAATAATTAATCTTTCTCATTGTAACCGCCCTGCACGATCGTAAGAACAACTTTCGACGAAATGTGGATTTTCGTCCGCTGGCTGGTTAAACGCTCTTAATAATAAAAAATGTCCCGTATTTACATACCTGCATAGCTTTTCATGCATTTTCATAAATTCTTTTCTTGATCGAATAACGTGGAACGGCGTTCTTTGTGGAAGAGTGAAGCTGGAGCACCCGTGTTAATCTCCGATGTATTTGATCTCCTTTTGAAGGTAACCTTTCGCATTTTCCTTTCTCCTCCTTTTGCCCTTTGAGCGGAAGCATGAAACTTTACAATATTACGAAATACCAGGCTATGGCTTTGAGCTCACGTTTATTTTACCGTCAGTTTATTTTTGTTTTCAAATGATTATTGTTTTCCTTAAATATTTAATTACTTTCAAACTTAAGTAATTACTAACTCAAGCCCTCGAAAAATCAAGGAATATATAATTTAAAAAATTGAAATTTTTACATGAATAAAGAAATGGAAAATAGGATTAAATTTAAAAAAAAAATGCCACGTCCGAGAATTGAATCCCGATCAACTATTCTGACTAGCTACATCACCAAATAAATAAAAAAATAAATAAAAAACACTGGTAAGAACGGCGGTATAAATTAATTTTATTAAATTTTCGACTGTGCTTATATCACATCACATCACAACCGAAATTTTATTAAAATAAAATGTAGCGTATTAAAAATAAAACGGATAAAAAATTATCCAGACACTACCTAGAAAACATTTAGGTCGAGTTGAATCTTGCAATCATATATAAAGATAGCAGCCAATAATAGTGCGTTAAGAAAACGAAGATAAAGTTGGTAGTTCTTAGTCGAAGTATGTTACAGTTAAAAGTATCCAAATTGAATATCGACACCTTAGCTCAGTTGGTAGGTGCAATTGCCATGTAAGCAAAGGGTCCTGGGTTCGAGTCCCAGAGGTGCCAATATCTTTTTCTGATTTTTCTGTTTTCAGATTTTCGATTGAGTTTCGCTAATATTGTCTTCATTTAATTTAAGTAACGAATTTTTTTTTGTTTATTATTAGCGCAGATCCTTGATAAATCGCGGGATAGTCTGAATTCTCGACAAATCGGTTTCAATTTCCAAAATTCCATTTTAAATAAATTTTTTATGAAATAAATCAGTTACTTTATTGAAAGCCATGAAATTTGTTTAATTCATTAAGACTGACCGGTTTCGCTTAACGCAAGCATCATCAGGGTACAAATTAAACTAATAAAAAATATAAACTAATAATATCTAATAATATTCAACTTATATCATTGATGTAGCTATTCCAAATTCCTGTAATATTCAAAAAACTGTTTTTTGAAAAAATTAGAAAATACACAGATTTATGAAGTGAGATTAAAAGAATTTGGCATTCTCAGACTATAAAAATATTACCATTTGTTATTTCGGCTACTGGCATTATACCTAGGTCTCTGATTCAAAATTTAGGCATATTAGATTTGTCAAAGAATTTATGTATTAAAATGCAAAAATCGCTCATTTTAAATACATATACGATTACAAAAGATTTTTTTAAATATTTATTTTGAGGGATCAGTAGGATTTATAGGTTCAATTAGGAATTCCACAGAGTCGACCCCTCTGATATGAAAATATCTGGAGTCGGTGAATTATTTTCCCATTTGGTCTAGGTAGGTTGACATGTTGTTCTTGTATTGTTTTGTATTTATAATACTTATATAGTGCAATTGCATAGCGTGGATTGACTAGATGATCATTTGGGGAAGTGTGTGAAAGGGTTTTTCCTGTGGGGAAAATTTAACCCGGAAATTTTAATCTAAACAACAAGAACTAGAATTCTTTCAGATGCTCTGGGTATGCTTAGATCAGGCTAGCGAATGCTCATTGGTCATTCTTCAACAATCGATGGTAGTGTTCACTACACCATGTCCGACAGTAAGATCGATAATGTGAATTCAAGTGCTGCATTTATCGACATATGACACAATTCTTGAAAAAGAAAAGAAGGAAGAGACTTATTCTTATAATTTATTTATTTTCCATAAGTTATCACTTATTATTGATGAGATGTGGATCTACAGAAGAATACTCAAAATAAGCTGCATGGACAGAGTTACAAATGAAGATGTTATGGTTCCGATGAATAAAGAAAAAGATGTTATTAAAACAATAAAAACTCGTAAACTTCAATATCTAGGACATATGATGAGACATCCAGAGAAGTACGAATTCTTGCATCTCATAATGCAGGGAAAGATTGCCGGAAAACGGGGCCCTGAAATAAGGAGAATCTCATTCACGCTGAAAAACCTGAGACGGTGGTTTGGCCAGTCTACTGTAGAGCTGTTCCGGGCCGCAGTACACAAAGTCCGCATAGCCAACGTCCGTTGAAAGGTCAGGGCACGAGAAGATGAAGATAGGTTGTGTAGCGGTCCCAAGGGGGGAGAGGCCACCTACCTTTTGCTCTCGGCTAGCTCAATGTTGTCGGCCGGCAGGAAACCACTCCTCACCAAGGTCGTAGGTAGCTAGGGGGTAAAGGCTACATAGGTAATTTGCCAAAGCCCGCCCACGTGATCCCATCAAATGAAAGAGGTAATTAGGTGGAAAATATCTGTATTGTCTAAATAGAACATCTAGCAAAACATAAATATTAGTCACAAATCAACAACAATGTCTAGCTAGGTATTTCCTACGAAGGGGTCTCTCAAATCCCTCTGGGGTGTGGTCACATCACCCGAGTATGGCTAGGGGACACATTTAATTAAGAGGGAAATCGTGGTTCAACTCACAGCTGTTGGACTGGTGCAGGAAGCCAGGGGGCAGTAATCCGGGGCTGGTGCAGGTAGCGGTGATCTCCAAGTGGAGCGGCCATGTCCGTGACCACGTATACTACTTTTGAGATCGGCTTTAATTTGAACGCCATTAAAATCGGCGATTCCGCGGGAGCTTTACGGAGTGTACCGCGTTAAGCGCGGCCTGTCGGAACGGCCGCCGGTTGGTTTCTGCAGGGCGGGCAGCGGGCTCCTGCCGGCGGGACTGTGTGGGGGAGGGGTGCGGTATGTCCTTTCTTGCAAGGGGAAAGCGGGCGTTTACTCGTAGGCCGTATCGTAACAGTTGGATCCCACAGACGCCTGACTACTCATTACTCCAACCCATAATTAGAACAAACAAGTCGACGAAAGTTCCAAGAACCCAAGAACACTTTGAAGAGACCGCCTCGAGGTGCGATCGCGTCCGAACACGAAGGAATGCTCCAGGCAACTGTTACGAACTAGCATTCTATTAAATTTCGGGGATCGCAATAGGAGCACCGAAAGAATGCTCTATAACTGTTCATACCAAAATAATTTGCAGGACCAGACCAGAATGATAATTTGGTCTAAATCCACCTCTAGGAAGAGCAAAAAATCGTCCCCTGACACCCTTTCAAAAGAGTCCCGTATTGCTTTTAGTTTTTAAACCTTTGTGAGAATTTTGGCCACTAAGCAAAGTTCGCCCCCTGTTTTCGTGTGTCGTTAAGGGATACTCCTCGTTTTAGTGTAACCAGGTAAATTGGTTTTATGTCTATTGGAACACATATTGTCCTTAGCACCGAATAGTTTAACCGATAGAAGTGTATGTCTGACCGAAGCAGGGTCAATTTCATCTTACATTTTTATATATCGAAATTATTTCTTTGATAACTTAGTAAACAATTTTGTTGTCTTGTCTGGGGCAAAGGAATCGAAAGGTTTGGTAAATACTAAAAACCAAACTAGTCAAAATGCTGTTTGCTGGAGTTTGGTGTTAGTATGTGTAGGAAAACAAGGTATGCAAGGGAAAACGGATAACGAAAAACCTACCACTGTATCTCTGCCAAGGAGCGCACGTCACAACCACAATATAGTTGTGTAGTTTAACCGCGATACATTGAAGTAATTATCGCCACAACAAAACGAACGAGCACAAAATGATATTATTTACTTCCGAGGTTGTCAAAATTCCTTCTTTTTATTTAAACGAGATTTTATGTACACTAAAAACACCAACAAATTTCTTCCAAGGTATTCCCAATCCTTCGTTTTATATTGTAAAGTTTTGAATCAGCTTTCTTTGAAATCGATTTCCTGAGTGGGTACTTTCAGAATCGCCCTGGTTTTCAGAATCGAAACGTTGCGTGAAATAGTTTTAGATGTATTTGGTGACCAGATTAGTCAGTCAGGTACTTCCACCCCTCACTCCCACCTCCCTCTTCCCCTTTTCATTCCTCTCCTGGGAGGAGGGGAACGAGATGAGTCTCGTTCCCCTCCCCACTATCTTTAACCTCACAAATTACCCCGACTGGGGATGCCATAGTCTCACTGGCTTCGGGAGCAGTTGGAACTCTCTTGCAGTATTCACATAAAAAAATCTAAAATACAGATTTTTCTAAAGATGTCGTCCGAAATTCTTATGATCAGTAGTATAGTTTTTCTTATCTGGCGCCTAGGCGTCGAAAGTTCTTATGCAAATTAGCGACATTAGTTTTCATTCTAATCTGTTGAATGTAGATCGCACTTCTAGGAATTTTCTAATCAGTGTTTAAAACACATTGTGCCACGTAATACCCTTTCCTGATCTCCTTCTCTGACCCAATGTCTAAGGAATCAAATTATATATTTTTTTCTTTAGATGTTTGGTAAAGGATCACGTTTTCAAAATTCGTTTAGCGTTCAGTATTAGGTCGCACTAATATGGGTCGTGGTACTACCGCAACCAGATTTGAGTCAAAACTAGTACTCACAGATAGGCTTTGCTTGCACACAGCAAGTTTCAAAATTGTTATTCGATTTCAGAAAAAGAACAATTCCAGTCAAAAACAAAAATATATTGTAAAAATAAGTAACACTTTTTAAATATTAAAATTCAATTGGCGTATTTACTCGGTTCCATGCCAACTCAGAATGAAACCAACTCAGAACCACCTCAGAAAAGTCATAAGCTATGAAAGAATAATTTTAAAATAGCCGGTAACCCAAACCTAACTTAACCTATTTGACCAATTTTTTTATCATCACTCTTAATGACCTTTCTGAGTTGGTTTCATTCTGAGTTGGCCGGTGACATCGCTGCTAAAATATAGCAGTGACAAACAGAACACTGTAAAAAAAAAGTTAGGTTAGGTCAATTTAGGAGGCGGATATGGGTACCGCCGCCCCAGGAACCATTTATTGGATAACCAATACATCTACCATAGCATAGCAGGAGTGTTCCCTGTTATATAGGTCACCACAAGTGGTTCGCTACATTTGGTGACTTAGTAGGGGTGCCAGGGTTCATGGGGATAAGGTTTGTCTAGGTCTGTCTAGGTGAGAGATACCTAACCTAGACCTCTCCAGCCAGACTCTCGACCCATCACCTTGCATCGCAGTAGGAGGGATAGATTCATACGTTCACTCCTGAACGCATTGACGCGATAACTTGTCATATTCCTTCGTTTTATTTATTATATATTTTTTTAAATTTTTGGTTATCTTCAATATTTGGCTCCTAAGAGCATTTCTCACTGTTTACTTGTCATACTTTTTTTATATTTATAACTTTTGTACTTTATATTATTTACAAAGGTAACTTATAGTTTATATTATTTCCTGCCTTTCAACTTTTTATCTTAACTTTTTACTTTTACATTATACTTTATATTTTATAGTTTACATTTTTACTTTATACTTTCATTTTATACATCATAATTCTATTTACTACTCATTACCTTAACTCATTTTTTTTTACCTTTGGTTTTTATATTTAACTTTACATTTATATGTCACTTTCTTATGTTATTGTATTATAATATATATAAATATAATTATGTCAACGGCATATGTTGTGCCGTATGTTTTGAAATAAATATTTTCCAGGTAAGACTGCAGATCGCTAACGTACAAACAAATGTTCGAATCGAATAAATTAAGAACACTCAGTCATTGTGAACTCTTTTTTTCTTCGTTGACCGATGACAAATTATCGACATTATCGATAAAACATGCTAAATCGATCGATCATGCTAAATCGATCGATCGTGCTAAATCGATCGATCGTGCTAAATATTCAGTTTCTTACCCATCCCTTATACATTTTCCTTCCCAGAACTTCCTCTCCTTCCTTTCCCTAAAGGATTTTTTTTCTCAAATTAGCTTTTCTTCAATGCGTTATTTTGTAATCTAACAATATTTTTCGACACACGATGTACCCAAACCTGACTTTGTATTATTTGAGTCAGCCATTGCCCTAACTATGCGATATATATTTTTTTTTTATTTATCTAATAAATGTTACAAAAATTACATGTTTTTTGTGTATTCTATAAAGTTTTTTGTAAAAAAATATACATTATTTAATATGTCTTACACCTTTGTTTTTAGCAAAGCTCATGTTAAAAAGGCGGAGACAACGAATGTAGATAATAATTTTTATGTAAATTTAAAAAACATATAATTTTTTTTAATATACATATAGATCAATTAATGGACAATTAACAGTATACAAAGAAAAAAAATCGTATACAGGGTGTTAAGGGTCGTACTTGACTTACTTTAACCAGTGATTCCTGACATTATTTGAAGTAAAAAATGTAAATAAAATTTTGGTCTCCGGTGACATTTTTGATGTTTTTTTTTTTTTTTTTTTTCTACAAAAACATAAAAAAATGATAGTTGTTGAACAGTAGGAGGCGGGGTAAGGGGTTCGCCGGACACCCGGCCGAGTGACCAGTGACGACATGCGGAAGAATTTTTTTTTTGTTTGATTTTAAAGAAAAAAAAAAAAAAGTCGTCAAAAAAAGTCACCGGAGACCAAAATTTCATTTACATTTTTTACTCCAAATAATGTTAGGAATCTCTGGTTAAAGTAAGTCAAGTACGTCCCTTAACACCCTGTATATCATATAATACAACGAATGTAGCAGAATGAAGAGGAGATAAAAAATAAAGAAGAAAAATAAAAAAAGATAAAGGATATCAGATATTACAATTGTGTTTAATATTAAAATGATATTTGTTTGACGCGATATATGAAATTAATTGAAACCACGATAGTTTATCAAAATGGAGTTCTGTACCAACAGTTAGATAGATAGGTATTTCAAGACTCCATAGCTCACATTGGAAAGTACGTCTGCCATCTAAAATAGCTCATCATTCGTCGGTTGTTATGTTTGCTTCAGCACACAGATAGATTTCTTGCTTTTGAAGATTTTAAAAATAACCAAATGTAAATTTAATTTTCAAGCCGAGTCTACATAATTTTATTACGCCTTTATGGACTCGCTTTCGTAATTCACTTTTGTAGCAAAAACAAAATTTATGAAAAAAATAAATGTTTTCTCTTTCCTTCATCAGTCATGCATATCAAATCGGTGCGAGCGAGATGCAAAACAGCGAACGCGATTCGAATTACACATTCATAACACGGCTGCCGGCGTCCTTTGACAAAGTGTGATTTTTTCTCACTTTCCGTGTGGTTACTTTCGGATTATTTGAATAAAATTTAGAATGGTATGCTTTCAAATGCAAAAAAAATGCCATGTATTTTTTTTTAATATTTTTTGATGAAAACCATTTCTCTCGGGCCTCTGTCATCTTTGGGGATGCTGTGGAGAGGCTCTTTTTAGGAAAGGAAGTTCTGGGAAAGAAAAAGGCAATAGGGGTGGGTAGGAACCTGGGGGCCAGTGTGTGCAGGAATGACATATGAATCCATCCTTTCAACTGCGGTGTAATGCGATAGGTCGATAGAGTCCGTTTGAAGAGGTCAAAAGGACTCCCTCATTCAGTCTCTTTTGAACTGACCTGCCATGCAGTAGGAGTATCACATGGATATACCACATGAAACCGGGCACCCCTGCTAAGTCACCAAACGTAGCGAACCATTTTTGGTGTCCTATGGCAGAGTTATGGGTTAATCTTAATCGCCATGTCTACATTGAGCATCTCCGACTTCTTCTACAATTCACTTCCGTATCATTCACATCCCAAAATTTTAGAGGCAGGTATGGGTACCGCCGCCCCGGGAATCGTATATTGGATAACCAACACCCCTTCCATAGGTCACCCAAGTGTTTCGCTACCATTGGTGACTTAGCAGGGGTGCCCGGGTTCGTGGGGTGAGGTTTGTCTGGATCTTGGCCCGATCTCCCGATCCTGCCCGCCACCGAGTCGGATCGGGAGGGTCTGGTTGAGGGAGACCTAACCTAGACTGCAAAGATTCACACGTCCGTCACTCCTGGACGCATTGACCCCCACATACCTAACTCATATCTGCTTCCTTCCCAGACTTTCTTTCTCTCCTTTATTTCCCAAAAAAGACCCTCCACACATCATCCATAAATGTGACATAGGCCTTGAGTGATTTTTTTTCCTCAGGGTCTCCTGTGTGGAACTAATGTAAAAAAAAAATCCTGGCATTTTTGGCTTTGTTAATCGTTGTTGAATTCTACCAAAAAAAAAAAGTTTTTTCGTTAAACTGATTTGCAAATGTGAAGTTTTCTTTTTTATTTCTTCATAGTAAGGGAAAATTGCAACCCAGAGTTTCACTAATACTTGTCACGTTGGTCTCGAAGCGAGGTGCTATGCCTTCCTATATATGGTTTCCGGAAACTGGTAGTATGAGCGGAAAGCTCCAAATAGTGAATCGAGTACGAAGTTGGAATTTTTAGGTCATTCCGAAAAAGTCGATCGCTAGGTGTACAACTTCCACTTTTTAATATCAATTAAAGTGCGTCGAAGCAAAAACTCTGCTCCAAAAGTTTTTGCAGTAAAAAATTTTTACGCACGCTCGACTTGGGGAGTAAGCTGGTGAATGAGTTACGAAAAGTGGTGATTGTTACGAAAAATGTCATGCGAACGGTAATCGATGTGAACGGTGATCGATTGCTAGGCGAACGGTCGGGCCTTTACGCGCGCTTGACTTGGGGAGTGATAAGGATAAGGATGGTCACCCCAAGGTAGTAGGTCACCCCAAGGTCGTAGGTCACCCCAAGGTCGTATGTCACCCCATGGTCATATTTCACCCCAATCTCATATGTCACCCCTAGATCATAGGTCACCCCGTTCGCTACGTTTGGTAACTTAGCAGGGATACCCTGGGTTCATGGGGCGAGGTTTGTCTTGTAGTTTTACTTTACTATCTTGTAGCACACTCGTTTTTTTTTTCTTCACGGAACCTCTTCTCCTCCCTTTCCTTAAAAATACCCTCCACACAGCATCCCCCAAGATGACATAGGTCCTGAGGGAAATTATTTTTCTCAAGCCTCCTGCGTGGGGTTAATGTAATAAACTATAATAGAAATTGTCATTTCCATATCAATTTCCCATGGTATTATTTTTGCAAAGTGCAATCTATGTATGTACTTTCCCATAGGAATCCTTCTACTAATAAAACTGACAAACAAATCCTTCAATACATCGCAGACGGGCGAAACATGGACAGCTGTACCGCCTGAGGGTGACGGAAATAGAACACCGGAACAGGAAATCGTACCGGAAGGACGTATTAAAGGATTGTGCAGGAACTTCCCGTGAAAAACACATATTGGCGACGCGCGACGAAGGGAAACGAATTCGTTCACCGTTCGCAAAACAAATAGTCGGTAATAGCTTTGGCATCCTTCAAAGGTGGAAAAGTTTGTCGTTACTTGAGGGAAGGAAGAACGGTAAACAAATCTTGCCTGATTTAGTTTATAGAAGTTGGACATTGTGTGTTGATAATTATGGAATAATTTATTCAGAGTGGTTCTGGGGGGTTAACTTTAGAGCCAACGTCGTCATTTTAAAACCCTTTAACCTTTGCCTTCGAAGGTTAAAAACCATTTATCGTGGAACGATCGAGTCTCTTAACCTTAATTCGTATAGGTCTCATATAAATCGTTGTGTCTCCCTCACTATCACAGTGAGATATGATCTAAACTGTGTTAGAAAAAAAAACATCACCTATTAAATTCAAATCTAAAAGTTACCCTTAAAATAATTAAAATGTACACCTTCATGAAACCAAAGTTTCGAATCGCAATTTAAAAAAGATTTATGAAATTTTGAGAGTTCTTATTTATTATTTTTACATGAAAAGATTAAAAAGTGATGTGGCGATAACTTTCATAATACTTTTGTTCGGGTTGATAAATTTTATTTATTTATTTTATTTAAGTTTTTATTCCAGCAAGACTGGGAGGGTAGTGCAATCCCAGTCTGCCATATTACATAAACAACTATAAAAGAAAAGAAAAAAAATAGTTTAAATATTAGGTAGGTACCTAATTAAAGCATAAAATGAAAACAAAATTCATCACACAAATAACAAAAAATAAGCATAAAATTAAAATAAATAATAAGTAGACAGAATTAAAAATAAAAAGATATTTTGGGATCGTCCATCATGGAGGTCGCCTCATCATCTGCATCCATCGCTCATTTAATGGGGAACTGAGCCACTCGGATGCAGCCACGACAATGATATTGGTTGAAGTCCGTATCCTGCTCCAGGAGCTGGCTAGTCGGTGGCGAAGTAGGGCTGGGAATGAGTGCACCCTCCCCTCGGTAAACATCGTGGAGGCACTGCAGAACCTCGGTAGTTGCATAAGTTGCCTGTATGCATTATTGTAGCACACCCTCAGTTTGTCCCATTGCGCTGCTGGGTATTGTGTCCACAGTTCTGACGTGTACAGGGCAGTACAGTATGTCTTGAATAGTAATTTTCTGACATCTTCGCTACAGTGGTAGAACCGCCTTGAGAGCATTCCGGCCCGTATATTAATTGCTCTTCTTTGTCATTCCATATCTTCTATATCCTTCATGTCTTCGGTTAGGATATGTCCCAGATACTTAACCTGTGAGGCCACAAGCAGTTCAATTCCTTCTAAATATATTGGAGGAATATGTGATGGCTCCTTATTGTGTTTGAAAGCGACGATGACTGACTTTTTAGAATTGTACAACAGGTTATGAGAGTTTGCGTACTCTTCGCATATTTGCACAAGTCGTCTCATCGCTTTAATCGAAGGTGCAAGCAGCACCATGTCATCGGCGTAATTAATGTTGTTACTTCCTTGTCCGCAGATATGACAACCGATTCGTGTATCGTTCAACTCTTGTAAGAGGTCGTTAATGTACACATTAAATAGAGTTGGAGACATATTTCCCCCTTGCCTGACACCGCTCTTAAAGATCATGGTTTTTTAACAATCATAAAAATCGGATATACCTAATCAAGTAATTTTTTAAATTTTTTATTTTTATTTTTTTTCCTTTATTTTTTCCCATTATCTCTTCATGCATTTCAAAAGTAATTTTTACACATTTTCTAAATATATATAACATAACACAAGATAATAATAATGTAAAAAAGTTAAAAATATATATAAGACAAAAGTAGATAATGGGAAACCACTAAGACTAAGGCACCGCCTGTGGGTGGGTAATAATAATATTTGGATGATTTATATAGCGCCGTTTTTGTGAAAAATCACCTCAAGGGCGCTGTACAAACTTAAAATACATTTCTAAAATCTAAAAAAACTACAAGCTAGGCAAACAATTATAAACAACTTATGGCTAAAAATTGCATACATCGGTTCATTGATCACCGATACGAAAATATGTGTACAATATTTTGACCAATGAACGCGATGCTGCCTAAATATAATGCTGGGTAATATTAACTAAAGTGCTAAATTACACCAATATGTTGGCGGTACAAGTAAAAAATGTAAATTTCAAAGTGAAATTTTAAAAATATAGGTAATGTATCTTTGAAAATATTGTAGTAACAAAGTGACACATACAAGTTAGTTGATATTTTGTTACGGTTTCAAGAAGATAAATAAAGTTAGACAGCAGAATTGTAAAATTGTATTCTATCTATTTAAACTCGGAAGTCGGTCTCTGTTAAAAAAAACAATGTTGTTGTTGCTCATTTTAATTATGAATTTATAAATTTCAAAATCAATCTTTCATTAACCAGTCTTTCCAAAATGTAATTATTTTTATTTATTTATTTAACATTTTACTTACTGTACACAATTTTGAACGTTATAACATTAAAAAATTAACACAACATAAGAAAAAAAAGCACAAATGGTATGGGTTTGTCTTCGGTTAATTTCCACTTTCAGGATTCCGCGAGCAAATAAAAGTTAAATTCAAATAGATGTTAAAAATGGGTTTAAATTCTTCTACTCTTTTATATTTTAGTTTTAAATACATTTGAAACCAAAGTATCTGCTAAAACAACCATTATCGTATATGTGTATTTTTTGTCAAGGGGTAAGAGCACTGCTTCTCAAACTGTGTTCAGCGAGATTATGAAAGCTCTGGAAATTTGGTTACAGTTTGCAACCAAATAACCATACTATGGAATAAAAACTAAAATACGCTGAATTCAGAATGAAATCAACTCAGAACCTCTTCTGAAAAGTCATCGAAAGTGATGAAAAAAATTGGTTGAATAGGATGCGTTAGGTTAGGGTTATCGGCTGTTTTAAAATGATTTTTTTTCATAGCTTTTAATGACTTTTCAAAAAGGTGTTGACTTGACTTGAATCTGAGTTGGCATGGAACCATGGTCGATTTCAAAATAAAAAAAAACAGTGATTTACAGGTAGGTTTACAAATATTGAACGAAAGAGTCGTTGTTCTAGTTTTATGTCAGTAATTTAAAATTGTTCTGTAGATATTCAAATTATTGTTGTGGCGGTTACCTATCTAATTTTGAATCACAGATATATATTTAATTTAGATTTTCATATAAACCATAATAGGACACTTGCAACGTATTTAAAAAAATTCCAGTTTAGGCAAATATTCTAAGACATTCTGTTTTTTTTTCTAATCGTATTTTTGAAACCCTGGCGATTTTTTGAAAATTTCAATCCGAAAAATCAGACCATTTTTTATAAACTGGAAAGACGGGACATAATTGTATGGGTGCGAAAAAACGATAATTACATATCCGAAAATCATTTAAAAAAAACAACGTTTTCCACAAGAAAGGGCACAGGAGAATAACGAGGCATACATACCAAAAATATAACATCTCATAAATATTTTTTTCCTTGATGCATCTTATTGATCATAAATCATTACAATGTTCAACGTCTATATTACTAAATCCAATGTAATATACTTTTTCTTGTAAATTATTATAAAATTTGATTTTGTTAAAATCATCACCACTACCATTATAGCTCTAAAACACGTACAGACAGCGTAAAATGTACGGGGTTCTCTTCATAACATCTGTCAAAAAGTTAAACCAAATGATAAGTTCGCAGAGAACAAACAATAAATCTAGTGAACATTAAATGTCAAATTAAAAAATTCGCCTGAAATCAAAGTGTTGTCATATAAAAAAAATAAATCAGTGTGGAATTTTACAAAATTAATAGGAACATTTTCGGACGCGGGTCATTTTCATATTGTGACGTCACGGGCCCAATTAATGGATTTATTTATTTAAAAATAAATAAAAAAACTACATTTCTAAAAAAATTTACTAACATTTTCGTAATCTTAGTAAAAAATCTATCCACACGATTTTTTCCAAGTATTTATGAAATCCATGCAAGTGGCCTATTGTGCATATAACAGTAATTTTGCTTTGGAAACGATTTTTATTGTTACCTATGAAATAAGTGATCGCAATTTGTTATGGTAGTTGTATTGAAGTAGGGTTTTAATAAGGGTTATCTCGTTAGGGTATTTAATATATCAGGGTAATGATGTTAAAAGGGAAATGCCACTGGAAGTGATGTGTTGTGATTTGTACCTACTTTGTGGTCAGTTATGACATTTACACCTCTTATTGAGTGGGTGCATTAAATGTTATAGTATCAGGGGTTATACATAAAGATTCACAGTTATCAGCTTTAATCCCATGGGATCTTGGACGCCAAATCTCGTAGGTACAAGATATGCTGACTGTGTCGGTAGGCATGAAATACTCCCATCAGAGCGTGGGCACTGTTATTTTATTCAATGTTGTGAAGCTTGGAAAAATGAAATAAAAGAGTGGATGTATAACAAAGATTTATATTGAAAGTTTATGCATACCTGTGGACCATATAAAGCTACTAGCTAAAACCTATTTCGTTTGTTGCGACGATTTCCAGATGCCTAGTATTGCACAGTGAGGGGATCGTATCTCCCTCACGTTGCATCAGCGCCAGGTTTGTGAGCTTCTCCATCCATCTTGGGTAGTTGTGGAGTATGGGAACGCCATGCCCTTGGCATCCTCCATTAAATGATTCAGGTCCCATCAGGTTAGAAATATATAGCGTGGAAAAGGCGGACGGGTTGTGTGCCTTTGTATTATTGATGATCCATCTCGTCGAATGACGGATGGTAAATAATAATGGCGGCTTGAACGTGCAATAGCACAACGGGATTCTACACTTGAATACCCGTAAATAAGAATTCTCCAGTCGCGATAACCTTGTACCGGCTGAGATTTAAAGGAAACTATCGTTCACATATTAAATAAACTTGAAACAACCCGCCGATTAAACAATTTACATTATAATTTAAAATCCACTTGTTGTTGACTGTCGGATTCACATCCTGCCCTAAAGATGCGAATCCAAGAAGTGAATGAAATCGATCATGATCCCCCTAACGTTCAAAAATTTAAGTTATCGGAGAAAAAGTGAAATTATTAATGGCCAGTAAATAATTGAATTGAATTAATATAAACAAATATTAATAACTCTAGGGTAATTAAGAACATTATTTTCCTTAAATTATTTTCATAACAAATTGTTGATTAAAAAAGGGCATAAATTGCATAAATGCAAAGTGGTATATACTCTCAATATCAATCGCCCTTGTAAGTCAGAGAAATACCATTCCTTTCCCAACCTTCCTCTTTCCTCTCCTTACTTCCTTCAGCCTTGCAACATACCCCAATTTGGACGCCTTGATCCAGGAGAAATTTGGACTCTTCTCTTTTTAAATTATATGACTTTTTTTTTCAAAAATTAAAAATAATTGCATGATTTTGTAAAAGGTTGAGATTCGTCGGGTCAAGGCAACTAAATCGAGCTTAAGGGTGAATTTCCCCTGCAATATTTTAACCCTTCGGCCGCCGGTGGTAAGAAGAGGGTAGTAAATCTCCAGCCCCTAATTATTGCATAACTCAAGTCCGAAGGCATGCGAATTAACCCTCTCGCGGCTAATGGGTCGAATGGAAAATAAGATTTTTTAGCGCCGGAGGGGTAAAAAAATCTGTACCTATTAATTATTCAGTAAAGGTAGTAGGTACTAAAGGCTTTTCGTAAGGCTTGATCTTATTTCGTATTTTATGTTTTCGCGCAAAGGTTTATACAACTCAATTTAAGATGTCGGATTTGATTTAAGATCAGGTTCTGATAAATCAGAATAAATAGATTATTACTTGTGTAGTAGCGTACCTACTGGATGTATAAAAAAAATAATGGTGGAATTTTTATTTTATTTTTTCACGTAATTCACTTGATTGGCCATTTTTTAAGTTAAAATTTCTGTAGCACCGTTGTGATTTAAGACTTGATGAAACGAAATAGCGACATTAAAAAGAGACAAACACATATATCTACAGGATATAGTCTCCCCACTCTTGTCTACTTTAGTTTTCTGAAGGTTTCACTTCTACCGCGTGTGAATTGCACACTCTGATCTTTTATCGTTAATTTGTGTTATTTTATGTTTCCTTGGTCAATTTTATTAGCGCAGACCCGTGAAAAATATCCCCGACTCAATATAATCCGACAAAACATTCCTCGACATAACACCCCAAGGACAAAATATCATTCGGACAAAACGTCCTCCAACAAAATATGTACTAAAAACCTAACCTAACCAAACCTTATTTTTACTACTTTTGAACAATAATTTATTATCTTTACAGGATGTCTGAATTATTTTTGTCCCATTTTTTGTTAGATTAGATTAGGTTATATTAGGTTAGGGGGCATACATTAATTACGTGAGCTCAAAAAGGGGTTTCAGTGAAATTTCACGTTACTTGAAAAGAATATACAAAGGTGCCCAAATTTATCTCACCAAGGGGGCGGGTGTAGATTGGGTGACACACTGCTCACGTAATTAATGCATGCCTCCTTAGGTTAGGTTAGGTTAGGTTTTAGTAGATATTTTGATGGGGAATGTTTTGTCCGTAGGATAGTTTATCGGGGAAATTTTGTCGTGGGGTATTTTGTATAATACATCAAGAAAACCCAAGCGAAGCCATGTATGAAATATAATATAATAAATTTAGTGTCGTATAATGTATATAACGTAAAATAAAAATATTATACAAAATATATAACGGGTAAGGGTTGTATCAACGAACAGATCTACCCCTGGCTTAGAAGCGTCCCGTATTTAAATAAATCCCCGATCGAGGGATGTATTTTTCCAGTTTCATCCCTTATTTTCATTTTTTTATGCCATCCATATCCCGCGTATAGCCCCGGCATAAATTATTATAATATTAGGCTTTTTGTATATTTTATGCATGCGTACGAAGAATAATAATATATAGGAATAGTATCGTACAGGGTGCTCGATACTTGCTCGATACTTGCTCGACACCTCTCTTTTAGCTCCCCGTACTTGCAAACATAACCCCACCAAATTTCAGGCGATAGATTGCAACACTGAGGGAATACAAGAAGGCGCTGCAAAAAAGCGCAATACCTTTGTACGATGATGTCGTTTCTCATCCGGCATGCCGCTTGAAGTCCCGAAAATCCTTCTCGACAGAAGGAGAAAGACTCCTCCGATCACTGGAACGATTTGCCTGCCTGTGTCCCTTCAAAACCCAAGTTCACTCCTACCTTTCCACAAAAGACCCTGCACACAGCACCCCTAAAGAGACATTGGCCATGTGAGAAATTATCTTTCTCAAAACAATAAAACTGAAACTTTTATCATTATTATGAAATTTTTATTTCTATCAAATAGGATCGCGATGTAATATCTGTACCTAAAAGGATAAACTTAAAAAATTATCATGGACTTACGTGGTTTATCCTTTATGGTTAAGTTACAGATACGATGTAAGACAAGTGTAAGAGAGTTTGGATGCTAAATGGGCTAGAACCAAAAGATACTAAGTATGTAGTGACATTGGTTCTCATTAAAATCTACATGGAAGGCATTTCAAGCAGGCGCGGCTGGCGCTAACGTGCAATGGGGCGCTGAACCGCCAAAAAAATTCAACATCATTTTACAACTCATCGTATTTCTACGTAATGTGTTTATTTATTAAATTGATAAAATTGAGCACAATCTTTAAATTTAATTATAATTATTTATCAATCTAACAATTAACAATGTATTACGGCCAAATAAATGCATTGTTCCCACCCGCTAGTTACGGCGGCTACTCGCTAGGAGCGAGGAACCGAGGTAGGTACAATGCCAAACCGCGCGCCAGAGCTAAGCGCCCCGTAATTTGAATGATCCTCGTAGTAAAAAATCCCAAAACGTCAGAAACATGTCATACTAAAAATCGGCTGACCGTGCACTGCACGGCCGACCCGAAGAGCTTCGGCATTCTTCGGAAATATTCCGAAGCTTTGGTTCCAGCGGTAGTAAGGTTTGAACAAGATAATATTAAGTAATAATATTTCTCTTCTAAAATGTAACCATTAGTCAAAGGGTCAGCTATGCATCTCGTGTGACATTATCTTGTTCGAGCCCTTGGGATGTACCTTTTTGACATTATTATTTGTTTGTCACCCATTGATCGAGTTGTCACGACAGTAAATGGCGATATTGGCGATCCACGCCGCAGAGTGTTTCTTGTGTGGTAATTATTATTATTGGATTATTGCGTTATTATTATTATCTTTGGAAGGTTGAGTATTTTTAAATGGATATCACACCCACCCTTTCCACTAATCTTCTAATAGATGTAATATCAATAGTAATGGAGTGTAAAATGCTTCTAAAAATATTGATACCAGAATAATTCTATAATAATTGGATAATTACTAGAGCGCCGTTTTAGTTATGTTGCGTTGTACAATTTATTATGAGTTCCTAGGCTATATGTATTTTTATTATTTGAATTTACAAACAGATACATAAAACATACCTACTTACCTGGCAGGTCAATTCACTATATTAAACTCTAGACATCAGCATGTTTTTACATCGCACGATATTTTTACTATTACAGTTACATGATATTTTTAGATACTTACTTACAAATAATGTAAAATTATGCATGATGTCTAGATTTTTTTTTAAATATAATATCAACCTTTCGTTTTTTATGAATGGCTTGGTGAACCACCTATAATTTGAGGCACCGGCCGCGCCTGATTTCAAGTGTGTATTATCTATTCTTTAATCGACATAAAGTTTACATAAACATTTTTACTTCAATTTTAAATTATTACGTCCTTCAAGTTTTTGCATGAATTTCACGTCTCCCTGTATTATAAATGTGATACTGCGTCGTAGATTTTCGTCAAAAAACCTTTTATTAACAGACAATCTGTTTAACAAAAAATATAGGTTTATAAAAACATTGAATCAAGCGTAGGTATTTGCTTTATGCCGAGGACCACAAATTATCAGATTCCACAAAAACTCAACAAAGTGGCATTTCAACACCCCTTTGAAAAGTCATTTAAAGTAATGAAAAAAATGTAAAATAGCTCATAACCTAACCTAACGTAACATATTTAACCTTTTTTTTCATCACTTTGATACAAGGACTTTTTAAAGGAGATGTGGAAGTTGCACGATTTGGCGTTATCCGGTCACCATCCTAACCTAACTTAATAATCAATATATTACATAGAACCGACATACATCGACTGTGACTAACCTAACCTAACCTAGCCTAACCTAATCTAACTCACAATCGAAATATTGCATAGAACCGACATACAGCGACGAAACTAATATTTATTTTTATTTTAACATAATGAGTAATACCTCAAATTATAATATGTAATTAATGAACACAATATTGGCATTATTATATTGGTCCTAGACTTGCAGAAAATTAAAAAGATTTCGTACATTAGATAAAAATGGATAAATTTATCCATGGCAATATCTAGGTAGCATTTACTTCGAGATGAATTTTGCAATCATACATAAGGATAGCAGCCAATAAAAATGAAATTCCCATTGTTCAGTTTAGAGCACCTCCCCAGCAAGGCTAAGGTCCTGGGTTCGATTCCTAGATGTGATTGTGTCTTTTTCTAATATGTCTGTTTCCAATTTTCGATTGGGAGTCGCTAATATTGTCTTCATGAATTTTATACAGGGTGTCCCAAAAGAAAGTTGATATTTGTTTTGCTTTCTGTGTGAATGCAACTTTTCCGAGGGGCGCGAGGGGTATGTCAATCAGTAGTCTGGCTCTTGGGAATTTAGTCGCTATGAAGCATTTCTCGGGAGCGACCGCGCGTTGTGCGTGCGCGAGTTTTACAAAAATGGTGATTCGGCGACTGCAGCGCGTAGAAGATTCTGAAATATTTGAGGTTTTCGTCAATTCAATGATGCGCCAAGCATTCCCCTCATTCGAAAATGGGTGAAAAAGTTTGAAGAGATTGGTACAACGCTGGCAAAACCAAAATCCGGGCGACCAAGGTCATCGAGAACGGTGGAAAACGTAGAGAGTTTTTATCAGTCTTTTCGTGACGACTCAAACTTTTCGATTCTGAAGCGCGCAAGTGCTTTAAATGTGCATAGATCATCGTTACACAGCATTTTGCACCAAGACCTAATGTTGCACCCCTACAAACTTACTGGCTATAACCAAAAAACATGGTTCCAGCAAGATGGAGCAACATTACATACGTCCAATACGTCTCTGCCATGAGTTCGTGAAATTTTCCATGGCAAATTGATCTCCAGGAGAGGTGACATAAATTGGCCTCCTCGTGGTCCTGACCTTTAGTATGGGTACGTTCCCTTACCCCTATGGACTTTTTCCTGTGGGGTTATCTCAAATCTAAAGTGTAGGTACGCCAAAAATCCGACTTCCCTGATGCAATTAAAAGAAAATATCCGTCACGAAATGGCAGCCATCACGAAGCCTACCTGGCGAGCCGTCATAAAAAATTTTACTCTTCAATTAAATGAATGCCGCGAACGTAAGGGTTTGCATTTGGACGATATTATTTTTCAGAAATAAATTCCCAAATTGCGTATTTTAGTATTTAATAAACATTTTTCGATAGAACCCTTACCTTTTTTTAAATCGATCCACTAAATATCAACTTTCTTTTGGGAAACCCTGTATTTATAGGAGATTTCAATTTCACCAATTCCCTTCTTTCCTCCGTGGTCTGTTTTGATTTATTTTAAAAAACTTTCAACTAAAAGAAAACATTAAAATTTGATTATCTTAATTTCTTGCTTGAGGCAGTATAGTTTCTTTTTATATGCTAATCCTTTTCTCACATTTGAGATTCAAAGGCAGAAGCTTAAATAATTACACCCCCTCGTAACCAATGCTTCGTTTACCACAACCATCTTCTAGGCACGCCAAATTCCACCCCCTTGCAGCTCAGAAGGGAGAGTGCGGCACCACCCACTTCTTCAGACTGCCAAGGGTTGTTTCGAGAACTCGATTTCGGAGAGCATAAGTCTTTTGGTTCTTGATACCATCGAAGACAGCCCCAGCATAATAGCATAACAGCAATATTGTCTTATCTTGCTGCCTGTAGGACCAACCTGCAAACGATTCTGCCGTTGGTAAGGGTGTGCACTGTACAGTGGGTTTTCAAATTATTCAATACAATTTTCTTTTATTATTTATTTTAGTACTTATCTTAAAAAATGGAATCTGTTACAATGTTACTTTTCCTCCATTAAAAGCATTTGCTTGTGGATGGAGGAAGAGTTTACATTTTAAATATATACAATTTATACAGTCAGGTGTTTCACATATGTACAGATTCACAGTTAATATACTGTTAATATACCGTTAAAACACAGTTTAATCATATCGCAATCAAGACCCTTTAACTAAAAGATAAAATCATCCACATGTATTCAGTAAGAAGTAAAATAGGTATAATTTTTAGTGTGACATTCATGTGGTGATGAGGGAAGCAGCAGTTTTCCCGTTGGTGATTTCTCTAAAATGCTTTTTGATGGAGTTCAACAATTGTACTTTGTCATTAATGCTTCTGATTTCTACTGGAAGGTTATTAAGGAAGTATTTTCCTTGGTGTGTATAATGGTGTTGGGCAAAAGACGTGTTTAGTTTGGGGCATACAAATACATGTATCTTTTTCTTTTATAATTTGTATGATTGAATTTTTCGCAAATAAGTTTTTAAATGTTGGAACTTTGAATTCTTCGAATATGCGTTCAGTGGGGAAGTCTGGAGGTTTTTTTTTAGTATAATTTTTATAATGAGTCTTTTGAACAACTTCTATGGGGGTCAAACTAGTTTTGTAAGCAACTGATAATGGCATACTGAAGAATATACTGAACTAGTGCGTAGTATATTGAGTATAGATTTTTCGTTGATAAGAACTTTCTAATTCTTAAGAATATACAATATTGCTATTATCAGTTTGAAGCTGAATAACAATTAAATATAGTTAAAATTTATGATTTTATTTAGGTAAATTAGGTTTTGTGGGGAATTAATATTAGGTTAAGGGATATTCCCGGGCGCACATCACTATCCTCTGCAATTATACAACGAAAATGATAATTTTGTTGGTAAATATGGATACCGCCGCCCCAGAAATCATTTATTGAAAAACAAACACCCTTGCCATAGATCAACCCAAGTGGTTCGGTAGATGCGTTTGCCACCTGCTGCGTGGCGGACCGGATCGGCAGACACTGCTTAAGGGAGATCTTTCAACCTCTCCAGCCGGAATTTCAACCCATTTTCTTGCAACGCAGTGAGAGGGATGGATTCATGCGTTTGTCACTTCTGAACACATTGATCCCAAGGTTCCTACCCACCCCTCATACCTTTTTTGCTTCCCATAACTTCCTCTCCTTCCATTCCTAAAAATACCCTCCACACAGCTTCCCCAAAGATAACATAAGCCCTAAGGGGAATTATTTTCGTTCATCTACCCACCAGCTGCGTGGCAGGCCGAATCGGGAGAGACTTGTTGAGGGATACCTTTAGACAGCATAACTCTCTCGGAACCTAGCCTTGCATCACAGCAGGAGCGATAGATTCATACGTCCGTCACTCCTGGATACACTAACGCCCAGATTCCTGCCCACCCCTCATACCCTTTTCCTCCCAGAACTTCCTCTCCTTCCTTTCCTGACTCCTCTCCTTCCTTTCCTGAAAATGACCCTCCACACAGCATCCTTAAAGTTGACATAGCCCCTGAGGAAATTTTTATCATCTGGACCTCCTGCGGCAAGATAATATAAAAAAAAACACGACTAAAAATTATTAATTTTTCGAAGAAAACTTCCTCGGAAAGGTTTTCACTTTGTGATGACATTATTTATTTTAAGAAAAGACAAACAACTTTGTTTACATCACTTTTATTTGTACACAATCTACATGTTTCGTAAACGATGTTCACATCATCAGGATAAAATGTATACATTTGATCCTGATGATGTGAACATCGTTCACGAAATATAAAAGTGATGTAAACAAAGTTGTTTGTCTTTTCTTAAAATAAAAATTATTATATATACTTATGAATAATTGGTGCAGCCGTATTTGTTGTGAAAAATCCGCCTCAAGAGGGCTGTTCAATATTTATTCGTAGGGTCCATCGTATTAATTCTAACTAGGTAGGTATATTGATAATCTATTTCAATAGCTTGTATTATATATAACTTATAGCTTACATATTGAATCGCACATCTCATCAATCAATAGTGTATAGCTGTAAGGTGCAATGCAATTGACCATTGATCGTTATCGTGCATGCATAATATGAAAGGTCAGTCAGGGGAAGTGCGGTATGTAAATTAATGAGTTGAATTCAATTACCAATAAATGGCGGTGACTCGACAGTTGGTCTCCCGACAGTTGGCCCCCCGAAATTATATCTCTTCACCTCTACATATTATAAATTAAAGTCCCCCGCGTCGTCTGTCTGTCTGTTCGCTATAAACTCGAAAACTACCGAACGGATTTTCATGCGGTTTTCACCAATAGATAGAGGGTTTCGTGAGGGAGTTTTAGGTATGTAATTTATCAACGATTTGTTTAAATTGGTTGAGACATAACGATAATTGTTAGAAGTGTCGGAAAAAGTCGAGCCGCCTGGTACCTTTCATCGAAAACGCTATCCTTTAGGGATATAACAAAACAAACCTGGGTTCTAACCTGGTTCTAACCTGTTCTTAACCTGGGTTCGATCGAACCCAGGTTAAGAACCATTGCTCTTTTATGATATTTATGATTCTGCAAAAAATACAATAGCTTCGCATTTGGATTCTAGATGGCATTCAAGCGTTTTTAAAGATCAGTTGAAGTAAATGTAAAATGTAAAATCGTGCAATGTCCAGTGTTTTAAATATAATGTCCTCCAAGTGCAAAGCCTTATCTTCCCCAAGCATGAACTTTCTATTTAAATTAAATAATGAAAAACACTTTTTTTTACCACAATAATCTTTATTTAAAAGTCAACATGTTTCAAGAACGATGTTCTCTTTATCAGGACATTTAATGTATTAAAACTAAATAATCAAACATAGAAAGACAGGCGTGGGTAGAAATGGAAGTAGTGGGAGAGGAGAGAGGTGGAAAGGGGAGGTGCTTAGAAGATCAACAAGGGGAAGGAGGGGGGAGGGAGAGGTGGAAAGGGGGGTGCTTAGAAGAACATAGACAAAAAATTACAATGGAAATATCTTTAAGATAGGGTTATTCACAAAATTAATTTGATTGTTAATAATATTTAAATTTCTATTGACATTTTTCCTAATTTATAATATTTCTAAAAGATCTAAGTGAAAACCACTAACGTTAGTGTGTAAAAATTTTAAACCAGTATTTATATCAAATGAATGGTTAAATTCAATTAAATGGTTAGCAAATTCCGAATAATTATTGCTATTTAGACATCTTAAATGTTCCTTAATCCTCAGATAAGTTTTAAGATTTTCACGGCCAAAAGCATTTTCGTTATTTGTTTTTGGGGTGTTATGCCGTGTTGCGCTACCTCCTTCTTTAGCCAACGTTTCGGACATCGTTGCAGTGTCCATCATCAGGGTAGATCCGGCAGATCCGGTAGATGTAGCTGTAAGGAGGTAGCGCAACACGGCATAACACCCCAAAAACAAATAACGAAAATTCCTTAATCCTCGTTTCAAAATTTCTGCAAGTTTTGCCTACATAGGCAAATTATTGTGGTAAAAACAAAGTGTTTTACTTATTTCATTAATAAAATGGTGCCACAAAGTGAATTTGCAAAATTTGAAGACGTTTCTAATTAAAGTTTGTTTATCGGAAGTGACCTGCCAGGTAAGTATGTTTCTGCATCTATTTCTAAATAGTAAAATTAGATTGTACAATGCCCTTGAGGTGATTTTTCACAAAAAAACGGCGCTATACAAATTCTTCAATTATTATTATTGGAATCAGCAATTACGACACGATTAAAACCAGTTTATTAATTGCGTAGTTTTTTCAAACCAAATTTTTAGGTCATTGACCCATTGCCCCTTATAGAAGGGCCGCCACTGATATATTTTCTTTCTTTATTTTATTTACAATAATGATAAAGCTTTGGTATTAAAGTTTCTCAGAACGATACAAACGAAGGTTCAAAACGACTGCAAATGTTTTTTTTTTCTTTTCTTTTCCGATTCGATTCAACACGATCCTCCCCTAATTGTTTGCTTTTGAAGTTTATACACACACTCCGTTGATATGTATACCTACAGAAAAGGGGTTAATACAATTTTTAAGGGTTGGATCCGAGTACTAATACTAGGGGATGAATAAAAGAAAAGTACACTAGAGCTGGAGGAGATGAGAGAGAAACTCAGAAACACACCCAGAAAATGTTTCCTTTCAAAGAGGCTTTCAGGAAACATTATATCCAGTCAGGGTTACGATAAAACATCAAAAATTTCTACACATCATTAGTTTGTGCGATGTTCTTTTCAAACTAACAATGGCTGCAAGTCATCTTTTGCCGTTTCGAGAAGGTTAGCTTTTAATATGAAGTTTCTTTAAATATTTTTGCTCCTTATTTTATGTTGTTTGGTTGAACTTGGTAAATGTTAAATCCATAACGATGCATGATTGACGTGAAAACATGATTTAATTTTTTTATTTGTAAGAAACAAACAGTTATACATAGAACACAAGTAATGATAAAAAAATACAAATACATTCAGAAAACTGTAGTAAACAAGAGTGAGGAGGCTACGAAGCACCGTACAAAGAGTAGGCCGACTATTCCATCTCATTCTGTTGCGGGCTAAATCCTATAGATGTACCTATGTGTTTGTCTCTTTTTAGTGTCGCTTTTTCGTTTCATCAAATTTAAAATCACAATGGTGTAAAGATAATATTTGGCTATGACTATGGAGAAGTACCTGGCTATTCAAATCTGGTCACCAAACACGGCTAAAGCCATTTCAAGGAACGTTTCAATTCTGAATGGTGGTCTTACACTAGATACTGAGAGTATCTTCCACTCTGGAGCGTGCCACAAATATACCTTATAATATTATGATTAAATAGTGAAAACACAAATCAATCAAATAAAATTGATCTGCGGACGCCGGGATTTGTTAATGAACGAACTTGACTTAACTTTGATGAAATTTTGGCCTCTGGTGGGTTTATGATTTTTTTGTTTTTGTTTTTTTTCTTCAAAATCAAACAATTTTTTTCTTCCACATCGTAATTGGTCACTCAGCCGGATAATCGACTAACCCCGCACCCCGCCCCTAACAATACCTACCGATTTTTTATGTTTTTGGTTGAAAAAAAATTGAAAACATCGAAAATATTACCGGAGACCAAAATTTCATTTACATTTTTTAATCCAAATGATGTCACGAATCACTGGTTAAACTAAGTCGAGTACGTCTCTTAACACCCTGTATATAAACAACGAAGCTCTCAGTGGCAATACCATAGTTTTCAATCCCTATACAATCGCTTTCATAGTTTGAAATCTTTTTGATATCTTTTAAATTTCGATGTTTGTCATTGTTTTTTTTAACAACTTTACTCCAACCCTGCGTATCACAAAACTGAAGGGTGGTATATATCTAACAGTTGTGTTCCTTGCTAGGTCTAAGAGAAAGAATAATATTTCAACCCTTGCAAAGTGCGTACGACGTACCTCCTCAATCCACCATCGATAGTGGCAAGACTGGCAGGTAATAAACCAGCAGAATTGGGACATTTGCGGAACATTAGTTAGGCAGCGTAACATTTGTTAGACGGCGGAACATTGAGGGATTCGAGTTCCTGATCTGGCGGTACGCAGTGGTACAAGACCTGTGCAAATTTTGAACTAATGGTTCTTCGAATTTATCACTTCAAATCACTCTCAGTAAGGCCACTCTAGTTGTAATTCCGAAACCTGAGGAAAATACTTAAATAGGAGGGCCTAGTCCTAGGCCTTCCCTCGGGGCCTATGTCATCTATGGGAAAGGAAGGAGAGGAATTTCTGGGATGAAAAAGGTATGAAGGATGGGTAGGAATCTGGGGGTCAATGTAGGGAGTAATCATTGGAGGGGACCCCACCACTTTCCCAACGGCATTATAAGGAAACATATAAGGAAACCCCTGCCACAGGTCACCCAATGTGGTTCGCTACGTTTGGTGACTTAGCAGGGGTGCCCGGGTTCATGGCATGAGGTTTGTCTAGGTCTTGGTGGCGGATACTTTTCCCCAAGCACTGCGTGGCGGGCTGGATCGGAGGAGACTGATTGCGGGAGGCATTTTGACCTCTCCAGCCGGATTCTCCCGACCCTTCGCCTAGCACCGCTGTGTGAAGAATAGATTCATACGTCCGTCACTCCTGGCCACACTGACCCCTGGCCACACGGCCAGATTCCTGCCCACCCCTCATAACTTTTTCCTTCCCATGTCTTCTTCTCCTTCCTTTCCCTTAAAAAACCCTCCACACAGCATCCTCAAAGATGACATAGGCCCCTAGGGAAATTGTTTTCCTCGGTGTCTCCTGTATGGAGCTAATGTGAAAAAAAAAAAAATATATGGTTTTCTCCTTCACCGCACACGTCAAGACTCTGTTTTATTGAACGAAGCTACACTTAGTTGAACGACTCTAGACCCTCAAATGTGGGGTTAGAAAACAGTATGCAAGTACTTACATTAACATAATACAAAAGAATAATAATTCTTCTGAAATCTATAGAGGAAAATATAAACAGATATAAGTGTTCGTAAATAGAAAGTAATCAGGAGTAACGGACGCATGAATCCTTTTCACTGCGGTACAAGGCGATCGGTCTCCATCAACCAGTCTCTCCCGATCCGGCCCACCACACAGTAGATGTCCGGACGCACGTGCCGCCAAGACCTGGACAAACCTCACCCCATGAATCTGGGCACCCCTGCTTAATCACCACACGTAGGAAACCATTTGAGGTAACCTACGGCAGGGGTGTTGGTTATATATTATTAAATGTTTCCCGGGCTGCGGTGCCCATACCCACCTCCAAATTCGGTTTCTTTTGCTTTCAATATTCAATGAACAAATTTGAACCAGGCCTACAACGCCTCTGCCAAGGTCACCCAAGTTCGCCACGTTTGGTGGCTTAGGTTTGGTGACTTTGATGCCCGGGTTCATGGGGGTGAGGTTTGCCTAAGTCTTGGCGGCGTATGTCCTGGACACACTGAACCCCTGATTCCTACCCACACATCATATCTTTTGCCCTCCCAGACTTTTCTCTCATTTCTTTCCTTAAAAGGTCCTCTACCCAGCAGTGGCGGTCCGTGAGTTTTCAGTGAACTAGAGTGCTAAGATTGAAAAATACGACATTACTGAAGTTGTAGCTGAAAATAATATTTTTTTGTATGAAAATCTTTCAGTATGTGGATACGGCGCATCCCCTGACGGGAAGAATCCTGAAGATCTTCATAAAAAAAGTTTGAAATTTTGAAAAATAAATGAACATAAAAATAACGTCATATCGACTACCATAATACGGGCATTTGCCTAGCTTGGTAGTCGAAATACCATGTAAAACAATCCTGTAATAAACAAAATGAATAAAGAAAATTTAAAAAAAAAAAAAATTTTCAATCTTAGTACTCTAGCTCACTGAAAACTCACGGACCGCCACTACTATCCAGCATCCTCAAATATGACATACCCGGAGGGAATTTATTAAACGTTCTTAACCAACTAATATATATCTTCTTTGTTCTCTTACTATAACTGCAATGAACAAAGATCGTAACCCGTTTAATCACAGGAGACCAGATTTGTCCCAACGCACATAGGTCTCACATAAGACGCCGTAACTCCCTTACTATCATAGTTAGAAATATGTTCTAATCGGTGTTAGAAAGGAAAAACATCATGCTTTATATTCCAATCTAAAAAATAGCCATCAAAAAAGTAAAATGTACACTTTTATGTACACATAGTTTTGAATCGCAAATTGAAAAAAGAATTTGAAACTTCTGAAATTTAAAAAAAAAATTTCATAGAGCCACAAAAAATTGAGGTTACAATATGTGTTTGTTATACATTTGTCTAATAAATTATGCATGTGTTTTTATTTTTTTTTATTATCAGTAACTTGAGTTAGAAAAAACATAAGGTGAGCCATTTTGAAAACTTTTTTATGTTTGTATGCAAAAATTTTATAAATAAAAAAAAAAATTAAATAAATTTTTCGAATTCTATTATTTGAAAGCGTATTTCATCACCTTTCTAAAACAATTTTTGGTTTTTGAATGTGTTCAGAAATATTCCAAATATTTGCATTTTATTGTAAAGTGAAAATATTTTGACCATCCGAAAAAAAAGCCAAATTTTTGAATGTTCATGTAACATGTGAACGCATATTTGATTTCAATGTAGGACGCAAATTATGGATACAAAAGGCGAGTTTGCGTGTCAGAAATTCTCTTCCCCTTAGACCACCACCGTAGTAGTTAGTACCTTAAATAAAATACTGATAATCAGTAGTCTATATTATTATTGTACCAGCACCGAACAACAGTAGGTACTGATAACATTGTCGCGGTTACATTGTACTGCAGCAATTATATAACATTTGGCGCAGCCGGTAGTTATCTTTTCTTTCTTTCAATGATGCGTGTAAAAATAATGTCTCTGTTGATCAAAAGTATATATTTTTACATAATAATTCAGAACATAAATAATATTGTAATTCATGACTGAGAAACTCTCAAATTGATAATTATTATAAGAAAACTGTTATTAATTCTGATTTTTTTCTTCTTTTTTTGCAGGTAAAGTTCAGCCCATTACATAACCAGCTCGAAACGCATCTGATAAATATAATCACCAAGGTAAATACATTTATTACCAACACAATACATTATATTGATAATTATATATTCGTACTATTGTTATTACTAGAGAGATTATATTTTAATATGCAAGTACTTGCAAGATACTATCTTTTCTAAAAAAAAACTTTATTACCTTTGGTCGGATAAAAAAAAAAACAGTATCCCCCATTCTCAGGGATACGGAAATCAGCCTGTTTTGTTGATAATATTAAATTAATGTAAGATTCTAACAACTAAACATGCAGCTATGATTAATCAGAATGATAACCGTAATCGTTGCATCCTTATTTTTTTAAGAAAAACCTTTCAAACTGTAAAGAGTCTATCGCGTTTTTTTTTAGAATATCAACATCGGTTCTTTTGTTATTACTGATGAGCAATTACAATAATATTCTTATAACTTGAAGTTGTGACACGAATAATAATCGTAGTTCAATTTTTTATAAGAACAACTCTCTCTTTATAACTTTAAGGTTATTCCCAATGTAATATATCATTGAAGAAGATGATAACACTAAAAATCTAAACGAAAACATGAAAGAGAACGAGACTCACAAAAACAGAAAAAGATAATGGTCGAAACTGGGATACGAACCCAGAACCTCTCGTCTAACCGGGACGTGCACTTTTACCAATTCATCCATTGCCACCTTCCATCAAACCGTCATAACTGTCAATATCATATTTTCAAATTTTAGAATTAACAATGTTATCTTCGACTAATATTTCCATATCACAGGCATAGGCAACACTACTCTTTTCATTGGAAACAATCGTTTTGAGAACTGGTTTGTAACCTAGATATATCCGATTTTTTTTATATGTAACACATGAATTTTCAATTTTTTATAAGTACAACTCTCGTTTTATAACTTTTGAAGGTTATTATAATATATCGTTGAAGTAGAAGATAACACTAATAATCTACACGAAAATATGAAAGAGAACAACACACAGGAAAATAGAAAAAGATAATGGTCCCAGTTGCGACTATTATCTTTTTCTATTTCTGTGGCTAGTTTTCCTTCGTATTTTAGTTCAGATTATATTATAAGTGTTATCTTCTTCTTTTTCAATAATAATCGTAATCGTTATACTATTTTTAGTACCTCATTCGTCACGTAAAGGTTAAGATGTGCTGTTCGATCGTGAAAGCTGTCAAATTCACGAACTTATGGTGGTAGAAAGATAGATAGATTCTACATAACAACAACACTCGCTATTTATTTATATAAGGCTATGTAAGTATATATTGTATTTCAAGTAAATACCAGGTCCTTTGTTTACGTGTAAAACAAAGTGGTGGCGCTATTGTCAGGGGTTGAAATAAGAAACCGAAGAAGAATGGAAGATCTAGGGGTAAAGGAATTCTTTAGGGTGCTTTGGTGATGCAACGAACGAAATTGGTGGTAGTTTAAAAATTGTTTTTGGGATATCAGGCCTTGTGTGTTTTTAACCCTCGCATGACCTGTAGGGTGGCTGAGGTACCCCAACAAATCTTTTATCAATTTGTGTGAACACAAAAAAACTGTCTAGTTGTTCACGACGAGTTCATCGAAAACGAATTCATCGAAAATCAATTCATCGAAAATCAATTCATCGAAAGCAAATTCATCGAAAACGAGTTCATCGAAAACCAATTCATCGAAAATAAATTCATCGAAAACCAATTCATCGAATGATCAATTCATCGAATCGCCAATTCATCGAAAAAAAATATTTTGTTGATATTTGAGAGAAATGCCGAGCGGACCGAGAAGTTAAAAAAGCATTGGTCAACCTAAACTAACCTAACCTAACCTAACCTAACCTAACCCAAATCTTGACAGGACATGGGTGCTTCAAAGAATATCTCAAACGTTTTAAAATAATAGATGATGACAAATGCCCGTGCGACAAAACATCAATACAGGACAGCATACATGTACTAGAAAAATGCTCTATCTTTGATGTAGACAGATTCAGACTAAATTTTGAACTAAAAAACTATGGAATAACAGAAGAAAATAGGCACGAAATCTGGAATCACAAAAAACCAAGTAACTAAATAATTAACTTAAAGATACATATAGTAAAAAAAAACTTAACCTATTTAACCAATTTTGAAATATTTTTTTATCATCACTCCTGATGACCTTTCTGAGTTGTTTATGAGTTGGTTTCATTATGAGTTGTCTGGTCACCGTTCCTTAGATATCCCTTTTTTGCAGTATCAGACAATCGGAAATCGAAGAGATAACCTATAAATTTTACATTGTCACTACGAAACTGACAGTTGCTAAACACATTTAACTCAGTTAAACAGACCTTTTGGGTATTTAACTTTGACAGCTCTAATATCTACAAAAATAATGTTTTTCGATGAATTGGCGATTCGATGAATTGATCATTCGATGAATTTATTTTCTCGTCGGTTACCTTATAAATAGTAATCTCGCGCTAAGACGATACTAATCGAAACTTTTTTCACATGGGTCGTCTTTTTCCACATGGTCAGTGCATGGCCACATGTCCAGTTTCACGCATGGGTCATCTTTTCATATGGATTCGGGATGAAGAAAGGACGAGTTCTCTTTTGGTAAAGATTTTCGTACAAGATCTTTAAGATTATTATTTAAGATTTCGTTTAAGATGGTAGACATCTGTCGTCTGTCATTGTTTTGCTGAAGTAACTGTGTTGTTTGGAAATGTTGCATGTTTATTTCTTCTTGTATTTAAATTTTTTTGCATGAATAGACTTTGGGGGTTATGTGTTTATTGTGTAAGTGTGTAGATGGCAAAGCCAATAAGTAAGACGATTCAATACTTACAAGTTTATTAACACTATTTACGGACACACAAATCTCCAATTTAAATATATGCAATAATAAAGTAATGTGAAGGGCGAACAAATATTAAAGACCAGCGGCTCCTGACCGAGAGTTAAATCAGAATGAATCGTTAGTTTTTGATGCAAGCGAGGCAAGTTGCTTGAGGAAAGGTCTGCATCCAATTGGTGCCTGGGGGACCAATCGGGTGGCCGGACGATGCAGAATAGTGTCCTTTGTTCGTCCTCCACAAGACTGTGGACATTTTAATTTTTTTTTTACATGAATTCCGCACAAGAGTCCCAACGGCTCCCGCCTGGAGCCAGTGGTACTATGGCATCTCCAATTGGGGTATGTTGTGAGGCTGAAGGTAGTGGGGAGGAGAAAGAGATAGGGAAGAGGTGGGGAAGTACCTGGCCATTCAGATCTGGTCACCAAACACGGCTAAAGCCATTTCAAGCAAGGTTTCAATTCCGAATGGTGGTCTTACACCAGGGCGATACTGAGAGTATCTTCTACTCTGGAATGTGCCGCAAATATACTATATATTATTTTAAATGAATAATTGTGAAATAACACAAACTAATCAAATAAAATTTATTTGCCACGCCGGCGCCGGGATTCGATCCCGCGACCTTCGGAGTGCTAGTCAAGAGGCTTACCACTGGACTACGCCGGACGTCATTGCGAACTTACCAAATGTAAAAGTTCATAAAAGAGTATTTCTCTGGTAATAATACTTAGCTTATATATATACTCGTATATAGCGCCTTTTTTATGAGAAATCACCTCGACTCTGTGCAGAAACGGGCGGTCCGTTTGATAGATTCTCCCTTCTTAACAGACGGATTGCAATCTTTAGAGCACAGGCGTCGGGTGGGAATGCTATCCTTGTTCTATCGGTTATACAATGGAAGATGCTCCGAGGAACTAGCATCATTGATCACATCGTCACCGGTGCATTGTCGGGAAACACGCCAAACGCGTGCCCAACATTTGTACACAGTTGACATTTGTCACATGAGAACAGGTCGTTTCTTCGACTCGTTCTTGTGTTCAACAGCTCGGCTGTGGAATGATTTGCCGGCCTCTGTGTTTCCTCCTTCCTACAACATGGGTCTCTTCAAGACCAATGTCCATTCCTTCCTCTCTTCAAAAAGACCCTTCACACAGCATCCGAGATGACATAGGCCCTGAGGGAAATTATTTTTTTGTTTATATATACATATATAGTTCTGTTATGATTTGATTTGTTTGTACAACCTGTCTTCCTTTGGTTACCGATCAATTGATTTTTTTTGTTTTATGTAATTTTTCGTTATATATGTATAATTTTGGTTTTATATTTTTTTTTTGGTTTCATATTCCTTATTATGCTGTCTTAGAGATAAAGTCACAAGGAGGAAATCCATAATCGTTTTTTTTGGCTTTATTATATAAACTGAAAAAATGTAAACTGTCGATTTCCCGAAAATGAATAAATAAATAAAATTTTGGTAAAAATATTAGACTATAATATATATAATTTTATTAGAGATAACTTATTGAAGCCTGTAAAATTAATTTAAGTATTTAATGGTCGACGACGATAAATCAACAACTCTCTATGAAAATATGAAACAGTTGCTAACGGCCATTGTTCTCAACTTTTAGATCGATCAATCTGAAGGTCTCTGATCGGCTAAGTGATTTGTTTAGTAACGCTCGATGTGCCTGTATTAGTATTGTTGAGTCAAAATTTCGGCTCAACTGATCAGTAGGATTCGGAAAAACGGCCGTTAAAATTGACAGAATAGAATCATTAATTAACATATGGCTTTATTCTTTAATGAATATTTATTCTTTATTTATAAAATAAAATAAAACAAATGAAAACAATATATTTTGCACTTTGTCAATCAATAATAGATTATGGAATAATTGTCTGGGGAGGAGCAACAAACTCAGCTATCGATCACTTAGAAATCGCGCAGAAAACGATCTTAAAAGTAATACTTAAAAAACAAAGACTTTGTGCCTCCGTTCACGGAGATACTTACAAGCTACTCGATTCTCGTGCGCGTATCATACGCGCCGATCGTAAGTACCCCCCGTACGATTTAACTAGTGCCCGTTCACGGCGCTACGCGGTGGCCGTCGGCTTCCAATCAGTATCACGATACCGACAGTTCTGACCGCACGCGACAGTCGCATCATTTTTGTCTGATACTTATTCGTTTGACGTTTGACAGAAATGGCGTCGGAACATGAAAGTAATGTTAGATTTGTTCTGGAAGTGGAAAAAGTGCATGTTTACATAACTATACTTTACCAGAATACGTAAGAAACGATTTAGTGGAGAACGCATGGATTGATGTTGGAAAAAAAGTCACATGACATCGCATGACAGCGTGTTCACTCCGCGGCTGCACGTGAAAAATAACCAAGTTCAGTACATTTCGAATAGCGCCGTGTACAGAGACTAGCATTAAAAAGTAGTATATCAGCAGGGTACTTGTGGTTTCGTCACAATTACGTAGATTTTAAGTATCTCCATGAACGGAGGGCCTAACTGATACATACCAAATATTCAACAGTTGTGACGTACTAGATATACGCCAATTATACGTTAAAACTCTACTAAACTACATTTTCGATAAAAAAAAAACAAATTTCAACAATCTCAAAATATCACTAACAGACCAGTAATACAATCGTATAAAAATAACTTAAAAACTCCGACAATGAATACAAGCTTTGGACAAAGGCACTATAAATATCATGCTATAAAAGCATTCAACAGTCTTACCCTTGAAAATAAAATAGAAGAAAAGAAAAATAATTTCATACTCAAAATTAAAAAATGGATTAAAGAACAAAAAAGACAATTTTTCCAAAATATCATTACATAATACGAATAAAACACATACACGTAACACACAAAAACAAATATAAAACAAATATAAAACAAATATAAAACAAATATAAATAAATATAATAAGCAGTAATTGTTGAATGAAACACTAGTATATATTGAATCATTTGGCGGGTATAAGATAAGCCGCCATAGCTCAATTGGGAGAGCAGCTGACCGGCAATCAGAAGGGCACGGGTTCATGTCCCGTTGGCGTCTTGTATTTTTTCTCGGAAGATTTTTTCAATGTGGATGAGTGTTTCAGGCTGATAATTATTGCTTATAATAATTATTAAATATAAAACATATAATTTTTCCTTGATTATGAATTTTTAGTTTAATTTTAGCTTTTTTTTTATACAGCATTATTTTTAGATTATTTTTAATTTATTATGTATACATTTTTGTTTTATAAAATGCAGGTGAGCTACGCACAGCACAGGTGAGCTACGCAGTGAGGCCGACATTGCTGAATTGTATTTAAAAATGTGAGATATTATGTCAAATAAAATAAATAAATGACTTTATTCTTGTTTGGGGACCATATGTGCGAACCACAACAGCACAGCATCACTATACATTCAAGGGTATAAAATTATTTAATAAATTACCCCTTGATATACGATCGGAAGAAAGCTACGAAAAATATATAAAAAAAATTAAATTAAAATATTCTAGTACCACCTCATAACTTAACTTATTGTATATTGTATTTAGAAATATGTATTGAATATGTAGAAATATTTTTTGCCTTATCAATACTTCAAATCATTTATTAACTAACCTTTAATTTATTACTTTTATCTGTATCTCCCATGGAACTATGATTCTAAGGTATCTTCTCATAAAATCACTAATGTTATTTGTTGAATAACTAATATTTGTTGTTTTCATTTAAACAAATGAATTTTTTTTTTTTTAGTTGTCCTCTCCTAAACACAAGCAGCTGCTTTATTAGGAGAGTGATTGAAATGTTGTTGTATATTATGTGGTAAAATTGTATCAATTTGTTTTTTTACTTTTTATAACTCTGTAATAATATAATAATATATCTGCATAGCCCTTCTCTCCTCAATTCTGCCTTAAAACATACCCTTATTGTAGGTGTAATGGATCTACTCGCTTCAAATGATCTTGATTGATCTTCAAATGATGTTGGGACTTTGGAGGGGACCCCACCACTTTCCCAACGGCGTTATAAGGAAACATATGGTTTCCTCCTTCACCGCACACGTCATCACATTTTTTTTAACAAAGATTTATTTATTTGAACGACTCTAGACCCTCCAACGTCCATGCATACGGGGTTAGTAAGCAGTATGCAAGTACTTGCATTAACATTATACAAAAGATAAATAGAAGTAGCAGCAGCCCGTGGAATAATTCTTCTGAAATAGGTAACATCAAAAAAAGATAATAGTGTTAGTAAAAGAAAAAGAAAAACAACGGCAAAAACCCGTCGAAGAAAAACCCTTTTGAAAATAAAATAAGTAATGAGGAAAATATGATTATTTTATAATGTAAGTAATTACTTTTATAGCAGAAAGAAAATAAAATATATAAAAAAAGCCACAGAAAGTATTCAATAGACCACCAGGCAGTCCCAATGAGAATGCGTATAGCTATCGGCCCAACCGCAGACGATGCTCGATGATGATATTGGAACTCTTGTACTCGTTTCAAAATTGAATACATAGATTCTAACCTAAAACTTCTGAATTAAGTCGTCTCTCGAACCGTGTTGCCAATATTTCCATGCAATATTATTTTAGTAGCAATATATTATTTGATAAACATGAGCGGAAAATATGAATAAAATTTTCTCGTCAATAACTCAGGCACACGCCGATACATTTGCCTGTGCCAACATTTAGGTATTTACTTAAAAAAAACTCCAATAACACGTTTGAAATATTTCCGATTTTAGAATCAATATTCGCTACTAAGGACCCATCAATTCACGCGCTTTTTCTACCAATAACAAAGGATTTCCCCTCAGAGGCATGGAGAACTTTTCTAAACCCGTTTTTTCCTCGCATGTTTATTGTGTAGGCGTCAGAAAATGGCGCGAATTTCCGCATTTTCGCGCGCTTTCCACGGAAATTCTGTAAATGAGATAAAATAAAGTGGTTGGCTGCTAATTTTGGTGGTGAAACAAGACGATATAGTGGAAAGATATTGACAACTGTCAGAAGAACGCTTGCGAGGAGTGGCAGAGATTTTGTTTTGTTTTTTCACCTAAGCAGTCACCGCTGGTGACAGCTCCGTGACAGCAGACATTTTGTACAACTTGTCTTTTTGAGCCTACGCATAACAGATTTAATAGAAAAGGTTTTTAAATAACTGTGCTTTTTTAAAGAATTTAGTGCCCTTGAGCATATATCATAAAAATTGCGTTATATTTAATTATATGGAAATTCTAGAGTTATCAGCCACATTATTGGTCAATAATAATTGTCCAAATGGACAAAATTCAAATGGATAATTTTCCAAATGGATAAAGTTCAAATAATGTACAAATTTCATTTTTGTTTTAGAAGAGTTTTATTTCAATGTACATTTGTAATTTATTTTAATAAAACGCTTCTAAAACAAAATATCTAGAAATTGTTACATAGTTAATGCCGAAAAAGTACAAAAACATCATACAATTCCAATGTATAAGATGGACAAAATGCCCAATTGGACAATTTTTGTCCAAATGTGTAAGATACTTAATTTCAATACAAGGGTCCCAACTGTTCCCGTCTAGAGCCAGTGAGACTATGATATCATGGCATTAGGCTGAAGGTATTTGAGAGGGTAGAGATAGAGAGATGTGGAGGAGGAAGGTGGGAAGTACCTGGTTATTCAGATCTGGTCACCAAATACGGTTAAAACAATTTAAACGCGTTTAATTTCTGAATGATGGTCTTACACCAGGACGATACTGAGAGTATCTTCCACTCTGGAACGTGCCGCAAATATGCTTTATATACATATCTTATATTTTATTTGAAATTAATAAAATTGTATAACAAAAATTAATCAAATTAAATTTATTCGCGCACGCCGGGATTTGAACCCGCGTTCTCCGGATCGCTAGTCGTGAGCCTTTCCCCCTCGACCACGTAGGCATTATGAAATCAATATAGAATCATGTAAAATCAAGTAAAAGCCTGTCAGAGCGCTGATAATCTTATATATAAAAATGAATCGCTGAATGTGTTGCTAAGCGCAAATCTCGAGAGCAGCTGTACCGATTTCGCTAATTCTTTTTTTAGAATATTCCTTGAAGTACGAGGATGGTTTTTACGGAGAGAAAAATTAAAAAAATTGCGCAGAAAATTGGATAATTTCAGAAAACCTAACGACTATCGCACGTTTGACAGTTCGCGTGTTTGAGAATGACATTTTGCAAAACAATGATTGTTAAATCAGGAATCTATTTTTGAAAATCTTTAAGTTGATAAATTTTTTTAAAGTAGGTACTCCCCTAATACGTTGTTAAAAAACATCACGTGATTAATGGACGACCCCCTAGGAGGAGATGAATTCGAATCTAAAGTCAAAATGCAAAATTCCAGCCGGATAAATGTCCAAATTGATGAATACCCTGAACTGCACTCGTTCCAGTTTTTTGTGGTTCTTGCGTTGTCCACATAAAAGTAAAAAATAAATATGTCTGCCCAGAATTTCAACACAACTGTAAAAAAACACGTAAAAATATTGTGATGTGCCTATGTAAAAGGGACAATAAAACCCCTTTCAGAGTTATACGAGGTTTTCGCGATAGGTTGATAGTGTAAAAGATTTTATTTTTATTATTTTCAAAGCCGACTTTTGATTGAGTGCGTTTATGAGAGATGCTTTTAGGCATAGCAAGTAGTACCCGGTTTCGCACGAGTTTAAAAAAACATTAAATCAGAGTGTGCAATTCACATGCGGTAGAAGTGAAACCTTCAGAAAAAATAAAGTAGACAAGAGTGCAAAGACTACGAAGTGCTTTTTTTATCAATGTGGAGGATGATTTTCTTCCATATTTTTGTCGTTGAATTTGGCACGGACATATGAATATATATGGACCTGCCCTAAGTGATAAAAACGTATTATTTCCCCCTCCACATGGCGCCGGCTGGAGCTCCTCCTTGGAACCGGCTCGCTCCATGGGGAGGGGATAGAGCCTCGCTTGAATCTAAAATGTGTGACGTCATCATTCTTGCCGTGAACAGCGAGAAGCTAACATCCATACATTTAACGAAATATAACGCCAAAACGGTAGCGTATGATATACAATATATCTACATATCAATGTGCACATAGCGAATGTGGGCGGTTCTTCAGTGTGCTCGTCGCTGGTTATAGGGGTAAGTAAATTATGAAACATTTGTAAAAGTGTTTTAACTAAACACGGCAACAAAATATTGCTATGTGTATTGGGGCGAGTCTTTTTGGGGCGAGCATTTGGCCTTAGCAAATATGTTATTATCGTGGCAAGCAATTCGCGCTCCCATGTAAAAAGGTCTATTCATTCAAAGCAGATTTTGCTTTTATGAACTAAATGGTGATATTGTAATGCGAGATGCCTATTTACTGTCAGATTGATTGTATAACGAATCACAGTCATCTTTCCCCTCTTCGCCCTCCATAGTTTGGTTTTACCCCTCATCTGTAATTTCTTGTCTATCCATTTGGATGACTATGAAATTTGGTCATCTTATTTGTATTTTCTTCTTCGTAGTCGATAGATGTCGCTTTATTTTGATTTTTCTTTTGCCTGTTCATTTTGGAGTGGTTTGAAGATTGGATGTTGATTTTGTAGGATTCTATCCTTGCTCCGCTAAATGTCTGCAGATGTTCGTCAGGCTCTTTGTACCACTACACCAAAGGGTACTTGCGTGGGACTGTGGATATATCGTATTATATTGGAACCGAGTTCCCGTGAATTTTAAACCGAGTTCTTGAGTTTAAAATTTTGTATAACTTCAACTATTTCTTCATTTATAATTTTATTTTGGCCCCTAACATTGACGACATCCATATTAAATTAATACTTGAGAGAACTAAATAGATTTTTTTTAAAATTATAAATGTATTTAATTTTTTATAAGAACAACTCCCTTTTTATAACTTTTAAAGGTTATTCCCATCAACGTAATATATTACAATACACAATAATGTATTTATGTTGTGTGTACCTACAATATACCTACATGTACATAATCCAATCTAATATTCTATGTGTATTGTAATAGGATTATATTAATCTGTAATGCACAAAAAAATAAATATCATTGAAGAAGTAGATAACTCTAATAATCTAAACAAAAATATGAAAGAGAACAGGACACAGAAAAATAGAAAAAGATGATGGTTAGATTTGAGAAATCGATCGACAGGGAAAGCGATTTGATGGAAGGTGAAGATTAAGCAATGGCTTAATTGGTAAAAGCGCACGTCCCGGTTAGATGAGGACCGAGAGGTTCTGGGTTCGGGTCCCACTTCTTCAATAATTATAATTGCATATTTATTATATTTTTACAATATTAAAACAACACACTCTGCCTGTGTTCTTTTCTCTTTTCCTCTTATTTATTTTTATTATTATTCAACGACTGCACAGTTTAGGGTTGGCGTAAACGGAAGTGGCGCCCTCTGTTATTTTCAAAAAGAATCGTTGAAGTTTTCATTCAGCTCACCCGATTGAACCCACAGAAGCAGGTTTTTATCTGCTATGTTATTTTTATTTCTTTATTTCATTTATATTTACCTATTTAAATTTATTTTAATATTTTTTGCTTCTCATTTCCTTTCAAAATTAAAATTACATTTAATTCCTGCCACCCGGAATAGCCTCAGCCAAAAAAAATGTATTTGTGGATATTATATTATCTCAATTAATAATTTTTTTTTTAATTAATTAAATGTATATACATAGTATATTATATTTATTTATAACCTTACGTTAGGTTGCCTCGGTAAACACCACTGTGGGAATAATTAGAGATTAATAAATTCATTATTTAGTAAAATTGCTGTTTAATGTGGGTTAGGAAATTGTGGCAAACGGTGAAATAAAACAAAAAAAATATTTTAATTTTATTTTTAATGACTGAAACTTTTCCTGAGAATCTACTATTATTATAATATATTTTAGTATTACGGCATCATGGCGAAGTGTCGGTAAGCAAATAGTTATTTCTATATCATCATCGTTTTTGACAGTTGAAACAATTTGGTTCATTGGAATCATTTTGGTATATTTTAATCATTTTGGTTCATTTGAATCATTTTGGTTCATCGTAATCATTTTGGTTCATTTAATCATTTTGGTTCATTGGAATCATTTTGGTTAACATGACGCTGAATACTTACTTTGAAATTTTGAAGTACCCTATTATTCAGGATGACGGCTGAAGGTAGTGGGGATGGGAAGAAGAATAAAAGGTGGAAGGTGGGAAAGTAGGAACCTGACTGTTCAGATCTGGTCACCAAACACGGTAAAAACCATTTTAAGCAACGTTTACCAAGGTGACACTGAAAGTATCTACCACTCTAGTACGCGCGCAACTAGACTTTTTTATTATTTTAAGTGGTTAAATAGTGAAATAATTTTTCTAAGGACATGGCTCCCACTCCTCACGGTTCTGCACTACGTGGAGAGCTGCGGACACAGGAAGCCAGTAATACTTGGTCACTTCAGCGCATTGAAGACCTTCCTCTTCTTTGCGTGCCTTTCACTTGCGACTGAGAGTTTTTTTCAAGTTGAAGACCTCAGTTTGGCGAGCAACTTGTCCGAAATATCTTAAAAAAACATATTTAGGAAAAAACACCTTGGCATTGGAACCTGCGATCTCATTATTCGTAGCCAAAGTTCGTTACCACTCCACCACATAAAAATATCTATCCTCAGTTTATCATTGGTTCACTTATTTCAAGGCATCTTTTATCTGTTTCTATCGGTATTTTATAGTTTATTTAACTCAAAAAATGTAGACGAGAAAATGTCTAAAATCTATAAAATTTGGTTGGCAACGTTTATCAGAAACGTAACCTCAAAGGATCGTAACTTCCAGCTACGCCATTTTGTCGATATTAAATAATAATAATAATATTACATCCTGTCTGTGTTACTTTTTTTTTAAATTTCATACCGCCATATAAAGCAGGTTTCAGGGTTTGATATGATTTTGACAAAATACAGCTTTCTTCTTCCCCCTTCCTAACCGGAAAACCAATCGCTTTCCCTCCGCAAACAAGATGGCTCGAATCAACATACAATATACATAATATTTGATTTTATATTTATACTTTATATCGGGATCTCGTTTGGTAAAAGTGCTCCCATCTCCGGCAATGATATGTGCAAATTATCGCCGTTTCGGTAAAAACCGTAAAAGATAACAGGTTGGAATGAAATGTTCAATAACTTTTCACACAAGAACGCCTGGAAAGTGTAATGGAACGCATGAATTTTTGCCACGGATTTACGTGGTTGAAATATTAATTAAATTTTAAGAAACAAATTCTTAAAAAATTCCTAACTCCTCAGGCTTATTTTGATCGATTTTGGCAACAACTCACATAGGTTATATAAACGGTTTTGAGAAAACACCACGCTTTATATTCAAATCTTCAAGTTAACCACAAAAGAATTCAAATGTACACATTTATCCGACCGCAATTTGAAAAAGATTTATGAAACTTGTGATTTTTTTTTATTAATTATTTTTATATGAAACGGTAAAAAAGTGAGGTGTCAATAACGTTTATAAACATTTCTCTATTAAAATATTTATCTGTTTTTATTTTATTTTTTTATGTGTACATACAAAATATTTATACTTGTAAAATTATGTGTTTATTTCGATTTATAAAATTTGAAAAAGTTCTAGGGTCAGTCAAAAAGTAATAACTCCTATTTTTTTTCATTTAATTGTCAAGAAATAAAAAAAATGCAAATATGTGGGTCAATCCGCACCAAATCATCCAGAAAATTTTGGATTTGTCACCCACCATCTCAGACTTTGATGAAACTTTAAATTTTTAATCCTTCCATATAGATAAGAAAATATACCAAATTTTACCTTCCTACCTCAACTCGTTTTTCTTTTTATGGGCAGTTGAAGTTTGGGCAAAATAAGCGTTTTTACATATTCCGAGCACTCCGGAAGAGCTTGTACCTTCAATTAAAAAAAATTGTATCTTTGTCATTTATAGTGCAAATGCAATGAAAATTTGCAATATTATCAAGAAAACTGTGCTGATTGCAGAAAAAAATAAATAAACCCTTTACATTTATCTACTTGACTTCAAAAAATTACCAAAAGTAATTTTTTAAGTAATTTTTGGGACGGAAAAGGTACTTTAAAAAAACGCAATATCTCGGGAAGGTACAGTGTTAATGAAGTAATTTTTTTTTATTCATATCTACAAATAGCATAGAATCACATACAAAGATAAAATTCATGGCATTTTACTTGCTTCAATAAATAAAATCCATTTTAAACTTTTTTCAAACTTTTTTCATTTTTTATTTATTCTTATCTACAATGAACATAGTACAACCTAAAAAAAATGAAACTCGTGGTATTTTGTGTGCTTCACAGTGTAGAAACGTTTTTAAAATAAGAAATTTTAATCATACAGAATTGTATGATTTGGTGCGGATTGGCCCGGATGATTTGGTGCGGATTGGCCCGGATGATTTGGTGCGGATTGGCCCGGATGATTTGGTGCGGATTGACCCGGGTTGAAAACCCACACTATTGACGATTAATTTTTTACTTTTCAATATAATGTCCGTCCGTTTCCACAGCTTTGGTCCATCTTTTAACAAGGGCGTGTATCTTAGTGTTGTAAAAAGCACGGTTACATCCAGAACACCATCGCCATAAATTTCCCGGCCGATCACACAGTTTTGAATTTTTTTGTCCTTGGCGAGTTTGTGTAATCCATTCCATTGTCTGCCTCTTTGATTCAGGTTCAAAAAAATTAACCCTTATTTCGTCTCCCGTCACAATTTTTCCCAAAAACCAGGCGTTGTGAGAAGATTGTTTTTCCTGTTTCTTTATTTTGGCCGGTTAACTTTATTTGTACCCACCTTGCACAAACTGTTGTCGAATAATCAGTTGTCGAATACTCATCATCACACTGCTTTTACTGAGGGAGAGAATGCGACATCTGTAGTTATCTGGGGTCACCAGGAATAAGTGCAGTCGCTGTAATCAACGGCCTGCGCCGCTCCGCTTTTCCTCAGCCAGCAGTGTTTGTCCTTCAGCTTCGTTACAGTAACGAACCCATCATCTAGCAGTACTGAAGCCATGAATTCGCTCAATGTTGCGTGCAGTCACTGCAATCAACAACCTATCACTCCGCTTTTTGTCAGTCAGCAGTGTTTGTCCTTCAGCTTCGTTACAGCGACGAACCCGTCGTCTAGAAATGCTGTCATCTACTGTTGTATCATGGTTTATATTTTTCAGTCTTTCATGGATGCGAATGGGCGTTTCACATTCTACAGTCAAGAATCAATCACCGAACGCTGTCTAATACGAACATTGATGTGAACGATTTTTAAAAGCGACTGCAGTGCTACCACCTGTTGGCACAAAAAGTTACTAGGTACTGCAGTAAATTGTAGAAGAAGGTTTGAGGAATAGCACCAAATTCAAAATTTTTACTTAACTAAATTTATTTAACTAGAAAAAAATAGGAGGCATTACTTTTTGAATGACTCTCATAGATCAATGTCTACAATTTGACAAAGAGCTGTCACGCGTTAAAATAAATATACCCAACGCAGCTTAAGGCTCTGCAACCGGCCCGAAAAGAAGAAGATGGAGAGATACGAAATTACGAATGTTAGAGGAGAGCGCTAACATTTACAGCGACAAAATCGATGCGAAAATGTTTAATAAAACCCGACTCGTTTAATATAGAGCAAAAATCTCGCGGGCACTATCTTAAACAGCATTTGAAGAAACACTAATTGAAACAAACGTGTTAATAATAATTTTTGGAGCATACTTTGCGATTTTTTCTATCGAGGGAATTTTATATAATTTGCGTTTCGGCGCGGGGAAAGTCTAGATATTATCTTCAAGAATAACATATATATATTTTTAAGAGCTTTAAAACTTACCGTGTTTAAGGGAAATATGTAATAAATCGGTACAAATCCGGGTTGCGGGCCCTTAAAGGCGTTGCGTAGTGCGTACTTGATTTGAATACTTAAATACACCATTTCATCAAAAGTTTAAATCACTTTTCAAAGAAAGTTTTACTTTCATCGCGAAATTTGTAATTAGTTTCAAAACAGCAATCAACGAGTGTCTATTTTAGTAACAATAATGAATCAAACAATATTATAATTGTTTTCTATCGTTTCTGCATATTTATGTATTCATCTGAGGCAGTCATTCTCAAACTGTGGGTTATCGCCCCCGGGGGCGTTGGTAGAGAAAGGGGGGCGGTGAATTAAATAATGAAGCTCCATTTAAAAAGTTGTTCAATATTACTACGAATTGGTCGTTCATCGTAGCAAGAATGATAAAATGTATCAATACCGCATACGAGTTTTAATAACTGTCTGCATTCTCAATTGTTAATTTGTGATGCCGAAGGAAGTTTAAAGGGCAAGGAGATAAAATGAAGGTTGGAAAGTGCTATTTTAGTGCGAGCTGGTCACTGTGATACACGGCTAAAACCATTTAAATAAATCGAGGTAACATTTAGAACGTTGATTTTATTTTCACCAAGACGATATTTTTAATGTTTTTATTTCATAAATTTTTTTATTAGTTACAGATATTGGTTTTTTGGCTACCACACTAGGCTAATGCCCGTGTTGTGGTAGTCGTACATTTAATATTTTAAATACGATTTAATTAAAACAGATGATTAAACATTTCAAAAAAAAATTAAGAAATACTTAAAAGTAAAGACAAAATATATTTTAAAGAAAAATAGAAAGAAAAATGAAAATTCAAATTTTGAAATACAAAAATTAATAATAAAGATTAATTGTTAAGAACTCAAGTGTTCTATATAAATTAAAACATATAAATTATAACATATATTGAAAACTTTTAAACCATTTTTTTAATAATTTGTAGACTTTTATATTCCATTTAGGAAGCCCTGAGGAAAAAAATCTCTTAGGGTCAATGTCATCTTTGGGGATGCTTTGTGGTGTATATTTTTAGGGAAAGGAAGAAGAGGAAGTTTTGGAAAGGAAAAAGGTATGAGGGGTGGTTAGGAATTTGGGGGTCAAAGTGTCCAGGAGTGATGCACTTATGAATTCATATCTCCCACTTCGGTGCAAGGCGATGGGTCGAGAAAGTCCGGCTGGAGAGGTCAAGAGGTCTCCCATAACCAGTCTCTCCCGATCCAGCCTGCCACGCAGTAGGCGGGCAAACTGCATTCATCGCCAAGACCTAGACAAACCTCACCTTGACAAACTTCACCCAAACATGGTTCCCGGGAACGACGGTACCTATACCCTCCTCTCAAATTGATATAGAAACATTTTGGTTTTGGAAAATGTTGCTAATTTTTTTTTAATAAAAATAGTGGTGAAAACAAAGTTGATTTTAAGAACGAAAAGCTGTGAATGAGGGGACTTTGATTTTAAGCGCATCTACTAATAAAAGGGGGCGGTGAGTCGAACAACATAAGTTTGAGAAACACTGATCGACGCTGTATTTGCTCTTTCAACAAGACCCGACGCAAGGTAAACGATCGGGTTAATGCTAAACACACATTTTCCGGTAATGAAAACCATACATGTTAAACGACGTTTATTCGACTGACGCCGCTATGTAAATCGGCCGTGTACTGTACTTGTGACTTTGCCAGAATTACAATTAAAGTTTGTACAAACAACTATAGTTAGGGGAAATTAGGGCGAAACTAGATGGAAGATAGCGCGGATCCTTGCTTGTTGACGGGTAGTTCGATTCTTCGAGCGAACGAATATAAAATACTCGTTCGTTAAACCCCCGCATTCCGAAATTTTACCGATTTATAACAGGTTTCTCTTGTACACGGTAAGTTTTTAAATTCCTAAAAAAATTGTGTTATTTTAAGATAATATTTATACATTTGTAGGGCCGAAGCGGTATTTATATGAAATTCCCTCTACCAAAATAAAAAATCGCAAAGTATGCTTCTAAAATTATTTAACACATTTTGTTCTGTTATTTGGCAATTTATGGGTATTAAAAATATCTCAATATATCTTTAAATGCAACATAAGCTTTCGTCGAGAGATTTTTGCTCTATTTTAAACCAGCGTGTTTTATTAAATACGTGCTGATTTCCGACATACGTTGCAATGCCATATTTAAAGAAATAAATTGTTTCTCCCTGCATATCCTTTCCCATGCGTCCCCTCCCACGTCCCCTTCCCCTGAACGCGGCACGGGAGGGCCCTGCCGCGTTCCCCTTCCACCTTCCCCGCCTTCCCTCTCCCGTCTCCTGCGTCCCGTCAAACCCCCCCCCCAAACAACGCGCGAAACTTCAAACACGCGAACTGTCAAACGTGCGAAGTTAAAATAGTCGTTAAGTTTTCTGAAATTATCCAACTTTGTTAATTTTTCTTTCCTTAGAATCTTCTACAAAGTATTAGAAAACTTAAGAAAAAATATGAGTGAAATAGATAAAGTCGTTCTGAAGTTATGACGTGACCAAGGGAAACAGGGATTAATTTTTTTATAAATAGTTTTTCTCGATTTTCGCTATTATCGTTTATAATATTAGATAGCTCCCTCTAACATAGAAAATAATTTCTATCAGGGCCTCTGCCACCTTGGATTCTGTGTGGAGTGTCTTTTTAAGGGAAGGAATGAGAGGAAGGTTAGGTTAGGTTAGGTTAGGTTAGGTTGTAATGAAAAGGTAAGATAGGTGAGTAGGAATCTAGGGCTCAGTGTTTCCAGGAGTGACGTATAAATCAAATCCTCTCACTGCGATGCAAGGTATCGGGATCGAGAGAGTCCTGCTGGAAGAGATCCATGGGTCTCCCTCAACCCTCAGATCATGAGGACTTCCCCCCACGCGGTTTATGAGCTGACGTACCCTCTACTAAATCATGGATAAACATCACCCCATGAAACCGAGCATCCCTGCTAAGTTATCAAAAGTAGCGAACCACCTGGGGTGACCAATAACGGAATGTTGAAGGTATCTGGAGCAACAAAAAGCTTTCATACGTGAACTTGGTCATGGAATGTGCACATCTTTTTTCTATTTCTGTGTTCTTCAACAATTCAACAATTTTTGTGTCAATCCAACAATTTTCAGATCACAACATGATTTTTATCTGAGCTATGAAGCTTCTAAACATCACATTTGACTGTTAAACAGTCGGTGTTACTTACCTTCATACTGTTTATTGTTGAATAAAAAAAAGGTGTAATTGCGGTCGAAATCGATTTTCAATGTTCATATATAAGAGGTCGTAAAATTTAATGACAATCTGACAAATTACATCTCTGATATCTAGGTACATAAGTCGATCGTACAGTTGATTAGTCAGGCATCTCCAAATACTGAGTTTTGTGATTTATTTTTATTATGTTACATTAGCTCTAAACAGGAGGCCCCGAGGAAAATAATTTCCATCAGGGCCTATATCACCTTAGGGGATGCTGTGTGAATTGAACTGAGAAGATGAAGTTAAAAAAATATTTTTTTAATACTAGCTGAAACGACCAAGCGTCGCCGTGGCTAACTAAACACAACGACATCTATTGGATGGATATCCAACCTTTATAACCTCCTTTATCTTTGAGTTTATCGCGAAGAGACAGACATACAGCCGCCGCGGACGACTTTATTTTATAATACGTAGAGATAGTGCGAAAGATTATATTGATGTGCATGAAATTCTTGAGGTAACTAACGTATTTAAGTTGATAAGGATAGATTAATACTGTATCTATCTTACTTTTCAAATAACGCAATGGACAATTTTTTTACAAGATAGAATGGGTATAGTAAGCTATCCGTAAAAGATAGATAAATGCCATCCCTAACTTTTTGGTAGATCTATAAAGGAGGAATATCCCACCATGCATTGTTTTGTTATAATATCTTAAAGATATAAGGCAGCGTTTTTGATGAAAGCTACCAGGCGGCTTGACTTTTTCCGACACTTCTAACAATTATCGTTCTGTTTCAACCAATTTTCACAAATCCTCAACAAATTATGCACCTAAACCTTCCTCACGAATCACTCTTTCTAGTAGTGAAAACCGCATGAAAATCCGTTCAGTAGTTTTTGGGTTTATCGCAACTTTAATTTATAATATGTATAGATGACCAGATCTTAAAAGCCGAGTTTTTCCAATCATCCAACCCTAATCCACCAGCAACCCGGCTTTCCATCCAATATTGCAACCCCGACTACGAATGGGGTAAATATTTTCGTATTTTGTATAAAGGGACAAAGTGGAGACCAAATTGAACAAAGAGAGGAAAATGGCCCAAAAGAAACTGCTTGCAAAAAATACCAAAAATCGTTCATTCGAATCCATTGAATACGTGATTTATGACCTGCATCGTATCTGCTTACCTATTCGGAGATAAAGGGGGTTATTTGAACACTGCGCCATATATTTCCATCTCATGAAATAATTAAAATAACAACGTCTTTGTTCAGATTTAAAAAAAACTTTTTTTTGTAATTTTTCAAAAACTACCCTTGTTATGAATGTGTGTCAATTGATTTTGACCCCTTTCGGGTAGTGTCATAAGCAACACTTTCGCTCACGTCTGGCGTTTGATTTATGAGGGGTAGTCGCGATAGGTTCATCGGTATTAAATGTTGATAAGTGATGTATATTTTATTAGATAGGACCTTCAATAAAAAAAAAACTTTTAGCAATAAATAATTTACAAGCTGTTATTTCTAGGCCCTGCGGGCGGCTTTTGGTTCGGCTTCTCCCAGTTAGTGTTGGTGACCATTTTATAAATCCAATAGGAATTGATTCCAAAAATGGCCCGTTCCTCGGATCCACTGTCATCCATTGTAGCAGGTCACCGGGACGAAGTAACCGAGACAGAGCAATGACGTCATATGTAATATATAGCTGCTTAATACGGGATACGTCCCCATCCGATCTGCTGACGGAAGTAGCGACATCTTTTGACAAATTTTTGAATTCTAAACCGAATTGTAACAGTAGCTTTGTGTGAAATTCCACATACACAGATGTTATTTGTGGCGCAGCGCGTATGGCGTGGCATCAGACATGCACTCGAAGCTGGGTTCTGAAATCCAACCTTGCAGACGTTACCGTATTAGTACTGTTCGATTCAGCATTCAGTTCAATTCTTTTAAATTTCTTGGTTATCGCAATCTTTTTTAGCTCAAAACGTGATTTCTATTAAGTGCTAAGGAGTTTTCGTTCACCATTTAACTGCCAAATTATAAGGTATATTTTTTCTAATTCTTCTAACCTTTTTATATAAAAGATATTGTCTGTGATGAGGATTTGATTTTTAAACAACTCTACAGTTTTATTCCGAGATTCTATGCCCAGCACTGTTAGTATTATATTTATGAAAAGATTAGTGGCAAAAGCAGATTTGATATTTATTTTGAAATTTTGGAGAATTAAAATCTTTAGGGCTGGAGAATTTTTATGAAATGACCTCTTCAAAATCCTACAAATAAGAATATTTAACATTTTTACACAATTAGTTATTTACAACGTCGACGGCAGTGAAGGTGAATTTGAAAGGTTTTTGACTTTATGGATACGACTATTTGGAAAGGTGAGTTTTAGGTTTAGCTCTAAATTCTGCCGAGTCTGTGATCATTGTTAAGGCTCTGCAACCGGGCCCGAAAAGAAGAAGATGGAGAGATACGAAATTACGAATGTTAGAGGAGAGCGCTAACATTTACAGCGACAAAATCGATGAGAAATTGCGAAAATGTTTAATAAAACACGACTCGTTTAAAATAGAGCAAAAATCTCGCGGGTATTATCTTAAACAGCATTTAAAGAAACACTGTGAATTTTTTCATACAACATTCATACAACATTTTTCATTCAACTTGTAAAATAACTGAAACAAACGTGTTAATAATAATTTTTGGAGCATACTTTGCGATTTTTTTCTATCGAGGTAATTTTATATAATTTGTGTTTCGGCGCGGGCAAAGTCTAGATATTATCTTCAAGAATAACATATATTTTTTTAAGAGCTTTAAAACTTACCGTGTTTCAGGGAAATATGTAATAAATCGGTACAAATCCGGGTTGCGGGCCCTTAAGTCACGTGGCAGACACTCCGAAAGCGCGCTCACCGAACTTAGTATCTGGTTATGTTTATTTTTAATGTGTGGTGACCAACCTAGGCTAACCAACTCCGATTCTTCATAGGTATTCAATATTCCTTTTCTACCCCTGCCTATAAATAAAAATTCCACCCTCTTTACGCGTTATTAAACCGAACCCTTACGTGTACTCATTCCCGACCGTCTTCGGCAGTCTCCGGAAAACTTCGGAATTTTCCGTAAAACGTGGAATACCTATACCTAAAAATGATAATAACATAGCGTCCAGTCTTCAGTATTTCCCTTACACTCGAAATTACTGAGGTAAAAGCACTGACGAAAAAAAATACCTAGAAATATTATCTACACTGATTTTAAATTACGAGGCATATTCAGAAAGCAAGTGTAGGTACTAGATTTTAATATTTTTTTAGAAAAAATGTATTTGATAAAAAATTACAGGATAATTGTTGTTACACTTGTTGACTATTTTTGCACATGATCGCCAACCCGTTCAATGCATGTGGTGAGCCGTGGCACAAGCTCCTTTATGCCCTCCTCGAAGAACTCTCCCGCCAGCTCCTTCCCCCACTTCAACATCTCTTTCTGCAGCTGCTTGTCGGTTTAATGTAATTCAGTTTCGATACGTTTTAAGATTTTCAAGGCCAAAAGTATTTTCGTTATTTGTTTTTGGGGTGTTATAATAATAATAATAATAGAAGTTTATTCCAGAATTATAGTTATGTCGTCTTGCGCTACCTCCTTCTTTAACCAATGTCCGAAACGTTGGCTAAAGAAGGAGGTAGCGCAACACGGCATAAGGCCAAAAAACAAATAATTCAGTTTAGTTTAATTTAATTTAATTCCATCTATTTGTGCCTTCAGGAAAGTGAAAAGATTATAATCATAAGATGAAAAGTATTAAAGAACGCTTATATCACAGATTTTAGTTAAGACCTTCACACTTATGCACCGTTACTACATTTATAAGAAGCTGTACCGAATTCATTGAACTCAAGGAGCCAGTGTCCGGCAATATGCTGGTTTATTCAATTTACTGGCTGTTGACGACTGTTTATCACCGAGATGGAAAAGTTTTACGAGATCGCTGGCGAAGCGATCGAGTTCAACCCGTTGGCGGGGACCTACAACTTTCCCAACGACTGTGTGAGGAAAATGATTGTTTGACCTCCTTAGCCGCACACGCCAGGACCCAAATTTTTTTGTAAAAAGGAAGCTATATTTATTTTTAAAACGATTCTACACCTTTCAATGTCAACCTCGGCAGCATTCGTGTCTTCGGCAATTCGACACGTACACATCTGTCCGAACTATATAGACTCGTATATTGATATCAACAAAACCTTTGGATCTTTTTACAACAATACGGTAAGTTTGATTAAAACCAAATAAAATATATAAAAAGAAAGATATCGAGGGCAGTTTGTCCCACTATCAAGGAGCAGTCCCGGCGAGAATGAGCGTTGCGATCGGCGTGGCCGCAATGAGCCCAAGCACCCGTGTCTCTTAGCTGGTTTCGCAAGTGACCCCTGAAGAAGTGTATGGGGAGAAGAGGAGATACTCCTTGTTGACACAGTCACTCTCGAGTTCAACCGAGGGAGATGGAGTTTGGACCAGATTCTATATCACTCCATAAACACTCTAAGTAATCGACGTGTTATCATTTCTCTAAGCCTCGGAAAGGTTAACTTGGTAGCCAGGCTGCTACTGGCTTCAGCACAACTCTTACAACGTACGCAGCCACAGTCGCAGTCCGACTCCTACAGACCTTTCGAATCCCAGGTCCTGGACAGGCTGTTGAAATTGATTTTTTGTCCCAAAAAATAATTCGATTTTGAAAATATGATAAAAAAATAGGAAAAATTGATCTTAATTGGACACACAGATACGCCTATCTTAATTTGGACACACATACACATGGAAATGATCTGTCACTTAGAAAGAAAACAATTTTCGTAAGACCTTTCGATCCCTTAGGTCTCAGAGAGACCAAAGAATTTTTTTATCAATTTCACGAAGTAAGAGAATACTTAGTTTTTTCGGGCACACGAACATGCCTTCAATACACTTCTATTGGTTTATCTCTGCGGTGGATGAAAGATTTAAAAAAAACCCTGACAATAGAGGTTTTGAATTCAATTTATTTGGCATCGAACCCTTCATAGAAAAGTCGCAGAACTTATGCCAAAGAGCATAAAATACCGGTGGCAGCCGGTTCCAGAGGGAATGGTTCCACCCAATAGACCATCCAGACATATTTGGGAGAATTCTATTAAATTTTTATTATTTTAAAACACATTAGGAAATTTCAATTTTAAGGCGTTTTGAAATAAAATATTGTAAAGAATGGATTAAAAGCTTCTAAAGATACTATACCCAATAGCAGAAACAAGGCTTGCCGTTTAAAAGCCGCCTTGCTGATGCCAAATATGTCGATATCCGAATTGATTCTCTTCCACTGCAAGATTGCTCTCTCTACAGGCTTGACCATTAGCAAGTTAGTCCTGTAGGTTGGGAGTTAGAACAGTCTATGCTGTCGATGATGAAGATAACCATTAGGAACATGGAAATAAATGCTCTCCATGACAGCTGAGTTTTCAACCCATCCAAAAATCAGTTTGAAGAAATGTGTAGCAATATGTACATCCCTTCTGACCCGTATTTGGTTCAGTCCCAGTGTTAGGATTTGGTAGAGTCCTTTCTTCTACAATAAACACTCCAAAAGATTTGAACGGAGTTTTTTTATTCAATACTTTTAGATTAACATGACTGGACACTAACATGCGACAATTAGTCTGTACTGCAGGTTCCCCGTTCAATAGAACTAAAGGCAAAACAAGCATTGTTTTTTATTATTAGATTTGTTGCCGTAAAAAAATAATGAATTTACAGGAACCGGCGTTTTTATCAACAAAACACCTCTTGACAAGACAGTCACCACAAGCGCCATCTGGACACTCAACAGCATTATCGACGTGTACCCTGCCGATAATTAAAACAGATTAGGACAGGTAGAGAAAGCAGTAATTATACCATTCAATTATAAAAATATACACTGAGCGTTTCCAAGAGCATTTTTGAGCGTTTCCATTTAGATCGGGGTTTCCCAACCAGTGGTCCGCAAGAGGCTAGAAGATGGTCCGCGATGGTCCACCGGTCAATAAACGAGCCAGCGCGCGGGCGGTCCCTGATCGAGAAGTCTGAATAAAATATTCAGTTTATCATTATTGTAACTTGTGGTCAGTAGCCATTATGGTAATCCGTTTCGCCCCACCCCTTCCTACCCCGTTCTACCCCTTCTGTTGTCGTAAATATTCTGCTAGAACCCGTCCCACCCTATCCCATTCCGCCCCCTCCGTTGTGGTAAATATTCTGCTACAATACGTCCCACCCTATCCCATTCCGCTCCCTCCGTTGTGGTAAATATTCTGCTAGAACCCGCCCCACCCTATCCCATTACGCCCCTCCCGTTGTGCTATCCGTCCCGGGTGCCACCCACGCTAGCCTACGCCACTGACCACAAGCAGTGGCTTAGGCTAGCATGGGTGGCACCAGGGACGGACTGGACAGATAACGTGGTGTCACCGCCCCCCCATTAAAGTTGACAAAACACAAACACAAATTGGTCCGTTCTGTGGGGAGGGGGGTGGGGGGGGGGGGGCTACGCCACTGCTTGTGGTCCCTGTCGAAAAAATAAACGTACAAGTGGTCCCGGGTCAGAAAAAGGTTTGGAACCACTGATTTAGATAGATCATATAGTAGCCATACACCCTCAGACAAAGAAATTTCAAAAATTCCTTCTGAACTACCGCCAACATGAAGAAACAACTCCAGAGGCTGTGGGTGGAGAGGTTGGGCCTGCTACGGATGTAGGACGCTGAATTGACCGATCCGACGCCGACGCCTAGAGACGCCTGCCTTCTCGAAACTATGCGTCCATGACGCGACCAGAATAAGGAAAAGAAAATGATGATTACGCTCTTATTCTACTGAGGCCTTTTGTTAAATATACATATTTACCGTGTACCTACCTTTTTTATCAAAAGCGGCATCGATTCAGACGATAACGATGTGCTTTGAAATTTCTTAGGCGTTCTCGGAAATCTGTGTTATTTTTACCCTGGAGATGTTTGCAATCTTTCCGTGGGTAAATAATTCATGAATTTCGAATTTCGAAACGTAAATAAGCGTCAACTCGGCTCAATTGTAAATGTTGACTGTGTTTCTTAATATTGAATATAAACGATGGTACAAATTTACCACTGTTTTAATACAAAAAATTGCTTATCCTACCAACGTATATAAATTTCTTTAAAATCATCGCTAAAATCGAATAAAATTAGGAATGTTAACATTTTTTTGTTAATTTATGTAGATACATGTACGTGTGTACACACGAGTTTTTAACTCTCATAAATATATCTAGTTTATAATCCTGGAATACAGCTCCATTATTTGGGCACCCTCTGAACAAAACCATATCCTAGAAATAGAAAAAGTACAAAAAAGGTTTATGCGTTACCTGTATATGAGGGAATATACATACTACCCATTCCTGTATCCATCGTTGTTCTTAACAGGAATGCTCGATCTTAATACGTTAGAAGCCCGCCGAAAAATATTTGTGGGGAAACATTTTTTTAAGCTGATCTCCGGTACTGTACTGAATCCACCTATGTTGAAGGAGATTAACCTATATGTCCCTAACGCGTATACTCGTGGGAGATCCCACACACTTTTTTATGCTCCGAAAGCGAGAACTTCTTCCTTTCAGAATGCCCCATTAAATAGAGCAATTCAACTGATTAACGATTCTGCATTGAGCATTGACATCTTCAATGTTACCTATAGAGAGTTCAGTAACTATCTTTTGACATACGTCTCAACATAGTGAAACTGCCCCCTTGGCCTTTTTTTCTCTTCTAATTTGTAATCTTCTCCGTAATAATTTGGTGTATAACTGTTTTATGGAGAACCTGAAAAAATAAATGAATAAATAATTTGAAATATATATTATCATGTTAATTTAAGAACCTTTATGATTGTAATAAATAAATTTATAAAAAAGTGTAATATATTTATGAGTAATTACATTTAATGTGTGGTATTTTACACTCAGATCTAACCCAAATCATTAAAAACTAACATACAACATTGATCAGAATTTGTATGAACCTTTACGAGAGTGTAGCTACTCGTGTGTAATGGAAAAAATAAAAATTACAACACATAAATATATATATATATATGTAGAACAATTTTCTCGGTTTACCCGCGTAACGTAGTCCTTAAAAGGACTTTTTAACTCCTGACGTTTCGGACAGATCACACTGTCCATCTTCAGAGGCCTTATGTCTTGAGTTTTTGTCTCAAACTGATAGCTTTCGCATGTCTGTTCGGTCCAAAAGCCAAAACTTAAGTGAGTGCAAGTCACTTCTTATGTCTAGAACGAAGTACCCGGGTTGCAGGTGATTGATGGTGGAGGGGGTGGGGGGCGGGGCTGACAGTAGATACCTGATTGGTAAACCCACCCCCTCCACCATCAATCACCTGCAACCCGGGTACTTCGTTCTAGACATAAGAAGTGACTTGCACTCACTTAAGTTTTGGCTTTTGGACCGAACAGACATGCGAAAGCTATCAGTTTGAGACAAAAACTCAAGACATAAGGCCTCTGAAGATGGACAGTGTGATCTGTCCGAAACGTCAGGAGTTAAAAAGTCCTTTTAAGGACTACGTTACGCGGGTAAACCGAGAAAATTGTTCTACATCTTACACCCGTGAAAACCTTAATCATAACATATATATAGAAAAAAAAGTTTATTAAGAGTGTTGTTAATTAATCGTTAATGCGATATTAAGTGATTCTAATTAGCTAAATTATTTAAGATATTAATGTTTAATTTTATTCTTTTTTAAATTTATTGTAGTGGGATTCCATTCTCAGCTGTATTACTAGTTGATTAAACCACACCACTCCATTGTACGTGTAGTATGCAAAACTGGTATGCATTAATGGCGTACATTAGTGACCCACTGTGTTTTGCCTATTGCTCTCAACACATACCATGGCATGGTGCGACTTCTTAGAATGATCTTTGTGTAATTAAAGCAGCATTTTTTGTATATGTGTTTTTTACTACTCGTGTGTAATGGAAAAAATAAAAATTATGACACATAAATATATATATATAGAAAAAAACAGTTAAAATTAACAGTGTTGTTAATTAATCGTTAATGCGATATTAAGTGATTCTAATTAGCTAAATTATTTAAGATATTAATGTTTAATTTTATTCTTTTTTAAATTTATTGTAGTGGGATTCCATTCTCAGCTGTATTACTAGTTGATTAAACCACACCACTCCATTGTACGTGTATATCCGAAATTCATGCATCACGTGGAACTGCTAAAGGAGACAAATTATCAAAGCCTAGAGACCAGGCGTAATGCCGGACTCATGGTATTCGAATTAAAGTTAATAACAAACCTTATTGATTGTCCATATCTCCTGTCATGCTGTGGCTTATTCGCTCCTGACGAATACTGTCGAACTCGTAGCCACGCCCTATTCCACATACCGCAGGGTCGGACAGATGTCATGGCTCAACACAGCATGACAAGAGGTATGGCATTGCTTAATGCCCTACCAGCGGATATAGATGTGTTTGATATCACCGTACCATGTTTTAAAAAAACTATATACATGTATTGTTAGTTATAAGAAAATTAAAATTTTACCGTAATTGGACTCACCTGTCTGTCGTCCAATAAAATAAAAATAAAAAAAGTATGCCAAACTGGTATGCATTAATGGCGTACATTAGTGACCCACTGTGTATTGCCTATTGCTCTCAACACATACCATGGCATGGTGCGACTTCTTAGAATGATATTTGTGTAATTAAAGCAGCATTTTTTGTATATGTGTTTTTTAGAGGTGGCATTTGAAAGTCTTGAAAAAGTTGAGAGGTTGAATAATCGGATGGTTTCTTAGTTATAATTTTGATGATTATAACTAAGAAGCTGAGTAATTTCCAGTGGCAAAATTGAGGTTTAGGATGCTCCCCCTATCATAGCTATAAAGCAAATATCCGTTTGTTGTCAGCATCAGCAAAAATTCTTGACCTGTGAACTCTGGCGCATATAATTTGCGTGGTTGGTTGTGTCTGCTATTTCTAATTCATTTCAGGTCGCTCAGCGATATTCTATCCAGAGTTATGAAACTTTGAAATGTGTGCATTGAATTGTTGTAAAGATGAAGCCATATTTTTCAAATGTTCGAAAAAGTACTAAATATTTTACTATTCTGTCATTTTTACAGCGCTTTTCACTGATGACTGAAGTATAAGGGAATATGAAATTTCTATCCTAGCTAATTCATTAATCATTGCAAAAGCAACTTTAACATCTTCCGCTAATGATGTTAGAGTACTGCGAGTTTTTCAAATGGTGTCAAGTTATTTTTAACTCTGAAATTTTTGGCTTCTTTTCATGAAAATTGTTAATTAGCTGATTTGTTGTGAAATTTTCAAAATATTATTGAATGCCTATTTATTAATATTTCCGTAAAACTACGCGTCAGTTATTTACGTATTATGTTCGTTCTACAGATTAATAAATTTCTTTGCGAAAATAAATTTGTTCGGAACTCCCAAAAAGAATTCCGCAAAAATTCTGAATTGGTTTCATGTTGTTTCAATTCTCCTTCTTAGTTCTTCTTTCCTGGAAATGTTCATATATTTTTCAAAGACTTCTCTGGAAACTCTAAATTAATTACAGTAGCGCGGGGCGAATGGGCACAGACAGGAGTGTTGAAAAAATACAAATATTTATATACCTATGCGACTTTACAGGATGTCCCACAAGAAAGTTGATATTTAGTGTATCAATTTAAAAAAAAATAAGGGTTCTATCAAAAAAATATTTATTAAATACTAAAATACACAATTTGGGAATTTATTTCTGAAAAATAATATCGTCCAAATGTAAACCCTCACGTTCGCGGCATTCATTTAATCGAAGAGTAAAATTTCTTAGGACGGCTCGCCAGGTAGGCTTCATGATGGCTGCCATTTCGTGATGGATATTTTATTTTAATTGCATCAGGGAAGTCGGATTTTTGGCGTACACTTTAGATTTGAGATAACCCCACAGGAAAAAGTTCATAGGGGTTAGGTCAGGACCACAAGGAGGCCAATTTATGTCACCTCTCCTGGAGATCAATTTGCCAGGAAAAATTTCACGAACTCATGGCAGGGACGTATTGGACGTATGTAATGTTGCTCCGTCTTGCTGGAACCATGTTCTTTGGTTATAGCCAGTAAGTTTCTAGGGGTGCAGCATTAGGTCTTTGTGCAAAATGCTGTCTAACGATGATCTATGCATATTTAAAGCACTTGCGCGCTTCTGAATCGAAAAGTTTGAGTCGTCACGAAAATACTGATAAACACTCTATACGTTTTCTAGATTTCTCGATGACCTTGGTCGCCCGGATTTTGGTTTTGCCAGCGTTGTACCGATCTCTTCAAACTTTTTGAGCCATTTTCGAACGAGAGAAATGCTTGGCGAATCATTGAACTGACGAAAACCTCAAATATTGCAGAATCTTCTACGCGCTACAGTCGCCGAATCACCATTTTTGTAAAACTCGCGCACGCACAATGCGCGGTCACTCCCGAGAAATGCTTCATAGCGACTAAATTCCCAAGGGCCAGACTACTGATTGACATACCCCCCACGCCCCTGGGAAAAGTTGCGTTCACACAGAAAGCAAAACAAATATCAACTTTCTTTTGGGACGTATTGGGACCCTGTATTTTATTATTTTGTTAGCTTCGTAGCTGCTATATTTTGTAACCGTATGTTTCGTAAAAACTGAATTTATTCTTTTATTTCAAAACTGTTTTATAGTATGGTAAAAAACTACATTGAAAGTTGGTTGATATCTCGGTGAAATAAACCAAATTTATAATCGTTTTAATGCGATCTTCGCGCAATAAAAAAATTACAAAGCATTTTTTTGTGATTAATGTGTTTGTTTGTAATGTTAGTGGCAAAGTTATAAAAATAGTATATACTCTATTGAACTTGTTAAAGGTTTATTAAGAATAAATGTTTTATATTCAATCCATTTCAACTTTTATTTTTCAATTTCTAGTTTTCCTCCTTCGCAGCTTATATCGTACTGTAGCCAAAAAATATTTTGGAACACAGTATCTTCGTTCCTCTCCCCTCATCCCGGTCCCCCCCCCCTCTCCCTTTCCCTCGCTGCCGCTAAACTATATACACTTTTCACAGTTGTTCGTGTGGAAAGCATGGATTTTCCAAATTTACCGCCCGCTATCCCCTATAGCTACTATGTGCTTTTGCAATTCCTCCCTCTGCCTCGTGGCTTACCTCTCCTTTACGTGTCCTTTACAGTGCACCTTTTCCTAAACATTTGGTCTACTTATTAGCATTTGTGTTTTCTTCTTCGGATTCGCTAGATGTCGCTTTCTTTTGTATTTTCTTTGCCTGTGAGTGGTTTTAAGATGGGATATTGATTTTACGAAAAAAAATGTTTAAATTTTTATTTATTTTGTGGGATTGGATTTTGTAGGATTTGATTCTTGGTGCGCTAAATATCTGCAGAGGTTCGTCAGGCGCTTTATACCAAACACGAAAAGAGACTTGCATTGGACCGTGGTTTTATCGTATTATATTTTAACCGAATGAAATAAATAAATATTTTTTTGCTATCTCATTCTCTCACCGGCTAAATCCTATAGATGTATGTGTATGTCTCTTTTTAATGTTGCTCGTTTCCGTTTCATAGAGTTTCAAATCAAAACGGTGCTAAACAAGTTTTCACTTCAAAAAATGATTTGTGTGATTTTTAAAATCTGTATCCATTAATTATTTTACGTATACATACTCATAGTTTTGTTTTGAGTCTCTATTAACCCCATTCTACTTTCCTCAGTAAAAATTCACAAATTTGTAACATTTAGAGTAGCGTTTGACTTCAGGCTATAATAATTCAATTCCTGAAATTAATTGCTTCAATTTTTAGCAAAGGGCCGTTTCGACCTCTTTATAAGGGGCCGAAGACGTTTATTCCGCTATTCCTTATGCCGGAATGCCTTTCAAAGTGGAATCCTGCAGACATATTTCTTAATGTTTAATGCCCCGACCATCTACCCGTTTAATATTTTATTATTTTAGAAGTCCCAGCGAATTATTATTTAAACTTTCTGAAAGAAACGTTTATGATAGTAGTTGTTAAAGGGATCTCGATTCAAACTTTTTAGTAGGGATGCGAAGATTATCATTCTGACGATTGTAAATCTCTGAGAATCGTTTTATTGTGATTTTTTTAATAATCTATCTATCTTTATAGATAAAAATGAATCGCCGAAATGTATGTACGCGCATAACTTCCGAACGACTGCACCAAATTGGATAATTCTTTTTTTGTGTGTTCGTTATTGTCAGGACAATGTTTGTATAAAACTACTGGTGAGCTGTGGCATTATGAAATTTGTATAAAAATATTGCAATAGGTGGCACGCGAGCTGTTTGATAAGTGAATATACCTTGACTGAAAGTATGGAATGCGGGAGGGGGGAGGGGGGTTCGCGGGACGGGGGAAGGTGGAGGAGGCGGAGTAGGTACGCAAAAGGGGAAGGGGAGGCGGAAGGGGAGGCGGAAGGGGAACGAGCCGAATGGGAAAGGACACGCAGGGAAATACAATTTCTTGATTATTTAGCATGGCAACGCATGCTGGGAACCAGCTAGTCTTTAATAAAAACAAACATTCCCACATCTTAATATATAAAACAAGTCGGATTAGTTACACTATTTATAACTGGGGAACGGCTGGACCGATTTTTATGATCTTTTATTTGTTGGATTTGTCTCCGCCCCGAATAGCAGAATAGCTATTAAAACATCCGAAAAATTATGAAGAAAATTCTTTTCCTTATACATTTTGTATGGATCGAATTCTCATCTTTTGAAAGACCTGCAGGAATATTTTGATTAGTATAATATTAAGTATTGAATGAATTCCTAAAATTCAAAAATGTCAAATGTCAATGCGCTGATTGTTTTGCTTTTGTTCTTAAACATATAATGCTGCACCTCTTTCTTACACACTAAATGTCAACAGTCGAACATAGGACAAACAGTGAACGTATGTCTGCACCCCTCCAAAGGAAAAATACAATAATTATAATAAATCTCCCTCTCACGTATAAAGAAAGAAAATGAAACACAATTCCTGTAAATAAGTGGAAAAGTAAGAAAATCACAAAAATTATAAATCCGTACACAACGCCATCTCTGATACACAAAAACAAAACACGGACAGTTGCACATCGATAATTGCTTCATTGTGTAATTTTTAACTTTATAAAAAAACTTAATTCGATTCAGCTAAAAATAAGTTAACACAACAGTTATTGATTCTGAGGCGGTACGAAGTTCTCCGAATCTGCTAGTTACGAATAAAATAAAAATACCACTTCTAGCACAGCAAACTTATTTTGTGGCACCATTCTAATTTAAAATTAATAGATTTCTTTGTTTTAACCACGTTTATTGTTAATACATTATGAGATGTTTAAACAATAATAGTTTCTCGGAATTTGCCAATCATTTGTTGGAGACGATCATTTGTTGGAGACATTTGACTTTAATAGTGGGTTTGAGTTACTACATTGTAATTTTTGTGGTGTGCATTTGGACAAATTGGATATCTTAGAAATTAGAAAGAGCGTAAATACGAATTTAAATACTATAAACTAGCGGACTCGGCCGCGCGTTGCTGTGGCTAATAAAACACAACGTCATCTACTGGATGGTTATCGAACTTTTATAACCACCGCCGTCTTTGAGTTTATTGCAAAGAGACAGACAGACGCCGCGGAGGTTTTTAATTTATAATACGTAGAGATGGTGTGAAAGATTATAATAATGTGCATAAAATGCTTGGGGGTAACTAACGTATTTAAGTTAATAAGGATTAATACTGTATCCGTCTAAATAACTTTTTATTTACCGCAATGTACGTGACCATTTTTTTACAAGATAGAATGGGTACAGTAAGCTATCCGTAAGAGATAGAAATATGCCTTCGCGGACTTTTTTGTAGATCTATAAAAGAGGAATATCCCACCATGCATTGTTTTGTTATATCCCAAAAGGATTAGGCAGCGTTTTCGATGAAAGCTACCAGGCGGCTTGATTTTTCCGACACTTTTAACAATTATCGTTATGTTTCAACAAATTTACACAAATCCTTGACAAATTACATACTTAAACCTTCCTCGTGAAACACTCTATCTATTGGTGAAAACCGCATGAAAATCCGTTCAGTAGTTTTCGAGTTTATCGCGAACAGACAGACAGACGTCGCTGGGGACTTTAATTTATAATATGTAGAGAAAATCAGAAAATATTTTTAAATAACCCATTATTTGATAAACTCGTTCCCTTTGTAAATTATGCCCATTTACCCCCCTTCCCACTCCCATCTTTCTGTTGAAACCGTCTTTTATTGTCTATCATCTACTATCATCTATTATTGTAGTTAGTATCATATAAGTAAACCCTGAGGAAGTGAGCATCGTTCACGAAACGTGTCGGTTTTTTATAAACAATAAACGTGGTTAAAACAAAGAAATCTATTAATTTTGAATTAAAATGAAAATATTTTAAAATTTCCTACTACCATCACAGTAAGCGGAAAATGTTGCTTGTGTCGTGATGAAAGTTAGCCGAAGAATTGAACTCAAGACTCTTGGGTGGAAACTAGACGTGATGCCAACTCGGCCACTGACCGTTCTAACTTTGACAGCAACCTAACCTGTAAACATTCATATCAATTCGCAGAAAGGTTTCGAAATTTTTAAGTTTTCCCTCAGGACCTTTGCCTTTTTTATAGATGCTGTGTAGAGGGTATTTTTAAGGAGAGACATAGGTTAACATAGCCCAGGTTTAACCCCTTGTTTGCCAAGAAATCCTCCACAAATTTTCTAGTAGCTCACCGCATTTGTCTCCATTTTATGGTATTTTGAGCTTTAAAAAATGCTCTTAGCATATTGAAATAAATTTTATTCGTTTGGCAGGGAAATAACCTATCTTAATATTATTCTTGCTCGTCATTTCGTCACTGGCAAACATGTTTATTTTTTCTGTGGAAAAGCGCGTCGCAAAATTCCATGTTAAATGTCATAAGTCGTAGTACTGTATTTATTCACAGGAAATCTTCATAATATGAATTATTTTTATTGTGAAGAATGCTAATTTAGCTGGAAAATTTAATAAAACTTAAATACATTTTCATACGGCTTCATTATAACATTAGAGAGAAAAAAATGTTATTATAAGTTGCTATCCTCGGAAAATTACAGAAAATAGATACAATCTGGTAGACGGTACAAACTTTCACCTTCACCTTCACAGCCCACCACATTGTAGATAACTAATTATATAAAAATGTAAACGAATTCTTATTGTAAGCTTTGTAAAGGTCATTTCATTGAAACTCTCCAGTCCTAAAGAGTTCTCAATTCACCAGTCTTTCAAAATGTATATTAACTCCCATCCCCAAAATACTGACGACGGATTCACGCATTCTAACTTCCGAATCTGAAGCGAAATCCGCGCCAAATAAGGAAGAATGGATGAACGTCAAGCGCAAACAACGGACATGCAGGAATCTGATAGTCGGTAACGGAGATAAATCCTCTAGTATCAAGGTATGTCCAAGGATAAGGAATATCATAGTATCTAGGATTTCAAAGGACACCACAATAGATGATATCCGAGCGCATCTAGAGAAAAATAATATAACAAACTGTGAGATAGAGAAATTCATCGCTAATTCTCAGGAATACGCAGCGTTCCGTATAGGAGTAACAGATGTGTTAAACGATAAACTTTTGCAGGAAGATTTGTGGCCCCGAGGAGTACCGGTAAGAAACTACCGTTACTTAAAACCGAGACAAAATCCGGTTGATCTTAACCAAAACCGAGGCAAACAAAACGATTCTGCGGCCACTAAATGACTAGAGAGCAGAGTTAAAGCAAATTCATTCCCCTGCACAATGTATTATCAAAATGTGCGGGGATTGAGATCCAAGACCGACGACTTCTTACATAGTGTTATTATACAAGACAACGACTTTATATTATTGTCAGAGACCTGGCTCAATGACAGTATTCATAATTGTCAACTGTTCGATCAACGATATAACGTCTTTAGAAAGGACAGAACTTCAGGCCAATCAAGAGGAGGAGGAGTGCTACTAGCCGCGAGGCGTGACCGCGTCAATCAATGCCAGAGACTCATGTTTCTAGAAAATGATGGTGAAAACTTATGGATTAAGGCTAAAATAAATGAAATTAGTATTTATATATGTATAGTGTACATTCCACCGGCTTCTCAGAGAACTACTTACTCTGAGTTTTTCGATAAAACCATAGCTAATTTTAACTTTTTAATAGATAAAAAAATTATTATTGTTGGCGATTTTAACTTACACTCCTGTGTGAGTCACAAAGCAACTCAAACAGATTTGTTATATTTTATGGAACTATTTCAATTGGAACAGAAAAACTTAATCACTAATATAACGAACAGGACACTGGACGTTATTATCAGTAATTTTGACTTAAAAGTGTTCAAATCCGTATACTCACTTGTTAATGAAGATTCATACCACCCATCTTTATGTATAGAATTCGCGCTCAATGTAAGCAAAGCCTATTGTCGGAATTTATTAAATGACGACAATGGAAATTGTGTTAAGCGAGGATGGAACCTAGAACGTGGTAATTTCGAATATTTTTATGTTTACTTGAATTCTCACGACTGGAAACCCTTATTAAAACTTAAAGATGCAGATTTAGCAGTAGAATATTTTTATAATGTAATTTATGACCTTTTTGACATGTGTTTTGAGAGAAAGCGTGTACCTTGTTTTAAAAGAAGATACCCTAAATGGTTTAATGGTGAGATTCTTAGTGACCTGAAAAGGAAATGCAAACTTCACAGAAACTGGAGGCGCACCGGATTGATGAGATATCGGGAAAAGTTTTGTATTCTACGATCTAAAATCAAACGTAGTATAAATATTGCGTATAAGGATTACATAAATAATATCGAAAAAAACGTCAAGAATGATCCGAAATCCTTCTGGAAATTTGTATCCGAAAAGAGGAAAGACGGTGGGTTTCTAAACTCAGTGTCATGGAACGGAAGTACTCATACTGGGCCCGATATTCCGGAAGCATTTGCGAATTACTTTAAGTCAGTCTATAGCGAACATAGTGCAGAATTTGACTCATACACCCCAGGCGGTTACTCTTCACTAGCTCAAAATGTTGACATTTTAAGTGTAAATAAAAATGATTACCTAGCTGCAATTAAAAAACTGAAACCAAAAAAATCTGTTGGACCGGATTTTATTAACACAATTGTCCTGAAGGGATATGCCGATCCGTTAATGGTACCGCTTTTACATATCTTTAATATTTCACTTAACTCCGGTAAATTCCCCGACCGTTGGAAAATCTCAAAGGTCACGCCCTTACACAAAAACGGCGATAAATCATGTGTATCTAACTACAGACCTGTGGCAATTCTTTCGGCACCGGCCAAATTATTTGAACTCGTAATACAAAAACGTATATACTATAAAGTAGAACCATTTCTCATAAACCAGCAGCATGGGTTTAGAGAGGGCAGGTCTACGACGACCAACTTAATGGTATTTACGGATTACGTCTCAAATATATTGGACAACAACGAACAAGTAGATGTCTCATATAATGATTTTGCGAAAGCTTTTGACAAAGTAGATCACCTCATATTACTGAATAAACTTGAAAGCTTCGGCTTCTCATACATGCTGCTTTTGTTCTTTCATAATTATTTGTCTAACAGAAAACAATACGTTGTTTACGGGCAGTTCACATCGAAACTCTACGCCACAACTTCTGGGGTCCCTCAAGGGTCTAATTTAGGACCACTTTTATTTTTATTGTTTATTAATGACATAGGGTTGTTTATAAGATTTGTAAAATTTTTGTTATTTGCGGATGACATTAAACTATACACCTGTATAACGACAAATGAAGACTCCATTCGTCTACAAAACGATATCGACGGTATAGTAGAGTGGAGTCATCAAAATAAACTTCTTTTTAACAGTAGTAAGTGTACAATTATGTGCATTACAAGGGCAAAGCGTACTTTATATTTTAACTATAAAATGTCTGGTACCTCTATAAAACATATCTCGATAACGAAGGATTTAGGAATCATTTTTGACACACGTCTGACTTTTCGAACTCATATCGATTCGGTGTGCAACTCTGCAATGCGAATGCTGGGTTTTGTTATATGTAATTCGAAATCTTTTACGAATACGGCAGTCATAAAAATGCTTTATTTTACTCTGGTTCGCAGCATTCTTGAGAGTGGATCGATAATATGGGGACCCGAAGATACCCTTTACTCAAATGATGTAGAAAAGGTGCAAAAAAAGTTTATGCGATACCTCTACATGCGAGAGTTCGGATATTACCCTTTATTGTATCCCTCTGATTTTCTCGCTGGAATGCTGGGGATAGAACGTCTAGACGTCAGGAGAAATATTGCAATGGTGTTAGTGGCGCACAAGCTGCTAAATGGGCACATTTGCAATCCAGATATTCTGAAACGAATTTCTTTTTATGTCCCTGATAATTTCATCAGAGCTAGACAGCACAGATTATTTATTTTTCCAAGGGGCAGGACCAACCTACCAATGATCATGCCTTTGGGGAGAATAACTACTTTGTTAAATCACATTTCTTCTGTGATTGACATTTTCAATTTGAACGAAGGAGAATTTAAGACAGCAATAAGCATACTATTTACCAAATCTGGCTAATCAGATAGTATTGATGTACTTACCCATGCAAATAAATGTATATACTTACTTATTATAAACTGTAATTTATAAACTGTTATTTGTGAAATGTAAATGGATTATACTGTTTTTCACAATAAATCAATAAATAAATAAATAAATAAACTCTACTTTTGGCACTAATCTTCTTATAAATATAATATCACCAGTATCAAAAGTTTTGCAATATACATACGTGTTTTAAATGTACTATCTTCCGCGTGCGAAGTCACATCTTCTCCAAGCATAAACTTTCTAATTAAAGTGTGTTTATCGGAAGTGACCTGCCAGGTAAGTTTTCTGTATCTTTTTGTAAATAATAAATTAAGATAGAGTCTGAATTGATAATAAATTGTGCAGCGCACTTGAGGTGATTTTTGAGGTGAAAACGGCGCTCTACAAATCATCCAATTATTATTATTAATTTACAAAAACATCCTTTCGTATAAAATAACCAAGTTATTATGAAAATAGGGTCTGCTACACCGCGGGTGTTTGGCATTCTACCCCTGGCATTTCAAAGGTTCTCTCTCTTTCTCCGTTGGCACGACAGCCCATATCGAACCCTGGCCTCCCACAACGTTCACCTCAAAATCCTTCTGTCTTCAGCGGCTGGCTTCCAGTTTATCTGGAGAAGCTGTGCTGCATCCCCTCTTTCCTTGTCTTCCCACTTCAGTCTGGGTCTTTCTCCTTCCTTCTGGGTGTCCAGTCTACCGGGAAGCCGGCTTAGGGGCGTGGACACCGAGTCTCGCTTGCGACTGGACTGATGGCTCCGCTTATTCTCGGCGGGACTGCCGGGTGACTGTAGCTCAGCTGCTTTGGTTAAGTTAAACAATCTCATCATAATATGTATTTTTTTAATTTTTATTCTGCATATTAATAAACTTTTATTTCAGCTACATCAGGTGGCGGAGATGAGACGTGATACTGTGAAATAAATAACTAACAACATGTACGCACTCGCATACTGCCTGCTAACAATGTATGCCCGGACATTGGGGGTCTAGAGTCATTTTAAATAAAAAGTAGCTTCTTTATAAATAAAAAAATTAGAGTCCTGACGAGTACAGTGAAGGAGAAAACCATCTGTTTCCTTAGAACGCCGTGGGAAAGTGGTGGGCAACCTCCAATGGATGTCCAGTCAGAATTCTTTTTGGGACGCGTGTGTCCGGCGTTGTCTATACATGCCCAGCCCATCTCAATCTGAGGAGTCTCATATGGGCTGAGATGTTATGGGAGTGATCTATATCATACAGTTCTTTGTTGCGCCACTGTTCTCCCTCTTTCACAGGTCCACATATTCTTCTCAACACGTTTCTTTCAAAAGTATCTTTGCCGTCAGTGTCAGCGCCTCACATCCATATGCCAATACAGTTCTGACAATGGTCTTAGATATGGTGATTTTGGTTTTCCTGTGGACGCTACGAGACTTAAACACTGGCAGCAAAGAGAAGTAGGTTTTGTTTGCTGCTGTGATTCTCCTTCTGATATCTGCTGATCCTCATTGTTCTCTGTCAGACTGGAGCCCAGGTGGCTTTTCAACGGTTAACAGCTAATTATTTGAAGTTTTCTCTAAATTATATCACAAAATTTCCATCTTCCGTGCGTTCTTTTCTTAGCATCATTCATTAATTATACATCCTTAACGCGTTTCAGGTAGGAGCTTGAACAGAAATAAGGATAAGTAAAAGATCTCGGTTCACTTTCAAACGGAATGCTTAAATATTTATACATCAGGAACGAAACGGGAAGGACGAAACGTGGAAACTGGCGGCCGGAGACTTTGGGAAAAGCTCTCTTAATAATTTATTAAATTGAGTCGTTGAATTTCACGCACTTCGAGGGCCACTTATCGGGAGTGAGCTAACTGAGCAGGCAGCCATCTTTCTGACAGGCCTTAGAATTTCTTTATTTTCATTTTGAACGCTAAACAAATAATCTCTAAACATGTGATCTACTCTGTAATACAGATACGAAGAAAAACTGATTGCGCACAATTTACATAACTTTTATGAAGTGAAAACCTCTTTGCCCCAGTCGTTATTTGAAACTCCATGAAACGAAAAATAGGCGCACTAAAAACAGACAAATACATACATTTGTAGGATTTAGCCTGCGAGATAATGAGGTTGTATAATCGGTCTCGTCTTTGTGCGGTGCTTCGTAGCCTCCCCACTCTTGTCTACTCTAGTTTTTTAAAGGTTTCATTTCTACCGAGTTTGAACTGCGCACAAATTTTTGATGTGAAAAATTCTTTAGCACCGTTGTTATTTGAAACTCTATGAAACGAAAAACGAAAAACGACCTAAATAGAAACAAAAGGCTAATTCCTATAGATGTATGATCTATAGGAAATTAGCCTGCGAAAGAATGAGATTTGAGTTTTTTGAAGTTTTCACATCCACCGCGTGTGAAGTGCACACATTTTTTTTACATCAATTCCACACAGGAGGCGCTGAGGAAAATTATTTCCTTCAGGGCCTAAGTCAAGGAGTGAACACGTGTCTTGAAGAGATCCATATTTACGAGGGAGTAAACACAGGGGCCGACAAATCGTTCCCATCCGAGCTGTTGAACTCCAGAACGAATCGTAGAAGCGACCAGTTTTCATGTGACAAATGTCAACCATGTACGTATCTCCCGACTATGCACTGGTGCTGAAGAGATCAAAGACGCCAATTTCTCGGAGCATTATAATACCATACCGATAAAACACGGACAGCATACCTTCCTGACGCTGTTGCTCTAAAGATTGTAATCCGTTTGTTAAAACAGTCGAATCTATCGAACGGACCGCCCGAGGATTTTCTTCAGGTATTTTGGAACTCCACACCGGAGGTGGCTGCCAAATTCAATAGTGGGGCGCCCTTGAGATTTGTAGGGTCAACAGTTGTGTACTCTTAAAGTATCTGCGGGCTCTGTACAGTACACCCAACTCTGGATACGATGAAGCCCCCGTGCCTGAGCTGGTCACTTAGATTTACACCTATCATATCAAAGGAAGGCATGTTGGGAAGTTGAAGGAGACTAGATTGTCATTTCGATTCATTTACGACGTAATCAGACATGATTGGGTCTTTGAAACATTAAATTCAATGAGATTATTTTTACTCCATGAGAAAACACTCTCGAGGTAACCGTCCATTCTCTGCTTTAAATCCCTGGGAGCTATTGGAATTTGTCTTTATTTTAGAACAAGCTTCACGTATCTTTCTCATAATCATCTCATACATTGGGAGTCTTTTATTATTCCAAGTGTTTTTAGTGATCCGATTTGAATCATTCCCCTTCTTCTTCAAAGGCCTTAAAATGTACGTTCTTCAAGTCAGACAATAAAATGTCATCAAACCATACCTCAGTAAAGTATAAGAGAGAATGTAACGCCAGATAAATAAACAAAACGACAAACTTTGATGCTTATAGTAAAGACGTGATGGTTGACCTGATTTTTTTTTTTTAAATTTTTATTTAGATGTACGTACATTTATTAATACATCTAGTAGGAAAATATAAAAAAATACAATTTACGAAGTACAGTAACATTTACAAACAAATTTAAAAAAAGAATACTAAATAAAAAAGATAACTATTCTCTATCCGCATTTAGAACAACCTGCGATGGTACAAAATTTGGTTTGTACTGCGCATACCACTCCCCCCGCTACGGTCCCTTCACCGGCCCTCAGCAGCTGCCGCCAATCACACTTCGCCCAAAATTCAGTATGCCGTTGACCGTCGTGCTGTGTATTCGCGTCACAGCAAATTAACCCATTCAGACCCAGTGGTAAAATGGATAATCAGCCGATATGTTCAAATACATTATCACTAATTACAAAGAACAAAAGAGGACAGCTCTCACAGAGGGTTATATGATAAATAATAAGTATATGGAAAATGACACTGCTAGCGAAGCCAACAAAACTGTGCTCCGATTACTTCCTTAACATTGCGAATTAAACACGAGCGAATTGGTATGGTCGATGATAAAATAACATGTTAAAGTAAACAATATCTCCTTCAAAATAAATGCCTAAGAACACCTTCGTAAGAAGGTATCGGAAAAGTTACATCAGAGTATTTGAGTAATTTTATTCGACATATTATTTTCGACATAGTATTAAGCGATAATTTTGGAATGTCCATCATATTATTGTTCATGACCTCGGGGACAACAACGATGATTCACTGGCTTTCAATGTTTAATGTGAATCATCTGAGGTTTTTTTAAATGACAATGATGATATTTTTTGCTTCGGATTAATTCCTCAGCCAATTTGGTAAATCTCATGCCACATAAAGTACAATATGTATTTGGTAATACTACCGCTTCCATTATTTAAAGGTATAAATTGTTGTCATTTTTGGTCAGACAAATAAAATAAAATTTAATAAAGTAGTTCAATTTATTTAAATAGTGGGATTGAATGTGTTAGCGTTCGTCTAGTAAGCAGTGGGGAGAAGGGGCGGAGACATTGGCGCGTCCACGGGGTGATCTTATTTTGGATCGAGAATAGACAAAAATACATTTCATAAGAATAATATTAATAAGTAATCAAAAAATATTTTTTTACATATAATGCACATCTCCTACGAAAAATGCTGAGACTTGAGGCTTCCTTTACGGCATTTGGCAGACTGTTATAAAGTTTTTGCCCTTTATGAAACGCGCTATTTTGTGTGCACGAAAGTTTAGTTTTGGGAAGCCTAAAGTCTCCGCGTCTTCTCGTAGGATAATTGTGATCATTTTCTTGAAACATAATATTACTCTGCAGATAATTTGGGAGCATATTATTTTTAAGTTTGTATATCATTGTTAATGTTTTATATATTATACTAGCAGACCCGGCCACACGTTGCTGTGGCTAACGAAACACAACGCCATTACCCAACCTTTATAAAATCCACATCACCCGCTTGCCAGCTGCCCGCTGCCCGCTGCCTGAATTGAATATTTGAATTTCTCGACTTTTCTCTACTATAATAAGCATGTTTTTATATATATAAACCTTCCTCTTGAATCACTCTATTGGTGAAAACCGCATGAATATCCGTTGCGTAGTTTAAAAGATCTATGCGCACATACACTTTGAGCGACTTTATCAAATAAAATAATTCAAATCAAATACTTACTTACTCTAGGACATCTATTTTCCAATTTCTTCCGTAGAACGAATTTCAAAAGTGACTATAGTACGGCCCGCCAGCCGTTTTAAATCACACAAAAATATGTTTTCTTTAAATTTCTCGGCTTTTCTCTTATGTAATTTACATGTATTATACATATAAACATTCCTCTTCAATCACTCTATCTATTTGTGAAAACTGTATGAAAATCCGCTGCGTAGTTTAAAAGATTAACGCGCACATACATTTTGAGCGACTTCATTTTATACTACGTAATGATGTTGTTTTGTTGTCATTATATTTAAATTTTGTAACATAATTTTAACTGTATTAAAAATGTTGCATTTTAAAATTATCCTCATCCCCCTATTTTGTATATATAACCTGTAGTTTATTATTTTGGATTTCATTACACAGGAATAAAACACTAGAACAAAAATTTAAATGCGGAGTTACAATAGAATTGTAAATAAGGTGCGTTGTCTTGAGATCCAAGTTATTTCTGATCCTTTTTGATTGTTTTAATGTCTGTTCGGTGGGTCACGATCCGTAGATTGTGTACCCCTGGTCGCCATTATACTTTAAAGACCGATTTGTGATATGAATGCTTAAAAACAGGATAGATAGAAATCTCTTTATTATCAAACGTTACCCGGAAATCTTAGCAATTGCTCCGGATCTCAGAATAAGCTAGGAGTAAATTTTTTTGTCACGTAATGGTTGAATAACAAGTTGTGCAGATGACTATGTGTTCTTATGTAAGTAAGTACTTCTAACATTAACAATTTACTCCTACTATAACATGTACTCGTAAGCGTAATATCTGAAGAGATGTTTGTTAGGTTATGTTTTTTTTCGTAAGTTCTCTTGCTATATGAATTTGATTAGTACGAAAATTTGTAAAAAAAATGCGAAGATGACAAAGCAAAGGAATAAAAATTACCTACTTAAAAATAGCGTTAAAAATTACTTTGAAATCTTTGCATTTACTCCGGATCGCAGAACGAGGGAGGGGTAATATTTTAATATAATGTAATGGTTGGTAATAACTAGTAAAAGTGTTGACGAATAAAATACATTAGTAATTAAGAAAATTATTTCGTCATACCTATTTAACTACATTAATTTAGAACTTTGGTTAGGTTGTCTTTTTTCTCCGACTGAAGTCCGAATGGAGTTATTTTACTTTACTTTTAAGAATGTTTTTTTTACATTAGCTCAATACAGGAAGCACTGAGGAAAAAAATCACTCAGAGCTATCATCTTTGACGATGCTGTGTAGAGAAAAAATAATACAGGCATCCTGTAAGACAATAAATTATTGTATACTTTGGAATGTAGCTATAACTTTGTGGTTATTCATTATAGATAAATGAAACAATGTTACTTTGTTTGAACCACTTGTATATTTGAGTAAAGCCGACCGGTTTCGGAACGACCGTTCCTTCTTCAGGGCAAACGTATACTGATTTGACAGTTATAAAATAGTGGATGGGAACAGTGTATTAGGGGTGGAGCCGTTGCTAGGTATTAATGAAGAGTGGGTGGGTAGGGGAACAGATCGATGATTGGGCTTTAAGACAATATTTTTTGTTTGTTGATAATAGATTCATTGGTTTTAAGGGATTTTTTTTATTTCCAAGGCTTCAAAGTTATCTAGGCGTTTTCCTTTATATTTTTGAATGTAGCTATTACTTTGTGGTTATCCATTATAATAAAATGAAACAATACAACTTTGTATAAACCACTTATAAAATGTGCAAATCCGACCGGTTTCGGAACAAACGTTCCTTCGTCAGGGAAAGCTTATACTAATTTGACAGTTTAGAACAATGTTTTATTATGGTAGGGGTGGAGCCGTTGTTAGTTAATAATGTAGATTGGGTGGGTAGGTATTAGTGTAGAGTGGGTGGGTAGGGGAACAAATCCATGATTGGGCTATATGACAATATTTTTTGTTTGTTGATAATAGATTCATTATTTTTAAGGGATTTTTTAATTTCCAAAGCTTCTAAGTTATTTAAACGTTTTCCTTTATGATTAATATGAAGAATATTTATCCCTGTGTTTTTTTTCAAAACTATGGTTATTTTCAATGATATGGTTAGCGAACTCAGAAAAATTATTATTATTAAGTTTTCCTTTATGATTAATATGAATAATGTTTATCCCCGTATTTTTGTCAAAACTGGTTATTTTCAATGATATGGTTAGCGAACTCAGAAAAATTATTATTATTATTAAGACACCTTAAATGTTCTTTGATTCTGATTTCAAAATTACGAGTGGTTTTTCCAATTAATGTAATAAGTAATGATTTTTTTTTCAATCTTACTTCCTTATACCCTTCGAGAGTCTTCTAGGCCTTCATTTGACATTATGGAGAAAGGGAAGGCGAAATTATGTTTTTGAAAAGAGTTTATAAGTTTTTTTAAATGTGTTTTGTTTTTACTCACATCTTTTAAACTGATGTAAGAATTTTGTTTGAAAATTGATGACGAAGAATATTTTGTAAGTTAAAAATAGTGTCATTTTAGTACAGAAATTACCCCGAAATTTTAGCAATTGTTCCGGATCGCAGAATGGTGGAGAGTGAAATAATTGCAATAGTAATTATCTAATAATACTAATAAGTACCTAAAGGTGTTTTTTTTCAATGTTTCTTTCCTTTTTAAAAAAAAAATAAATAAAAAAATTAAAAAAAAATAAAAAAAAAATAAAAATTACATGAGCTTCACACAGGAGGCCCTGAGGAAAATAATTTCCCTCAGGGCCTATGTCATCTTTGGGGATGCTGTGTGGAGGGTTTTTTTGGGGAAAGGAAGGAGAGGAGAGTTCTGGGAAGGAAAAGGGTTAAAGGGGTGGGTAGGAATCTGGGGTTCAGTGTGTCCTGGTCATCCGCCTCGAATACCTAGACAAACCTCACCCCATGAACCCGGGCACCCCTGCTAAATCACCAAACGTAGCGAACCACTTAGGGTGACCTATGGCAGAGGTGTTGGTTATCCAATAAAGGTTCCCGTGGCGGCGGTACCCAATACCGCCTCCCAAATTTATTTATATATCAATAAAAGAGTTAAATTTAAAAAATGTTTTTTCTTATTCACATCCTTTAAATTGATGTACGAATTTTCACCCCATTTTAACGACAACGAATGATCGAAGACGATTTAAGAATAGACTTAAAAATTATAGATATATTCATTTTAGTATAGAAAATTACCCTGAAATTTTAGCATTTTCTCCGGATAGCAGAACCGACGAGGAGTAAATTTTTTGTCAATAGTTACTAATAAAAAGTTTTTTTCAATGTTTCTTCCTTTTACCCTTCGAGGGTGTTCTAGGCCATGGTTTGAACTTATGGATAGAGGGAGGGCCAATTTATATTATCAATAAAAGAGTTGAATTTAAAACATGTGTTTTTTATTCACATCCTTTAAATTGATGTACGATTTCACCCCATTTTATCGTTATCGAAGAAGATTTAAGAATGACTTAAAAATAGTGTCATCTTAGTATAGAAAATTTCCCGGAAATTTTAGCATTTTCTCCGGATAGCAGAACCGACGAGGAGTAAAAATTTTATCAATAGTTACTGATAAAAGGTTTTTTTTCAATGTTTCTTCCTTTTACCCTTTGAGGGTGTTCTAGGCCATAGTTTGAACTTATAGAGGGAGGGCGAATTTATATTATCAATAAAAGAGTTGAATTTAGAAAATGTGTTTTTTTATTCACATCCTTTAAATTGATGTACGAATTTTCACCCCATTTTAATGTTAACGAATGATAACGAAGAAGATTTAGGAATGACTTAAAAAATAGTGTCATTTTAGTATAGAAATTACCCGGAAATGTTAGCGTTTGCTCCGGATCGCAGAACGAGCGAGGAGTAATATTTTAATATCACGTAATGGGTAATAACAAATAAAAGAGTTGACGAATTAGAGCGGGTCACGCTCGCCCCATAACTTGGAACAAAAGTGAATAATTCGCAAAGTTGATGGGGACGATTTGGTGCCAAATTATTTGAAGGAGTTCCACTATTACTTTTATGGTAATTTCGGCAAATTGATGTCATTTGTACGAAAAAGAAAGGGCCAGAGATAATATCCTGGAAAATTGTAAGGGGAAGTTTTATTTATTTTAACAGTCATTTAGACTGAATAAAACATCGATCGTTCTTTAGAGCGCGCTTTTAAATTAAATTATTTTATAATTTTAGTATGAGATTGGGCAATTTGTAAGTTGGGATAGAATAAAACGAATTTCTTAATAGTATCTTGGGTTAACGTTAAATGGGATCCATTTCAGGAAGGAATGGTTCGCATTGAGATAGCCAAATTCCGGAATACTTATTTAGGAATCAGAATGGTTCCTTGTTATATTTTCTACTAGCAGACCCGACAACACGTTGCTGTGGCTAATGAAACCTTTAAAACCAACGTCATCTGTTAAATCAAATCCACACCACGCTGCTCGCTGCCGCTTGGCCAGATATATTATGTATTTCAACCAATTTACACAAAACCTTTAAAAATATATACCTAAAAACCTTCGTCATGAATCATTCTATGTATTGATGAAAACCGCATGAAAATCCGTTGCGTAGTTTAAAAGATCTAAGCGCACATACAGCGGAGCGATTTCATTTTATACTTAGTAAAGATAAAGATATTCGTCTCTTGTATTTTGTGGTTATTAAATCTGTACGTGGGTAATTGTATGCAAGAATTGAAAGAGATGGGATTGGGCGCGAAATTGAGTAATCTGAAAGTATGTTGCCTATTGAACGCTGATGATGCGGTGCTGATTTCCAACAGTTTGGAAGATCTACAGTCTCTCGTGTTTAGGGTGAAAGAAGTATGTATGAAGAAGGAGTTAATGATGAATGTAAAATAGTCTTGAGTCATGGCGCTGTAAAAAGGAGAGTCCGAAAACAGTGTACAATGTAGTTGTGAATGATGAATATTTGGAGCAGGTGGATAAGTTTGTGTTTTTGGGAAGTATATTTACGAGAGATGGGAAGGCTGATATTCCAATTAATGGAGGAATGAATGCCGTTGGCGCTAACAAAAAACTGTCCAAAGAAGCGAGGCTATCAGTTCACAATGGTGTACTGGTACCTACCCTGATATATGGCAGTGAGGCATGAAACTGGCAGAGGACGGATGAAAGTAGACTGAATACTGTAGAAATGAGATTACCGCGGCATATATGTGGTAAAACAGTATGATCGTGTGAGAAATGTGGAGATACGTTAATAATGCAAGGCTGATGTAAGCTTACGAAATGAGTAAGATTACGAAGGGAACCCTCAGATGGTTTGGGCACGTAGAGCAAAATAACGAAGAAAGGAGTCTAAGGAGAATATATGACAGATATAAATGGTAGAGGAAGTTGGTGACCATCCATGAAGAAATGACACGATCATGTGAAACAGATACTTCAGTCAGGCCATGTCAATAGCCAGACTAATTGAAGAGTGTGTATGAGACGATGTATGAATGCGAATGAGGCAAATAATGTATGCCAAGACCGAGTTGATCACACTGCCACACGTCTTAATGATTCAATTTTTTGTTTGTTTTTGTTTTGGTTCTCTATTTGATGTAAATTCGACATTTTCTCACGTGTACTACGAATTTCCATCACATTGTATTAGATAACCATAATACTAATATTATTAATGTACCCACGTAAAACAATGCTAATGAATGCAAGAAAAAATGGATATAAAATTTAAAGAGTAAATAATTAAAAAGTTACATTTTATACTTTGCTGGGAAATGAACCCACAAACTCAGTGTACAGTCTTCTAACAACTTAACCACGCAGTTCATCCACAATGATACTTCTTTCAAAAGCTCTTTCCTTCTTAACACTGCCAACTTAATTTCGACTTTGTCAAATAACGAGCTATATACTCGGTTCTGAAAGGGCTTTGAAAATCCTTTGATTGTTTCAAGTTCGTGTCTAGTTTCGGTCATGTTAAAACCCTTTCCCCAAGGGATGGGGAATGGGGATAGAAGGCTTCTATCTTAAATTCAAACCTGACCCTAAAATCTTTGAGTTTAGACAAAACCTTACGTTTTAAGCGTAGAGAACCCAATGCTGTGATGACGGAGAGAATAACCAGACACAACCGGTAATTTGTCATTTTTAAATCAAATTCTAGAAGTAACGACTCATTTTCACATAAAAATATAAATTAATTTCGAAAGTGAGCTATTTTATCTAGTTATCATCATCACCACTATTGACTCTACAACCCTTGGTGGGTCTTGGCCTCCTCAAGAGTCTTCCTTCACTCATCTCGAATTTGTGCCAATTTTAGTTCAAATAAAATCATAAAAAAATTCCCCGCACGTGTTTTGCGGCGAAAGTACTTCGGTTTGTCTATTTATTTTCGGTATTACAAACTAATATATTTCAGATTTTTTTGCACTTTTTTTTTTTTTTGCTTATTTTGCGTCGACATTATTGAAAAATTATAAATACTTATGATCAAAAAATAATTACACAAGTACATAATTTTAAATACGCATATTCAGATTAGTTAAAAATGCTGGTACAGAGAATCATCAATCTTTCACATCGGAACCGCCCTGTACAGTTGCAAGGGTATGATCGCAAGACCATCTTTCGACGAAATATAAATTCTCGACCGCTAGTCAATGGGCCTTAAGATGAATATATACGTGAAATCCTATTTAGATACTATTTTGATTAATCTTTACGACGAATCGGCTTACAGTATGAACATCCAAAAATATGCTACGGATAAATCGAGCTTTTACTAGCTTTTCTATGTATTGGAATTACAATAGAATTATTATTTACGTAACAAAAAATATAAGCGTAAACCACAAAAAAAAAATTTTTTCATAACCTAACTATGAATTAATACAAGAAACAATTTTTAAAAAATACCCCTTTATGGCTAAGACTATTTTTGAGGTTTTCCAAGTTCTAACTTTTTTTCGTTCTTATAAAATTATGCACAAAATAAATAAAAATCGCTTTTTCGCTTACTAGCCTCGTGCAAAAAGGCGCTCGATTTTAAAATTTTGCAGGCATGAGATTCGAAATATTTCTAGCATTTATTTTCCTCTTAACGAACACCAATAAATGGCAATTTTTGACTGATTACATTTATATACGTTTTTAGATTTTCCTGGCCAAAAGTATTTTCATTATTTGTTATGTGTTGCACTATCTCCTCCGCGGCTATATACTACATATGACACCACTGCCTCTCTCGGTTATTTGGTACCGGTGACAAGCGATCACTGGATGACAGTGGATTCGAGGAACGGTTCCTACGCCATTGCCTGTCTCGGTTACTTTGTACCGGTGATCACTGGATGACAGTGGAAGCAATTGAAATCTACAACCATTTTGAAGTATACTGTAATACGAATCCACTACGAAGTGGAATGGAGCTGGCGACACGGTATCGCTTCCAAGTACACAAGCACACATTTCACCACTAACAATTACACATCTGCCGGATCTGCCCTAATGATACTACAAACAAAATCCGAAAATCTATATACTTTTTCAAACAAACACGCAATTTCCTTCATCTAAAACTTTTAAAAACAGTATATTACTCATTGTGCCAATCTCACATCGAATACGGAATTCTAGCCTGGGGTAATGCATATTCCAATGCCCTTGATCCCATCATGAAAGCACAAAAACTAATCATAAAAATAATTCTTAAAATGCCGCTTACTACCAGCACTGATATTATCTTCAATTCCTTCAACGTTATGGACATAAAACAGCTCTACTCAAGATCCATATTACTTAATTTACACAAAAACAACAAAACACCATACAAAGCTACACAAACAATACACAATACCCGAGCCAAAAACAACGAACTTCTCCAAACTCCTTTTTTCAAAACCACCTTCGGGCAAAGACACTCTAAATACATAGCTTGCAAACTATACAATACACTACCAACTACGATCAGACAAAGTGACTCCTTTACAAAATTCAAACAAGATATTAAAAAATGGATTATAAGTATTGGACGCCACACTATCACGAATATCTGTAAAATAAATCACACATAGACATAAATAACTTTTCACATACAACCTAACCCATATAAAACAAATGAAAATAATGGAATCCTGTCAAATTTAACCTATAAATAGACTAGGCAGAATTGATTTCATTACTCCATCTCCAACATTTATAAAATAACTCTCTTTAAAAGATTTATTACCCTTCCAATCACCCTTCTGTTTTAATTCTATTCATAATATGTATTTTACCTGAAATATCCTTGTAATTACTATATTCATTTATATACCTGTACGCCTGTCTCGACACAGGTATACCCTAGTGAGACAGGCATACAAATAAAACCATTGTAAACATATTTTACTATAGATAAATAAATAAATAAATAAATAAATAAATGATGGACACTGCAACGCTGGCTAAAGAAAGGGGTAGCGTAACACGGCATAACACCCCAAAAACAAATAATGTAAAAAAGAGTATATTTATATTAAATATCATTACTTAATTAATTCGTTTTTATTATAACACATCCTCTTTTATACTCTTCACAACAAAGGACAGTATAAACCCGTTTCAACAATAACTGTTATAATGGTTTAATTATAATCATTCAGCCGGTGTAATCTCTGATGACGACTTAATATCGTATTATGAATTCTATACCAAAAGGATTTATTTGTAAATGTATAAATTTAGATTTAAACTGATCTTGGTTTTGCCGATTTAAGCTTGCAAAATTCTCCTATGTTTATTTTATTTTATTAAAATCATCCTTTTTTAAGTACAAAAAATTAAATAATATTATGAATTGAATTTCACGCAACCTAACTTTAACCCGTCTGCTTTAGGAATAAATATATCCAAAAACACGTAATTGCGTTATACTTTCATAAGTCCAAAAACGTTCCGAGCAACCTTACATTTTAAAAGCTATATATCTCTCTTCCTCTCATGCAAACATATGTATTTTTCTTTTAACCAGAAAGAGAACGAAATAATGCTTCTTATTGTCTTTGAAATATGAAAGCTATCTTGCATAGATATTTTACAATCTCGATCCAAAGTGACGGTTTCAGAATTTATTGAACCAAGCAGACGGGTTAAAAAATATGAAGATATTTGTCAAATAGTTTTCTTTAAAATCATGAAAAATTTCTTATTTAATGGCCTATATTTTACATTTTGACCCGTTTAATCACAGGAGTCCATATTTGTCCCAGCTCACATAGATCTCATAGAAATCGTTGTGTCTCTCTTACTATAAGAAGTATGACCTAACCAGTATTGGAAAGAGAAATCACTACACTTTATTTTCAAATCTAAAGGCTAACCAAAAAATAATTAAAATGCACATATTTTAATCCACATTATAGTACATACATACATGTAGAAGCTGTTGAAAGAATACAAAACAAATTTTTACGTTTTCGAAATTTTAAAATGGGTATTCCACACGGACATATGAATATATCTGGACCTGCCCTAAGTGATAAAAACGTAATATTTCCCCCTCCCCATGGAACCGGCTATAAGCTCCGCCTTGGCGCCAGCTCGCTCCATGGGGAGGGGAGAGAATCTAAAATATGTGACGTCATCATTCTTGTAGTGACCAGCGCGAAAGTAACGTCTATACGTTTTACGAAATATCACGCCAAAAACGGCAGCTTGCGCTATACATTATAGGTACATATTATATAGACATAGCGAATGTGGGCGGTTCTCCAGTGTTCTCGTTGCTGGTTACAGGGGTAAGTAAATTATGAAACATTTGTAATAGTGTTTTAACTAAACACGGCAACAAAATATTGCTATGTGTATTGGGGCGAGTCTTTTTGCGGCGAGCATTTGGCCTTAGCAAATATGTTATTATCGTGGCAAGCAATTCGCGCTCCCATGTAAAAAGGTCTATTCATTCAAATCAGATTCTGCTTTCAAGAACTAAATGGAGATATTGGAATGCGAGATGCCTATTTACTGTCAGATTGATTGTATAACGAATCACAGTCATCTTTCCCCTCTTCGCCCTCCATGGTTTGGTTTGACCCCTCACCTGTAACTGCTTGTCTAGTCATTTGGATGTCTATGGTATTCCAGCAATTATGTTGAACTACAACACTATTTTAAATGATATGAATATGCTCGAATTGTCAGACAGAAGAATTTTCACTGATTTGGTATTTCTATATAAAATTCTGAATGATTTAGTTGATGGTCCGGTATAGCTTGAATTGATAAGCTTCCGGATTCCACTACGTAATACTAGAAGTCAGGATTTATTTCAGTGCAGAAATTCTGACACTAACTACCATATGTATTCCTCTTTGCCAAGAATACTAATGGAGGGAAACAATTATACCAAGTCAGTGGACATCTTCAATTTAGGTTTAAACAAATTTAAAATATTGTTACTGAGACAGTTCAGTTACGTACAATGAATGCTGTGTATTTCTTATTATTCATATGTATTGTTTGTAAAAGCCCCGAAAAGGGGAGTTAATAAATAAATAAAATTTATTAAACCAAAGTTGCAGAACGCAATTTGAAAAAAACTAATGAAACTTTGCGAATTTTTTTACATGAAACCACAAAAAGTAAGATGACAATAACGTTTAAATAATGCATTTGTCTAATAAAATATCTGTGTGTTATTGTTATTGTTATATTGTCTAATAAAATATCTGTGTGTTATTGTTATTGTTATATTGTCTAATAAAATATCTGTGTGTTATTGTTATTGTTATATTGTCTAATAAAATATCTGTGTGTTATTGTTATATTGTCTAATAAAATATCTGTGTGTTATTGTTATATTACGTGTGGGATTGCACTATCCTCCCCACATCCTGGAATTTAAATGTCCGGGTTTAATTTTCCCCACAGGAAAAACTAAACCCTTTCACACACTTCCCAAATGATCATCTGGTCAATACACGTTATGCAATTGCAATTTTATAAGTATTATAATTACAAAACAATACAAGAACAACATGTCAACCTACCAGAGACCAGATGGGAAAATAATTCACCGACTCCAGATATTTTCATATCAGAGGGTTCGGCTCTGTGGAATTCCTAATTGAACCTATAAATACATTATTATTATTATTATCTTTTTTCATTATCAGTAATTTTAATAGAAAAATCGTTAGGTGAGCCATTTTTAAAACTTTTTAAAGTTTGCATTTCAAATTTATGTTTAAAAAATACATGATTATTTATAATAATAAAATTTGAAAGCGTTTTTCATCACCTTTCGAAAACAGTTTTTTGTTTTCGGATACTTTCTCAAGTAATCCTTTTATTTGGATTTTATTGCAGAGCAGAAATATTTTTACCTGCTTACAAAATATGCTCGAATTTTGAATGGCCAATAAACCATAAAATAAAGTAGCGTACATCCATACCTACTAGACTTGTTGAAAAAGTATCGATATATCGATATTTTTAATTCAAAATATCGATATTTTTAGCCGATATATTTTGATCCGATATATCGATACAAAATATCCAATATCGAAAATTGTATCATAAGCGATATTTTTTTAAATTTATGTATTTAAAGTCACTAGAATCTAAAACCGTTTAGGAACGAACGGAAAAAAAGTAACTGTATTGGGTCGTGACATCTGGCGGTTGAAATTTTAACTATTAATTGCTTACAAATCTATTGTCTCTGCATTAGTATTTGTGATCACCAATACTATCTCATGTGTGTAGGTACATACATAGAAATGTATGCTATTTTTCGCCATTTTTTTTCTAAGCCACTCCTATGTGTTGGTTCCCAATTGTCTATGATTATTGACTATACCTTGTTCCAAACACGAAGTCCTTTTTGACAGATTAATACGCCAATAGAATGTTACTGAGACGCATACAAACTTTGTATGCATCTCAGCTTACATATAAGTTAGATGACAGCTTTTTAGTTTTTGATATTTTTGTTATTATTACTTAATAAAAATGAATAGTGATAAAAATACCTTCATTTTTATTGAAATTTTTGTACATTAAAAAAAGCACATTGTGTACAAAAATTACTATTGATAATATTGAGCTGAATACACTATTATTTTAAAAACGCAAAATCTCTTGAAAATTTGACCGATATATCGATATTTTTTCCTCGATATATCGATATTTTTTTCACTTTCGACATCCCTAATACCTACTAGATATTTTGTTTGATTTAAAAATTAATATTTTTCTTTTGGTTAGGTATTTCGGCCTCAAATTCAAATTTATGTTTCGTATGAGAGAGGGCCGTTACCCGTAATTATGTATAATGGTTGAATATGCATCAATTGAATATCTCCATTTTACCTGTAGAATTATCAGAACAATTTTATTAAAATGTTGAATTTTCCTTTGACGCTATACAAGGCTTAAATTTAGTTCATGTTTAGCAAATCGTAATATATTAATTCGAATATTCTAGTTAATGTTCTGCTGAATTAACTAATTTGTAACTAGAAATTTTTAATTTGACATTTATGAATGTCCTTTAAGTATTTATTTGAACGTTTTTCAAATTAATAATGAAATGGTTGAAATATTTAAAATAGGTCCTTTAAAATAAATTCATTGGAAATATGAATTTTAGCTTCGAAATTAAACTGAACGTTTCTTTTCGATTTTATTTTTAAGTTAAGCATTTTGAAGTAAAACCAGACAGAGGTCGTTGTACGTCATCATGGTGCATTCGCTTGTAATATTGATTGGTGGGAATGACCATCTTTACACATTATAAAAAATAAAGTCCTCCGCAGTGTCTGTCTGTCAAACTCAAAAACTACTGAACGGATTTTCGTACGGTTTTCACCAATAGATACGAATGATTTATAAGGAAGGTTTTGTGATAATCGGTTAAAATATATAATTAAAGGAGAATGTCTGTGTGTGGTGGATGAGCGGTCTGGCGGTGTGGATATGATTTGTTTGCAAGTTAACAGAATTGAATTAAAAGGCTATGTAACTAATAATAATAATAATTTTTTTTTTAAATCATGTGTGCAGTTCACACACGGTAGAAGTGAAACCGTCAGAAAACTAATCTTCGATAGAACGAGACGAATGCAGAGTGTCAGGAGTAGGATAATTTTAGGGATTATTTATTATAATATTGTTACCAAGTTTAAAATTTATTTTGCATTTAATTCTACGAAGCACCGCACAAAAAGGACAGCGATTATTAGCCTGTCTCATTCCCTCGCAGGCTAAATCATATCGATGTATGTGTTCGTCTCTTTTTAGTGTGGCTCGTTTCCGTTTCATCGAGTTTCAAATCTCAACGGTGCAAAGAAGTTTTTACTTCAATAAGTACCTACATCAATGACTCAGATTTTAAAAATACTTTCAGCTATAAAAATCCTGCAATTATAGATAATATCCCGTGATTTTTGATGGGATGTAATACATAGTAGGATTTCTAATAAACTTCAATAGACATGCTGAATACACCCAAAAGAAAATTGGCAAAAAGATATCTTTTTTTGGAAGAATTCGGCCAAAAATTTCTAGAAAAACAGCAATCACCATATACAATTCAATTATTGCTCCACACTTCAACTACTGCTCAAGTATACTTTTCCTATGTAACGAAAGAGAACAAAATAAGTTACAAATTCTCCAAAACAGGGCAATGAGAGTAATTCTTCGACGAAACAGATTTTCAAAAATTATTAAAATGTTAAAGGAACTAAATTGGTTGACCGTGAAACAGATGCTGACCTTGAACACGATGGTATTTATTCACAAAATATTGAACAACACGTTACCAAAATACTTCTCAAATAAAATTTTATACAATAAAGACATTCACAGATATAACACAAGGACGTGCAAGGAAATTAGGCTACAAAAAAAGGACAAAGCGAATACGCAGAACAGTCTACTGTACAAGGGAATGAAGTTGTATAACACACTACCAGAAACTTTAAAGTCCACACCAATTGCAAAGTTCAAGATGTATTGTAGGAGCTACATAAAACTTGAAAAAATATGGTGAATATGAAATATTATTATCAATTAGAAATTTGTAAACTTAAATGTACAAATTACTAAAATAAAATTATTATTATTATTATTATTATTACAGAATTGTGTGATTTGTGAAGCTGAAATTATTTAAAAAATATGAATTTGCCTAAATTTTCCTCTTTGCCTTTCAAAAACAAATATTTTCAATTTTAGAGACGATCAGAAATTTACCTTTAGAGTTTAAACGTTTGACTCTAAAGTTTACAACATCTGTCAAAAATTTTAACTACAGAAATACAGACTTCTTCCCGCTGTCTGTGCGTTTAGATCTTTTAAACTTGAGAGACGGGAATGGGTACTGCTGCCCCGGGAACCTTTATTGGATAACCAACACCTCTGCCATAGGTCACCCCAAGTGGTTTGCTACGTTCGGTGATTTAGCAGGGGTGCCCTGGTTCTTGGGGTGAGGTTTGTCTAGGTCTTGGAGGCGGATGACCAGGACACACTGAACTCCAGATTCCTACCCACCCCTTAAACCTTTTCCTTGACATAGATAGACGACATAGGCCCTGAAGGAAATTATTTTTCTCAGGGCCTCCTGTGTGGAGCTCATGTAAAAAAAAAAACTACACAACGGATTTTCATGCGGTTTTCACCAATAGATAAAGTGATTTATGATGAAGATTTTTAGGTGTATAATTTGTCAAGGTTTTGTAAATTGGTTGAAATATATAAATAAGAGTGGGCTGGCAAGCGGGCGGTGTGGATTTTATTTAACAGATGGCGTTGGTAATGACGTGGTGTTGTATTTCGTTAGCCATAGCAATATGTGTCCGGTTCTGCTAGTTAATTATACAAATAAAATAATTTTGGTACCTACTTTATCGCTTTTTTGAATTGTTCTCACAATCATTTTCAATTTTGAAAATGTCACTTAAATTCGCAGCAAATCAAGTTTATTGAACCAAAATCACAGACAGAATCACATCTCAAGAAATTAGTGTAATAATGAGACAGGGAAATCTTTAGCATGGCGGACGAAAAAACACTTTAAAATTTATTCGTTATCGAACCCAAACTTCATAAGTCAAAAAAACCATTGCGTACTACTTACCTGAGAAGAGCATTCACCATTGAGGCTATAAAAGCGTTAAATAATATTGACTGCGGTGACAGCTGTTTCGCATATTCATTATTACAAATTTTTAGTTCATTATTAGTGAAAATATTTTTTTTAGAACGATTAATATTATTCAATGATATATTACATTGATCGGAATAACCTTCAAAAGTAATAAAAGAGAGTTGTTCTTATAAAAAATTGATTATTTATTTAGACCAACCATCACGCCGTTTCCCCGCAGGGGTAGGCAGAGAGGACGGACCGCCAAACATCCCGGTCTTGGCACACATTCCTTTCCTCGTTTACATTCATACAACGTCTCATACATTCTCTTCTATTATTCTGACTCTTGACATGGCCCGACTTAAGTATTTGATTCACTTGGTCTTGCCATATCTTTCTTGGGCGTCCTCGACTTCTTCTACCATTGGATTTTTATAAAAAGGTGTATGTTCCATATACACAAATAAAATCGGATGTATTTATCGGAGATGCTATCTAGGTTACAAACCAGTTTTACAATCATGGTTTCCAATGAAAAAGGTAGTTGCCTATAATAGGGAAAAATTAGTCAAAAATAAGGATGTTAGTTCAGAGAAAATTATGACGGTTTGATGGAAGGTGGCAATGGCCGAATTGTTAGATCAGAGGTTCTGGGTTCGAGTCCCAGTTGCGACCTTTTTCTTTTTCATGTCTTGTACTCTTTCATATTTTTGTTTAGATTATTAGTGTTATCTCTTCTTCTTTAATGATTTATTTATTTATTTATTTACGGACTTACGTCCAATTTACAACAAAGTATCACGAAATTTAGAAATGAACATTGTAAGGATGAGGATGGTACATGAAAGCAAAGACAAACAGAGAAAATAGAAGAAAAAAAAATTGTCAAGTCAGGTCAAGACCTTGCAAAAATTAGGGTGAATATGAAATATCTTCATTTGTTTAACGAGCGACAGGAATCATTTAAGCTAATACCGAAAAAATCAAGGTCTTGCCGTGAGTTGACCAGTCTACACATTCTGGACAGTGGCGAGTTATAACCATAGTTAGTCGAGTGCTGATTGAGGAAAAGCAGGTCTTTATTTCCGAGTCTTCGAGAAGACATATTGAATGTGATGAGTTGTAGTAATGTAGGCGAATCGATTAAACAGTTGATAATTTTGAAGAAACCAATGAGATCAGATTTTATCCGACGGTCTTCTAAAGGAGAAAGGTTTAGAGTTTGTTCAATTTCAGCATACGAGTAATTGCCTCGCTCTAATCCTAGCCTCCAAGCAATCCCTTTTAGGTACCGATGTTGAACGGATTCAATATGACGAATATGGAGACCATATAACACAAGCATATTCAAGATGGGGGCGAACCAAGGAGCAGTAAAGAGTTCTTAGGGTATTTATGTTTTTGAAGTCAGAAGTGATTTATTTATTTATTTATTTATCTATAATAAAATATGTTTACAATGGTTTTATTTGTATGCCTGTCTCACTAGGGTATACCTGTGTCGAGACAGGCGTACAGGTATATAAATGAATATAGTAATTACAAGGATATTTCAGGTAAAATACATATTATGAATAGAATTAAAACAGAAGGGTGATTGGAAGGGTAATAAATCTTTTAAAGAGAGTTATTTTATAAATGTTGGAGATGGAGTAATGAAATCAATTCTGCCTAGTCTATTTATAGGTTAAATTTGACAGGATTCCATTATTTTCATTTGTTTTATATGGGTTAGGTTGTATGTGAATAGTTATTTATGTCTATGTGTGATTTATTTTACAGATATTTGTGATAGTGTGGCGTCCAATACTTATAATCCATTTTTTAATATCTAGTGATGAAACCAGGAAGTTTGAGAGATTTATTAACAATCACATTTATATGTTCCCGAAAAGAAAGCTTATTATCAAGCGAGACACCGAGGTCTTTAATATATTGAACAGTTGTTAGGCAATTATTATTTAGTTTGTATTCGAAAACAATCAGATTTTTAGATCTGTAGAAGGACTTAATTTTGCACTTATCGACATTTAGTTCCAAGCAATTAATTTTACACCGGTCATTGAATGAGTCAATATCTGATTGGAAAAGAAGGCAGTCATGGTAATTTGATATATTATATTGATGAGAATAACCTTCAAAAGTTATAAAAAGAGAGTTGTTCTTATAATAAATTGTTTTTTTTTTGTCGTTTAAAAATGGTTTTTGAAAATTAATGTGTTTATTTCTTTGTTCCAGGTATGTTCGAGTAACTTAATTGGCCGTATTCAAGTCAAAACAGACGAGGACTTCAAAGGTTTGACGTTATAACGATGTGAAAACGATTTTTTTTATCAAGTAAAATAATATTAAGGTAAATAGAGGCTTTATTGCTGTTCGTTGCTTTCGGCAAAGGGACTCTAATTGGTACGGATTTAATTTGACTGTAAAATGCGAGATTTTTTATGATTAAGTGTAATTAAGGTTGTGTAAAAAATAATTAAACATATATAGGTACACAGTTTGATATCAAATGTTAATGTTTTTGTTTGTTTGTTTTTGTCTTGCTTTAATACGAGAATATAATTCTGTACCCGGGAAGCACACGGTTGCAAGTCCTAAAAGGTAAATGTTCTGTAGAGCCAAAAACATTTTTTTCTGTAACCATGGTCTCATAACTTCTTCGGATATCCATGCTGATAGTATGCTGATGCATGATGGATTATAAAAAAAGTAATTATTAAATCAATTAGTTTTTTTTTAAACGAGCAAATAAAACGAAATACTTTTTTTTATTTATTTTTTTTATTTATTTATTTATTTTTTAATGGCAATGTTTATTAAAAATACATATGAAGTTACAACAGTTACATAGTTACATAAGGTTAACAAAAAATAAAAATAAATTGCCTTTCCTCACCATAAAGAGACAATGCTCTTGTGTTTGGTGAGGGAGTTCTAGCTCAATTAGTAAATTAATGATCGTGTAAGTTAGTAATAACGGCTATTGTAAATAATAAGAAGGTTAAAAAAGCTTGTATAATTTAAAAATAAAAATCCTGAAGAGTTTAAAAAAATCATAATATAAATTAAAAAATCATTATAAATGGAAGAATCATGTAAGTTAGTAACAAAAATTATTGTAATAAGTAAGTAAAGGATACGTAAGAAAGAACGCAAGATTTATACAATAGTAGACTCAGAGATTTAGAAACTAAGAAATGAAAGAAAGAAGAAGGAATAAATGATTTATAAAATAGCAGACTTTAAGATACAAAGTAAACATATTTGGGACTTTTATAGTAGTTTCAGGTAATTTTTTAATTTGGGCTTAAATTCCTGTATATTTTCGATGGTTTTATATGTAAAGCTTTTAAAAATATTGTTTGAAAAAAAAACGCTGACTTGAGTCAAACTAAAACACGGACTTCAGTCCTTCTGCTTCAAAATGCATTGGAATATTATGATATGATATGTGGTATTAAGAGGATGTGCAGCGGATGTCATCCATAGAATAGGTGTGGGATGGATTAAATTTAGATCCGTAACAGGAATATTGTGTGACTCCAAAATGCCTATAAAACTGAAAGGAAAGATATACCAGACTATTGTAAGACCCGCAATAATGTATGGCTCCGAATGCTGGACTATGTACAACTCCTACACTAGGCAATTTAAACAGCAGAAATGCGAATGCTTAGATGGTCGGCAGGAGTATCACTTAAAGATAAGATCAAAAGTTCGCGCATTCGTGGTAGCCTGGGAGTCACAGACATAAATAGTAAGCTGGAAGAACGACAGTTGAGATGGTATGGACACATAAGACGGAGACCATCAGACCACACAGTGAGGCAGGCAATGTCTATGGAGCTTCACCGAGAGTCATCCAGAGGAAGACCGAAGAACTCCTGGATGTCTCAATGTTCCAAAATTCTTCAGAGAAACGGCCTGGATGAAGGCGATACCCAGAACAGAAGATATTACAATCTGAGAACGAGAAGAGCCGACTCCAACAGCCTACCTAGGCAATGAGTTGGGACAGCGCAAGGAAGACGAAGATGTGGTATTATGAAAGGATCAATGTTTGAAAATTGCTTACTTCCATAGAAAGCGTAGTTATGTACAATTTGAGTCACAATACTACATAATACGTACGATTTCAGTCATAATAATCAAAATGCAACAAAATCATTAAGATGTAAGTCCATGGTACATCTTTCTGATTCTAAGATAGTTGTTGCATCAAAGGTAGTTGCATCCGTATACATTTATGAAAATCCTATTTTTCTTCATGACAGGACCTGTATCTTTCTGCCACTGATAAACATGATAATTTACTTCAAGTCGCCATCAAAAACTCATTTCTTTAAATTTTGGACTCTCCGGTACAGAATTACCTACCTAATTTACTAGCTATCATGCCATTTTGACGCAGGGGCAGGCAGACAGGATGTGACTCTATCCTGGGACTTATTCCTTGCTTCATCCACATTTATACATGTATAATTTTCTGTTATTTTAATGTACTTCATCGTTTTTGTCTTTTTGACTTGAGCATATTCATCATATTTTCTTCTTCTTTACGCTGTACAAATGGTTCTGCGTGTTTTTATACCACGACAAAATATCCTCCGACAAAATATCCCACGGACAAAACATCCCTTAACAAAATATCTACTGAAACCTAACCTAACCTAACAAAAAATGTGACAAAAATAATACAGACATCCTGTAAAGACAATGAATTATTGTTCAATAATAGTTATTAGAAAGAATTCAGCGTAGTGGAGATAATTATGTCCTTGGGGTATCATGTCGAGGAATATTTGGTCGGAGGGTATTTTGTCGGGGGATGAAAATGCTCAGTACCGTACAAATAATATCGTCGGTTAAAATGAACAAGACTTCTTTTCGTCTTGGCGGTAGTTGCGCCTGTCCATGTAATGCGTGGCGGGCCGGATCGGGAGAGACTGGTTGAGGACGACTTTTTGACCTCTCCCACAAGATTTTCTCGGATCATCGCCTTGCACCGCAGTGAGAGGCATGATTTCATACGTCCGTCACTCCTGGACAGACTGACCCCCAAATTCCTACCCACCCCTCATGCCTTTTTCCTTAACAGTCCTTCTTTTCCTAAAAAGACCCTCAATACAGCATCCCCAAAGATTAATTAAGTGAGAAGAATTGTTTTCGTCAGTGCCTCCTGTGGAGCTCATGTAAAAAAAGATTGAAAGATAATCTGACCAGTCGGTGGTCGAGTTGACATCGTGTTTAGTTCTCACCCTAGCGTCGTGCGTTCAATTCCTCGGCTGGCTAAGACCTCCATCACAACACAAGAAACATTTTCCGCTTTCTGTGGTGTTATTGGGAGATTTTCAAATATTGTCAGATTATTCGTAACTCGGAAATGTTTATATTTAACTCACCAAACATAATTTATTCAGACTCTCTCAGAATAAAAATACTGCATTTATTATTTCTGATCGATGCCTAAGTGTTATCGCTGTTATTACTTATACATACCATTCTTAATGGGCCCATCTGATGTGTGGTGTATCGATGTTTACGTCACTAGTAGAGTACACATTACGGCTAATGGATTTGTGTTGTCATATGAGGGAAACAACAGACAACCTATGTTACGTTATTACATTGTTATTCGACAATACAACACTTAGATTTCACCATAGTTGAGTGAACACGTCGTGGACGGTAAACGGTGGTTATAAATTGAAGCAGAAAACGCTGAATATATGATGAGACAATAATTATTGGTAATTGATTTGATAGAGTTCTACTGTGAATTTTTTTATTTCAACTATTTTCTTGTGTAACGGTTTAAGTTTAACCTTCCAGTAGTCGCACTCTTGCGCCGAACATATGTTCGCGCGCGGTCGGTGATTTCGAACTTTCAAAATTTTAGACGTGTGGTGTTAGAAGAGGACTGAAATAATATTTTTTTCATAAGAAGCAATTACTTTGTGGTTAGACATTATATTATAAAAATAAAACAACACTTTGTATTTAACCACGAATTTATTATTTATGTATCTACCGGTTTCGCTTAGACCAAGCTTCCTCAGGATAAAATAATAACTAAATATTAAGACAGAGTTATCAGTTATATATAAGTTGAGCGACAGAGGGAGAAAGAATATGACAAAAGAACATAGTTAGATAGAGACAAAATATTTGAAGGCGGTACAATAGATAATCAATTAGAGGGAAGGAGACAACAACAATATACATCTAAACACAAGTATCCAACAGTTAACGGGATTCAACTAACTAATAAAGTTTTTGATGTATTAGGACAATATTTAGAGTAATGCTAATTTATTAATAATTAATATTTAGTTATTATTTTATCCTGAGGAAGCTTGGTCTAAGCGAAACCGGTAGATACATAAATAATAAATTCGTGGTTAAATACAAAGTGTTGTTTTATTTTTATAATGAAATAATATTTCATGATATTGTATATAGCATATATTAGAAAAGTTTTTTGTCTATGTAAATAATAAATAAAATAAAAACATTGATTGGTAATCACTTTTAAATTTTTACGTAATAGTTTAAGTCTGTGGAATCTCGATTTTTTTATATCTGACACAAAACAGCGCTATAAATCAACGTAATAACAAAACAAGATAACATTTTACAACTACTTATTTGCGTATAACGTATTTACGTAAAATAAAACTAAGTTCTAAATAATATGACACAAATATCAAGAAATACTCATCCAGCTCTCAATATTATTCAAGAGATTTTTCAAGTACACAACCAGTCGCGTGCGGAATCTGAGACCGCAAATACAAACAAAATAACACTTGCGTTTCCGACGAATGTCTCTGGGGTATCGAGCGGACATACCTCAACCCCCCCGCCCAAGGATGTCACAAAAGCACAATTGTCTATTGTTTATAGTTAGCGCATTATCACTAAAATAAGTTCACTTCGGTCTCACAGACCGCGCGTGACCGCTGAAAGGTTAAACGTATCTTAACTCGATCGGTTAGTTTGCACAAGCAACGTTTTCCAATAATCAATTGAAGGGTAATTTATTTAAAGTCAGGTTATTCGTAACCAGGGAATAATGGGATCGACAGACTTAGCTATAAAAGATAAAAGATCATCGCACGCACAATATTGCTCGCCGCACAATCCCATACAGATTCGCCAAGCCTAAGCAGATAATGCGCTGTAAGCTCAACGTTATTCGTTGCTCACGCTATTTGAAAAGTTATGGAACTCCCTCTCTACCGTAAACAAGAGAGGAGGTCATTTTGGTTACGGAGCTGCGTAAACGTGCGGATGTCAGCTGTCAAGTTAACAGATCCAGTACAAAGAAATGATATTTCGTGGCAGCTCCCTAATTCAACTGACCCCTTCTCCTACCAAAGGAAGAAATCTTTTATATCGTAGTGTGTCGGTGTGTCCGACTCTCAATAATTGTTGGACCTGTTTTATAAAAACACTGGCTGTTCCCGGCGTTGCCTGGGCTTCATGCCGAGTTTTTCAAATTTAAAATTTTTTATTTATTTTATCTTTTTTATCTCTTAATAGCTGACCCGGTGAACTTCGTATCGCCTCAGAATCAATAACTGTTGTGTTAACTTATTAGCTGAATTAAATTCAGTTTTTTATTAAGTTAAAAATTACACACTGAAGCAATTATCGATGCGCAACTGTCCGTGTTTTATTTTTGTCAGTATCAGAGATGGCGTTGTATACGGATTTATTTTATTTTTTGTGATTTTCTTACTTTTCCACTTACTTATGGAAATCGCGTTTGATTTTCTCCACACGGGTAAGGGAAATTTATTATAATTATTTTATTTTTTCTTTGGAGGGGTGCAGACATACGTTCACCTTTTGTCTCATTTTCGACTATTGACATTTAGCGTGTAAAAAAGATGGGCAACATTAAATGTTTGAGAACAAAAGCAAAACAATCAACGCATTGACATTTGACGTTTTTGAATTTTTGGAATTCACTTAATATTCACTATTATATTTATCACAATATTGCGTCAGCTCTATCAAAAATGAGAATTCGTTTCACACAAAATGTATGAGGAAAATATTTTTTTTTTTGTGTTTTTTTTTTATGTTTTAATAATTCAATAAATCAAAGATCATAAAAATCAGTCCAGCCTTTCTTGAGTTATAAATTTTTTATTTTTTATTTTATTTGTTAGCGTTATGAACAGTCATTACAAGTTCATATATAACAGTGTTAGAGATAGTCATATCATTGACCAATAAAATAACGACATAAATATTTGAGACCATAATAAAAAGAAAAACAAACAAAACAATATATGTATGTAATATAAACAGTTCTGAAAAAGTGCATCTACTCACTTAAATCTACAAAAAATGTATTTTCAAGTGTAATATATACTCTAACATTTTTGAAGCGGTTATTTAATGCAAACTGCTGAAATCAAAAAAGAAAATGCAATGAAAATGAAGAAAAATGAAAATGAAAAAGAAAGATAAGGAATTAATGAAAAATTAAGTTTTCCGTTGAATATTACTTTTTACAAATTTTATGAAGTTAGCAAGGTTCGTGTTAAACATATCAATGTCTGTGCATAATCTATTGAAAGTGCTACAGCTTCTTCTTATAAACACATTTTGAAGATAATTAGCATTCCTCTTAGGAATATAAAATATGTCTGGAGATCGAGTGACTTTTATTGGACATCTGAAATTAATATTTTGTAATAGGTAAGGGCTATCAATAAAATTGTGGATTATCTTATAAAGCATTACTAGGTCTCTGATATCTCTGCGTTGATCAAGGGTTTTGAGGTTCATAGAGACATAATTTACATCATTTCGCATGCGAAACGAAACATATTTCAAAAACTTTTTCTGGACTCTTTCTATATATATATATATATATATATATATATATATATATATATATATATATATATATATATATATATATATATTTTACATTAACTCCACACAGGAGGCCCTGAGGAAAATAATTTCCCTCAGGGCCTATGTCATCTGGGATGCTGTGTGGAGGGTCTTTTTGAGGAGAGGAAGGAATGAACATTGGTCTTGAAGAGACCCATGTTGTAGGAAGGAGGAAACACAGAGGCCGGCAAATCATTCCACAGCCGAGCTGTTGAACACAAGAACGAGTCGAAGAAACGACCCGTTCTCATGTGACAAATGTCAACCGTGTACAAATGTTGGGCACGCGTTTGGCGTGTTTCCCGACTATGCACCGGTGCCGAAGGGATCAATGATGCTAGTTCCTCGGAGCATCTTCCATTGTAATACCGGTAGAACAAGGATAGCATTCCCACCCGACGCCTGTGCTCTAAAGATTGCAATCCGTCTGTTAAGATGGAAGAATCTATCAAACGGACCGCCCGTTTCTGCACAGAGTCGAGGGTATTTTTCAGGTATTTTGGAGCTCCAGACCAGAGATGGCTGCCAAATTCAACCGTGGGGCGTACTTGTGATTTGTACAAGGTTAGCAGTTGTGTACTATTAAAGTATCTGCGGGCCCTGTACAGTACGCTCAGCTTTTGGGAGGCTAACTTTACTCTGGCTTCGATGGAGCCCCCATACCTGAGCTGGTCACTTAGGGTTACACCAAGCATATCAATGGAGGGCCTGTTCGGAAGATTGCTTCCGTTGAAAGAGACTAGATTTTCATTTCGATCCCTTTTAGACGTAATCAGACAAGATTGGGTCTTTGAAACATTAAATTCAACGAGATTATTTTTACCCCAAGAGAAAACACTCTCGAGGTAACCGTCCATTCTTTGCTTATGTCTTTGACATGCGTATGTCACTGACACAAATTCTTCCCTTTACCATTCTGCCAAAATATAGCATCACCACTGCCATCCTACACATAATTCAACACTCGTCACACACCACCACTAAACCAGCCTTTAATTCCGATATACACCAGCACAAAACACGATCACAAAATCAAATACACCTATCGTCATCTACACACACAACTAAATTTGGAATTAACTCCTTACAATACATCGCACATACGCAATACAACGCATTACCAAATGTCCTAAAACTACCAGAATCAAACAAAAAAATATTGGCAAAGGCTCTAAAAGGATATTTTCTCAGAAACTTTATTAACCAGTGACGAATTTATCTGTCTTCCTTTGTAACTCTTGTATATTCTTCAATTACCTGTATCAAGTGTGTCTAGTCCATTTAAAAATCTATGTATTGTTCATTGATTTCCGTGTTCTTATGTAAAAATAATTTAATTTATTTATTTCAACGCCATAAATGGCTATTACATCCTGTGATACATGATACACAGTGGTATAAATAGTGGTTATACATAGGTTATGATTATAACAAACAAAAATGAATATGAGCTCATACAAAATACACATTTTTATGCAGAATAAACATAAGTAAATAAAGGTGAATTCTTAGAAAAATTCTCAACATCAAGTATAATATACCTACTTTACTTTTATTTGTACGTATTGTTGGATTCTAGGAATTGGCTAAAATGGACTAACTTAGTAATGATATTATTGTTACCTTCAGTTGAAATGACTGAAGTTTAAAATTACTACAGGTACTTCTAATCAGTTCAGCTTTTCAGGGCTGCCAGTTAGAGAATCAATAATAAATCTTTGGTTTAAAAATAATAATTTTGGAAAAAAAAAATTATACATTATTAGCTATCACTTAACTAGTCTGTCTGATAGTTAATATAAATGAAGCAAGCAGTTTGGAATCTATATTAGAGTATGATATAGACGCCGTGCAGACGAACACTATTATACCTAGCATTAATTATTGTCATTGAGGTATGATATTATAGCCTTCTTATAACTATATTCGGTGCAGTTGAACACATCTACTACTTCTGAGAAAGCATTGCCAACAGCATGCAATCTAGGTATAAGCGAGTATCTAAATGACTCAGTCCTGATATTTTTGTTGCAATTAAAGAATTTTGGATCGAGTAGTCCTAGTAGGTATGTGGAAGGTAATTAGGTTTAATAAATCAGGACTGTCTATAATACCATTAACAATTTTAAAAATAAAAGTCAAGTCGGAAATAAGTTTTCCTTTAGATGTATAATGTTGTCCTTCCCGAAATGAGTTTTATTAAACTCATTGGGAGTAATGTATTATAAATTTTATGTAATAATTTTGTAATATATTATCTCTAATATTTTTTAAGTTAGTTTTAATTCTGCTCGTGAATGATACGGTTGTATCGAAACCGGTCGCGGAAAAAAAATTAATTTAAGTAACAAATGTACATTTAATAAAACTCTTCAAAAAACAAAATGTCTAGAAATTGTTACATAGTTAATGCCCAAGAAATACAAAAAACTCTAATAAATAAAAAAAATAATGTTGAAATATAGATACGAGTATTGTTGTGTCTTTCTCTTTATAAAAGTGAACATTTCTTGACCTTCTCTAACGAGTATTGCTTTTCTACGTTTCTCGATGTCCTTCGGGTCGTCTGCGATAGCACGTCTCTGTTTTTTTTTTTCGCTTGGAATAATTCTCATTATTCTTTCATCTGGCTGTTCTGGGGGTGTTTTTAGTTGAAAGCCTTTTTTAGAATTCAAAAGGTTGAATTTCAATGTTAAAAGGTTACATTATACATAGATCACGTATTACAATCTTTTTTGGTAAAGTTATAATTCCCAAGTTAAAACACCTTCTACCTAAAATACATTTTAAGCGATAAATGTTACTTTTGTAATTATGAAGGAAGACTTGCAGTTTGCAGTTAATTGAACCAAACGTGTGAACCCAATTTTTGAACCATTTTTTTTTTCATTTGAATACCACAAAAGATTTCCAACTGCTATCGACAGTCCGGGTAGGGATGCAACGATATATCGGAAAACCGATAAATATCGATATATCGACCCCTAAAAATATCGATACTTATCGATATCGACAATACGACGATATCGATGTATCAATATCGAAAAACTTAATATATCATATCGAAATATCGAAAAACCCTCCCAAATTAAAATCCCCACAAAATCGGATAAAATGCGTTACTAAACATCTCTCTGCTCCTGTAAATACTCTAAAAGTAAAAATTCTTGAAAGATGGCAAGAGATACAAGGTGTAAATCCCAATCTTTTAAAGTAGTGGCAATGAGTCATCTACCATTTTTGGCAACAAGTGTTCCTTCTGAACATCAATTTTCAAAGGCAGGAGCCACTATAACTCAAAGCAGAACCGGCTGCATGGAAGCAGACTGTCAAAGCTATTATTTGTAAGTTCGATAGCCGGTACAAAATTCTGCAATTAATTTTTTTTTAAATAAATTTATGAAAAAAACACGTTTTATATACCTATCCAACTTTTGTGATTGTTCACATAGATTAGTATAATAAAAAAATATATACATACATAATCGATAAACGTTTGATGTAACTAAAACTACATTGGAATTCTATAAGCTTTAAAAAAAGAAGAAATATCGATATATCGGCCTACTAGACCGATATATCAATATCGACTTACTTCGATTTATATCGATATATCGATATTTTTAAAAACCTTGCATCCCTAGTCCCGGGCCAGTGGGACTATGTCGTCCCTAATTGAGGGATATTGTGAGGCTGAAGGTGTAGAAGATGAAGTAGGTCAGAAAGTTACTGGCTAGACATTTTTTGCAGTAAACTTTAATCCATTTAAAATTAAAAATGTCACTGTAATGGGATTACTTTAAATATGTTCGTGAATAATTAATAAAGGTCGTGGTTTGTCGTGATTAAAAGTCTTTTTTATTTATGTCATCGTGTGGTTTACAAGGAATAGTATTCAATTGGACCAAACGTCCGCTCTGTTCGGTTCTCGGATGCTCTGTTTAATTTTGAAGCGAGGGAACTCGGCACTCAAGGTGCCCAGCTGTCAATCGGATATTACCGGCTATTTTCGTAACCGTTCGGGTATTGGAAACGAACGGCGACAGTTCACACTCTCCTAAAGTACTACTTTACTGACATCTGTTGAGACACCTCAAAACCACAGATAACTATCTATATATACGGTTCTCGGATGCTCTGTGTAATTTTGAAGCAAGGGAACTCGGCACTGAAGGTGCCCAGCTGACAATCGTATATTACCGGCTATTTTCGTAACCGTTCGGGATTGGATACGTACGGCGACAGTTCACGTACGGCGACAGTTCACACTCCTAAAGTACTACTTTACTGACATCTGTTGAGACACCTCAAAACTACAGATAACTATACTATCTGTCCTAATGATATCTGTTGGACTTTGAAACTAAACACATATTCACGCACACTACAGATATTAAAAATCTTAAATAATAATTTAGAATTTCTTAAGAATTATAATTTTTTGTGGATTTTGATTCAGCAAAGATGTGAAACATGCAAAAAAACTCACTTTTGTCGCTTTTATTTCTTTTGCATCACATGCCCGATTTTTTTTACTTTCTTTTCGTGCCCTTTTCTATTGGGGGCTAGCTATCATCAGTGCCAAGGCAGACTAGAGTTGTTAAAATTACGAAGTCAGTGCTGTCGCTAAGTAAACTTCTGTCAATTTAGAATATTTCAATAAAAATCATCTCGCCTGAAGTGTTGCCTTTTTCTCCTTTCTTTATTTAAATATCTTCATAATATTCTTCTAAGCGATCTCATCTCCCAGCTACCACGAACTATCAAATTTAATCCCATAACTACACAGTCCTTTAATGTCCCATTAATTTTTTGCTATGTACGTTTTGCGAGAGAATTAATTAGAAACTATATATGCCTACGTACATCTCCATGGTTAACCAGCGATACAGAAGACACTAGTTTTGCCTATAGGGCTCTGCAAATGACCGTAATCTAAAAATAGGTATTTGCTATGTAGTGGCGTAAACTCCAAATTATGTATTTTAGATGCTAGCGTAAGTCCTGGACATTTTTTGCAGTTTCAGACAATTTCTCAGATATTTATATCTTAGAGATATCCCTGGGTGCATCCATCAGCCTTTTTGTCCGGCATGCTGGGTATTAATAGTCTCGCCGACAGAAGGAAAACTGCTTTGCTGACAACAGCATAATAATCTTCTAAACGGTCTTTAAAATAATTAAATAAAGATCGGTGCACGTGTTGTGTTCACTTTAGCTATGATTCACCAGCATGAATAATTATTGGCTGCTTTTATAATAATAGACCTCTCTTTATAATTCGTCATGAAAAAATCCGGATAGAAATTATGCATTTTATTTTTAAATAATACGTCATTCTCCCGATCATATTTCCTGCACTATTTTGTAGGCATTTCCGATCTGCAAGCAAATTTATAATAATACGTCATTCGCCCGATCATATTTCCTGCACTATATTGTAGGCATTTCCGATCTGCGAGCAAAATTTTAACTGCTGTTTTTTTGTTTTTCACCACGGTGATTCTGAAAGTACGTTCCGCTTAGATAAATATATCAATTTTCGTCTTCAAGGCTCTGCAACCGGGCCCGAAAAGAAGAAGATGGAGAGATACGAAATTACGAATGTTAGAGGAGAGCGCTAACATTTACAGCGACAAAATCGATACGAAAATTGCGAAAATGTTTAATAAAACACGACTAGTTTAAAATAGAGCAAAAATCTCGCGGGAATTATCTTAAATAGCATTTAAAGAAACACTGTGAATTTTTTCATACATATAACTTGTAAAATAACTGAAACAAACGTGTTAATAATAATTTTTGGAGCATACTTTGCGATTTTTTTCTGTCGAGGGAATTTTATATAATTTGCGTTTCGGCGCGGGCAAAGTCTAGATATTATCTTCAAGAATAACATATATTTTTTTAAGAGCTTTAAAACTTTCCGTGTTTAAGGGAAATATGTAATAAATCATACAAATCCGGGTTGCGGGCCCTTAAGACGATTTTCCCACGAAAACGGCGCTATCGAAATAATGCAAATCATTATTATTAGATTTTACCGGTTTCAGCACAGCATTCGACAGATTTAATCATGATTTATGTATTGTTCAAAAAGCTCTAGAAATTTGGCATAGTCAGGTATATGTGTGTATTGATTTAACAGTTATTTGAAAATCAAGCAATTTGCTTTTTGTTGGATAAACATCATGAAAATTCGTCGCGTCCAGCGGTGTTCCCCAAGGATCACACTTAGGACCAATTTTATTTTTGCCATTTGTGAATGATATTGTTCTTACTGTTTTCAACGATCTCCAAGTTTTAATATTTGCGGATGATATGAAAATATGCAAAGCTGAAATATTAATGAATGTCAAACATGGTCAAGTACCTCTTAGATATATTTAAGTTTATTTAGGAAACATACAGTTGTAAATATACATTCATTTTACATTTAGTAGCGAATATGATTTAAAAAAAAGAAATGGTTTTAATGTTTAATTGCTGCATTACACACACTATAAAGTTTGACTGAATACCGGCATTCTGAATTTCTACCAACTGTAACACCCATTTATATATATGTGGCCAGCAATGGGACGGAATTAGCAGCCTAGCAGAAATAGAAGAAGAGGAAGGATTTCTGGTTGCGATGGGAAGGAGAGTTCCGGTTTATGGAGAGAGAGGAAAACAGAACTGAACCGCCAGTTATGTCAAATTGTGTTGAAATCATCAATAAACCGTGATCTACAGATAACAGACTATTATTTGACATTTTCCTGCACACCAAGTTATTTAATGTTTACACAACATAATACACTTCCTTTGAACACTTTTTTAAGCTCTTTTTAAAAAACACGTCTGATTTTGCTATTTAACTTGTAATAGATATGAAAAAATTAAGACTGTTTCTTTAAATGCTCTTTCACTCAGATGTCAAGATATTTTTGCTTTATTTTAAATAAGTCGTGCTTTGTTAAATATTATCGCTTTAGCCTATTAATTCTAACAGTTTTTAATACTAGCGCTGTTCTTCTATCATTCGGATTTACATATCTCCCTTTAAAACAATCTTCTTCTTATTCTGCGGAGCCTTCAAGGCCTGAGGTATTTTGTTGCTGATATTGTTACCTTTTAACTGTTTTTAAATTAGTTTTCCGATCTCAACACTATGAACTTTATTTTAAAGGCATCAAAAATGCCTATTTATTTCGATTGCTCACAAGTTGCTGCTAGTTAATTAGAGTATATTAGGTAGGTTTATTTGTTTGCTAGCCCCATCTGGTGGCCCCAATATCACTGCCCCTTAACCCATTAGGGACACGCCCCGGAAGATGGGCCAGTGCGATATGTCACAATAAATCTGGCCGGCCAAGTAATTCAATTATGTGTATGAAGATAGAAGTATATAGTATAGTGCAGATGTTGTCAAAGGGTGCTGGTTACGCAGACGGAACGTTTTAAGCGTCAGTCGTATAAAGTATCATTTCTATCATTTTTATTTATTTAGTAGGAAAAAAAACAAATTTGATATGTTTTTTAGATGTCCATTTAAAAGACCTTCTCGTTTTAGTTAAGTCTTATATCTGTAGAGGCTGTAACAGCACGTACTCGAAGGATTTTAAAGTAAAAAATCTGGATTGAATATTGCTGGGCGATGATTTTTTTTTTTAAATTAAAAACAATAAAAATATTTTTCCATCACACGTCGCGACTGAGTACTCGGGCATAGTCCAGCGATGGGTCACGTGATAAGGACTCTGTCTCGTTCGGTAACACGTGCGTATCACGTGATCCCGTATATATCACTGGACAGCAAAACGAGATCTACTTTTTGTACTCCAAATATGCTCAGGAATCGCTGGTTGAAATCCTTCGGGTACGTGCTGTTACACCCTGGATATCTTCATCTACTATTTATATAAAGAAGATTATCTGCGATTGGCGGGCGGTGTTTGTTAGATTAGTGCACAAATCTTTTTTTTTCGAGATTGAAATCACCAAACGTAGCAAATCACTTGGGATGACATATGGCAGATGTGTTGGTTATCCATCGGAACATCCAGAATTTGTTAGGATTGCTGAAGAATTTAAGAAAAATATGCTTCCATATTTGATCTTTGGAAAAGATCTTCTGAAAAAGGCTCTTTAATTTACTGAAATCACAAATTACCGAAATACTTTGGAATCATCAGTGTGAAGTGTAGTAATCTTAAATATAAATAATTTATTTATATAATACAAACGGCATAAGTATGCCATAAACATTAATTACATGTCACAAATTCATATTCAAAATATTAGTAATGGTAAAACAGTGTATGTATAACAGTTAATTGTGACGATACATTGGGAAGTGACACCAGAGATACATTTACATGCAAAAATCTATAATACAAATAAAATTAATAGTGATTAAAAAAATATGATAGCATAGCCGTCTTGTACCTATGTTCCGTGCAGTTAAATAGATCTATCACATCTGCATATCTATTAGTAACTTCATGCAACCCAGGTAAAAGTGAGTGTTTCGTATACGCAGTCCGATTATTGTTACATTTAAAAAGGATTTTAGAACGAGTGGTTCTCGTGGGAATATGAAATTCAATGAGCTTAGTTAGATCAGGACTGTCTATTCTACCGTTTACAATTTTGAACATTAATATTAAGTCGGATATAATTCTTCGATCTGACAGTCTTAGTAAATTTAATTCTTTCATCAAGTAATTATAATTTATGTTTTCCAATGGGAATACCGAGGTTAAAATTAATGTGTCTTAAGAATTTGTGTTGAATTTTTTCGATTGAATCTGAATGTATTTTAAAATGGGGTGACCAGATCGAGGAGTTATATTCGACTTGACTACGTACTAAGGATGTAATACAAAACTTTTAAAGTTGAAATATTCTTGAAACCTCTGGAATTTCTAAGAACGAAGCCAAGCATTTTGATACTTTATTATAGATTGAGTTTATATGGGATATGAAGTTTAATTTAGAGTCGAAAGTTATGCCCAAGTCACTAATTTCTTCGACAGAGGTAAGGGTAGAGTTGTTAAGTTCATAAGGATAAATAATAATGGTTCACGCATATCGTCAGTTTGAAAACCACTGATTTAGCCATAGATACACTCAATTGTGCGGTAGGTACAGTGGCAGTTTAATTTAGACAAGAGTTTAACTGGCCAGTTATACTGGTTTAATTTTAAAGCCGTTATCGGATTTGGTATTGGTCGGGTTAACTATTTGGTGTTATTATTGACTGTTTCCGGTGAAACTAGAACGTTTTTAAACTGAGTTGTTTTTAAATGGGATAACTCAATCTAAGCGTTCCTATCTTAATCTAACCCAGCATGGACAAAGTAACCTTATCAGATCAGTAATACAGGAATGAAAAGTTTTTGTTACCCGGAATTACCAGAGTTTCATCGCTCTCGTTAGATTTGATTGTTTTTTTATTTGAATATCGCACAAGAGTTTCAACTACTTCCAACCGTCTGCAGCTAGCGAGAATTTGGCATCCCAATTGGAGTATGTTGTGAGGCTGAAGGTAGTGGAGGTAGTGGTTATTATGATCTGGTCACTAAACAGGCTGAAACCATATCAAGCAATGTTTCAATTCACCAGGGCTGAGAATGTTTTCCACTCTGAAACGTGCCGCAAATATACTTAGTATATATTTTTTTAAATTAATAAATTTAATTATGAAATAACGCAATTATACCAAGTAAAGTTACTTTCACATGCCGGGATCTGAACACGAGACCTAGCGGATAGCTGGTCGAGAACCCTCGACCACGGAGGATTGATATTTCGATTCTCTATAGCTCATTATTGATGTTTGGAGCTGAAATATAGTCGTGTTGATTTTACAACACAAAATGCTGAAGGGTCGTTTTTAGGAAAAGGAAGGAGAGGAAGTTCTGGGAAGAAACTGTGAGGGGTGGTTGGTTATCTGAGGGGCGATGAGTCCAGGAGTGACGGACGTACGAATCCATCCCTCCCACTGCGGTACAAGGTGATGAGATGAGAGAGTCCGGCTGGAGAGGTAAAATATCTCTATCAACCAGACTCTCCCGATCCAGCTGCCAGGCAGTAGGCGGGCAGACGCTTCCACCGTCAAGACCTAGACAAACCTCATCCCATGATTCCGGTCACCCCTGCTATGTCACCAAACGTAGCGAACCACCAAAGTAACCTATGCCAGGTTGGTTGTCCAATAAACCGTTCACGTGGCGGCGGTACACATATCCGCCTCCCAAATTGTTAAAAAATGCTGTGATCTCTTCATAATGCCAGGGCTGAGCGTTGAAGAGTTTTTGCTGATTTAATTTGACAAAGGCTGTAGTGGGGATGGTAAAGAGGTGGGAAAGCATTTATTTTTATCAATTTTAACCCATCTCTCCTGATATAACTAAAAATAATCATTAAATCTAAAAGCGACCACAACTTTGAAAAACAATTACCCACCATTCATTCCCGTCCTTTATAATGTTTAATTCGACATCCACAATATTGAAAAGGACAAAAGGAGCTATTCACACGCTAACCGATCCGGGACCGAACTCTACAAATCTCCACTGGGATCTACCTATCCCCCCATTCAGCCCAGTGCATATTATCAGGACTTTGGTCCATACAATAACATCCAGCTCACCTCTGTCTTCAGGCACAAAAGATCGGAAATCTTCTTTGTTTCAGCATCGCGCTAAGGGTGCTCTGCTTTGTGTTCTTCTATCTCCCTCTAATACAGGGATGCATGACTTGTGGATTGCGTGCCGTACGGGGACCGCTTTAATATGCTTTTCGATAAACCACAGTTATACTGAAACCCAAAACTTCGTGAAATATCGAAATATTTTCAATCGCTCCTATAAAAGACAAACATTGACATTTTATATACGTACATCTCATTCGAACTATGATTTACATTCTCCAATACAACGTTAACATAGTCTTGGTAAAAAATACTTAAACAATATGGATGTATTTGACAATAATTTGAACTTATCAAACTTCAAACGCCGCATGAGTATTAGTACTGTATTAAAATATAACTAGCCGTTGGAAACAATAGTTATATTATTTCAACGTCCAACGCTGTTGAAAATAATTAGCGCCAACAGTTGAAATATAATACCTACATGCGAATATTATTCAACGCAGTCAACGATTCAACTGCCTAATAAATAAAAAGGGTTAAGAGTTTGTACTTCGTGAACAACATTACTCGATATTTTAAATGGTCTTTTGGTTATGTGCGTACCTACTGCACGTTTTTTTTTATTTTCCCATCCAATACGGCCGATACTCAGCGCCATGGAACAATCAAATTTATCAACGACAAGCAAAAAAATAACCTATTGATAATTGTCAATGTTTTGTACCTATTGTTTTCAACGGTGTTGGAATGATTAAGTCAAAAGAGTTAAGAGATCACACTTCGTGAACGATATTATACCCAATTACACAAGGTGTTTTTGTAATGTACATACCTACTGCACGTTTTATTTTATTTTCCCATCCAATACGGCCGATACGTAGCGCAATGGAACAATCAAATTTATCAACGACAAGCAAAAAAATAACCTATTGATAATTGTCAATGTTTTGTACCTATTGTTTTCAACGGTGTTGGAATGATTAAGTCAAAAGGGTCAAGAGATCACATTTCGTGAACGATATTATACCCAATTACACAAGGTCTTTTGGTAATGTACATACCTACTGCACGTTTTTTTTTATTTTCCCGTCCAATACGGCCGATACGTAGCGCCAAGAAACAAGCGAATTTATCAGTGACAAGCAAAATATATCTTCAACAGGATAATATTTTCAACACCGAAACCAACGTCTTCCAACAGTTTCAACTTTCTATTATTACGTGTGTGTCGCGTGGGGCAAAGAGATAATAATAATTAATAATACATCAATGATTCGGGAAACCACCCGTTAAAAGGGATTCCTTAATACGATTTTGATATATTTTTTGTTAGTATCGTGTCGATCTCCTATTATAGTTGCGTCAACGTCGACGTTATTTTAAACAGCAATTTTCAACAGTTGAAAATTGCCAACGATAACGACGTTGGCGTTGGATAGAATTATCTTCAACGCCCAGTACTAATGAGTATGTGCCAACTATGTATTTCTACCTATCCCATAAACTAATGTGAACAACAATTTGAAACATTACCTACTTTATGTCAACTCCTATATTTTATGGACTATATTTTGTATCTTATATTTTATGTTACCTAATTTTTTTTTTCGCTTATATTTTATGTATTAAACCTATATTTTGTTTTTAACACGGACATATGAATATACATGGACCTGCCCTAAGTGATAAAAACGTATTATTTCCCCCTCCACATGGCGCCGGCTGAAGCTCCACCTTGGAACCGGCTCGCTCCATGGGGAGGGGATAGAGCCTCGCTTGAATCTAAAATGTGTGACGTCATCATTCTTGCCGTGAACAGCTAGAAGGTAACATCCATACATTTAACGAAATACAACGCCAAAACGGTAGCGTATTCTATACAATATATCTACATATCAATGTGCACATAGCGAATGTGGGCGGTTCTCCAGTGTGCTCGTCGCTGGTTACAGGGGTAAGTAAATTATGAAACATTTGTAATAGTGTTTTAACTAAACACGGCAACAAAATATTGCTATGTGTATTGGGGCGAGTCTTTTTGCGGCGAGCATTTGGCCTTAGCAAATATGTTATTATCGTGGCAAGCAATTCGCGCTCCCATGTAAAAAGGTCTATTCATTCAAAGCAGATTTTGCTTTTAAGAACTAAATGGTGATATTGTAATGCGAGATGCTTATTTACTGTCAGATTGATTGTATAACGAATCACAGTCATCTTTCCCCTCTTCGCCCTCCATGGTTTGGTTTGACCCCTCACCTGTAACTGCTTGTCTAGTCATTTGGATGTCTATGGTTTATAACGTATATTATGTTACTTGTATTTTGTAAACCCATTAACGTAGCGTACTCCCTCTCCCACTCCCCAAGTCAAGCGTGCGTACAGAAGTTTTACTTCAATAATGTCTATATCTTGAAAATCTACTCACGTATTGGGGGAATTGGTTTTTTTTCCAGCGTTGGTTCTGCAAGTGAGCAAATGAAAAAATTGGTTTGTCATGATTCATGATGATCTTGACGGTGTGTGATTTTTTATTAAATTGGTAAGCGCTGGCGAGTCCAGGTCGTTATTCCGAATTTTAAATAATTAGATTTTATCGAAAATTATATTTCGTGTTAAGTTGTGGAGCTCAATGGATTCGGTTTAATAATTTATGTACCGAGGGTTATGTATCACTGTTCTATCTTTCTATATACAACCTAACACTTCCACACATCTCTCTCAATACCCCTGTCTTACTTGTTGGTGCTAGATATCGGCAAGCGAAACGATTGGACGTTATGCGAAATTAATTTATGGTACTTCTATAAATCGATGATTGTTGGGTTTGCCGAACGAATATGGTTTTCGGATCGCTAATAATAATACGGTGTAATCAATTATTCTAATATTAAATGGAAGCGAAAAGAGGTTTGTTATATCTTAGTAAGTATAGTGGGTGAGTTTTGCTCTAGGCTCTGACATTTTTAAGATGTAGGTACCTCGTTAGGACTAAGGACGAGTCTTTTTCTTTAACAATGGCAAGTATTTTGCGTAACACAGGGTTAAATTAGACAATTAAATAAGAAAAAAATTAAAAGTATTTGAAATCAAATACCTAGATGTAATTTTGGGTTCAAAACTGACTTTCACAGCAAATTTTTAATATGTGCTAAATAAGATGTTAAAAAGTTAATTATTTTAGAAGTCTAATAAATAAACTAAATAGAAACACTCATTTTTAAAACTGTAGTTTATCCACATTTAGATTTGTATTGCTTGTTCAAAGAAGTAACTTTGAACAAGCAATACAATTTGGTACCGCGGAACCATTTATTGGATAAGCACTCTGCCATCGGTCACCCCATTGGTTCGCTATGTTTGGTGACAAAGCAAGGGTGCTCGGGTTCATGGTGTGAGGTTAGTCCAGGTCTTGGCGGCCGATGCGTCAGCCCACCTGCCGTGTGGGGGGCAGTATAGAGAGAAAATGGTTGATGGAGATCTTTTATCCTCTCCAGCCGGAATCTCTCGACCCATCGCTTTGCACAGCTGTTGGAGGGACGGATTCATACGACTGTCAATCCTGAACACACTGACCCCCAGATTCCTACCCACCCCTCATACCTATTTCCTTCCCAGAACTTCATAAAAAAAAAAACCTCCTTTCGGCATCCCCAAACAGAACTATGAGAAAAGCATCGGTAATTATGCAAAAATTAATCAAATGGGAGAAGTGCTAAATTGGATTCCAAGAAGAAAAGACTGTTAATTAACTAAATACTAACGTTTAAGAGGTCATTTTTAAATCAGATTTTAGACGTATTGACTCTTTTTCACAAAAAATTATAAGTGGATTTCGAAAGATTGTTCTTTTATCTAGCATTCGCATGTTTTAAATATTGAGAAAAAATGTTAATTTTTAGTATAATAAGGTTATAAATTAGGTCGTTGGAAGATTTGTAAAATTTTCAAAAAAGATTTTTTATTATACCACACCCACTTCAAATCATATAATCATGCAGTAAAATAAATCAATACATTATGTAGGTATCGCATGTTTTAGAATTTTAATTTTAGTTTAAATAAAATCATTAAAAAATATATACGTACACGTGTTTCTTGTCGAAAATTGGTCCGTTTTTGTATTTATTTGCGCACTTACAATGAATTAATTACAATTATTAATTACTTGACATTCTTAGACATTATTGAAAAACGATAAATACTTACAATTTTAACGTGTTGTTTTACTTGTAAATATTACCATTGATGATTTAATCTGACTCCATTAGCACTACGTCAAAATACACGGGTTTTAAATAACAAAGAGGGGAGTTATAAACGTGGTTAATTTATTGCACGGTAGTTTACAATGAATACAAATATTTATAAGCGTGCTGTCGTGAGAGGTTCAAAATTGCAAGTAATGTCAATGTTGCGAAGCCCGCGCCGATAATACAAGTACACTACCCCAGCGGTGTGGTCAGCCGAAATAATACAGTTTCGAGTACCTGGCTACATCATAAAAAAATAATAACAAAAAGTACATTATTTTAATAGTTTTATCATCACGCCTTTCAGCATTTTTGGATGCCGGTATAAATTAAGAGCGTTTAACCAGCCAGCGGCCAAAAATCCACATTTCGTCGTAAGTTGTTCTTACGATCGTGCAGGGCGCTTACAATGAGCAAGATTAATTATTCTCCGTACCAGCTTTTCAAAATTATAACTCAATATCGATTTTATTTCATTTCAAATTTGCTTTAAATTATTCCTACATCCAAAAATGCTAAAAGGCGTGATGATAAAACTATTTAAATAATGTACTTTTTGTAATTATTTTTTGATTATAATTATTTATCATTTTTCAATAATGTCTAAGTTAAATAAGAATGTAAAAAAATCTGAAATATATTAGTTTGTAAGTGCGCAAATAAATACACAAACGGACCAATATTCGTCAAGAAACACATGTACGTATATATTTTTTAATAATTTCATTTAAACTAAAATTAAAATTCTAAAGCATGCGTTTGCTAGATTATGTATTGATTTATTTTACTGCATGATTATATTATTTGAAATGTGTGTGGTATAATACAAAATATTTTTTGAAAATTTATCAAATCTGCCAACGACCTATAGAATAACCTTATTATACTAAAAATTAAAAAAAATCTCATAATTTATTACATGCGAATGCTAGATAAAAGAACAATCTTTTGAAATTCATTTATAATTGTTTGTGGAAAAGAGTCAATACGTCTAAAATCTGATTTGAAAATGACATATTTCTGGTTTTCTCTGGTAATGCCCTCTTAAAGCAAAGTCATATTGAGTTATAATTTTAAAAAGCTGGTACGGAGAATAATTAATCTTTCTCATTGTAACCGCCCTGCACGATCGTAAAAACATCTTTCGACGAAATGTGGATTTTCGGCCGCTGGCTGGATAAACGCTTTTGAATCGTTGAATTGTTGAAGCTGAGAATTTATTTTCCGAAATTATCATTTTTCTTTTGAATAACCCACATTCCAAAAGGTTTTTGATCTCTGTTTCATTTTCACCCCCTCCCCATATTTCTCTTCATCCCGAGAAATTATTATTACCACGCGATTATATAATACATAACGGGGTAGGCAGTGAATAGGTTTCACGGCGGAACGTTCCGTATTATATCCTATGGCTTTTGTCTGTTGGTATATCTATATCTACTGTCGGCAGACCCGATCTGTGTGAATCGGGCCTAAAACGATCATCTTTAGACTAAATCTAACTTTTGAACTTTGAGGGCTTAGTAGTAAGAAAAAATATGATTTAGCTTACAAACTAAAATCTAACATTTACGCCGTTTGCCGATTTGGTGAGAAGTCGCAACTGCCACGCGATACTCGCTTTATCCGCGTTCGTGCATTATCTCATAAATACTCTTCCCTTGTTCTGTTATTGTCATAATTTTAACTAACTTGAAATCATGCAGTTCATCAGAAAAAGGTATAATAATAATAATAATTTCGCATCCCTACTAAAAAGTTTGAATCGAGATTCCTTTAACAACTACTATCATAAACGTTTCTTTCAGAAAGTTTAAATAAAAATTCGCTGGGACTTCTAAAATAATAAAATATTAAACGGGTAGATGGTCGGGGCATTAAACATTAAGAAATATGTCTGCAGGATTCCACTTTGAAAGGCATTCCGGCATAAGGAATAGCGGAATAAACGTCTTCGGCCCCTTATAAAGAGGTCGAAACGGCCCTTTGCTAAAAATTGAAGCAATTAATTTCAGGAATTGAATTATTATAATAATAATAATAATAATATTTGGCTAATTTATATAGCGCCGTTTTCGCGAAAAATCACCTCAAGGGCGCTGTACAAATAAATACATAAAATAATAAAATTACTGGCTTACAACTAAGATTTACAATTATGTTATTATAGATTTACAGTTACGTTATTATAGCCTGAAGTCAAACGCTACTCTAAATGTTACAAATTTGTGAATTTTTACTGAGGAAAGTAGAATGGGGTGAATAGAGACTCAAAACAAAACTATGAGTATGTATACGTAAAATAATTAAGGGATACAGATTTTAAAAATCACACAAATCATTTTTTGAAGTGAAAACTTGTTTAGCACCGTTTTGATTTGAAACTCTATGAAACGGAAACGAGCAACATTAAAAAGAGACATACACCTACATCTATAGGATTTAGCCGGTGAGAGAATGAGATAGCAAAAAAATATTTATTTATTTCATTCGGTTCCAATATAATACGATAAAACCACGGTCCAACGCAAGTCTCTTTTCGTGTTGTGGTATAAATCGCCTGACGAACCTCTGCAGATATTTAATAATAATAATAACGTAGTATTTATATAGCGCAGTTTTGTGATATTTCATTTCAAGTGCGCTTAATTATAATAAACTTAAAATTAATCCTATAGTGTTCCTTACGAGTCCTTACAAAATACAAAATTGATTAAATTACGTGAAACAAAGAATATACAGTATATACAAAGCAATTCCTTAAGAAAAATATTAACAAAAAGAATTCATTAAAACTAAATTATAATAAAGAATTAGAGGCAGTTTACGTTCAGAAATAATAATAACAGAGTGCACATAAAACTATAGTAAGGAGGTAATCGAAACCAAACAATTACCAGAAACTTGAGGAACGTGGCTTATTATAGTAGATTGAAAACGAGTTAAAATTCATTAAAGGTACGATTTTTTAAATAAGTTTGTTTTTAAAGCTCTTTTGAATTCAGCCAAGTTCTGGATATTAGTAAGAGCTGAGGGAAGTTTGTTCCAAATGAGCGGGCCAGTTACACGAAAAGATCGATCATAATAAACGGCTCGATTTGACCTAGAAAGTTCGATTAAACGATTAGTAACATCTAGATCTGCTGACCTTAGAGTAAGCTGCCTATCGCTTAAGTTTTGTCGGACACATAGTTCCGATATATAGGCTGGCGCCATTCCTTGCAATGCTTTAAAGGTCATTAAGCAGATCTTGAACTCTATTCTTTCAGGGCATCGAAGCCAATGAAGGCGATCCCTTAGAAGCGGGGTATGCATAGAGGTTAAACGCCACGCAGTAATCCTTGATATGATATTTTACTAAATTGGCGCTATAAAAATTATTACTTTCCTCGCATACAATATTTGCTTATTCTTTCATGGCAATACCGCAAAAGATTCTCAACTGTTCTCGACTGTCCGAAGCAAGTGGGATTATAAAATTCTCAATTGGGGTGATTTGATGCTAAAGGAGTTTAGGAAGAGCAAGGTTGGAAAGTACCTGGAAATCAGAACTGGTTATCAAATACGACTAAAGAAGTTTCAAGCAACATTTTTGAACGGTGGTCGTTCACCATGTTCAATTTTTTTGAGAGGTGGGTATGGGTACCGCCGCCCCGAAATCTGTTTATTGGATAACCAACACCCCTTCTATAGGTCGTCACCCCAAGTGTTGCGCTACGTTTGGTGATTTAGTAGAGGTGCCCGAATTCATGGGGTGAGGTTTGTCTAGGTTTTGGCTGCAGTTGCGTCTTACCACCTACAGCGTGGTGAGCTGGATCGGGAGAAACTGGTTGAGGGAGACCCTTTGACCTATACAACAGGACGCTCTCGTCTGTCATTCCTGGACACACTGACCCCCAGATTCCTACCCTCATACCTTTATCCTTCCAGAACATTATCTCCTTCCGCTCCCTGAAAAGATCCGCCACACAGCATCTCCCCAAAGACCCAAAGATGACATGGGCCCTGAGCGAAATTATTTTTCTCCACTCTGTAGCTAAGGAAACGTACCCATACTACGTGACCAACTTTTTGCAATTTTTAACCCCCCCCCCCCCCGGTGACCAAAAACCTAAGCAACCCGCCGCTCATTTGTATGGAGCGTGACATTTTAAGGACCCCCCCCCCCTAAACGTGTCACGTAGTATGGGTACGTTCCCTAATATAAAAAAGGGCGATACTGAGAGTGTCTGACTACTTAACTGACCTCGATGTTAACCATGCCAATTTATATACAAAGTTTTTGTATTCAATTATTTTACAAGTGAATTATTAATGCCCTTAAATATATATGTAGGTATTTGTAATTTTTAAAACATATCAACATATTCACGTTTTTCCGACTGTAATATTCTTGATTTTAGTGTAAGAGCTCACCCATAGATGGCACCAGATAGTTGTCTTATCAGGTTTTTCATAGACGGTATGTAGCTGTCGGTATTGTAGAGATCGATTATATAATAAATACGGTGGGAACCTCAAGGTCGGGATCGGCATTATTCCACCCGCCAGCCAGCTAAGATATCAGAGAATTGTCAATCTATCGTAATTCGTAATAACAATAACCTCCAATGTGTTTTGTTGACCCTGAGTTTTTATTAAAGTTTTGAGACAAAAATTGTTATGTTGTAATTATTATAAATGTAATGTAATTTTTAAATGTATTGTGTGGGTTTTCTAATTAACCAGTGTCTATGTAATCGAACCCCTATACAAAATATTGAAATACACCGCCGAACGTGTGTTTCGGAAACCGCTGCGGGATTAGCGAGTTAATATGGGAACACCGCATTTTATAGTGCAACCATTGAGATTGACTTTACTAGGTGAATGAGTAGAAATTAATATAAAATAAAACCTACCAAATTTTGTTGGTAGATACGTTTATACTGCCTCCGTGGTTGAAGGGTTAGGCTCTCGACTACGAATTCAAAGGGCGCGGGTTCAAATCCCGGCGTTGCCAAGAAAATTTTATTTAATTAAGTATGTTGTGTTGTTATTTTTTTTTACATTAACTCCACATACAGGAGGCCATGAGGAAAATGATTTCCCTCAGGGCTTATGTCATCTGGGATGCCGTGTGGAGGGTCTTTTTGAGGAGAGGAAGGAATGAACATTGGTCTTGAAGAGACCCATGTTGTAGGAAGGAGGAAACACAGAGGCCGGCAAATCATTCCATAGCCGAGCTGTTGAACACAAGAACGAGTCGAAGAAACGACCCGTTCTCATGTGACAAATGTCAACCGTGTACAAATGTTGGGCACGCGTTTGGCGCGTTTCCCGACTATGCACCGGTGCCGAAGGGATCAATGATGCTAGTTCCTCGGAACATCTTCCATTGTAATACCTGTAGAACAAGGATAGCATTCCAACCCGACGCCTGTGCTCTAAAGATTGCAATCTGTCTGTTAAGATGGGAGAATCTATTAAACGGACCGCCCGTTTCTGCACAGAGTCGAGGGTATTTTTCAGGTATTTTGGAGCTCCAGACCAGAGGTGGCTGCCAAATTCAACCGTGGGGCGCACTTGTGATTTGTACAGGGTTAGCAGTTGTGTTCTATTAAAGTATCTGCGGGCCCTGTACAGTACGCCCAGTTCAATAATTAAGTTTTAGTTTCTTAATTAACTAATTAAAAATTTACTAAAATAATATTCATTAAATATAATTTAACAATTTTTGCAAGAAAAATAGCTAACTTTAAAGGGTATGTTCATTGAAGAGAGCTGTCAGTGTAAGATAATATATGAGACAGAGTGGAGTATCTATAACATAACGACTGTGGAAGAAATATTACGAGTTTATATTTCAATTTATATTATAGTGAATTTCAATACCTCAATATCATTTTAAAGATTAATATTGTGAAGTGAAGCATCCAGAACCTAGAGACATGTGTCCCCAACTGCGACGGGTGAGTCCCTGTTCCTATACTCCAATCTGGGCTTACATTATGTTCCAGAAGCCCATATTTGAACCTTTGACTAACACTGTCCCATCAGATTTTGCGAGTGCATACAAATTTAATTTTCCAATATAAACCTAGCGGTTGACGTAGTTTCGGGATTGGGCCTTCGAGTGTGTGGCAAAGGGCTTGGCTTGGCTCTGCAGCACTTAAATACCATTAATACACTGGAGTCGCAGGTTCGCGACACTGCTGAAATACGATCCGTTGAAATTTCCAAAGTGTCGGAGCCATAAACGTTTGCGCGCAGTTCGAGCACTACGCGGCAAAGTCAATTTTAAACAAACTACATAGACAAACCCCATCCTATGAATCTGGGCACCCCTTTTAAGAAAACAATTTGTATCACATGGAATATTCTTATCAAAATTATTTCTTGTTTTCTCAGGAGTACCTCAGGGCTCTAATTTAGGGCCACTCCTCTTTTCGATTTTTATTAATGATATAACGGAAATTATTCTTACTTCTTTTCGCTGATGATCTAAAACTTTTCTTGGAAATACAAACTTTAGAGGACTGCATTCGACTCCAATCAGACATTGATAGAATTGTTGACTAGAGTAAATGGAATCAGATTGAATTCAATATCTCCAAATGTTTCATTCTTTCTTTCACTAGAGCGTATCATACCTGGTTTTACCGGTATACTATGAGGGCTCGAAATTTAAAACGTGTCTCCACTATGAAAGATCTTGGTATTTTGTTTGATAGTAGGTTAACTTTTCATGCTCATATCATAATGACGTACTTCACTGAGAATGTTGGGTTTCGTCCTACGCACTGCGAGAAACTTCAGAGACACCCGGGTTCTCACAGTACTATACAATGCTTTGGTTAGGAGTAGGCTTGAGAGTGGGTCGGTGGTTTGGAGCCCACACCAAGTGAAGTATTCCCTCATGTTGGAGAGGGTTCAGAAGAAATTTCTGAGATTTCTTTACCTGAGGAAGTATGGCTACTATCCGTGGCTCTATCCTACCCACTTTCTCTTGAGCATGCTTGGTATGAACCTTCTACGGGTCAGAAGGGATGCGCTCATTGTGACACATTTATTCAGACTGATTCTTGGAAGGTTCGAAAATTCGGCTGTCATGGAGAGCATTAGTTTCTATGTTCCCGATGGTTTATCTCCGTCATCGACAGCATAGACTGTTTTATTTCCCGGCTTGCAGAACTAACTTGCCAATGGTTATGCCAGTCGGGAGAGCAATCTTGCTGTTGAACAGAATTTATTCGGATATCGACATATTTAGCGTCAGTGAAGCTGCTTTTAAAAGGCAAGCTCAATTAATGCTTATGTAGTTTTTTTTGCCTACCATTGTATTTATGTTTAATGTAATACTGTTACAAATATATTTTAAAAACGCATTAAAATTTTAAATTTTGTAATGTTTTTGAAAGAATAAATAAATTGAATTGAATTGAAAGTCACCAAACGTAGCAAACCACTTGGGGTGACCTATGGCCGGGGTGATGGTTATCCAATAAATGATTCCCGGGACGGCTATCCGCCTCCCAAATTGTAGCAATTTGTGTATTCTCTGCCATACTATATATAAACCATATCCTAGAATTAGAAAGAGTACAAAATAGGTTTATGCGTTACCTGTACATGCGGGAATATACATACTACCTATTCTATATCCATCATTGTTCTTAACAGGATTGCTCGATCTTAATACCTTAGAAGCCCGCCGAAAAATATTTTTGGGGAATCATTTTTTTAAGCTGATCTCCGGCACTGTACTGAATCCACCTACGTTGAAAGAGATTATTAACCTGTATGTCCCTAACGCGTATACTCGTGGGAGATCCCACGCACTTTTTTATGCTCCGAAAGCGAGAACTTCTTCCTTTCAGAATGCGCCATTAAACAGAGCAATTTAACTGGTTAACGATTCTGCATTGAGCATCGACATCATCAATGTTACCTATAAAGAGTTCCGTCACTATCTGTTGACATACGTCACAACATAGTGAAACTGCCCCCTTGAACTTTTTTTTTTCTTAAATTTTGTAATCTTCTCTTATCTTAAATTGTGTATTATAACTGTTTTATGGAGAACCTGAAAAAATAAATAATTTTAATATAAATTTCACACCTAAAATACCACTCTAGTCAGATTTGTATCTTTGTAAATCAAAATCATAATTCAACAGCCTTATTATAATCCCAATAATAATCGTAATATGACAAACAACAACAAAACTGGTTTTGTCACAAATCCGCTTGGGAACGGTTTAATCAAGCGACACACTGTTTCCAACATTCCCTATTTTCCCAAAGGCATTGCGGCTTTTTGATAGCAGTGCAGTTATTATTATATAATTTTGTTTATTTATTATTTTTAATTGTTAAACTAACGTTTAAGACAAGATTTTTATGCATAGCACAAAGGGTAACAATTATTATAAGCAATAATTATCAGCCTGAAACACTCATCCACATTGAAAAATCTTCCGAGAAAAGATACATGACGCCAACGGGACTTGAACTTGGTTGTTTTCAGGTGGAAAAAATATAATAAGCAGTAATTGTTGAATGAAACACTAGTATATATTGAATCATTTTGGCGGGTATAAGATAAGCCGCCATAGCTCAATTGGGAGAGCAGCTGACCGGCAATCAGAAGGGCACGGGTTCAAGTCCCGTTGGCGTCATGTATCTTTTCTCGGAAGTTTTTTCAATGTGGATGAGGGTTTCAGGCTGATAATTATTGCTTATAATTATTGTTATAATTTTATTTATTATTATTATAACGCTAAAGTCTGTCGTACACATAATTATTATTATTTTGAAATTTTACTAAAGTGCGATCAATTCTTGTCGTGTCTAATGTTAACAAGTTTGTTTAACAAAACGAAACCATCGTACTAACAAGGACCGTTAAAGTTAGACACAGCATGTCAAAAGTCATGATGTTACGGGATAATTTAATGTTAAAAACAATTAGTCTTTTTTGGGATACAGTCAATTTGCAAGTATGGCACGGTGCAATAATAATATGACAGTAAAAAAAGCTTTAACAATATCGTTTTGGGTTCACTTCCAAAGGAAACTTAATTTATTCTTTAATCGTTTGTTTTAGCTTTTGCTAAAGGTTATTCAACGAGTATATTCACTCTAGGTTAGCTGAAATCCGAAGTCGAGTAAAAAAGGAAATTCTAAGAAGGAATATAGGAGTCAATGTGTCCAGGAGTGACGGACATAAGAATCCATCCTTCCCATCTTCGGTGTAAGGCGGTGAGTCGAGAGAGTCCGGCCGGAGAAGTCTAGGCTAGGTCTCCCTCAATTAGACTCTCCCGATCCAGCCTGCCTCGCGGTAGGTGGACAGGCGCATTCACCACCAAGACTTAGGCAAAAATCACCACGTGAACCCGGGCACACTTGCTAAGTCACCAAACGTAGCGAACCTCTTGGGGTGACATACGTCAGAGGTATTGGTTATCCAATAAATAGTTCTCGAGGCGGCGGTACCCATACCCGCCTCCCAAATATAATCGACTTGTTTCGAAAGCAATGGTTTCTTCATCAAGATAAAGGTATGTATGTACTTATTAAAAGCAAAAAATGTGTGCGGTTCACAAGCGGTAGAAGTGAAACCTTCAGAAACATAAGGTAGACAAATCACCGCACAAAGAGGAGGCCGATTAGTCTATCTCATTTTCTCGCAAGCTAAATCCTGTAGATGTATGTTTTTGTCTCTTTTTGACGTCGTTTTTTCGTTTCATCGAGTTTCAAATTTATGTACTTACGAAAAACAAAAAAAAATGTGTGCAGTTCACAAGCGGTATAAGTGAAACCTTCAGAAAAGGTAGACAAGAGTGGGGAGGCTACGAAGCACCGCACAAAGAGGAGGCCGATTAGTCTACCTCATTCTCTCGCAGGCTAAATCCTATAGATGTATGTGTTTGTCTCTTTTTGGTGTCGCTTTTTGGTTTCATCGAGTTTCAAATTACAACGGTGCTAAAGAAGTTTTCACTTCAAAGAAATGTTATTAACTTCGAAACACGATATACTTCCATCCAGGAAATTCGCCAAGTTGCATTAAGTGACAAAGGAAATCAAATTCATAAGGTAACATCAAAAGAACCCTTTTTTTCAAATATCATATCATCATACGAGTACCTAACCCTTTGTAACATTATGAATGTGAAAAGGACAGATTAAAACCCTTTCTCTCTAAAGCGGTAATTCCTTTATGTTTATCTTTTAAATAATAGATCATCCCTTAATGTGTCGCACATATTGTCACCCCACGAATCTGGACTGTAAAACCATATATAACATTTTTAAGAACTAATTATAATGCTTAGTGTTTCTTCATTGATTTATATTTAAAATATTTTTTAAATATATTTTAGAAGTTGCTTATTACGCGAAAACCGTTTCAAATTAAGTACAGTGTGATAATTTTATTTTATATTTATTTTTTATTATTATTGTACAACAGAATAATTCCAATTACAGTACAATTTGGTTACCCTATCAGCATTTAGGCAAGTGACTCTTCAATAATATTTTTAAGGCATATAAAGAACAGTCATTTACATCCAAAAGGTTTGCAATTTCATTTAACAGCACCACTCCCCTCGACATGCTATGCTTTGCCAAGACGTCTGTTCTGCCGTTCGGTACTTTAAATAAGTCATGATGTCGACTTCGGCTGTAGTCTGGTACATATAAATCATAGCATCCCAAGAGAAATGGGCTATCGATGAAATTGTTCCAAATTTTGAAAGACAGAATAGCAAGATATGCTTTCCGTCTAGTTTCTAGACTCACAGAATCAGTTTCCTCGAGTAAGTCAATATGGTGCATGAACCTTGGATAGGTTCCATGCTTCCGCATAAAAACATACCTGAGGAATTTCTTCTGGATTTGCTCTAACATATAAACGTACTTCTGGTGGTACGGTGCCCAAACATCGCTCGCGTACTCCAGCTTGCTTCTCAGTATGCCATTGAATAACGCTAGCATAGCTTCTTGGTTATCAAACTGCTTACAAGTCCTGATGATGAACCCAAGAAGTTTGTAGCAAGACTGAGTGAGCTGCGATATATGGCAAGAGAATGTCAGTTCGGGATCAAAGACCACATCAGATCCTTCACGGATTTTACACGTGATAACGTTTCGCCCTTTATTTTATAATCGTAAACTTTAATGCTTTTACAACAAGTGAAGGACATTGTGACACATTTCTTCGTGTTAAAATCTAATTTGTTTGCCAACGACCATTCAGACAGTGCATCCAGATCAGTTTGCATTTTAAAACAATCTTGCGAGGTTTTTCTAAGTTTTTACTAAAAGTTTTTAGTTTAGATATTTACTATTTATGTATTTATCATTAGAGTGAATATCTCAGAAGAAAATTTTAGTTTTTTGGAAGGCCTCATGGCTTTTTTGTAACTTTTTCGACTTTACATAAAAGCCGTCTCAGAAGAAAATTTTAGTTTTTTGGAAGGTCTTATGGCTTTTTTGTAACTTTTTCGACTTCAATAAGCCATTTTATTGATATTTACCTCACAAAGATTAATGTATTGCATTTTATTGTAGGAAATTGTCGTAGTTTTTGAATATCCGGTATCCGGCCGGATAGTAAATTTAGGCCGGATACCGGATAGTTACCGGATATCCGTTTCATCTGTAATAATTATCAGTTGCGGTCCGTGAGTTTTCAGTGAGCTTGAGTGCTAAGATTGAAAAATACGTTACTTATGTTGTTTGTACCTACCTGAAAATTTTTTTTTTTTTTCAAAATTTCAACTTTTTGTATGAAGTTCTTTCAGTATGTGGATGCGGCGCATCCCTTAACTGAAAGAATCCTGAAGATCTTCGTGCAAAAAGTTGAAATTTTGAAAAAAAAAAAATATTTTCAGCTACAACAACGTAATAACGTCATATTTTTCAATCGCACGCAGTCACAGATCCCATTCCTACACGTCGCAAAGGGATCACGTGATAAACGCGCTGTTTCGTGTGTTACTGTGTTACTAGAACGAGACGAAGTTCTTATTACGTGACCCGCTAGGTTATACCATACTACTCAATTGCGACGTGTGAAGGAAATATATTTTTATTTATTTTTTGATGTTATCACCGGACTCCAAATATTTTGTACTCCAAATATGCTCAAGAATCGATATTTATACACTCCTAGACTATGGTACATGCTGTACTAAGTGTGTTTAAAATTAAAAAATGTAAACGATTTTTTTTATGCATTTTATAGCACGTAAATTACAAGTCCGTATTGCGTACAACCAGATATAGTTTTACGTTGGCATAAATGTCTGAACAGGTTTACTACCAGAATTACCATAACTTGATTGAAAATAGTGGATAATTTAACGTAAAACGAATTAAATTTTGACTCTATTTTCCATATTGCATCGTAAATGAATATATGCATCAATTCAGATCAAATTGCAATAGTTTATTTTAGTGTTTATTAAATGCTTTATCGTGAATTATATCGACGGCCAGTGGTACAGTGGTAAGGTTCTTGACTCGCAATCCGAAGGTTGCGGGATCGAATCCCGGCATAGGCAAATAAATTTTATTTGATTAATTTGTATTATTTCACAATTAATTCATTTAAAATAATGTAAAGTACTCGTATATTTGAGGCACGTTCCAGAGTGGATGAACTCTCAGTATCGCCCTGTCGTAAGTCCACCATTCAGAATTGAAACGTGGCGTTAGCCGTTTTTGGTGACCAGATCTGAATAGCCAGGTACTTCCCTATCTTCCCCTTTCCCATCTCCTTTCCCTCCCCACTACCTTTAACCTCACAACATACCCCAATTGGAGATGCCATAGTCTCACTGGCTTCAGAGACTCTTGTGAGGTTTTACCAATTTTTTTTAAAGTAAAGATATGGCATGGAAGTGTTCTGGCTATCGCCGAATAGACCAAAGTGCGCGGACTATCAAAACGCTTACGCAATGAGACTTATGCGCTGCTGTCTATGTATGTAGTATTAAACGAAAGTTTAACTCCTCACTTTAGAATTTGGCAGCGACCTCTTGTCTGTAGCCCCAAAATATCTGAAAAAATCCTTGTTCTTCTGGTATTTCGAAGGAAAAGCCACACCAGTGCCCAAAATTTGAGCACGGTTGACATTTGTCATACGAGAACGGGTCGCATCTACGATTCGGTCGAGTTCAATGGAGGATTTGCCGGCCTTTGGGTTTCCTCCCTCCTACAGCATGGGTCTCCTCAAGACTCAGGTTCACTCTATCCTAACATCCAAAAGACCACCACACAGCATCACCCAAATAAAGCATAGGCCTTGAGGGAAATTATTTCCTCCAGTGTCATTGAAGTTGGCGAGATTTGAGATGCGCTCGGTGCAATAGTAATAATGGTTCATGCCTCATCTTCCCTGTTTCTATTATACTTTCTTTAAGCTCAGAAGCACCTCCAAACAAAAATGAAAGCACATTTTCGCCTATATTCTATTCAAACCTTTCAAACCTTTGAACCTCTGACCGTTTTGAATGTGGAAAATTTCCAATTTTAAAGAAGGCTTCCTCCTTCAAACTGTGGAATTCGATTACCTCCGTATTATTATTTGTCCACACATTGCGGTCACGCGGTCGACAAAGGTGCCTCCTGCCAAAGGTAGCATTCTCAAAGGTTTCGTCTCGTCCTTTATTCCTTTCGTCGCCTATGTAACATCGACCGCTTTTCTCAAAAGGCGAGAGGTGTTGAATTCGTGCACGCATAAGGGGAAAAAAGAACGAATTTTCAGTAAAAAGGATTCTTGGATGTTATAGCTTTTAATATAAATAAATTTGCTTCCTCTGGTTTCCTCTATTATTCTTATCGGAGGTTGGACATTATTTAAGGGTCCAACCCGAATTTCTACCGATTTCTACATATCTACCTTAAACGCGTTAAGTTTTAAAGCTCTTAAAAATAGATATCTTATTCCTGAAGATAATATCTAGACAATGCCCGTGCCGAAACGTACATTATATAAAATTCCCTCCATAGAAAAAAATCGCAAAGTATACTCCAAAAATTATTATAAACACGTTTGTTTCAGTTATTTTACAAGTTATATGTAAAAATTTACAGTGTTTCTTTAAATGCTGTTTAAGATAATGCTCGCGAGATTTTTGCTCTATTTTAAACGAGTTGAGTTTTAAACATTTTCGCAATTTTCGCATCGATTTTGTCGCTGTAAATATTAGCGCTCTCCTCTAACATTCGTGATTTCGTATCTCTCCATCTTCTTCTTTTCGAGCCCGGTTGCGGAGCCTTAAGCAATGATTGAAAATTTTATGTGGGTACCCACGTAATGTCTTTTTGGACATGTTTCGAACTTCATGTGATTTCTTTTTTTCATTTTTTTTATATCTACCTACTACTAATTTAGATGGCCTCCGTGGTCGAGAAGTAAGGCTCTCGACTAGCAATCCGAAGTTCGCGGGTTCATATCCCGGAGTGCACAAATCAAATTTATTTGATTTTTTTTTTACATGAATATCGCACAAGAGTCCCAACTGCTCCCGTCTTGGAGCCAGTGAGACTATGGCATCCCCAATTGGAGTATGTTGTGAGGCTGAAGATAGTGGGAGGGAAGGAGATAGGGAAGAGGAAGGTTGGGAAGTACCTGGCTATTCAGATCTGGTCACCAAACACGGCGAAAGCCACTTCAGGCAACGTTTCAATTCTGAATGGTGGTCTCACACAAGGGCGATACTGATGGTATCTCCCACTCTGGAACGTACCGCAAATATACTATATATTATTTTAAATGAATAAATTGTGAAATAACACAAATTAATCAACAAAAATTTATTTGCCACTCCGGGATTCGATTCTGCGACCTTCGGAATGCGAGTCAAGTGCCTTACCGCTGCACTACGCCGGCCGTCAAATTTAGTAGTGTTATTTCACAATTTATTCATCTAAAATAAAAAAAATAGGATATTTGCAGTGTATGATAATCTCAGCATCGCCCTGGTGTAAGACCACCATTCAGAATTAAAAAGTTACTTAAAATGGTTTTAGCAGTGTTTGGTGACCAGATCTGAATAGCCAGGTACTTCCCCACATTCTTATCCCCCATCTCCTTCCCTCCCCACTACCTTCAGCCTCACAGCATAGCCCAATTGGGGATGCCATGATCTCTCTGACTCCAGATGGTTGGGAACAATTATTGGGACTCTTGTGCGGTGTTTACATAAAAAAAAATATACATTTTTATCACAATTTATCGTCTACGTTGTTTTTTTACATTTACTTCCACACAGAAAATGATGGAAATTATTTCCCTTAGGGCATATGTTATCTTTGGGGATGCTGTGTGGGGTTTTTTTTAAAGATAAAAAGGAGTGAACATGGATCTCAAAGAGACCAACTCAAGAACGGGTCGTAGGAAAGATATAGTATCTAATGATTAAATAATTTTTGGCAAATTGCAATTATCACTTCTTCAAACCCACTTAGTATAGGCGCTACGCCGACAGTCGAATCCTTTGCATACGTTTTTTTAACCTATCTATCTATCTATCTATAATTCTTTTTTTTTTTTGTGTTCGTTATTGTAAGAACAAGGTTTGCATAAAACTACTGGTGAGCTCTGGCATTATGAAAGTTGTATAACAAAATGCTGTGGCACGCGAGCTGTTTGAAAACTGGATGTACCGGGACTGTATGTATGGAATGCGGGAGTGGAGAGTGGAGTGGGTAGAGGGAAGGTGGAGGAGGCGGAGTGGGAACGCGAGAGGGAAAAGGGTCGCGTGAGATGAAGGGTAGGTGGAAGGGGAACGGGAGGTATGGGAAAGGACACGCAGGGAGAAACCGTTTCTTTATTAAATGGCAGCGCAACGCATGTCGGGGACCAGCTAGTGTTATAATATTAATGCTGCACAAGTGTGCGAGATTATGAAATCCTCGATCGGGGTATGTTAAGAGACTGAAAGGAGTGAAAAGCAGAAGAAAATGTAATAAAGGAAGGCAAGAAAGTAACTGGCTATAAATGACTGTAAATAAAACACAAATAAAGCCGTTTCAAGTTACGTTTCGATTCTGAATGGTGGTCTTTCATCATGGCGATACTGAGAGTAACGAAAGGTCTTTGGAATTCTAACGAAAAATATTTAATAAAATGCAAGCGGTCTGGAATCCACTTTAGATGTTTGGCAATAGTAGGTACGAGAACAATGTCTTTAAGGCTGCAATTTTAAGGCTTCTCCTTTCAAACTCCCAAGAAAAAAGGACAGGCATGTCACATAGAGGAAGAATATTTTAAGTATCAACTAGCGCATATCATTAAAAAATTACGGGACATTATAATACAATAATAGTTTAATAATTTGAGGAGCGCCGCGCCGTTTTTTTTTAAATTACTTCAAGGGCGCTGTACAATTTGTTATGAATTCTTAGGCTCTATCTAATTTTATTATTTACAAATAGATACAAAAACATATTCTTACCTGGCAGGTCACTTCCGATGAACACACTTTATTAGAAAGTTAATGCTGTTGGAGAAGATACGACTTTGCACGTGGAGGACATTATATTTAAAATACTGGACATTGAAGCATGATTTTACATTTGCTACACTCATAAAAAGTTAAATTTGAAAGTTGAGTAAATATTTATTTTTAAAGACTAGAAAATTAAGGAATCTTTAGGACTGGAGAATTTGCATGAAACGACCTTTACAAAAGCTTATATGTGGATGAATTTGTGTATATGGGTATTATGTTTACGAGAGATGGGAAGGCTGATAGAGATATTGAAAGAAGGGTAAATGCAGGTAACTCCATTAATGGAGGACTGAATGCCGTTGGCGCTAATAAAAAACTGTCAAAAGAAGCTAAACTAGTAGTCCACAATGGAGTCCTGGTACCTACCCTAAAGTATGGCAGTGAGGCATGGGAGGATGAAAGTAAACTAAGTGCTGTTGAAATGAGATCCCTGAGGAATATCCCGGTGAAACCATGTATGATCGTGTGGGAAATGTGGATATCTGCAAAGTAAGCATAATGAGTAAGGTAAAGGGACCCTCAGATGGTTTGAGCATGTAGAGCGAATGAAAGGAGAAAATAGTGTGAGAAGAATATATGACGCAAATGCGAATGGAATATGAAGTCGGGGACGCCCGATGAAGACATGCCACGATCAAGTGAATCAGATTCTTGAGTCGGGCCATGTCAAAAGTCAGAATAATTAAAGAGTATGTATGAGACGATGTATGAATGTGAGTGAGGCAAAGAGTGTGTGTCAAGACCGAGTTTTTGGCGGTCTGTCCTCTTTGCCTACCCCTGCGGGGAAACGGCGTGATGGTTAGTTAGTTAGTTACAAATGAGAATTTGCTTTTATTTTTACACAATAAGCTATTTACAATGTCGCGGGCGGTGAAGGCGAAGGTGATAGGTTTTTTACTTATGGATTCGACTGTCTGAAAAGGTGAGTTTTAAGTTTAGCTCTATATAATTGAAGGATTTGTGAAATTGAAAGTATTTATTAAATATGTGCATCACATTGCCTTCAAAAACATACATATAAAGCCAATTTTCTTTATAATTTATTTTTCTTTTATTATTTACAAATTAAATATACTGAAGACGTCAGAAATTTTACTTTCGAGTGAACATCGTTAGTAAACATGAAAAATCGGTTTCAATTCTGAATGGTGGTCTTACACCAGGGCGATACTGAGAATATCTTCCACTCTGGAAAGTGTCGCAATACTATAATAATAATAATATTTGGATGATTTATATAGCGCCGTTTTTGTGAAAAATCACCTCAAGGGCGCTGTACAAACTTATAATACATTTCTAAAATCTAAAAAACTACAAGCTAGGCTAATAGTTCAAAACCCGCTCAGCAGGTTTTTACAGCTAGGCCCTGCGGGCGGCTTTTGCTTCGCCTTCGCCCAGTTAGTGCTGGTGATCATTTTGTAAATCCAATAGGAAGAAACTGGGCGTACTGTACAGGGCCCGCAGATACTTTAATAGTACACAACTGCTAACCCTGTACAAATCGCGAGTGCGCCCCACGGTTGAATTTGGTAGCCACCTCTGGTCTGGAGCTCCAAAATACCTAAAAAAAAAACCTTGACTCTGTGCAGAAACGGGCGGTCCGTTTGATGGATTCTCTCATCTTAACAGACGGACTGCAATCTTAAGAGCACAGGCGTCAGGTGGGAATGCTGTCCTTGTTCTACCGGTATTACAATGGAAGATGCTCCAAGGAACTAGCGTCATTGATCCCCTCGGCACCGGTGCATAGTCGGGAAACACGCCAAACACGCGCCCAACATTTGTACACGGTTGACATTAGTCCCATGAGAACGGGTCGTTTCTATGACTCGTTCTTGAGTTCAACGGCTCGGCTGTGGAACGATTTGCCGGCCTCTGTGTTTCCTCCCTCCTGCAACATGGGTCTCTTCAAGACCCGTGTTCACCTTCCTTTCCTCAAAAAGACCCTCCACACAGCATCTTCAAAGATGACATAGGCCCTGAGGGAAGTTATTTTCCTCAGGGCCTATGTCATCTTAGCCCGTTTCTCGTATCCACTGTCAATGTGGCAACCAGTGATGGCTAGTCACCGCAAAAAAGTAACCGGGACGGACGATGATGTCATATGTAATATCCACCCGCTTGATACAAATGAGTATTACCGTCAATCTTTCAAAATCCGGGAGATACTCCAGGTTCACAAATTCAAAGAACTTATACCTAGGAAGGGCATGTCCCTGTGTATCGCCACGAAAGTGGCGATATCTTATAACAAATTCTTAAATTAGACACCGAATTACAACGGTAGCTTTGTCTGAAAATCCACGTACACGGATGTTTATACGGTGCGACGGATAAGGCGCGGCGGCAGACACGCGTTCGAAGCCGGTTTCTTGAATGCTACGGTATTAATAATGTTTGATTATTTTTAATGAATTAATTGTGATATAACACAAATTAATCAAATAAAATTTGGTTACGCACGCCGAATTTGATCTCGCGACCTTCGGATTGCGAGTCAAGAGCCTTACCTCTCGATGTTTATATATATAAAGCGGTTATTAGAATATTGAATATATTTTATGTAATATCAACCAACATTGGCTACAGCTAGCAGCTTAGCATAGCCAAAACTTGCACGAAACGTGTTTCTGGTGTAATTTAAAAAAATATCATTCTTCCTTCCGCCCACCCTGATAACAAACTCTGTGCACGCCACTCTATTAATGCATTCATAGTTAATTTTAATTGCCTTATTAAAAAGTAATATAATCACGTTTAAAAGTGCATTATAGAATCTATTTCCTTTACGAGATAGCTTCACAAGTAATTGTACGCCCTCTCTCCTTCTCTTTGCAATAAACAACAAAGCTCCATCCAACGGAACTAACTAAACAAGGAAGGAAGGGAAACGGGAAGGGGGAGGGGAACGGAAAGTTAGGGAGAGGAATTTCGTTAAGAGATTTAAGATATAGCATGTCCCTTGTAAAAGTTTTAGCAGACGTAGTGTGTAAGTTTTAATTGGATGTGTACAAAGTACATACTGTACGTTCTCTGTCGTTATGTGTGTGACTCTATAGGGGTGGAAAACCTTGCACTGCTTTAAATAAGTATTTACATTAATACCGCTTACAGTAATAATGTTATATTTTGCATTAGTCAGAAGTACACTGGAATATGCCTCGCCAATTTGGAACCCGCGGTACAAAGTATTTGTGAATAATAAAATTAGATAGAGCCTAAGATTCATAATAAATTGTAAAGTACTTGAGTCGGACCATGTCAAAAGCCTAGGAGTGTGCGCCAAGGCCGAGTTGTTTGGCAGTCCGTTCTCTCTGCACACCCCTAAGGGGATACGGCTTGCTGGTTAGTATGGAGATTTTGACGCAAATGTGATGGTAGAAGAAGTCGGAGACGCCCGAGGAAGACGTGGTAAGACAAGTGATCGGGCCATTTCAAGAGTCAGAATAATAGAAGTGAATAATAGAGTGTGTATGTATGAGAGAAGAGAACATCTACAAGAACATCTTAGATCATACGACATGCGACTTGAATACTTCAAAATTAATACACTTAAAATCAGAAGGCAATTGACTGATCTAATATGTTTACATAAAATAATTCACGGCCATCTTGATACTTCACTGTGTCTTAGCAATATTGATATAAATGTTAAGACGCCATAATATGTTTCACCTGAACACATTTAAAAATAATATCGCCTATTTTAGCCCTCTGACCCAAATGTCTCGACTATGTAATAAGATAGAGTGTGCTGAAGTAGATATTTTTGCCGATAATTTATATGGATTAAAAAAATGCTCTGCGATTGCTGAAAAATATGTGCTAATTTATTGTGTATCATTTGTGTCTTTAATTATGTCTCTTATCTTGCCTCTCTTTAATTGTCATTTGAGTAAACTTTGTATTTTTATAATTTTCTATTTCTAACTGTTTTTTGTTTTCTTTTATCTAATTTTTATTTAAACTGTTTCAAAATTTAACCACTGTACAATTTGGCTGATTGATTTTATATAATTTTCACTTATTTTTCTTATTTGTATAAGTAACGGAGTTTTATAACTGGGTTGTTCTCACGTGTTTGAGAACAATCTGTAAAAACACGGTATAAAGAAATAAATAAATGAGGCAAGGAGTGTGTGCCACGACCGAGTTGTTTGGCGGTCCGTTCTCTGCCCATCCCTAAGGGGAAAGGGCGTTATGGTTAGTTATCAGTTGTCAGTTTGTTAAGATACTATTAATATCACCCTGCTAAAATACAACCAAACAGAATTTAAACGTTGCTTTAGTCATGTTTGAATAGCCCGATACTTCCTACCTTCCACTTCTTCATCACCTTCCCCATCCACCAACTACCTTCAACCTCACAACATACCCCAATTGGGGGTGCCATAGTCTCACTGAACCCAGACGTTTGTGAGCAGTTGGGACTTTAGTGAGTTTTTCACTTTAAATTTATTTTTTAAATTCCTCGAAACATTTCTGCCATGAAAAATTTTGGATCTCTGCTTTGAATGCACATATTATATGGAGTTTCTTCAAGTATCGTCTGCTATCCCCCTCTTTCGTATTGTTTTGGGGCGCTGAAATATCGCTTCATCCCTCTCTCTCTCTCTTTTAACTGAAGAAGATTTCTGTTTCCTAACTAAGTCTACTGAAACACTTTCAGACCGAGTTTTCTTTTTGATTTTTAAAGCAGTATCATGGAGTTAAAAGTTGAGAGTTAAGCACCCGGCTTCATCCGTGATTTCATACTCTCTTTTCTATATTGGTCATCCCATCTATACTAGGTATATTTATCTATAAGATTTATTTATTTAAGTACCTTGAATTCGAAGTAAAATATTTTTTATATGACAATTATATAGTGATTACGAGGGATAAGGCTCTCGACTAGCAGATTCAAAAGTTTTGTAAACCCTCGAACTGCCGAAAAGAAAGTTTTTATTACGTTTCTGTGTGATATAGTTTCACGTTTGTTCCACTACTTTCCGGACACCGTATTCGTATACATTTTGAGTGCCTCTATCTTCCATGTAAATGTTTTGTTTAGTAACTTGAGCCAAAATTATATTATATTTTTGTAGTGTATTGATTTTATCCATGTAGTTTCAGGTTTCAGCTTCTTGCAAAAGATGTCGATTGCTTATTTTGTATTACGAAGTTCTGTTATATCCCAACAGCTGGCAGCTGAGTTGAATGTCAGAAGAGTACCATCTATCGCCGTTCGTGCCTTAGGTACGAACGGTTACGATGATGGCCGAAAGCTTCGGACGGGTTCCCTCAATCCGCCTCAAGATATAAATATAAAAATATTTTCCTATCCTTTCCCATATTATAATATAAACCAAATCCACAATAAATAAAAAAAGACCTATTAACAAAAACTCCTCAATTAAACCTAAGCCGTTCAACTCCGAGTAATAATATTACCCGACAATATATTTTTTTCTTTGGTGCCCAAATAAAAAGACTGATAAATTTCTTGTTTTTGTAAGGTTTACAAAGCGATCCTATAAACACATCTTTATAAAAATTATTTCTTCCACTCGGTCCGCTGTTCCATTTAAGATTTGAAATGTGAGGGTGGCGCCATTTTGTTAACCGAACAAGTGCATTACTCGCAAAAGTAAACTACGATTACAATGGACAATTTTTATAATTCTTTTTCAATAAAATTAGAATTGCTTTATTTAACCCTATATTACTAAACTATCCTACGAGTGACGTTGTTACTAAACATTCGTAAAAAATACGACAATGAAATAAAACGGGAATAAATAAGACAAATATAAACATTTATTATTTTGGAAATAATAGTAACATTATTCGGGTTTAAGATCACGTAAAAATGAAAAGAAAAAAAATTCTACACAGTTGGGACACATGTTCATATTTGCGCCCTACATATGGCTCTTTCATGCAAAAGTTTGTCGTCATTTTTCTTGACTTGGGTGGACAAAAGGCACATATTTTTCTTGAATTTGGTTCTTGAATTGTTGCCGCTTCAGGGACAGATTCAACAAGCAAGATACTTTTTAAGAGCTCTTTTATTTCATTCATTTTACCCTAGAATACTAAAGTTTAGAAAACATTAAACTTTCGCAAATTTTACGACATTCTTGCTAGTCAACACACAAATGACAGCGCGTGACACACTGATGGGACAAATTAGGAAGATAGTATGAAGGGGGGGCGTGAGAACGACGCGTACATTGTTTTTTCCAGGAATCGTCATTTTGCTGTCGTAATTTTTACGATAGTTTAGGATTCTAGGGTTATTTATTTTTATTTTTTACATTAACTCCACACAGGAGGCCCTGAGGAAAATCACTTCCCTCAGGGCCTATGTCATCTTTGAGGACGCTGTGTGGAGGGTCTTTTTGAGGAAAGGAAGGAGTGAACACGGGTCTTGAAGAGACCCATGTTAAAGGAGGGAGGAAACACAGAGGCCGGAAAATCGTTCCACAGCCGAGCCGTTGAACTCAAGAACGAGTCATAGAAACGACCTGTTCTCATGTGACTAATGTCAACCGTGTACAAATGTTGGGCGCGTGTTTGGCGTGTTTCCCGACTATGCACCGGTGCCGAGGGGATCAATGACGCTAGTTCGTCGGAGCATCTTCCATTGTAGTACCAGTAGAACAAGGACAGCATTACCACCTGACGCCTGTGCCCTAAAGATTGCAGTCCGTCTGTTTAGACGGGAGAATCTATCAAACGGACCGCCCGTTTCTGCACAGAGTCAAGGTTTTTTTTTTTAGGTATTTTGGAGCTCCAGACCAGAGGTGGCTGCCAAATTCAACCGTTGGGCGCACTTGCGATTTGTACAGGGTTAGCAGTTGTGTACTGTTACAGTATCTGCGGGCTAGTCCTGGGTCGATCGATCATTTTACACGACCCGGGTCGCTCACGACACACTGGCGTCACGAGCGGGTCACGAAGACCCGCTCCTTTCGCGACACAAAATTCGAAACTCGGTAACCGACTTTCTCGCGCCGGTCGCCGCGCGCCGCCCAGACCGGTCAAGTCAAATATTGTATGAACGTTCGCTCACAGCTCACACCTATTACAATGTTTTATCATAATTTGAAGGATATAAAAACCAAGTAAAAAACGTGTTGTTATGAAGCTTTTATTTAGAATTTAAATAGGTAAATAAGCTGTAAGCTGTAATCCTTTATTATAAACTATTATTTAATAATTTTTCTTGGTGTAATAGGACAAAAAATAATATAAACGAGCCCATGAATTATTATGATTTCTATGATACTTTTTGATAGTGGGATAGTTAGGTTAGGAGTACAAGTTGCAAGAGGAGAGGGTGTACAAAATAAATAATATTTGCAATGTTTGCACGATTTTTATTAGAATTTTAATAATAATATATAAATTCTTATCCATGTATGTACATAGATTTTTTAAAAATCTTGTATATTAAACCTAACGAATATTCAATAATTGTCTAAAGATGACCATAATAGGCTGAACATAGACCGGTAACGGTAAAAAATAAATTGTGGAGAAAATTTTCAAATCCTTTTAATATGTATTATTAACGTCACGCACGTGTGTGTTGACCGAATGTGTCGCAGTTCGCACTTACGCTTCACCTAGCTACTTTCTACTACCTGAGACGAGAGAGCGGGTGGCGAAACCCGGGTGTTGACAACCCGGTCGCTCTCTCATACATCTATCTATTGTCGCTCGCCCCACCACATCCGCACCCGAAACCCAGGTAGCAGTAGTAGAGCGGTTGCGAGAAGTGGGTCGCGAGACCCGGATGCTGTGAAAAAATGACCCGCTCGCTCTATGGTGGTCCGTGAGCGGGTTTCCATGTGCGGGTCATTCACGACCGACCCAGGACTACTGCGAGCCCTGTACAGTACGCCCAGTTTCTGAGAGGCTAACTTAACTCTGGTTTCGATGGAGCCCCCGTACCTGAGCTGGTCACTTAGAGTTACACCAAGCATATCGATGGAGGTCCTGTTCGGAAGATTGCTTCCGTTGAAGGAGACTAGATTTTCATTTCGATCCCTTTTAGACGTTATCAAACTTGATTGGGTCTTTGAAACATTAAATTCGACGAGGTTATTCTTACCCCAAGAGAAAACACTCTCGAGGTAACCGTCCATTCTTTGCTTCAAAGCCCTCCGAGCTTTTGGAGTTTGTTATGAAAACCATCTGATTTTGTTATTTTGCCTTGCATCACATCCAAAACATCAGATTTAAGACCAACTGCAATCTATTTCCCGGTCTGAACGTGTTTCTGGGAGGTTCTATATCCCTTTCACAAGGCTGTATTTGTTAAAAGTTAACAAGACGAAGCTTGAAGTGATCTTCGAGTACAATACCCTAGTCGGTGATTACTGCACAAATGTTCACTAAACGAAAAACAGAATGCAGAATGTCGTTAAACTCTTAGTTATTGTGAATATTGAAAATTGTATTGACAATCATACGGAATATATAATTTTGTAAGGCAAGTTTTTGTTAACGAGCTTTTTTTATGTGAATGCCGCACAAGAGTCCCATCTCTTTGACGGCCTCTGTGGTCGAGGGGTTAAGCTCTCGACCAGCAATCCGAAGGTTGCAAATTCGAATATCGGCGTGCCATAGTAAATTTTATTTGATTGATTTGTGTCATATAACAACTATTGATTAATTTAAAAATTTTAAAGTTTGCGTCACGTGCCAGAGTGGGAGATACCATCAGTATCGCCCTGGTTTAAGACCACCTTTCAAATTTGAAATGTTGCATAAAATGGTTTACATTTGTAGAACCAAAACGGTATTTAGGTACATGAAATTGCCTGGATAGAAAAAAAAAACATTTTGTTCAGTTATTTAATATATTAAAGGTATGAAAAAAATCACAGTGTATCTTTAAATGCAACTTAAACATTTGTCGAGAGATTTTTGTTGTATCTTAAAGGAGTCGCGTTTTAATTAAAAGAAAACAGAGTGTGCAATTCATACGCGGTAGAAGTGAAACCTTCAGAAAACTTAAGTAGAAAAGAATGGGAAGGCCACTAAGCACCACACAAAGATGAGACCGATCATTATCTCGCAGGATAAATCCTATAGATGTATGTGTTTGTTTCTTTTTAGTGTCGCTATTTTTTATTTCATCTAATTTCAAAGTTTTCACATAAAAAAACACATTTTTCGCATAATCACTGTCGTTTTTTTTTTCAATTCTATTTACTCCCTCTAACATTAGTACTTCTTCTTCTTTGCGTACCGTATCAGGTCCCCCCGACGTTGGCGATCACTCTTGAGAAGGTCTCTCTGTCTTGCGCTGCCCGGAATAGCTCCTCCACACTTCTAATGCCGGTCCACTCTCGTATATTACGCAGCCAAGACATTTGTCTCCTACCAGGCCCTCGGCGACCCTCTATCTTGCCTTTCAATATCAAATGGAGCAAGTGATACTTCTCCCCTCGAAGTATATGACCCAGATATGAAATTTTCCTGATTTTTATTAATGTTAAGCAGTTCTCTATCTGCTCTAGCCCGTCTGAGAATTTCTGTGTTGGTGATCATGTCGGTCCATGGGACCTTGAGCATTCTCCGGTGAAGCCACATTTCAAAAGCCTCTAACCCCGTGGTCGTCAAACTGCGGCCCGCGGGCCGCATGCGGCCCGCGGCGCATATTTGTGCGGCCCGCTCAAATATCTGGCGTTTTCTTATTAAATATTTTTTTTTTCACGTACAATAATACTTTCCGTTTTTTTGCGGCCCTCGCAAATATCTGCCGTTTTCTTTTTAAATATATTTTTTTCATGTACTTACATTTATACTTTCCGTTTTTTGCTTCCCACTCAAATATCTGCTGTTTGTTTGCTTTTAAAATATGTTTTTTTTTCATGCACCATTGTACGATCCGTTTTTATGCGGCCCGCACAAATATCTGCTGTTTTCTTTTTAAATATTTTTTTTCATGTACAATTTTATAGTATCTTTTTTTTTCGCAGCCCGCACAAATATCTGCCGTTTTCTTTTTAAACATATGTTTTTTCACGTACAATTATAATATCAGTTTTTTTTGGGGCCCGCACAAATATCTGGCGTTTTCTTTTTAAATATATTTTTTTTCATGTACAGTTATATTATCCGTTTTTTTTTATTTTGTGTACGTACCCACATGATTTTAAAACGTTGATTTTAATTGATTGACATATGATTTTAAATCGCCCAGTTGGTTTTTGAACACATAGTGTACATCATAGGTTCTCAACGTGGGCGATAACGCCCCCCTGTGGTCGTTGGAGACTTTAAGGGGGGCAGTAGAAGACCCAGAGAAAATTAGAGGGCGTAGAGATGGCACAGTGTAGGTAAAAAAAAAATGGTCTAAAAAAGACCAAAAAACACGCTTATCATGTACTAATTAAAGCAAAGAAAACTTTAATATTGGTTAATTTTTGTTATTGTATGTATTGTAATAATTCTTATCGCGTGTGCGCAAATTCACACATTCAATAGTTCGGGAAGTGGATGAAAACTGAACTGAACGATTCCATTACGTGCATTATTATTATTAAGAATTGACACTACATCACGAACACAAGAAGGAAGGAGGTAGCAACCTGGTACTTAAATCCAAAAAAATGCTTTTTAACTTGCTAAAAAAAAGGTACAACACCCCCCCCCCCCAAATCATAAGTGTGCGGCCCGCAGTGATACCTCACATTGTCCTATGTGGCCCTTGACCAGAAAAGTGTGACGACCACTGACTCTAACCTGTTCATGGTATTTACTTTCAAGTTCCATGTTTCACATCCATACAGCAAGACCGACCACACATAACATTTTAGCATTCTCTGCCTTAGTTTTAAGCTGATATTGTCATTGCAGAAGAGGGATTTCATTTTAATAAACGCAGTTCTTGCTGCTTCAATTCTGCATCTAACCTCCACATCTGGGTCAAGAGTCTCCGTGAGAATACTGCCGAGGTATCTAAATCTTTCCACCTTTTCGACATTGCAACCATTTAACAGTATCACTGATTCAGAGTGATCTAGTCGTCCAAATGTCATCCATTTAGTTTTATTGACGTTGATTGTTAGGCCCAGTTGCTCACCAGCATTATTAACAAGATTTAATAGGTCTTGGAGGTCATCGATACAGTCAGCTACTAATACAGTATCATCTGCGTATCTTATTAATGACAACTCCGTTGATCTTCAGACCCTTATCAGTATTAGTACTTACATATTATATTCCTTATAAACGCTTACTACGAAGCCTTAAGGCTCAGCAACCATGCTCAAAAAAAAATGGAGAGATTCGAAATTACGAAAAACCAGCAGAGCGCTAACATTTAAAGCGACAAAATCGATGCGAAAATTGTGAAAATGTTTAATTAAACACGACTCATTAAAAATAGAGCAAAAATCTCGCGGGCATTGTCTTAAACAGCATTTAAAAAAAACACTGTGAATTTTTTCGTACATATAACTTGTAAAATAACTGAAACAAACGAGTTTATAACAGTTTTTGGAGCATACTTTGCCATTTTTTTCTATCGAGGGAATTTTATATAATTTGCGCTTCGGCGCAGACAATGTCTAGATATTATCTTGTTATGTATAAAACATAGGTTAATTGTCGTTTTAAGTAAGAACTGGAATCTATGAGGCGGCACGATAGCATTGTCTATTGTTTTTCATCCTGGCAACACCAGAGAGGAGCGGAAATGTGATGGTGGCACTTCCCCCGGCGGGCGTAAGGCCCGCCGGAGGTGGAGAGAGTTTTTTTTGGGAGATAATCGGGCAAGATGGAGTGCATCGGTGCCTAATCAGAGATTCGAGAAGTTCCCGTAAAGTTCGGGCGGTTATTATAGTGCCGTTACAAGTTTATTTGAGTTCCCGTTATGGTTTCGACCCCGCGAGTCGCGCTCCGGAAATAAATGTTGTGTTCACACAATGGCCGAATTGTATTTTGTTTAGGAATAGGAAATTTCAAACTGTACAGTAAACGCCCCTGCCTTTAGTCCCAGAAACACCGTGGGCTAGTATGATTTCCGGCCAATATAATGTTCTACCCGATCTCCGCCAGGAAATCTCCTGGTGTATCAATTCACGATACACGTGCGTGACTCTGTCTATTTGCCATCCGCGCCAGCTTACTCCACCGTGGGACGTGGAGTAGCCTTATTTGCTCGCGCCAGAGTATTTGCTCATGCTGCAGAGGACATCGTTTGCCATCCGCGCCAGCTTACTCCACCGTGGGACGTGGAGTAGCCTTATTTGCTCGCGCCTGAGTATTTGCTCATGCTGCAGAGGACAACGTTTGCCATCCGCGCCAGCTTACTCCACCGTGGGACGTGGAGTAGCCTTATTTGCTCGCGCCGGAGTATTTGCTCATGCTGCAGAGGCCAGAGGATTCCTGCCCCCAATATAGTCAGCTCGCATCACCGTGGGACGTGGGCAGTTGCACCAACCTTAGTCACCGGGAGGATCCCTCATCGTCTAAACGACCGCGTTAATAGTCAGATTACTTTAGCTTTAGTTATCGGTTATGGTCTGTGGGGGTAAGTTCTTTCCTATCTGTATTATTATTTGCAATATTTGAAATAAACCTATACGGTTAGTCCAATTATAATTAACCTTATTTTATTTACAAAACCTGGTAATTCCTGCCTATGCCTGACAACTTAGAACATAATTCCCCGCTCTGGGAGGGGGGTACTCTGCTCTACCGCTGTGCTGGTCGATTTGGCGGGTCTGATGCTGAGGATTCCTCGGGATCAGATCCTGGCGCGTCCGGTACTAACCGGCAAAGCCATTTCGACCACTCACCTTAATTAAATCCCTTTAATAAATAGCCAACTATTGGCCATTCATTGACCCTAACAATCTTTAAGAATAACATATATTTTTAAGAGCTTTAAAACTTACCGTTTTAAGGGAGATATGTAAGAAATTCGGGTTGCGGGCCCTTAAGAGGGTATTACCAGAGAAAACCAGAAATATGTCATTTTTAAATCAGATTTTAGACGTATTGACTCTTCCACAAAAAATTATTAATGGATTTCGAAAGATTGTTCTTTTATCCAGCATTCGCATGTTTTAAATTTTGAGAAAAAATGTTTATTTTTAGTATAATAAGGTTTGTACCATACATTCTTATTTAACTTAGACATTATTGAAAAATGATAAATAATTATAATCAAAAAATAATTACAAGAAGTATATTATTTTAATAGTTTTATCATCACCCCTTTCAGCTTTTTGGATGTAGGTGTAAATTAAAGCAAATTTGGAATGAAATAAAATCGATATTGATTTATAATTTTAAAAAGCTGGTACGGAGAATAATTAATCTTTCTCATCGTAACCGTCCTGCACGATCGTAAGAACAACTTTCTACGAAATGTGGATTTTCGGCCGCTGGCTTGTTAAACGCTCTTAACGAATTATTAGTATTTTCCGTCACTGCACAAGTCAACACCTCCATTGAAAAGTCATTAAAAGTGATGAAAAAATATATTTAAAAAATTGGTTAAATAGGTTACGTTAGGTTAGATTACCTGCTATTTAAAAAAAAAATCATGGCTTTGGATGACTTTTCACAGAAGTATTGGGTTGAGTTGACTCTGAGTTGTCATGGAAACAGTATTTTCATAATTAAAATATTTTATCAGTCCTTATTTGTTTAGTAAATCAATAAGGACAATCAATTAATATTAATTAATAAATCGAAAATCCCATTCCTCACTGATTAGAGTAAACAAGAAATATGTCATTAGATTCGTCATTATTAGAATGAATTTCTTTCCATCAATTATTGAATCAGGCAAACAAAATTCATCATCAATTGACAAGCCTTCAATCAACGAAATCAAGTTAACGTATTTTTCATTTTGAATTCGCCATTTCGTGTCCGAAAGTAATAATACTAAATAATAATAATGATAAGAGAGAACAGGGCGAGTAAGTAAATAAATTTATAAAAAAGGGCTCGGAATATCATGGATGTTCTTGTGTGTGTATACAAATGCGCGTATGTTAAAAATTGGAAGTTGTTAAATACAAATCATTTGGCGAACGACGTTTTTAAAGAAGAATGCATTGAATTCCATAAATTTTTAGCTATGTACATGTTTAATATATAATAATTAAAGAAATTTAATATTTTTAGATATTTTATTTAGAAAACCATCAATTTACTACATTTTTTAGGTATTTAAAAGCTAGGGTAAAATGTAATGTATATGGTGATAAGAGACATACTTTACTGACTAAAGCAGTGATTCTTGACATTATTTGCATTAAAATTGTATGTGAAATTTTGATCTCCGGTGACTTTTTTGAAGTTTTTTTTTCTTCAAAAACTATCAACCACAAAAAATTCTTCCACATGATGTCATTACTAATCAATCAACCGAGTAACCGCCCAACCCCTCATTCACCCCGACCCTAACTATCCAATACCTACTGATTTAAAAAAAAAAATGTCACCGGAGTCCAAAATTTGAGAAGACTTTTGCCTATAGGTAGAGACACTGAATCATCGCATTAACGATATATTCGCGAATTAAAGCGATAAATGGTGTTTTTAGCGATAAAAACGTTAAAATGCGAAATAGCAGCGATTTTTCATGAAGGAGTATGAACCCAAAAACTTGAGTATGGATTACATTTTAGAGCGGTTTGCAGATAGTAGTAAGGCAACTTTGATATGTATTCATTTGACATTTGTTGACGAAGTGTGTGGCCAATTTGTCAAATTGGTAAATGTATTAGAAGGGTCAAAATATCATACGGTCATTTGCTTTGGGAGGACTTGGTGTCCCTAAGCCTTTCTTTACAAAAATTGAGTGGTGGTGTTTCCCCTGCCAAAACCTTAAAGACTGTGCAGGAGGTAAAGAACCGGGTTGTCTTAACACAAAAAAAAATTCAAGAGAGAGAGAGTTGTCAGAAGAGTTCTGTGAAACTGGCATCTCATTTGCTGAACCGTCAAGACAACAGCACTAATCAATTTCTTGAGCACGCAGGTAAAATGTTCAATCCTGCAATTGTAGGTCAGAATGTCCAGCGATCAGATGCTATTCTTTTAGCAAGTAAAAGTAGGCTTGCTCCAACGTTTAAATCTTTGATGACAGTAAATTCCTGGAAGGTAACAGGTATTTTCAAAGACAGCTTGTAGAGCAAGTGAGGGATGGAGTCACTGTAGACCACGGACATATGAAGGACATATGAATATATCTGGACCTGCCCTAAGTGATAAAAACGTAATATTTCCCCCTCCCCGTGGAACCGGCTATAAGCTCCGCCTTGGCGCCAGCTCGCTCCATGGGGAGGGGAGAGAATCTAAAATATGTGACGTCATCATTCTTATAGTGACCAGCGCGAAAGTAACGTCTATACGTTTTACGAAATATCACGCCAAAAACGGCAGCTTGCGCTATACATTATAGGTACATATTATATAGACATAGCGAATGTGGGCGGTTCTCCAGTGTTTTCGTCGCTGGTTACAGGGGTAAGTAAATTATGAAACATTTGTAATAGTGTTTTAACTAAACACGGCAACAAAATATTGCTATGTGTATTGGGGTGAGTCTTTTTGCGGCGAGCATTTGACCTTAGCAAATATGTTATTATCGTGGCAAGCAATTCGCGCTCCCATGTAAAAAGGTCTATTCATTCAAAGCAGATTTTGCTTTTAAGAACTAAATGGTGATATTGTAATGCGAGATGCCTATTTACTGTCAGATTGATTGTATAACGAATCACAGTCATCTTTTCCCTCTTCCCCCTTCATAGTTTGGTTTTACCCCCTCGTCTGTAACTTCTGGTCTATTGAATTCTGATGTCTATGCTGTAGACATAATTCAGCTACTCTTAGCTGTAAAAATTGTTCACAGCGAATTTGCTGAGGCAGCTCTGATGACTGTGTGGGCCCCTGCGAATAGTGTCGACGCAGAAAGATTTTTTAGTTGCTATAATCTTGTATTGACAGATCGTAGAACGAACATGACACACTCTACTGAAGAAACATGTGCCATGTTGAGTTTCAACCAATAATAAAATAAACATGTTTCAAGTGATTTTGCCAATTTAATTGTTTTTCCCCTCTTGCCGACTCCCATTCCTTGACGTTATCCTATTTAGCCATAAACGCTATGAAAACGCAAAATTAAAGCTATAAAAGCTATTTTTTCAATAATTAATGCTACATTTCTTAAAAATTAAAGCTATGAATCAGTGTCAATACCTATAGGAATGCGCCAATCAAAAGAGCGACTCAACTGCTTAAGAGCGTATAACCAGCCAGCGGCCAAAAATCCACATGTCGAAAGTTGTTCTTATGAGAAAGATTAATTAGTCTCCGTACAAGCTTTTTAAAATTATAACTCAATATCAATTTTATTTCATTCCAAATTTGCTTTAATTTATACCTACATCCAAAAATGCTGAAAGGCGTGATGATAAAACTAATAAAATAATGTCCTTTTTGTAATTATTTTTTGATTACAAGTATTTATCGTTTTTCAATAATGTTTAAGTTAAATAAGAATGTAAAAAAAAAAAAACAATCTGCGCTGTATCATACATGTCAACGAAATACTCATTTTCGTCATCCATTCGTATTACTAGTCCTCGACAAAACATTTCCACAGCAAACAACAATAACAAGAAGAGGCCTTTTGTTCCTTTTTGCTTTCTCCAGAAATAGAGAATGTCTGAACAATTTCCCCCCCCCCCCTCCCCCCCCAACCTTCTCTTTTTCTCCTTTTCCACCCCACTGCTCAGTAATTCCACTTAATACTTTGGTCGGCGTTTTACATATTTTGTTCCTTCTATTGTTACAGTCGTGGAACTACAATCATCCACAGATATATATTTCCACTGAATTTTAATAAAAAATGAGGAGATAATAAAAATATACGAGTATTTTCACAGCGTCAAACATTTGCAAAAATTGTCGAAGAGAAAAAATAACAGACGAGTATATAAGAGACGTGAATTTTATTTTTTTGTTTTACATTAGCTCCACGCAGGAGGGCCTGAGGAAAATAATTCCCCTCTCGGCCTATGCCATCATAAGGGTAGCTGTGTAGACGTTCTTTTTTCTTTAAGACACCGCTTCCCGAATTTCTATCGATTTCTTGCAAACCTCCCTTAAACATTTGAAGTTTTTAAAAGTATATGTTATTTTTGATGAAAATATGTAGACATTCGTCGCGCCGAAACGCAAATTTTATAAAATTCCCACGTTAGAAAAAAATCGCAAAGTTTGCTCCAAAAATTATTAAAAACACGTTTGTTTCAGTTATTTTACAAGTTATATGTATGAAAAAATTCACAGTGTTTCTTTAAATGCTGTTTAAGACAACCTCTGCCAGATTTTTGCTCCATTTTAAACGAGTCGTGTTTTATTAAACTTGTACAAAATTTTCGCATCGATTTTGTCACTTTAAATACTAGCGCGCTACTCCAACATTAATAATTTTTTATCTCTCCATCTCCTTTCTGTGCTCGGTTGCGGCGCCTTAAAAAAATATTGTTTTACAATATGTAAAGTAGGTTTGCGACTCCACCGACATTAGTTACTTTGTTCCCGATGGTTATCTCCGTCACTGACAGCATAGACTGTTTCATCTGCCGGCTGCAGAACAAACTTGCCAATGGTCATGCCAATCGGGAGAACTGTCTTGTTGTTAAATAGAATCACTTCGAATCGATATGTCATCAATGAAGCGTTATTTAGACTGCAAGCTTTGCTGTTAGTTTAAATGTATTTATCCTATCTTAAATAGTTTCTCTCTTTTAAAAATGAATAAATTTAATTTAATGAAATTGAATTGATTTTTGAAGAAAGCGAGGAGATGTCCTGGGAAGGAAAAAGGTATAAGGGGTGGGTGGGATTTGGGGGTCAGTGTGTCCAGAATTAGCGGACGTATGAAGCCATACTTCCCACTGCCGTGTAAGGCGATGATCCTGCTGTAGAAGGTCTCCCTCAACCGCTCTATTCCGATCCGGACTGCTACGCAGCTGGTGGGCACATGTATTTACATTTTTTTTAAAATTTTAATGTAGCCATTACTTTGTGGTTATCCATTATAGAAAAATGAAACAATAGAACTTTGTATAAACCACTTATATAATGTGCAAATCCGACCGGTTTCGGAACAAACGTTCCTTCGTCAGGGAAAGCTTATACTAATTTGACAGTTTCGAACAATGTTTTATTATGGTAGGGGTGGAGCCGTTGCTAGTTAATAATGTAGATTGGGTGGGTAGGTATTAGTGTAGAGTGGGTGGGTAGGGGAACAAAGTAGGGTATTTACCACCAAAACTCGGACAAACCTCTCAGCACATGAACACGGGTACCCCTGCCTGCATGAATTGCACACGAGGAGAATTACACTTGGAGATAATTACGCTAAGAAAAATATATACGACGCGAATATGAATGGTAGAAGTCGGGGACGCTCGAGGAAGACATGGCACGATCAAGTGAATCAGATACTTGAGTCGGGCCATGTCAAAAGTCAGAATAATAGAAGAGAATGTATAAGACGATGTATGAATGTGAGTGAGGCAAAGTGTGTGTGCCAAGACTGAGTTGTTTGGCGGTCCGTCTCTGCCTAAGGCGTGCCTAAGGGTTAGTTAGTTAGTTAAAGGCGTGCCTAAGGGTTAGTTAGTTAGTTAGCAGAATTACGCCTACTGAAATTACAACCTAACCTAACCTTACCTTATATATATTTTTTTTCAATCCCAATTGCTCCCAACCGCCTGGAGCCAGAGAGTCTATGGCATCTCCAAGTGTGTGGTGTATGTGTGAATGTGTATGAGAGCAAGCGAGGTAGTATGCTTGCGGATTCTATAAAAGGGAATTCATGCGTGATTGGTGTCACTTTTGCTACGAGCAGCTCCCAAATAAATACCAGTACATTATTGCTTATACTGTCTTCATTTGCTGTGTACTACCCAACACGCCACAATAAAGGCACCTACACGACACTTCACATTACCAACGTCTGTACATTACAAATTGGGTATGTTGGGAGGGTGGGGAAATTAGTGGGGAGGGAGTAGAGGAAGTGGAAGGTGGAGAAGTTCTTGGCTATTTATATCTGGTCACCAAACGCAGTTAATACCATTTCAAACAAACACTTCAATTCTGAATGATGTTCTTACACCAGGGCGATACTTAGAGTATCTTCCACTCCTGACCATTTTCTCTGTCTCTTTCCAACCTTCGCCACAATTTCAAATCCGATGTTTCGACCTTTGATCTCTCAAAGGCTTCTATCGCAGTAAAAAGGTTGTTTTTTGTCGACGTCTTCTTACAAGTAGTGCGTCCACAAATCCCCAGCCGAAGACACATTGTTGGACGCTCTACGAACAAAGGAATCGAACTTTGGCAGAGGTCGTCGGTTTTTAAAGGATTTTTTGCGTATTCTTCGGAGAAAATGAACTAAGGACGAAGTTAATGCAATGTCATCTTGTAGAGTTACATTCGATGATGATTCAATCGGTTTGATTTGGGGATTTTTCGTACCAACAGAATAGCATTGAAAAATATAATATTGTGTTCTTAAATATCGAGTATTTTAAAAGAAGTTCTATATCTATAAAGCTGGACGCTTTCGAATGGTGTTCTGGTCGCATGAAATGTGCATATCTATTTAAGGGTTAACCCTTCAAAAATCGGCGTTTTACCTTTGAAATAAAATCTAAATAAATGAAATGATGTTTGTGAACGTATACCAGAACGTCTCCGTGTTGTTGAAAGGTGATAAAATACGCTATTAAATTTTATTATTAGAAATAACCATGTAATTTTTAAAAAAATGCCTCACCTTTCGTTTTTTCTAACTAAAAACACCGATAATATAAAAAATAAAAATACATACATATTTTATTAGACAAATGATTGATTTGTAAACGTTATCCTCACCTCACTTTTTTGTCGTTTCATGTAAAAATAATTCCTAAAAAATTTTCAAGTTTTTATAAAAAATTTTCAAATTGCGTTCGGAAATTTTGGTTTCATAAAGGTGTACATTTTAATTATGTTGTGGTTAATTTTTAGATTTGAATATAAAGCATGTTGTTTTCTCTTTCCTATACCGTTTAGATCATCGATTCTCAACCTCTTTTTGCCCACCGCCCACTTTGAGAATATTTTTATTTCTAGCGCCCCCTAATTCGTGGATCCGAAACAGCAAACGGTGGAGGCGTAATGGGATACCATGATAAGGTTACATTTGCCCAACGGAGGGGGCGTAACGGAATACCACCACGACGGAGGGGACGTGATGGGATAGGGAAAATATTAGTGACCGACCAAAGGTTCGGTTTCGGCATTTGGCGGCCGGCGTAGTGCAGCGGTAAGGCGCTTGACTAGCATTCTATCGCGGGATCGAATCTTTATTTGATTAATTTGTGTATTTCACAATTTATTAATTTAAAAAATAATATATAGTATATTTGCGGCACGTTCCAGAGCGGAAGATACTCTCAGTATCGCCCTGGTGTAAGACCACCATTCGGAATTGAAACGTTGCTTGAAATGGCTTCTGCCGTGTTTGGTGACCAGATCTAAATAGCCAGGTACTTCCCCACCTTCCTCTTTCCTATCTCCTTCCCCTCCCCACTACCTTCAGCCTCACAACATACCCCAATTGGGGATGCCATAGTCCCACTGGCTCCAGACGGGAGCAGTTGGGACTCTTGTACGGTTTTCATGTAAAAAAAAAAAAAATTGATGGCCCCCAATGAGATGGGATGGGGTAAGATGGGATGGGTGGTATGGGTTTCTCTGGGTCTTCTACCGCCCCCCTGAAAGTCTGAAACGCCCCCCAATTTTCTTATGGTCTTCTACCGCCCCCCTGAAGGTCTGAAACGCCCCCAAGGGGGCGTTATCGCCCGCGTTGAGAACCTATTGTTTTGATCATATTTCTCATTACGCTCCATTTAATATTGAAAGGCAAGATGTAGGGTTGCCGAGGGCCTAGTAGGAGATAAATGTCTTGGCTGCGAAATATACGAGAGTGGACCGGCATTAGAAGTGTGGAGGAGAACACAACGATTTCTATGAGACCTTTGTGAACTGGGACAATTATAGTCTCCTGTGTTTAAACAGGTTAATGCAATGTTGTAGGGTATAAAAATTTTCTTAAGAAGTCTCTCTCTCTCATATTTTAGCTCTCAGCTAATCACTACGTTTCGATCATCTGAAGCTCTATGCATGCAGAAATCGATAACTTTACAATATCGGATCGATGGGCGTAACTTCCGATGATTTTATATCTATATTCCGAGCAAGGTTTCATCGTGTATAGCCGAACCGATATTGACCGGTAATAAACAAGAAACCGATAAACGCTGGCAACTCTGAAGGTATTTTCTATGAACTGACATTATGAAATATGAAAAGCCAAGCAATTACGTTAAAATATAATAAATTGACAATGTTTAAATGAAATTGTAACATAAATAAGCATTGCCAGTCCAGATTTACTGTTTGACATTAAACCGAACTTAATTAATGATTGAAATCTTTATTCATATTTCAATTGTTTTCGCTTCTCAAATATCGTACGTAATAAATTGATTGCGTCTTAGATGAATTATTTAAGTCTGTGAATCGCGTATTCGACTTCTTTTATTTCTAATAGTTTTGATGGTTCAATACTGGTTGGACATTTACACAATACATACTACACTTACGTACATACAAAGATAAATAGCTAATTACCTTCTTTACCTACATACTACTTACCTACACACTACTTACCTACATACATCATAGACCCTGTATTTGTAGCTTGTATCGTCACATGTTCCTTTCCTACCAATTCCTGTATACCTGTCATTTTAACCTTACCCACAATCATTCTTTAATCGACCATCGCCGTATAAACATATAATTTTCCGCTCCCGCATTCTCTACCCGCATATCACAGTAAATTTATTTAATTTTTTTATTTTATTGAATATAATAACATGTGATACAATATAAGATATGGGTAGTCCCACAAAGCTGTGACAGATCAGCTTGTCTGTAGGTTCTACCATTTAATATTATTACATAACACAGATTAGCCTAGGTTACAATATTAATACTTAATATAAGATTTGAGATAGATAAATATGTTGTTCATTTATTAACCACTTTTTTGTCAGTTTATGGCAGGGTTCCTCATTATTTTTTAAATCAATGTTTTGATTTAACATGTTGTAAATCAAGGGTATCATATATTCGAGCGTTCTGCTACCATACTTATTTAATATTCGTCGTATTTTTAGGCTTTTGTTTTCGGTAAATCTTGTTGTGTGATCATGCACCAATAAATTTTTATACGTGCTTCTCCCGAATTATCCATAATTATAATGTACCAGAGAAGCCCTTTAATTGGAAGTAGGCCCTCAGACCCGTACAGTAATTTTAGGTTGTTTCTTTGTTTGTAAATTTGGGAGGCGGGAATGGGTACCGCCGCCCCGGGAACCTTTATTGGATAACCAACACCTCTGCCATAGGTCACCCCAAGTGGTTCGCTACGTTTGGTGATTTAGCAGGGGTGCCCGGGTTCATGGTGTGAGGTTTGTCTAGGTCTTGGAGGCGGATGACCAGGACATACTGAACTCCAGATTTCTACCCACCCCTTAAACCCTTTTCCTTCCCAGAACTCTCCTCTCCTTCCTTTCCTTAAAAAAAACCCTAGACACAGCATTCTCAAAGATGACATAGGCCCTGAGGGAAATTATTTTCCTCGGGGCCTCCTGTGTGGAGCTCATGTAAAAAAAAAAAAAGCTAGGTATAACAATTTTTTTTAATTATAGCAGTTTGAAATTTTTTTATGTATTTAATATTAATTTTGCTCGAGTGTCCCCAAGTTCGAATTCCATATCTAAGTATGGATTCGACCATAGAATGATATATAAGTTTGAGTGTGCATCGAGGCAACACAAATTTTAATTTATAAAAATTATTCGCCAAACATCGGAGCTGGTTACAGATTTTGATCACTTGTTTATCCCATTTAAAGTTATTATCTACGATTATGCCAAGGTAAGTATATTCATTTGTAAAATCAATTTTTTCACATTAGCAAATGTTATCAATTTTTTTATGTATACATTCAAAATTATGTGCAATTATTTTAGGTAAATTCCACATTTTCAGGCTCGGTGATCTTATACACATACATTTAGTTTTTTTGACATTAATAATTAGTCCTACATCATGAGACCATATGATTAGCTCGTTAAAGTCTCTTTGCAATTCATTAATTGCTATTTCCGGGTTTTCATTTGTTACAACTAGTGCAGTATCATCTGCAAAAATGAATCTACGGGCTATTTTAAACAGTTTAGACAAGGCAATGACATATATAATGTATAATTTAGGGCCTAAAATTGACCCTTGCGGTACTCCTGATTTTCTAAATCTAAAATTACTCATTTCATTCAAAATCTCAACATACATTTTTATTAAATACCGCAATTAATAATTCTACAAGTGTATGAACAAACCCAGAAGAACAAGAGAAGTGCCACAAGGTTCCGCAGTAAGTCCCTTCCTTCCTTTCCTTGTGCGCTTTCATTTTTACTTGTCTAGTGGTCTTTCAAACATTTGAAACATATACAAGGTCCTTCGACATCCGCATTCACACAAAACACACAACAAATACGTTTATTAAATAAGCCACTAATTATGCAAAACGAACTACATAATTCAAAATTATGAGTAGATTGATAGTTCGAAACTTATCTGATACTATGGAGAATTTATCAATCGTCTGTCGGAATATAACTGTTAACAATCGTAGACCGTGCTTGCAAATATTGATAACCGACTATAGATGACGGATTTGGTCAATATCGTGTTGATAAAGGATTTATCGATCCTCCATGCTTCTAGACTTCCTGTACTTATTCATAGCAAGAATCATTTCATCTCGATTATTACTGTAGTACAAATATAACAGTGGCGCAGCCGGTAGTATTTTTAAATCAGCCGATTTAAAAGAAGAATCTCAATGTCTTTTTTCGAAGACCGAATTCCGAGGAATATACTGAGTACGATTCCAGAGGTTAGACGTCCAGTGGGCCGCCCCAGACACAGTTGGGCGAGGCTACTCCAGAAACTGTGTGAGGAGAGGATGGGGCTACCATGGACAGAGGCCGAACAATCAGCACAAGACAGGGACGTATGGAGGAGCCTTGACGATGCAAAGGGTCCCCGACCCGAAAAAGATAAGGGGAAGAAGATGATGATGATGATGAAATGTGTGCTTATGTTCTTGGAAGCGATACCGTGTTGACAGCTCCACTCCACTACGAGCTGGTGTAACTGTAATACAGGTAGTGCAACACGGCGTAACACCCCAAAAACAAATAACGAAAATACTTTTGGCCGTGAAAATCTAAAAGTGTACCGAATCTCAATCTCGATCTTATAGAGCTAAAAACAAACAGTGGTAGCTGGTCTCTTTTCGTGCTAGAGAGCTTTTTACACGGATTTTGTATTTTTCTTGTATTGCGTAATTTTTGTATAATTGCGAACAGAAGGAAATCTAACCTAACCTTTTTTAATATTTTTTCAGTGCCTATGGCCTAGTGGTAAAAGTCCTTTAATTAGAATCAGAAGGCCGGATCAATCCGGAATCGGCAGGAAATTGATTTCTGTCGAGGCCACCCTGTTTTGTAATGAATCTTGTTTAGCTAAACAGTTCGAATAATACAATATCAAATTATCTGCCCCTTTAACAACAGTTACAAGGCCGACAGGGTGGCCACAACCCAGAATTATACCTAAGGGAATTTAAATCAACCCGGAATTGTCAGGGCTTTCAACATTTTCTTGCAACAGTACAATTTAAGTTTTATAAAAAATTATTTTGTAATAATTCTGGATGTTATTACCTACACAATAGGATAGCCACTGGCCAGGAAAATCAGAAAATTTGAGATATCTATCCAGCGAATTCTTACTTAGTTATAATTTAATCACATTTTGTCCACCTAAAGTTCTTTAGTATCGTAAAAATTAAAAAGATATTTTGTCATAATTTTCCTAATCCAACGTAAATTTACTTATTACTGCGTTTCAATTATTATAAATCTCCACTTACCACTTTTCCATTTTTCTGTAATACTTTTCCTCGAAAGCAAGTGTCTGGGTATTTTCGCCAATATTTGCACATTGTTTGTACATTTGTACAATATTTGTACATCATTTGCCAATATTTGTAATTTTTTTCATGTCCCACAATTTTGACTTTTTCATACTTTCTATAGAATGTAAGAAAAAACTTGAGAAGAAAGAAATTAACGGGAAAATTTATTAACATACTTTATATTAGTAAGTTAATTACAATTGTATATATCTTTTATCAATTATTTATATCAAATGGTGGAATGTTTTTATCATGTCCTAACTCTACGATCAATTAAACATTGACTGATTTCGTAATTGATTTTAGGGGTGCAAGATTAAATTTGTGCTCTCTTGTAGCTTCCATTACGTATATTTGGAAAACAGTAACGATGCTGATTGTCCTTGTACTTTTACTTTAAATGTAAATAACATTGTTGTTATTATCCTTTATAAACTATTCTTAAACTATTTATGTTAAAATCGCCTGCTCTCAACACAGGAACTCCTAGTGAGACAGGCACATCACAATTACCTACGTAACATACTCATTTTAAAACATTATTTGATAATGTGGGTCCCACTGGTTACTTTGGTCCACTTACAATCGGAATACGAGTATCATACAAATTAATAATAAGTTGGAATTCCATACAATTTTTAGAAAAATGTTTATTTGGGCAACCCTGTTTGAACCTTTGCCGAAATATCTGTCCAAATGTTAATTGTTTGTTGTTTTCTTAGGGACAGTAATATCTTAATCCAAACATCATCAATCTATTTCCCCCTCCCAACTCGCCCGTCCTTCCTCATCCCTTCTCCTTCGTCCTAGTTCTCGTGCAGTGTATTAATCCGCCTCTTGTCATTCCAATTAGTTAACAAGCGATTTTAAGTCGGCTATTATTTGTTTCAATTAGTTGCAGTCGAGTATTGGCAAAGTAAACAAGATTAGAAAATAAAGCTTAATTGCTTCAAATTCATTGTTTTAATATAAATGAACTCCCAATGTATACGTTATTAAAAAGCGTGTAAACAAGTAGGTATCTACGTAAATAAGAAATATAACAAATTAATACTTCGATTAATTAATACTTAAATTGTTTTATACTTCGATTATTTAATACTTCGATTATTTAATATTTCGATTAATTAGTTCTACTGTTAATTAGTACTTCCATTATTTTGTACTTCGATTAAATAGAACTTCGATTAATGAATACTTCGATTAATGAATACTTCGATTAATGAATACTTCGATTAATTAATACTTCGATTATTAATACTTTGATTTTTAATACCTCGATTATTTAATACTTCGATTAATTAAAACTTCGATTAATTAGTACTACTATTAATTAGTATTTCCATTATTTAGTACTTCGTTTAATTAGTACTTCGATTAATTAGTACTACGATTAATGAATACTTCGATTAATGAATACTTCGATTAATGAATACTTCGATTAATGAATACTTCGATTAATGAATACTTCGATTAATGAATACTTCGATTAATTAATACTTCGATTATTAATACTTTGATTTTTAATACTTCGATTATTTAATACTTCGATTAATTAATACTTCGATTAATTAGTACTACTTTTAATTAGTATTTCCATTATTTAGTACTTCGTTTAATTAGTACTTCGATTAATTAGTACTTCGATTAATGAATACTTCGATTAATGAATACTTCGTTAATGAATACTTCGATTAATTAATACTTCGATTAATTAATACTTTTATTATTAATACTTTGATTTTTAATACTTCGATTACTTAATACATCGATTAATTAATACTTAATTTACTTCGATTAATTAATTCTTTATTTAATACTTTGATAAATTAATGCCTAATTGAATACTTCGATTAATTGATAATCAATTTAATTATTCGAATAATAAATACTTATATTAATTAATACTTAATTTAATCTTTCGACAAATTAATACATAATTTAATATTTCGATTAATTGATACTTCGATTAATTAATACTTAACGGTAGAGATGATGTCCAAGAAAGTATCTTTCTAATTGTCTCTTATTTAATAAATCAAAACCAAAATTTCCCTTTAAATTGACAAGATTTGTAAATAGGTACTTAAGTACCTACCTACTTAAATTTGGATTTTATGCCAAAATACCCAATCAAATTGTGCAATATTTTTTTAATCAACATATATAGCAAATGTTTACTTCGGATAAGAGCTACTTTATTTATTTATATTTTAGATTATAAAATGTAGGCCAATAATTCAATTCAAACATAATCTTCTCTGTTTCTAAAAACGAGCAAGTCTTACATAGTATAGCATAGAACAAAGAATCACACAAGAAGGGTGTGTTTCGTAATCTAATTATAGGCCCAATTCTGGCCTATATTTCCATACAAACTGTGTTTGACCTATTTTTATTTACATTAGCTCCACACAGGAGGACCTGAGGAAAATAATTGTCTAAGGGCCTGTGTCATCTTTGGGGATTCTGTGTGGAGATTCATTTTAGGAAAGGAAAGAGAGGATGTTCTGGGAAGGTAAAGGTATGAGGTTAGGGTAGAAATCTAATAATAATAATAATAATAATCTTTATTCAATGAAATAACAACAATATAACTAAAAAAAAAATTACATACTCAATGTAGTTTACAAATAGATTACATCAATCAGTACAGAAAAATTAACAAACAGAAAGTAACGTAAGAAAGGTTACACAGGTGAATCGTGCACAGGGCACGGGGGTTTAGAATAACCTGTGGTTATTCCTTGCTAAATAAAACGCTTATGGATTTCGATAAGAATTATGCCCAATCACCAAACAAGATCCGGTATACACAATTAAGCAATACTCACTGTTGTGTCTCGTAGCTTGATCTTCATTCGACGACGGTCATAGGTATATCCAAGGCGTACGACAAGATTGTTCGGTTATTAGAACCACGTTATAGTTTGAGTCACGATACGATGAAGCGGTTCACACAAAGCATTCGATAAATACGACGATATTATAATGCTTCACATTACACGCTTCCGATTGATAGAAAATAACATTTCAACGTCGAGCGAAATGTCACGTTACTATTTGTTACGATGGTTGTTGATAGACTGGCGATATTGTGGTACTTGACTTAGTCCACCGTATAGGTAAGTACACTTAACGTGCGGAAGTCCAAAATCTGGGTTCCTCCGATCTGCATGGTAAATTGGAACACAAATACGTATGAAATTCATCAGCGTTATGAAACATTCCGCCCACCAAAATACAGCAAATTGTATTTTAAAGAAAAGTTGAACGTTAAGCGAAACGCAGAATGCCATGAAACGTGACGTAGATGAAAAGAAGACGAAGCAAAATTTTAAACTATATTTAAACGATAACTAAATCTAGATAACTTGACGATACGAAACTAAATGATACGATTAACACAGACGTAAAAAAGAATAAAACGAACCGCGAAACGATGATGATTAGTCGCATTGCCTAGGCAATGGACACGATTTGGTGAAAGGTCTTGTAAGAGAAGATCCATTCAAAGTACGAAACGTAACGATAAGCACAAGATTTTTAATTACGATTCTAATCACCTCATACGTAGAGAGTGATGTCCAATGTTTGGTTAAAGATAGAATACGAATTTCGAAATGATTAAATAGAAAATCCGAACGACAAGAGGCTTTGTTATGAAAGTTGTGTACCAATAGATAACAGGAACCGATAAGGCGTTGGAGTTTCCGAAAACGATATAATTTTTTTAATAAAAGTCCAGCAGAATATCATCAGGTTGGACTAATGACGATTAAACTCGTTCCTCAGAGTGAGTTCAATTTTGTTAACATAGCCATCTAAGATGGGCCAAGAGTCGTTTGGCTGGACAAACCCGGAGGGCTCCGCCCACCAAAACATGTTACGGATAAGAAAGGCCTGAGAATGGCCACGTGAAGTGATATCCGATGGATTATCAACCGATGAGGCTTGACACCGATGATTAGATGCGATAATTGGTCGGTGTACCGATTCTTGTGACAAATGTCATCGGATGGAGTGTCTGGTGGCCTCCACTTCCATCCCAATACCCTGAGAGTAAAAGAATGATCAACATTCTTGAAGATTACATTAGTTAGATAGTAGTCCGGCGGTAGAAAGGCGCGAAGTTTTGGTTTGCTATAATCCAACTTCTGCAGTTCAAGTTGACCTCGTTTGGTATGTTCGATGACTTCGGATTGCGTTAGTTGAACTTGTTCCAGACTGGAACAGCCGATGACGATAGAATCGATATTTGAGTCCGAAGTGATCGCGTGGCGTGTGAGTGATAATCCGTAACCTTTCTTTTCTGTCAACGATCTGACAATACGATAGGACAGAATAAAGGCAGAGATATCAGAAGTCACAGGGTGTAATGGGTAATCCTGGGTAGATTCCGATAGTTGATGACGCCAAAATATTCTTTGGAACGCGCGATTTGGCTCTTGAAGAAATATTTGGCGATACATTTGCCGTACCTCAGCAATGAACACCACAGATGGTGAACGAAAGTTTTGCAGAAGTTCAGCAATGTTCGTTTGGAGCTTGGGAACGATAAGGAAGGCATCATTTGACGATGATTCATTCACCTCCGTCACCGAGGCATCGAAGACCAATCGCAACATAGTGGTAACGGTGCCCGGACGAAGAATGCAACGACGAAGTATGTGATGCATTTCCTTGAGTAAATCTTTTCCAGGAACACGTGTCATGTGACCACTGTGCAAGTAGTCAGTCATGAAAGCGAAGTACGGTTCACGTAAACTGAGCTTTAATGTCTGTTTACGTTCGAGTGAAAGGATGATGCGAGAAGAAGCTTCGCGCGAACCTGGGGAAGCGATATCCTTATCCCTTTCTCTAAAAGGTAAGGCTACGATGAATTGTCCCGAAGGGTCACGTGAGTGATTAGTGTGATGGACTTGCTCATCACTTTGTTCTTCAGGGGTGAGATGTGAAGACTGAGGGAATGTGTCCAACTCCCTCAGTTTCTTGACCTTTTCAGGAAGACGGTACTGGTTGGTTTCGATAAATTGACTAGGAAAGTCACGTGACCGATAAATGCGATACACTCGTTCACGACGTTGTTTGGTGGGCTGTGAAGACTGAGGAAATATGTCCAACTCCCTCAGTTTCTTGACTTCTTCTGGAAGACGATAGTGGTTGGTTTCGATGAAGGAGTTTGTTTGACGATCGGTAGCAAAACCAACCGAATCCAGAGGAAGCCAACCGAATAGTGAATTGATAGCTGAAGGCTTGTGAAGATCACCCGTTAATTGGAGTCTCGGTAGAGATGGCAAGATCTCAACATCTCGAAGTAGGTCAGTCGCTCCTGTGTCAGTTGTCAGTTTGTGACAGTCACAGTCGGCATGAAGTATGTCTTGGAACAGATGACAAGATAACTGGTCGAATTGAATCGTTGGCGATGGAAGTAACTTCGTGTTGAAGGTAGTTTGTCCCTTAATATCGACATCGAAATTAGTGACGCCTGACGCGGTTGTAAAAGATTGACCTAAGCCACGGATTTTATGAGAGCTGACTGGACGCTCAGCAGCGCGATTGGATACGAAGTGTGCTTGACTGTCTGAATCGGTCAACCCACGAAACGTTTGAAAACTCCCGGAGGGATCACGATTGCTAATATGAGCAGTAGGCAAACGTACGATGGAGCTGACACCGAAGTTAGCGAGGAAAAGAACTGGAGGATCAGAAATAGAAGCTCCTTGAATGGCAAACGTGGTGGGTCGTTGGTACTCCTCTTCAGCAGAAATTTTGTCTTCCCTATAAAGAAGAGTGTGGTGATTACGATGACATTTCTGACAATCAAACACAGATTTGCAATTCGTGAGAGAATGAGAAGGCGTGAGACAATTCAGACACCAACGGTGTGCCTTTGCGAATTGAGCACGTTCCTGAACCGATTTAAGTGCAAATGATATGCACTTAGCGATATGGTGAGTACCCTTGCAAAACGCGCAATTTGAAGTGAACGCAGTCAAGGACCCTTTGATTTCAGGTTTTGCCTTATTCATGTCACAAGTAAGCGATGACGTTTGTTTTATGACAGCTTGATTATGAAATGTTGAAAAGTTTTGTACGATAATGTTCGCGGGCTCCGATTCGAAAGATTGATTCGTTAATTCCTTGTGAATTACGACGATTTTGAAATAAACATTATCAAAAGCTTCGCGAACTTGATTTTCAATGTCCTTGTTTGCCTCATCTAAAGCTAAGATGTCAGCGTGAACGGTTTCAAAATCATTAGCAATGTTTTGCAACTTCGTATAATACGCTAAAAATAATGGATAATTGGTTGCATCTTGCAAAACGCTTTGACCGACTTCAAACATTTTGTTTATTCTAATAAACGCTACGTTCCGTATACGACGCAAGCCTTGTAAACTCCTAGCCATTTTTTAAAAATAAACAAACATTCAAACGAAATAATCAAGAAAACGTTATGAATTAAAAAATAGAATTCTTTATAATTTAAATACACGGTAGGTCGTTAATAATTAAGAACTAAGTAGCCTAGTTCTACGATTCACTGTTTGAATTCGTTCTTTGAAATGACATTTCAATTTACGTAATATTTCATAGCATTCTTTCGTTTTGTCAAAGAAAGAAATTTTTTATCTAAAGGTTTGCTGGTTTCCGGCACCAATGAATCGTGCACAGGGCACGGGGGTTTAGAATAACCTGTGGTTATTCCTTGCTAAATAAAACGCTTATGGATTTCGATAAGAATTATGCCCAATCACCAAACAAGATCCGGTATACACAATTAAGCAATACTCACTGTTGTGTCTCGTAGCTTGATCTTCATTCGACGACGGTCATAGGTATGTCCAAGGCGTACGACAAGATTGTTCGGTTATTAGAACCACGTTATAGTTTGAGTCACGATACGATGAAGCGGTTCACACAAAGCATTCGATAAATACGACGATATTATAATGCTTCACATTACACGCTTCCGATTGATAGAAAATAACATTTCAACGTCGAGCGAAATGTCACGTTACTATTTGTTACGATGGTTGTTGATAGACTGGCGATATTGTGGTACTTGACTTAGTCCACCGTATAGGTAAGTACACTTAACGTGCGGAAGTCCAAAATCTGGGTTCCTCCGATCTGCATGGTAAATTGGAACACAAATACGTATGAAATTCATCAGCGTTATGAAACAACAGGAGTAGTATAGTTATACAGTATTTTTAGTTGTGCATTGCCTGCCTCACTAGGTGAACCTGTATTGAGGCAGAAATTTTGTTAATTGTTTCTCGCAATTTTATCTATGGTTTTTTTATAAATGTGTAAAGTAGGTTTCCATACAGCAAAAACTTTATTTTAGTTAACATTATTGTTTACATATACCTACACAATTCATAAACTGCAAGGTTATTACTACAATAACAACTGTCAATGACTGGGCGTTTGGGTGAGGGCACCATTATAGGCTCGATCATTAGAATGTATCCATATTTTAACATATTTTTTAAACTCTCTCTGTGTTTGACTCAGTTTGATGTTTTATGGGAGACCACGCATTATGCAAAACCATGTTCGTACTTGAAATTTGTTAAAAAAACTTCTTTTGTAGTAGAACCGAACTCAAGCAAGTAGCCAATATTGCCAAAAGATAGCGCCACTTACATTAACAGTATAACGTTAACGTGAATATCTCCGGGTATGCAGAGATTGATGGTAATATTATTATTATTGTAACTGGCAATTGAATAATAATTCCACGCGTCTATATATTGTATATGACGTCATTGACTGTCGCGGTTACTTTGCCCCTGGTGACTAGCTGTCACTGGATCGCTTGAAATATTTTTTTTCCGAAGAACTGGCTATTTTTGGAACCAGTTCCAATCGGATTTATAAAATGGTCGCCAACACTTAAACTGGGCGAAGTTGAAACAATAGCCGCCCGCAGAGCCTAGCAGCAAAAACCTGCGGATTTTTAACTGCTAGTTATAATCTAATAATGGAAGGCACTTCTAGTGTAATATTCTATGTAGTATAGCATGTCATACATCAATCCATCAACGCATCTCACTCTATACTCAAATCTGACACTCATCTCGTATGATAGATCACTTCCATCCCTTATTCTATCTGGCACACTGTTTTTTAATAAAAAATTACTAGCACATTCTACCCGGCTTCGCACGAGATTCATCGCAATGATTCGTATTATTTTATACAGTACTAGCTGTTACCCGGCATGCGTTGCTATTTAATAAATAAATTGTTTCTTCCTGCGTGTCCTTTCCCATTCGTCCCGTTTCTACCTTCCCCCCTCCGACGAACCCCCTACCCGAGTTTCCCTCCCCCTCCCGCATTCCATACATTCATTCCCGGTACATTCAGCTTTCAAACAGCTCGCGTGCCACCTATTTCAAATTTTTATACAAATTTCATAATGCCAGAGCTCACCAGTAGTTTTATACAAACCCTGTCCTGACAATAACGAAAACAAAAAAAAGGATTATCCAATTTGGCGCAGTCGGTCGGAAGTTATGCGCGTACATACATTTCGGCGATTCATTTTTATTTATATGGATAGATAGATAGAATATAGAAGATAGAAGATCGAAGATAGAAGATAGAAGATAGAAGATAGAAGATAGAAGATAGAAGATAGAAGATAGAAGATAGAAGATAGAAGATAGAAGATAGAAGATAGAAGATAGAAGATAGAAGATAGAAGATAGAAGATAGAAGATAGAAGATAGAAGATAGAAGATAGAAGATAGAAGATAGAAGATAGAAAATAGAAGATAGAAGATAGATAGATAGATATAGATAGATAGATTTTTAAATATTAATATTATTATGTCATTGAAGAAGAAGATAACACTAATAATGTAATAATCTAAACGAAAATATGAAAGAGAAAAAGACACAAAAAATGAAAAGATAACTGTCGCAACTGGGACTCGAATCCAGAACCTTTTTTCTTTCTTATAAAATTTTTCATAAAATAAATAAAAAACACTATTGCACTTGAAATTGTGACCTCTAAACTCCGTTTGAGAAACAATTTTTAAACCTATCGCCTTATATTCACGGCGATATATAGTACACTAAGAATACTCACATTTTGGCTTGTTATTTCCTCTTAGCGTAAAGATGAAAAACAGGTACAATAAAGAAATCTATTTATCTCTGGATTGTTGTAAATGTTGTTACATTAATTGCATTTCCTTCGTTTGAAGTGAATGTAGATGTATTAATTCTTACTAGAAGTGGGCGGTGAATCAATTTGGTCTAATAATTCAGTAAGTGAATCAATTTATTTTATTAATTGTTTTAATAATTCATTTTGGTTTTCGATGTAAGTGTGATATTTTCAGAAGCTTGTAGGCGTTTTAAAATGCTCAGGATTTCTTGGACAGCTAGTCGCACAAATGTATCCATTCTGGAAGAGTTAGGCATCCATAAAAGGCTTTCGAATATCTGCCTATAACGCATTTTAAGATACTTTGCATTCGTTGCTCGCCAAACTAAGGGACCTTGACCAACGTTGACCCCAGAGGAGAAAACCTTGGTTTTCGTTAAAGTTCAAATCTGGAAAACAAAATATAAGTTGTAAGTTCATCACAATTTAGGTAAGCCTAAACTCCCTGTTTAACAACTAAGGTTGCGAGCATCGATCGTATTATAACTCATATTCACACAACATCTGGAAGGCCGGATAAATTGAAATGTCTTTTTTACTAAAGTTTTCCCCGTTTGTTATCAAATACCTCTTCTTTTCGTCTTCTTCCTTGCGCTGTCCCAACTCATTGCCTAGGTAGGCTGTTGGGGTCGGATCTTCTCGTTCTCAGGTTGTAATTTCTTCTGTTCTGAGTATCGCATTTATTCAGGCCGTTTTTCTGAAGAATTTTGGAACATTGAGTCATCCAGGAGTTCTTCGGTCTTCCTCTGGATGACTGTCGATGAAGCTCCAAAGACATTGCCTGCTTCACTGTGTGGTCTGATGGTCTCCGTCTTATGTGCCCATACCATCTCAACTTTCGTTCCTCCAGCTTACTATTTATGTCTGTGACACCCAGGCTACCACGAATGCGTGTACTTTTGATCTAATCTTTTAGTGATACTCCTGCTGACCATCTAAGCATTCGCATTTCCGCTGTTTCGAGTTGCCCTGAGTAGGAGTTGTACATAGTCCAGCATTCGAAGCCATACATTATTGCGGGTCTTACAATAGTCTGGTATATCTTTCCTTTAAGTTTTATAGGCATTTTGGAGTCACACAATATTCCTGTTACGGATCTGAACTTAATCCATCCCACACCTATGGATGACATCCGCTACACATCCTCCGTCTCTGTTGATTAGTGAGCCCAGATTCTTAAATGAATCACAGTTGGCTAATGTTGTTATCAAATACCTATCCAAAATAATATTGAAATAGTAAGTTTTTGTATTTAAATAAGTCTTGTTAAATTCTCACCATGAGTCTGGCTCGATCCTTGAGCTCCCAGGTTGATGTTAGAAGAACTGCCCTCAAAATTGCTGTTTTTATTTCTCTTTGAACTCTTGTTGGAACTGGAGGATGGAGATTTAGATGAAGAAATTTTGGATGAATCTCCAGCATCGATAAAGCTGTTCCCAAGTCCGCCTGCTGTACCACCGTATTTCCAACTTGGAAAAACTCATGGTCAATGCAAAGTGGAAGGCAGAAGGAGCAAAGGGAGGTCACCAATTCGCTGGAGTTACTAAGTATCACTGGTGTCCGATACGTCGGTGTCCTAGGCTCTCCACGCAGTGCAGGACCGTGAGGAGTGAAGGAACGTTGTCCACCATGGAAATAGGAGTAGGGGTTACGATCCTCAGTAATGAAGCACCACTTAAGAAGAAGTAGGCGTTTTGTTATATTGCTCTAAATTACTTCGTCGTGTATTTTATATTAAACCAATTTTGTATGCTTAAATGTGATGTAAGGTCACCAGTTTCCCGCTTTTACTACGATTTTCCAGACACTGTGTATAACGCGAAAGGGAATCATTATTGTTAGGTAAAATGACAAAAAAACAACAGAGTGTGCAATTCATACGCGTTAGAAGTGATAACTTCAGAAAACTAAGGTAGACAAGAGTGGGGAGGCTACGAAGCACCGCACAAATAGGAGACCGATTATACTATCTCATTTACTCGCAGGCTTAATCTTACAGATTTTTTTTTTACAGGAGTTCCTGAAAATTATTTCCCTCAGGGCCTATGTCATCTTCGGGGGTGCTGTGTGGAGGAGGTTTTTTGGGAAAGGAAGGAGAGGAAAGTTTTGGGAAGGAAAAGGGTTTAAGGGGTTTGTAGGAATCTGGGGTTCAGTGTATCTTGGTCATCCGCCTCCAATATCTAGACAAAACTCGCACCCGGGCACCCCTGCTAAATCACCAAACGCAGCGAACCACTCGGGGTGACCTATGGCAGAGGTGTTGGTTGTCAAATAAAGTTTCCCGGGGCGAGGTTCTCACCTCCCAAATCGTCGCTGTTTTTCGTTTCATCGAGTTTCAAATCATAACGGTGCTAAAGAAGTTTTTGCAAAGATAATATTAAAAATAATGAAATATTTATTTTTATTATGATTCACTGCTAAAGTCTTTTACAGGATGCGAATTTCAGGCTTTCAAATTTGCAATAGTTACCAAGGTAACATTGCTAAGTAAATGCTAAAGGTTATCTGATTGCTACATTGCTCCGGAGGCTGTATTCCAGACATTCCTACCACTTAATAGCCTAAGTCTTATTGACACCGGGGCTCAATCACGATAGTGGCAAAGCCTTAAAGGCCTAGGTGTTAAGATAGTAAGACTGAGGGTAAACCTGAATTCAGGGGGTTGAAATTCTAAGTGGTCGGCGTTGAAACTAGATGTAGGGCAATTATACATTTGTACTATGAGTGAAGCAGGTATATCTCGAGGGATTTGGGTTCAAATATAGTTTACTGTTTTAACCGTAGGTAGATGATAATAGAAACAAGGGAGATGAACCATTATTATTAACACATAAAACTTTCAATTTGGGACTAGCCCTTCTTGCGTAGGTCAGAAGTTTCCCCAGGTGTTTTTTTTTTTTTACATGAGCTCCACACAGGAGGCTCTGAGGAAAATAATTTCCCTCAGGGCCTATGTCACCTTTCAGGATGCTGTGTGTAGGATTTTTTTTAAAGGAAAGTTAGGAGAGGAGAGTTCTGGGAAGGAAAAGGGTTTAAGGGTTGGGTAGGAATCTGGGGTTCAGTGTGTCCTGGTAATCCGCCTTCAAGACCTAGACAAACCTCACCACATGAACCCGGGCACCCCTGCTAAATCACCAAATGTAGCGAACCACTTGGGGTGACCTATGGCAGAGGTGTGTTACGTTTGGTGACTTAGAAGCGGCGTGGCGCCTGGGTTCATGGAGTGAGGTTTGTGTGGGTTTTGGCTGCGGACGCGTCTGCTCATTTCCTGCATTGCAGACCGGATCAAGAAAGGCTGTTTTGGGGAGGTATTTTGACCTTTCTAACCGGACTCTCTCGATCCATCGCCTTGCAGTGGGAGGGATGGACTCATACGTCCGTTACTGTATACACTGGTTCCAACCCACCCCTCATGCCTTTTTTTCTTCCTAGAACTTTCTCTCTTTCCCTTCCTTAAAAAGACCATCCACTAAGCATCCCCAAAGATGGCGTAGGCCCTCAGGGAAATTATTTTCCTCTTGTGTAAAAAAAATAAAAGAAAATCTCTATACTGCGGCGTCCCTCCTTTTTTTCTAGCTACAAACTAAACGCATAACTTTCGTTGCATAGCTTTGATAGTCTGTGCAGTTTGGTCGTTTTTTTTAGGCGACAATTGGAACATTTCCACGTCATAATATATAATTTTGATTCTATTATTTGTGCTAACGAAAAACCAATAAATTATTCTATTTGATTTCCTTTCATTATCATAATTTAAAGCAATAAATATTACTTGAACAATGATGAAGGACTTATCTAGCAAAAGATTGAGCGTCTGGGTAGAAGCCCAATGCTTTGGGCCACTCGGCTACAAACGGTTAATGCATTTCTAAGAAATCCAATGAAAAAACTAAAACATCAAACGTAGAACGATTGATTCCCGGATAGGCTCTACTAGTTCTTTTTAAAGGCTTCGATTTATCGCTACCCGATTTTAAAAGGCATTTGTCACCCTGCATTTCGTCTAGTTTCACCTCTAACTTTCACCCTCTAGTGTTGTTTAAACCTTTACTCCACCGTCTGTCCTCCCAACCACTCCTCAACCTTCCCATCCCTTACAAGGGTGGTAGGAGACAGGGGAAGGTTAACCTTTTCGGTCCTGACGTATATTTGAAAATGTTTCTATGACAATACAACTTAGGACATTAAATAAAAATAATGAAAAGTAAAATACACGTAACCTAACCTGTTTTTCATTATATATGTTCAGTTTTGTCACTGTTTTGATTTATCTGGTAACCTTCAAAAATACTTGAATTTTAAACGAATAAAAATTGGTGGTTACCATTTTCCAATAGACACTTTTAAAATTACCGGCATACGGGATACGCGACGGCATAAAAAAAGGCAGCAATCAAGCAAAATAAATAAATTTGCCTCGGTTGCTCGGGATTTCAAGGAGATTATTTTTAAAATTTTTCGCCAACATTAAAAAAATCATACCTTCGAATTTTAACATGGAGACATAAAAGTTTATTATAGTGCTTTATAGCCAATGAATTAATCTATATTTTATTGTTTATCTCATATTTGTAGGATTTATTAAAAAAACAATAAAAAATCGTAAAGTTTATAACCGCACGAATTCAGCGTGTTTGTTACTTTGAAACTGCCATGAGAGGTACTTATTCGTGTCAATCTATATGTTGTCTTAATATTCTATATAATCTATATTATATCTCTAATTCTATATGATCATTGCAATAACTAAAAAAAAATATTTGCATCTAAAATTCTTCTTAGGTGTTATCAAGGATCACATATTTTGTATAATGACCGGACAAATCAACATCTGCTTTGAAAAATCATTAGAAGTGATGAAAAAATTCGTTAAATATTTAACCTTGGATTTGCTGGGCTATTTTTCATTTCTTTAAGTGAATAGCACCGTTGTGATTTAAAATCGATGAAACGAAAAATAGTAACACTAAAAAGAGACATACACACACATCTATAGAATTTAGCCTGCGGGGGAATGAGATAGTATAATTTATTTATTTATTTATTCTTAGTACATTTACATTACAAAGGTATAATATATTGTCCTCCACACTAGGTGTTCACCTGTGTTGTAGAGGACATTTTTCAGTTGTAAATTATAAATTGTAAATGGTAAAACAAAAGAGTGTTAATAGCTAATATAAAAAGAGAAACGATAAAAATCAAAATATAAAATCGACTTCAATTCGACAAAAATTATAAATTAAAAGTTAAAAAGATTGTAGCCAGTTTCTTATGTTTTTTTTGTATTCAATAATATTAGTTGTTTTATATTGTGCAGGAAGAGAATTGTATAGTTTTATAACCTGGTACCTGCAGTGTTTTTGTCTAAGGATGTGTTTGTTTTTGGTATTTGTAGTTGGTGAGCATGTCTTGTTCTAGTATTGCGAGAATAATAATGGTGCTTCGTAGCCTTCCCACTCTTGTCTACTTTAGTTTACTGAAGGTTTCACTTTACTGCTTGTGAATTGCACACTATGTTTTTTTTATAGCTTTTAATGACTTTTCGAAGAGGTGTTGAGTTGAGTTGATTCTGAGTTGTCATAGAACCATTTTTTAATCACTGCCAGCTTTTATTCGGGTTTGAAAGGGTTATTTCACCCTTATTCCAACTACTAGTCTACTTTTTCTTTCATTTCACTTGGAATTATTTGTCAAACGACCCTTGAAAGATTATTGAGTTGAACTTGTAGACTGGAGTTTATTTACCTTGCAGGTGTTAAATAGAGATCAAACAAACTTCATGCGTCTCAAGGTGTTTTTTCAAAAGACTTTACGTTAGACGTTTAATCCTGTTTGTGGTTCTCAAACGATTGTGGTAGTATACTTTTGATAAAGGAGGCACATCGTTTTAAAGCTTAGAAAGTACTTTTTATAAAAATACCCTTTTACAATTTTTTGTTAACTACCAGCGTTACAGTTCGATTTCGCTCGAAATTTTAATATTGTTTTGAAAAATCACCTCTAAGGCTCTACAATTTTCTTTCAAAGGCTCTATCGTAGTACTAACTATAGATAATTTATTCGTTTATATACATAAAAAAATCAGAGTGTGCAATTCGCATGCGGTAGAAGTTATTCCTTCAGAAAACTAAAGTAGACAAGAGTGGGAAGGCTACGATGCACCGCACAAAGGAGACAGATAGCCTACAAATTACCGTGCAAAAAGGAGACTGATTATACTATCTCTTTCACTCGCAGGCAAAATCCTACAGATGTATGTGTTTGTCTCTTTTTAGTGTCGCAATTTTTCATTTCATCGAGTTTCAAGTCATAACGGCGCTAAAGAAGTTTTCACTTCAATATAGTCGAGAAACGCGCCAAACGCGCGCCCAACGTATGTAAACGGTTGACATTTGTCACACGAGAACAGGTCTTTTCAACGGCTCGGCTCTGGAACTATTTGCCGTGCTCTGTGTTTCCTCCTCGTACAACAAAGGTCTCTTCAAGACCCATGTTCGCTACTCAAAATGATGACCCATGTTCACTACTCCGCTCCTCAAAAAGACTTTCCACACAGTACCCCCAAAGATGACATAGGCCCTGAAGAAAATTATTAAGTATTATAAGTTAGCCAAACTTCTAAAAAGGCAAACTACTAGTTCATGTTCAACTACTAGGACGTTTTTATCTTATAACTTTAGACCGGTCAGTGGTTGAGTGGGCATCGCGCTTGGGTTCCACCCGGGCGTCGCGTGTTCGATTCCTCGGCTGGCTAATCCCTCCATCACGACACAAGCAACATTTTCGGCTTTCTGTGGTGGTAGTAGAAGATTTTCAAACATTGTTGGGTTATTCGTAACCCGGGAATGTTTGTCTTTCTTTTAAAGAAAAAAAAATTAATATATAGAAACAAATAAAATGTAAGGTCTTACCGATTTTTTTTACCAAAGCAACAGAACTTCATAAATATTTGTGTTTTATGTGCCTAATTTTGTCCATTTAATATTTTTACTTCAATTACTAGTCTCTCTGTATTTTTAAGGCAACTTTTCTACGCCTATTTTACCTTCCAAACACTGTATAAAGTTGAAACATCTAATTGGCGAAACAACTATCAAGTATATTTTATAAATTGCCTGGTATCTTTCAAGTAATGAAATAATTAGTATTATTTCAACACTTCTAATTTTCGGATTTTTTAGCGGTGTAGACTCAAACAAACCGTTGACTTGAAAATTTTTACTGTTTTTCTTTAATTAGATATGGTTAGTTCAAAGAGTTAGACTTCATTAAATACATCTTAGATATCCCACCGTTTCAAATAAACACTAGAAAAAACCCTGTCTGCGGTTAAAAATACCGCAAATTGAAAGTAAATTTCCACGAAGCTCTGAAATAACATAAGAAATGACTATTTCTCCAGAAGATGAAAGTTTTATTTTTCTAAGTGAGAAAATAAATGTCAACGGACCTGACAAATGGGCGTATCGACCGTCGGGCCCGTGCAAATAAAGGGCTAAACGTCTCAATAAAGTTAAATCGGCCGATAATTGATTTACGACAGGCCTTACAAATTGAACCGCCCCGTGCGCCGCGGACGGGAAATTGACGGAGCGATCTGACGGATGTATGGGAAGCGAGGGGGGATCAAATTGACAAGTACGTGTTATGGTGCATTAAAAATAATATACACACATTGGATGCTTCTCACGTATTATTAAACTTTTTAGCTCTATGATATGACGTATCATTTACAGATAGGGGTTTTATGGTTATCCATACTAATATTATAAATGCGAAAGTGCGTGTGTTTGTTTGCTACGCTTTCACGCCTAAACCACTGAACCGATTTTAAAAATTCTTTCACCAATAGAAAGCTACATTATCAGCCAATAACATAGGCTGTATATAATGATAAGCTCTGGCGTTATGAAATTTGTCTAAATGAAAATTTGTCAATTTCATATATTTTAGCGGCAGGGAGGAAGGGGCAAGGGGAAGGTGGGGTTCGCGGAGAGCGAAGAGTCGAGGGAGGGGGAAGGTAGGTAATGTAGAAGGGAACGGGGACGCACGGGAAAGGACATGTAGGGAGAATCAATTTATTTCTTTGCATGGCATTACAACGCATGCCGGGTACCAGCTAGTCATTATTAAAACCCCGGGAACCTTAACTGGATACCCAACACCTCTGCCATAACCCCAAGTGATTCGCTACGTTTGGTGATTTAGCAGGGGTGCCCGGGTTCATAGGGTGAGTTTTGTCTAGGTCTTGGAGGCGGATGACCAGGTCACACTGAACCCCAGATTCCTACCCACCCCTTAAACCCCTTTCCTTCCCAGAACTCTCCTCTCCTTCCTTTCCTTAAAAAAACCTCCACACAGCATCCCCAAAGATGACATAGGCCCTGAGGGAAAAGATTTTCCCCAGGGCCTCCTGTGTGGAGTTCATATAAAAATTAAAAAAATCATGTTTCATTCACATTCGTGCAACGTCTAATGCTTATTCTTCTATTGTTTGATTGTGCAGGTGTCTTTTTCAGGCGTCTCCGAAATTTATTAATTTTTTTTTATATTAACTAGCAGACCCGGCACACGTTGCTGTGGCTAACGAAACACAACGCCATTACCCAATCTTTATAAAATCCACACCACCCGCTTGCCAGCTGCCCGCTGTGCGCTGCCCGCTGCCTGAATTGAATATTTGAATTTATCGGCTTTTCTCTACTATAATAAGCATTTATTATACATATAAACTAATAAACTCGCCACTAATTATACAATGCTTGCAATGCATCACTGGATATTTGAAAAGGGAAAATCAAATACCTACTTACTCTAGGACATCTATTTTCCAATTTCTTCCGTAGAACGAATTTCAAAAGTGACTGACAGTACGGCCCGCCAGCCGTTTTAAATCGCACAAAAATGTGTTTTCTTTGAATTTGTCGGCTTTTTTCTAATATAATTTACATGTTTTATACATATAAACATTCCTCTTCAATCACTCTATCTATTGGAGAAAACCGTATAAAAATCCGTTGCGTAGTTTAAAAGATTAACGCGCACATACATTTTGAGCGACTTCATTTTATACTATGTAATGATAACTATTTAAATGCAAAGTTCAGTAGTTTATTTACAGTCCACCTCGCTATGGATTCCTGTTCCGAGACAGACTGTAGGTAGTGTAGGTTGTTGTGTTAGTGTTACGTTATGTTTTCTTCATCTTCATTTTTATTGATTTTCTCATATTTATATTTGTTTGGAGATTTCCTCATCTTCATGTCGCTAAGAAGATGGAGAGATATGAAATTACGAATGTTAGACGAGAGCGCTAACATTTACAGCGACAAAATCGATGCGAAAATTGCGAAAATGTTTAATAAAACACGACTCGTTTAAAATAGAGCTAAAATATTGCGAGCATTGTCTTAAACAGCATTTAAAGAAACACTGTGAATTTTTTCGTACATATAACTTGTAAAATAACTGAAACAAACGTGTTTATAATAATTTTTGGAGGATACTTTGTGATTTTTTTCTATCGAGGGAATTTTATATAATTTGCGTTTCGGCGTGGGCAATGTCAAGATATCATCTTCAAGAATAACATATATTTTTAAGAGCTTTAAAACTTCACGTGTTTAAGGGAGATGTGTAAGAAATCGGTAGAAATTCCTGTTACGGGCCCTTAACGATGGTTATTGATTTGTGGACTATATTTGTATTTTTCCTCATCTTCATGTTTGTTGACTGTACTTGGTACTTTTTGTTGTTCACTTATTCTCACGTTTACATTCGTATCACTTATTCTACTGACGCCCCTTTCTCCGTCCATCCGCTCTTCAATCCATGAATGTAGTCTTTGCAATTTATATATTGGCCATTTACATTAAGGTTTTACCGTGATTTTATTTTTTACATGAGCTTCTCACAGGAGGTTCATAGAAAAATAATTTCCCTCAAGGCCTATGTCATCTTTGGGGATGCTGTGTGGGGGGTTTTCTAAGGAAAGGAATGAGAGGAGAGTTCTGGGAAGGAAAAAGGTTTAAGGTAGGAATCTGGGGTTCAGATTCAAACCTCACCCCATGAACCCGGTCACCAAACGTAACGAACCACTTGGGGTGACCTATGGCCAAAGTATTGGTTATCCGATTAAGGTTCCCGGGGCGGCGGTACCCTTCCCGCCTCCCAAATTGTGATGTTGAGATGGCGGTATAATAGTCAAAATATACTATAATTAACACAACGTATTATAATTACACATACGCTCCTATATACCGTCATATATCTCTCTCATACAATACTTCAGTCGCACGTTTATAACAAAAAAAGTAATTTATCAAAGTTTTTGTAAAGTTCACTGTAAAAATTACTTCGCAGCCATCATTACAAAGATGAAATTCTAAAAATAAACCATTTTTCAATGTTTTTTACTGAAAATTTAACGTCGAAAATCCAAAACCCAGCATGCACCATTTTACCATTAAAGTTAATTATTATCATCGTCTATTCACAACACCGTAAGCAGTTAACATTCCGGAATTAAATTTACGTCCCTGAAAACCGTTTTCGTGCCATTTCTACATGGCAAATAATCCAGTTTTGATACTTACAAACAATTAAATTCGCTCCGAGCCCCTAACTACCAAAACTGCCCATTATAAAAAAAACGTTCATTTAAAATCACCCCTATTTAATGGAGGCTTTTGCTAATTGTTATCTCGAAGGTAATTATTTTTTTTTTAATATTATATAATTATTATAGCTTTATTGTAAAATGCCTTTGTTAAATTTTGATCTTTTGTTTCCTATATTATAATTTTAAATTTATTATGTTATTTGGTGAATACCGCACAGGAGATTCAACAATTTGGAGCCAATTTGGAGCCAGTAGGATTTGCATCCTCAATTATTGGGGTGTGTTGTGAGGCTGAAGGTAGTGTTTATGGGTAGGAGATGGGCAAGAGGAAAGTTGGGAAGAATCTGGCTATTCAGAACTCGTTACCAAACATGGCTAAAGCTATTTGAATTTCGTTCAAATATATTACTTCTTTATATCATATTACTAGCAGACCCGGCCACACGTTGCTGTGGCTAATGAAACACAACGCTATTACCCAACCATTATAAAATTCATACCACCCGCTTGCCAGCTGCCCGCTGCCCGCTGCCTGAGTTGAATATTTGAATTTCTCGACTTTTCTCCACTATAATAAGCATGTATTATATATTTTAACCTTCCTCTTGAATCACTCTACCTATTGGTGAAAACCGCATGAAAATCCGTTGCGTAGTTTAAAAGATCTATGCACACATAATACTCATACTCCACCCCTACCATAATAATACATTGTTCTTATCCACTAATTTGTAACTGTCAAATCAGTATACGTTTGCCCTGAAGATGGAACGGTCGTTCTGAAACCGGTCGGCTTTACTCAAATATATAAGTGGTTCAAACAAAGTAACATTGTTTAATTTATTTAGATATTTAAGTATTTACTTAAAAATCTTATGATTACAAAATGATGTTTTTGATTTGTAAAATAAAAGAATATAATAAAATGAAACAATGCAACTTTGTATAAACCACTTATAAAATGTGCAAATCCGACCGGTTTCGGAACAAACGTTCCTTCGTCAGGGAAAGCTTATACTAATTTGACAGTTTAGAACAATGTTTTATTATGGTAGGGGTGGAGCCGTTGTTAGTTAATAATGTAGATCGGGTGGGTAGGTATTAGTGTAGAGTGGGTGGGTAGGGGAACAAATCCATGATTGGGCTATATGACAATATTTTTTGTTTGTTGATAATAGATTCATTATTTTTAAGGGATTTTTTAATTTCCAAAGCTTCTAAGTTATCTAAACGTTTTCCTTTATGATTAATATGAAGAATATTTATCCCTGTGTTTTTTTCAAAACTATGGTTATTTTCAATGATATGGTTAGCGAACTCAGAAAAATTATTATTATTAAGACACCTTAAATGTTCTTTGATTCTGATTTCAAAATTACGAGTTGTTTTTCCAATATAAAATGAGGGACAATCATTGCATTTGAGTTTATATATTCCGGAATTAGTCAATAAAAGAATTAAATTAAAAGACAATTAAAAGAATATATCTTACTAATATTATAAACGCGAAAGTTTGTATGGATGTATGTGTGTTTGTTACTCTTTTACGCAAAAACTTCCGAATTGATTTTAATGAAACCTTACAATAATATAGCTCATACATCAGAATAACATAAAGGCTGTAATTTATAAAGCTATCTAGGAAGGGGACTCGGGAGGGGAACCGGGACGCATGGGAAAGGTGATTCATGGAGAAACAATGAATTTCTTTGAACATGGCATTGCAACGCATGCTGGAAACCAGCTAGTATTTATATAATTGCTAGTTACTATGATACCCAAATACGTGCCATTTTATTCCATTATTTATCCAACCTATAAATCGCCCGCAAATTAAATTGAATTTAATCTAATTCTCACTTGAAGAGAATGAACGAATTCCGAAGAAGAATGGATCACTACCAATAGGTATAAATGTGTATTCGTTCGCTTTTTGCGTACTAAAGAATTTAAACTGAGTTTGATCTAAGTTTGCGCAGTGGAATCGCTATTGAATCAGATTGATTTTAAAATGGTCTTCACGTAGGGTCTATTGCGTATATTTGTGTATTTCTATCTCTCTGTAAAAACTTGTTAACGTTTTCTTTTTATGTATCTTGCATTTTGTCATGTATTATTTATAACATTTAATAAGTCACCTGTAAATTTTGTATTTACTAACATACCAACTAATTTATTTTCTATGCCATTCACAACTAAGATACTTTCTCTTTTATTGTAATGCACTATCTTTCCTTAAATTTATCTGTATACCTACCTTTCATATGATGTTTACTTGTTATGTTTTTATAGTTTATCTTTTTTATTAAAAAAAAAAAAAACTGTCTCTGTATCATTAACTTGTCATGTAAAAGCCCATCAGGGCGTTGAAAATTAATAAAAAAAAAAAAATAAAAAAATCCCCGACAAACGTTGTTAGAATCGCGAACAATTCACTTTTTTTAATGATTTTATTTTATCTAACAATTTTATTCATTTGCGTTTCATCAAACGTTTGCTAGAATCTATCAATAATAGATATTTTTAATCTTTGTCAAACCAGCTAAAAAAAACACAATTTTGTGTTTTAAACATTCATTCAATATTACCTATAAAAGAGAAATCTATAGACCCAAGCTTAAGGGCCCGCAACCCGGATTTGTACCGATTTATTACATATTTTCCTTAAACACGGTAAGTTTTAAAGCTTTAAAAAAATGTTATTCTTGAAGATAATATCTAGACTTTGCCCGCACCGAAACGCAAATTATATAAAATTCCCTCGATAGAAAAAAATCGCAAAGTATGCTCCAAAAATTATTATTAACACGTTTGTTTCAGTTATTTTACAAGTTATATGTATGAAAAAAATCACAGTGTTTCTTTAAATGCTGTTTAAGATAATGCCCGCGAGATTTTTCCTCTATTTTAAACGAGTCGTGTTTTATTAAACATTTTCGCAATTTTCGCATCGATTTTGTAGCTGTAAATGTTAGCGCTCTCCTCTAACATTCGGAATTTCGTATCTCTCCATCTTTTTCTTTTCGGGCCCTGTTGCAGAGCCTTAACTAACTAACTAACTAACCATCACGCGGTTTCTCCGCAGGGGTAGGCAGAGAGGACGGACCGCCAAACAACTCGGTCTTGGCACACACTCCTTGCCTCGTTCGCTTTCATACATCGTCTTATACATGTTCTTCTATTATTCTGACTCTTGACATGACTCGACTCAAGTATCTGATTCACTTGGTCGTGCCATGTCTTTCTCGGGCGTCCCTGACATCTTCTAACATTCACATTTGCGTCGTACATTCTCCTTGCACTCCTTTCCTCGTTCATTCGCTCTACATGCCCAAACCATCTGAGCCTTTCTTTCTTAATCTTAGTCATTACGCTTACATCAGCCTAGAATTCTTTGCCGATCTCTACGTTTCTCACACGATCGTACATGGTTTTGCCACACATACGCCTCAGGGATCTTATTTCAACATCATTCAGTCTACCTTTATCCTTCCTCTGCTAGATCCATGCCTCACTGCCATACGTCAGGGTAGGTACCAGTACTCCATTATGAACAGTTTTTGGTTGGCGCCAACGGCGTTCATTCCTCCATTAATGAGTTATCTGCATTCACCCTTCTTTCAAAATCTCTCTCAGCCTTCACATCTCTCGTAAACATACTTCCCAAAAAGACCTAAGCTTATTTCAAGATATTTGTAATACGGGAGTGTTTATCTTACTTTTTAACACATTTTTTCAGAAGGTAGAAATACTTCCGCTTTGCAATAAAATCCAAATCAATGGAATGTTTCTGAACATATCTGAAAACTAAAAACTGTTTTTGAAACGTAATAAAATATGCTTTCAAATTTTATAACTTGAAATATAATAACATACATTTTTTTAGTGCAAAAACAATTTTTTTCTTTCAGATGGCTCATCATATATTTTTTCAAGTTAAAATTACTGATAATGAAAAAAAAACACATATCTTATTAGACAAAAACAAAAAAAAAACACATATCTTGTTATATTATAAAAATTATCGTCACCTCACCCTTTGTCCTTAAAAAATTCCCAAAGTTTTATAAATTTTTTTTCAGTTTGCAGTCGAAAAGTTTGGTTTAATTTTTCTGGTTAATTTTCATATTTGAATATGTATCGTGATATTTTCTTTTTCTAACACTGTTTTGATCATATTTCTCACCACGATAGCAAGGGAGACGCACTAATTTCTATGAGACCTATATGAGTTGTTCGCAAAAGCGAACAAATTAGCCCAAGCGGTTAATTTTCAAGTTCTGTAAAATTTCTAATCAAGTTGAGAAGCCTAATTGAATATAACTCGGTAGTTTGGTCTCCATCTTACAAGATTCACATTAATAACATTTAAAAAATTTAAAATTCTGCATTTTATAAATTTTGAATTAAATATCCCACTAAAGGACTTATAATTACATATATTTTTTTATTAAATTTTCTAAAAATACACGCATTAATGTTGATATATTTATTATCAATTTGGCGAGTTATGTGGATCTTGTATATTCCACTATTCCTAAACATACTCGTATCTGTATTTTTGTATTTTTTTTTTGTTAGTACAAGGTGCGGCAAAACAAACAGTGTAGTTTTGAAAGGCTTTTAAAAGAAAACGACGCAACCTTCAGAAAGGGGTTTATTTTATTTTATTCGGTACATCATGCCGTTTTATGCATCAAGTCCTGAAGATAACATCAGAAAGATGATGGCTCATAGCAGCGATACATTGATGAAGACGATTTTTAAGTTTTCGGCTGCATTTTGGCCCATCTCGATGGGCATACATTATGACTTGTGTGCATTTTTTATCTTATTTTATTTTTATTATTTCTTATCTATTTCAAAATTATCTGTCATGAATTAATTGTACTACCATACATGTAAAAGCCCTCTGGGCGTTAAGTAAATAAAAAAATAAAAGAACCTTTACAGTAGCCCAAAGGGCCAGTTGTTTCACAGAATTTTAACATTTCATTAAATTTCAAAGTTTATTTTAAAGTACTGTTATTATAACATTATGGACCAGTTGGTTCACAGTAATAATGAAGGTTGCAGGGGTTTAAAAATATGTTTAATTTATTCGGAACCCTGCAGTGTTTATCTTTCATAAAAATCGGACAAGTATTCAAATCACAATTTACGAAGCCGGTTAGTGAAATATTTATTATATATTTTAAAGCAATCAAAATCCCTTTTAACGGCGATCTTATTGTAAAAATCAAAAAGTCCTCCAAAATATATATTCTTCCTTTATCCACGACCAGAGGCGGATCTAGCGAAGTATTCGTTCCTTTGTGACCCTCAAGCGTTGAAGCCTTTTGTGCCGAGTCAAAGAAGAGCCACTGGAGATATAGATTACCAGAAGTGAGTCTGCGTACCCGAATTAAGCTTCATTTTAGCTTACTTGTGCTGAAATTTAAAAAAAATATATTTTGTTTTGAAAAGTTTCATTTCACATGTACATTTGTGCTTAACTTTTAGTTACCTTGCTACTGGTTTGGACACATCCACAAAATGTCTAGAAATTGTATCACAGTTAATGCCTAAAAAAATAAAAAAAAATTACAATAGCTCCACGCAGGCCTTGAGGAAAATAATTTCTCTCAGGCCCTATTTCAACTTTGGAATGCAGTGTGGAGGATCTTTTTGAGGACATTGGAGGATGACCATCACTTTCTCATGACGTTCTAAGGACACGGGTGGTTTCTTCATTCACGATACACGTCGGGACTCTAATTTTTGTTTGTAAATAAGCAACTTTTTATTGTCTATTAATAAAATGACTATACCTCCAACGTCTGGGCATGCATTGTTAATAGGCAGTATGCGAGTGCGTACGTGTTGTTAGTTATTTGTTTCACTGTATCACGTCTCATCTCCGCCACTTTATGTAGTTGAAATAAAAGTTTATTAATATAAAAGATAAAGAGTTAAAGAATCATAAAATTACATGTCATGACGAGATTGTTTGACTTAACCAAAGCAACTAAGCTGCAGTCGTCTGGCAGTCCCACCGAGGACAAGCTGAGCCATAAGTCCATTCGCAAGCGAGACTCGGCGTCCGCGCCCTTAAGCCGGTTTCCCAGTAGTCCCTCTAAGATAGTGTTGGGATCAAGGGGGAAAGAGATCCGAAGACCCTAGTGATAAAGGTGAGCATCAGGTCACCAAAGGTAGGGCGGAAAGGAAAGGAAAAAAATCGAAATTCTTTCCCACCAGATAATCAATGATTTCAATGGCCATCTGTTAGCTAAGTCGAGCAGTTGACAGATCTTAGGTGACATGGTGATAACAGTTTTCTTTCAAATTTAATCCTTTTCATTATACTTCTACGGATCCGCTGTTCAGTGCTCTAGGCCCAATCCAATTGCTTCCGGGTCCAATTTTGAAACCGGCGGCTGGCGAAATATCTGCCGGATAAGGCAGGAATATCGGCCGTTTGTTATTATTTGGAAGGGTAAATTAAGATGGGACAGATCTTGTAAAATTTATTTGTAATTTATGACCAGGCGACCTCTGTGGTCGACAGTAAGATCATAATCTCAGACAGGGTGCAAGTCAAGAGTGGTTGATACTCTCAGTATCGCCCTTGTAAAATATAAAATATCAACATTCATTAAAAAAATTGTGCTTGAAAAGGCTCTAGCCGTGTTTACCAGAATTGAATGGCCAGGTATTTCCCAACCGTTCTCTTTCTCATCTCCTTCCTCTCCCTACTTATGAAGCTTCACAACATACCGTACACAAAGTAGATATCGTTCTGTAAAAAAATGTTAGAATTGGCTCTAGCTATGTTTTAATTAATTCTAAGTAGTCATGTATTTCTCTTTTATTCTTACATTTTCTTTCAATTCAATGAAATTAAGGATAAATAATTTTTCTTTTTCTGTGCGTTTAGTGATATGTAAAAAAAAAAATGCGAACTTAATTTTTAGCATTTGTCTTCTGAGGTAGATATTTTCAGTTAAACTTCAGTGATTTTAAATGATTATTGCATTTAAGTACTGTTGTCTTCATATGACCAAATCTGTGCATATTTCATAACGTCAGAGCTCATCGTTGGTGGATTTTTGCAGCTTTAAAAACACAAATGTTATTTTTTACATTAGCTCCGCACGGGAGGCTCTGAGGAAAATAATTTATAACCGGATCTATGTCATCTTAGGGGATGCTTTGTGGAGGGTATTTTTAAGAAAAGGAAGGAGAGCAAGTTCTGGTGATGAAAAGATAATGAGGGGTGGTGAGGAATTTGAGGTTCAGTGTGTCTAGGAGTAACGGACGTATGAATCCATCCCTCCAGCTGCGGTGCAAAGCGATGGTTCGAGAGAGTCCGGCTGGAGAGGTCAAAAGGAATATCTCAACGACAATCCTCACCCCATGAAGCCAGGCACCCCTGCTAAGTCACTAAACGTAATGAACCACTTGGGGTGACTTTCCAATCAATGGTACCTGAAGCGGCGGTATTTAATAAGATATTATTTATCAAGCAAATTCATGTTTGTTTTTGACGTTCTTTTGTACGACAATTCGGAAAAGCAAACTCATTATTTATAATCACAAAGTTTCAATATCCTTTGAAACAGATTTTCAATTACTTATAAACATTTGGTTCTAACATATCATTAGGTTGGTCTAACCCCCTGTGAACACATTACACGTGCCTGTGTTTTATTCATCAGCAATAATAATTTAATCATAAACAATCTAATGTAAGATTTTGTTATTTGTTTATCTTACGTAATCTTGTTATTATCTTACAAAATTGTTCTCTTCATGCCCCTGCGGAGTAGGCGCTTCGTCGTTAAGATATAAAGATTTATTCGTTGTACACAAGTTATACACGAGAAGATAAATTGAAATCTTTAATATTTACGGCCGCCTTCCCTTTACCATACGAAATTATAATTGTATACAAACTTCTGATTCCAGAAATACACTGAGGAAATTAATTTCGTAAATGCGAAATTTATTGCTATGTACGAAACCCGTGAATATTATCTACTTGTATATTTGGTTAAATAAAAATAATTTTGTACATATTCCATTGTAACGATGATAACAGATAGGCGTTTATCGTAAGAAATATGGCTTATTTATTTACGCCCTAGTGGGCTTTTACTAAAAACTTTAATTCCATAAAAGCTATTAAACTATTATACGTATCTCTAGTTAGAAGCCTAATTGAATATGACTCGGTAGTTTGGTCTCCATCTTACAAAATTCACATTAATAACATTAATCTAATACAAAAAAATGCTGCATTTTATTAATTTTAAATTAAATATCCCACTAGAAGACTTAAAATAAAATTTTCTCTTAATTTTCTAATGGCTTGGATTGGTTATGTAGCACCTTCAGCACCTTTAACCTTTCCCTTACTGTGCTAAAAAAAAACGCGCGCTCCGGTGCTGTGTAATCAATTCACGTGTCAAAATTAGCGATTTTATCTCGGAAATATATCAACATTCATAGCTAATCGCTTTTGTTTATCATAATTTGTGTTAAAAGTGATAATAATTGTAGTTTAATTGCTGAAAACATGAAAAAACCATCGTATGTTGCTCAAAAAACGGGCGAGGAGACCATCTCAAACGATTGCCCGCGAACGACTGAGGCGCTAGAAGCTAGAATAGTGCTAGACTGCTACCCAATACATACAGCTATGCATGTGGTCGAAACACAACTGCGCACGGCGGCTGTCTCTGTTTCTCGTGTTCCCGTATAGCGAAGTAGAGCGAGACGTCACATGGCGTGTCATCTCCCCCCGCACACTCTTCGCGTATCACGGTCCACACTGGCACACGGTTGATTGTATTTGTGGTTTATTCCCGATATTTAACAAAATATCTCTGATTTTGAATTAAATTTGCTAATTATTTAAAATATTAAATTTTAATTCAGTGCGTAAATGTATAACGGAGGAATACCTAAAATTTGAACCCAGAATTCATTATATTTATAGAGATATAAAAGTTATTAGCAGCAATGTGTAGTATTTACACTTTACAGACCAGGAAAGGTTAACAGAGTGGAGCTGCAGTTTCGCGACACCAGCGATTCAACTGCTTAACGATTCTGCATTAACCATCGACATTTTCAACGCCACTTATAGACAGTTCAGCGACTATCTTTTGATATATGTGAACGTAAGGCACAAAATACACTGGACAGATAGTGATGCATCGAAAACTGCTTACGAATTATATTTTCAGATGTAATTGTAATGCACTGTAAATTCTAAAAAACGAAAGAGAAGTAAATTGTTTGCTAGAATTGGTGATAGTATGTGTAGGAAAAGTCCTGGGAAGACCGAAAACTCATATAGCACGCCTGATTACGGAGGCAATTGAAATTTACAAAAATCCTATAAATATTAATAGAGACCACGGAGCTAAACTCAATAGTTCTTGGTATCCGGTAATTGACGGTTACATCAAGGCTAAACGCAAAAAAACATGTTGAAATATATTGTAGCTCCAGCTCGTAGAGGAGTGGAGCTGGCGACACGGTATCGCTCCTAAGTAGATAAGTACTAACATCACCCCTAACTATTACACATCTGCCCTGATGATGGACACTGCAACGCTGTCCGAAACGTTGGCTAAAGAAGGAGGTAGCGCAACACGGCATAATACCCCAAAAACTAATAACAAAATAAAGTCGTTTTATTTACAATCACTTTTGAATAACAAATGAAATCAACACTTTTTATAACTAATTTTGGCCCGGACCCAGCCTGGGGCAATAAGGGGACTGTACCCTAGATATCAATTAATGCGAGAGAGAAAGTATTTTGAATAGCACCCTTTTTATACTGCTGAAAAATGTAAAATTACCGTCTTTCAGGTTCAAGAATATACTTAAATAACAATAAACAATGGTAATCGGCACCTACTGACTCACGTGGTCTATTTTAGTTAGTCGGTAACACTAGCTTCAATAAAATTCACCCAAATGTCTCTAGTATTCATAATCTCTTAATAAACTGATCAAGATTAAATCAATGTGATTACCTACAGCAGTTATCTCATAGATGTCATTATTCTTAAGTATTCACTATTATTAAAGGTCAGGGAGAGGTTGGAACTGGAAAAATGGACATTCCGGTAGGAACTAAGCATGTTCTAATTTTAAAACCAAACAGATAGTTTCGCGAATCTCCTTCCTATCTACTTTCGTCCCTTTCTACTTATCCCGTGTACCCCTCCACCTCCACACTTACCACAACCTGGTTTATGAACATTAGGGTGTGTCAATTATTTCAACTTTTGAATTCAGAAACGCCTGTATATATAAATATCTCAAAAGTTGCGACTTACAAAGAAAATGAGAACTGCATTTAAATTTACTTTTAGCTCGCTACAATGCATTGAAAATCAGAAAAATACTACTACGTGTATTTTTAAATTATGGTAAGATTTTTTTTTTTACAATAATTTAACATTTTAACGTTTGTTTGTTATTAAAAACTGCGTATAGTTGAAAAAATTGAAAACAAAATCAAGTTTATGAATACAAGTTATTCTACAAGAATACTGATTTTATCCAGAAAAGGTGTTATTTTCCCCTTTTACATTTTTAACAAACACATCACATAATAAAAATGAAGTTTTTTACAAAATATAAAACATGGACCCTTGGTTTTATTTTTTTCCCAATTCAGAAATCTATTTTTTTTTCAAAACTTCCGGCCACTTTAGCGAGCTAAATAGTGAACACCAATTTTATTTTTACGTTTTCGAATAGCTAGGAACCTGAGATCATACGCAACTTTTAAACCCAGGCATTTAAAAATAAGGCATTTTTTATTCTCTCCATGGAGAGCGACACAAGCTAATGTACATAACTGAAAAATTCACTTTTAAGGATGTGCTCAAAAGAATTTACAATCTGCTCTTTCGTAGATGACGTAATTTAAATATTTTAGCTAAAAAACACTTTCAAATATTGTCTTATTCGTAACCCCAGAATATTTGTCTTTCTTTAAAAAAAAAAAAGTACATATATACTAGCTGACCCGGCCACGGTGGGTGTGACTAACAAAACACAACGCAACCTCGAAAACCAATTGTTGTGTCGATAAATTAACTCACCTCGCCATCTGTTAGAAACTTGTGGAACTTACAAATAATTACATCGACATTGTCCTGTAATAAAAATTTTATGAAAATTTATTTCGCAATAATAAATATTTAGGTCAATAAGGTTGATTAAAACTATCCTATCTTTTAAGTTGGACCAAATTACACACAGTAAGCTAAATTTCATCAAAATCGGTTAAGTCTTTTCTAAGTTTATCTCGAACGAACATCGTGACGCGATATGAAGATATATATTCCATTTATTTGGATTTTTAAGAAATCGGGGACGCCCGAGGAAGACATGGCACGACCAAGTGTATCAGATACTTGTGTCGGGCCATGTGAAGAGTCGGAATAATAGAATAGCATGTATGAGACGATGTATGAATGCGAACGAGGCATGGAGTGTGTGCCAAGATCGAGTTGTTTGGCGGTCCGTCCTCTCTGCCTACCCCTGCGGAGAAACGGCGTGATGGTTAGTTAGTTTTTTTTTTTAGTTATTTGGATTTTATTGCACACTGGAAATATTTTTACCCTCTGACAAAACATGGTCGAGTCCTGAGGAGTTAAAAATATATTTAAAAAAATCGCACTTTCTCAAATCAATTATACTACAAATAATAATATTCCGTCTGTGTTTCCACTCTGATCTCTTGTTACACACACTTCTCTTCATTTCTGCGAAATAGGATATCACCGACTAACTCTTCACCTTCTTCTTCAATTCGGGGGTTGGAAAGAAAGAACCCCCGCGGCTCTTTGATTCAACATTAATATTATTTGCGAGGTGAACGCGATATTCAGAACAGAGATTAAATTCCTCACTGAAAGGATGTTTAAGGGCTGAATTAAAACACAATGGGTGAAATTTAGTGAGAGCACGTCTTCTTTATTCGTATCAAGGGTGCAAGTAGCTTGTTGGGAGTATAGGGTTACAAAAAAAAATCAGAGTATGCAATTCATACACGGTAGAAGTGAAAACTTCAGAAAACTAAAGTAGACAAGAGTGGGGAGACGCACTTTTTTTTATCAATGTGACGGATGAATTTGCATATTTTTTTCGTTGAATTACAGTGCACCTTTTCCTACACATTTGGTCATCTTATTAGTATTTGCTTGATGTCGTTTTCTTTTGCCTATTCATTTTGGAGAGGTTTGAAGATTGGATATTAATTTTTCAAAATTAAAAATATTTATTTTTTATTTGATTTCGTAGGATGCAATCCTTGGTCCGCTAAATGTCAGCAGAGGTTCATCAGGCGCTTTATGCCATTACACCAAAGGAGACTAGCGTGGGACTGTAGATTTATCGTATCATATTGGAACCGAGTGTTATCTCATTCTCTCGCAGACTAAATCCTATAGATGTATGTGTTTGCCTCTTTTTAGTGTCGCTCGTTTCCGTTTCATCGAGTTTCAAATCACAACGGTGCTAAAGAAGTTTTCATTTCAATTTCATTATTTTACCTAATTTCTAATTTTTGAAAACATAATTATAAACAAAGATTGAATTGATTTTGGAAAAATACGGCATATCTACTTGCCCAAAATATAACTAAGTGTCCCGTGTGCAAATGATAAAATTATAAAACATATTTTCATTCAAATGCATCACGGATAAAACTGCTTGTCTACATATATTGTAAAGGACGCTTCCTGTTTTTAAATTTAAATAAAACAAAGTATGTGAGATATCATAGACATTTTGTATTCTTTTGATAGGCCTATCGATGCCATTATGTATGATATATCATACATATACATACGTGCAAATGTCCGCCGCGGCTTCTCTGTGTGACGCGCATCCGAAATGTCCAATTTTCCATGACTCTGGCGCATAAATCAGGCTGAATTTTACCGATGACATGGGTTATGTAGGCTTTGAGGGCCGCTAAAGTTTGTGGCTTTTTCGCGTAGACCTGCAACTTAAAACCCCACAAATAAACCTAATGGGTCAAATTGCATGATCTCGGTGGCCAGTTCACATCACCTCCAAGTGAGGTGATGTGAACAATTTAAACAATTTTCAACAACTAAAAAATTAATTAAATTTTAAACAATTTTATCTTCTGCACGTGTTGTTGAACGCTATATAGATTTGGCAAAACAGACTGAATAAATGACAGCCAGTTTGACAGATGTCGCTTCGACGTATGGCCGCTATCAACTGTCAAAGTTTTGAAGTCCCTATTGGAAGACCCTATATATATATATATATATATATATATATTTTTTTTTTACAGTGAATGCCGCACAAGAATCTCAACTGCTCCCGTCTGGAGCCAGTGAGACTATGGCATCCCCAATTGGGGTATGTTGTGAGGCTGAAGGTAGTGGGGAGGGGAAGGAGTTGGGGAAGAGGAAGGTTGGGAAGTACCTGGCTATTCAGATCTGGTCACCAAACACGGCTAAAGCCATTTTCAAGCAACGTTTCAATTCTGAATGGTGGTCTTACACCAGGGCGATACTGATAGTATCTTCCACTCTGGAACATGCCGCAAATATAATATATATTATTTTAAATGAATTAATTGTGAAAATAACACAAATTAATCAAATTAAATTTATTTGCGCATGCCGGGTTCGAACCCGCGACCTCCGGATTGTGAGTCAAGAGTCTTACCCACTGGACTACGGAGGTCGTATGTTTGTGCTTATACCAGCGTATAAGCTCAAAAAATCGACAGTATAAATAAATTCGTCTGATATCCATACCATGTGTTTTGAAGTCGATTTTAGGTTTGACATTGGTGAATAATGCAAAATAAATTATATATTATTAAATATTTATAATATCGGGGGCCAACTGTCGGGTCACCAATAAAAACAGTACAACATCAATTTTCTCCTACCAATTAATTATTATTAGTACAACATACTTCCTGACCGCCCTGTATTCTTTTCCCTTATTAAGTATGTATCTACCTCCTTCAATTACAACGCGCAGGTACAAATTCACTAATAATTCTGCTACAAACTCGGCTCCTGGCGGTAAAATTATGAACTACAAGGCGAGTGTAGCGTCTAATGACGCGATAATTAAATATTAAACGAGAGTGTGTGAAAGTAACGCCGTTTTACGCCCGGCCGTGCGTGTAGGGCTTTTGAACGGCCATGTTAGGAGGCTAAGAGGTAAAATGAAGTGGATAAAATTCAACACATTAATTATGATTGTTATTTTGTTAGTCGGTCGTCTAAAAAATAAAAAAATAAATTAGAAAATTGTTTTTTTAATTAATGTTTCTCATTACATAGTATAATTATTTTTATTTCTACAGTCCTCCTCAACTCCTCATTATGAATTCCTCTTACGGTCTGAGGCGGACTATATATTGTTGTGTTGGTGTTAGATCATGATTTCCTCATCTTAATGTTTGAAGACTTCATCTTTATTTACTCATCTTCGTTTCTATAGACCCCATCTTCATGTTTGTTGACTTCATCTTCATATTTGTAGACCACATCTTCATGTTTGTTGACTTCATCTTCATATTTGTAGACCTCATCTTCATGTTTGTTGACTTCATCTTCATATTTGTAGACCTCATATTCATGTTTGTAGTCTTAATCTTTATGTTTGTTGCTTTATTGGGGCTAGCGTTTACGGATCTCTTCTTCTTATTTTTGACTTTATCTTCGTTTTTGTTGATTTCTTCATATTTATGTTTGTAGAACAACTTTTCATGTTTGTAGTTTTTGGTATCTACTTTTAATTTTGTGCTTTCAGATTAATTATTACATATTATTATTTAAAACTTTGTGATTTTTAATAAGCTCAAAAATAATTTTGCTTTAGAGGTTTACAAGAACTTTTCCACATTTAACACTTCACAAAATTCTAGCAATACTAGAACAAGACATGCTCACCAACTACAAATACCAAAAACAAACACATCCTTTGGACAAAAACACTACAGATACCAGGCTATAAAACTATACAATTCTCTTCCTACACAATATAAAACAACTAATATTATTGACAAAAAAAAACATTAGAAACTGGCTACAATCTTTTTAACTTTTAATTTATAATTTTTGTCGAATTGAAGTCGATTTTATATTTAGATTTTTATTGTTTCTCTTTTTATATTAGTTATTAACACTTTTTTGTTTTACTATGAACAATTTATAATTTATAGTTTACAACCGAAACATGTCCTCTACAACACAGGTGAACATCTAGTGTGGAGGACAATATATTATACCTTTGTAATATAAATGTACTAAGAATAAATAAATAAATAAAAATGAGATTTTAAGCTTGAAAACTGTAAAAATGTGGCTTATCAATGAAAAATCTATAAATCTGTAAAAAAAAGATCGGTGATGTTATGGCAGTTAATTTTTTAAATTATTTTAAAATATTTATTATAATGATACCAAATCTGCTATTTTATTAAATTCTTCGGGAAGATTATTATAATATTGTATCCCATTGTATTGATTGTTATGTTATTGTGTTATCCCATTGGTTGTTACATTCTTTTTTTTATTACATTTTCTTTAAATATTTGTAATATTAAATCTTTTTACAGAGGTCTTCAATTTCCTTTACATTTTTGAAATTACACGTATTATTTTTTTACTTCTAATATTAACGAGTGTATATTGAGGTAGAACCTGCAGACAAGCAGCCATGTGACAGCTTCGCGGGACTACCGATAAATTGTTTAAATTATATATTTATGTAAACTATGTTTTTGTTGGAATAATAAAAAAATAAAAAATAAATTAATGAAAATCTTCGCAATAACTGAATAAATAACACCACCCCCCCCCCCCCCCCACCCAAACATACAAGCATAGCTTTTTGAGGATGTACATCTTTAAATAAAAATATAGATACTTAATTATGAAATTGAAATGTTGCTACGTATGTTGTATGTAATTAATTATTATTGGTGTGTGATCAACTCGCTATTTCTCAATATTCAAAAGTGCCAAGTTATTCGTTTTCATAAAATCCAAAGTCATATAATTTATGTGTACTCTTTAAATAATGTAATATTGACACCAGTCGCTCAGATCAGGGACTTAGGTATTATATTTGATGAAAAGTTAACATTTACTCTACACGTAAATGAAATAACAAATAGAGCTATAAAAATGCTTGGTTTTATATGCAGAACAGCAAGTGATTTTAAGTCACTAGAGTGTTTGAAAATATTATACACTTCTTAAGTAAGAATCCAGGTAGAGTATAATTCGCCCATTTGGTCCCCATTTTATAAAATACATTCCGACAATATAGAAAGAGTACAGCACAAATTCCTAAGATTTATTAACTTTAAGCTGAATATTCCAATTAAAAATATTAACTATGTCCTTTTGATGAAACAACTCAACTTAATTACGCTGTCCGATAGGCGAATCATCTCTGATCTTGTACTATTAAATGAAATCATTAATAATTGCATTGACAATCCTGAAATTCTCGCCAAAATAAAATTTTACGTACCGACCAGAAATACGAGGCAAAGTGCTACCTTCTTCTGTGACAATTTTAAAACAAACTATGGAGCTCATACACTTATAAATATATTACATTATTTTGGCAATAAATTTGGGAATATTGTAGACATGTTTGCAGATTCCATATTAGTTATAAAACGAAATCTTTATAATTACTTTAATGAAATGTATGATTTTAATTTTAATTAATTTTATTTTTCATTATTATTTAAATCATTGTATATTGTGTACTACATACCTGCCTGTTATTATCTATCTTTGTAAAAGCCCACTAGGGCGTAAATAAATAAATATGAATTATTACTCTGTCATCAATTATGTTTATATTTTGTATAAATAAATTTCCAATAAAAAATATCTATTTCGTTAGTGCAATTTTTAAATCGTTGAATCAGTTATAATTCACACTAATGATGTTATTTATCTGGGCCGTTTTCAGATCTACTTGGAAACAGTAGCAAAGCGACATTCTTTTATCCGTAATGCTTTTGGTCACCCGAAAAAGACCCTCATGTATAAAGTGCCAATGATCTGAATGCGGCTTTAACTTGTTGTGATTTTTTTTTTCATTTATACAAATACTAATATTTTTCTTTTCTTTTGTTACAGGTATGCAAATTCTACAATCAAACGATTCGCCATTTTGTAAGTACCTACTGAATTAAATAAAACTGATTTTTGCAATGGTTTTGAAAAAAAAAATCATATTTTTATTGTTTTAACTTTAAGGGTAAAACCTCAACTTGTAATATTTAATTAAATAAAGACAGTGGTCAGCCATAGATATCCAAATTCAATAGACCAGTAGATACAGATAAGGGGTAAAACCAAACTATGGGGGGCGAATAGGGGAAAGATACTGTGATTCGTTAAAAATATCAATCTGACAGTTTATAGGCATCTTGCATTATAATATCACCATTTAGTTCTTAAAAGCAAAATCTGCTTTGAATGAAAAGACCTTTTTACATGGGAGCGCGAATTGCTTGCCACGTTAATAACATATTTGCGAAGGACAAATGCTTGCCCCGAAAAGGTTCGCTAATATTCACATAGCAATATTTTGTTGCCGTGTTCAGTTAAGACACTTTTACAAATGTTTCATAATTTACTTACCCCTGTAACCTGCGACGAGCTCACTAGAGAAACGCCCGCATTCGCTATGTTCTAGGTAGGTATATAGCACAAGCTCTCATATTTTGCCGTGTTATTTCGTAAAATGTACGATGTTACCTCTGCGCTGGTCAGGACAACAATGATGACATCACATTTTTTTGATTCAAGCGAGGCTCTCGTAAAGCCCAGCTGGGTCCAAGGAGGAGCTCCAGCTGGCTCCATGGGGAGGGGGAAATAATACGTTTTTATCACTTAGGGCAGGTCCAGATATATTCATATGTCCGTGTGGTCAGCGCATTTTCCTGGAAAGCAAAAGATCCTGGGTTCGAGTCCCAAGAGTGGAAATATATTTTCTGATTTTTCTGTTTTCGCTAATATTTTCTTCATTTTATTAAATATTAATTCAATTGCAGCTACCTTTATTTTCTTTATTTTTATTTTTCCACATGTACGGAAAACGTGCCATTAACGTAATTAAATTAACGAATATATAGTTCAAAAAGATAAAATGTAGGGTACCATGTTTCGTCATTCGTATTTTAGAATTAAGATAATGTTTTTAGTTCCCAGTGGAAGTATGATGAAGTTAATAATAATTTAATAAACATCATTATATCTTTTAGAATAACTTTGAAGGTTATTCTCATCAATATGCTTGGTGTAACTCTAAGTGACCAGCTCAGGTACGGGGGCTCCATCGAAACCAGAGTTAAGTTAGCCCCTCAGAAACTGGGCGTACTGTACAGGGCCCGCAGATACTTTAATAGTACACAACTGCTAACCCTGTACAAATCGCAAGTGCGCCCTACGGTTGAATTTGGCAGCCACCTCTGGTCTGGAGCTCCAAAATACCTAAAAAAAACTCTTGACTCTGTGCAGAAACGGGCGGTCCGTTTGATAGATTCTCCCGTCTAAAAAGACGGACTGCAATCTTTAGAGCACAGGCGTCAGGTGGTAATGCTGTCCTTGTTCTACCGGTATTACAATGGAAGATGCTCCGAGGAATTAGCGTCATTGATCCCCTCGGCACCGGTGCATAGTCGGGAAACACGCCAAACACGCGCCCAACATTTGTACACGGTTGACATTAGTCACATGAGAACGGGTCGTTTCTATGACTCGTTCTTGAGTTCAACGGCTCGGCTGTGGAACGATTTGCCGGCCTCTGTGTTTCCTCCCTCCTACAACATGGGTCTCTTCAAGACCCGTGTTCACTCCTTCCTTTCCTCAAAAAGACCCTCCACACAGCATCTTCAAAGATGACATAGGCCCTGAGGGAAGTTTTTTTCCTCAGGGCCTCCTGTGTGGAGTAAATGTAAAAAAAAAAAAAATCAATGTAGTATCTCATTTAACAAGAAGATAATGCTAATAAATTTAAACGAAAATATGAAGAAAAAAAAACAAGACATGAAAAATAAAAAGGTGTTCCAGTTGCTATCGTTAATTGTTTATTGTTCGTTGTCGTGTTCCTCATCATATTTTCGTTTAGATTTACCTACTAGTATTATTTTATATTTCAATTAAAATTGTATTGAGTTGAGTATCCAAAAAGTTGACCTATTAAAAAACTTCACGTTATATTGTCAGATTTAATGAACATTACAAAAATTATCTGTCTTTAGAGATTGATGCATAATTAAAATATGTATTAGCTTTATAATTCTTTGACAAGAAAATATTATTTTTTATGGTCCAAAAGCACACTGCCATTACTTAAACTTTTTAAGGGTGGGTTACAAGTTTGGCCCCTAATAACGCCGGGTGTGTTAGCCATTAGAAACTAATATTTTATACCGTACTTTAACGGGTAAACATGAAATTTAATTTTTGTTGAAGAACCCTGCATGCTCAGAAAGCACTTTTATTAACTCGTTGTTTGAAATAAAGTACGACAGATGGTACACCACTGTAAGAAAAATGACCTATTAAGAAAAACCATAGTAAAAACTATAAAAAGCGCTTTGCGAACAGTGTCACGATTTCACGCGCAAAAATGGTTTTTATTTATTTTGTGAATAGTTTTATGAAAAAGAAAAAACATAATCAATTAAAACTGTCACATATAATTTTGGCCATAAAATGGTATTTTTTTAAAGTTGTTTCTCGTGTGCGTTAATAGATTTCTAATGAAAAAATACATATTTTGGTTGTTTACGGTTATATTTTTTATGAAGCAAATAACAATTTTATTTTAACTCCACTCATTGGAAACGGTAGGATAAGCTTCAATTTAACCAAAGCATATTTTTCTGTATTAATAATGTTAACCGATTCGTAAAAAAGTTTCATTATTATGCATTTGGTATGTAGGTATATATGTAGTATAATGCAATCTAATAATAATCCCGTTGATACGATGCTCATTGTCCATGTACTTTTACTTTAAATGTAAATAACATTGTTGTTATCCTAACTGACTAACCATCACGCCGTTTCCCCGCAGGGGTAGGCAGAGAGGACGAACCGCCAAACAACTCGATCTTGGCACACATTTCTTGCCTCGTTTACATTCATACAACGTCTCATACATGCTCTTCTATTATTCTGACTCTTGACATGGCCCGACTCAAGTATCTGATTCACTTGGTCGTGCCATGTCTTTCTTGGGCATCCTCGACTTCTTCTACCATTCACATTTGCATAATACATTCTCCTTACACTCCTTTCCTCGTTCATTCGCTCTACATGCCCAAACCATCGGAGCGTTCCTTTTTTGATCTTATTCATTACGCTTACATCTGCCTTGCATTCTGTGCGGATTTCCACATTTCTCACACAATCATACATGGTTTTACCACACATACGCCTCAGGGATCTCATTTCTACTGCGTTCAGTCTACTCTCATCCTTCCTCTGCCAGTTCCATGCCTCACTGCCATACATCAGGGTAGGTACCAGTACTCCATTATGGACGGCTAGTTTCGCGTCTTTGGACAGTTTTTTGTTCAGTCCTCCATTAATAGAGTTACCTGCATTCACCCTTCTTTCAATATCTCTATTAGCCTTCCCATCTCTCGTAAACATACTTCCCAAATAAACAAACTCATCCACCTGCTCCAAGTATTCATCATTCACAACTATATTGCATACTGTTTTCGTACTCTCTCTTTCAAACACCATGACTTTAGACTTACTTACATTCATCATTAACTCATTTTTCATACATACTTCGTTCATCTTTGACACGAGAGACTGTAGATCTTCCATACTGTTAGATATCAGCACCGCATCATCGGCATACAACAGGCAACATACTCCTTGTTGTTATCCTTATTTTTACTTTAAACTATTTATGCTAAAATGCGCCTGCTCTCAACACAGGAACTCCTAGTGAGACAGGCACAGCACAATCACCTATGGAACATAATAAATAAAGATTATAATTTAAAAAAAAAAAAAAAAAAAACACACGGCTTTAAGGAATGTGTCTACTTGGCTTACTACCAGAGATTCCTGATTTTATTTGTGGTAAAAAATGTTGTATGAAATTTTCGTCTTCGGTGACCATATTGTCCATGAATTTTTCTTGTTTACATCCCTTAATACCCTGCGTATATACTTCCATCGTGAGTTAAAGAACTTTAAAATATGTACTTATATTTATAACAGTTAAAAAAAACGAAAGATCCAATATTTTTGTTCTACATGTATTATTTTTTAAAATTCATATCCCGGCGTACTTTGCAGGTTAGAGTAATGATCTTATCAAAATTAATAATTTCGGTTGTCTATGCATCCTGCGTAACGCTCGTTCACGAACACAAATTTGATTTGAATTTAAGTGTTATTTTCAAAATTTGAATGGATTATGTGTTGAATACCTACGACTAACCGACCGACTATTCACCCCGCTCCTAATCGTCGAATACCTAGAGATGTATTTTTTATTTGAAAAAAAAAATTTTGAATGTCACCGAGGACCAACATTTCATTTACATTTTTTACTCCAAACAACGTCAGGAATCACCGGTTAAAGTAAGTCAAGTTGTATGTGGGCCAGGTCACGAGTCAGAATACAAAAGTGCTTGCCAAACAGAGTTATGTGGCGGCTCATTGACAGCTGAAATGGCGTGTTAGTTACTTTATTGGTCTCAAATATTCTTACTTTTCTTTTTTTTAAAGAAAGACAAACATTCCCGGGTTACGAATAACACAACAATGTTTGAAAATCTCCTACTACCACCACAGAAAGCCGAAAATGTTGCTTGTGTTGTGATGGAGGACTTAGCCAGCCGAAGAATCGAACACGCGACGCTCGGGTGGCGCTATGCCCACTCAACCACTGACCGGACTGTGTTCGTTTACCTGCTGACATTGGAAGGGCCTTCCTGTGTTTTTCTATATCTGGGCTTCGCCCGTTATATTCCACCGCTGAAAATGGCTGAAATGAACAACTTTTCAGGAAACATGAAAGAATAAATTCTTAACGCGTTTTCTTATTACTTGAATAATTAATTTAACGTTATGTAATTAAATTAAAATATTAAATTACATAATAAAATTTACATATTGTTAATATAGTCGAAACAGTCCATTAAAGGCATTGGGAATTTGCTAAAAATAACACATCTTTAGAATTTTGTTTACCTACTTGTTATGAAAAGCAGACTACGTTAGTTTTAGTTTAAACAACCTAATTTTATGGGGGGGTTACGATTTTAGATTTTCACGGCTAAAAATATTTTTGTTATTTGTTTTTGGGGTATTATGCCGTGTTGCGCTACCTCCTTCTTTAGCCAACGTTTCGGGCAGCGTTGCAGTGTCCAATATCAGGCCAGATTTGTAATAGTTAGGGGTGATGTTTGAACTTATCTACTTAGGAGCGATACCGTGTCGCCAGCTCCACTCCTCTACGAGCTGGCGCTACAATATACTTCAACATGTTTTTTTTTTTGTGTTTAGCCTTGATGTAACCGTCAATTACCGGATACCAAGAACTATTGAGCTTAGCTCCGTCGTCTCTATTAATATTTATAGAATTTTTGTGAATTTCAATTGCCTCCGTAATCAGGCGTGCTATATGAGTTTTGGGTCTTCCCAGGACCTCGGGGACAAATCCAAAGTAATGGCCTGTTTTGATTAAGTGCTCGGCGATTGCCGATTTATCGAATGAGTTAGCGCAACACGGCATAATACCCCAAAAATTAATAAAAAAAAAAAAAAAAACCTAATTTTATTGTTATTTATTTTTGGGAAATAACGTCTTTTATTCCTGATGTTCTAGTAAGACCCAAATTGAGCACGTCTACTAATTACGAAGGCAATTGTATTTTTTTAAATCCCCATAATATTAATAAAGATGACAGTGCTAAGCACAATAGTTCTTGGTACCTGGTAATTAACGGCTACACCAAAACAAAACGCAGAAAACTATTTTAAAGTAATACCATTTTTAAAGGCTGGCGACACGATATCGCATCTACGTACATAAACACACACTTTACCACAATCGATTACTAATCTGCCCTGATGATTGACAGTGTAAAGCTGTCCAAAAGGTTGGCTAAAGAAAGAGATAGCGCGTCATAATACCCCAAAAATAAATTACCATAATAATTTTGGCATTGAAAATCTCATCCAGTCATATCCAATATAATTGTAGACTTATAACTATTTCTAGTTCGACCTTCTTTATATTATATTTAGATTTCTAGTTCGACCAGATAATAGCCAGGTAGGTACTTCCCACCATCCTCTTTCCCATCTCCTTCCCCACCTTACCAACTCAGTCTCACATTATACCCCAATGCGGAGGCCATAGTATCGCTGTCTTCATTCACATAAAAAAATGACATTAGCCGTAAGTGACCAGATCTTAATAGGTAGGTTCTTTCCAGTATTGTCTTTTCCATTTCCTTCCCTTCACACTTCCTTCAGTCTCATACCATACTAAAAAAAACACCATAATAAAATTGGGTATGCGGTTTTGTGTTGTGTTCATACTATTTTGGGAGGCGCAAATTGGTAGCGCCTCCCCGGGAACCATTTATTAAATAACCAACACCTCTGCCATAGGTCACCCCAAGTCGTACGCTACGTTTGGTGACTTGGCAGAGGTGCCCGGGTTCACGGGGTGAGGTCTACCCGGATCTTGGCGGCAGTTGATTGATTGGGAGAGACTGCTTGAGACCTTTTGAACTCTCCAGCAGGACTTTCTAGGAACATCACCTTTTACTACAGTGGGAGAGATGGACCGCCACTCCTGGACACACTGACCGCAAGATTCCTTCCCAACCCTCATTTCCGACCCTCCACACAGCATTCCCAAGATGATAGAGGTCCTGACAGAATTATTTTCCTCATTTCCTCCTATGTGAATCTAATATTAAAAAAAAGTTATTAAAAAAAATGTTCTAAAAATATTTTTCGTGTTTGTGATTATATTCTGAATTTTATTACTCACTAGCTGGTTCCCGGCATGCGTTGCAATGCCAACATGAATCCCGTTCCCCTCCCGCGTTCCCCTTCCACCTTCCCCGCCTTCCCTCTTCCCTTTCCCGCTCCCTCGTCCCGCGTTCCATATATTCAATCCCAGTACATTCAGTTCTTAAACAGCCCGCGTGCCACCTTTTTACAATTTTTATTCAAATTTCCATTTTTCATGTAGGTATATTAAATTTGGTACCTAACACAGGTACCTATTTAAAATATCTAAAATTATTGATTCGATTCAAACTATTAGGGGAGTACCTACTTTAAATAAATTTATCGACTTAAAAATTTTCAAATATAGAATCCTGATTTAACAATCATTGTTTTGCAAAATGTCATTCTCAAACACGCGAACTGTCAAACGTGCAATAGTCGTTAGGTTTTCTGAAATTATACAATTTTCTGCGCAATTTTCTTAACTTTTCTCTCCGTAAGAACCATCCTCGTACTTCAAGGAATTAGTGAATTTCTAAAAAAAGAATTAGTGAAATCAGTTCAGCTGCTCTCGAGATTTGCGCTTAGCAACACATTCAGCGATTCATTTTTATATTATAGATAGTATATAGACACTTATTTACGTATTTGCATTACTAGAAAATTAATCCTACCAAACTCGACCCTTTTAGGGTTAACCCTATCACGAAATATGAAAGCAGAAACTCCCTAATGGAAATCACCAATACAAAGAAGCACGTGAAATTTATGTGTTATATTTAATAAAACTTGTATTTACGAACAATGGAAAAATAAAAACACATTCATAATCGTTCATAACGATAGTGCCTTCATAAATTAAGACGTTTTCTCTGTTCGGTCCTAGTCACTGAACCAATAATCCCTAGAGTGTCATTTTGTTTGCATGCGTATGCAGGGGAAATGTCACTTCCACATTCCACCTGGCGCGCTTCTGAAGGTCTTTTTGTTCGCGTTATATAGTGGAAATGTCACTTCCACATTCCGCCTTGCGCGCTTCTGAAGGTCATTTTGTTCACGCTATACAGTGGAAATGTCACTTCCACATTCCACCTGGCGCGCTTCTGAAAGTCATTTTGCTTACGCTCTACAGTGGAAATGTCACTTCCACATTCCACCTGGCGCGCTTCTGAAGGTCATTTAGTTCTCGCTATACAGTGGAATGTCACTTCCACATTCTACCTGGCGAGCTTCTGAAATTCATTTTGTTCATGCTGTACAGTGGAAATGTCACTTCCACATTCCACCTTGCGCGTTTCTGAAAGTCATTTTGTTCATGCTGTACAGTGGAAATGTCACTTCCACATTCCACCTGGCGCGCTTCTGAAGGTCATTTAGTTCTCGCTATACAGTGGAATGTCACTTCCACATTCTACCTGGCGAGCTTCTGAAATTCATTTTGTTCATGCTGTACAGTGGAAATGTCACTTCCACATTCCACCTTGCGCGTTTCTGAAAGTCATTTTGTTCATGCTGTACAGTGGAAATGTCACTTCCACATTCTACCTGGCGCGCTTCTGAAAGTCATTTTGTTCATGCTGTACAGTGGAAATGTCACTTCCACATTCCACCTGGCGCGCTTCTTAAAGTAATTTTGTTCACGCTGTACCGTGGAAATGTCACTTCCACATTCCACCTGGCGCGCTTCTGAAAGTCATTTTGTTCACGCTGTACCGTGGAAATGTCACTTCCACATTCTACCTGGCGCGCTTCTGAAATTCATTTTGTTCACGCTGTACAGTGGAAATGTCACTTCCACATTCCACCTGGCGCGCTTCTGAAGGTCATTTTGTTTGCGCTGTACAGTGGAAGTGTCACTTCCAAATTCCACCTGGCGCGCTTCTGAAGGTCATTTTGTTAGCGTTATACAGTGGAAATGTCACTTCCACATTCCACCTGGCGCGCTTCTGAAGGTCATTTTGTTTGCGCTGTACAGTGGAAGTGTCACTTCCACATTCCACCTGGCGCGCTTTTGAAGGTCATTTAGTTCTCGCTCTACAGGTGAATGCCACTTCCACATTCCACCTGGCGCGCTTCTGAAAGTCATTTTGTTCACGCTGTACCGTGGAAATGTCACTTCCACATTCCACCTGGCGCGTTTCTGAAAGTCATTTTGTTCATGCTGTACCGTGGAAATGTCACTTCCACATTCCACCTGGCGCGCTTCTGAAAGTCATTTTGTTCACGCTTTACCGTGGAAATGTCACTTCCACATTCCACCTGGCGCGCTTCTGAAGGTCATTTTGTTAGCGTTATACAGTGGAAATGTCACTTCCACATTTCACCTGGCGCGCTTCTGAAGGTCATTTTGTTAGCGTTATACAGTGGAAATGTCACTTCCACATTCCACCTGGCGCGCTTCTAAATGCATTTTGTTCGCTCTGTACAAGCATATATGTCGTCAGTTTGTTGGCATACAGCCCAGAATAGCTCAGACAATGAAATTGGTTTTTGCCCAAAAAAGAATTTCGATTTTTGAAAATGTTTGATCATTTTCAATTTCAGGAGTTATGATATTTTTTGTTTACTTTTCGCACACCGATTCGTCATGCTTCTATCGGTTTCGACTCATAGGCTCCAAAGGGGCTAATAATTTTTTTGTTTATCTGCTCAAGAAAGCAGAAGTGGAGTCAATTTTATGCCTATGGTTGTTGATTTGGCTTTATTTTTACATTAGCTCCACACAGGAGGCCCTGAGAAAATAAATTTCCCTCAGGGCCTAAATCGTATTTGGAGATGCTGTGTCTAAGGTTTTCTGCAAGGAAAGGAAGGAAAAAGGGATAAGGTATGGAAAGGAATTTGGGGGTCAATGTGAGATGGACGTATGAATCCATCCCCGCACCGCTCTGCAAGACGATGGATCGAAAAAGTCCGGCGGAATATTTAAAAGGTATGCCTCAACCAGTTACTCCCGATTCAGCCCGCCACGCACCAGGCAATCGAATCCGCCGCCTAACCTAGACAAACCTTGCCCCATGAACCTGGGCACCCTTGTAGTCTCCAAACGTAGCAAATTATTTGGAGTTACCTGGGTGTTGGTCATCCAATAAATGGATTCCGGGGTGGCGTTACTCATATCCACCTCTCAAATTGTAATTAGTCGTAATTGGTGACCAGATTTTAATACTCAATTATTTTCCAACCTTAATCGCGCCATCTCTTTCCCCTCCCCACTCCCTCAACCTCATAATGCACCCCAGTTAGGGATTTCATAATCCAAATGGCTTCGAGCAATGACAAATAGTCAATACAATCAAAACATGAAATTTTGTTGTGAAAAGTAATTAAAAATATCTATTTTTTAACGCACAGACACGCTCAAGTCACACTTCTTTCGGTTTCCTCTTCACTTCGTCACAAATACTAAATTCTACGGGCCAGTGCATAAAATACGCAAGTTCTTAAATTACGTAAATGTGCGTAATATACACGAGTTCTTATGATACGTAAATGCGCATAAAATATGTTATCTTTCTGTAAGCTTTTCTGTATATTTTATTACGCCGATTATTAATGCTTTATCGGAGATTTTATCCTTACCGTATTAAGTTTTTCGTACTGGTTTCTCATTCATAGTAAGTATTATTTATTTTTATGAGCGCGTTAACAGAATGGACAGAGCTTTAAGCCCAGAGATCGCAAGTTTAAATCTGCTATATTTTAAATGAGATTCGTTCATATATATAAATGATAAATGTATATCTATTATCATTCCCATAGTGAAGAGATTGTGGAGATTTTAGATTTTTGTCCCGAGTTAAAAGCAAGGGTTTTTGAAATAAAACTTCTTTACGCACGCTCGGCTTGAGGGGTAAGCTGCGTTACGAAAAGTGGTGATTGTTACGAAAAATGTCATGCGAACGGTAATCGATGCGAACGGTGATCGATTGCTAGGCGAACAGTCGGGCTTTACGCACGCTTGACCTGGGAAGTGATAAGGATAATGATGGTCACCGCAATGTCGTAGGTCACCCCAAGGTCATAGGTCACCCCAAGGTCGTAGGTCACCCCAAGTCGTAGGTCACCCCAAGGTCGTAAGTCACCCCAAGGTCGTAGGTCACCCCATGGTTATATTTCACCCCAATGTCATATGTCATCCCTAGGTCATAGGTCACCCCGTTCGCTACGTTTGGTAACTTAGCAGGGATACCTGGGTTCATTGGGCGAGTTTTGTCTTGTAGTTTTACTTCAGTCGTGTAGTCTAAAGCACACTAGTTTTTTGTTTTTAATAACTTATTGACATTCCAACCACCATATTTGAAAGAAAATGCCTTTAATTACAATAAAACAATGTATTTGAAACCGTGTCACGTAGCTGTCATATCATGCAAATGACCGCTGACCACACTAGCGCCATGTGCTACGATCTTTCCGTATTACCTGTCATTTCAGAGATTTAGTTTACCCCTATTACCAACGTGAAGGATAAAATAAAGAAGGGAAAAAACCTTAAAGCTTTTTGACTCAATATACGACCAACGCATTACTTTGCCAAAAGAGTTGCATAGATCTCCACGCACGGTATAAGGCAGTATATAAGGCCTTTTGAGACTCCCCATACGGCCGCCAAACAAATCGATCTCGTTAATCGCGAAGTGTTAATACCCCGAGGGGAACCCTTAATAAATCCACCCCTTTTACCCCTTCTGCCTTTGCGCTCCGGGCACCAGAAAGGATGTTTTATTGTAATATGTAATGTATTTCTGTTTAAAAACGAAGCTAGCCTCTATTATTTCATCGGAGAAACCACTTTACGACTGGTGAATTTATTCGAATGATAATGAGAGGGGAAATAGAACGGATGAAAAACCTTGCTATTCACTTTTAGTCTCTTAGCAACGCGACGCGATGTAAGGAATTTCAGTCATTTTTAATGAATTATCACATTCTAACTTAAATATCATACAATTTGGGAGGTTGGTCTGGTTGTCATTTATTGGATAAATACCAACATCTCTGCCACAAGTCACCCCAAGTGGTGCTCGGGTTCATGGGGTGATGATGGTCCAGATCTTGGCGGCGGATGCGTCTGGCCACCTGCTGCGTGGCGGGCCGGTTCAAGAGAGACTGGTTGAGGGTGGCCTTTCCAGCCGAACTCGGCTGGCGAGAGAGTTTGGCTGTTGGAGGGATGGATTCATACATCCGTCACTCCCGGACACACGACTCCCAACCCTCATACCTTTTTCCTTCCTAGAACTTACTATCCTTCCCTTTCTTGAAAAGACGTTCCACACAGAATTACCTAAGATGACATAGACCCTGAGTGAAATTATTTTCCTCAGGGCCCCCCGTGTGGAGCTAATGTAAAAAAGAACATATTATGTCATTTTAATAGTTAAAATAATTATTATAAATTTTAATTTTTCAAAGCTTTCCAAAATGATTGAATTATGGCGAGGTACGAATGACGTCACATGTACCACGTGCAAACGGGGCGGAATGAAATCAACAAATCGTAAAATAAATTAGCAATAATTAAAAAAAAAACATTAATACTTTGTGGTGACAAGTGTCCGGCAATACTTCTGTGACAATCCGCTAACCAATCACAGGGCGTTTAAATCTCTCAGGCTTTTAACGTTGCTTATATTAGGTATATCGTTTTATTAATTCTATGTACTCGTATATTTAGTAAAGTTAGTATATTCAGAATTAAATTCTTTTCTATGCGATACCACAGAGTGCCCCTGTCTGTACAGTGTATGGACTTCGGAACTTATCGCTACCCGGTTTGGCAGCGTTGCTAGGCGGGTTATGGCAGGGGCTGTAAAAAGGGATGTTTTAATGCGGGTTTTAAATAGGCCTGGATTATATTATCGAGGAAAAACGACAAAACATCCTCCAACAAAATATCTACTGAAATATAACCTTACCTCACCTAGCCTAACCTATCCTAACCTAATCTTATTTAACATTTTACTATTTTTGAATAATAATTTATTGTCTTTACAGGATGTTAGTTTTATTTTTGTCCCATTTTTTTGTTAGGTTATGTTAGGTTTTAATAGATATTTTATTGAGGGATGTTTTGTGCGTAGGATATTTTGTCGGACGATATTTTGTTGCGGGCAGAAAAGTCGCGGAACCCTTTCACAAGGGCAACATTGAGAGTATAATATATAAGGCACCTGTTTATATATTTATCCTTGAACAACCTTGGTGCAACCTTTGTACAATAATGATTATAAGTGCTAGATTTCTCGCAATAAAAATGTTTGTCAAAGAAAAACAAACAAATAAAATACCATTTTACCAGAAAAATATTTTTATAAATATTCTGCAGCCTTTTTAAGCAGGAATATTCTATTTGCCCTTTTCGCTTTTAATAATATTATCTGATAGACTTTGATATGTAAATACGGTAACAAAAAAATCTCCATATTTTTATTACTAGGTAACGATGTTTTTTAAATTCTTTTATGGGTTTTTTAAAGAGAAAACTCGTTGGTCCGCATTATTGTCGACCTATTAACTTTAATAGTTTTTCCTCTCCTGATAACGTACCACAAATACGGATGCCATAGTCGCACTGGTTCTGTAGTCTTGTTCGGTAATCACATAAAAAGAAAGCGTTCTTGAACTTCTACAGAAGGTGAAGAAAAATGAGCTTTTGCAAATAAAATTTGCGTTTAAAAATACACTGTGTGTATGAAGCCTTTTTTAGACATGGAGCAAAAAATCCACTAAGTGTATTTTCCTAAGAAATAACAAGGGCTTTTAAAGACTTCAGGGTGCTTTTTTACTTTTTCTCTATAAAGGAAATTTAGGTTTTGTGATGTCCTAGATAGTACCTAATTTAAGGACCTGCAACCGGGCCCGAAAAGAAGAAGATGGAGAGATACGAAATTACGAATGTAAGAGGAGAGCGCTAACATTTATAGCGACAAAATCGATGCGAAAATGTTTAATAAAACACAACTTGTTTAAAATAGAGCAAAAATCTCGAGGCCATTATCTTAAATAGCATTTAAAAGAAACACTGTTAATTTTTTCATACATGTAACTTGTAAAATAACTGAAACAAACGTGTTAATAATAATTATTGGAACATACTTTGCAATTTTTTTCTATCGAGGGAATTTTATATAATCTTCACATGTAGCAAACACTTTGTGGGAATACATAATTATATTAAACACAATTAAATAACTTTGTTTCAATTCCACTTTATTATTTCTTACTCCAACCGGTTTCGGTTTGTCCTGAACCTTCCTCAGGGGTGAATAAAAATATACTGAACATAATACAGATAAACATGGTATTTAAAAGAAAATTAGAAGAGGGAGACAGGACATCAACTTAGGTGGGGGCGAGGAGGGAGGTGTCTAAGAGGGAGGGGTGAACGTGGGCGGGGGTAATGGAAATATTTTAAAAATGGGGGTGTTAGACAAATCTAATTGTTTATTAAGTAAATTGGTTTTATTTATTTTTAATGACTTTTTTATTTCAAGGGCTTCAAGATTATTAATGCAATACATCCCTCCCTCTTAGGCACCTCCATCCTCGCCCCCACCTAAGTTGATGTCCTGTGTCCCTCTTCTAATTTTCTTTTAAATACCATGTTTATTTGTATTATGTTCAGTATATTTTTATTCACCCCCGAGGAAGGTTCAGGACGAACCGAAACCGGTTGGAGTAAGAAATAATAAAGTGGAATTGAAACAAAGGTATTTAATTGTGTGTATTATAATTTTATATAATTTGCGTTTCTGCGCAGGCAAAGTCTAGATATTATCTTCAAGATTAACATATATTTTTTAAGAGCTTTAAAACTTACCGTGTTTAAGGGAAGTATGTAATAAATCGGTACAAATAGGGGTTGCGGGCCCTTAAGATGTTACTCTTAGGTGAATTGGTAACAAATAAAGTTGCTGATAATGCAGGGATTTAGACTTGGATAAATACGAGTGCAAACTCAAGGTCGGGGCCCAGAAACATTTTTACCGACTGCTAAATAAGCCTCTTTGTTTTCGATCACCAATGAATTTAAAAAATATTACGTTTACCACGGAGTTTTTATTTAAAGAGTTTGTGAGTTTAATTGATACATTCTTCTTCTTCTTCTTCTCGTGCCTTGTCCGTTTAACGGAGTTGGCTATCATGTGGCTATGCGGACTTTATTTACTGCGGCTCGGAACAGCTCTACAGTAGACTGGCCAAACCACTGTCTCAGGTTTCACCCTTAATGTTTTCCTTCTTCCGGGGCCCCGACTTGCGGCAAATTTCTTTTTCCATTATTAGATGCAAGATCTCGTACTTCTCTGGATGTCTTATGTCCTGGATATTGAAGTTTTTTTTTCTTTATTCTTCCGAACCATAGCATCTTCATTCGTAACTCTGTCCATCCAGTTTATTTTGAATATTCTTCTGTAGATCCACATCTCAAATGCCTCAAGTCACCTTATCTGTTCTTCAGTAAGCGTCCATGCTTCCATTGGATTTCACTGATACATTACTTTTTTTATAATTTAAGTAAGAAAAAGTTCTGCTTGGAGACGGTTTATTGTGTCCCATTTTGGGAACGTTGATAAGCTGCTAGATGTGAGGGAGGGAAAAAATAAGCTTGGATAGTTATTGGCTATTGAGATCTGGTCACTAAGCATAGCTAAAACCATATTTTGTCCAACTTTTTGGTTTTGATACGATCATCGAATTTGAATATTCGAATAATTTTATAGTGTGTTGTTTATCATTTTCACTAGAATGTTGAATAAAGAGTTTAAAATATGTTGCATGCAAATAATGCGTCTGTGTGAGTAATATATAAAGTTGTTTTATTTATGTCAGAATCAATCTTTAATCCGTCTATCGTACCAGGCACTCAGAATTAGCGAAGAGGTGGAAAACATCGCAATTTACTTCCTTTCCAAAGAATGGCACTTTGTTCCGTTTGATCCACATCAATTATTCACAGGTGCCTCGACTAGGCGGCGGGTCCATTAGGCGGAAAGAGAGAATCGCTAAGCATGTTGGGAGATTTTTGACTGAAGTTTACCATTTCGCTTTTTTGAGGGGATTTCTGATCCATTTTCTCGAAAATTCGTGGCATTTCTCCGAAGGACAAAGTAAACATCATCCAAATGGTACAAATTCATTTTTATGTGTATTTTCCTTATTCTGGTACTAAAATTTTGGATATCGGTAGGATAATCTTTGACGTGCAAATGCTCATCCACCAGACGAGGAAGGTATGGCCGAGGAAGGATTTCCTCTGAACCCAGTATTTTATCAATCTTTTCTGCATAATCAGTTGGTTAATATTGTTTTGGTAAATGCTTACGATACGACCAAGAATAATCTAAAATGATTACTTTGTAAATAATTATGTGCGAACAGAAGTCACCATAATTTTGATTCCGCAAGGTTCCACTTTAGGGACGCTATTAAAAATGTATGTAAAAGAAGGACCTGAATCGATAAAAATCCTAAATATGGGTCTTTAAAAGAGAACGCAGAGTAAATAAAGTTTCTAATATTGAGGAGCTTTACGCAGTTGGTACTTAAAAATCATACAATAAAAATACGAAGAAATAAAATTAAGATTTTCGTTTTTGCAATTTTTTTATTCATTAGCTCCACACAGGAAGGGTTGAGGAAAATAATTTCCCTCAAGTCCTATATTATCTAAGGGGATGCTGTCTTTTTCTGTTCTGGGAAAGAAAAAGTATGTGAATGGGTAGGAATCTGGGTCAGTGTGTTCAGCAGTGACGTATGATTCCATCCCTCAAACTGCGGTCAAGAGAGAGCAGCTGGTGTGCAAGGGGTCTCCCTAAAATGACCTCTCCCGATCCGGCCCGTCACGCAGCTGGTGAGTAGGCGCATCCGCCTCCACGACTTTACACACCACACGTAGCAAACTACTTGGGGTGACCTATGGCAGCGGTGTTGGTTATCCAATAAATGATTCCCCGTAATAAATGTACCCACCACAGAAATGTAAAGATAATAAGTATTTTATATGAATGGAATGGAGAATAACGGATGTCATTATTCATTAAAACTTAAACCAAAATGCTGTAATCAATATTAAGAATTAATCTAAAAGAAGCATTTTGGGTTTCCGCAAGGTTCTGATCTAGAACCACTTTAAAAAATTATTAAAAATGAGGTAATTAAAGAAAAAATGTTTTTCCAAAAAATATTATGTAAAGGATACATTGTTGAAAATGGAAAAGGATTATGCAGCCATAACAAATCATATAATTGAAATGTATTCAAGAGTTTTGTTGTTGTTACGGAGAATTAATAGCATCATTATTCACGTAGCAGGCTATTGAAATTATGCTATGTATACTTCAATCAAAACCATAATCACTAGACTTCAAAAGCAGCTTAAAAGATTTACCTTTCATTTGAAAAACAAATATTAGGGTGTACATAAACGGGTAAGTATTACCGCGAGTCGATCCACGAATTATGGGAAAGTATCGAAGTAAACGCAAGCGGCCTTTCGCTCAGTTTACGGTTGCTTATTTTCTTTCCAATAATTCGAAGCTCTTGTTCGCAAATGTATACGGAACAGGGAACCATGGATACCATTTATATTATAGGTAAATTTAACAATATCAGAAAAAATATTTCAGGCGCGTTTTCGGTATGAATGCCAGTGGTTCCCAAAATAGGGGTTGCGCAAATCCAGTGTCTTTTGATATCACGTGGAACATTTAAAAGCAGAAAATGGGCGGTGCACGTTTTTTGTATCCGAAAACTAAAAACTGTTTATGAAAGGTGACAAAATACGTTTAAATTTTTATAATTCAAAATAAATTTTAAATTTCAATTTTTTTTAATTCAAACAAAATCTTTTATAAATGGCTCACCTTACTTTTCTAACTAAAATTACTGGGACCGAAAAAACCGCACTTAATTTATTAGACAAATATATATTATGTATAAATTTTATCTTCTCCTCTTTTGTCGTTTCATATAAAAATAATTAATAGAAAATTTCCAAAATTTCATAAATCTTTTTTAAATTGCGGTCGGAAACTTTGGTTTCTTAAAGATGTCCATTTCAATTCTTTGTGGTTAATTTTTAGATTTGATTATAAAAAACTACTTTTTCATTTAATAAAAAACATTGTTTCTCCTTGCGTGTCTTTTCCCATTCGTCCGTACCCCTTTCGCCTCCACTTCCTCTCCCGCGCCCTCTTCCCCTCTTGCCTTCCACTCCCTCTCCCCACTCCACTCCCCACCTTACCCCGTCCCGCGAACCCCCCTCACGAGTTCCCCTCCCCCCTCCCGAGTTACGTTCCCCCCTCCCGAATTCCATACATTAATTCCTGTTACGTTCAATTTTCAAACAGCTCGCGTGCCAACTCGTTTATGTTATTCTGATGTATGCGCTATATTATTGTAAAGTTTCATTAAAATCCATTCAGCAGTTTTTGCGTGAAAGAGTAACAAACATACATCGATACACACTTTCGCCTTTATAATATTCCTAACATAGTGTTTTCTCTTTAGTCACTGTATTTTTTAAACACCGTTTCCATTATATTTCTCACTGCGAGGAAGATATAACGATTTCTATTATAGAATGAGTTGTTTCCTAAAGCGAACTAGTCTGAGGGGTTAATGTTATCTTCTTCAACGATTTAAAAAAATAATATTAGGTACATTGACAAATATAACTCTCAAAAATTTTGCCTTACTTTTTTAAATTTATTTATTACGGCTTTTAATGATAAAGGTCACGATGAGACAAATGGGTTTGAAAACCTCTGTAATACACAGTGTATTATTTTGTTTGTGGTTGAGCACGGGTTCATCTCTTTTTCAGACTTCTTTCAAACGAATCCTTTCTCAATATTCAATTGACCGAATCACACAAAAAAAAATCTGGATACGGGATCTATTTGATATTGCCTACATTAAAACGGGCCTCTAAAACACCTTATTGAAATAAAATATATACCTAAGGTACGAGTAACCTACCAGTAAGTCCTGAGAACCAGAATTCATTATTTTTTAGGTATGGCTGGAAGCTAGAAGGGTGGTTTTATTTGAAAAAGGTTCTAAAAGAAGCTGCGAAAGTCATTAAAAAAAGGCCAAAAAATAATATTTTTTTAAGTTTGACATGAAATGTTTTTTTCATTAAAAAAAATGTTTTATTTTATTTATTTATTTATTATTAGTTTCAATAGCAAGGTTTGTACATGTATGTATAATGTATAGTACAAGTATAGATTCTTTTTTTTTTCACAGACCTCCTCACTAGGATTTCCTGTTCTGAGGTGGCCTGTAGTTTTTTAAAATATTTGTATTTGCTTATCGATTGTATACATTGTATACGTATTTCCGGAAATGAGTAGGTACATTATAAATATAGCGGCCTTGAGGTGATTTTTCACAAGAACGGCCCTCTACAGACATAACTTCTTTTTCCAAAACCACCTTTGGACAAAGACACTTTAAATGCATAGCTTTTAAACTATACAATACACTACCAGCTACGATCAGACAAACTGACACCTTGACAAAATTCAAAAAAGATATAAAGAAATAGATTGGACACCACACTATTACAAACATCTGTTAAATAAATCATCCATAGACAGAAATGACTATACACATACCTATCCCACCTAACATAAAACATAAACACCATAAAAATACACGATTGTTTAAATAACAACAATTGCCCTTCTCTAGAAAAAACAGAACAAATAAAGTAACTAGGAATCACAATTGACCATAACCTAAGATGGCCACATCATATCAAACAAATCACAAATAAACTCCTCAAAACAATACACATTTTCCTAAACATAAGGAACATATAAAAAATAAAACAAATGAAAACGATATATTTTGCACTTTGTCAATCAATAATAGAATATGGTATAATTGTCTGGGGAGGAGCAACAAATTCAGCTATCACTCACTTAGAAATCGCGCAGAAAACGATCTTAAAGGTAATACTTAAAAAAACATAGACTAAGTGATACAGACCAAATATTCAACAGTTGTGACGTACTAGATAGACGCCAATTATACGTTAAAACTCCACTAAACTACATTTTCGACCAAAAAAACAAATTTCAACAATCTCAAAATATCACTAACAGACCAATAAGACAATTGTACAAAAATAACATAAAAACTCTGACAGTGAATACAAACTTTGGACAAAAGCACTATAAATATCACGCTATAAAAGCATTCAAAAGTAATAAATAAATTCATACTCAAAATTAAAAAATGGATTAAAGATCAAAAAAGACAATTTTACCGAAATCTCATAACATAATAAGAATAAAACACATACACGTAACACACAAAACCAATATAAAACACATCATAAAATAATTCATTTTACATTAATTATGAATTTTTAGTTTAATTTTAGCTAGCTTTTTTTTATACAGCATTATTTTTATTATTTTTAATGTATTATGTATAAATTTTGTTTTGTAAAATGGTGGCCTCAGCCCAGTTGAGCTACCTAGTGAGGCCGACATTGCTGAATTGTATTTGAAATGTAAGATATTACATCAAATAAATAAATAAATAAACATTTAATTAAATGTAGACAATATAAGCGAAACTCAATCGAAAATCTGGAAACTGAAAAATCAGAAAAAGATATTGACACCTCTGGGAGGTGTCAATATCTTTTAAAATTAAATGTTACAATTTGAGGTTTTACTCATAAAGTTAAAATAAAAATAAAATAAATAAACATAAATTAAAATAACTCCATAGATAGATTAGACAGAATTTACTACATTACTTCATCTCCTCCAACATTTATAAGATATCTCTCTTTATGGGATTTATCCACCCTTCTAATCACCTTTCTGTTTTAATTCTATTAAAATTCATATGTATTTTACCTTAAATATTCTTGTAACTACGATATTCACTAATATACCTCTACGCCTGACTCGACACAGGTATATCCTAGTGAGACAGGCATAAAAAAACCCCAATGTAAATATCCTTTTTATAGATAAATACTTATAATTCAAACTCGTAAACATGTATAATGTGTTTTCGTTATTTATTTTTGGGGTGTTATGCCGTGTTGCGCTACTTCCTTCTTTAGCCAACGTCAGAAGGAGGTAGCGCAACACGGCATAACATCCCAAAAATAAATAACGAAAATGCTTTTGGCCGTGAAAATCTTAAAACTTATCATGTATAATGTGACCTTAGAACGAGGTAGCTCAGCAAGGAAACATAATTTTCTAAAAAAATGTAAAAAAAAAGTGAAATAATGTAAAAAAAAAAAATTAAGATAAATTCTGCCTTTATTTTCGTTTCTGCTTTTTTGAGGTAAAATTATGCTCGCTTTATAAAGTAAAAGTACATTGAACACAAAATTTCGAAATCGTAAATTTTATTTTTTATTTGCAACATGGGCTGTTGTTCATTTGACTGTTTGACACGAGCTATTCAGTAGAATTCGGGCGTTCGTTCGAAACATTCAAATATTTTTATTCGCAATCTTTTGTCAATAAATCAATCGTCCGGCTTTAAAACGCTATAAATCCGTTACAATAAAAATAAAGTGATTAATGTTTTATTTCCGAAAAGGATTTATTTTACGCAAAATTCTTTTATTTTAGATTGAAGGTAAAATTATTTTTATTTATTGTTTTCATGCTAAATTTTAATAACTGTCTAACATTTTTTTAAATTTTATTTTTATAATCATACTTTTTTCTTAAGGCCCTGCAACCGGGATCGAAAAGAAGAAGATGGAGAGATACGAAATTACGAATGTTAGAGGAGAGCGCTAACATTTACAGCGACAAAATCGGTGCGAAAATTGCGAAAATGTTTAATAAAATACGACTCGTTTAAAATAGAGCAAAAATCTCACGGGCATTATCTTAAACAGCATTTAAAGAAACACTGTGATTGTTTTCATTTAGGTATATAACTTGTAATATAACTGAAACAAACGTGTTTATAATAATTTTTGGAGCATACTTTGCAATTTTTTTCTATCGAGGGAATTTTATGTAATTTGCGTTTCGGCGCAGACAAAGTCTAGATATTATCTTCAAGAATAACATATATTTTTTAAGAGCTTTAAAACTTAACGTGTTTAAGGGAAATATGTAATAAATCGGTAGAAATCCGGGTTGCGGGCCCTTAATCACCTGAGGAACTTCTTTCTTATATTTGGGTCATGTATGAAGTGGCTCTTTGGAATAGTTAGGTTAGGTTAGGCTAGACGTGAAGAGATTTTGTTTTAGACTTCGATTTCTTGTGCACAAGAACGAATCGTAGTAACAATCCGATTTTTTATTACTTATTACAAATGTTAACATTGTACAAATTTTGAACACCCATTTGATGTATTTCATGACTGCACAGTCAAGTGATCATTGATGAAAGTTCTACGAAGCACTCCCCGTTAGAATACGGGTAGAACCAACACAGCATTCCTACCTGTCATCTATGTTCTAAAGAAAAAAGATTTCCCAAAGATTGAAAGTTACGAATAACCTGACAATATTTAAATATCATTCAATACTCTTAGCGAGACTTATAGAGGAATTGAACCCACGAAGCCTGAGTCGGTACTCGATGCATTTGTCCACTCAGTTGTGGATCTGTTACAGATTTTTAGTTTAGGTACATTGTTGAGTTTGGTTTTTTTCCACATAGTTCCACCCAGAAGGCCCCCAAGGGGATGCTGTGTGGAGGGTCTTTTTAGGGAAACCAAGGAAAGGAAATTCTGGGAAGGAAAAAGGTATGAGGGATGGGCAGGAATTTGAGGGTCGATGTGTCCAGGAGTGAAGGACATATGAATCCCTCCCTCCCAATGCGGTGCATGCCGATGTATCGAGAGAGTCCGGTTAGAGATCTACGTTAGGTCTCACTCGACCAGTCTCTCCCGATCTACGCAGCAGGTTGACAAAAGCATTCGCCGCCAAAACATGACCCAATGAACTCGGCCCTGCTAAATCAATAAACGTGGCGAATCACTTGGGGTGTTATCCAATAAATGATATCCGGAGCGGCGGTACCCATACTCACCTCCCAAATTAATTATGTATAATAATAACTAAGGTTTGCACTTTATTCAGATCTTTATATATAAAAATTAATCCCTGTTTCCCTTGGTCACGCCATAACTCCAGAACGACGTTTACCTATTTTATTCTTTTTTTTTTTAATATTTCTAATACTTTGTAGAAGATTCTTACGGAAAAAAAATTAAGAAAATTGCGCAGAAAATTTCAGAAAACTTAACGACTATTTTAACTTCTCATGTTTGACAGTTCGCGCATTTGATGAATGTGAATTTAGCAGGCAGCTGTTTTTTTTGTAACAAAATAATTGTCTATGTATGAAAAATAAAAATTGTAATAGGTGGCACGCGAGCTGTTTGAAAACTGAATGTATTGGGACTGAATATATAGAACGCGAAAAAGGGGATAGTGGGACGGCGCAATAGGAGAGGGGTGATGGTTGGCGGGGAAGGTGGAAGGGGAACGCGGGAGGGGAAGGGGGTGCGGGAAGGGAACGGGGACAACGCATACCGGGAACCAGCTAGTATTTAAATAAAATACATAATTTATTTATTGTACATAATACAAAACAATAAACCATTTAAAATTAAATGTTTCCCTGTAATGTGAAGCCTATTTATTACAAACCAATCCGATTACAGCTCTTTTAAATTCGTTCTTTCAAACCAAATAAGTATTAATGTTATGAAAGGTCTCCTTTTGAATTATGTTCTTAAGCAGTAGGTACAGAGTTGGCAAATAAAATATATCGATTTTCACATTTTATTAAAGTTAACAAGATCCCACCTTCGGTAAACAAGTAGGAACAATAAAATATAATGTTTTTATTAAAAACTATCTGTTTCCCAACATGCGTTACAATGCCATATTCAAAGAAATAAATTGTTTCTCCCTGCATGTCTTTAGCCGTGCGTCCCGTTCCCCTCCCGCGTTCCCCTTCCACCTTCCCCGCCTACCCTCTTCCCCAGTATTCAGTCCCAGGACATTCAGTTTTCAAACCCTTTGACAAATTCAACATGGTTATTTCTTTATATTATTTTTTACATTAACTCCACACAGGAGGCCCTGAGGAAAATAATTTTTCTCAGGGCCTATGTCATCTGAGATCCCGTGTGGAGGGTCTTTTTGAGGAGAGGAAAGAATGAACATTGGTCTTGAAGAGACCCATGTTGTAGGAAGGAGGAAATACAGAGGCCTTTATAATTATGAAAAAATAATTGTTTATCTTTTTTATCGCTTTTTTTTTTTACAGTGAATACCGCACAAGAATCTTAACTGCTCCCGTCTGGAGCCAGTGACTATGGGTTGTACCTCACAACATACCCCAATTGGGGAATGTTGTGAGGCTGAAGGTAGTGGGGAGAGGAAGGAGGTGGGGAAGAGGAAGGTTGGGAAGTACCTGGCTATTCAGATCTGGTCACCAAACACGGCTAAAGCCATTTTCAAACAACGTTTCAATTCTGAATGGTGGTCTTACACCAGGGCGATACTGATAGTATCTTAGACTCTGGAACATGCCGCAAATATACTATGTATTATTTTAAATGAATTAATTGTGAAATAACACAAATTAATCAAATAAAATTTATTTGCGCATGCCGGGTTCGAACCCGCGATCTCCGGATTGTGAGTCAAGAGTCTTACCCACTGGACTACGGAGGTCGTCAATTTTTATCATTGTTGCAGCAACTTTTAGGTAATTTCATAATTATTGTTGTTATTTTGTTTTTTTTTTTTGCACACGCCATTGAGTTATCGAACTCCCCTTAAAAACCAGACATGAGTACCATTATTAAATGTAGCAAAAAAAATTACGTGGGTCCCGTCTGAAAACCATCAATTATTTACAATCAAGAATGATTTTCAAAAGCGGATTCTTCGAAACGTATTTAAGGAGGTAGATTTATCTTCCCTTATTCGTAAAAACCTTTCAGTTCTACCCTCAGTACTTCCTATTTTTACCTGGATACGTCCCTTACTGCTAAATAAAAGAAAACACGCGAAATACTGCCTCTCTCAGTCTTTGAGACCAATTTATACTGGCGGGTATTGCGTATTTTACTAAGGGTATGTTTAACGAAATAGTTTTTGAACTAATTAAGTAATTTATTAAGGTGTTCGGTATTAAAGTTTCTTACAGGTAAATAAATGTGGGCTATGGTTCTCTTCTCGAAAGTTTTATCAGTTTATTTTAGTTAAAAAGAAAAGACAAACATTATCAGGATACGAATAACCTGACAATATTTGAATTCCTCTTTCGATCCTCATTATAGCGGTAAAATATTGATTGTGCAATGGTGGCGGACTAAGCTAGCTACTTTTGAAGCCGGGTCTAAGCTTCGGTGCATTTTAAATGCATGTAGAATACACAAAACAAAAATGTGTCTATTCTTAGTATGCCTTATATAACCAGGAATATAAACATAAAAATCGCTTGGCAGACGGAGTCTAGAAACGGTCGACTTTAGCGCAAAAGTGTTTTATTATAAGAAAAAAAATAAGTTAGCCATTAGCCAAGGGAAATTGTCACACATAATCTTAGCAATATAATTGTAATTAAAGTTGTTTCTTATATGTGTTCATGCATTTCTAATGAATTTTTTTTTTGTTAACTACATTACGGTTTCATTTTTTAAAAAGTAATTTACAATTTAATTTCGATTCTATTCAAGCGAAACGATAACAAAAGTTTAAGTTTATCCAAGCATATTTTTTTGTATTCATAATATAAACCGTTTCGTAGTTAAGATGAATAAAAAAATTACAACTTTGGGCTCGAAAACAAAAGCTCAGATCAATAACGTTATACCATAAAATCGGCTCTGAATGTCTCCTCCAAACGTAAAGATTTACGTGTTTATGTTTCCGGACATCGTGTTCTGCTTTAGGATAAGGAATTATTGTCCTTAATCTTAAAATTAACGACTTTAACCACAATTTTGGGGCGATTACACTTCTACTTAATGATAAAGAAAAGTCCCTTTTTATCTTAAAATTGACAACTTTAGTAACTGTGATTCCAGGAGACAGATTCCCGTTATTTATCTTTAGCTAAGGAATATACTTATCCACCTTATTTTAGCACTGTCATTGACTAGACCGACTCTTAGGCATTCGTTCTAGTTTATGCCAAAGCTAAAATAAGGGCGATCAGTATATTCCTTAGCTAAGGATAAAGAGTGAGAATCCGTCTGAATTCTCGCAGATGACATCGAAAAAGTCGTTAATTTTAAGGTTAAGGACAATTCCTTACTCTTAGAATAGGTGTGGGATGGATTAAATTTAGATTCGTAACAGGAATCTTGAGTGACCCGAAAATGCTTATAAAACTTAAAGGAAACATATACCAGACTATTGTAAGACCCGCGATAATGTATGGCTCCGAATGCTGGACTATGGTCAAACTCCTAGGTAACTCGAAACACCAGAAATGCAAATGCTTAGATGGTCGGCAGGAGTATCACTAAAATATAGGGTTAAAATTTCACGCATTTGTGGTAGCCTGGGTGTCACGGACATAAACAGTAAGCTGGAGGAACCACAGTTCAGATGGTATGGGCACATAAGACGGAGACCACCAGAACACACAGTGAAGCAGGCAATGTCTTCATCGACAGTCATCCAGAGGAAGACCAAAGAACTCCTGGATGACTCAATGCTCCAAGATATTACAGAGAAACGGCCAGGATGAAAGCGATACCCAGAACCTGAGAAGATATAGCCTGAGAACGAGAAGAGCCGACCCCAACAGCCTACCTAGGCAATGACAGTTCAAGGAAAAAGAAAACAATGCCTTATTCTTGAGTACAACCAGAATCGCCTCTCTGGACTCTCCGGGGGTTGTAGAACTCACGAAACTAAATACTAATGAAGAATCCTTTTTTTTTGTTAGTTTTTTATCATGATCCATAGATTAGGCCCACATGTTACGAATTGTACTTAATTCTAAGCAGTAGATACACGGGCTCGCATAAATTGGGCTTTCTCTCTAAATCCAAACATCAGTCTTAGATCAATAGTCTATCTATGTTTTCAGGTAAGATGTAATACGACAGTCTGTGGGGTGGGCATAGAACCTTGGATCTAAAGCAGTTGTCAGCAACCTTTTAAATTACAATCCTGGAAATAAACAAAATTATTTATTTACACCAAAAACAGAAAGAATGCGATAAAAAGTGATTTTGTAAAACAATTTGAATTATTCATACCGATTAATATGTTTTTTTATGAATACAATACAATGATTTTTTATGAATACAATATTATGAATACAAGTTCTCAAAAGGACAATTTAAAAATCCACCGTATGATTCACAGAAGAGAAAAACCTTTTTCATGTCCTGTCTGCAACTATGCGTGTCCTGAAAAGGGATATTTAAGAAGTCACTTGCTGAGTCGACTCCTGGTGGAGAAAAACCTTTTTCATGTTCCGACTGCAACTATTCCAGTACTACGAAGAGAAATCTAAAAATCACATGTTTAACCACAGTGAAGAAAAACCCATTTCATGTCCTGACTGCAACTATTCTCCTTCTCGAAATTTTTTTATCTGAAACGGCACATGCTATCTCACACTGATGAAAAACCTTTTTCATGTGCCGATGCACAATACAGTCGAGTAATTAATTCCCCGTACAATATAAACGAAAAGGGTTGCCAACTTGGAAGATTTTAATTTCCTAGTTTTTTTTATTTAAATAAAGAAAAACATGTTACGTAACGCGTTGTTTGAGCCCCCCCCCCCCCCCCCCCCAGTAACGCACCGTAACGTTTCACGAGACCCCCCCCCCCCCAAGTGCGTTACGTAATACTTGAACGGCCCCTAAGCTGTTTCAGAACTAAACAGCTCTCGTTCCAGGGGTTATCGACTCCTGCTGTAAAGCGTATCTAGAAAGAAAGGTAACCTTTTGAGGGGTTAGTTAAGTGAAACTGAAAACTAGACTCATGCCTTTTCTGTTTATTTTCAATTTATGAGACTTTGGGTCGGTTTTGTTTTATATATAAAATAACCTAAGGAGTTTCTGCTGCTATGCGTGTCTGAATTTTGTACATATATTTAGTTTTGTACGAATTTTATGAAAGAATACTTTATCCTTCCTTCGTGGTAAAATGTATAAGTTACCTGATAAAATTTGTATATTTTTCAGGCTGATTTTTAGTCTCAGTAAGTTTCGAATGTATGAAATTTTTATTGAAATAACTTTTTGAATAGGATTTAAGTGAGTTTGAATAAACATATTTTGTTTTTTTTAATTAAATGAAACTCAATCGAAAATGTGGAGACCGAAAAATCAGAAAAAGATGTTGGCACCTCTGGGACTCGAACCCAGGACCCTTTGCTTACATGGCAAGTAGCATTTAGTTCGGGTTGATTCTTGCAATCATACATAAAGATAGTAGCCAATAATATGTGCGTTAAGAAAATGAAGATATTATTGGTAGTTCTTTGTCGAAGTATGATACAGTTAAAAGTGACCGAATTTGATATTGACACCTTAGCTCAGTTGGTAGAGCACTTGCCATGTAAGCAAAGGGTCCTGTGTTTTATAAAATATTTGTGCTTACACCTATTACTGTAATTAAAAACGTTTTCAATTTTAGCGCGCTCCCTCTATCGTTCGAATTAGATATCTCCCTTTCACACTTCTTCTTCCTTTTGAATGCTTATACCGGAGTCTTAAATGTATGTGGATGCCATAGTATTACTGCTAAGGGATATTTTAACTCATCATCGCATAAAAAAGTCGATTTTGAAACCTCGATTCCATGTTTATGGTAAATATGTACTCTTATATTTTGCTCTTAAATAAATTATTCCAATTTAAAATTTCCCCTAACTGCATTCTGTAAAAACAAAATACCCTCCAAACACCAACCATTCACTTCTTTATTGTTCGACATCAATCAAGATATCTTTTCCCGTGTCAAAGCCCGTATTAAATCCGGGTTTCAAATCCCGTATTATATCCCGGATATAAATCCCGGATCTGTCCCGGATTCATGCCGGGATTTGTGCATCTTAGAGCCACGAAATCCCGCATTTTGATGTATGCAAATAAGAAGAAAAGTATGGCTGCATAAAATGTGTCATATTTTTGATGCGGATTTACAAAGTTTTCTGTAAAGAGACTACCAAAAGAGAAACAAACTGCTAAAATGTTCAGTAGGGTGGGTCACTACTGTATGGTGAAAAAAATCTTGTTTTAATCTGTCTAATAGTGAAAAAAGGGTGTTAAAAAATGGAGATATAAAATCACGTATTTTTTTTACAATATTTGGATATCATCTCCTTCCTCCGGATTGACTTTGAAATTTCACATAATAGAGAAAAACCCACCCTTGTTAAATCTTAAAAAAATGTTAGAAACACCATTAAAAATGAACTATTTTTAATAAAACACGAAGTAGAGGGAATATTTTGATTTATTTATTAAAAAAAATATATGAATATAATTTAAATTATCTCAAGGCCGTGTATTCAAATACCAGCAAAATCCTTCTTACTCTCAAATTTCGACATTATTTTGTGAGACTCAATCTCGGGACTTTTTGTAAATGATTTCGTAAAGATATACTATATTTGCTGTAGAAATTGACAAAAAATATGGTTTAAAAGATTCATGCTTAGTAACTTTTATAAAAACTAGAAATAACCCATTAAAATGAAAATTTTCAAAACTTTGAAGTGAATCCGAAGAAAGAAGATCGTATCAGAAATTTGAAATATTTTAAACATGTCGTTTTGATCCCATTTTGCACCCTTTTATCCCTCTTAGAATTAAAAAAAAAAACCTTTTTTTTAAATGACCCACTTTAATGTACAATTCTGACTGAAAGTAAGCTGCCCGTTGTATGTATTTTGATGATTCGGTGTTGATTTCTAACACAAAGGGTGTTAATCAAGGCTGCGTTATGTTACCTTAGTTATTTGATCTCTACACGTATATTTGTATGCAAGGATAGGGCGCAAAATTGAGTAATCTGAAAGTATTTGCCTGCTGTATGCTGATGATGCGGTGCTAATTTCTAACAGTATGGAAGATCTGCAGCCTCTCGTGTCTAGAATGAACGAAGTATGTTAGAAGAAGTTTATTGGGATTGGCCAAGTTACAACAAACGACCGACCCAACTGTCTGGAGCAAGCGAGACTATGACATCCCCATTTGGGGTATGTTATGACGTAGTAGTGGGGAGGGAGAGCAGATGTGGAAGAGGAAGGTGGGGAAGTGCCTGGCTATTCAGAACTGGTTTTCAAGCCATTTCAAGCAACGTTTCAATTCTGAATGACGGTCTTACACCAGAACGATACTTAAAGTGTCATTCATCACTCTGGAACATGCCGCGCAAATATGCCTTATATTATTTTGAATGACTAAATTGTGAAATAATACAAATTAATCAAATCAAATTTATTTGCTCCCGCCGGGATTTGAACCCGCGAACTCTGAATTAAAGCCCTACCCCTCGAACATAGAGGCAGTTATAATTATAATTTTTCCCAAAAGGAACCTAACATAAGAAAATCGTCCCTTGAATGAGCGTTGCACCTATTTGTATTTGTAACCGGACGTTGCACAAATAGCTGCAACGTCCGGTTTCGTGCCCTGTCCGTTCAACGGGCGTTGGCTATCATGTTGGCTATGCGGAATTTATTTACTGCGGTCCGAACAGCTCTATAGTAGACTAGCCAAACCACTCTCTCAGGTTTTTCAGCCATGAGTTTCTCCTGCTTCCAGGGCCCCGTCTTCCGGCAAACTATCCCTGCATTATGAGATGTAAGATCTCATACTTCTCTGGGTGTCTCATCACATGTCCAAGATATTGAAGTTTTCGGGTTCTTATAATTTTAATAACTTATTTTTAATGTCAATAGAATACGACGTGTCTGTCATTTTGCAAACTTACTTCCTGCCTTTGACACCTTGTAGGAGAGCGTTGCAGTTCATGATGCTATTTCGCGCGTATTTTAGAAAATGTAGATCGATTTGTTGCAATAATTTCATCAATTTTAATAGTGTTTCTGTTTTATGTGTGTTAAGGTATGATAGGCAGTGCTTATGTGTCTATATGGAATGCACGTCTTTGTTTCTAAGTATTTACATCGACAAAAAATGCCAAGTAAGTAAGGAAAAGTCACTTTTAAGCTTAGTATCGTAGCCTAAGGTAAGCCTTTACTGAAATCCAATCCATTATCAGCCCCATCTTGAATAACGACCACTTTCGTCTAACAATTCTTTCTTTTATGAGATCGGCCTAGCAGCTTCCTTGATGTATTGCCTACACCTTATCCGCAGCGAATTCGCCTTATTTATCAGGATAGACAGCCAAAATGACTAAGCAGATGGTACAAGATGTCGGGTACAACCCCCCGACCAATTCCTCAATTCGCGTCAACCAAATCAGTCGACAAATTGAATCTGTATCGACCGATTCGTCGAATAAAAACAACATTTGGTGAATAAGGGCAGGACTGTATAGTCAAGAAGGGTGCAGAAAAGATTTGAAATAAAAAAAAAACATCACGATTTTTAGTGGCGACAAGAATTTGTATCTCATCTTACGCGTTTCAAAGATATATCTTCAATCAATATTAATTTTATTTTTACTATAGTATTGAACGTAATTGTGGCCGTTTGTGTTATTTCTTAATCAAATGCCACAATTAACTTAACTCTTTTTAAAAATTATTTCCTATGTACCTACAACTAATATTTTGTAACATGTAATATGTATTTATGGTATATTTATACCGTTAATAAATAAATAAATAATAGAAAGAACAGAGATGCACCATGAAAGCGCTCACAAAAAAGTCTCGCCAACATCATTCACCCATACTACTGCTGCTCGTATCTACGCACAGCAGCGCATTGCCTTAGTTTCAACTTTGTTTTTTTTTTACACGAATACTGCACAAGAGACCCAACTGCTCCCGTCTGGAGCCAGTGGGACTATGGCATCCCCAATTGTGAGGCTGAAGGTAGTTGGGAGGGGAAGGAGATAGGGAAGAGGAAGGTGGGGAAGTACCTGGCTATTCAGATCTGGTCACCAAACACGGCTAAAGCCATTTCAAGCAACGTTTCAATTCTGAATGGTTGTCTTTCACCAGGGCGATACTGAGAGTATCTTCCACTCTGGAACGTGCCGCGAATATACTATATATTATTTTTAATGAATAAATTGTGAAATAACACAAATTAATCTAATAAAATTTATTTGCCACGCCGGGATTCGATCCCGCAACCTTCGGAGTGCTAGTCAAGAGCCTTACCACTGGACTACGCCGGCCGTCACTTTAATTTCTTAGCCGCTTTGATAGTCTGCGCAAATTGGTCGTAGCTCGGCGACAGTCGCACACAATTTATTAGTAATAAAAAAAAAAAAATTAACTAAAGTTTTTTATGACCGGCAACATCGCTTTTTGGCATATGGAAGGAATAAAAGGAAGTTCTGGGAAGGAAAAAAAGTATTAGGGGTGAGTAGGAATCTGGGGGTCAGTGTGTCCATCCCTCCCACTGTGGTGCAATTCGGTGTTCCGAGAGAGTACGGCTGTAGAAGTCAAAGGGACTCCCTCAACCAATCTCTCCTGATCCGGCCTGCCATGCAGCTGGTGGGCAGACGCATCCGCCGCCAAGACCCGGACAAATCTCACCCCATGAACCCGGGCACCCCCGTTAAGTCACCAACCGTAGCGAACCACTTGGGGTGACCTTTTTTTACATGAGCTCCACACAGGAGGCCCTAAGGAAAATAATTTCCCTCAGGGCCTATGTCATCTTTGGGGATGCTGTGTAGAGGGTTTTTTAAGGCAAGAAAGGAGAGAAGAGTTCTGGAAAGGAAAAGGGTTTAAGGGGTGGGTAGGAATCTGGTGTTCAGTGTGTCCTGGTCATCCGCCTCCAAGACCTAGACAAACCTCACCCCATGAACCCGGGCACCCCTGCTAAATCACCAAACGTAGCGAACCACTTGGGGTGACCTATGGCAGAGGTGTTGGTTATTCATTAAAGGTTCCCGGGGCGGCGGTATCCATTCCCGCCGCCCAAATTGAAGAGGAAACTCCCTATGGCAGAGGTGTTGGTCATACAATAAATGGTTTCCAGGGGTGCTAGCATGGTCGATCGATATAGGTTTTATCGAAAATGTCGGGAACTTGACATCGCTGCCGAGCACGACTGCAGGCTGCTAACGAAAAAACAACAGCACACAACGACTAAGGGTTCCTAATTTATTTGACGTGAATTGTTATTTGTTCGTTAGCGGCCTGCAATCGTGCTCGGGAGCGATGACAAGTTACCGACATTTTCGATAAAACCTATATCGATCGACCATGCTAGGTACCTTGGTAAATTGTAATTTTTACAATTTGGAAGGCGGGTATGGCCCAATATTTACAATTTATATGTGTTATATCTTTTCTTCATAACTGCCATTGTTTCTATTTTCCATGTTTCTTACTACATCAGAACTTAGGCAATGCGATATTTTTAACAAAAATGCCACCACTTGAGGTGATAAAGTTTTTGAGATTTCTGGGTCCTTGAAAGAGAAACCAGCTTTTACATTTCCAGACCAGAAGGGCCACTTTAAAATTTCTACCAAGAAGTGCAGAAACCAACTAAACACGTCCTCCAACACATTTCCAACGCAGAAGTAATGCGAGTTGTTATCTGTCCTGACAAGAACATGGGATAAATCATTTTACAGAGCTATGGGGGTGTTATAGTCGGAAACAAATAGCTTATGGGTGTACTTACATTGGTATTACATCAGGTGAGTGGAGGCAAGTAATGATTTTTGTAAAAGGAAGGAAATCGAAAAGTTTCTGAATTCTCCTCGTACATTTGAAAGCTTTTAAAGTAATCTGTTTGGGAGCAAATATGCAATGCTCTTTGCGACTTCTGTAGAGCCTTTTTAAGTGCAATCAAGCCTTAATCAAAATCAATATCAATCACCGTCTACTAAACATTGAAAATTTCCGTATTCCTTTACAAAGAATTAACTTTATTAACCACTGGAGCGCTTTTTGCCACAATATGGGTACTAAAAATACCTCGGATTGCTTTGCTGTCAATTTTTGCAAATTTTCCCTTATTCGTAAGTAATTAAGAAGAACATTTAAGGTGTCTTAATAATAATAATTTTTCTGAGTTCGCTAACCATATCATTGAAAATAACCACAGTTTTGAAAAAAACACAGGGATACATATTCTTCATATTAATCATAAAGGAAAACGTTTAGATAACTTAGAAGCTTTGGAAATTAAAAAATCCCTTAAAAATAATGAATCTATTATCAACAAACAAAAAATATTGTCATATAGCCCAATCATGGATTTGTTCCCCTACCCACCCACTCTACACTAATACCTACCCACCCAATCTACATTATTAACTAACAATGGCTCCATCCCTACCACAATAAAACATTGTTCTAAACTGTCAAATTAGTATAAGCTTTCCCTGACGAAGGAACGTTTGTTCCGAAACCGGTCGGATTTGTACATCATATAAGTGGTTTATACAAAGTTATATTGTTTCATTTTTCTAATTAAGAAGAAGTTTACGATTTTATATATATTTTAAAAATCCTGTGATAATCGACAAAAGATAGATGAATTCATTGGCTATGTAGAACAATAATCATTTTGTATGTCTCTATAATAAAATTCGGGGGTATGAATTTTTTAATGGGGCGGAAAATATTCAACCATAAAATCTCGAGCAATCCAAGAAAAAAGCTGTCGCTGTGATTAACCCTCTCCCAACATGTTTTGTGAATGTGTCCACTATATAACACCCAATATAGTGGCAAGATTTCTGACATATGAAGCGATAGCTCCCAGAATTTTACTAAGTTTCTCGAATCTCTAGTTTTCACATGACTTCATTTGACTCAAACTTTATTGTATATTGTTTATGTTGCTGTTTTACATACTTACTAATAAAAAATCTATTCCCAACATGTACAAACTCAGATTCTATTTAATACTTATAAAAAAAAATCTTTTCTCTATTTTTTAAATTTGGTAACATCGCATTTGGCATCAGGAAACGATCCCACGCGTGCGCATTTGTATTTTTTTTCGCCAAGACGCGTTGTGCAATAATGAGGGTTCTTTAATGTCAACTATAACAGATTTTTTAATGTCAACCCTAATCTTTACATATCATCATCATTACATAGTATAAAATGAAGCAGCTCAAAATGTATGTGCGCGTTAATCTTTTAAACTACGCAACGGATTTTCATACAGTTTTCACCAATAGATAGAGTGATTGAAGAGGAATGTTTATATGTATAAAACTTTTAAATTATATTAGAGAAAAACCGAGAAATTCAAAGAAAACATATTTTTGTGCGATTTAAAACGGCTGGCGGGCCGTACTATATATAGTCACTTTTGAAATTTGTTCTACGGAAGAAAATGGAAAATAGATGTCCTAGAGTAAGTAGGTATTTGATTTTCCCTTTTCAAATATCCAGTGTTGCATTGCAAGCATTGTATAATTAGTAGCGAGTTAATTAGTTTACAAGTAGAGAAAAGCAGATAAATTCAAATATTCAATTCAGCAGCTGGCAGCTGGCAAGCGGGTGGTGTGGATTTTATAAAAATTGGGTAATGGCGTTGTGTTCGTTAGCCACAGCAACGTGTGACCGGGTCTGTTAGTGCAGTATAAAATGAAGTCGCTCAGGCTGCGTGCGCTTACTTTTAAACCACGCAACGGATTTTCATGCGGTTTTCATCAATAGATAGAATGATTCACGAGGAAGGTTTTTAGGTATATAATTTGTCAAGGTTTTGTGTAAATTGGTTGAAATACATAATATGTCTGGTCAAGCGGCAGCGGGCAGCGGGCAACTAATACGCGGGCTGACAAACGGGCGGTGTGGATCGGATTTAATTCATTAAGATGGCGTTGGTTATAAAGGTTTTGTTAGCCACAGCAACGTGTGGCTGGGTCTGCTATTATCTTCATAAATCGTGCCTTTGTCTTTAAAATGGTTAATTAACTATTATGTTCATAAAATTTAATATATTTACCATTTATTTTTGTAATCTTTCTACAGTTTTAGTCAAATAAATTTACGGTAATGGCATGTTGTAAATTATACTCTCTTTATATTTCAAAAAGTTGTTACCATTGACAAAAAATATTCAAATTTAATTTTTCGGTGTTAATTGTTTTTAATTCGTAGAACAGCTTTTAATATATATTTTTTAATTAAATTTAATAATATTTTTATGAAGTTCTGCAAGTATTTCGGTTTTATTTTTGTCAAATTTATTTCGGCTTTTAAGGCGGTTATCAAACTGCGGTTAAACCACTTATTTATAGAATTCCAAATGTCAATTTTTGAAGATGTCTAAATTGATTTATTAAGCCTCTGCAACCGGGCTCGAAAAGAAGAAGATGGAGAGATACGAAATTACGAATGTTAGAGGAGAGCGCTAACATTTACAGCGACAAAATCGATGCGAAAATTGCGAAAATGTTTAATAAAACACGACTCGTTTAAAATAGAGCAAAAATCTCGCGGGCATTATCTTAAGCAGCATTTATAGAAACACTGTGAATTTTTTCATACATATAACTTGTAAAATAACTGAAACAAACGTGTTAATAATAATTTTTGGAGCATACTTTGCGATTTTTTTCTATCGAGGGAATTTTATATAATTTGCGTTTCGGCGCGGGCAAAGTCTAGATATTATCTTCAAGAATAACATATATTTTTTTAAGAGCTTTAAAACTTACCGTGTTTAAGGGAAATATGTAATAAATCGGAAGAAATCCGGGTTGCGGGCCCTTAATGATTAAACCAATTTGTACAAAAACTAATTTAGACAGTAGATACCTATTATATTATGTGGGGTATTTGAGAATCTGTTTTCCCCGCACTAAATGTTAGGTTTTCTTTATTGTTAACCTAACCTTAACCTAAATAGCTGTAACAAAAATAAAAACTAAAATACTTGCAAAATTGATTATAACATTATTCTTTTTTTTTTTAAATACGGTCTAAATTTTATAATAATTTGATGAAAGCGAATTTTTTAAAATATAAATGCCTAATGTATTCAAGAAATTAACGGTTTTTAGCTGTGCAAATAATGCTTTCAAAATTTCTACTCTTGTAATTCTCTCTTTTCATTTTAGTCGTCTCGTCAAATCCCTTCAAAATTCCAATTCACCAATCTATATCATTCACAATGTAATGCGAACGTCTCCTGAGTGAGCTGTTGTCCTCTAACGCAGTTGGCAAACATTACTATGAATTCACGTATAAATGGCAGAAAGTCGTGTTGTATTATTATTTGTACTTTTGCGGGAAGAATAACTCGGGGCATGTTTTCCCAAAACATCCTTCTGCTATGATAAGCACCACTGTTTAGAAGCACACGGAGAATTCTAGACCACCAGTGATATAAAATAAGCGATATGAATCGTTGAGTTTCAAAACCCGCCCCAACCACTTAAGCGATTAGATAGTTCGATAGTTAGATAGTTCGATAGTTATGCCTCGATGACACACAGCGAGTTACAAGCTACTATCTACTAAGTTTTAAAAGCGGGTAAATCGGCGAGTGAGATTGTCATGATGACACACAAAACTGTCCACTTGCTCAGAAGCGTAGGAAACTGAGGTCGCTTTTAGCGCCAGTAACAAGAATTACGACGCCTGCGTGAACTAAATTCTTCAGATTTTTGACAGTCGAAATCAGCTGTTTATCGGAAGCCATGTTGGAAACGTAAATAAACCAATCACGAACAAGCGGAGCAAGCGTGTAGGCGAGTAAAGTTGACGACCTTTCAACTTTTTTCCGTAGATTGTCAACAATCTGCTGGTTGCTGCTAGTTAGCAAGTGACACGATGACACTGGGCGAGTTTACTAACAGATAGTGAATTTCTCAGATAGTAGCTTGTAAACTAGCCCTGTGTCATCGACGCTTTAGACGACTCAGATAGTTCTCGGCCGAGATCTGCTGTCAGATTTGTGTGATTTTATATGGCTGTTATTTGCTTTTTTTATGGGCCGATGTCAGAATTTCAGCTGTGAGTAGAATTTTAGTTTAGGTCGTTTTAAACACGAACTCATGCAAGTATGCATGATTATTTATTAATTTAACAGCCTTAGAAAATCACACAAATCTGACAAGAGATCTCGCCCGATATCCGTCTTGATCGAGAAATCAAATTGTTGATGCCTTCAAAATGTCGTACTAATACACGGGACCGTCAAGCCTCCAGGTGTTATTGTATAGCATTTTGAATATGCAAGACACAGACATGTACAAATAATATTTGATTTATTTATTATTATTTTTTTTACATTAACCCCACACAGGAGGCCCTGGGGAAAATAATTTCCCTCGGGGCCTATGTCATCTGGGATGCTGTGTGGAGGGTCTTTTTGAGGAGAGGAAGGAATGAACATTGGTTTTGAAGAGACCCATGTTGTAGGAAGGAGGAAACACAGAGGCCGGCAAATCATTCCACAGCCGAGCTGTTGAACACAAGAACGAGTCGAAGAAACGACCCGTTCTCATGTGACAAATGTCAACCGTGTACAAATGTTGGGCACGCGTTTGGCGTGTTTCCCGACTATGCACCGGTGCCGAAGGGATCAATGATGCTAGTTCCTCGGAGCATCTTCCATTGTAAAAACGGATATATGATGAGCATTCGAATATTGTTATGCTCATTATCTCAAAACTTAGTATTTGGAGATGTGTGACTAATCAACTGGACTATGTATTTAAAATAATTGAAAAAAAAACTTTTTTTATAAGATATACACGATACCGAAAAATACACAAATGCAAGGAAAGCCAAAAGAGAAAATTTAAGAAATGTAAAAAAAAATACGTTAATATTTTAATTTCTGGAAACGTCGAAGTGTCTTGAAATTAGTCGAGATTTTGAACGTCCCTGCACCAGGCCTTAACAACTTGTGGTGATTAACAAATTCAGCGCTAATCTATTGTTATCTCTGCCAATGGACTCACAAACTCCAGGCATCCTAAACATTTTCGTTTCTAGAACGGTCCGCGGTTTTGTCATTGAATAAACAAGCAGTTGTTCCAGCAAACGTAAAGGCAAATAAACCCAAACAGTCAGTACTGAACAAACAGACAAAAGCTAACTACGCTTCTGTATATGTAGGCAGGTTTATTTGTTCAATTGTAAAAAAACTCTGGAGAATGTGTAAGTTTGTTTATATAGTTGCTTGTTACATTGCAGGTCCAGTCTTTCCTAGAAAAGATCTTATTTGTATTTTTCTTCTGGGTAAAATTTATAGACCCGAATAAAAGTCCTTTATCTTTACCACATCATTGGGAGATCTAATATTTTTGGAAAAATTGTGAATATTATTATTTTATTTACTTTCCTTTGTTACTTAAATTTGTTCATGAAAAGTAAAACTCTTCAAAGCAAAATGTCTATAAATTGTTACATAGTTAATGCCCAAGAAATACAAAAAAAATATTATTATTATTTTACATATGCTTTAAAAAAAACAAATTTCAAAAAGTTATTTTCAATAAATTGAAATTTAAAAAAATAAATAATCGTATATAAAAAAAATCTAATTTCACACCTCAAAAAAATTTCAAAAATATATTTTTTTATTTTTAAAATAAAATTTTAAAATTGTTGAAATTTCAATTTATCAGTAAAATACGATAGTTAAAATTTTCTAAAAAGTATCAAACTTCAAAAACTTTGTATATAATTTTTTTTTTCGGAAAGTTCAACCTGCCCAAAAACTATTGAACGGACAACAACGGAGTCAATAAAAGTGATGAAAAAAATCATACTTCCCGAACATGATTTCAGATCGCCAGCGAACAAACCACAGTTCACAACTTCTATGTAATTTATTTGACCGGTAAATTTTTGAGATCGCTGGAAATGGTTAATACGCACTTTTTTTTGAAAAAATCTTTTGATTCACCTTAATTACATTAACAGACAACTATTTGCATTGGGGGAAGTGGAAAATATTTCATTCTAAATTTCGATTACGTAAAATTAAAATTAGCTTTCATTCTGTGAAACGAGACCGTCCATTTTCAAACATTGTTTTCAAATGTCATTTTGTTATGTTGGTATTCTTGTTACTGTACGAACAGATGCTAGAGTAAAGCGTAGCAGACTTCATGGGAATTCTAGGTTTGTGTAACATGGTTTGTGATACAAAAGAAAGTGCCCCTTTATAACGCCTACTCGCGTCAAGGCAAGAAAAACATCCCAGTATTCAAGTAGTTTAGCGGCTACGCTAGGTTTGTGTAACATGGTTTGTGATTCAAAAGAAAGTGCCCCGTACCTTCAAAATCTTCTAGCCGTTCGTTATACATTCAAGTGTATCAGGAATACCAACATACCAAAGTGACAGCGAATGAGCAAATAGCTAATGGCGTAAAATTTTACGTAATCGAAATTTAGAATGAAATATTTTCCACTTCCCCCAATGCCAATACCTGCCTTTTAATGTAATTAAGGTGAATCAAAAGTTTTTTTTTTTAAAGTGCATATTAACCGTTGCCAGCGATCTCCAAAAATTAATATTTGACCTTACCTGTCGTATGCACGCTAGTAATCTGCAGTTGTGCTCGGGAAGATCGAGTATTATTGATAAATCCTCTATCAATCGACTGATCTGTTTGTAAATGAATAGGTGTTCAAGATGGTACCATGCCAACTCAGAATTGACTCAACTCAACACCTCTTTGAAAAGTCTAAACTAGCCTAACGTAACCTATTTAAGTCAAAACTTCAAAATTAGTTAAATTGGTTAGAAATCACAACGAAGTCTTCGTTGTGATTTGAAATTCGATGAAACGGAAACGAGCGACACTAAAAAGAGACAAATACATCTATAGAATTTAGCCTGCGAGAGAATGACATAGCAATAAAATATTTATTTACTCGGTTCCAATATATTACGACAAATCAACGATCCCATGCAAGTGATCTTTGGTCTAGTGGTATAAAGCGCCTGACCAAGGTCGAATTCTAAGAAATCCAAAAAAAAATATATATATATATGTACAATCAATATCCAATCTTCAAACCACTCCAAAATGAACAGGCAAAAGAAGACGCAAAATAAAGCGACATCTAGGGGCTCGGAAGAAGAAAACACAAATACTAATAAGATGACCAAATGTATAGGTGCACTGTGATTTGTAAAAATATGGAAAAAATCATCCTACACCTTGATAAAGTGCTTCCTGATCTCCCCACTCCAGTCTTCCGAAAGTTTCACTTCTACTGCGTGTGAATTTCACACTCTGAATGTCACCGTTCAAGATATAATGGAGTTATTTCTTTTTGACAGAGGAAGAGAAGAACTTTGAAATAGGTAATTATAGCCCACGCCTACATCTTTGTAGAATAAAGCACTTAGAAAATGAAAATAACTTCAACGCTAAGCTGCGTTCTTTTCACCAACGTTACCAATGTTGTCGTATTGTTTTAAGGCGCTCAGCTAACTGAGCCCAAATAGTGCTCAACTTACAAATAATAATATAAATTATATTGTGGATACGAAGTACGCAAGATAGCTCGGGCGCATGCAAATAGCTAGATGCTCCGTTTGCTGCGGTTTTCGATGTCAAAATATCACTATGTAAATAAAGAATAATTTTGTAACTGAAAATGCCAACTCCTTTGAAAAGGAATGAGAGTCGTATTTAATAAGGACATTCGAAGCATAAAGCTTACTGTGCTCATTAAAAGGGAACACAGAAGAAGCAGGAGTTTCACTGAATGGAATGAAGGAATGTATGTATGTATGAAAGGTCGCATTTTAGTTGCATATTCCATATTACTTTGCAAGCAAAAGTGAGATGAGTTGAAATAGTTTGGATTTTTATTGAAGTGTTGTAGGATTTATCTGTGAGGCCTGTCTATTAATAAAAACATGTGATATAACTACATAATAATTTTGTGGAAAAGTAATCAATCATGAAATAAAATATGCTTTTTAAATGATATAGAACCCATGCAGAAGATTAGCATTATTGAAACATTGATTATTGTTGTTGAGGTATGTTATTACAGCCTTCGGTGACAGGACAACTCAACAATATGCGACTTCATCACTCCTTCGAAATGTCATTAAAAGTGCTGTAAAAAATAAATAAAATAATTATATAAGTTACGTTAGGTTAGGTCAGTGGTCACTTATTATCCAAAGAGCCAAAAATGTACATTACAACGACAAAAAAAAAATTGAAAGCCAATTCTGTTTATTGACTTACCAAACATTTATTATAATTTTAAAATCAATTGAATCAGATACTTGAGTTGGGCCATCTCAAGAGTCAGAATAATAGAAGAGTGTGTATGAGACGATGTATGAATGTGAGTGAGGCAAAGAGTGTGTGCCAAGACCGAGTTGTTTGGCGGTCCGTGCTCTCTGCCTACCCCTGCGGGGAAACGGAGTGATGATTGGTTAGTTAGTATTTTTATTTTTCCGTATCTGAAACCCAACTGTCAGCTTTTTAAAACATCATAAAACAAAATTACTCTTTTTTTTAAATAAAATAGCTTTCAAGAATTGTTTTTTGCGAAAAAAATCAGACAGGAACGAAAAAGAAAGATTGAGATGTTGAAAAGGTTAAAATTAGTAATAAAACTGTTCCGTCCTTCTATTAGTTTCCCTGACAGCCTTCTTCGCCTCCATCTTTATGTTTCATTTCATTTTGCCGCCAATTTTCCGATAAGCCCGCCCCGGAAGTAGGTAGCCATTGTTTCGGCCGCCATTGTGATTAATGACCATTAGCGCCAAAGTGGACAAACTCCGAACTAAAAACACTAAAATGGCCCGGAAGCTATCTACATTCTTTGGATTTTTTAATACATTAGCACTTAGATTATTAATTGAAAATAAGGTAATTACGACAGTTGTAAAGTAATCATTAATCATAAAACAAAGTCGGGTTAGTTACACTATTTATAACTCGAGAACGGCTGGGCTGATTTTGATGATCTTTGATTTGTTGGATTTGTCTCCGCCCCGGATAGGATAATAACTATTAAAACATCACAAAAATTAACGAAATAAATAGTTATAAAGAAAATTATTTTCCCCATATATTTTGTATGGAACGAGTTCTCCTATTTTGAAAGAACTGCAGCAATATTGTGAGGGGTATAATATTGAACTGTACATGAATTCCAAACATTCAAAAACGTCAAATGTCAATGCGTTGATTTTTGTGCATTTGTTTTTAATCATATAATGCTGCCCTTCTTTCTTATACACTCAATGTCAATAGCCGAAAATGAGACAAATGGTGAACGTATGTCTGCACACCTCCAAAGGAAAAATACAACATCTCTGAAATGAAACGCATTTTTTACATAAGCTCCACACAGGAGGCCCTGAAGAAAATTATTTCTCTCAGGACCTATGTCATCTTAGGGGATGCTGTGTGGAGGATCTTTTTAAGGAATGGGGAGGATAGAAAGTTCTGGGAAGGAAAAAGGTATGAGGGGTGGGTAGGAATCTGGGGGTCAGTGTGTCCGGGAGTGACGGACGTATGAATCCATCCCTCCAACTGTGGTGCAAGGCAATGGGTCGAGAGAGTCCGGCTGGAAAGGTCAAAAGGCCTCCCTCAACCAGTCTCTCTCTCTCGATCCGGCCCGCCAGGCAGCAGGTGGGCAGGCGCATCAACTTCCAAGACCCAGACATAAGTCACCTCATGAACCCGGGCACCCCTGCTAAATCACCAAACGTAGCGAACCACTTGGGGTGATCTATGGCAGAGGTGTTAGTTATTCAATAAATGGTTCCCGGGGCGGCGGCACCCGTATCCGCCTTCCGAATCCTCGTAAGTAATTGTAAAAGTAAGAAAATCACAAAAATATAAATCCGTACACAACGCCATCTCTGATACTGACAAAAATAAAACACGGACAGTTGCGCATTGATTTCTAATTCATTGCGTAATTTTTAACTTAATAAAAAAACTGAATTTAATTCAACAGCTATTGATTCTGAGAAGGTACGAAGTTCGTTGGGTCAGCTAGTTATAAAAAAAATATTATTAATACACGTGAAAAATCCATTAGGAGAGAAGGCACACCATAAGGCTAAGCTTAATGTAAAATCACTACTTTTGTTTAATCTTTACTACGAATCGGCTTACATTAATAATACCAAAAATATGCTTTTGGTAAATTTAAGCTTTTGCTATCGTTTAGCTTGAGTAGAATTAAAATAAAAATCGTTATTACTTTATGAAAAATATAAGCGTAAACTACTAAAAAATGTATTTTTTCATTAGAAATTTATGAACGCGTATAAGAAAAAAACCTTAAAAAATAAAATATTAGAGCAAAGATTATTTGCGACATTGTCCCTTGATTTAACTATTTTCTTTCTTTTAAAATTGTTCACAAAATAAATAAAAATCGCTCTTTCTTTTCTATGCTATGTTTGCCAAACAATTTTTTTCCTGTTACCTACATTTATAGTGCTATAAGGTACACTAGGAAAATAGCCATATGCTTTATATATACCTCTACCAATGGGTAGCCCCACCCATACAAATATTGTTTCAAATGGTCCACAACATTCCAGAACATTCCACAAGATTCGAGAGTATTCTGGAATGTCCCACAATGATCTGGGATGTTCCGGGATGTTCCAGAACTTTCCTGACTGTTCTCGAACATTCCACAACATGTAGAATGTTCCGGGATGTTTATTTATTTATTTATTAATTTACGGACAACAGTCCATTAAAAACATAATAATAGCACGAATAAAAAAACAGAGATGACAGTGAAGGGAGAGCACATAAAAATTAATAGCAATGATAATATAAAATATAAAAAGTACATATAGAGACACTACAAGTCAAAGCATGAAGAAGCATTTAAATATTGCATATCGACTGCCGAAAGTCATTTAGTTTTACACCAAAAAAATCAATGCTTTGACTTGCGTTGACAAGTCTCGACATTCTGGATAAGGTAGAATGGTATCCGTAATTAGTAGAATGTTGATTGAGGAACAGCAATTCATTATTTCGAAGCCTACGGGAAGGGATGTTAAACTGGATGAGTTGTAACAATGCAGGTGTATCAGTAATACTGTTGATAATTTTAAATATGCAAATTAGATCAGAGTCCTTTCTACGTTTTTCTAAAGAAGACATGTTTAAAATGTGTTCAATTTCATCATATGAGTACTTGCCTCTTTCAAGACCCAACCGCAATTCCTCTTAGGAAACGATATTGTACGGATTCGATGTGACAAATGTGGACAGCGTAGAAAGGAGACCAAATGATACTAGCATATTCAAGGTGAGGGCGAACCAGCGAACAGTAAAGAGTTTTAAGTGTACTTATATGTTTGAAGTCAGAGGTAATTCTATGAATGAAGCCGAGTAGTTTAAGTGATTTATTTACAATATTATTAATGTGATCACGGAAAGAAAGTTTGCAGTCTAGAGTGACCCCAAGGTCCTTGATAGATGTGACAGTAGATAGACAAACACTATTTAGTTTATAATCAAACTGAATAGGTTTTTTGGTTCTATAAAAGGACAAGATTTTGCATTAATTTGCAGTTAATTTTGCACCAATCGTTAAATGAATCAATATCAAGTTGAAATAGTAAACAGTCAAGGTGGGATTTAATAATCTTAAGAATCTTATTATCATCAGCAAATAGCCAGAAACGTGTGTGAGAAAAAACTTTAGTGATATCATTAATAAAAAGGTTAAAAAGAAGCGGGGCCAAATGGGCTCCTTGGGGAACTCCGGAAGTTACATCAATGTTAAAGGATTCAAAGTTATTTATTTTAACCCTTTGCTTTCTATCTGTCAAGTAAGGAATGTCATGTTCTGGAATGTTGTGGAGTGCTCTCGAATACTCTCGAATGCTTTGGACTGTTCTAGAAATTTCTAGAGGGTGAAACATTCAGCTCTTATATCTTCAAAGGCACCCCCTCCAGGTAAAAACGGGAACCTTCTTCGCGGATGGGGGATGAAGGACTACCACACTATATAACTCCTTTGATCGTACCGGGACTGGTTTTTGTATTTTAGAGGCACGCTTCATATTCGTAACTAAAGATCGTAAGCACTCAACCACGGAGGCCGTCGAATTCTGTTTTTACTAAACTCTAAAAACGTTACAATTCATCCCCTAATATTTTCTGTTTGTAATGTTCCTCACCCCCTCAAAAACAGCAAATCATCTTTGCATTGTGAATCTCCAATGGTCAAAACAACTTCCTTTCCCCATAAAGATGACTTTGCCAAAAAATCAAAGTATAATAGACAAACATAAATGTGGTTTTTGTTATGTTTTCTTATTTATAGATATATCATCATTTTTCATAATTTTATCTGTCTGGTCAGTGTAATACCTGCCTTTACTACGGGTTGTTAGTTCATGGTTTCTAGCCGTTGTCCATAAATCAATAAGCTCTCATTATTGACCCGGTGAAAAACTGTTATTAAGGATCGAGTCGAAAAAATTACTTCAGATGCTATACAAAGAATTTTTTTAGAGAAAGGAAGGAGAAGACGTTCAGGGAAAGAAAACGGTATGAGGGGTGGGTAGAAATCTGAAAGTCAATGTATGGTCAGCGTATGAATCCAGCTCTCCAATTGCGATACAAGGCGATGGGTAGAGAGTGTCCGACTCGGGAGGTTTAGGTTAGCTCTCATTCAACCAATCTCTCCCGATCCGGCCCTCCAAGCAGTAGATGTGCAAACGCATTCGCCGCCAAGGAGCAAAACCTCACCCCGTGAACCCGAGCATCCCACTCAGCCGCCAAGCGTAGCCAATTATTTGGGGTGACCTATGGCAGAGGTGTCGGTTAGTCAATAAATGGTTCTCTTGGCGGCAGTAACCTTATCCGCCTTCCAAATCGATATGAATAGGACACCCTTTACGACGACAATACACCCTTAAATATATTCAGAATCTTAACGACGTAAGTAAAGAGCACTGGACGGACCTACTGTCGAATTTACCGTATCAAAGAAAAGAAGAAGAAGATAAATAATGTGGGAATCTTAACGACGTTAGTGAAGAAAGCGTGTAAACAAATACACGCCGCGGCACGGCGTATTGTACGAACGTACTGTCGAATTCACCCTAGCAAGCCTGGAGATTCGACCTTTCTGCCGCGTTCATTTTAATTAATTCTGAAGAACGTGCTACAAATATTTAAAATGTGTCTCCATGTTGTCCTCCCGAAACTAATAATTCATCGTCTAGAAAAATAAAATCTGGTGCTTACCGCTAACTTTATAGTTGAAAAACGGGTTATATAGTTTTGAAATCGTTGTACGTAAAATATATTAATGGCAAGGTACTGTTTTTATTAATCTAATATATAAATATCTAGTATTTCTTGTGCGGCATGGAAATAAAAAAGTTATTTTAGTTACGGATTCGCCGGAAATGATTAAAATGTGAGTTTTGAGCATACAAAAATTATTAGGATTGTGAACCGCCTTAATAATATTATTTTACAAGCATCGTTATACACTTGTTGTCCCTCTTCCGCTAGTGACACTAAGTAGGCCTAACTAAGACAAATGGTTGTTACTCGCCGGTGAAAGCGTGTGCCGATAGATAAATACATTCAAATACATATTTCGATTCCGATGTTCATTTGATCAAATCAGAGAACGAATATTATGGTCCTACTATTTCTGAAACTGCCTTATAGCCGATCTGGAATAGAGTATAATATATCTCATATCAAATTATATCTTTATATATATAATATTATATCTCGCCTTTTGTTTTATGGGACAGTAATAATTTATCGCTTGGATTCTTGCACAGAAAATTTACCGGAATTTTTATTATGCTGGAAATGCGGTAACACGGCGTATGGCCGTATTAAGAATGAGAATTTATTAAAAAGATTTTTTTACTGATGTTAGGTGAATGAACTAGATAACTGTAATGTTTGGTATTATTTACATTCAAACACTGTTGGTTCTGTCGGGGTACTTCTCAATAACTTTAGGTTTTTGATAATTTGGCAAAAGGGTTATGTTTTGATATTTTATCCAGAGGGTTTGACAGTTTACAGTCCTTGCCACGTCTGTAAACTGAATGCGTGTGTTGTGGAGGTTTTCAATAATAACTGTCGATTAACGCGAGTCGTATATATTTACATTGAAACTTTGTGTTATAATAAGTTAGCACAGATTTAATAATTATCTCGCTTAGGGGAAAAGCAGGCGGACGCAACGAACGTTGAAACTGGAATGGTTTTGCATCGTCATGCACCAGACCGGAGAGTGGTGCTCGGTGATACCAGTCTGTAAAATCGATTTTGAATTATATTTTTAAGGTTGTTCATTGCTCGGCTACTATAACAAACTGGTTTATTATGAATTTATTTAATTAATTTATTTATTAATTTTCAACGCCCTGATGGGCTTTTACATGACAAGTTTATAATACAGAGACAGTTTTTAAATAAAAAAGATAAACTATAAAAATATAACTAGTAAACATCATATGAAAGGTAGGTATACAGATAAATTTAAGGAAAAATAGTGCATTACAATAAAAGAGAAAGTTTCTAAGTTGTAAATGGCATAGGAATAAACTTGTAGGTATATGTTAGTAATTACAAAATTTACAGGTGACTAATTAAATGTGATGAAAAATACATGACAAAATGCAAGATACATTAAAGAAAACGGTAATAGGTTTTTACATTGTAGATTAATATAGAAATACACAAATATATGCAATAGATCCTATGTGATGCTCCTTAGATATCAAAATATTCTACATAAAAATATTGTTATTATTTGAGGTGAATTTGTTCCCTAGTGTGTGTAATCGTGAAATTGGTGCATGTGTGTGGTAGTTGGTTAGAGAATTATTGTTGCAGAATAATATATTTTGCCTTGTTTCCCGAGTAGGTACTTTAAAATCAATGAGGTGCAGGAGTTCGCAACAATCTAATTCGGAGTGAATAATTTTGAACAAAAAAGTTAGATCGTTTATTTTTCTTCTAGTTTCTAGGGAATGCAATTTAAGTGTGTTTAGTAAAGACGTGTAGTTAATGTGTTGAATAGGTATATGTATTTTGAAGTTAATAAATCTTAAAAATTTGTGCTGCACTCTTTCGATATTTCTTATATGAATTTGATAATATGGGGACCAAACTATGGAATTGTATTCCAACAAGCTGCGTACGAGTGACAAATATATACAAATATTTAAAATAATAATTATGCAACAAGTCACACGACCTGTTTGTACTAGTGGCTAATTGAATCTGGGCGGTAGTCTGGCCAGAACTAGTTTCAACGGCCACCGCCTACTCGGGTACTCCTGTCGGCCATCGTTAGAAGCACTTACCTTACTGGCATCTGTCGGCACCACTTAGAAGCTCTTCTAATACATTACACTAAAATGAAAAGAAAGCTTTGGTTTGTGTTTTTGGAGAGCGTTTATAAAATATTTAGAAACATAGTGATAAAATTAATAATCCTAATACTATAATATACCTTATAATATATACCTACGACTGGTTCTTGAGTTCAATAGGTCGGCAGTGGAGTGATTTTCCGGCCTCTGTTTTTCCTCTCTCCTACAACTCTTTAAGATCCATGTTCACTCCTTCGTCAAAAAGACTCTCCACATAGCATCTTCAGATTGGGAGAAACTGTTTGATGGGACACTTTACTTCTCCAGCCGGACTTTCTAGATCCATTATTTATTTTATTTTATTTTATTTTTATTTTTTTTTACAGTAAATACCGCACAAGAATCTCAACTGCTCCCGTCTGGAGCCAGTGAGACTATGGCATCCCCAATTGGGGTATGTTGTGAGGCTGAAGGTAGTGGTGAGGGGAAGGAGGTGGGGAAGAGGAAGGTTGGGAAGTACCTGGCTATTCAGATCTGGTCACCAAACACGGCTAAAGCCATTTTCAAGCAACGTTTCAATTCTGAATGGTGGTCTTACACCAGGGCGGTACTAATAGTATCTTCCACTCTGATTTATTTTATTTAAACGCCCATAGGGCTTTTACATAGAATGCAGTACATTTTTTTTTTAAATTACAGTGTAAAGAATGGGTTTACAAAATACAATACACAATACAAGTAACATAATATTTGTTAAAAACAAAATATAGGTTAGAAAAAATATAAGGGTTAAAAAAAAAAAAAAATTAGGTTTCATAAAATATAAGCGTTAGCAAAATACGGGTAACATAAAATATAAGAAACAAAATATAGTCCATAAAATAATAGTAGTTGACATAAAGTAGGTAATGTTTAAAATTGTTGTTCTCATTAGTTTATGGGATAGGTAGAAATAAATAGTTGGCACATATGGCGTTTGAAGCTTGCTAAGTTCAAATTATTGTCAAATACATCCAGATTGTTTAAGTATTTGTTACCAAGACTATGCAAACGTTGTATTGGAGAATGTAAATCATACTTCGGAATGAGATGTACATATATAAAATGTCAATGTTTGTCTAGTTGTTCGTGTAGGTACATGTAGATTTATTAATTGCAGGAGTTCACAACTGTCGAATTTAGAGTTTAATAATTTTAATAAAAAAGTTAGGTCGTTTATTTTTCGTCGGTTTTCTAATGTTGGAATATTTAAAGTATTCATTAACGACGGGTAATTTATGTGCTCTAAAGGGATGTTAAGTTTAAAATTTACAAAACGTAGAAATTATCTTGTACTGCAGTGCGAATGATAGATTAATACTTTCGAAATTCATGGATACATTGACCCCCAGATTCCTACCCACTCCTCATACCTCTTTCCTTCCCAGACCTTCCTCTCCTTCCTTTCCCTAAAAATACCCCCAACACAGCATCTCCAAAGATGACAGGAGGGAAATTGTTTTCCTCAGGACCTCCTGTGTGGGACTAATGTGAAAAAACACAACTTTTCAATAATGGATTAACTTTCACCTCGATTAAATTATTTTACCGATTTGCTAGATTAAATTTTCAGTTCCACAATATTCTTTCGATTATAAAATTGTTTCTACAAAACTTATTTGATTATAAAATTGTTTCTACAAATTTCATTCGATTATAGAATTGTTTCTACAAAATTCATTCGATCATAAAAATATTCTATATATTTCGTTTGATTAAAGAATTGTTTCTACACAATTTATTCAATTATATAATTGTTTTTACATATTTCTTCGATTATAGAATTGTTTCTACAAAATTCTTCGATTATGGAAATGTTTCTACAAAATTCCTTTGTTTATAGAATTGTTTATACATATTTCGTTTGATTATAGAATTGTTTCTACAAATTTCAATCGAATGAATTTTGAATAGTTTCATCACTAATATCTCGTTCAAATTTTTAACTTTTCTGAATATATCGCTCCTGTTACGTGATACCACAATTTCCACATTGATTACCCTCGGTTTCCATCCTGCTATACACACACGGGTGTCCAACATGTCCATATTTTGCTGGTTCCCACTCGACGCGCGACGTGGCTCCGAACACTGATTGATTACTCGTCTCAAACTTCCCGACGCGAAACTTAACAAGTCCCGCTTAATTCGTTCCTTCCACTGAACAGATTGCCACTAGAAGTGTAACCATACCGATTTTAAAGAAAATAATTACTGATTTTGGCCTATTACATGAGACTTGAGCGATTCTGTATCTTTTGTCGATACGGAATCGATTCCGTACGAAATCGCCTTTCAAATTTGTTGGATTTTCTATGGCTTGCAATTGCTTTTTCTACGGGCTGGTGTGTATGCTCAAGCTGTCAGGGCTGTTGCCGACTTCGCAAATGTCGATTCCACGCTACAACTTTAAACGTACATTAAATGAATAAATAATCAAGTATATTTTCGTGTTTCAAACTGGTTGAAGACGGCGAAAGCGCTGATAGCTGACACATCAGCCCGTAGAAAAATCAATTGCAAACCATAGACAATTACACAAAATTAATCCACAAAAGATACAGGATGGCGTGGCTGTTGTAGAAGACAGACTGTGGTCTAGGCTCTGTGCTTTGCTTTGCTAAAGAAGTCACGTAGAAGGTAAACAAACGCTTTCGCCGCCAAGACCTAAGCAAATCTCTCCCCATGAACACCAAACGTCGCAAACAACTTGGGTTGACCTATGGTAGGGTGTTGGTTATCCAATAAATGGTTCCCTGGGTGGCGCCTCCAAATTTAATATTATTAGGACACGCTGAAAGCTTCATAACAATATTATTTTACGAGCATCGTATATACACTTGCTGTCCCTCTTCCGCCAGTGACAATAAGTAATAATAATAATAATAATATATCTTTATTGAACAAAAAAAAATGAAGTTTTATAACTACAAAAACAAAAAGTACATCATAAGTACACTAAAAGTACAGTTTAAAAGTTGCATACGTACGAAAGTTAATATCAGAAAACAAAATACATATATACAGTAGGTAATTAAAGAATAGAGATTTATAATTATAAATTTAGGTTTCTCATAACCTGCCTCACTAGGCTAGCCTGTGTTGAGGCAGTAATTTTATGTCAATTTATTATACTGTGAACATACCTACACTTATATTAGAATAAAATCACACAATAGAATGGTTGCATTAATAATAACAAAAACATTGGTACAATAATAACAGCATTGGTTCAATATTAATTTCGAATTTGGGTGAGTGCACCGGTAAATGCTCTATCATTATTTTTTATCCAAATTTTTATGTTTTTTTTGAAATTTTTTTGTGAATCACATTTTTTTAAACTAATTGGAAGAATGTTGTTAAGTCTTGTTGCAAGGTATCTGAAGCATAAGTAGGAGGAGGAGTGTTGTAGGAGTCATACTATGGTCATGGCTCCGTGCTTTGCTGAAGAAGTCAGTAGCCGGCAGACTACCGCGTCATCCTTTCTGAGGTGTAAAGAAATTGGCACTGACATGACAATAATTCAGGCAAGCAATAAAGTAGCTATTTTAATTCTATATTTGAAGTGTGATTTCGTTTAAATTTCGTAGGGTTAATCTTGACGAGTAATATATCATTGAAGAAGATAATCTTAACTATTAGATTTGATGATTTTTCAAGGATCTTTGCTTTTTCCATTTTCAAGAAAGCATTATACGCCAATTAACTAGATTTACTAACATTATATTCCGCGATTTTTCACATTTCTACGCCAGTGCTTTAAGGGCCCGCAACCCGAATTTCTACCGATTTCTTACATATCTCCCTTAAACACGGTAAGTTTTAAGGCTCTTAAAAAAATATATGTTATTTTTGAAGATAATATCTAGACATTGCCCGCGCCGAAACGCAAATTATATAAAATTCCCTCGATAGAAAAAAATCGCAACGCATGCTCCAAAAATTATTATAAACACGTTTGTTTCAGTTATTTTACCAGTTATATGTATGAAAAAATTCACAGTGTTTCTTTAAATGCTGTTTAAGACAATGCCCGCGAGATTTTTGCTCTATTTTAAACGAGTCGTGTTTTATTAAACATTTTCGCATCGATTTTGTCGCTGTAAATGTTAGCGCTCTTCTCTAACATTTGTAATTTCGTATCTCTCCATCTTGTTCTTTTCGAGCCCGGTTGCAGAGCCTTAACTCCATAATATAATCACTTTTGTAAAAGAAACACGTGTAGTTTTTTTCATTTTATTGCATCTTCAAAATTGATAAAAATGCATCAGTGTTACCATTTTAACGAGTTTTTTTCCCTACATTGATTACTTTATCGATTGTCGGTCGATAAAACAACGTCGACAACTAAGTTTATCGTATTGATATCGCTTAGTTATCGATATGGTCTTGCTAGGTTTCCTGACACATTCGGTATTTTTAAATGTTTGATCAATGAATTACAAGTGAAGTAAGGCGTGATTGTGCTTACTTCGGGCGTACAGCTACATCCACTACGCACTTCTATCTGTTTTATCGCTTCATTGGTTTTTCCCACCCTTCCAGGGGAGTTCAAACAACCCTTCGCGGTCTGACGTCACCGCGTTAAATTGATATTTCATTATGATTCGATGATGATCGCTTTGAAGAAGTTATAAACGGTGACACGTGTTGGCAGCCCCTGCGGAAGCGTGTTACATTTTTACGTCAAAATGGCAAAATTGAAAAAAAAATTGTTACGTCATTAAATAATAAGAATATTTCTTAGAATTCCCGGTGCCTCTTTCTTAATACCTGCAAATATTAAAGAACAGTTTTTTTTACTGCTTTTTTAAATTTTTAAAATCCATTTTTGAAAGTTTGTCACGGGAAAGCTGTTGTTTTTTTTATTTTTATACGTACCTATAGTAAATTTTTACGACATTGTTAAGAAGTCTAGAGGTCACGATTTCATGCACAAAGGTGGTTTTCATTATTTATTTATGTGAATAATTTTATAAGAAAGAAAAATAATAATCAACGAAAACTGTCATAGATAACTTAAGCTATAAAATTTAATTTTTTAAATTTTTTCTGCGATGCGTGAATACTTTTCTAATGAAAAAACCATTATTAGCAGTTTTTTTTAATTCTATTCATTGGAAAAGCTAGGAAAGCTTCAATGGATGAGAAACTAGATTTGGTCCACATTCAACAACCTGTAAATAAGGGTATGAAAACATTAGGATTTGTTTTAAGAGCAATTAAAAACTTTGAATCGTTACAAATCATTAAACTGTTATATACGTCTCTTGTTAGAAGCCTAATGTAACATAACTCCATAGTCTGGTCGTCCTTCTACAAAATTCACATTCATAATGTTGAAAGAATTCAAAGAATATTTCTACGTTTCGTAAATTTTAAACATAATATATCTTTAGACTTTTAGAGCATATTAATTACCCGTTCTTTATGAATATTTTAAATATTCCAACTTGAGAAAACAGTCAAAAAATAAACGATCTAACCTTTTTATTAAAATTATTAAACTCTAAATTCGATTATTGTGAACTCATGCAATTAATAAATCTTCATGTACCTACGCGAACGACTAGACAAATATTAACTTGTTATGTAAGTACATACATCTCATTCCAACTATAGTTTGCATTCTCCAATACAGCGCTTACATAGTCTTGGTAACAAATATTTAAACAATATGGATGTATTTGACAATAATTTTAATTTTTCAAACTTCAAACGAGGTATGTGCCAGCTATTTCTACCTACTCCATAAACTATTTTTACTTAACTTACATTCTATGTTTCGTTCTTTTTGTCTACTCATATTTTATTGTAACCTAATTTTGTTTCTTATATTTTATGATATTTCCTGTATTTTGTCAAAAACATGCACTTCACTATCGTAAAAGCCCTATGGGCGTTTAAATAGCTGACAAAATTTATCCAAAGCATTTTTTTTGTATTATAACTTTTTTAAATTTTATTTATTTAAATTTAATTTAATTTATGTATTTTTTATTTTTTATTTATTATTTTTTTATTTTTTTATTGTAAACCGATTCATAGTAAAGATTAATCGAAAATGGTAATAATTTATCTTCAATCTTCGCCTTTTATTCGTACCCGGGAATGTTCGTCTTTCTAAAAAATTAAAAATTAATATAATATACAATTTACCGTATTCAATAATGCAAACAATACATATAAAACATACAATTTGAGAAGCGGTTATGGTAACCGCCGCACCGAGAATAATTTATTGGATAACTAACATCCCTGCCATAGGTCACCCAAGTGGTTCTCTACGTTTGGTGATTTAGTAGCTGTGCCATGGGATGAGGTTTGTCTATTTCCTGGCGGCAGATACATTTGCTCACCTACTGCATGGCGGGCCGTATCGGGAGAGACTAGTAGAAACCTTTCGACCTTTCGCTTTGCATCGCAGTGCGAGGGAAGGATTCATACGTCTGTCACACGTAGACACATTGACCCCCAGCCTCCTAACCACCCCTCATACCCTTTTCCGTCCCAGAACTTCCTTTCCCTAAAAAGACCCACCACACAGCATCCCCAAAGATGTCATAGGCCCTTAGGGATTTATTTTCCTCACGACCTTCCATGTGGAGATAAATATAAATAAATATATATGTATATTGTGAAGGGCCCGGTTCGGAACCCCACTTACCTTTTCCAAACGGCTAGCTCACGTCGTCGGAATGGCAGGAGATCTCTCTGCATCAGTGTCGTAGGTTAGCTATTAGGCTGTTAGCTATTATTTTTGTTGAATTTAATGTTTCAAAGACCCAATCTTGTCTGATTACGTCTAAAAGGGATCGCAATGAAAATCTAGTCTCTTTCAACGGAAGCAATCATCCGAACAGGCTCTCCATTGATTTGCTTGGTGTAACCCTAAGTGACCAGCTCAGGTATGGGGGCTCCATCGAAGCCAGAGTAAAGTTAGCCTCCCAAAAACTGGGCGTACTGTACAGGGCCCGCAGATACTTTAAAAGTACACAACTGCTAACCCTGTACAAATCGCAAGTGCGCCCCACGGTTGAATTTGGCAGCCACCTCTGGTCTGGAGCTCCAAAATACCTGAAAAATACCCTCGACTCTGTGCAGAAACGGGCGGTCCGTTTGATAGATTCTCCCATCTTAACAGACGGATTGCAATCTTTAGAGCACAGGCGTCGGGTGGGAATGCTATCCTTGTTCTACCGGTATTACAATGGAAGATGCTCCGAGGAACTAGCATCATTGATCCCTTCGGCACCGGTGCATAGTCGGGAAACACGCCAAACGCGTGCCCAACATTTGTACACAGTTGACATTAGTCACATGAGAACGGGTCGTTTCTTCGACTCGTTCTTATGTTCAACAGCTCGGCTGTGGAATGATTTGCCGGCCTCTGTGTTTCCTCCTTCCTACAACAGGGGTCTCTTCAAGACCAATGTTCATTCCTTCCTCTCCTCAAAAAGACCCTCCACACAGCATCCCAGATGACATAGGCCCTGAGGGAAATTATTTTCCTCAGGGCCTCCTGTGTGGAGTTAATGTAAAAAAAAAAAAAAGGAAGTACATACAGTATTTGCCACATTTGCCCACGTATAAACTAAATCAAATAAAATAGGATTCAGGTAAAACAAAAGTATATTGTCAGGTAACACAAGTACAACAGCCCGAAAAACATGTCGACAATACAAACAATCACAGTTCCTTGCTATTATAATTCCTAACAAAGAATCTCTCTCTATCGTCTCTCGGTCCGGGATAGCGTCGATAGGTTACATGGAATTTACGTAGAACACATTACAATACAGGGAAGGCAACTTACAGCAGGAAGCAGGACGATCAGGAGGGCCTGGAGCCGGTGTGGCTCAGGTTATGGTCGGAGGGTGAGCCGTGTCAGTAATGGCGACCCCACCACTCTCGACACAGCGGCACGATCTCAAACATTGTGTGGCGTATCCGCGGTCCCGTAAGAACTAGGTTAAACCATTGCATGGTAGTTGAACGAGTGCGCAAATGTAGGGCACGCTTTGGCCGGCGGCTAGTCGCTAGGGGATCGAGCGGCGACTTCACGGTACCAAGGGTAATTGCAGACTGGCGGGCCGCGCGGCTCAGTCGACCGGTCGCTATCCTGCCGATCGCCGCCGAAAATGGTTTCCGGTCAACTCACGTCAAGGAAGCGACTATTTAGGGATTAATTCAAATAACAATAGACTTTACAAACATTACTTTTCCGTAAATGTATATCGTAACACTATATAACCCCACTTTTCACTTGCCCAATTAAGAAAATTTGAAAACTATCCGTTTATTTGTTTAAATTTTAAATTAATTACAATATGATTCTGTTGTAATGAAGCTCGATAACAGGTATTATTAAAAGCTTACAATTAAATTTGATTGGAGTGAATTTTGTGTTTACATACTCCCATTTGAAATCTATTAGATTGATTGTGTGGAACGAACCTACTCTTCAAATAATTTTATTGCTGATTCATGATTGGTGCATGAATTTGCATAAAATTACACACGCTTTGTAACACCGTATTATCATTTCTCTATTACGATAGGTTCCTTTGGAGGGTAGAGCGACAATTTTCATTAAACTCTGCTTTTCAGATACTATGGAAGCAGGGTTGCCATCTTCTAAAATAAAAAAAGCCTGACTCTGCGCTGTATTAGGCCGGACATTTTGCCCTAAAAGCCGGACATACGTACGTAATTTTGGACATAACTTTTATACATAATAATAAAAAATCTGTTACAAGTTACAGTTGTTTATCAATCACACATTAACCAGTTAAATAACAACAATCATTAATCAGTAGAATATGTCAACATCAAAATAAAGAATATTGAGTCTTCTGTCTGTAGATATAACATAATAAACTTATAAAACAAACAAACAAATCATCATCAACGTTGTGAATACTGATCAATTACTTCGTTGACTGAAATATCTGAAATTTTCGTAGTTTTGATTCGACTTTGATATATTGTCATAAAAGAGCCACTAACGAGCCGACTAAAGACAAAACCCTCTCGAACCAAGATTAGCCACTGTCGCCCACCCTCGCCTCGTCTGTAACACGTTGCGCCTTGCGTAGCTTGCATTGGGTTCATTCTGCAGGCGCTGCGTGCACCGCGTTACACTAACAAAAAGCCTAACAAAAGCCGTACAGGCCGGACATATAAATATTTAGCCGGACACGACCTAAAAAAGCCAAACATGTCCGGCGTAAGCCGGACAGATGGCAACCCTATATGGAAGTAACCTACGAATACGTTATAAAGAAGAGTTTTTGTTTTGATCATTTTTATTTCACATGTAAATTTGTTTCTTAATTTTTATTTATCTGCTACCGGTTTAGAATGACACCGATGTATCGAAACCAATAAAACAAAATTATGTAACAAATGTCACCCCAAGTGGTTCGCTACGTTTGGTGATTTGGCAGGGGTGCCCGGGTTCATGGGGTGAGGTTTGCCTAGGTCTTGGAGGCGGATGACCAGGACACACTGAACCCCAGATTCCTACCCACCCCTTAAACCCTTTTCCTTCCCAGAACTCCTCTTTCCTTTCCTTAAAAAAAACCCTCCACACAGCATCCCCAAAGATGACATAGGGAAATTGTTTTCCTCAGGGCCTCCTGCGTGGAGCTCATGTAAAAAAAAAATGTTCATGGGAATTAAAACTCTTTAAAACAAAATGATCAGAAATTGTTGCATAGTTAATGCCGAAGAAATACAAAAAAAAAGAAAGAAGAGTGTCTACGGCGCATCTGTTATATAAATCTACAGTTTTATTACGAGCTTGATGAAATTTTGCACACTGTGGAAATTTGACTAGGATAGTGGCTGTCTCACCCCCGTCCCCTTTTTTTCACCACTTAATGCAGAATTTTGATGCTATTTAATAAAATTTAGCATACTTGACGTTCAAAAAAAGAGGAAAATTACTGTCTGCATCTGATTTCGAAAAACTCTGTGTAAAACCCGAGCAACGCCGGAACCTTCAGCTAGTGTAATATATATATTATTTTTTTACGTGAATACCTCACAAGAGTCCCAACTGCTCAAAACCGTCTGCAGCCAATGAGACCATGGCATCCCCAATTGGGGTATTTTGTGAGCCTGAAGGTAGTGGGGAGGAGAAGGAGATGGTGAAGAGAAAGGTGGAGAAGTACCTGGCTATCCAGAGCTGGTCACCAAACACGGCTGACGCTAATTCAAGCAACGTTTCGAATCTGAATGGTGGTCTGACACTCGAACGTGCGACAATTATACTACATATTATTTTAAATGAATAAATTATGTATTTAGACAAATTAAACAAATAAAATTTATTTGCGAACGCTGAGATTTAAACCCTCGACATTTGGATTGAGAGTCTTACCCCTTGTCATCGACGAAATATCTTCCTTCTGTCACGTCTTGTATGTAATCTTCTATCTTCGAATAGTATTAATACATTAGCGTCTGTATGATTGAAATTTACGAACCCGAGTACAATCTCTGACTCCGCGCCTTATCATTTTCGTACGTGAAGTTTATTACAAAGGCCAAGCAGGGCCTACATATAACAACTGCTAGTGCTAAGTTTAGTGTCCTGTTTTCCAACCTGAACAGAGATATAAACATAAAAAAATTATCCACTTTATTAAAATTAACTATCGTAATTCTACAGTGAGTCGATCTCATTATTATTGTTGTTGAAAAACTAGATATAAATCTCACAAGCAGATCAAATGAAATTTTCTTAATTAATTCTCGATCAATTGATTCTGAACTCTGAATTCGTTAAACTCTAAAACAATTATCGACGGAGGGACGTCGGAGCGAAAGCCTGTTGCCGGATGTCGGCCTGTCAATTAGGGTGAAATTAATATTCATTCGGATGGCCGCTAACTTCCTTACAGAATGCGGTCGGTTAACGGTCCGAGTAGAGAGCTTGGAAGATGCAGAAAGTCATTTGAAAATTATTGATTGTAATGTTTTGTATAATTCACATTCTAACACTGTTAGTTCTATAACAATAGGTCCTTGATATCAAACTGATTTATTAAGAGTTTATGTAATTGCAACAATTATGTTAAAAGTCACACGACCTGCCTATACTAGCGTCTAATTGCATCTGGGCGGCAGGCTGGCCAGAACCACTTTCGACGGCCACCGCCTACTCGGGCGCCCCTTTTTTACATTAACTCCACACACGAGGCTCCGAGGAAAATAATTTCCCTCAGGATCTGTGTCATCTTAGGGGATGCTGTGTGGAGGGTCTTTTGAGGAAGGGAATGTAAGGAAGTTTTGGGAAGGAAAAAGGTATGAGGGGTGGGTAGGAATCTGAAGGTCAGTGTATCCAGGAGTGACAGACCGATAAATCCATCCCTTCAACTGTGGTGCAAGGCGATGTTCCGAGAGAGTTCGGCTGGAGAAATCAAAGGGGCTCCCTCAACCACCCTCTCCCGATTCAGCCCGCCATGCAGCTGGTGGGCAAACACATCCGCCGCCAATATCCGGACAAACCTCACCCCATGAACCCGGGCACCCCTGCCAAGTCACCAAACGTGTCGAACCACTTGGGGTGACCTATGGCAGAGGTGTTGGTTATCAAATATATGGATCCCGGGGCGGCGCGCGGTACACATACCCCTGTCGGCAATCGATAGAAGCACTTTCCCTGCTGGCATATATCGGCATCACTTGATGCTCTTTCAATACATTACAATAATGAATTATCATTATAACAGGACTGACATGAATTTGGATTGCATTGATCTCATGTGTGCTAACATATCTTGATGGATATTTTCAAATAAATCGTTTATCTTAAAAAAATAGCTATTTTCGGGAAACTACCTGTGGCAGGTCTAATGTTTATGTTATTTACAATCAAACACAATTTTTCTGTGGGGGTACTTTTTTTTCATGAATACCGCACAAGAGTCCCAACTGCTCCCGTCTGGAGCCAGTGGGACTATGGCATCCCCAATTGGGGTATATTGTGAGGCTGAAGGCAGTGGGGAGGGGAAGGAGATATGGAAGAGGAAGGTGGGGAAGTACCTGTCTATTCAGATCTGTTCACCAAACACGGCAGAAGCCATTTCAAGCAACGTTTCAATTCTGAATGGTGGTCTTACACCAGGGTGATACTGAGAGTATATTTCACTTCATAATAATAATTCCTTGACATAAATGGGTTTATTACGGGTTTACGTATTTACAATATTTCTTTTACTGGTCGCACGGCCTGTCTATACTGGCTGCTAATTGAATCTGCCAGGTAGGCTGGCGATTGACCTTTGTCGACAGCCACTGCTACCGGGTTAATACGAGTTTACCTTTCGTGACGTTCATCATTTACCGTTCGTGTTCTGCTTCACGCCAATGACGAAGCCATGATTCGACCAGTGAGGTTGCACCTACACATGCGTGCACTCGATCTCTCGCTTGAGTCGCCGTACTCCTTGTTTTGGTATGCTGTACCGCACCATTTTACATGCGTCCTTCAGGCTATGCTATCGGTGACGGAGATAACCATCCACGAAGGCTCTCCAATCCTGCCGAGTTTTCAAATGATCCACGAATCAGTCTGAAGAAATGTAATCATAGACATCCAAATGGATAGACAAGCAGTTACAGATGAGGGGTAAAACTAAGCTATGGAGGGCGAAGAGGGGAAAGATGACTGTGATTCGTTATACAATCAATCTGACAGTAAATAGGCATCTCGCATTACAATATCACCATTTAGTTCTTAAAAGCAAAATCTGCTTTGAATGAATAGACCTTTTTACATGGGAGCGCGAATTGCTTGCCACGATAGTAACATATTTGCTCTGGCCAAATGCTCGCCCCAAAAAGACTCGCCCCAATACACATAGCAATATTTTGTTGCCGTGTTTAGTTAAAACACTTTTACAAATATTTCATAATTTACTTACCCCTGTAACCAGCGACGAGCACACTGAAGAACCGCCCACATTCGCTATGTGCAAATTGATATGTAGATATATTGTATAGCATACGCTACCGTTTTGGCGTTATATTTCGTTAAATGTATGGATGTTAGCTTCTAGCTGTTCACGGCAAGAATGATGACGTCACACATTTTAGATTCAAGCGAGGCTCTATCCCCTCCCAGTGGAGCGAGCCGGTTCCAAGGAGGAGCTCCAGCCGGCGCCATGTGGAGGAGGAAATAATACGTTTTTATCACTTAGGGCAGGTCCATATATATTCATATGTTCGTGATAGTAATGTACACATCTCTTACGACCGTTGAACAAGAAATTCAGTAAAATACAACCACGGGTTTTAGCCATACTCCCTCATGTAGAGAAATCTCAAAAAATTCTTCTGAACTCTCCAACATGAGGGAATACTTTACCTTCTGTGGACTCCAAATTACCACTTTCAAGTCAACTTGTTCCAAGGAATTGCAGTGCTTAGAACAAAGCCCAGAATTCTCATTGAAGTGTAATCTCAATATGATCATGAAATGTCAGCTAACAATCGAAGATGACTCCAAGATCCTTCTTGGTGGAGACACATTTTAAACTTCTGACGTCCAATATTGAGGAAAATTGTAAGGCTGAAGATGGATTTGAAGGAGAGGAAAATGAAGGAGGTCGGGAATTATCTAGCTATGCAGATCTGCTTACTAAACGTAGCTAAAGGCATTTGAAGCAACGTCGAATCTAAATGGTTTCCTTCTACCAGAACGATTATGTGAATATCTTTTGCTGTAACTTTGGTAAATTTTTAATTTTATTCGTAAAAATGACGATTTATTCATTAAATTATTATTCTTAATTTGCCCTTGATTTTTGAACCTGTGTCCTCTGTGTGGAGAGTCAAGGAGGTCTGCCTTAGAGATCAAACAAAATAACTACGTAGAAACAAATCTCCAATATTGTTTTGTTTGCTGGAATTATTGCTTATTGATTTAGAAATAGATGTTTATCAGAAATAATTGCTTATTATCTTACTTGTGCTCTCCTTGAGGCGATATTTCCCAAAAATGTAGCCTTACAAATTAAACAATTATTTTTATTGTTTATTCATATCTTCATGATGAGTTTATTAAGCAATTTATTTATTAAGAATCATGAAAAGGGTGAACTTTTGTTATAATAACTTGTAATTTGGTATTCGAAAGACGTTTTGACGAATAAAATCATTCATAACGGTTTTTTAGCGCTTTATGGGAAAAAAATGCTGGACTTCGACAACGTAAGATTTCTTTCTTTCTCCAGCACAATGGATCCCATTTTTTTTTCAAAATTTTAGAATTACGACTTCTATATTACGTTATGTTAGGTTAAATTATGACTGAGTCAATCGATCAATCATTTTGCACGACCCAGGTCTATGCTAACCTACTGGCGGAGTGATCGGCTAATTTTAAACGTGGAAAATGGTAGATCGATGTCCAAAGTATCCATTTTTTAAAGTGTAGGTAGCAAAGATATTGAAATATAAGTAGATGTGCTATCTGCTGTTTTTACTGTGTAGGTCTGCGCTTCCGGGTGTCGCCAATATTGTTTACCAATTAACAAATAAACTAAAAGAACAAATAATTAACGAATAAACCAAACGAACGTTAAACTAAATGAACGAATTCTTTCCTTATTCAAAATATATTGTTAACCAATATTAATGCACATTTTCAAAAAATCAACGAAATGAACAAATTCTTTTTGTATGAAAACTACGCTAATTAGCGCGTAGTCCGGCGACAGTTGCGCGGACACCATAGCATATCTCTTCTGTATTTGAATATCTTTGGTAGGTAGTATACCCTTTCGAAAGTATCCTTTTTGATAGGATAATTTCAGGTAGATAGTAATTTTATTGTGCGTCCCACGTCTCGCACTACTTGCGACACAGAAATGGAGCTTACGGCTCATTGATCAAATGATCGAATCTTTTTTTTAGAATTACCGGTCGATCATCGGTGGTTCGTGATCGGGTTAAAGTGATCGGGTATTTCAAGATCGACACAGGATTAGGTTGAATGTTTGTTAGGTAAATCGAATGAATTTGTGGTATTTTTCTTAGAATAATGTTCGAAATACGATCCAATAGAAATATATCAACGTTGCGCTCAAAATTAGAGTACCGGTTGTTTGTATATTTATCTATTTGTTCGAAGGATTTTCATGATTTTTATATTTTGATATGAATAAATTATGACATAGCTAAATATTTTAAGACGGCCTATTAAAATCTGTAATGAAAACAGATATTAATGTTTTTAATTGACAAAAAAATGTCTCTGGAGACCAAAAGCTTAAGAATAACTGGATAGGGTGTCTGAAAACCCGTAGTACCACTTTTTTTATTGTATCAGCTACTTGATATCTTTTAAAAGCCTTCCAGTTTTCGAAAAAATGGAAAATTTATATAAAATATTTGGGTTATCTGTGTGATATATATTCACTAGTTTTACGCTTGTTCTATGAGATGCTCGAACACCGTGTACACTGGTCCTTAGTTATTGAGTTATTGTTCATTAAATAGTCCATTACAACATCCTCTAGTTCCTTCTTTCATCTTAATCTAACCCCCAAATCTCGTATCCATGGCCGATCGCTGTCACAACATTCCCTATTATCCTCAATCTATTATTATTTGTGGAATTATTATCGGCTTTGGAAATTATCAAGACATTGCTTCCATGTCTCGTGGAAACCGTTCCCCAAATATTGTTTTATTAAATTTCTCGAAAAAATAAACAATTTAATTTTGCCAAGAAATTAAATAGGCTTCACCCTCCGACAAAAGAAAATACCCTTTCATAAATCTTCATTATCTTGAATAAATTTTGTATTAGGTTATTATATTTGGTACCGTGCGTTTTCATCGCGCGACATAATATCCCCGACAAAATATCCCCCGAAAAAATATCCCCGACAAAATATTCTCGACAAAATATCCCCGAAAAAATATCCCCCGACAAAATATCACCGAAAAAAATCCCCGACAAATTATCTCCCGACAAAATATCCTCAGTCTAAATATCCCCCGACAAAATGTTCCCGACAAAATATCCCCTGACAAAATATCCCCCGACATAATATCCCAAGGACAAAATATCCTACGGACAAAATAATGCTTTAAAATAATATTTTTTAAGTGCGTTTAAGGATGAAACTATGTTATTTTCTTGTCATGTTCAATTGTCTTGTATTTTTTTCTCTTCTTTTCTTTTCCATTTAGTTGTAATCATCCATATTTGTGTAACCTTGTTCCTTTTTTCTTTAATTGTTTTTAATTGTTTTCTACTTCATTAAAAAATGGCTAGATATAAACACACTTACCCTTAACACGAAGAAAACTAAATATGTTACTTCAAGCATCAATACTACAGGCCAACCTAATGATGATTACTCCATAAAAATTCATAGCTGTACGAATTCCAATGAATGTAGTGAGTGCCCCAGTATAGAGCGCACTTCACAGATGAAGTACCTCGGCCTCACCATTGACCCATACCTCAAATGGAACCTACATACCCAGATCATTGCAAATAAAATTAGAAAAACAATACACTTCTTCAGATCCATAAGGAACTTTCTTAACTTACAACTCTTAAAAACGATTTATTTTGCAATCACCCAATCTATCATTGAGTATGGTATCATTGCATGGGGAGGGGGCACTTCATCAGCTCTAGATCCTGTCGAAAAGGCACAGAAAACAATTATGAAAATTATTCTCAAACTTCCTCTAACTGCAGACAGTGACCTTATATTCAAAATAATGAGAGTATTTGATGTTCGACAGATCTATGTAAAAACTATCCTCATGCATCTCTTTAAAAACAAACATGTGCTTTACGAAAAAAAAATAAACTTAAGGTTTACACGTAACTCCAACAAAAACATATTGCAAGTTCCAGCACTCTCTTCCACCTTTGGTCAACGTAGCTTTAGATACTTTGCCACAAAAATATTCAACATTCTCCCAGAAAACATCAAACTGAGTCAAACACAGAGAGAGTTTAAAAAATATGTTAAAATATGGATACATTCTAATGATCGAGCCTATACTGGTGCCCTCACCCAAACGCCCAGTCATTGACAGTTGTTATTGTAGTAATAACCTTGCAGTTTATGAATTGTGTAGGTATATGCAAACAATAATGTTAACTAAAATAAAGTTTTTGCTGTATGGAAACCTACTTTACACATTTATAAAAAAACCATAGATAAAATTGCGATAAACAATTAACAAAATTTCTGCCTCAATACAGGTTCACCTAGTGAGGCAGGCAATGCACAACTAAAAATACTGTATAACTATACTACTCCTGTGTAACCTTTCTTACATTACTTTCTGTTTGTTAATTTTTCTGTACTGATTGATGTAATCTATTTGTAAACTACATTGAGTATGTAATTTTTTTTATTTTTTTTTAGTTATATTGTTGTTATTTCATTGAATAAAGATTATTATTATTATTGTTGTTTCTTCTACTCAACCTTTCTTTAATTTTTCGCCTGTATTGTATGTGAAACTTATATTTTTAATATCTAAATTCCTATGTAAAATTGTAACTATTTCCTCCCATCCAAGAATTGTATGTTCCTCCTGTCCTAAAATGAGTTCTGTAACTCATCGGGATTGTTCCGGCAAGAAATAAAAACAATTAAAAAAATAAGATATATGTACATTTTCTTCTAAGTATCCCCCGACAAGGAAGGAAGGAGACTGAGCAATTAACTTAGTTTCGATTTAAGTTTTAAATTTGGCGCCGAAAAGGTTTTGTTGGGTTAGGTTAGGTTAGGTTTTTTTTTTTTTTTTTTTTTTCCTTGAGTGTTCTGTTATTTACCTTGTTTATTATTTATCAAGGTTCATTTAAACTATTTGATTTTACAATTTGAGCTATTGATTTTACTTTTTCATGCATCTTGGGATAGGTGATGGGTCATGCACATGTGGGATGTGGAGAGGGGTTAGTGGGTAAATAGGGTTAGTATGTCTGTCTAACATGGGCTATCAACTGCTCCAACATTTGTTTAACGGCGTGAGGGAACCATGTAAAACCTCAGCCGGAGCAGTATTGTGTATCTGAAAGAAATGGGGATGTTCTGTTAAGGTGGTCATTGCTTACCCTCTTAACGGAACCATTTGTAGGAAAGGTGGTGTTCTCTAGCGTTCTAGCGTTCTCATGTATCGTTATAGATTGATCGGATAGCTAAGCTTTAATCAGGTTAGGTTAGGTTAGGTTAGGTTAGGTTAGGTTAGGTTAGGTTAGGTTAGGTTAGGTTAGGTTAGGTTAGGTTAGGTTAGGTTAGGTTAGGTTAGGTTAGGTTAGGTTAGGTTAGGTTAGGTTAGGTTAGGTTAGGTTAGGTTAGGTTAGGTTAGGTTAGGTTAGGTTTGACTAGGTTTGATTAGATTAGGTTAGGTTTAAATTTTAAATTTGTCGCCGAAAAGTTTTTTTGTTGGGTAAGGTTAGGTGAGGTTAGGTTTTGTTGGTTTAGGTTAGGATATTTTGTCGGGGGCTGTTTTGTCCGTATAATATTTTGTCGGAGATATTTTGTCGGGGTTTTTTGTCGGGGATGTTTTGTCCGTAGAATATTTTGTTGGGGATATTTTATTGGGGGATATTCTGTCGGGGATATTTTGTTGGGGGATGTTTGGTCCGTAGAATATTTTGTCGGGGATATGTTGTCGGGGGATATTTTGTCGCCGATGAAAAGTCGCGGAACCATTATATTTTGATTCTTGAATGGATGAGAGAGAGAGAGTCGATGTATTTATGGGAAGAAATGGCAAGATCAAGTTAAGAATTTTGGTTCCCGTTAAGGGCTTGTAACCGGGAGTAGTAACAATGCTCTATTTTATTTGATTTTTTTTTTGCTTCCGACAATGCTTCCCGGTTGGACAGCTTTGTAATGTGGGTTAAGGTAGGGGCTGTAGGAAGGGATTTGTTAACGCGGATCTTGAAGAAGCCCGAATCAAATTAAGAAAAAAAAATTAGATTCCGATAGCTCTTTTCAAAGACGGGTCAAAGAAACAACCCGTTCTCATGAAACCAACACTTCAACTGTGAATTAATGGGATAGGATGAATGTTGCTGGCTTTTTCGAGCAGGCTCCATTGGAATACATGTAGAACAGACCAGCATGCCTACATTGCGTCTGTGCATTAGAGATTGCATTCGGTCTGTTAACGAATTGCCTGTCAGAAGGACTGCCCTCCTTTGCACAGAATCAACTAAGTTTTAAGTATTTTGGAGCTCCATCCCAGAGGTGGCTCCCAAATAGTGGAATATACTCCGGGTATCGTCCTGGGGAGATATCAAAAATCAGAATTGAAATGTTTATTTGAAGTGACTTTAGTCTAACCAGATATGAAATTCCAGGAACTACACAACCTTGCTCTTTCAGTTCGCTAACCGATATTAAATAAAACTAATTCGTCTGTTTTCTTTTGTTACAGGTATGCACTCTCAGCAATTTCAGCGTATTATTCAGAAAAAACATCAGTTTTACGTATCAGGTAAGTTTTTGTTTAAAATAAAATAGGTACTGTAATTTTTATCAGGCAGTCATGTTAGCCACCCATGTTTTAATTGAGGGTGCTGTATGTTAAGGAGAAGATGAAGTAAACCTTAGGGCCAATTCTGATTCTACTTAAGGAAAAGGATTTTCCTTAGCTTAACATAAGGATATATATTAGCCGTATCCCAATAATAAGGAATTTTCCTTAGGTAGATACGGAATCACCTCTAAAGCTATTAATTTTATCTTGATATGTAGCAAACACTTTGTGGGAATACATAATTATGATAAACACAATTAAATAACTTTGTTTCAATTCCACTTTATTATTATTTAATCCAACCGGTTTCGGTTCGTACTGAACCTTCCTCAGGGGTGAATAAAAATATATTGAACATAATACAGAAAAACATGGTATTTATAAGTAAAATTAGAAGAGGGAGACAGAATATCAACTTAGGTGGGTATATTATGTTCAATATATTTTTATTCACCCCTGAGGAAGGTTCAGTACGAACCGAAACCGGTTGGATTAAAAAATAATAAAGTGGAATTGAAACAAAGTTATTTAATTGTGTTTATTATATTAATTTTATGATTAATTTCAATTTCTTATCCTTAAGTAGAACCGAAATCGCCCTTAAAGTCGTTATTTTTAATGTTAAGGTCAAATCCTTATACGTTAATAGAATCGGAATGGCTCCTAAAGGTGTTAATTTTAAGGTTAAGTTTAAATACTTATCCGTACATAGAACCGGAATCGTTCATTAAGTTCAATTCCTTATCCGTAAATACACCCAGAATCGTCCCTAAAGTCGTTGATTTTAAGATTAAATTCAAATCCTTATCCGTAAATAGAGCCGAAACCGCTCGTACAGTCGTTAATTTTAAGGTTAAGATCAAATCTTTGTGTGTAAATAGAACCGATGTCGCTCCAAAAGTCGCTAATTTCAAGATTGAGGTCAGTTAAGTAACTGGCAGATAAGTATCTATAACTTCGCATACGGATCCGTAAGTACGACCGTATCTGCTCCTCTGGGTGTTTAAGAATCCCTTATGGAAATTCAGGTAAGTCGGTAAGTCATTGGATAGCTTAAATATTGAGTACAATAACGGATTGTAAAAACAACCTCTCCGGATCTGGAAATATTGTGAACGCTTTTGGCGCTACTCCCACTTTAATCAATCGAAACATCCTTGAAATACAGTAGAAAACATTGTAAATTGGAGAGTTTCTTTAAGGTATATAGGGGTTCCAGACTAGAGGAGATATCCAAATTCAATTGTATTATACGTGTACACAGCATTCACTACACACATCTCTGCAGTAGTGTATAACTTCGAACACAATTAAAAATTGAAAACCATTTGAATGTTTTTAAAACCTTTAAAAAAATATCGTATAAATCGTTTTTCGATATATTTAAAAAAATAACAAATCAAATACAGTTACATCAAAAACAAAGCGTTAAATCAATCCCTTTTTGTCTAAAATTCACGTATCTTTTATTATTTATCGAAACATTCGTGTTTTTCAAAATCACATTTGTAAATGGATTCCGCTTTTCATTTATTGTTTTGTTTTATTTTTTATTACCTCGATATTCTTTTGTCTCTGGCAAAGGTTATTACAGAAAGTCCCCATTACACGGGCTAATAAATTGCCTAGAACGGTGTATGGAAAATATTACGGAAAATTTCAAAAAAAAAATGGGTGATTCGCATTATGTACCCTACCATGATTATTTTTTTAATATTATCACCTCACAAGTGTTTAGAATTTTTTTAGCCATTGAAACTGTGGAACCCCCAATTGGGATATGTTGTGAGACTGAAGGCAGTGGGAAGGTAAGGAGGTGGAAAAGCGGAAGGTTGAAATTACGTGACCATTCAGACCTGGTCACCAAACATCGTTAATGCCATTTCTAGCAACATTAGGAATCTGAAAGGTGGTTTTCCACTAGCGCGCGGCCATGCTTTTAGCGTGTAATAAATAATAACCCTATTTTTATTTTGTAATGTATACGTCTGCATATATAGGATGGGTGCCGCCGCCCCGGGAACCATTTATTGGTGAACCAACATCTCTGCCAAAGGTCACCCCAAATGGTTCGCATTTACATTTTGTGATTGTGCAGGCGTGCCCGGGTTCATGTGATGAGATTTGTCCCGATCTTGGCGGCGGATGTGTTTGTCCATCTGCTGCATGGTAGGCCGGATCGGCAGAGATTGGTTGAAGATTTTAATCTATGCAGCAGGACTCTTTCGGAATATTGCCTTACCGCAATGGGAGGAATGGATTCATATGTCTGTCACTCCTGAACATACTGACTCTCAGATTTCTACCCACCCATCATACCTTTTTTCCTTCATAGAACTTCATCTCCTTTCTAACCTAAAAAGACCCCCCACACAGCATACCCCAAAGATGTCATAGTCTCTGAGGGGAGTTATTGTAAAAAAATACATTATATTTCTTTGTAATCCATTCTACATAAGAAATAAAATGCATAATATTAAAGCATGACGGAAAACATCTGTTTTTGGCGTAGGTATATAATACTTAACAAGCATTGCTAAGCGATCTAATGTTGTTTTGGTCACTACTCACAGCATCCCCAACATATATACATCCCGACACATACCCTGAGAGAAATTATTTTCTTCATGGCCTCCTGTGTGACGAGTTAATGTTTTGAAAAATGTTGTTTAGGTAAAATAGGTACGATCTTGCATCATTTTTTAGCATAAAGCTGTCAAATAATTTCTTATCTTTATCTCATGTGGAGCTCTCACACACACAGTAGCGCAAGACACTAAAAACGTGCTATTAGTTAAAAAAATATCTGTTTAATACATTTTAACTTCAAATATTTAGCTGCCACAGCATTTTGAAAATAATGATACCTCTGAATTGAATTGTCTGTAATACAAAATAATGATTTTTTTTTGTATCTTAATATCTACGCAATAAAACAAAATAACAACAAATCTATCTCAAATTCCCGTTGGTAGCTTAGAGGATTCTTGCCCTATTGCTCCATTGCCACGTCGCTTTTTTCCAAGCGCGGGGGGAAGTGTTACGATCCACCCTACTAGCATTAACGTATGTGTTGAAATCATTATTTATTTTTTAGTATGAACCAAACATTGATTTTCGCATCAAATTGCCTATAAGCAGAAGTAAAAATAATAATATCGCATTGTTTACTTCACGTCAAACTAAAAGCAAATCATCAAGCCCCTATTATGAGGGATAAGAGATTTCAGGGAATTGTCTGTAGAAAATAATATAAAACAGATTTTATTGCCAAGTGAAATTTGATCTTACATTATTATAATATAAGTAGATACGTTCGATAATGGATAAATAAATTAATAAGGAACTCCAGTGAAAAATATTACAGCTTTAAAAAAATATGTTAATATAGACCAATAAACGCTGATTCTGAATATATAAGTTTTATTTAATAATATTAAAAGCAGACTTTTTAAAAAAAATATTAAAAAGTCCATTTTTAATAGGGTCGTAAAAATACGCCGCAAAGTTGGCATTATTGAAATTTTAGTGGTGACGTCATTTTTCGACGTGTCGTGACGTCACCGTAAAGTCATTGTATGGGAATATATGATATGACACAAGCCATCGTATTAATTTATTCGTTTATTTACAAACTGTTTATAGAGATTTAGTTGTTGTGTTTATTGAAACATTATTTAGGCTTAAATATTGTTTAAAAAATAAAGGTATCTCTTATTTGTTTGTCTCTATAATTGAAAATATTCAAAAACTACTGCACAAAAAAAAATAGTAATGCTTCTTCGAGGGAGAATACTTCAAACAACAAAATTCAAAATGGCGGTAGTTGATCAGCTGATCGCCCGATCCTATACTAATTTTTCAGGAGTGATGACGTCACACGATTCACCATACATACGGTGGTTTTCGGGGGTTCTTGAAAAATTAAAACTTTGAGAATTATTTTAACTATTAAAACTAACTCTAAAAATAAAAATAAAAATGCAGTTATTTACGTTAGAAGGGTATCTAATACCCGCCGGGTATCTAATGTCTAATACCCGCCGGGTATTAGATAAGCCGCCATAGCTCAGTGGTGAGAGCACCTGACCGGCAATCAAAAGGACACGGGTTCAAGTCCCGTTGGCGTAATGTATCTTTTCTCAGAAGATTTTTTCAATGTAGATGAGTGTTTCAGGCTGATAATTATTGCTTATAATAATTGTTAATTTTTATACCACTCTCCCGAAAATAATATTGAAAAGTATAATAAAATAATAAATATAATATAGTAAATAAATAATTCCACTTAAATAATGTTTGTCATACAAAATGAACACCTGTTGAAAATAAAAATAACTTATACGTAGTGAATGATGACGTCACACGATTCGCTACACATACGGTGGTTTTTGGGGGATCTTGAAAAATTAAAACTTGACTGTTATTTTAACTATTAAAACTAACTCTTAAAATAAAAATAAAAATGCAGTTAATTAAGTTAGAAGGTCATTATTCATAAAAAAATAAAAATTGGACTTGGGTTCTCTTATGGAATTTTTTTATAAGACATTGTTTTATAAATATAGGTACTTATTTTTTTCAAAAAGTGTAACAATTTTTATACAGCCTAGAAATTTTTTTGAATTTTTTCAAGTAGTACTACAAGTAAAATAGTATCAAAATTCACAAAAAAACCTTTGTATATTCTGGTCTTTTTTGTACAATAACGCCATACAGGTGTAGGTGACTCAGAAGAAAATAATTTACCTCAGCACCCATGTCATTGTGTGGAGAAATTATGAAAAATTATAAAAGAAATTCTGGGAAGTAATAAAATATGAAGGGTGGAGAGGAATCTAGCGGTCAGTGGGTCCAATAATGTCGGACGCATGAGTCCATCCCTCTCAATTCCGTGTAAGGCGATGGGTCGAGAGAGTCATGCTGGAGTGATAAAAAGGTCTCCCTCAACTAGTTTCTCTAAATTAAATTTTAAATTTTATATAATTTCAAGCTGTTGAAAGAATACAAAACAAATTCTTACGTTTTCTTAATTTTAAAATGGGTATTCCAGCAATTATGTTGAACTACAATACTATTTTGAATGATATGAATATGCTCAAATGGTCAGACAGGAGAACTTTCACTGACTTGGTATTTCTGTATAAAATTCTAAATGATTTAGTTGACAGTCCGGTATTGCTCGAATTGATAAGCTTCCGGATTCCACTACGTAATACTAGAAGTCAGGATTTATTTCAGTGCAGTAATTCTGGAACTATCTACCATATGTATTCCTCTTTACCCAGAATACTAATGGAGGGAAACATTTATACCATGTCAGTGGACATCTTCAATTTATCTTTAAACAAATATAAAATATTGTTACGAAGGCAATATTTCTTACTATTCATATGTAAAAGCCCCGAAAAAGGGCGTTAATAAATAAATAGATAATAAATAAATAAATAAATTCAACTCGGCACGCTGTAAGTGGGCAGGAGCCAAGACCTAGATAAACCTCACTCTATGAACCCGGACACCCTTACTAAATCACAAAACGTAGCGAACCGCTTAGAGTGACTTATGGCAGAGATTATTCAATAAATTGTTCCCGGGGTGGCGATACTTAAACCCCCCTCCCAAATCAGTAATCACACATCTACCAGATCTGCCGTGATGATGGACACTGCAACGCTGCCCGAAACGTTGGCCAAAGAAGGAGGTAGCGCAACACGGCATAACACCCCAAAAACAAATAACGAAAATACTTTTGGCCGTGAAAATCTTAAAACGTATCTGATATTAATCAGTTTAACGGGACTTAATTTAAAAATGTAAATAAATGATAAAGGAATTTATTAATAAAAATATATATTTTATTTTATTCGCCATAAAAAATTAAGTTTCTGGATTTGACTGTAATTCATAAAATATATTTTTTAAACGTTTTATTTCGGAATGCTTTAAGGTTGGGAAATACAAACTCCTCATCATATTCATCACAAATAACGATTTTTACCATTCACTGTCTTACAGAAGTCAAAATCAAAATCCTACATATCTCTAGCCAAATTGGGAGGTGATTTTGAAAGCTTTTCTCGCATTAAGGCTCTGCAACGGGCTTGAAAAGAAGAAGATGGAGGGATACGAAATTACGATTGTTAGAGGAGAGCGCTAACATTTACAGCGACAAAATCGATAGGAAAAATGTTTAATAAAACACGACTCGTTTAAAGTAGAGCAAAAATCTCACGGGCATTGTCTTAAACAGCATTTAAAGAAACACTGTGACTTTTTCAAACATATAACTTGTAAAATAACTGAAACAAACTTGTTTATAATAATTTTTGGAGCATACTTTGCGATTTTTTTCTATCGAGGGAATTTTATATAATTTGCGTTTTGGCGCGGGCAAAGTCTAGATATTATCTTCAAGAATAACATATATTTTTTAAGAGCTTTAAAAGTTACCGTGTTTAAGGAAAATATGTAAAAAAATAAGTAGAAATTCGGGTTGCGGGCCCTTAATTTGAATATTAATATGTTAATAATATCTATGGTCTGTTTGCAACATTTGTTCTAAAACAAATACATATTAGCTATTACCAAGAAAGAAATGAATCCCTTACGAGATATACAATATTTTATTTCAATTTGTACCCTTTCAATACAGAACCTTACGGCAGTCCTGATTATTCTGTATTTACAAAATAATAATGCCCACATATATCCTGGAGAGAATAATATTAGTAATGGCGTCCGACCGTTTTACCAAGATGAATAATTGCCAGCCCCTTTGTGAAATACATCCCTTATTTTCACGTGCGTTGTAATTAATATCACACTTGACCGGAGGCTGTATTCAGGAAGGTTCAACAACCATCCTTCCGAAATAATAATATCAACGTTATGGTACAGATTGCGTAGATACTTTCAGGTTGCTCTGGTAAGGAACCGTCATTCAGAATCGAAACGTTTTTGCTTTGAATGTAAATGTTAACCCGTGTTTTTTGACCAAATCTGAAAAGCCAGATACTTCGCAACCTTCCTCTTCCATCTCCTTTGCCCACACTTTCAGCCTCACAATACACTACAATAATTATTGACGATGACACTCACTTCGGACAATTGGGAGCAGTTTTTTTTTACGTTAGTTCTACACAGGAGGCCTTAAGGAAAACAATTTCCCTATGGGCCTCTGATATCTTTGGGGATGCTGTGTGGAGGTTTTTTTTTAGGGAAGAGAAGGCGAGGAAGTTCTGAGAAGGAAAAGCGTATGAATCTTGAAGGTCAGTCAATCCTCTCACTGCGACGCAAAGCGATGGGTCGAGAGAATCCGGCTGGAGAGATCAAAAGGTCTCCCTCGACCGATCTCTCCACGCAGTAAGTGGGCATCCGCCGCCAAGAACTAGACAAACCCCATCCCATAAACCCGGGCAAATAAAATCAGTAACTAATCGAATCACTTAGGGTGACCTATGGCGGAGGTGTTGGTTATCCAATAAATAGTTCCTCGGGCGGCGGTACCCATACCGCCTCTCAAATTGAAAATTTTATGTATATTTAGACGGATGAAGAGAATATATCAAAGTACCTGGATGTATGAATCTAGTCATTAAATAAAAGAGCAACAATTTAATTCAATAAATCCCGAAAGGTGATGTTCAACAGGCACATCAACATATTTCAAAACCAATATGGGTTCAATTTCATTTATTTAAATTTTTTATTCTTCATTACAAAACACCCGCTAAATGGCCAAAGCATTTTTTCAGCAAGTCAATTTCGCAATATTAATTATAACACTAAAAAGCACACATATAACGATAAACCACAATATAGAAAATAGATATAGAAGAAAAACAATTCAAGTAATTATAAAACAAGGATATTAAATACATAGGCAGATAGATATAAACAGGCAACATACCTACTCATGCAATATAGTTATAATGCTTCATGCAATATATCTAGCGCGCCGTATCATCAACGTAATACATAATGTTTAACATAGGTGAATATTTTATTAATGAGTGAAACAAACATTATTTATAATGTCGGCCCGAGATTTTTCCCCTCGGGGACTCCTGTTGATTTTATTAAAATTATGTCATTTTAATACATTCAATTTTTACCACCCCCGTTAACCCTCCCCGGCTCACCCCCTCAAATGTTGAATATATAAACCATAAATTATTATTTTTTTTAATTTATAAACTAACGTTTAGACAAGATTTTTATGCATAGCACAAAGGGTAACAATTATTACAAGCAATAATTGTCAGCCTGAAACACTCATTTACATTGAAAAATCTTCCGAGAAAAGATACTTGCCGCCAACGGGACGTTGTGGTCAGAGCATTCGACCGGCAATCGGAAGGACACGGGTTCATGTCCCGTTGGCGGCAAGTATCTTTTCTCGGAAGATTTTTCAATGTAAATGAGTGTTTCAGGCTGAAAAAAAAACATTGTTCTAAACTGTCAAATTAGTATAAGCTTTCCCTGACGAAGGAACGTTTGTTCCGAAACCGGTCGGATTTGCACATTTTATAAGTGGTTTATACAAAGTTGCATTGTTTCATTTTATTATAATGGATAACCACAAAGTAATAGCTACATTCAAAAATATAATATTTAACAAGTTTAAGTATTTCCCCAATAAATGCAGACATAATTTGTCTCGACGCCACCTAGCGAGGGATTTAACACTAACAATGTCTTCCTCGCAAAAATAAAGTTGGTTGTTTTCAGGTGGAAAAAATATAACAAGCAGTAATTGTTGAATGAAACACTAGTATATATTGAATTATTTGGCGGGTATTTGATAAGCCGCCATAGCTCAGTGGTCAGAGCATTCGACCGGCAATCGGAAGGACACGGGTTCATGTCCCGTTGGCGGCAAGTATCTTTTCTCGGAAGATTTTTCAATGTAAATGAGTGTTTCAGGCTGACAATTATTGCTTGTAATAAATATAAACCATAGTTTGAGTAATCATTGTACCGGTCTGAAGATGGGCATAATAGGCTGAGAGGGTATTTCACCATCCTCATCATAGATTATCCATATGATAACAAACATTTTCGATTAATTAAACACGAATATAAATATTGGCTGTATGTAGGATAAGTTAGCCGAATTTTTATTACTATGTTATGTATTCATTTGTTTATTTATTAATATAAACAACCGGTAACCCCTGAAACCGGTAACGGTTAAATAAATTAAGAGAAACAAAGTTTAACACTGTTTTAATAATTTATACCTCGAGAAGAACAAAATTATTAACGACCGTCAATACGGATTCCGGCGGAACCGCTCTTGCGGGGATCTTCTCGCGTATGTGACGCATGTTTGGGGGCGGTGCCTGGAACGTTTCGGTGAGACCCAAACGGTTGCACTGGATATTTCCAAGGCCTTTGACCGGGTTTGGCACCGAGGGCTTGTCAACAAACTGTCTTCTTACGGACTTCCCGCATCCTTGTGTGCGTGGATTGCCGCCTTTTTTATGGAGAGGTCGATTCAGGCGGTTGCTGACGGATTCCTCGCATTCGATAAATGCTGGCGTCCCACAGGGATCGGTTCTGTCACCGACTTTGTTTCTGTTGCAAAACAATGACCTCTTGTCATGTGCACCGATTCATTGTTACGCGGATGACAGTACAGTCCATGATAGCTTTTTGTTTGACAAGGGCACACAAACTCCAGTAGCTCGGAGGGCTTTGAAGCAAAGAATGGACGGTTACCTCGAGAGTGTTTTCTCTTGGGGTAAGAATAACCTCGTAGAATTTAATGTTTCAAAGACCCAATCATGTTTGATAACGTCTAAAAGGGATGGAAATGAAAATCTAGTCTCCTTCAACGGAAGCAATCTTCCGAACAGGACGTCCATCGATATGCTTGGTGTAACTCTAAGTGACCATCTCAGGTAAGGGGGCTCCATCGAAACCAGAGTTAAGTTAGCCTCTCAGAAACTGGGCGTACTGTACAGGGCCCGCAGATACTTTAATAGTACACAACTGCTAACCCTGTACAAATCGCAAGTGCGCCCCACGGTTAAATTTGGCAGCCACCTCTGGTCTGGAGCTCCAAAATACCTAAAAAAAACCCTTGACTCTGTGCAAAAACGGGCGGTCCGTTTGATAGATTCTCCCATCTTAACAACGGACTGCAATCTTTAGAGCACAGGCGTCAGGTGGGAATGCTGTCCTTGTTCTACCGGTATTACAATGGAAGATGCTCCGAGGAACTAGCATCATTGATCCCTTCGGCACAGTTGCATAGTCGGGAAACACGCCAAACACGCGCCCAACATTTGTACACGGTTGACATTAGTCACATGAGAACGGGTCGTTTCTACGACTCGTTCTTGAGTTCAACGGCTCGGCTGTGGAACGATTTGCTGGCCTCTGTGTTTCCTCCTTCCTACAACATGGGTCTCTTCAAGACCAATGTTCATTCCTTCCTCTCCTCAAAAAGACCCTCCACACAGCAACCCAGATGACATAGGCCCTGAGGGAAATTATTTTCCTCAGGGCTTCCTGTGTGGAGTTAAAGTAAAATAAATAGTGGAATTCCATCACGAAATATCAGGTTAAAAAATAGAAATAATAATAAGAGTAGAATTTTTGGTTTTATATAAATATTCCCCATTTTCAAAAATCAATTCCGATCGGTAAAATGACTGTCATGCGTGAAAATAACAACCCTTGGAAAGAATGAATAACAAAAAATACCTAGATAATATTTTTTTCCAAATAAAAGAGGCTGTCTTCATTTCTGATAAGGTTATAGGAGTTTTCTCCGAATTTTTTTTATCGTGTTTGAAAAAAAATATGAAATCAAAATATTGTAAAATAATAATCTTTTCATTAGCAACACCTGTCTCGGTTCCTGTGGCTGTTGGTAGTTAGGGGTGGGTTTCAGGGGTAGGTATTTCGTAGGTAGGGATGATTTATCTGCCTGTTTGTATTTTTCGCGCCATTTTCCATATAAAATGGCAATGACGTCACTAGGGGAGGTTAACCCGCGTTTGACGTGTAGTAAAAATACAATAATTTCACATGTTAGGTCTGTGTATGTCTCGGTAGGGATTGCAAATCCGGAGTTTTTTTTTAAATGAGCTCCACACAGGAGACCCTGAGGAAAATAATTTCCTCTGTGCCTATGTCATCTTTGGGGATGCTGTGTGGAAGGTTTTTTAAGGAAAGGAAGGATATGAGAGTTCTCGGAAGGAAAAGGGTTTAAGGGGGGTGGGTAGGAATCTGGGGTTCAGTGTGTCACGGTCATCCGCCTCCAAGACCTAGACAAACCTCACGCCATGAACCCGGGCACCCCTGCTAAATCACCAAACGTAGCGAACCATTTGGGGTGACCAATGCAGAAGTGTTGGTCATCGAACAAAGTTTTTTTTTTTTTACTTTAACTCCACACAGGAGGCTCTGAGGAAATTAATTTCCCTCAGGGCCTGTGTCATCTGGGATGCTGTGTGGAGGGTCTTTTTGAGGAGAGGAAGGAATGAACATTGGTCTTGAAGAGACCTATGTTATAGGAAGGAGGAAACTCAGAGGCCGGCAAATCATTCAACACAAGAACAAGTCGAAGAAACGACCCGTTCTCATGTGACAAATGTCAACCGTGTACAAATGTTGGGCACGCGTTTGGCGTGTTTCCCGACTATACACCGGTGCCGAAGGGATCAATGATGCTAGTTCCTCAGAGCATCTTCCATTGTAATACCGGTAGAACAAGGATAGCATTCCCACCCGACGCCTGTGCTCTAAATATTGCAATCCGTCTGTTAAGATGGGAGAATCTATTAAACGGATCGCCCGTTTCTGCACAGAGTCGAGGGTATTTTTCAGGTATTTTGGAGCTCCAGAACAGAGGGGGCTGCCAAATTCAACCGTGGGGCGCACTTGTGATTTGTACAGGGTTAGCAGTTGTGTACTTTTAAAGTATCTGCGGGCCCTGTACAGTACGCCCAGTTTTTGGGAGGCTAACTTTACTCTGGCTTCGATGGAGCCCCCGTACCTGAGCTGGTCACTTAGGGTCACACCAAGCAGATCAATGGAGGGCCTGTTCGGAAGATTGCTTCCGTTGAAGGATACTAGATATTCATTTCGATCCCTTTTAGACGTAATCAGACAAGATTGGGTCTTTGAAACATTAAATTCAACGAGATTATTTTTACCCCAAGAGAAAACACTCTCGAGGTAACCGTCCATTCTTTGCTTTAAAGCCCTCCGCGCCGTTGGGTTTGTGAGCCCTTTGGCCAAGCCCAAAGCTTGTTTTGGGAAATCCGTATTTTCGAATATTATGCTCAAAATAAGCATTTTAAAATTTTAATTTTTTTTTATTAAAATCTTAATTTCTTCATATAGTCATGCCTCATTGTAACTATAAAAGAAATACCCATGAAGCACTTGAAGCATCCGTGAAATTACGGTATATTATAACATAATATTCTGTTAAAATATGTTACGTTATAGTAGGTAGACCTACTTTACTATCCCCAGTTGCAGTAAGTTGCAAGGCTGAAGGGAGGGGGAAAGGTTTGAGATGGGGATAGGAAGGTTGTGTTGTACCTGGCTATTCAGATCTGGTCACAAAACACGGCTAAAGCCTTTTAAAGCATTGTTTCGATTCTGAATGGTGCTTTATCTCCAGTGCAATTTACATAGCGCAGTTTTCTGTTTTTTTCACTTCAAGTGCACTTACGATCCTTACGAACCCTTGTTGATACTGATAAACAATAACGATGCCATTAAACAAGAATCATTAAAACTTAAATCCTACTAATATTATAAAGGCGAAAGTTTGTATGTATGTATGTTTGTTTCTCTTTCACGCAAAATATAGGTTGTATTTATTGGTAAGCTCTGGCGTTATGAATAAGCACTGGCGTTATGAAATTATTTATCATACGTTTTCGGTCCCTAACAAAATCGAGTTATTGCAAACGTCAGAAGAAAAGCAAAACGAACGGTTGTCGTGGAAACGATGTTGGCGTCGTAATTATATTATCTATCTCTAAAAATGAATCGCCGATTGCACTAAATTGGATAATTCTTTTTTTGTATAAAACTATTCGTGAGTTCTGGCATTATGAAATTTGTATATAAAATTGCAAAAGGTGACACGCGAGCAGTTTCAAAACTGAATGTACCGGGAATTAATGTATGGAATGCGGGAGGGGGGAGGGTAGGAGGGGGTGAGTGGAGGTTGTGGGGGGTTGGTGGGGGGGTTTGGAGGAGGCGGAGTGGGAACCCCCCTAATACCATGCGAGCGAAGCCGCGGGATAAAGCTAGTTTAATATAAAACAGGAGGCAGTTAACGTTTAGAAATAAGAAACATTGTGAGTGCACATTATAAAAGTACAGTAAGAGGAAACTGAAATCAAACAATTACAGGAAACTTGGGAAATATAGTTTATTATAGTATATTTAACAGATTCAAGAAAAGTATGATTTTTTTTAAATAAGTTTGTTTTTAAAGCACGTTTAAATTCAGCTTTTGGACATTAGTAAGTGCTGAGGGAATGTTATTCCAAATGAGCGAGCAATAGTTACTACCTCCCATCAACGAGACTGTAGTTTAGTCTAAAATACTCATAGGTACTAATGAATTCTTGTAGTACATAGCGGTATATGCTCTCTGATATGATGAAAATCGCTCGAAAAAATCCAATCCGTCGAAACAGGTTCGATGTATGTCTGTTCCAACGTCCACCATTGCGTTTAATTCCACCAATTTCACGATTTACGAGCCCCGGGGTTCGTAAAAATAATGGCTGATTTTTTTTTATTATTTGTCTCGTCCCCCCATGTAATAAAATCTAAAACGGCCGGCGCTCTGTCATGCATCGCATTTGATGGCAACATACGTCACCGATCGCGTTTTGACAGCTACGCCCCGGAGCGGAAAAACTGCGGAAAATTCGCGCATTTTTTGACAGCGTGCTCAGAAATTGTGTTGACCTGTGTAGCGAAATGTCAAACTCTTTTGCACTGGGATCAGAGTTGGTGGGATGAAATAAAAATAAATTTAATTATTTTAATGGGTTATTGTAAAGATATTGAAATAATATATTACCTGTAATTTGGTAGGCGGCTATGGGTACCGTCGCCCCGGAACCATTTGTTGATTAACTAATGATTTGGTCGACTAACACCGGGTTCATGGGGTGTGGTTTTAGATGTTATCCACCACCGCTCTGGTATAAGTAACAGATGGTTACTCCTTCAAGGCTCTCCCAAGATTCTATTTTTTTTTGTTAAACGAAGCTACATTTATTTATTTTGAACGAATCTAGACCTCCAGTGTCCATGCATACGTTGTTAGAAAGCAGTATGCAAGTTCTTAACATGAAATAACATAATACAACAAATCAGGTTAGTGATACAAGCAAAAATAATAGTTAAGCAAAATAAAACTCGTTCAAGAAGCTCACGAGGCAGCATTGCATCATGTGAACAATCCTGTAAGCACCTGTATAAATGGATGGAGAACATACGATAAAAAAATTGGCAAGTACCAATAAAAAATGTAAATTGCATTCAGCCTGATATAAACCACACTCAGCATCCGTGTCCCTTAGCCAACCACACAGTGAAGCGTCAAAGAAAGTTAGTTGAATAATAGAGGTGAAAAAGTGAGGTCTGGTTTGTCTAAATCTTGGCGGTGGGTTTTCTCTTGTTAATGCGCGGCGGGCCGGATCGGGAGTAACTGGGTAGAGAGACCTTTTCAGCCGGACTATATCGCCTTCCTCCGAAGTTTTTTCCTCAGGGCCTCCTGTGTGGATCTAATGTAAAAAAATATATTTTATAAGAGACTCAATAATGACCTGGTGACTGAATGTTATTCTCAATCAAAAGCTTGTTTCAAATGCCGTTCCTTATGTGCTTCCCAATCTTCGTCTTTCCCATCTCCTTCTTCTACCCACTCCCTTTACCCTAATGGAATATAAAATTTGGAGATCGCATATTCAACCAAGCTTCGTACTGTTGGGACTTAAATAAAATAAGGAAAAAAAGCTTTTTGAACTGTTAACTACATATTGCTGTTAGAATGTATGAAACCTTCTCATGCGTAGATATTGATATTTTATATTTAAGTACTACAATATTTTAAAACGCCAAAACTTTGTATTTAATCTGAAAATCTACGCTTGCTTCGTATAAGAACCTTTTTTGTTTACATCAAATCAAAATCAAAATCATTTATTGTACAAAATTTACATTTAGTACAAAAGGTATAACTTATAGGTACCTATATCCTATTTCTTCCAGTTAACCTAACATGTTATGCAGATATGAACACAAACGAAATATAAATATAAAAGTGGTGTAATACAAAGTGAATTTGTTTTAATTTATTATAAAAATATAAATATAAAAACAGTTGTACCTATGTGAGGTATTCACTTAATGTGTAATGAGACCTGTTCAGAAGGAATGTTTTTAGTGATGACTTAAATCTGAGTGTATCTTGTATTTGTTTAATATCATGTGGAGGGTTGTTGTATACTTTAATGGCCATGTAAAAGGGTCCTTTTTGGAAAATTGTTTTGTTTGCTTTTGGTATTAACAAATTTTCTGTAAACCTTGTAGCGTGTTTATGTGTAGAGTTTTTTTGTGGAAACTTTTCAGGAGATGATCGCACTAACATGCATAACTCCATTATATATATATGTCGGTGACTGTAAGAATTTTCAAATTTTTAAATATAGGTCTACATGAATCCCGATTAGCAGAGTTTGTCATTTTTTTTATACATCTTTTTTGGATGATAAAAACATCTTTGGCGTTTACTGAGTTTCCCCAAAAGATAATTCCGTATTTTATTATTGAATATACATAACCATAGTATGCGGCCATTACCGTTTCGATGTTTAATATATTTCTCAGTGTACCTAGAGCAAAAGAAAAGCTACTGATTTTGGCTACTATTTTGGATACATGTTCTTTCCAGTTTATATTTGCATCTAGTTGTATTCTCAGCAGTGAACAAGTTTGGGAAGGTTCGATATTATTATTATTGAAGTTTACATTTATGTTTATAGGTGTAGCTTGCACTGGACAAAATTGTAAAACTTGAGTTTTGTTAGTGTTCAGTGACAGATTTTGTGATAACAGCCAATTTGCTATTGATTGACAAGTCTCGTTAATTAGCTCCACACAGGAAGCCGTGAGGAAAATAACTTCCCTCAGGGCCTATATCACCTTTGAGGATGCTCTATGGAGGGTCCATTAAAGGGAAGGTAAGGAGAGGAAGTTCGATGTTCAGTGGGTCCAGGAGTGACGGACGTATGAATCCCTTCCTCCTACTGCTGTGCAAGGCGTTAAGTTGAGAGAGTCCTGCCGGAGGGATCAAATGATCTCCCAACCAGTTTCTCCCGTTCCGGCCTGCCACGGAGTAAGTGGGCAGGCGCATCCGCCGCCAATATCTAGACGAACCTCACCCATGAACCCGGCCACCCCTGATAAACCACCAAACGTAGTGAACCATTATTTTTGGGTAACCTATGGCAGAGCGAAACTAATGGCAAAGTGAAATTTTGAGGAATTTTTTGGGGATGCTGTGCTGAGGGTCAGTGTAAGGATAAATTTGATTCGGGTTAAGAAGCCTGTATTGTGCAATCGAGGAACACAACAGGAACATATAATTCAGATTGCAGAAATACCCAAAATTGAACATTTGCTTAGCTAAACTATTTTATATTTTTCTATTATGATTATATTAATTCAAACGTTCCGCCATTTTGTTTCCGCAGTTGCCGCCATCTTGGCGTTATTCGCTAACCGTTCCCGGACGCTCCGTAATCACCGTTAGTCCGTTATCCGTTATCTGCCTAATCGGCCGTTATTAACGGAATATCAGCGACACCTACCGTACACACAGTACAACTATAATACACACAGTCAGCTCGTACCGGAGCCCACGGAATAATTAATGTCCAAGAAGGGTGGTATTGCAAGGCTTTGAAACAAATTTGTTTCTAGGTTTTTGCTGTGTTCTGTGGCGAAATGGAGAGCTTATTAAAAGTAAACCAGCTGAGGTACCCGGCTTCGCTCAGGACCACATTCGAGAGTGTTCTAGAATGTACCACAATGATGTTCCCGATTTTCCTTTCCTGAACATTCCACAACATTCCAGAATGTTCTGGAATGTTCTCGAATACTCTAGCAGGGGTACCCGGCTTTGTTCTCGTAGTTAATATGAAATTGAACTGAAAAAAGGCTTCGATTGGCCCACAATGTTTCAGAATATTCCACAACATTCGAGAGTGTTCCACAATGATCTGGGATGTTCCCGAACGTTCCAGACTATTTTCGAAAATTCCACAATCTTCCAGAACATCCCGGAACATTCATACTCATATTCATATTCTGGACTGTTCTATAAATTTCTAGAGAGTGAAACTTCCAGCCCTTATATCTTCTAAAGCACGCCCTTCAGGTAAAAACGGGAACCTTCTTTATGGATGGGGAATAGAGGGCTACCACACCATACAACACCCTTGATAGTACCGGGACTATTTTCTGAGTTTTAGTGGGACGCACACTTTTGTACACTTTATTTTATAATATATATTGATTACAGTATATTTTTCGAACCAACTTTACTGTATCCAAAGAGAAGCAATATTTTTTGTTAAAAGTTTCATAGTTCACGATATTAATAAATAATGTTGCGAGCTGAACAAAGTTTTTATTAAACTACAAATTCCAGAGAGAAAATGCTGTAAAAATTTCATATCGCTATTTGCTGCTTTAAACAGTGGATGTCTATTTTGCAGTAATTAAAGTTTGGTTTTTACCCCTATTTCCGCTTTAAAATAAAATCCAAATAAATGTAATATTTCCGAAAGTATCTGAATACTAAAAACTGTCTTTGAAAGGTGATGAAATACACTTTCAAATTTTATTATTAGAAGTAAATAAGTAATTATTGAAATATAATTTTTTTTAATGCAGACACAAAAAAGTTTTTAAAATCGATCACCTTAAGTTTTTCAAACTAAAATTACTAATAATGATGAAAAAAAAAACACTCATTTTATTAACCTTAATTTTTTGTGGTTTCTTGTAAAAATATCGAAAAGTTTCATCATTTTTTTTTTCAAATTGTGGTCGGAAACTTTGGTTACATAAAGGTGTACATTTTAATTGTTTTGTGGTTAACTTTTAGATTTAAATTTAAAGCGTGTTTTTTTCTCGTTCTAACACCGTTTAGATTATATTTCTCACTATGATAGTAAGGGAGACATAGCAATTGATGTAATTTAGCACTTTTGTTTATATTACCTACGCACAGGTAGTGCCTTAGTGGGTTCCCATTATCTATCTACTTTTGTCTTGTATGTATATATTTAATTATGAGATCTATATAAGTTATTCCCAAAAGCGTAAAAATTAGCCTCAGCGGTTTAAGAGCGTTTAACCAGCCAGCGGCCGAAAATCCACATTTCGTCGAAAGTTGTTCATACGATCGTACGGGGCGGTTACAATGAGAAAGATTAATTATCCTCCCTACCAGCTTTTTAAAATTATAACTCAATATCGATTTTATTTCATTCCAAATTTGCTTTAATTTATACCTACATTCAAAAATGCTGAAAGGCGTGATGATAAAACTATTAAAATAATGTACTTTTCGTAATTATTTTTTGATTATAAGTATTTATCAGTTTTCAATAATGTCTAAGTTAAGTAAGATTATTAAGAAAATCTGAAATATATTAGTGTGTAAGTGCGCAAATAAATACACAAACGGACCAATTTTCGTCAAGAAACACATGTACGTAAATATTTTTTTATGATTTTATTTAAACTAAAATTAAAATTCTAAAACATACGATACCCAGATAACGTATTGATTTATTTTACTGCATGATTAGATGATTTGAAATGGGTGTGGTATAATACAAAATCTTTTTTGAAAATGTAACAAATCTGCCAACAACCTATGGTATAACCTTATCATACTAAAAATAAACATTTTTTCTCAAAATTTAGAACATGCGAATGCTAGATAAAAGAACAATCTTTCGAAATCCATTTATATTTTTTGTGGAAAGGAGTCAATACGTCTAAAATCTGATTTAAAAATGACACATTTCTGGTTTTCTCTGGTAATGCCCTCGTAAGAAACCTTTGTTAATATTTGAGTGCTGTCTACTACAAAATAATTTTTGTAGTTACGTATATGTGGTCGTTCTACTGCGAAGTATAATTGGAGATTGTACCGTATTGATATCGCAATCCTAATAGCAAACACGATAGGTAGAAAGATAACATCAAACCTTCTCTCTGTAAACGTACAAAACTTAATCTTTCACTTCTTCAAACACAGCAAACTTATTTTGTTGCATCATTTTAATTCAAAATTAACATTGAAGATGAAGATAACACTAATAATCTTAACGAAAATATGTACGAGAACAAAACACAATTAAGAAGTCGCTACTGGTACTCGAATCCAGAACCTCTCGTCTTACCGGGATGAGCGCCTTATCCAATTAGGCTACTGCCATCTCTTATCAAACCGTCATATTTGTCAATCTCGTATTTCAAATTTTAGAATTAAAAATATTGTCTTCGACTATTTTTTTTTCCATTTTATTGGCAACTAATCATTCATTGGTAACAATCGTTCTAAGAACTAGTTTGTAACCTAGACAGTGTGTTGGATAAATAAATCCAATTTTATTTTATATGGAACACCTATTGACCTTTTAGTAAAAATCTAACAGCCTTACTAAAAAAAACCACAGCACGGCCGATAACCTGTGTTGCTGCAGCAACCTGAATAAAACAAACACACACTAAAACACGATAACATTACTAATAAGGTTTTTTCTTAAAATGTATTTTTAATCTGGCAACAGTGGAATTTTTCATAGTGTAAATAATTTAATTGTTTGTTTTCTTACAGAACCGCTAGGTGGCGGCGCCTGCGCATTCGTCATTCGCGTTGAAACCGCCAAAAAGAACTCACTCCGCGGGTGTGTGTGTAATATTACACAAATGTTATCGTAATATCTATTAATATGACTAATTCACTATTACATTCGCATAATTGATATATTTACCGTGTTTTTGTGGTTTTTAATAAGGTTTAGTCAAGTTATAATAACGATAATCATACTTTGAAAATTGAAATGTCAATAAGTATTTTATGTAAAACATGAAAATTCAAATTTACATTAAAAGGATTTTATTTTATGAGAATTTCATAAAAGTGGTGTTTTTTAAAAATATTAATATCTAATACATGTGTTCCTAAACGTATCAATGAAATTAACGTCTTTAGAGTTGCAAGAAATCTGTTAAATCTGTTATAAAAGTCGATATTATTTTTTTAGGTTAGTTTTTTGGCAATAAAAAAACTATGAAATTCTTTATTATTTTTTTATTGTATGCACGATGAAAAAGTGAGGTGACAGTTACGTTCCAAATTGATTATATAAAAGCTCTGTATTTTTTAAATTTTGTTTTTTTTTTATAAATTTCTGTACACTTTCATCAAATATGTTTGGTAAAAAAAAATTCCATTTTTTTCGCGTTTGAATCTTAATATATGGCAGTTTTTAAAAACAAATCTAAAAGGTAATTTTATCTAGTTTTCATAAATGGTATTTGTTTTTACGACACCTTCAAAAATAAGAAATATATAGAACATTCAAAATACTTTGGAAAAGATTCCAAATTTCGTTCAGACATCATTACTAAAACGGAGATAAACTACCCTCTCAGGCCGTGTAAACCAAGTGTATTTTTTTCCATGTATAATTTTTTTATTAGTAATGTTTTCACATCCGCGGCCGTTTGTCAATTGAATAAAATTTTCACTGGTTTTTTTTTTAGTAAGGCTGTAAATGAATATTAAAATTTTATTAGAACAACTCTCTTTTTTGAACCTTTGAAGGTTATTCCAATCAAATTAATATATCATTGAAGAAGAAGATAACTCTAATAATCTAAACGAAAATATGAAAGAGAACAAGACACAGAAAAATAAAAACGATTGCATTCAAAACGACACGACTAGTGATTGGAATCACCTTCAAAAGTTATAAAAATAGAGTTGTTCTAATAAAAATCAAATTTAGTAGATTACTTAGTTTTAACCAGGTTTATTTTCCAAAAAAAAACGTTTCTTACTTACTTGCATGCTTACTTCATCGGGTAAATTTTAAAATAACCCTGATGAAGTACCTAAGCATTGCTTACGAAACAAGTCAGTTTTAAAAAAATAAATGTGGTTAAAACTAAGGACGAGTTGCTTAAAAAATTTGATGACTTAATCAAACATTTGAAGTTAATTTTCACGTTCTGTGGAGGTTCTATTCAGGTTCTGTTATTATGTATTTATAGGCCAGTTACTGCATGAAACTGAAATAATCACAGAACTTGAATAGAACTTACACAGAACGTGAAAATTAACATCAAATATTTGATGAATTTATCTAATCTTTTGAAACAACCCATCCTAAGTAATCTATTAATTTTGAACTAAATCTTTGTTTGTTTTCTCTAATTTCTAGGTACCAAATTGCCTCAATTCATCTCTTATATGATATAAATCTTTGGTATGGATAAACAGAACCTCCATTTAGAAATCTCTGCATCCGGCCGACTTAATGAGGCATCTAAAGTCCATCGATTCTATGCAATACCAAAGTAGCCTTTACAACCCGATATCTGCTTTTACTTATGTGCACCTGGTGCGAATATAATCCTCATGGAAGGAAAATTACTTAATCGCCAGAATGTTTAACTATTAGAATATTCATTTCGAATTCCAACTCTTAATGATACTGATGACTGGTCAGTGGTTGAGTGGGCATAGCGCTTGGGTCCCACCCGAGCGTCGCGTGTTCGATTCCTCGGCTGGCTAAGTCCTCCATCACAACACAAGCAACATTTTCGGCTTTCTGTGGTGGTAGTAGGAGATTTTCAAACATTGTTGGGTTATTCGTAACCCGGGAATGTTTGTCTTTCTTTTAAAGAAAAAAAAAAAAAAAAACTTGTTGAAGTGAAAACTTCTTTAACACCGTTGTGATTTGAAACTCGGTGAAATGGAAGCGAGCGACACTAAAAAGAGACACATACATATATCTATATCATAGATTCTCAACGTGGGCGATAACGCCCCCTTGTGGACGTTTGAGACTTTCAGGGAGACAGTAGAAGACCCAGGAAAATTAAGGGGGCGTTGTGTCATAGGCTTGTTGAAAAAATATCGATATGTCGAAATATCGATATTTTTAATTCAAAATATCGATATTTTCAGCCGATATATCGATACAAAATATCCAATATGGAAAATTGTATCAAAAACGATATTTTTTTAAATTTATGTATTTAAAATCACTACAATCCAAAACCATATAGGAACGAACGGAAAAAAGTAACTGTATTGGGTCATGACATCTGGCAGTTGAAATTTTAACTAGTAATGGCTTACAAATCTATTGTCTTTGCATTAGTATTTGTGATCACCAATACTATCTCATGTGTGTAGTTACATACATAGAAATTTATGCTATTTTTCGCCATTTTTTTCTAAGCCACTCCTATGTGTTGGTTCCCAATTGTCTATGATTACTGACTATACCTTGTTCCAAACACGAAGTCCTTTTTGACAGATTAATACGCCAATAGAATGTTACTGAGACGCATACAAACTTTGTATGCATCTCAGTTTACATATAAGTTAGAAGACAGCTTTTTAGTTTTTGATATTTTTGTAATTATAACGTAATAAAAATAAATAGTGATAAAAATACCTTCATTTTTATTGAGATTTTTGTACATTAAAAAAAGCAAATTGTGTACAAAAATTACTATTGATAATATTGAGCTGAATACACCATTATTTTAAAAACGCAAAATCTCTTGAAAGTTTGACCGATACGTCGATATTGATATTTTAATAAATATCGATACATCGATATATCGATATTTTTTTCTCTTTCGACATCCCTACTTTGTGATGGCACAGTGAGGGCGTGGGCAGGTGAAAATACTGACTGAGCAATGTATAATTCCCATGTTCACATAAAATAGTCAAATGTGTAGGTAACATGAAAACAAATAGCTCAGATATATTTATTTATGAACAGAGAAATTAGAATTTTCCTTAATTTATTTATTGTAAAGGTAACTTATCAGCGTTCTTCCATAAATTTTGATTATACTTTTGTCAGTATTTTATAGAAGGTATTATGTACCGTCAAAAATAGAAGAGTCTTTCGAATAGCCATTGTCGTAGTGCAGCAAAACGTATTAAAATAAAAACAAATTGCGCCAAAAGTTATCTTAAGGCGATGTTTCGGTCGGTAGCGCGGTAAGAAGGGGTAGGTACCAGACATTGAAGCACAAAGGAACAAAACGCAAATTTAGCCGGACAAAATTACTTTAAAAAAAGTGAAAATATTTTTTTATGGTTTTAGATTTTTGCACTTATTTATTTTTATTTTTAACATATTTTTATCAAAGTTTTTAAATGAACCATTAGTTTTTACTTTTTTTTCGTTTTTAATAGAATTAAACCCTGGCGACCACTTCTCGTTCGAAGAACCAATACCTCGAAATGAGAAAATACGCATCCTAGAGCGTTTCCAATTTTCGTTCGAATATATTATGTATGTTTTAAAGATATTTGTCTAATCTATTTCGGGGCAACAGATTCAAAGAATTCTTTTGGTTTAGCGGCTAATTTCTCAGTATGAATATATTAATTTATAAACATGAATTATCTTTATAAAAAACACCCGTGAATAATTACGAGATATTAATTCAAATAATTCAAACTATTAAAATGATAATTTCTATTAAAGTATTGTTTATTATTGGTATATTACAGGTAGGTAATTTATCAATTTATCGCTTTATTACAATCAGTTATGCATTTAAATTTTCATTTGAGAGTCGTTAATATTGTCTTTAATGTTTAAATATTATTATTTGTGTCCGACCGAGGGTTCGGTTTCGGTTTCGGCAAGTTTCGGCATCAGTTTCGGTTTCGGCAGAAAACTTGCCGAACCTTCGGCCCCACCGAAACCCTGCGTTCGTGAATTATCGCGCGTCATTCGGCTGACTTCGGGCGAGTTCGTGGCTCGTGTGTCACATATTATAGCATGACGGCATATTATAGTTTGTTTTAAAGCAGTAATATCAACAAAATAAATAAAAAAAATTCACGTACTTCAATTATTGTTTTTTTTTTCATTTAACACGTGTAGTAAGGACTTTGTGATTGTAAGCGCAATAAAAATAAAAATAATAAATTAATGAGATCCTTCCTTTATAATGTAAGTGTTCATTATTGACAAATTTTTTTCCAAGATGTACTTAAGATATTTTGTTATTTTTTTATAATTTTTGTTTGTTTTATATCAATAATATATAAAAAAATTGTTCCATGGCAACTCAGAATGAAACCAACTCAGAAACACCTCAGAAAGGTAATTAAAAGCTACGAATAAATAATTTTAAAATAGCCGGTAACCCTAACCTAACTTAACCTTTTTAACCATTTTTTTAATATTTTTTTATCACCACTCTTAATGACCTTTCTGAGGTGCTTCTGAGTTGGTTTCATTCTGAGTTGTCTGGTCACCAAAAAATATATATACATATTTTTTCACATACTTCAACTATCGTTTATTTCATTTAACACTTGTTAACTGTCTGTATAAGTGTAAAAAACCAGCCAAATGTCAGTAAATAATAGATTTTAGCAGGTCTAAAAAAGTTTCGGTTTCGGTTTCGGCCGAAACTAAGACAAATACCGAAGATTCGGTCGGACACTAAATCCCATTTGTCGGGCCGTCGTAATAATAATAACTCGTCTTTTTCAAAAGAAGCAAACACATTGTGACTTGACTTTTTACACGAATAACAACCTAGGAAAATTTTTAATTAATGCTAAAGACAATGAGGACGTACTAAGCCACTCGGGCGTTTATAAAATTAGTTGCAACGATTGTCCAGCATTCTATATTGGACAAACGTTACGCAATGTGGAAACTAGAGTAAAAGAGCACATAAGGTGCCTAACCAGTTCAGGGTTCTCAGAATTCGCAGAGCACCTAATTAATAAAGATCATACCTTTAACCGGGATACGGGTACTAAAGTCCTACACAAAAATGGGATAGGCTTAAGGTTAAATAACTTAAAAGCTTTAGAAATAAAAAAAAATCAGTTAATAAAAAGGCTGAAATCATTAATAATCAACTTAATTTAACATTCAGCCCTATTATAAGTATGTTTCCCGTTATCCCAATCGCTCCTCCCCCACTTCCCTCCCACAACTGACGCACTGTCCCGCTCTAATTTACTGTCTCTTTCTTTTACATTTTGTATATTTCCCTGTATTTGTCAGTATTTTATATTCAGTCCTGATGATGGTATGGAGGTACCGAAACCGGTAGACGGAAGAAATAATAAAGTGACGTAAACAAAGTGTTTTCTTTTTATTTATTTAATAATAACTCGGTTTGCAGTTAAACATGTTGGGTTCTGCAAGTCGAATGTAGGGGCTAAATATACAGTTAAGTCCTGGTTTGTATGGCCAAATTCGTATTTTTTTCCAGCTAATTGCACCGCTGTGTGGTGGCCGCTGGGCACTAGGGGCTGGTAGCAGGCAGTACTATAGTAGGTATCCTTGTAATCTTTATGAAATTGAAATGCCAGGCGAGGCGTGCAAAGTCGTCCTGGAAAAATGAAAACACAGCAGCCTTACGCTCCCTTCTACTCTTCTCTTTCTACTGGATGGGCAAGAAGTCCTTATATTTTTGAATTGAGGCTTATGCGTTGATATTATATCAACTACTTTATTGGTCGATGGCACGGACATATGAATATATCTGGACCTGCCCTAAGTGATAAAAACGTAATATTTCCCCCTCCCCATGGAACCGGCTATAAGCTCCGCCTTGGCGCCAGCTCGCTCCATGGGGAGGGGAGAGAATCTAAAATATGTGACGTCATCATTCTTGTAGTGACCAGCGCGAAAGTAACGTCTATACGTTTTACGAAATATCACGCCAAAAACGGCAGCTTGCGCTATACATTATAGGTACATATTATATAGACATAGCGAATGTGGGCGGTTCTCCAGTGTTCTCGTCGCTGGTTACAGGGGTAAGTAAATTATGAAACATTTGTAATAGTGTTTTAACTAAACACGGCAACAAAATATTGCTATGTGTATTGAGGCGAGTCTTTTTGCGGCGAGCATTTGGCCTTAGCAAATATGTTATTATCGTGGCAAGCAATTCGCGCTCCCATGTAAAAAGGTCTATTCATTCAAAGCAGATTTTGCTTTTAAGAACTAAATGGTGATATTGGAATGCGAGATGCCTATTTACTGTCAGATTGATTGTATAACGAATCACAGTCATCTTTCCCCTCTTCGCCCTCCATGGTTTGGTTTGACCCCTCACCTGTAACTGCTTGTCTAGTCATTTGGATGTCTATGGTCGATGGGCTTATGTCTTTTGAAAATCTTGTATTCGCCTTACACAGCTTTAATAATAACTAGCTTTTGCCCGTTGCAGAGGCAACTAACGGGTTAAAACACTATGCGATTTATCATGTGAACGCGGACGAAGCGAGCAGGAGTGTGTGTCAAATTAAATATATTAATAAAAAACGATGTCTGAATGCGAATGAAGCGAGGAGTGAGCGCCTACAAAGGGAACACGTTGTCGACCGTTCCCCCTAAGTTTCGTCGCAATCGGATGAACGGTTTAGCAATGCATAATTTCATGATGCCAGAGTTCACTATTTTATACAAAAACCATCGCGGGCATTCGTACATCAAATCCCCAAAGTTTCATCGCAATCGGATGAACGGTTTAGCAATGCATAATTTCTTGATGCCAGAGCTCACTATTTTATACAGAAAGAATCGAGGGGATGCGCACATCAAATCCCCAGTTTCATCGCAATCGAAGAAGAACTAATACAGAACGTGAAATTTAACTTTTAAAAAAGTGTGCTTCAGACCACACGAACGAAGTAAAACTTTACTAACTTTTGCCAGATACCCGATGTATATAGTGTCATATTGTGCAGGCGCTGGCATTATAGTGTAATTTCCCGGGACTTGGGATGGAACCATTACAGTTTAATTGACCCCGAGATTAATAATAATAATAATAATAATGTAACATCTTTAGGGAGAGGATGTGGTGTCTCGCGGTCTTGCAGAGACCTATTTTGTAGGACCGAGAAAACTCAATAGATTTTAAATCACTACGCAGTCAAGCTGTTAAACACAATAAAATTACTCCCAATATATGTATTATTGAAGAAAAAATCAGAGTGTGCGATTCACATGCGGTAGAAGTGAAACCTTCAGAAAACTAAAGTAGACAAGATTGGGGAGACTACTAAGCACTTTTTATGTCAATGTAAATTATAATTTTTCCTATATTTTTTTCTTTGAATTCCAATGCTCCTTTTCCCATACATTTGGTCATCTTATTAGTAATATTTGTGTTTTCTTCTTCGGAGTCGCTAAAGGAGTCGCAATCGCGTAGTTGTGATTGTTAACTTTTTATCTTTTTTTCCCATGTTGCCCGGTTTTTATTCTGGATTTTTCGAAATCAAATGAAGACAGTAATTTTGCTTTTGTTTTGAACGTCAATTGTGCAAAATCCCATCAAGTAGTGTCAAAATGCTACTTTAAAAGATGGGAAAAGGGATGGTGTCATTTTTCGAAATATCATATAATCAGATACGTTAATTTTTTGAGGTCAAGTGTGCAAAATTTCATCAACCTCGGAATAAATCAGTAGATTTTTATACAAACCAAATGCACGCCGTCCGCCCGGTGTCTACCCGCCCGGGTTTGGTCACAGACACTCTTCTTGATAGTGTAGGCACCGCGTATATTATTTTTGTGCCCCGATATCATCTTTAGACTGGCAACACTGCCTGCGCAGTCGTAATGCGCAGATGACAGAAGTGAGCTCGGATTTGACATAACGTTCTAGTTCATTCTGTCGCTGACTTTGTTCCCCGCTAGCATTCGCTAGTAAAAATAACTAAATTTGCTTGCGTTAAAATTATTGTCGCGGATAACTCTTGTAACCTTTGAAGAACTTTGAACTTGTGTTAATAAATCTAACTATATGAAATATCAAAGTGTTATTAATTTAAATGAGTTTCGCGACCTTAAGATGCGAAATATCTCCGAGCGGTAAGCGGAGATATTCCGACCCATCTAAAATTGGTGGCCCCGACGTGATCAATTTTAGATGGGTTAGAGACCGGCAAATCGTTCCACAGCCGAGCTGTTGAATTCAAGAACGAGTCGTAGAAACGAATCGATCGCATGTGACAAATGTCAATCGTCTACATACTATGTTGGGTGCGTGTTTGGCGTATTTACCGACTATGCACCGTTGCCGAGGAGATCAATGACGCTGGTTCCTCGGAGTATCTTCCCACCCACGTCTATGCTCTAAGGATTACAATCAGTTTTTTTAATGTATTTTGGAGCTTCAGACCAAAAGTGGCTACCAAATTCCTCCGTGGGGCGCACTTTCGATTTATTTACGTGAATATAAAACTTAACGCCTGAATAATATATTATTTTTTCAAGTACAAAAGATTTTTTATGGCTCATATATTACAGGAAGTAGTACCAACTTCCGGCCCACCGAGTACGATGCATCTACCTTTATAATAATACCTCCATCTCCCTCTGTCCGCGTTCCGTCTCGCTCTGGCGAAATAATGAGTTCTCCAAATTGTTTTTCCACAAAGATGATTAGGTAGCTACCTTCTCTGCTCCCCCAACCTTCCCCTTCCTTCTCTCTTTATTTCCTTTGCTTCGAGTTTCCCGCCGGCAGCAGCTTCCCGGACGTAAAGTGTACGTATTATTTTTAAATAAATATATTTAATAAAGGAAATAGGAGAGTTTCTAGAAAGGAGATTTACTCTATCAAATGGAAAATACTTTGAGTGCTTTTGATTCTTGAAATGGTGTTTTTTGATTGTGATTAGGTTGGAATAACTAGATTTCTTTTCTAAGGTTTTTTCTTTCATCGGAGAAGCAACTATGCGCACAATTTTCCCCATGACCATGTCATCTTTGAAGATGCCGTGTAGTGTCATTTTTCAGAAAGGGTAGGAGAATAAGTTCTGGAAAGGTAAAATGTATGAGGGGTGGGGTGGGTTTAGAAAGTTTCTTACAGTTTTATGCAATGATTGTTGCGCGGATGACAGTGGAGTCCATGATAGCTTTTTGTTTGACAAGCCCCCAAAGGGCTCACAAACTCAACAGCTCGGGGAGCTTTGAAGCAAATAATAAACGGTTACCTCAAGCGCGTTTTCTCTTTGGGTAAAAATAATCACGTTGAATTTAATGTTTCAAAGACCCAATCATGTCTGATTACGTCTAAAAGGGATCGAAATGAAAATCTAGTGTCCTTCAAAGGAAGCAATCTTCCGAACAGGCCCTACATTGATATGCTTGGTGTTACTCTAAGTGATCAGCTCAGATATGGGGGCTCCATCGAAACCAGAGTTAAGTTAGCCTCCCAAAAACTGGGCGTACTGTACAGGGCCCGCAGATACTTCAGATAGTACACAACTGCTAACCCTGTACAAATCACAAGTGCGCCACATGGTTGAATTTGGCAGCCATCTCTGGTCTGGAGCTCCAAAATACCTGAAAAATACCCTCGACTCTGCAGAAAATGGCGGTCCGTTTGATAGATTCTCCCATCTTAACAGACGGATTGCAATCTTTAGAGCACAGGTGTCGGGTGGGAATTCTATCCTTGTCCTTATCGGTATTACAATGGAAGATGCTCCGAGGAACTGGCGTCATTGATACCTTTGGCACCGGTGCATAGTCGGGAAACACGCCAACACGTGCCCAACATATGTACACGGTTGACATTTGTCACATGAGAACAGGTCAATTCTTTGACTCGTTCTTGTGTTCAACAGCTCAGCTGTGGAACGATTTGCCGGCCTCTGTTGTTTGCTCCTTCCTATAACATGGGCCTCCTCAAGACCAATGTTCATTCCTCCCTCTCCTCAAAAAGACCCTTCGCACTGCATCTCAGATGACAGGCCCTGGGGGAAATTATTTTCCTTAGGGCCTCCTGTGTGAAGTTAATGTAAAAAAAAGAGAATTTAGCAAGCACAGGTTTGAACCTGTGATGCCTAGGTGAAAACCCATAGCTTTGAACCACTCGACCGACTGAACAATCTATCAAAAACTTTGCAATTAATTTATCTTTTGGCTTTTTTTCTTCCACAGTTCTAGTGTACCTAGGTAAATAGAAGAGAGAGGAATTTCTGAGAAGGAAAATGTATGAGCGATGGGTAGGAATCTAGGAGTTAGTGTGGTCAGGAGTGATGGACCTATGAATCTATCCCCATACTGCTATGCAAGGCGATATTCCGAGCTAGTCCTGCTGGAAACGTCAAAAATGCACCTTCAACCAGTAACTACCGATCCGGCCTGCTACGCAATTGGTGGGCAAACTCATCCGCTGTCAAAACCTAGACAAACCTCACCCGGTGAACCCGGGCACCCATGTTATCTAACCTAGCGAAGCACTTAGGGGGGTGACCTATGGCAGGGGTTTTGGTTAACCAATAATATGTTAGGTTAATATTATAGTAGTTGAAACAAAGTAAATATTTTAATTTAATTTTATTATATAGCCACAAAATTATAAATAGCCACATTTAGTAGTATTAAAAATATCCAGTGGCGTATCGTCACCAGAACCCGACCGGAAAAATTCACATTTTGAGCGATAACTTTTTTTATTCAGTTGAGTAATTAGTGTCGATTCAGTAGCTGCGAGTTGAGAGCAATAAACAGCGGAAGAGTGCAAATATTAAAATTCAAAATGTGTGGAAATCAAAGCAGATTGCAAACAAAATTCGGTATATGCTCCGTTTTTTCTTTGAACCGAATTCGTTTGATGTTTTTTAAGGCAGAAAATGAACGATATTCTATTGGTTTTCGTATTCCTTCCAAAACGATTATTTAAAAACATGTCTTTTGTTACGATTTTTCGTGCGTTATTAAAACGTCATACGAATGCGAAGACGCAGAAAAAATACGTAAAAAAATATTCATTTGATTATTTTTTCAAAGCTTGTAAAGCGAGTTTGTGTCAGAAGTCTGTTTATTTTTAACGTTTTACAATTTTGAATTGAACTGCAGAAAATATTGAATTAGATAAATCCAATTAATATTATATTATTAATAAATACGACGGGGGCAAGCTCAACAGTTCTCGGTATCCGGTAATTGACGGCAACACCGAAACTAAACGCAGAAAATCATTTTAACTTACTATGTAATACCTGCTCTTAGAGTGTGAGCTGACAACACCGTATCGTATCTAGCAACTAAAGCAAACCAGAATTTTCGATTACACGTTTTCACCTTCAATACAAAGCACCTAGTGACTTTACTTTCAGATACGTACGTATACATTGACGTATGATGTACCACTTGATCGAAGTACGTATACTATCAAAACATATTCTGAATCATATATGGCACGAACCAAATTCAGACGCGGACGACTAAGCGAGCAGTAGGTATTTATTCTTAACTATCAGACCCCCCACCCTTTAACTTATGTTTAAATATCTCTTTATATAATATTGAATAATACTAATTAACCATCACGCCGTTTCGCCGCAGGGATAGGCAGAGAGGACGGACCGCCAAACAACTCGATCTTGGCACACACTCCTTACCTCGTTCACATTCATACATCTGGATTAAAGGGAATCAGATTGAATGCAATATCTCTAAATGTTTCATTCTTTCTTTCACTAGAGCGTATCATACCTGGTTTTACAGCTATAGGTACTATGGAGGCTCTAAATTTAAAACGTGTCTCCACTATGAAAGATCTTGGTATTTTGTTTGATAGTAGGTTAACTTTTCATGCTCATATCATAATGACGCGTAGTACTTCACTGAGAATGTTGGGTTTCGTCCTACGCATTGCGAGAAACTTCAGAGACACCCGGGTTCTCACAGTACTATACAATGCTTTGGTTAGGAGTAGGCTTGAGAGTGATTTGGAGCCAACACCGAGTGAAGTATTCCCTCATTTTGGAGAGGGTTCAGAAGAAATTTCTGAGATTTCTTTACCTTAGGAAGTATGGCTACTATCCGTGGCTCTACCCTACCCACTTTCTCTCAGGCATGCTTGGTGTGAACCTTCTACGGGTCAGAAGGGATGCGCTCATTGTAACACATTTCTTCAGAATGATTCGTGGAAGGTTCGAAAACTCGGCTATCATGGAGAGCATTAGTTTCTATGTTCCCGATGGTTTTCTCCGTCATTGACAGCATAGACTGTTTTATCCCCCGGCTTGCAGAACTAACTTGCCAATGGTTATGCCAGTCGGGACAGCTGTCTTGTTGTTACATAGAATCCCCTCGAATATCGATATGTTTAATATCAATGAAGCACAATTCAGACAACAAGCTTTGTTGTTGTTAGTATGATTGTGCTTCATTGAAATATAAATTGCTTAAACCTGTTTAAATTTTAAATCTTAATTCTCTTTTAAAACGCATTGAAATTTTATTTTGTAATGTTTTAAAAATGAATAAATAATTGAATTGAATTGAAAATACATCGTCTCATACATGCTCTTCTATTATTCCGACTCTTCACATGGCCCGACTCAAGTATCTGATTCATTTGATCATGCCATGTCTTCCTCGGGCGTCTCCGACTTCTTCTACCATTCACATTTGCGTCATATATTCTCCTTACACTCCTTTCCTAGTTCGTTCACTCTACATGCCCAAAAAATCTGAGCGTCCCTTTCTGAATCTTACTCATTACGCTTACATCAGCCTTGCATTCTTCGCGGATATCCACATATCATACACGGTCGTTCATGGTTTTACCACACATACGCCTCAGGGATTTAATTTCTACAGCATTCAGTCTACTTTCATCCTGCCAGTTCCACGCCTCACTGCTATACATCAGGGTAGGTACCAGCACTCCATTATGGACGGCTAACTTCGCTTCTTTTGACAGTTTTTTTTTTTTTTTACATGAATACCGCCCAAGAGTCCCAGCTGCTCCCGTCTGGAGCCAGTGGGACTATGGCATCCCCAATTGGGGTATGTTGTGAGGCTGAAGGCAGTGGGGAGGGGAAGGAGATAGGGAAGAGGAAGGTGGGGAAGTACCTGGCTATTCAGATCTGGTCACCAAACACGGCAGAAGCCATTTCAAGCAACGTTTCAATTCTGAATGGTGGTCTTACACCAGGGCGATACTGTGAGTATCTTCCACTCTGGAACGTGCCGCAAATATACTATATATAATTTTTAAATGAATAAATTGTGAAAAACACAAATTAATCAAATAAAATTTATTTGCCACGCCGGGATTCGAACCCGCGACCTTCGGAATGCAAGTCAAGCGCCTTACCGCTGCACTACGCCGGCCGTCCGTAGTGGCGTTGTTCTTGTTGGCGCCAACGGCGTTCAGTCCTCCATTAACAGTTGCCTGCATTTACCCTTCTTTCGATATCTCTGTCAGCCTTCCCATGTCTCGTAAACATACTTCCCAAGTATACAAACTCATCCACCTGCTCCAAATACTCATCATTCACAACTATGTTGCACATTGTTTCAATACTCTCTTTCAATTACCATGACTTTAGAATTACTTACATTCATCATTAACTCATTCTTCATACAAACTTCGTTCATCCTAGACACGAGAGACTGTAGATCTTCCATACTGTTAGAAATCAGCACCACATCATCAGCATCCAACAGGCAACATACTTCCAATTTCGCGCTCAATCCCATCTCTTTCAATTATTGCATAGAGTATGCTTATTCGAAAGTCCCGTAAAGTATATATCTCACATAAAACCGACACACACACCCCACACCACACAGTGCAGGACTTCATATGATGATGTCACTGAAGGCCGTTCAGTTTCATGTTGACTGCCCTCCGAATCCCGTAAAGTATATATCTCACATAAAACCGACACACACACCCCACACCACACAGTGCAGGACTTCATATGATGATGTCACTGAAGGCCGTTCAGTTTCATGTTGACTGCCCTCCGAATCTTTCCGGATGAGGTTTTTCATGGTTTCCTTATTCCCGAAGGCATATGCGGAAGAACTTCAAATAAAAAGGATATGACCGCCTCCTTCTCACTCCCAACATAACACAAACAGACACGTATGTATTTATATATACCCCCCGCTGCTGGTGGTAATGGTTGCTGATGTTGATCCTTTTCAAAACATGCAATTTTAGTAGAGTTTTTAGAAAAAAAAATTTCCCTGCTGATGAAACACAAGACCTCCAAGTCTATAATAGCCAGGTAACATTTTGAATACCCACACGAGGTAATTATTGCGAGGCGCAAATGACGCAATTTTATTTGTATAAGGAATAGTAGTTTTCAATTCAGTAAATTTAAATGATTCACCTCTTCAAAGCACGTACCAATCTAGAAAATGAAAAAAAAATGATCACACATTTGCCCAGAGGATGCACACTCTAATGGTGTCCGAAATGTTTACTAAAGAAGGAGGTAGTGCAACACGACAAAATAACCCAATAATAAATACAAGGTCAAACCAACTATTCCACATCCCACACTAAAAAAACAAATTACACACAACATTCATTTCTCCGAAGGACGTGCGCACACTACAATGATATCTTTTACGAAGCTTTCATTTGTCCTCAGACCAATTTATTAAATTCATAATAAAAAAATTAAAATAAATTATTAATTACGAACCATCCATCCCTGCTGTATGTTATTTTTTCATTCTCATTATGTTGGTTTTCCTTTTTTTTACATTAACTCCACACAGGAGGCCTTGAGGAAAATAATTTCCCTCAGGGCCTATGTCATCTGGGATGCTGTGTGGAGGGTCTTTATGAGGAGAGGAAGGAATGAACATTATAATAATAATAATATTTGCATGATTTATATAGCGCGGTTTTTTGTGAAAAATCCCCTCAAGGTCGCTGGCAAACTGCTAATCAATCATTCATCCTTGAACGTTATCTTATGATGTGAAAATGTATTAATTTTATATAGGTTCACAGTTTAACCCGTCTGCTTGGTTCAATACATTCGCACCTCACAATCCGGAAGCCTCAGTTTCGCGCGAAAATTCTGAAACCGTCACTTTGGATCGAGATTGTAAAATATCTATGCAAGATAGCTTTCATATTTCAAAGACAATAAGAAGCATTATTTTGTTCTCTTTCTGGTTAAAAGAAAAAATGCATATGTTTGCATGAGAGGACGAGAGATATATAGCTTTTAAAATGTAACGTTTTTGGTCTTATGAAAGTATAACGCGATTACGATTAACAAACAGTTATACACATTAAGATGTGTATAACGGTTTATTTCCCCAATAAACTAAAATAATAAATCACGTGTAAATAGGTCATTGTGTATCTTGGCTATACCTGTTTCATTTCAAATCAGCATTTTAAATCACACTTCCAGAGATTAACTGTCGAACTCATTGGAAGTTCAGAATTTAATAGCCTCAACAGAGTTTCATGCCATATCAAGAATAATGAAATTTATTAGATCATGTAAACTGGAAAATATTTGAAAGTGAATTTTTATACAAAATGTTTTGTTATGAAAATAAGTACGGCGCATATTTTTTTTATTATTGTCTATAGGTTTTTTTTAATAACCATACTTTGGGCGCAACAGGTTGGTAGAAATGATTTCCGTTTTGGGCGATTTTCACTTTCCGGTGGCATCTCGAGGCCAAGGGATGTCGCCGGGACGTCACATCGCCATGTTTATGTTTTTAAAATTGAAATTGTGAAATGATCGCTGGATCGTAGTTTTACGGAATATATTTCCGACCTTGGAGATTGAAGATCAAATGATCAACCGTGTCATAATGCCGAAGTGGCATACGCGTTAAATACAGTAAAAGTCGCGAGTGAAATGCACGCGTACGGAATATAGCCGGCGGGCTTTGTTAATCTAAACGGTACACCACAATCCCTTCTCGCTCCGCGATCGATGCTTGCTGTGTTTTGATTGAAGGTACATACCTTCAATCAAAACACCGGTGTTAAGATTTTACACAGAAATGGTCATGGTAACAGGCTTAATAATTTAGAAGCACTCGAAATAAAGAAAGCCGTTAAAACAAAAACCCAAATCCTTAATTATCAGTTAAATGTGTCCAACAGTCCGATATTAAGAATATTTCCCATAAACTAAAAAAACCCGTAGCCACTTTATTCCTTAATCACCTGTTCAAATGACGTTTTGTCCCGGTAGATATAATGTAATTATTCATATACCCGTCTCTTTCTCTCTATCACTATGTAGGATGTTAATTACACTCTCTCACTCTTACTTTATATTATGTTTTGTCTCTGTCTGTATGTATATATAAGCTCACACAATGTATTTTTTCATCAGTTTTAATTTTTACCCTGAAGATGCTTGTATTAAGCGAAACCGGTCGGTAAATAAAAATTAAATCAATAAATCGTGGTTACAAACAAAGTGATTGTTTTCCTTTAAAAATAATAATGTTACAAAACGGGTCGTGACCTGCCCGTAACATAACATTATTAAAGGACAGAGTACATTTTAAAGATCATTAGAGATTATAATGATAATATTATAATTTAAAAACAGATGCGGCAAAAAATGACAACATTGTGTGAGTCAGAAGCCCTGATAATATACATGACAAAAAAAAGAGATTAACTGTTCAGAAGGAAACAAACTTCAACTTCAACAAACTTCTGAAAACTGTCGGATTAACACGTAAAATTTCCACACATAGTGCAGCAATGCGGTCCTTTTAATTTGAATAAAATTCATAATAATGTCACCTTTGCAATATCCTTGTGCGGAAAATTTGAAATATCCTCGCGAGAATATTTTCAAAGTTTATATAATTTCCGGCTTTCCGGAATCGCCTCGATCTGAGTCTCTCCTTTCCGGGAGTAATGTATGCAATATCTCTCCGGTGCATTTTTTTCTACTCCTTTTTTCGCATTCCTTTTCCCTTTTCCTCGTTTTCTGAAGAGGAACGGCTGGTAGTACTATCTCGTTTCTTCTATTTTGTCTGTGTTTTTGGGAGGCGATTCTACATCGCCGTTTCTATATACGAAATTTGGTCATTTTTAATTCTATCATTTTTAATTCTATTTTTGGGCATGTTTTAATTTTTAAGCGAATGAACGAGGAAAGGAGTGTAAGGAGAATATATGACGCAAATGTGAATTTTTTTTTTTTTTTTTACAGTGAATACCGCACAAGAATCTCAACTGCTCCCGTCTGGATCCAGTGAGACTATGGCATCCCCAATTGGGATATGTTGTGAGGCTGAAGGTAGTGGGGAGGGGAAGGAGGTGGGGAAGAGGAAGGTTGGGAAGTACCTGGCTATTCAGATCTGGTCACCAAACACGGCTAAAGCCATTTTCAAGCAACGTTTCAATTCTGAATGGTGGTCTTACACCAGGGCGATACTGATAGTATCTTCCACTCTGGAACATGACGCAAATATAATATATATTATTTTAAATGAATTAATTGTGAAATAACACAAATTAATCCAATAAAATTTATTTGCGCATGCCGGGTTTGAACCCGCGACCTCCGGGTTGTGAGTCAAGAGTCTTACCCACTGGACTACGGAGGTCGAATGGAAGACATGGCACGACCATGTCAGATACTTGAGTCGGGCCATGTGAAGAGTCGGAATAATAGAAGAGCATGTTTGGCGGTCCGTCCTCTCTGCCTACCCCTGCGGGGAAACGGCGTGATGGTTAGTTAGTTAGTTAGTTTTAATTTTAACCGGGAACCAGTCATTGGATAACCAACACTCCAGTCAACAGATTAGCCCAAGCGGTTCGCTATATTTGGTGATCTAGAAAAGGTACCCTGCTTCATGGGTTGTGGTTTGTCTGGATCTTGCCGGAGGATACCTTTGCCCAGCAACTGCGTGGCAGGCCGGATCACGAGAGACTGGTTGAGGGAGATCTTTGGATCTCTCAAGCCGTACTCTCTCGATCCATCGTCTTGCACCGCAGTGGGAGGGATTGATTCATTCTTTCGTTCGTCACTCCTGAACGCATTGACCCCCAGATTCACCCTACCCACCCGACGTACGATCGAAAATTAATACAAGAGTGTAGAATGTATCGGGAGTGTATCTCCTTCCTTATACTATTTTTTTAATTTTTTTTTATTGTACAACAGATTTTTATCCAATTACTGTACAATTTTCTCATTTTGACAGTCTTAACACCTAGGAAGATGATTATTATACAAAAAAATCTTAAGGCTATCTAAAGAAGAGTTATATATATCTAGTGTTTCCGATATTTCGTTCAACAGCACCATTCCTCTTGTCATGCTATGCTGTGCTAGAACATCTGTTCTGCCGTATGGTATTTTGAACAAGTCGTGTCGACGACTACGGCTGAAAATTTCAGGCACGTATAAGCCATAATATTCCAAGAGGAATGGGCTGTCAATACGATTATGGATTATATTAAAACTAAGAATTGCAAGATTTGCATAACGTCTAGTTTCCAAGCTAAATCTATTTGTTGCCTCAAGTTATTCCATATGGTGCATGAATCTCGGGTACGTTCCTCTTCCTTACCTAAATTTTAAGATACAATAAAACTCTGTCTCCAAAAAACTTTAACATAGGATACTTTTTGGCTTAAATTCATTCCACGTAATGTATATTTCGCAGGCCAATCATGATGTGAGTAGGCGCATCATGATCTGCATGATTTTACGATCGGCATTCGACATGTATAATATTTATCTGTATAATCTATGTGCAAACTGTCTTTTTTTTTTTTTTTACAGTGAATACCGCACAAGAATCTCAACTGCTCCCGTCTGGAGCCAGTGAGATTATGGCATCCCCAATCGGGGTATGTTGTGAGGCTGAGGGTAGTGGGGAGGGGAAGGAGGTGAGGAAGAGGAAGGTTGGGAAGTACCTGGCTATTCAGATCTGGTCACCAAACACGGCTAAAGCCATTTTCAAGCAACGTTTCAATTCTGAATGGTGGTCTTACACCAGGGCGATACTGATAGTATCTTCCACTCTGGAACATGCCGCAAATATACTATGCATATATTATTTTAAATGAATTAATTGTGAAATAACACAAATTAATCAAATAAAATTTATTTGCGCATGCCGGGTTCGAACCCGCGACCTCCGGATTGTGAGTCAAGAGTCTTACCCACTGGACTAAGGAGGTCGTCAAACTCTGTCTGTCTGTCTTTTACAAATAAATGAATAAATCAAATAATAAAAACTTTTTCCTTCTCAAAACTTCATCTCCTTCCTTTCCATAAAAATATCCTACACACAGCTTCCCCAAAGACGGCATAGGCCCTGAGGAAATTTTATTCCTCAGGGTCTCCTGTGTGTCTTATGGTATTTTGCAGTATGGAGTTCTGATGGAGTTGTGGAATATCCCCCGTCTCAGTTTAGAGGTGCCCGACCGTCTCTTACTGATTATTTATTCACGAGAGACTTGTCCGAGTTAGCGAGGACTTTACTTTTTATCCCAGTCGCCCGTACCCGTGGGGATATGCTGAGCAATGTACTTACTTACGTAATTTTAAACTTACGACTATACAGAAATTTCACTACTAAACGAAATAATCTTTGTAACTTTCTTCTGACTTCGTTAGAGTTTCAACACTTTTTTAATGAAAATTGGAAAAAATATGGAATAACGCCATGGGGAAGTGGAATTGAAGTTACTAACTTCAAAATAGTTGGTAAATCTAGAAAATTCAGATTAATGAAAAAAAGTTTCATGAATTTGAAAGCGGGTATAGGTATTAATTTTTTTGGTAATTATCGGTTCGGACTGGCCACGCTTATTACGAATAGTTTTTAGAAAAAAACTTTAGATTCGCTTAATTACTATAAAAGGAAACTTTGCGGCTTTGGGGCAGCGGAAAATAATGCATTTTAATTTTCAATTGCATAAAACCAAAATTCACTTCGAGAACCGACGCAGCGAAAATCCGCGGCCGTAGCTGTCACTGTTATGGACTGTAGCTGATTTCATGGGATACCTACATGAAATACCGCGAATCACAAACCATGTTACACAAACCTAGCGTAGCCGCTGAACTAATTGAAAACTGGGATGTTTTTCTTGCCTTGACGCGAGTAGGCGTTATAAAGGGGCACATTCTTTTGTATCACAAACCATGTTACACAAACAAGCCCGCTAGACAAATTTCATAATTACGCGCCTTATCCCACGAAGTCGGCTACAGTCGTATGAGCTCTTGCTAATTTATCAAGGATACCAACATAACAGTGACATTTACGGCCGCGGAATTTCGCTGGGTCGGTTCGCGAAGTGAATTTTGGTTTTATGCAATTGAAAATTAAAATGCATTATTTTCCGCCGCCCCAAAGCCAAAAAGTTTCCTTTAATAGTAATTAAGGCGAATCTAAAGTTTTTTTCTAAAAATTATTCGTAATAAGCGTGGCCAGTCCGAATCGATATTTACCATTTTTTTTTTTTTAATGTTCTTTATTCAGTAAAGTTTACACATTACAGTAAATGGATAATTTTTTGGCCATCACACTAGGCACATGCCCGTGTTGTAGTGGCCAATTTTATGTTAAGTATAATAATACAAATTAAAAATAAGTTGAATGTAAAACAAAATAATATAAAAATAAAATAAAATAATTTATACATCTAAAACAAGTAGTATGATGTATAAAGGAATTAAAAATAATGCAAAATATCTACATAAGTTTAAGATATATTAATATAAAAAATAAGTATGGAAAAACAGAAAAATTTTAAATTTGGGAGGCGTTTGTGGGTACACCTCTGCCATAGGTCATCCCAAGTAGTTCGCTACGTTTGGTGACTTTGCAAGGGTGCCCGTATTCAAGGGGTGAGGTTTGTCCGGTTGTTGGCGGCAGATGTGTCTACCCACCTTGTATGGTGGCATCGGTATGGGGAAAGATTGATTGAGGGAGACCTTTTGACTCTTCAGCAGGTCTCTCTCGGTACATCGCCTTGCATCGCAGTGGGAGGGTTGGATTTATACACCCGTCATTTTCCAGATTCCTACCCACCCCTAATATCTTTTTCCTTCCCAGAATTTCCTTTCCATAAAATACCCTCAACACAACATCCCTAAAGATGACTCTTTTGTGGATTGAAAAAAAAATGCTGCATCCGTGGTCGAGGGGTAAGGCTCTCGACTAGTAATCCGAATGAAGCCCGTTAAAATCACGGCGTGAACAAATACATTTTATTTGATTAATTTGTGTTACTTCACAATTAATTAATTCAAAATAATATACCGTACATTTGCGGCACGCACCAGAGTTGAAGATACATTCAGTTTAGCCCTCGTGTAAGACAACCATTCAGCATTGAAACATTGCTCAAAATGTTTTAGCCGTGTTTGGTAAGAAAATCTGAATAGCCAGGTACTTCCCGACCTGATTCTTCCCCATCTCCTTTCCCTCTCCACTGCCTTCAGCCTCACTATGTACCCCAATTGGGGACGCCATAGTCTCAATGGCTCCAGACAGAAGCACCTGAGTATTAGCAGTGCGGGATTCGGTGCATAGATTAGGTTAGGTAAACTTAGCTATATTAAGATTATCTTACCATAGATATTAGTCCGATTTGTTCAGATTTTGGAATTCCTGTAGATATTAGTAGACGCCTCCCTTTCAGGGTGGTAGCCGTGTGTGTAACTATTTTCCGCCAGAGCGCGCTCGTGCGCACTAGCTGTCCAATTGGTAAAACCAACACGTTACACAAAGTGCAGGACTACTGTTTGTAGAACTGTTAGTTAATTTGTTAATTACCTACATACAAAGTTTCATATCATTAAATTTTAGCCTTTGCTCAATTCACGAATTCAGTGCCTTGTTTGACAGTTTCAGCAAGTAATTATTAGTTTAACCCTTCGGGCTAATTTGTTCGCTTTTCGGAACAACTCACACAGGTCTCGTAGAAATCGTTGTGTCACCATTACTATCATGTTTAGAAAGCAAAGTTTCCGACGGCAATTGGAAAAAAAACAGAGTGTGCAATTCACACGCGTTACTACGATACTACTTTTTAATGCTAGTGGTACCCGAAATATACTGAACTTGATCATTCTTCACGTGCAGCCGTGGAGTTAACAGACGTAAAGCAATGTCAAATGACATTTTTCCAACATTGCCTTCTCCACTAAATTCTTTCTAACATATTCTGGTAAAGTAATTATAGTAAACATGCATTTTTTCCACTTCCAGAACAAATCTAACATTACTTTCATGTTCCGACGCCATTTTTGTCAAACGAATAAGTATCAGATACAAATAATGCGAGCGTTGCGTGCGATCAGCACTGTCGGTATCGTTATACTGATTGGAAACCGACAGCCACGGCAAAATCGTACCGGGGGTACTTAAGATCGGCGCGTATGACACGCGCACGAGGATCGAGTATCTTGAAGTATCTCTGTGAACGGAGGCACTAATTCGTACTATATAATTAAAACTTATATACATATGTAGTATCTACACCCATATACGTACATACACACGTTCATATATATGTGTGCGTATATCTATATGTGCAAATATACTTCCTTTTTTTAATCTAAATCTATATAAAGAAAGACATGGAATATTTTAGGAATTTAGAAACATTTAAGTATTTAGTACAAATTAATTTTTTATCCAGCTTTTAATATTTTTTTATATGCGTTCAGATTTTGACACGTGTTGATGGAATTGGGTACATTACCTTAATGATGGACGTCTGTGCAATTTCTAATGGTTTTACTAGGTTATTGTACGTTCCTCCCCATACGATTATTCCGTAGGAAATGAATGAAAACACCAAATTGCATGGTCCTTATGTTGACAATATTGCTCATGCGTTTGAATATGTAATTTAAGTATCTTAGTTTTTTCTTTATGGTACTCGTAAGTCTATTTGAGTTGGCAGTCTATACTTACACATAATTAATACATAACATATTGATGCATTTTCCTAATTACACATCTTCGCAGTTTGAGCATGTCGCAAAATTACAATCAACCGGTTTGCTTTGCTGATTAAAGGAACAAATAAACCGGTTTGCAACAGTAGCCGAGTATAAAAGTGCTACATCCTGAAATAATACATATCATTTAATTTTTGCCTTTGCTTTGCTCAATTCACGAATTCAATGTTTTAGAGTTTGAGCAAGTAATTATTAGTTTAATAATTATGACGGCCATTTATTAGCCGGTTCGTATAAACTCAAGCTCAGCTCAGTCGGGCGCCTTTGCAACCGCGCGTCGCTGCGGTTAGCCAATGCCGTTTTAAATATACAACCAAACAACCTACCCTTAGATTGTGGAAATGAGGATTACAGGGGATGCAAAAGCGGTTTCATTCGCGAAGTCAATCTTGTAAAGATAGAGTTTTTGAGAGCAATGAATTGGCAACAAATTACCTTACCATTGCAACTATGCCAACAATACAGGATCTAATGCTGAATTATATTCCATAATAAATCGTTTGCTTGGTAATAAATATGTTGTTGATGATAAGGCTTGTTGAAAAATATCAATATCGAAAATTTGTATCAAAAACGATATTTTTTATTTACTTATGTTACTAAAGTCACTATAATCCAAAACCGTATAGGAACGAACGGAAAAAAAGTAACTGTATTGGTACATGACATCTGGCGCTTGAAATTTTAACTATTAATAGCTTACAAATCTATTGTCTTTGCATTAGTATTTGTGATCACCTCATATGTGTAGGTACATACATAGAAATGTATGCTATTTTTCGCCATTTTTTTCTAAGTTACTCCTATGTGTTGGTTCCCAATTGTCTATGATTATTGACTATGCCTTGTTCCAAACACGAAGTTCTTTTTAACAGATTAATACGCCAATACTGAGACGCATACAAACTTTGTATACGTTTCAGTTTACATATAAGTTAGAAGACAGCTTTTTAGTTTTTGATATTTTTGTAATTATTACCTAATAAAAATGAATACTGATAAAAATACCTTCATTTTTATTGAGATTTTTGTACATTAAAATGTATATAAAATACTTTTGGTAATATTCAGCTGAATTCATTATTATTTAAAAACGCAAAATCTTTTGAAAATTTGACCGATATATCGATATTTTTTCCTCGATATATCGACGTCGATATTAATATTTTAATAAATATCGATACATCGATATATCGATATTTTTTTTCACTTTCGACATCCCTATTGATGATGTGATAAATATTGAAAGATTATCAACATACAAACTTTATTTAATTAAAGCTGTTTGTCAGCGCTTCTCAGTTGAATTATAATAAAATATACTTTGAATGTTTATATTCTTTACCAATGTTTATTTCTGGAATTTTTAAATTTATTTTTTTACGTGCTTTACCTAGTTATTTTTTTTAGTTGCAAAGTACTTTCAAAATATCTAGTGTACATGTATACAAGGTTTTCTATTTTTAATACCTTACTATTTGTACTTTATGCTGTCACTTGATGATAAAATGACCGAATCGGATACGTCTTGAATCTGACACCTTGGCGCAGCGGTTAGCGCATTTGCCCGGGAAGCAAAATGTTCTAGAGATGAAAATATCCTTTTCTGATTTTTCTGTTTCCAGATTTTCTAAGTTTGTCCTCATTTAATTAAAAATATTTCCGCTTTGGAATAAAATCTATTTGTAGACGTATCTGAAAACTAAAACTGTTTTTGAAAGTCGATGAAATACGCTTTACAATTTTATTATTAGAAATAACTACGCAATTTTAAAAATATAAAATTTTTAATGCTAACTGTAACACGTTTAAAAATGGCTCACCATACGTTTTTTTTCTATCAGTAACGAAAAAAACACATACACATTTTATTAGACAAACTGTCAGGCAGTTGATGGGAAAATGCATCCACCGCTAAGACCTAGACAAACCTCACCCCATGAACCTCGGGCACCCCTGCTAGGTCACCTAACACAGTGAACCACCTGCTGTGACCTATGGCAGAGGTGTGAGTTAAATGGTTTCCGGGGCGGCAGTACCCAGACCCGATAATTTAAATAAATTGCATAATTTGGTAATAAAATAATTTCATTAACACGCACTCATTGTGCATTTTGACTTTGTCTAGAATATGACACCTAAATTTTAATTTGCATGATAATATTTTTCTTATTATTACCTAACAGACTCTCTAGTATAGTTTTTCACCACCATTCCGCACGCGTGCCACTGCCTCGTACAACCGCCTACAAAAAACAGCGATTAACATTTCACTGCAATTAAATGTATTAAAGGCGGGGGGCGTTAATTTGTAGGGACGCCACTGCGCAAATCTGCTGATTATGCAACAACACTACACAGAGTCGCTGTGTAACTGCCCCTGGTCTTGCAAATAAACATGTTACGCCACTGTGCGGTGGAATTTGGAGATTATAGTATTACGGAACTTAATTAGAGAGAAAGAAAACGAAATCATGGATTTATGTAACAGATATACCTATTTATAAGCAATTTTATAAAAATGTCTTTTTATTTTTCCATTAATATTGTTTTTGTCAATTTTGTACGAATTTTTCTTCTTGTCTTGTTATACATTTTTTTTTTCAATTTGTAAGGCGGGTATGGGTACCGCCGCTCCGGAAACCAACACCTCTGTCATAGGTTACCCCAAGTGTTTCGCTACGTTTGGTGACTTAGCAGGGGTGTTCGGGTTCATGGGGTGAGGTTTGTCCGGGTCTTGGCGGTGGATACGTCTGTCCACCTGCTGCGTGGTGGGCAGGATTGAGTGAGACTGGTTGAGAGAGATCTCTTATCCCCCAGCCAGAATCTTTCGACCCATCGCAGTTGAAGGATTGAATTCATACGTCTATCACTCCTGGACACACTGAGCCCCCGATTCTCACCCACCCTTCACACCTATTTTCTTCCCAGAACTTCCTCTCCCTCCTTTCCAAAAAAAAACCCTCCACACAGCATCTCCTAAGATGACATAGGACCTGAAGGAAATTATTTTCCACAGGGCCCCCTGTGTGGAGCTAATGTAAAAAAAAAAAGAAATAGGTCCGTCACTCCTGGTTATACTGATTCCAAATTACAAAGACCCTTCAGCATCCCGTAAGATTCACGCAGCATCCCCTAAGATGTCGTAGGCACTGGTGTAAATGTGCATCATTTTATATGTTATAATTATTTAACCTACCTGAACTAAGACAGAATACATGATTTTAACTTCACTGAATCTGGTCAAACAACAAAACGAAGAAACATGAAATTAACCCGTGCAAAACCGGGCTTTATAATATGATGATAAAAATGTGGTATAAACTGTTTCCTTTGATACGTAGAAGGGTCCACAATCCTTATTATGAGTTGCATCGAATGCTGCATTCTGGTAGTAGCTATAAATGTGCGGTGACCCCTTTTTTGTTTGTGTGTTGATTCATCTCCCAGTGTTAATCTTTCTCGTTCCATTTTTGAAATTAAACAGCGCAGTCGTGACGTCATGCGTACAGCACAATGGCGTCGACTCGTTCGCCGGCAAATAATTGGTCCATATCTTTCACAGCAGAAGCTTGGCTGTGAAATAGGTCCATATGGGTTGGTCCATCTGATTTATTTCGGTGATTATATTTTTTTTTCCTATTCAGTTTGGGGAACCATCGCTTCGACAAGCTCAATGTGTGCATGAAAAGGGTAGAGAGAAAGCTTGCTATGAACGCGTGTTTAGTCCCCTTTTCATCTGTTTCGGCTTACAAGGCCATTTTCAAACTGTGGTTAAACCGATTCTAAATTTCAATGTTTTTAAGGTGTCTAAATTGAATTATTACCGGTTAAACCAAATTGTTGAGAACCAAATTGAGACTGTAGACACTCTATTATGTGGGGTACTTCGAAATCTGTTTCCCTGCCCTGAATGTTAATGTTTTCTTAATTGTTTAATAATAAAGGTACTGCTGTGACTCATGCGTTTAGGTTTTGTGAAAAAACTAAGGAGTGGGAATTTAATTTACAGCATTTGCTGCTAGCAGCGTGTCTGTTTACGCGATTTCGTATGGTCTTGTTGGCTGCCTTGTACACTGAAAAAGGGCACGCGTGCTTCAGGCGATCCTTCGAGAGTTTTCGGCCGCTCAGTTGACGTGAAACCGCGGTTTGGGTAGTTGTGATTGTGGAACGGGCTGTCATTGGTGCTGGACTCATCGTACTTCGGAATGTGAGATTAAAATAAGTTATTATAATCAGATTGAGATATTTAGCTATTTTTAGAAATTACTGATATATAAATATGTATCGTTAATTAAATACAGGCGCCCTTCAGTATAATCTTACAAATTTTATCACATGTTATCTTTATTATTGACACGTGTAGAGAGTTCGCCATCATTTACAGCCGGAACGATTGTTTCGTATTCGGCCACCCCCTGATCCTTTTAGAGTCTCATGTTTATTATAGACTGTTACCCCAGGGCAGGGTTTATATATTTAAAATAAATCATTCGTTGTTATCTTACATGAAATTTTCATTACATACCTACCCACTTGCCTTGCTTGCTTTAATCTAAAGATTAGCATACTAATCACATGGATGGATATGTGTATTCTTTGGGTGAATTTTTTTTTTTTTTTTTTTACAGTGAATACCGCACAAGAATCTCAACTGCTCCCGTCTGGAGCCAGTGAGACTATGGCATCCCCAATTGGGGTATGTTGTGAGGCTTAAGGTAGTGGGGAGGGGAAGGAGGTGGGGAAGAGGAAGGTTGGGAAGTACCTGGCTATTCAGATCTGGTCACTAAACACGGCTAAAGCCATTTTCAAGCAACGTTTCAATTCTGAATGGTGGTCTTACACCAGGGCGATACTGATAGTATCTTCCACTCTGGAACATGCCGCAAATATACTATATATTATTTTAAATGAATTAATTGTGAAATAACACAAATTAATCAAATAAAATTTATTTGCGCATGCCGGATTCGAACCCGCGACCTCCGGATTGTGAGTCAAGAGTCTTACCCACTGGACTACGGAGGTCGTCAACTACTCGTCGATTACTCATATTTAGTGTGGCCGATGTGGAGGAGGATGTTCATCCTTGGTGGGTATTAATATAGGTAAATATATTTTGCTACAAATTAAAAAAAAAGACTAAAAGTATGTGGGCACTCTTAATAATTATTATTATTATCGGATGATTTTTATTGCGCCATTTTCCTGAGAAAATCAAGGGCGCACTTTTCATTGCAAATATCAAAATTGGCGCGGCTTGTACAATGTACTTTTAGACACCCATGTCGTCTGCTACTTCAAGCCCGGCTTCTCCTCTCACAACCTTTGGAGTTAATTTTCTCAGCTTTATTTGAGGCGACCAACTGTACGTCTTCGCTCTAGAATTATTGTCCTGGAATTTAACCTGTATTTTATGCGGGAGTGATTGTATTGTTTTTCTAAGCAACCTCGTATTATCAAAAATGCCCATTTCGGTGAAACCTCGTGAAATTATTCACATTCGATGAACTCAATTTTTTTTTTTCAAAATTGGAATTGATTGTTTGAATTCAGACAAGCAATAATATAGGTATGACGGTACCTAACTATAATCGTTTCAATTTATTTTTTTAATTCCATATTTGAAATTTCTATTATTTAGTAATATGGTGATTTTCCAAGTATACTGCGGGTGTTCGTTCGAAAGGTGATTTTATGATCGAATTTGATTAAAAATTGACAATATTTGTAGTTTTTTAAAAAAAGCAAATATCTTGTAAGTACTTTAAGATTCACAACTTTTTTTATTTTTTACTTTTCAAAAAAAAAGAAAGACCTAAGTAACTTGACGTTTGTAAATCTCCTACTACCATCATTGAAAGCCACAAAAGTTGCTTTTGTCGTGATAGAGGACTTAGCCAGCCGAGGAATCGAACAAGCGATGCCTCGATGGGACCCAAACGCGACGCCAACTCAGTCACCTCCTACAATATTTATTACATCACTTGATTTTTCACAGGCTAGCGCAAATGCATTAATAAATAACATAAAGTATAAAATTTCGAAATACACACGAAAAATAATGCAAAATAGTTTTTCTTTCGCATTCTTACAATTACAATTGTTGTTACTATCTAAAAAAGGTGGTGTATAATACGAAGGACATAAAACAGTGTCATGAAATTTGCACAGTTTTCTCAGTCTGAAATTAGTACATCAAATTATCAATTACCAGCTTACGACGTTATTTCTCTGATGAATACTATAAGACCCCGTATTCCGAATATCTTCCGATTTATTACATATTTCCTTTAAGACTTTTACACTGTCTATTTTTGTTGACTATCTCTGAACATTTTCCGAGCCGAAAATGTATTTATACGAAAATCCCTCTATAGAAAAAAATCGCAAAGTATTCTCCGAAAATTATTTAAAACGCATCTGGTTCTGTTATGTAACGTGTTATATGTATGAAAAAATTCACAGTGTTTCTTTAAATGCTACTTAAGAGATTGGGCGAGAGATTTTCATGCTATCTAATTAACCATGAAAAATATCACAGGACGCTATTTTTATTGCTTCTTTCTCCAATTGAATTCGATATACCTATTTCTTAAAATAAATTTATATGTAAACTGAACCCTTTGAGTAACTTACCTGTGTAAGGAAAGTAGTTCTGAATAGCTTTTATTAGTAAATGAATGTATATTTATAGCTTACATTATCTATCTAAGGCGATAAAATAAGAAAAGGTCATATAAATATATTTTCTTAGACAAAACAATTCCATCATTTGTTATTCAGAATAGTATACCTGCTCTCGGTGTCATTCTGATAAAATACCGTTATTTGCATTGGCTTTAGCCATGTTTGGAAGTTTGGAGACTAGGGTTGAGTTTCTTCATTTACCGAGAATGCTAAATGCAATGCTAATTGTAATGCTAATTGTAAAAGTAAACGATCGAAATTTAAAAATTAAACGAAATTTCTATGCATTTGACCGTTTACTTTTATAATTGGCATTGCAATTAGCATTCTCGGTAAATGAAGAAACCCACCATAGCACTATGCAGGCAGTGGTGTGCACAGAGTTTTTGATCAGGGTAGGCAGTAGAAAACCGCCGAATTGATTGAAATTAATTTTTAAAAAACTTACTACAAATAACTCCAAGTAAGACAACCAGTTGATAGAAATAGATAACAACATATGTCACTGTCGTCACTAATTCCCATTTGCTAATTTTGTTCCTGAAAGCACCGTCTAATACTAACAAAAACCTCATAGAAGCAAATTCAAAATGACAGTTCTGCTCTATGCTATGTGCATTTCGTAAACATTTATATTTATATCTTGTATGAAGATAGCTCCAAGCAGAAATAATTCCTGCTTAGGCCGCATTTTAGGCAGTCGGAGGCAGTCTGAGGGCGCGCGTGTAGTTTCTAGTTACAGTTTATGCCACGTTTGTGGTATGCCGTTTGACGAGGCGCTCGCGTAGTTTCGGTTGCTTAGCTTTTTCGCGCTTATTTTTGAAAGTATGTGTTTATTTTTATCAATAGTTTAATAAATTATAATATTATTTACATGCTTATGTTTTACAAATTTCGGTAGGGTAGGCAGTGTTTATGTGCCTATATGAAGTGCACGCCCGTGTATGCAGGGTGGTAATGGCTTGTTCGCGTTGAACAAGTAGTAAGTCAAGTAGCGAGTATACTTGCTTGACTCGCCGAAAGTCGTTCGCATTACTTTCAAGAAGAGTACATTAGTGCCCGCCGCCCGTTGCAAGATGACGGGCAGCTACATTCACATCAAAGTAAATTAAACGATAATTCAGAATATTGTAATGCTTAGAAGAGGTGAAAGAATAATAAGATGAAAATAAATAAACTAGGGACACGAAAAGAGTTTAATCACGTAGTTTCAACATCCTTCCACAGATTCCCTTGAGGTGATTTTTCACAAAAACGGCGCTATATAAATCATCCAAATATTATTATTATTATTATATCGTTAGAATACTTAATTATACGTTGATTTGTAATGTCTCAACATGTGTCAGTTAAGTAGTACCTTAGAAGAGTATCATCCATTGTCATTCGTGTTTAATGTACGAACGGTTACATTAATAGCCAGATCAGTGTCGCCAGTCCAGCGCAGAATAACTTTAAGCCTCCTATAGCAAAGACGAAGAATAACTTATAATTTTTTAAGAGCTTTAAAAGTGTTGGAAGGAAAATATGCAATAAATCCACGGACATATGAATATATCTGGACCTGCCCTAAGTGATAAAAACGTATTATTTCCCCCTCCCCATGTAGCCGGCTAGAGCTCCGCCTTGGAGCCAGCTCGCTCCATGGGGAGAATCTAAAATATGTGACGTCATCATTCTTGTCGTGACCAGCGCGGAACTAACATTCATATATTTTACGAAATAACACGCCAAAAACGGTAATACAGTTATACCCATATATTATTGGACATAGCGAATGTGGGCGGTTCTCCAGTGTGCTAGTCGCTGGTTACAGGGGTAAGTAAATTATGAAACATTTGTAAAAGTGTCTTAACTAAACACGGCAACAAAATATTGCTATGCGAATCTGGGCGAATCTTTTCGGGGCGAGCATTTGGCCTTCGAATATATGTTATTAACGTAGCAAGCAATTCGCGCTCCCATGTAAAAAGGTCTATTCATTCAAAGCAGATTTTGCTTTTAAGAACTAAATGGTGACATTATAATGCGAGATGCCTATATACTGTCAGATTGAATTTTTAACGAATCACAGTCTCTTCTTCCCCTCTTCGCCCCCCATAGTTTGGTTTTACCCCTCATTTGTATGTTTTGGATGTCTATGAATAAATCAGTAGAAAGCCGGGTTTAATCACTGGAATTAAGGTGACCTATATTTTAAGGGAAATTATCTTCTGACAGGGTCTCCTGTTAAAACAATTACCGACATCTACATCTACAATATGTATGTAATTTTCTAGCTAGTAATTCATTTAATTTTAATTAAAACGATAAAATATTCCGATTGTGTCAATCACAACTCCAAACCAATCTATTGTACCACATGTCAATGTTAATTTCGCATTCGGGCGCATTCGGCAAAGTTCGGGAGAGCTCGGTAAAGTTCGTTTTCATATGGAGGCGCTATATCGGTTATATACCACCCTGTACCTCCCTTATTGCTTCGTACTATCTACATTTTAATGCAGTAACGTTATTTTATGGTGGCACAAACGTTTTAATGCTGCAGAGTGGAAATTGCAATAATTGTTACAACTTTTGAGTGAGAAATATGTTTTGTTTTTATGCGACACCACTTTAATTTTAATTGCCTCAGGGATTAGTGTCAATTATCGTGATTGCATTTCGTTTTAGCTGAATGGATCTGATTTGAAACAGTATTTTTATACGAACGTATACAAGTTTTAATATTGGTAATTAACAGGCTATTACCTAAGTGGTCAGATGCATCTGGTTCTTAGTTCCTACCCGGACTATTCAATTCCTCTGCTAGTTAAGTCCTCCATCATTGCGCATGCAACATTGTAAGCTTGTGAAATTGGTAGTAGGAGGTATTTAAAATATTGTCATGTTATTTTTATTGAAGTGAAAACTTCTTTGGCACCTTTGTGATTTGAAACTCGATGACACGAAAAATAGCGACACTAAAAAGCCACAAACGGTCTAATCAGATGAAAAAATAATTTTAAAATTGCCGGTAACCCTAACCTAACTTAACCTATTTAACCAATTTTTTTATCATCACTCTTAACCTTTCTGAGGTACTTCTGAGTTGGTTTCATTCTGAGTTGGCCGGTCACCCTATTTTCCAAGGTTTTCCTTGATCCTGCCAACATTTTCAGCACCGACCTAGAATACGAACATAAACCTTGCCCCTTTACATTTTCTATTTTATTTCCCTCTTATTTGGCACACTCTGAAGAAAGCGATAAACCCGTAGATAATAGAAACAAAGGAGATGCTCCATTAACCATCATGAGTAATGCAGTGTCGCCAACATCGTTCACCCATGCTACTGATGATCGCATCTACCGCCTTCGTTTTTGCTTACAAAATGTATGAATTTGGTCGCACGACAGCATCAATCGTCACGGTTCCATGCCATGTCATCTATCCATCAGCCGTCAAGACCTAGACAAACTTCACACTATGAACCCTGGCATCTCTGCTAAATCACCAAAACTTAGCGAATCACTTGGGGTAACCTACTGCAGAGGTGTTGGTTATCCAATAAATACTAACCATACCCGCCTACCTTATTGAAATCTTATCTTAATATATAAAACAAAGTCGGGTTAGTTACACTGTTTATAACTCGAGATCGGCTGGACCGATTTTGATGATCTTTGATTTTTTGGATTTGTCTCCGCCCCGAATAACATAATAATTCACGTAAAAGAAAGTTATGAAGAAAATTATTTTTTTAATACATTTTGTATGGAACGAATTCTCATATTTTGGAGGAACTGCAGCAATATTGTGATAGGTATAATATTTAACTGTGCGTGAAATCCAAAAATTCAAAAACGTCAAATGTCAATCCGATGATTGTTTTGCTTTTGTTCTTAATCATATAATGCTGCCCCTCTTTCTTACACACTTAATGTCAATAGTCGAAAATGAGACAAACGGTGAACGTATGTCTCTGCATCCCTCCAAAGGATAAAATACAATTATAATAAATTTCTCAAATGAAACGCATTTTTTTTACGTAAGCTCCACTTGGGGTTACCTATAGCAGAGGTGTTGGTTATCCAATAAATGGTTCCCGGGGCGACGTCACCCGTACCTGCTTCCTTTCAAAAATTCCCGTAAGTAAATGGAAAAGTAAGAAAATAACAAAAAATATAATTCCGTACACAACGCCATATCTGATACTGACAAAAACAAAACACGGACAGTTGGGCATCGATAATTGCTTCATTGTGTAATTTTTAACTTAATAAAAAAACTTTATTTAATTCAACAGTTATTGATTCTGAGGCCGTACGAAGTTCGTCGGGTCAGCTAGTATAATATAAACTATGTTTATTTAAGCATCAACTAACAGTCGCTCTGTTAATCTCTAAAGGATGCACAAATAAATAAAAAAAGTCTTATTCAAATATTGAATTTCCTGCTGCAAAAGTACTGCAGAGTAAATCTCAGATTATAAGCGGAATATATTATTATTGTGTGTGTAAATATGTAGAGTGGAGAGAGCGGAAAGGAGTTAGATGGGGGGTGGAAGATGTGGAAATAAAATAATGTAAATACATCCCCTAACTGGATTGCCTCTCCTCATTTTATTCATCCCTTTGACGCAGTCCTTGCGGAGAACCCACCCTTACATAATCGCCTGGGGATAAAACAGTTGTACAGTTAATGGAGGCTTTAATATGGCGTATTTAGGTTTTAGCAAAACTCATTCTGTACGACAGCAGTGCAACTATTTTTGAAGTTATAACTTCTTTAGCACTGTTGTGATTTGAAACTCGATAAAGCGAAAACTAGCGACACTAAAAATAGACAAACACATACATCTATAGGATTTAAAAATAATTGGATAATTTATAGAGCGTGGTTTTTGTAAAAAATCACCTCAAGGGCGCTGTACAATTAATTAAGAATTCTTAGGTTCTATCTAATTTTACTATTTACAAACGGATACAGAAACATACTTACCTGGCAGGTTACTTCCGATAAACACACTTTAATTAGAAAGTTTATGCTTGGAGAAGATATGGCTTTGCACGCGGAGGACATTATTATATTTAAAACATTGGACATTGCACGATTTTCATTAGTATTACATTTATGAAAAGATTAGTGGCAAAAGTAGAGTTGAAATTTATTTTAACGACTCGAGAATTTAGGACTCTTTGGGGCTGGAGAATGTTCATGAAATGAACTTTACAAACGCTTACAAATAGGTTTTTTTTCTACATTTTTACAGGTCAGTTGTTTACAGTGTCGCGGGCATTGAAAGTGTAGGTGAAATATTAGCCTGCGAGAGAATGAGATGGCAATAAAATATTTATTTAATTTAAGGGTACTCGGTTCCAATATAATACAAAAAATCCATAGTCCCATGCAAATCTTCTTTGGTGTAGTGGTATAAAGCGCCTGACGAACCTCAGCAGACAATTAGCGGACAATTGATCAAATCCTACGAAATCCAGAAAAAAAAAATTGTAAAATATATCCAATCTTCAAACCACTCCAAAATAAACAGGCAAAAGAAAATACAAAATAATGCGACATCTAGCACTCCGAAGAACAAACCACAAATACTAATAAGATGACCAAATGTATAGGAAAAGGTGCCCTGGAATTCGACGGCAAAAATATGAAAAAAAAATTATCCTTCTCATTGATAAAAAATGGGCTTCGTAGTCTCCCCACTCTTGTCTGCATTAGTCTTCTGATGGTTTCATTTCTGATTTTTATGTGAAGACAGAGAGAAAAGGGCAAAGCAATGACCTGGGTATTGCCCAAAAATGTTAATATAATTTGATTCCCGGCGTTGCTCGGGCTCTATGCGGAGTTTTTTACAAGTCAGATGTAAATAGACAAGTTATTTTCCTCTTATTTTGAATGTCAATCATTTTCTATGTAAAATTTCTTTGAGTATTAAAATTCTGCTTTGAGAAGTGAGAAAGACGGATGGAAGGATATTTAAAAAAAATCTCTTGTAGACAGTCACCTTCCTCTTGTTTGGAAGGTCAAGAATGCAATATTTCATCAATGTGGGCCGTCACACGCCGTGACACTCTTCTTTATATAGTTAGAAGAGAATATAAATAAGAACGACTATTATGGATGGAAAAGCTGACGAGGACATCGAAGTACGGGAAAATGAGATCCTTGAGGCGTATGTGGCGTTTTAGAAAAGCGGAAATTCGCAGATAATGCCAGACTGATGTAATCTTATTGAACAAGGTTCAGAAACGGAATATTAGATGATTTGAACATGTAAAGCAAATGAACGAAGAAAGACGTTCAGAAATTAAATAACGAGAAAGTGATTGGTAAAAAAAGTCGAAAACGTTCGAAGAAGGCGTTTCTTTTATAGGTGTCCGTATTTGACTGTAAAAACTTGAGTTAAGTAATGAAAATTCACCATGAAAAAAAAATGTTTCAGACTGTTCCGGCGGCCATCTTGGTCGTCTTTGCGGGCTTTTAATGAAGGGGGTTTTGGTCATACTTGCTCTCTCGCTGGCATGCCAATAGACTGAGAATTTAATAGGAAAGCGCTGCAATGTCTCATAACGGCTTTATTTAGTTGGTTTCAGACTTTGGTTCGACTCTCCTTTGTTAGAACTTTGTCATTTAAAGACGTCTTGATTTATTATGTGCTTTTAGTCAAGTCTTGTAAAATTGCTTCTGTTCAGATTTATTTTATTAATTTTAAAATTTTAAAAATCATTAAACGCTCAATGTGTCTTATCCGGTTCATTGCCGAGTGTTTGAAGCCCCATGTTCAATCCCTTGCTAGCTAGGTCCTCCCATCAATGCACAAGCAATAATTACTACAGCTTTCACTTATAGAAATAGGAATAATACCAATATAGTCAGGTTAGGTATTCGGTTTAAAGTCAAATAAACAAGAGATTTTATTACATTGCAGAAGACATATTTATATGGTAAAAATGACATTAAATATTTTTAAGTAACTGAAAATGGTTCCCGGTGCTGCGGTAATCCAATTTTTCTTCAATGTAGATATCTACATAGTGTGTTAGTAATATGTATTTATAATATATTATCCTACTAATATTGTAAAGGCGAAACTTGTATGGATGTATGTTTGTTACCCTTTCACGCAAAAAATTCTGAATGGACTTTAAAAATTCTTTCACTAATAGAAAGCTACATTATTTGCGATTAATAAGCTCTGGCGTTATGAAATTATTTATTATACGTTTATTGTCAAGACTAAAAGCAAAACATATCGTTGCTTGGTAACTATAAGTAATTATTTGACGTGCGCTGTCATTTCGTTACTTGTTTAGGTTACTATGGAGATCCCTTTGATAGATAAAATTCAAATATGTATAAAATACTAATTTGATGCTTATAAACGCCGCTATTTCCATTATGAGCTAGGTAGCTTTGAATTGTCCAGAAAACCACTTGCCCAATTGTTAATTACATATATATTAACGATTCTAGAAAACAAAGACAGACAAACAGTGTAGAAAAAAGGCTAGTGCTTTATGTAAAAGTCTGAAAAATTTGCTATTCTAACTATACTAACTCTTATCATGGATTCTTTTTGGGGTATTATGCCGTATTGTGCTTCCTCCTTCTTTAGCCAAAGTTTTGGACAGCGTTACAGTCTTCATTACATCGTTATCAGGGCAGATTTGTGATGCAGATGCAGGATAAAAAGAAAGAGATAGCGCATCAAAAATCATGGTAATACTTTTGACCGAAAAATCTCAAATTTTAATATCTAAACTAACTTTGTTTAGAAAAATGAAACAATACAACTTTCTATAAACCACTTATATAATGTGCAAATCCGACCGGTTTCGGATCAAACGTTCCTTCGTCAGGGAAAGCTTATACTAATTTGACAGTTTAGAACAATGTTTTATTATGGTAGGGGTGGAGCCGTTGCTAGTTAATAATGTAGATTGGGTGGGTAGGTATTAGTGTAGAGTGGGTGGGTAGGGGAACAAATCCATGATTGGGCTATATGACAATATTTTTTGTTTGTTGATAATAGATTCATTATTTTTAAGGGATATTTTAATTTCCAAAGCTTCTAAGTTATCTAAACGTTTTCCCTTATGATTAATATGAAGAATATTTATCCCTGTGTTTTTTTCAAAACTATGGTTATTTTCAATGATATGGTTAGCGAACTCAGAAAAATTATTTTTATTAAGACACCTTAAATGTTCTTTGATTCTGATTTCATAAACTCAAATGCAATGATTCTGATTTTCTGAATCATTGCATTTGAGTTTATATATTATCAACAAACAAAAAAATATTGTCATATAGCCCAATCATGGATTTGTTTCCCTACCCACCCACTCTACACTAATACCTACCCACCCAACCTACATTATTAACTAACAACGGCTCCACCCCTACCTTAATAAAACATTGTTCTAAACTGTCAAATTAGTATAAGCTTTCCCTGACGAAGGAACGTTTGTTCCGAAACCGGTCGGATTTGCACATTATATAAGTGGTTTATACAAAGTTGTATTGTTTCATTTTTCTATAATGGATAACCACAAAGTAATAGCTACATTAAAAAATATAACTTTGTTTATTCTCGGAAAAGCTAGACATCAATTTAAATTACAATGGTTTTCATTTTATCCAAGCTAAATATTGTTTTTCCTTTCCGCGAAGAGGACGAATCATGGATCTAATTGGCATATAAATAAAGAACAAGAAAACATCTCATTATGACGAAAAAAAAACAATTTCGCAAAAAAATTGAGAGCTAATTTGGTAAAAATAAATTATTAAATAAAACCGTCCTGCTTTAAAGTGAATAAAATTATTATTTTCCTTTGGAGAAGCTTTTCCTCCAGGCTTTTTCGCTTTAATAAAATATAGAACAATTATTTAGTATTTTTTTTTTTTATTTCGGTAGAGGCAGACGGTCGAGTTGGTCCATATAATAATAATATGAATGTTATTTTATAAGCTATAAAGTACAAGTTCTACGTAGGGTAAGATATTAGTTCGAAAGATAAAAGAGAAAAAGATAGTTAATTAGTTTATTTATTTATTTAACGCCCAAAGGGCTTTTACATGTTCGGTAGTATAATTAATTCATGACAGATGATTTTTAAACAGGTAAAGAAATAATAAAAATAAAATTAGAAAAAAAGCACACGTGGCATCAAAATACAATAGGTTTACAAATAAAATACAGATATATTTAGGAATAGTTTAGGAATAAGTCTTTTACAAGATCAACAAATTTCACAAGTTTATGTTTAATATGTCAACATCACCTAAGTACTGATTTCCCGTAGCGTGAAATCGTTGTATCGGAGAGTGGGCATGAATGAATGCTACAGTAGAATAGTGTAATTAGTTATTAATTGTTGGGTTAATATGCCGTGTTGCGCTTCGTCCTTCTATTCGATCTAAACGGTGTTAGAAAGAGAAAACATTACGCTGTATATTTGAATTTATAAGTTTACCACAGAAAGATTAAATTGTACATTTCTATGAAATTTATGTTTCCGACCGTAATTTGAGAAAATAATATGATTTTTTTTTAATTACTAGCGAAGTTCCCGGCATGCATTGCAATGACAATAAAGAAATCGTTTCTCATTGCGTGTCTTTTCCCACACGTCCCGTTCACCTCCCCCCCCCCTATCCCCATCCCCTCGTGCGTTTAATATCTATTACCTAAAAGAAAATGATTGCTTTAGACCACACGACTGAAGTAAAACTTCTCTAACTTATAAAGAACACATGACATTGACATTGGGGTGACATATGACAATGGGGTGACTTATGACCCTGGGGTGACCTATGACCTTGGGGTGACCTACGATCTTGGGGTGACCTACGACCTTGGGGTGACCCTAGATCTTGGGGTGCCCTACGACCTTGGGGTGACCTACGACCTTGGGGTAACCTACGACCTTCGGGTGACTTACGACCTTGGGGTGACCGATGATCTTGAGGTAACCATCCTTATTCTTATCCTTATCACACCCCAAGTCAAGCGTGCGTAAGGGCCCGACCGTTCGCCTCGCCATCGATCACCGTTCGCATCGATTACCGTTCGCATCACACTTTTCGTAATATCACAATTTTTGTAACACATCACCACTTTTCGTAACACGTCACCACTTTTCGTAACGCATTCACCAGCTTACCCCCCAAGTCGAGCGTGCGTAAAGAAGTTTTACTTTCAAAATTAAACTATGCGCGACTGTCGCAGTAAAAATTACTTAACCCAATTTATAGAAACTGAAATTAGTCATTTCTTGTTCCAACGTAAAAAAAAATTGTCGAAATTCACTTCTAGTACTAGAATTAGATGTCTTTATATTTTGTATCGTAACTGAATCTACTTCCTTAAAAGGAAAAAAAATATACTAAACTTACTATCAATTTTATGATAGACCCTGAAAATGAACCTCTTAAAAAGGCCTCGTAAAATAGGTACCTCCTTATACGAAATAAGACGATTTTTAGGAACTTTCCTCTTTATAAATGGCTCCAATCTCTCCTCTTTGCTGTAACTTAGTATATCGTAAAATATTTTTATTTTCATCGAATGTGTTATCTGTTTTGATTAGGCTGTAATATTGCGGCTATATAAACAGTAAACATAAATTGTGAGTAGGGTTTGCAATCTCGCATCCTGCAATCCCGCATCCCTCAATCCCGCATCCTTCAATCCCGCGTGCTGCAATCCCGCATACTGAATTCCTGCATCCCGGCGTAGTGCAGCGGTATGGCGCTTGACTCGCATTCCGTGTTTGGTGACCAGATCTGAATAGCCAGGTACTTCCCCACCTTCCTCTTCCCTATCTCCTTCCCTCACCACTACCTTCAGCCTCACAACATACCCCAATTGGGGATGCTATAGTCTCGCTGGCTCAAGACGGGAGCAGTTGGGGGACTATTGTGCGGTATTCATGTAATTTTTTTTAAATCCCTCAATTCCGCATCCCGCAATCCCGCACCCTACAATCTCGCATCCTGCAATCCCTCCTCCTGCAATCCCTCCTCCTGTAATCCCGCATCCTGCAAAAACGCGGGATTTCAGCAATATTTGATACCTCGGATTTGCGGGATTGAAACAATACTAAATTTACTTTAATTCGTATTTAAGATTAATAGAAAATAGTCATGTTTAATATTGATAGGCCGGTTAATAGTTGAGTAGACAAATGCGTCAGATTCACATCCAGGATTCGTCGTGGTTTCAATCCTTCACTAGCAAAGTCCTTGTTCATTACCTAAATAACACTTTTTGCTTATAATGATGATCGTAAAAGTTTTATCAGAAATTAACAGGTTATTTCTAAACTGGAAATGGTTTTCTATATTTCTTAAATAAGGTTTATTAATTATTATTATTAATTATTAAAATTTTCATATTGAACTTTTGACTAATATCTGTGAAATGAACGATAGTTTTGGAACTAAAATATTTTAACTCCTCACACTATTTTTTTGCTTTTGGGAACAGCTTATAAGGTCTCATAAAAATCGTTGTTTCTCCCTTAATAGTATGAGAAATGTGATTTAAACGATGTTAGAAAGAGAAAACATCTCGCTTTATATTAAAATCTAAAATTTAACAATAGTAGAATTAAAATGTTCACCTCTATGAAACCAAAGTTTCTGACAACAATTAAAAAAATATATTTTTGAATGTAGCTATTACTTTGTGGTTATCCATATTTTATGGATAACCACAAAGTAATAGCTACATTCAAAAATATAAAATTGGCAAGTACAGCCACAAAAGCTAAAATGTATAAACATTTTATAAGTGGTTTATACAAAGTTGCATTGTTTCATTTAATTAAAAAAATATTTAAGTTTTCTTAATTTTTTTATGAATTATTTTTACATAAGACGACTAAAAAGTTAGGCGACAACAAGGTTTATTGGTCTAATAAAATATGTGTACGTTTTTTTTAAATATCAGTAACTTTAATTTAAAAAAAAAAATGTAAGGTGAGCCATTTTTAAAACCGTTGTATCTTTGCATTCTCAATTTCAATATGATAAAACACTGAAAGCCTTTTTCATAACCTTTCAAAAACAGCATTTAGTTTTCGGAAACGTTCAGAAATATTCAATTTATTTGGATTTTTTTTAAAGCGGAAATGCTCACCTTCTGACAAAATATGCCAGAGGTCTGAGGGGTTAAAATGGAAATATCCAAACTCACCATTAATATCATTATTTTGATCTTGTTCAGCTGAAATTAATATTGAAATATGACCACATTTATTTTGTCTTAAAAAAAAACGTTTTAATTTTTTCGAAACTAATCTAGTTATCCTATATTAATGTTTTATTTCTCTCTTTTTTCAGGTATGGTGGACTTTTTATCTCAGATTTAATTTGCCCAAAACAATTCAATTTGGTAAGTAAATACAATTATTACAACAAAAAATCACTAAAATTGTGTAATGAAAATAATGTAATTGGTTTAGGAAATAAAACATATTGATAAAATATTCTTTACAACTATTACTTTCATTCGACGTCTTTTAAAGTGCAATTATTATCATATTAATCTATTTCCGAAACGTTGTGATCCGACTGGACTCCCTCAACCAGTCTCTTTACAACCCGCCATGCAGTAAGTGGTCAAACGCATCCGCCGCTAAGAACTAGACAAACCTCACCCCATGAACCCGGACACGCCTGCTAAATTAACAACCACTTAGCGAACCATTTGCGTGACCTAAGGCAGGGGTGTTGGTTATCCAATAAATGTTTGTCGGGGCGGCGGTACCCGTACCCACCTCCCAAATTGGTATAAATCTCCATAAGTACTCCAATCCACATCCAAATAGCTAGGCTGTAGGTGGGAAAGTTCCTGGCTATTCAGATCTAGTTAACAAAAACGGCTAAAGCCATTTCTGAATGGTGATATTACACCAGGGCGTTTCCGATAGTATCTTCCACTCGGTGTGCCGCAATAGGCCACTTGCATCACATTTTTTTTTCATTTTTTCCGGTTTAGGCAAATATTCCAAGACATTCTGTATTTTTTTATTAATCGTGTTTTTGAAACCCTGGCGATTTTTTGAAAATTTCAATCCGAAAAATCAGACCGTTTCAGGTGCGAAAAAACGATAGTTACAAAGCCGAAAATCATTTTAAAAAAAGAACGTTTTCCACAAGAAAGGGCACAGGAGAATAACGAGGCATACCAAAAATATTACATCTCATAAATATTTTTTTCCTTGATCCATCTTATTGATCATAAATCATTATAATGTTCAACGTCTATATTACTTAATCCAATGTAATCTAGTGAAAGTTAAATGTCGAATTCAAAAATTCGCCTGAAATCAAAGTGTTGCCATATAAAAAAAATAAATCATTGTGGAATTTTACAAAATTAATAGGAATATTTTCGGAGACGGGACGTTTTCATGTAGTGACGTCACGGGCCCAAATAATGGATTTATTTATTTATTTAAAAAAAAAAAAAACTAGATACATTTCTAAAAGTTTTTACGAAAATTTTCGTAATCTTAGTAAAAAAATCTAACTACACGATTTTTTCCAAGTCGTTATGAAATCCATGCAAGTGGCCTATTATATGTTTTATTATGTTAAAATTATTTGATTTGTGAAAACAGCACAAATCAGCCAAATAAAATTTATCATTGAAGAAGAAGATAACAATAATAATCTATACGAAAATATGAAAGAGAACAAGACACAGAAAATCAGAAAAAAGACAATGGTCGCAACTGCGACTCGAACCCAGACCTCTCGTCTAACTGGGACGTGAATAAAATTTACTTGCGCACGTCTAAATTTGAACCCGCCACCTCTGGATCGCTAGTAGAGAGATCCTTACCCTTTGGCCACCTGAGAGAAATTATTTTCCACAAGGCCTCCCTGTGTGGGTGATGTAAAAAAGGCATAATTTTTGGTGCATAGCCGCTTTAATGGTCTGTGCAGCTGTTTGTAGCTAGTCGAGAGTTGGTACGCTTTCATACCGCACCTCCGTTGTTTCTATTATCTATGTTGTTCAACCTCCGATAGGAGAGTAATTCAAGTTCTGCCGGTGTACCGAATCATCTCTCATCCCTCACCCCTTATATACTACCTTCGTCCAATAAACAAGGCCTGAATTACTAACTTCCCTTTACAGTTTAGTTACCAGCGTGGCCGGTGTTCTATGTAACCGAAACCGGAAGCCGCCATTTTCCGGCCTTTTCCTCCGGCTTCCGGTCAAGGATGGAGCGGCGGCCATCTTGTTTCCGGTCCGAAGGCTGGACGCACAACAGCGGCACAGCCTTAATGGAGAAACAAATGAATTGTTCCGTTCTCTTTTTGAACGTTTTAAAACTACCATTTGTTTGAAAGTTTATGGTTGGATGGTGGAAACTTGGCGTACGAATTCAATGGTTTGGTGTTTCCTACGCGTTAATTAATTAAAGTGCTCATATGTCTTTTAGTCTTGATGTTATTCAACATCCAACAGGAAAGTAGTGCTAATCAAAGGAAATGTTTGAAGTCATTCTGTTTTTTATTTACCTACTAGTTGACTCCCGGCATGCGTTGCAATGCCATATTCAAAGAAATAAATTTTTTCTCCCTGCACAACCTTTACCGTGCGTCCCCGTTCCCCTCCCGGATCCCACTCCCCTCTCCCGCTCCACCGTCTCGCCAACTCCCCTCTTGCATTCCATATATTCAGTCCCAGTACATTCAGTTTTCACACAACTCTCGTGCCACACATTACAACTTTTTTAATTCAAAAATTTATTTTTCACGTATTACAAATATTAATTTTTGTATATTATAAAAACAAACAATCAAATTTGTTACTTAACATAGGTACCTTTTTAAAACATCTATAATTCTTGATTCGATTCAACATATTATATTATTTAAGTACTTCCAATTAATTAATTAATGTAAAGAGTTTTGAAAATAGAATTTCGATTTAACAATCATTGTTTTGCAAAATGTCATCATCATCATCATCATCTTCTTCCCCTAGTCCTATTCGGGTCGGGGACCCATTGCATCGACAAGACTCCTCCATACGTCGCTGTCTTGTGCTGATTGTTCGGCCTCTGTCCATGGTAGACCCATCCTCTCCTCACACAGTTTCTGGAGTTGCCTCGCCCAACTGTGTCTGGGGCGGCCCACTGGAACGTCTACCCTCTGAAATCGCACTCAGTATTTTCCTCGGAATTCGGTCAACAGACATTCTTAGAACATGCCCAAGCCACCTCAGTTTCGATTTTTCTACGAAGAGTAGCAGTGGTTCAATGTTTAGATCATCTCGGATCGTCGAGTTTCTTATATGATCCCATTTCTTAACCCCCGCCACTCCTCTCAAGTACGTCATGCAAAATGTCATTTTCAAATTTTTGTAATGATTAAAAAAACTTCTCAGCTGTGTTTCCATGTGGTTGTAATAATCCAAAAACCTTCGCGGGGGTTTAAAGAAAGTATTTTGAAAGTTTCAAACGTTTCCTCTGCTTAATAAAGCAATACACAATACACTAATCCCCAAACATATTTTGATTTTCTTTATTTGTTTTTGGGGTGTTATGCCGTGTTGCGCTACCTCCTTCTTTAGCCAACGTTTCGGACATCGTTGCAGTGTCCATCATCAGGGCAGATCCGGCAGATCACATCACACATCTACCGGATCTGCCGGATCTGATGGACACTGCAACGATGTCCGAAACGTTGGCTAAAGAAGGACGTAGCGCAACACGGCATAACACCCCAAAAACAAATAACGAAAATGCTTTTGGCCGTGAAAATCTTAAAACTTATCTGAAATTTTACCTATTCATAGAATTTTACTTGAAACAACAAAAAAGTGAGTTGACAATTGCATTTGCGTATTAAAATATGTACGTGTTCTTATTTTTTCGTTATCAGTAATTTTAGTTTAGAAAAAACGCAAAACCTTTTCTATGTTTGCAAGTAATTTTTTATATTTTAAAAATTATTATTGTTTATTTCGAATTATAAAATTTGATAGCATATTTCATCATCTTTTTAAAACAGTTTTCAGTTTTTGGATGCATTCAGAAATATTCAATTTTTTTGAATTTCATTGCAAAACGGAAATATTTTTACCCTCTGACAAAATACAGTCGAGGCCTGAAGAGTTAAAGTTCCTGCTTACTTGCAAAGCTTAAGGGCCCGCAACCCGGATTTGTACCGATTTATTTCATATTTCCCTTAAACACGGTAAGTTTTAAAGCTCTTAAAAAAATATATGTTATTCTTGAAGATAATATCTAGACTTTGCCCGCGCCGCAACGCAAATTATATAAAATTCCCTCGATAGAAAAAAAATCGCAAAGTATGCTCCAAATTTATTTACACGTTTGTTTCAGTTATTTTACAAGTTATATGTATGAAAAAATTCACAGTGTTTCTTTAAATGCTGTTTAAGATAATGCCCGCGAGATTTTTGCTCTATTTTAAACGAGTCGTGTTTTATTAAAAAATTTCGCATCAATTTTGTCGCTGTAAATGTTAGCGCTCTCCTCTAACATTCGTAATTTCGTATCTCTCCATCTTCTTCTTTTCGAGCCCGGTTGCAGAGCCTTAAGAGAAAATTGGAAACATGCCTTTTTGGACGCGTGGTCAACTGTTCACAGAACTGGATGTTTCGGAAACTGTAAAGGACGCTTTTACAACGAAATACAGATGATTTTGTGAACTTCAAACTAATATTTACTGTAGAATTTCAACTGTGAAAAGGTGAATTGGAAGCAAAAGGCGGTACACAACGTATGTTTGTCCTAATCCACTCAATGTTTCATTTACCACAAAAATAAAAGCTAAATTCAACATTGTTGTTATATAAAATATAAAGGAAATGGTGCTTGTAGGTAAGGCACTCGCGAGCAAAGAAAATGCAATTCACGTCGTCCCTTTGTCCGCGTCTGATCGATATTTCATTTCTCTGAAAAATAAAATGGATAGAATCCGGACAAAACTCTTTTCTGTAAACACCGATTCAATTAGCGCTAATAGTTTCTTTACCTAAAAGGTTTCTTAAAATAACAAAATAAAATAAAAGCAATCATTGTTCTACGGACTTCTTCTGTACACTTGTTTTCTGACTTCAATGATGTAAAAACTGCTTTACACATAGAGATAACAAGGTGGAGTACAAATTTTATTTATTAATCTTAATTATTATAAGCAATCATTATCAGTCTAAGCCCAGTCTCTTTCAACGGAAGCAATCTTCCGAACAGGCCCTCCATTGATATGCTTGGTGTAACCCTAAGTGACCAGTTCAGGTATGGGGGCTCCATCGAAGCCAGAGTAAAGTTAGCCTCCCAAAAACTGGGCGTACTGTACAGGGCCCGCAGATAATTTAATAGTACACAACTGCTAACCCTGTACAAATCGCAAGTGCGCCCCACAGTTGAATTTGGCAGCCACCTCTGGTCTGGAGCTCCAAAATACCTGAAAAATACCCTCGACTCTGTGCAGAAACGGGCGGTCCGTTTGATAGATTCTCCCATCTTAACAGACGGATTGCAATCTTTAGATCACAGGCGTCGGGTCGGAATGCTATCCTTGTTTTACCGGTATTAGAATGGAAGATGCTTCGAGGAACTAGCATCATTGATCCCTTCGGCACCGGTGCATAGTCGGGAAACACGCCAAACGCGTGCCCAACATTTGTACACAGTTGACATTTGTCACATGAGAACGGGTCGTTTCTTCGACTCGTTCTTGTGTTCAACAGCTCGGCTGTGGAATGATTTGCCGGCCTCTGTGTTTCCTCCTTCCTACAACATGGGTCTCTTCAAGACCAATGTTCATTCCTTCCTCTCCTCAAAAAGACCCTCCACACAGCATCCCAGATGACATAGGCCCTGAGGGAAATTATTTTCCTCAGGGCCTCCTGTGTGGAGTTAATGTAAAAAAAAAAAAGCCTGAAACACTCATCCACATTGAAAAAATCTTCCGAGAAAAAATACATGACGCCAACAGGACTTGAACCCGTGCCCTTCTGATTGCCGGTCAGTTACTCTCCCAATTGAGCTATGGCGGCTTATCTTATACCCGCCAAATGATTCAATATATACTAGTGTTTCATTCAACAATTACTGCTTATTATATTTTTTCCACCTGAAAACAATTTCGAATGAAACACTAGTATATATTGAATCATTTGGCGAGTATAAGATAAGCCGCCATAGCTCAATTGGGAGAGCAGCTGACCGGCAATCAGAAGGGCACGGGTTCAAGTCCCGTTGGCGTCATTGTATTTTTTCTCGGAAGATTTTTTCAATGTGGATGAGTGTTTCAGGCTGATAATTATTGCTTATAATAATTGTTACCCTTTGTGCTATGCATAAAAATCTTGTCTTAAAAACGTTAGTTTAACAATTAAAAATAATAATTATTTATCTTAAGTTAGCTCACATCTTTGTGTGTGCTAATATTTTATAAAGATATAAACATTTACATTGGTTGGCAAACATAATCATTCTTTAAATATTACACATAAATAAAGACATTTATAATTGACGTAGACATACTTTCGTAATTCTTTTTTAAACTTATTTATATTTTCTATCTCAGTAATTTCATTCGGGATGTTGTTATACAGTTGGACGGCCTGGTACATCAGAGATTTCTGGGTGCTTGATTTTTTCTTGTCGGCAGTCTAATTTGCTTTGAATTTCTTGTCCCGTGTCCATGTGTTTCGTTATTATAAATAATAATAATAATATTTGGATGATTTATATAGCGCCGTTTTTGTGAAAAATCACCTCAAGGGCGCTGTACAAACTTACCAATACGAAAATATGTGTACAATATTTAGACCAATGAACGCGATGCTGCCTAAAATTTAATGAAAACAGGACCATACTTACCTGGGAGGTCGCTTGAAATTAACACTGTATATTGTCCATTTAAAGAAATTTAGATAGAGTTCGCACGCAGAGGACATTATTGTAAACACATGTTATTTAATCCTGAAAAATATTTTAATATTAATATGTAATGGATTCTTTGACGAGTGCATTTTGGAAAGTAAAAGTAACATGTAAAGGTGGGTGGTGCAGTAGTACCTATAAGGATTTGATCTTTCTAAATGTGATTCGTCAAGAGACAGATTGATGTGTAAGGAATCGATTAATTTTAATTCAGTAAGAAAAGTGTGATTAAAACATATCATAGACAATACAAGTATGATACTCTCAAATAGGTATATTTAAATTACGCGTATGAGAGCCCAAAAAGGAAGGTTTTTAGTTTGGACCTAAACTCTGTTGGGCTTGTTATGCATCTTAATTCCGGAGGGAGTCTATTCCAAGCCTTAGGCCCAGATACTCCGAAAGCACGATCTCCAAACATAGTATTTGGCTTTCGTTTAGGTTCTATTAGTCTGCCTTTAGCAGATGAATGAATGATTATAATGTATTTTTCTTTTTAGTTCCTTAGACATCATACCCATGTTAATTTTTTTTTTTTTAAATAAGTACATTCAAATACACAGTTTGCTTCAGCGTCAACATATTTAGCTCTTTTAGCATGTCTCGTATCCGTGTGTATATGTTGCGCTTAAGTATTATTCGCATTGCTTTATTTTGCAGTATTTGCATTTTTTTCTTTTTTCCTTCATTGCAGAGAAAAAGAATACTTGAACAGTAATTAAAGTGTGGTGATATAATTGTATTATATATTATCTGGCATGTTTCTTTATTTACTTTGTTTCTGATTCTACCAAGAAATGATATTTTTTTTGCATTTTTTTTAATTGTATAATCTGCATTTTTTGAGAAGTTCAATTTTGAGTCTATGATGACACCAAGATTTTTTTTTTTTACATTAACTCCACACAGGAGGCCCTGAGGAAAATAATTTCCCTCAGGGCCTATGTCATCTGGGATGCTGTGTGGAGGGTCTTTTTGAGGAGAGGAAGGAATGAACATTGGTCTTGAAGAGACCCATGTTGTAGGAAGGAGGAAACACAGAGGCCGGCACATCATTCCACAGCCGAGCTGTTGAACACAAGAACGAGTCGAAGACACGACCCGTTCTCATGTGACAAATGTCAACCGTGTACAAATGTTGGGCACGCGTTTGGCGTGTTTCCCGACTATGCACCGGTGCCGAAGGGATCAATGATGCTAGTTCCTCGGAGCATCATCCATTGTAATACCGGTAGAACAAGGATAGCATTCCCACCCGACGCCTGTGCTCTAAAGATTGCAATCCGTCTGTTAAGATGGGAGAATCTATCAAACGGACCGCCCGTTTCTGCACAGAGTCGAGGGTATTTTTCAGGTATTTTGGAGCTCCAGACCAGAGATGGCTGCCAAATTCAACCGTGGGGCGTACTTGTGATTTGTACAAGGTTAGCAGTTGTGTACTATTAAAGTATCTGCGGGCCCTGTACAGTACGCCCAGCTTTTGGGAGGCTAACTTTACTCTGGCTTCGATGGAGCCCCCATACCTGAGCTGGTCACTTAGGGTTACACCAAGCATATCAATCGAGGGCCTCTTCGGAAGATTGCTTCCGTTGAAAGAGACTAGATTTTCATTTCGATCCCTTTTAGACGTAATCAGACAAGATTGGGTCTTTGAAACATTAAATTCAACGAGATTATTTTTACCCCAAGAGAAAACACTCTCGAGGTAAAGATATTTGATTTCTTCCACTTTTTTTAGGATTTATCCATTTATAGAAACATTTGGTTCATCATGCATATTTGTTCTACCTTTATGCATGTATTTTGTCTTATTTACATTTAGTTTCAATTTATTTAATTTGAGCCATTTTGACAAAGTTTCTAAGTCACTATTTATCTTTTTGATTGCTTTCTCATAATTATCTTCTGCAATACAAATCATGTAACAATATTACTCTATGTAATAAAAACAATAATCAATGTAATTTTTGAAGTGAAAACTTCTTTAGCAGCTCTGTGATTTGAAACTCGATTAAACGAAAAATAGCTACACTAAAAAGAGACAAACACTTAAATCTATGTCTACAGAATTTATCCTGCGAGAGAATGAGATCGTATAATAGGTCTCATCTTTGTGCGGTGCTTCGTAGCCTCCCCACTCTTAATAATAATAATAATTGTTGGATGATTTTTATAGCGCCATTTTTGTGAGAAAATCACCTCAAGGGCGCTGTACAATTCATTTACACATTTAATATATACATGTATATTACAAGTGGCTTACAACTAATATTACTTTCTAAACTGTAGTACAATATGTTTTCTGTTTATTTTTTTATAATAACTAAAAAAACTAAAAAAATCAGTATGTTTTTCTCCATATTTTTATAACAGCTGAAAAAAAACCTTTTTCACTTATTCTACCTATGTAATACTAACTTTTTATACTATCTGTATATTTTATATGTTTTTTTAAGTCTATTTTATACTTTGGGTACTTGGAAATATAGTATTTTGTTTTAATATTACCCACACTCAGGCAGCGCCTTAGTGGGTTTTCATTTCTTGTTCATACTATTTGTTAGTATATACTATTTGCTGTTATACATTTTGTGTACAAAGAAATGGGAATAAATAAAGTTAAAAAAAAAAAAAAATATTGGTAACTAATGACTTACAACTAAGCCTTATTTAACTAATAAATTAAAACCATACATATTTTTGAAACCGAGTATAACACTGTTCTAATCGTATTATTACTTACGTATTATTTATTATATGTCTTCAAATTAGTTATTCCATGACTATTAGTGTTGTGTTATCAGTGTTAGTTATGAAAAATCTTTAAAAACAACAAAGTAAATTATGGACTGTGTAATGACAAACTACTGAAGAGATGCAGCTATATTTTCTTGTCTACCTTAGTTTTCTGAAGGTTTCGCTTCTATTTCTTTTTTTGTGAGAGTTTCGCAAGAGATTCCAGGAGTCCCCCTGGAGCCAGTGAGACTACGGCAACCTCAATTGGGGTATGTTGTGAGGCTGTTCGTAGTGGCGATGGGAAGGACGTGGGGAAGAAGGTGGGGAAGTACCTGGCTATGCAGATCGGGCTATGGCTAAAGTCATTTCAAGTCATGTTTTATTCTAAATAGAAAGTAACAAGAAAATAACAGATATAAATCATTGCCATATACTACAGTCCAATATTAGTAAGATTGGTGCGTTCAAAATATTTTTTTTTTAATGTAGAAAAGTGTAAAACCTTGACTTTCTTTAGAAATAAAAATCCTGTTTTATTTGAATATTCCATCAATAACACAGCTTTAGAAAGAGTCACGGAAATGAGAGATCTTGGAATTATTTTGGATGAAAAACTAAGTTTCGCAAATCATATCCACCAAATTATGAACAAAGGTATGAAAACACTAGGCTTCGTATTAAGAACAACTAAAAACTTTAGTTCCATAGAAGCCATTAAACTATTATTTGTATCTCTAGTTAGAAGCCAAATTGAATATAACTCGGTAGTTTGGTCTCCATTTTACAAAATTCACGTTAATAATATTGAGCGAATACAAAAAAAATTTCTGCGTTTTATAAATTTTAAATTAAGTATCCCACTAGAAGTCTTAAAATATAATCTATTACTAAATATTCTAAAAATACATACACTAGAAGACAGACGTAAAATAAACGACTTAACATTTTTATTCAAAATACTTACTCTAAATTCGAGTGTTGCGAACTCCTACAAATCATAAACTTACGAATACCGACAGTAACCACGCGACAAAATACACTATTCTACTGCAGCATTCACAAGCGGAACTACATTACCCACTCTCCTATACAACGATTTCACACTATGGGGAATCAGTACTTAGGTGATGTCGACGACATATTTAACATCAACTTGGCGAATTTTGTGGATCTTGTAAAAAACATATTCCAAAACTATTCCTAAACATATGTGTATTTTTGTAAACTTATCAAATCGCTGTATTTTTTTTTTGTATTTTTGTGACTTGTGTGCATTTTTTATCTAATTTTATTTTTGTTATTTCATTATCTATTGAAAAATCATCTGTCATCATTGTACTACCAAACATGTAAAAGTCCTCTGGGCGTTGAATAAATAAATATATAAATAAATAAATAAAAAAAAAATGGTGGTCTTTAAACAGGATGATACTCAAAGTATCTACCACTCTGGAACGTGCCGAAAATATAATATACATACATTATTTTTTAATGAAAAATTAAACAACACACATTAATTACACTTATTTAGCACGCCGAGATTTGAACCCACGACCTCTGGATTCATAGTAAAGAGCTTTACCCCTCGACCTCGAAAGCCATCGATTAATATTATTGTTTTACCTTTTAATTAAACGATAAAGTTTGGGATACCTGCATACACGTATTTCGTTCTAATATTAAAAAATACGTAATTCTTAGATTTTTAGTACCTTAGGTAAGCCAGGTACGCCTCATACGTCATACATATGTCTGGTAGTGTTATATTATCGTTCAAAACGAGCTTATCGTTCTGTTTCGTTTGAGGTGTAATGGTCAGCATAGTTGCGTTCCAAGAAGTATAAAAGTATTTTGTGTTAAATTTTAAGTCCCGTGAAAAATCTCAATAATAATAATAATTGGATAAATTGTAGAGCTCCCTGAAAAATCACCTCAAGGGCGCTGTACAATTTGTTGTTAGTTCTTAGGCTCCACCACGGACATATGAATATACATGGACCTGCCCTAAGTGATAAAAACGTATTATTTCCCCCTCCACATGGCGCCGGCTGGAGATCCTCCTTGGAACCGGCTCGCTCCATGGGGAGGGGATAGAGCCTCGCTTGAATCTAAAATGTGTGACGTCATCATTCTTGCCGTGAACAGCTAGAAGGTAACATCCATACATTTAACGAAATACAACGCCAAAACGGTAGCGTATGCAATACAATATATCTACATATCAATGTGCACATAGCTAATGTGGGCGGTTCTCCAGTGTGCTCGTCGCTGGTTACAGGGGTAAGTAAATTATGAAATATTTGTAATAGTGTTTTAACTAAACACGGCAACAAAATATTGCTATGTGTATTGGGGCGAGTCTTTTTGGGGCGAGCATTTGGCCTTAGCAAATATGTTATTATCGTGGCAAGCAATTCGCGCTCCCATGTAAAAAGGTCTATTCATTCAAAGCAGATTTTGCTTTTAAGAACTAAATGGTGATATTGTAATGCGAGATGCCTATTTACTGTCAGATTGATTGTATAACGAATCACAGTCATCTTTCCCCTCTTCGCCCTCCATAGTTTGGTTTTACCCCCTCGTCTGTATCTTCTGGTCTATTGAATTCTGATGTCTATGGGCTCCACCTAATTTTATTATATTCAAAAAGATACAGAAAACATACTTACTCGTAAAAAAAAACAGAAAAACACTCTTTTTAGAAAGTTTACACTTGGAAAAAATACGACTTTGTACGTAGATGACACTATAATAAAAACACTGGACATTGCAGATTTTAAATTTGCTAACCCCATCCCTGTTAGTATTACATTTACGAAAATATTAGTGGCAAAGTAGACTTTGTTGAAATTATAATTTTCATTAGTACAGTCTCTGGCCTTTGTAGGTTTTTATATAGTTTAATTACCGACAGGTTGTCTGTCGATAATGCAGTTTTCTGTTGTACGTTAATATGGCGCTAGTGTAGTTCTTTAAAAAAATTATAGTGCATTTGTTATGAAGTCCATGTTTTGATATTAAAAAGCTTGTTTCTTGTGTATTTGCTCTCTTTTTTATCGCCAATAACACTAAACAAGGCTTGTTTTAGCCTTTTAGTTAAAGAACGGGGAACCGGGCTGTACCAAATAATTGTAGCTTGTCGTGTTGTTTTAATCATGTTTTTTAACCTGAAAGTCTGCAAATAAATTAACTCAGTGAAACCTGTCATCTCGATATTTATTTAGAGAATTTATGACTCTTTAGGACGGAAAATTTTTTAATATATATTAAAACGTGAGTATTGATGTGTTTCGTTTGTGATTCCTTTACAGTTTTATTATCCCGGCTGTAAGAAAGTCAGAATCGGTTTCTCCTATTTTTTATCTTCCTCCATCTTCTTCCTCCTTTATTCCCCTCCTTCCTTTACTTCCGTCTTCCGGTTTGTTTCTGTATCGGATACTTCCGGGCTTGTTCTTTCATCTGAAGGCTTCTTTACTTGTATTCTTTTCTCTTTCAGAGCTCTGGTACATAAAGGGGCTTACGGTTATATTTTTGTTTTTAATTTAGGTAGTTTTGTTTATTTAACGTGTATTCAAAACACAAAAAACGTTCCACCTAATGCTGGGTTTTGTCTTTACTTGCAAAGAACATGACTTAAATTATTATTTTTTTTAATTTTTGATAATAGTCAGTACCGGTGGGAAAATATTACCTATGTGTACTTACAACTTTGTAGATTCAATAATATTTAACTATAATATGATATATAAATCATCGAAGATTGAGAGAAACATTTTTTTGGTTGAAAATTAATATCATTACGAGAAAGAGGAAGGTTGGGAAGTACCTGGCTGTTCAGATCTAGTCACCAAACACGGCCGATGCCATTTTAAGCAACGTCTGAATCGGTGATTGCGATGTAAATAGTTGTTGAATGAAATTATAACATTGGGTACATCACTTTTTATTCGGTTATTTTAAGTTCTAAGAGGATCAACGTACGCAAAACACTTAACCATAATCTCATCTGCCTTGATGGTGGATATTGTGACGCTCTCCGAACCGTTGACTGAAGAAGCAAGAAACGATGCAATAATAACCCAAAAATTAATCATGACTGTGTAAAGTAATGAACACAAAATGCATAACTATCATTTTCAATGAATACAAAGTTATTGTGTATCATTTTTCAATGTACACTATGTTATTGTCTATAATTTTTCATTGTATACAAAATTATTAAGTATCTTTTCCAATGTATAAAGTTATTGTTTTTTTTACATTAGCTCCACACAGGAGGCTCTGAGGAAAATAATTTCCCTCAGGGCCCATGTCATCTTAGGGGATGCTGTGTGGAGTGTTTTTTTAAGGAAGGGAAGGATAGGAAGTTCTGGTAAGGAAAAAGGTGTGAGGGGTGGGTAGGAATCTGGGGGTCAGTGTGTCCAGGAAAAGAGAGTTTGAATCCATCCCTTCAACTGCAGTGCAAGGCGGTGGATCGAAAGATTCTGGCTGGAGAAGATAAAAGACCTTCCTCGATCAGTCTCTCTCAATCCTGCCCACCTCGCAGCAGGTGGGCACACGCATCGGCCGCCAAGACCTGGACAAACTTCACCCCATGAACCCGGGCACCCCTGATAAGTCACCAAACGTAGCGTCACTCGGGGTGACCTATGGCAGAGGTGTTGGTTATCCAATAAATGGTTTCCATACCCGCCTGCCAAATTGTAAATTTTATCATTTTTGAATGTACACAAATTTACTTTGTGTCATTTTGCAACGTACATAAATAATATTACTGTGCATTATTTAGCAACGTATACAAATTATAATATTCTTGCTTTCGTGTCATATTTTTTGATGTACACAAAGTAATTACGCATCATATTTCAATGTTCACAAAATTATTGTGAATCATTTTTTAATGTACACAAAGTTTTTGTGTATAATTTTTCAATGTATACACAGTTATTATGTATCATTGTTTTATGTACACAAAGTTATTGTGCATCATTTTCAATGTACACAAAGTTATTGTGTATCATTTTTAAATGTTTGCAATATTTACAACTTATTCTTTTTAACAGGTATCATATCATAAATTTTCTAAATAAAACACAATTATTTATTATAATCCTGAATTTGATGAAAGGAACTCTTCCGCGATACAATATGCTTTTCTTCCAAAGGCTTACAGACCCTATTAAGTGGAGAATGCATTATGGGGGTGAAATACTTCAGCCTTTTTCTAATATTTCTCCCCCTGAACAACATTGAAGTTGCTCTTTGATGTTATGAAATATTAAGAAATATAAACGATTCAAAAGCATAATACAACAGCTGAAATTTTCAAAAATTCATGATTTACTTTCGTAAATATTTCAAATTCGAGTTTGCAAAGTACTTTACAAATCTCTCGCTTCACCTAATAATAATTATAAACTGAACGAAATAAAATTATACAAACTTCCCAACAAAAAATCGCAGTCACATAAAAATACGATCGAAAAAAAAACTCTGAAAAATCTCAACGTTCGGAACTTTTCTTCGTGAAGGAAAACTTTTTAACAAGTCCTAAATTACCTGGTTCCACTGAAAGGTAAATGTCTAGCACACTTACAGCTTGCATTTAAACCATTTTGAAGGAAAATCATTGAGGCCAGTTTACTATAATTAAACTTCAACTGTATTAACTCAAAATCGCAGCGCCACACGCGCTGTACTGATCGCACTACTATAAGGTGTCAAAGGCATGAACTAAATGTGCAAAATGCACGCACACTCGCACACGTCATATATTCAAATCTCATCATTCGACACAAAAATGTTCACGTGTGCGCAATTGCCCAATAAAAGAACGACTTGTTTGTGTTAGTGTCGAAAAAGGCCGTGCCTTTCGGTAAAAAATCAGAAATTTAGCTTTCAGTGCCATCTGTTGGTACCAAAGATATTCAAATACAGAATAGATATGCTATGGTGTCCGCGCAACTGTCGCCGGACTACGCGCTAATTAGCGTAGTTTTCATACAAAAAGAATTTGTTCATTTCGTTGATTTTTTGAAAATGTGCATTAATATTGGTTAACAATATATTTTGAATAAGGAAAGAATTCGTTCATTTAGTTTAACGTTCGTTTGGTTTATTCGTTAATTATTTGTTCTTTTAGTTTATCTGTTAATAGGTAAACAATATCGGCGACAACCGGAAGCGCAGACCCACATAGTAAAAACAGCAGATAGCACATCTACTTATATTCCAATATCTTTGGTTGGTACCCTTGTCAATTAGTACATTACTTCAGTAACGAAATTATGATCATATTATTTAGGCTTAATTTGATGCAATTATGCATTCGAAAAAATATGGGAAATTTATCCAGTGATTGACATGAATTATGAATAAATGAAGCGGTTATTTGAAAAGGTAATCCCAACCAACATCGGGTAAAGCAGGCAATATAGCCAGTATTTTCTATAGAATTTAATTCCTATTGATTTGCAGGCCAATGAAATTACGTATTTGTTAAAGAGAGGATTTCGATTTTTTTAAATATATTTGAACACCTTCATCCTAAGTAAGACAAAATTGCGCTTATTTCAGGTATATTGACATGCCCAACACATAGTTCTAGTGCGTTCTTTACCGATGTGTTAAGAAATACGCTGTCCCTCGTTCAACATAAGAACTTTGTTTTTTGTCGATCAGCGAAATTAATTATCTGTTCTAGAAACAATTTCTTGAACACCTCAGGCCTCGACTATATTATATCAGAATGTCAAAATATTTCTGCTTTACAATAAAATCCAAATAAATACAGTATTTCTGAACATATTCGAAAACTAAGAACTCTACTTGGAATGTAATGAAATACGCTTTTAAAAAATGGCTGAGGTTATGGTTTTTCGGTCTAAAATTATTACTGAAAACAATAAAAAATAACAACACATGCATATTTTATAAGACAAACGTATTTATTTACGCCCTATTGGGCTTTTACATGAATCGAAGGAAATTTATAGGTACTCACAATATTAATTTTGTGTGTTACTAAACCAATAAAACAGAATAAATAAGAATGCAATCATCATCGCAAGGTATAGAACATCAAAACAGAGATTAAAATAAATGAAATACCTAGTATGGTAGTACTTATAAAAAACTAATACAATTTCAAAATCAGTAAAAAGACCTGAAATAAAATGAAGTGCAATGTGTAAGAGAAAGTTAGTAGGTATAAACAAACAGTTGTATGTGTATATGATTGTAGGATAATAAAACAGAACTAAATAGAACAGTAAAATAAGATAAGGATATAAATTACTGGTAAGGTTGTAGCATGATATTTGCCTACATTAATACCCACCAAGGTTAAGCATCTTCCTCCACATCGGCCTCACTAAATATAAGTAGTCACCAAAGAAACACATTTCCATTCACGTGATTTGTATGCTATACTTTAGATTAAAACATGCAAGGCAAGTGGGTAGGTATGGAATGAAAATTTCATGTAAGATAACAATGAATAATTTATTTTAAATACATAAACCCTGCCCTTGGGTAACATTCTATACTAAACATGAGACTCTAAAAGATCAGGGGTGGCTGGATACGAACTAATCGTTCCAGCTGTAAATGATGGCGAACTCTCAACACGTGCCAATAAGAAAGATAACATGTGATAAAATTAAAAGATTACAATAAAATGAAACAATGCAACTTTGTATAAACCACTTATAAAATGTGCAAATCCGACCGGTTTCGGAACAAACGTTCCTTCGTCGGGGAATGCTTATACTGTATAAGCATTCCCTGACGAAGGAACGTTTGTTCCGAAACCGGTCGGATTTGCACATTTTATAAGTGGTTTATACAAAGTTGCATTGTTTCATTTTATTATAATGGATAACCACAAAGTAATAGCTACATTCAACAATTTAAAAGATTACACTGAAGGGCGCCTGTACGGAATTAAAAATACATATTTATACATCAGTAATCTCTAAAAATAGCTAAATATCTCGATCTGATTATAATGACTTATTTAATCTCACATTCCGATGATCGTTGAGTCCAGCACCAATGACAGCCCATCCCACAATACACAACTGCCCCAAACCGCGGTTTCTCGCCAACTGGAGCGGGCCTAAATCTCTCGAAAGAACGCCCGAAGCACGCGTGTCGCCTTTCGGTCTACAACGCAGCCAATAGCACCGTACGAAATTGCGAATACAGACACGCCGCTAGTAGCAAACGCTACAAGGTTTTAGGTGAGAGAAGGTTTTATGAAAAGAACAAAAAATATAAATGGTGTCACTTTTTTGTCGTTCCGTGTAAAAATAATTAATAAAAAATTCCCAGAGTTTCATATTATTTTTCAAATTGCGATCCAAAACTTTGGATTTCACATTTTACTTCTTTCGTGGTTAATTTTTATGTTTGAATATAAATCGTGGTATTTTTTCATTCTAACATCCTTTATATCGTATTTCTCACTATGATAGTAAGGGAGACACAGCGATTTCTATGAGACCTGTATGAGTTGTTGAGAAAAGCGATCAAATTAGCCTGACGGATTAAAACATTTGAAAATATTTTATCAATTTCTCCAGAAGTGAGGAAAAATTTAGCTCATATCGGACACGAGCCCACAATACACTTCTATGTGTTCATCTGTACATTGTTCAGTGCTCTTTTACCTGGCCCATTCATGACTGGATGTATTCATTTGATTCATTAGGTCAGGATTAAGTTGAGGGGTGTTTCATTGTTTGTCCTATCTTTGGTCTAAGTCCGGTTTACTTTACCTAGTTTACCATTCGAGTTAGTAGAAAGATGAATTGAACTTTTATTTAGTTCAAAATATTATGAGAAACTGAGGTGGCTTGGACATGTACTAAGAATGTCTGATGACCGAATTCCGAGGAAGATACTGAGTGCGATTCCAGAGGGTAGACGTCCAGAAGGCCGCCCAGACACAGTTGGGCGAGGCAACTCCAGAAACTGTGGGAGGAGAGGAAGGGTCTGCCATGGATGGAGACCGAATAATCAGCACAAGATAGGGACATATGGAGGAGCCTTGTCAATGCAGTGGGTCGCCGACCCGAATAGGACAAGGGGAAGAAGAAGATGATGAAAATATTATATCGCCTACATAATAGAGACAACGGCATATTATGGCTTGGAAGCGTGCAAGCTATGATCGAACTGCACGGACTATCAAAGCGATAATATAATGAAGATCTTTTGGTCTTCTTATTCTCCTCAAGTCGGTTCCGCATTGCTGAAGATCATGATCTTTACTCCAATTTCCATGGTGGATAAGGCTTCTCCACTCCTCGCGGTTCTGCGCTGCGTGGAGAGTCAAGGACACGCTAGTACCAGACGCCAGTGATACTTGGTCAATCCAGCGCATTGGTAACCTTCCTCTGCTTCGTCTGACTTCCACTTTGCCAGTGACTGAGTTTCTCCAAGTTGGAGTCCTCAATTTGGCCAACAACGTGTCCAAAATATCTTAAAACACATTGCATGTAGATAGTTGAATGCCTATTGTGGATGACTAGCTCTACCAAAATGGACACATTTGTGCGTCTGGCTGTCCATGGGATTCTGAGCATTTTTCCCCAGCATGTAGCAGTGTTAACGCTTTCGTCACATCACTACTGCAACTTGCAATCACTAGTTACACAACCACGTGACCTTGCCGGCTGGCGCGGGTCTTGAGAGAACGATTATCGAAGGAAGATTTAGTTACTTTCTGGAAGCGAGCAGGTGCGGACTTATCAACACTTGACGAGCGGTTTGGGTAGCCGGTCACGGGGCTCACACTTGGAACAATGGGAACACACGGCGATCTTTCGTAATGTAGTTTAACTTTAATCTTATAATTATTTCCATGGTTTATCTATCAATCTTAGCTTCAGTAGTTTTCCTAGTCTACTAAAATATTAGGATGGCGCCCGCAAAATCATTTAACTGCTTTTATACATTTTTAATAGAAATATGTGACATTAACTTATATTACTTATACCTTCTCTCTTCGAGATAAGGCACGGCCTGTAGATTTAATCTCTCATAAATTATACAATATTAGATAACACCCACGATGTGATTGTAAATTAATAAATCTTGTTTTAAAGTTGAGAGTTTTATTATGTCTCATGCTCTGGTTAATATTTACCTTTATTATTTAGTTAATGTAATCTGGCATACCCCCTTTTAAAACACGCTACAAGCACCACATTTCGCACACCGTACAGAAATATGGGGATTTTGGTATGAAGGAACAGACAAGAGCAGCGTTGGTATAATTGGTGAACGATGTTGGCGACACGCTCAGCGTTGCTACACTTATAACGGTTCACGGCTTAATTCCCTTATATCAATTATATATGGTTCACAACAAATTGCAGCTTTTTCTTTCTTTGCAGTCATTGATTGAAGTTGGGGTGTTTCCAGAAAAGGCATGTAACCAAGTAAATTAAACACTGGATTCGGATCATCTCAAGGGTCGATAACAGAAAATCAATCAAATAAAATCATAGATTGTGTGCTTTCTTTATATGAATACCGCACAAGAGTCCTAACTGTAATCTGAAGCCAGTGAGACTATGGCATCCCCAATCGGGGAATGTTGTGAGGCTGAAGATAGTGGGGAGGGGAAGGAGATAATACATATTATGAACAAAATGATGGTCTTCCTATGGGGTCACCATTAGGTTCACTTCTTGCAGAGATATTTATGGATCATTGTAACCGACGTGTTACATACCCTCATTTGTTTTTTCGGCAAAAGTCATCACTGGCGGCATCCTCTACATTTAGTGGTCATTTCTTGGGAATTTCCTCCGAAATTTCTGGCCACTAAGCTCGTTAGTACCATGCCGCCAGCGACGATCTTTTCGCCGGAAATATTTATGTAAAATATTATCATTTATTTCCCTTTTTATTATGTACAATGCCCCGGTGCAACAAATAAATGCTTACATGCTAAGGTTGCCACCGGGAGACATTTTAAACTCGTATTATTTACATATGCTTCCTTGTTCCTTCCTTTCCTTCCTTGTGGTTATGGCCCTACAGGAAAGCTAGCGAAGCCGACTATGTTTTATATACTCTCATTTAATTATACTCTCACAACCCGCAGGACAATGAAATCAACACATTTCATTCCAGAGTCCTGCCGGGCATTCAGGGAAAGAGATTTTAAGCCTCTAACCCTTAAACTCTCAACACTAGGGCATTTTTTGACTCAAACAAAAGACTTAGAAATATTCCTTACAAAATCCGTTTTTTCCCATTTTAAAATTCCAGGGACCTCGCAAGACGATGAAACAAACAGGTTTCAGTAGCTAGTCTTGCGAGGGACCTGGGAAAAATAGTAGATTCCTTATACAAACTTCTCACAATTAGCCAAAACAAAAACCTAGAATAAACTGTAAAATTACCCTAAACTCACCAAACTAAAAATCTAGGAATAAAGATTACCCCCCCAAATATGTAAACACTAAAACATGTACACATATATTATAAATGTAACCTACATAATTATTTAAAACTTACAATTTTAATCAACCACATTTATGGGCGACACCGCCAAAATGAGGGCGCCACATAAATGTCGCCCTATTTATACAATGAGGAGCGGGGCCAGAATCCCCTCCACATTTTGCACAAAACAATGCTCGATCGCCGTCGGGTTCGACGCATCCAATAAATACCACGAATTTTAAAAATAAATTATGTTCAAGTTCCAGTTCACATCTCTACTCAACAAACTTGTCTTTATTCTTCGGAAGTTTCCTACCACCTACCTTTGGAAGTCTTCCACCTGCTGCCTCCTGCTGAAGTTCTGCCTGAACGAGTACCTGGTGCCTACCGCTGCAGTCAGCCTTAACTCTGGGCACTGCCAAGGCACCGCTCAGGCAGAAACTAGGCGCATCCAGGACCATTACCACTGGATGTAGGGAGGCCAGCCAACTCATATCATCATCATCAGCGTGAACCTCTGGAAGGCGTGCACGAGACCCGGTACTTTTTTACAGTCTTGTGAAGACGCTGATACGTCTGTTACAAGTGGTCCTTCGAGCCGGATCTGCTGCACGCCAGGATGTCTCCACCATCCCTGCGATCGAAGAGGACGGCCCAAGACGATGGGTCGCCTCCACCGCCACCTGCTGAGCTACAACCTGCCCCGGATGCTGGCCCTGAAGCCCTGGACGACACGCCCCGGCCTTCACCCAGTACAACTCCAGAGACGGCAGGCTCCGCCAGCAACGACGAGCCGCCACCCTCCACATCTACGGAGGACACGGTGCGCCAGCTGCGACGACAGCTGCGTCATCAGAGGAAGCAGATTCAACTGCTGATGGCAGCCCTGCAACCACCACAGCATGCTGCATCAGGGCCTGCACAACCCGGGCCTGCACAACCCGGTGACGCTTCAGGGCTGGCACGTGATAGCCAAGCCCCGCAGCCAAGCAGCCATGGACAACTCCCATGGATGCAGCCCGGTGACGCTTCAGGGCTGGCACGTGATAGCCAAGCCCCGCAGCCAAGCAGCCATGACCCAAGATGGATGCAACCCGGTGCCACAGGGCTGGCACAACATAATGCTTCAGGGCTGGCACGTGATAGCCAAGCCCCACAGCCAAGCAGCCATGACCCAAGATGGATGCAACCCGGGCCCACAGGGCCTGCACAATCTTGTTTTTCAGGGCTGGCACAACATGATGCTTCAGGGCCGGCCCACGAGAGCCGAGCCCCGCAGCCAAGCAGCCAAGGATGGATGCTGCCCGGACCTTCCGGCCCCGTACCGCCCGTACCTCTGGTGGACCAGAGGCATCGTGTCGCCGTACGTGAGACGCCCGTTGGACCTGTACCTCTGGTGGACCAGAGGTACGCATCGCTGGCGCAGCCAGGGCTTGGAGGCCCTCCACCACCGCCCCCTCAGCACAATGAGGGTCAAGGATGGATGCTACCCGGACCTTCCGGCCCCGTACCGCCCGTACCTCTGGTGGACCAGAGGCATCGTGTCGCCGTACGTGAGACGCCCGTTGGACCTGTACCTCTGGTGGACCAGAGGTACGCATCGCTGGCGCAGCCAGGGCCTGTAGGCCCTCCGCCGCCGCCCCCTCATCACAATGAGGGTCAAGGATGGATGCAGCATGGACCTTCCGGCCCCGTACTGCCCGTACCTCTGGTGGACCAGAGGCATCGTGTCGCCGTACGTGAGACGCCCGTTGGACCTGTACCTCTGGTGGACCAGAGGTACGCATCGCCGGCGCAGCCAGGACCTGAAGGCCCTCTGCCGCCGCCCCCTCAGCACAATGAGGGTCAAGGATGGATGCAGCCTGGACCTTCCGGCCCCGTACCGCCCGTACCTCTGGTGGACCAGAGGCATCGTGTCGCCGTACGTGAGACGCCCGTTGGACCTGTACCTCTGGTGGACCAGAGGTACGCATCGTTGGCGCAGCCAGGGCCTGGAGGCCCTCTGCCGCCGCCCCCTTACTACTACGTTGGGGGACCAGCTTCGTACGCCCAGTGGGCATATCCTGGGCCATCGCAGCCAGTACCGCTGCACGAACAGCAGTACCAACTAGCAGCAGCAGCAGCTCCTGCCCAACCTGGTCCTGCCGGCCCCGTACCGCCCGTGCCTCCGCTCGAACAGAGGTACCGAGAAGCCGTACGTGAAGAGCCTGACCGACCTGTACCTCTGAGGGATCAGTGGTACGCACCACCAGAAGCAGCAGCAGCAGCTCCTGCCCAACCTGGTGCAATCCTGGAGTCAACCGGCACCTCAGACCCGGGCCAAGAAGCAGCTTGGCGACTCCAAGGATTTCCAACATGGACACAACCTGGTCCTACCGGCCCCGTGCCGCCCGTACCTCCGCTCAAACAGAGGTGCCGAGAAGCCGTACGCAAAGAGCCTGCCGAACCTGTACCTCTGGTGGACCAGAGGTACGCACCACCAGCAGCAGCAGAGCCTGCCCAAGCTGGTGCAATCCTGGAGCCAACCGAACGCTCAGTTCCGGACCTAGGAGAACCTTGGCAACTCCAGGAAATTTGGATGCAGCCTGGCCCATCTAGCCCCGCACCGCCCGTACCTCCGAAGTACCGAGAAGCCGTGCGCAGAGAGCTTGTCGGACCTGTACCTCTGATGGACCAGAGGTACGCATCACCGGTGAAGCCGGGGCCAGGAGGCCCTGCGCCACCGGACCCTTACTACAACCAAGGGAGCCCAACCACGATGCCGCCTAGACCTTCTGGTCCCGTGCCGCCCTTACCTCTGCTCTATCAGAGGCAGCTAGCCGACCAGCAGAGAGCACCTGCCGGATCCGCACCGCTGCCGGAGCAGTGGGACTTCTTGCCGCCTGGATCTTCTGATCCCGTGCCGCCCTTACCTCTGCTCTATCATAGGCAGCCAACCGACCAGCAGAAAGCACCTGCCGGATCCGCACCGCTGCCGGAGCAGTGGTATTCACTGCCGCCTGGACCTTCTGGCCCCGGGCCGCCCTCACCCGGGCTCCACCGGTCAGCCAGCTCTGCACAGTTAGCCGATCAGCAGAAAGCACCTGCTGGATCCGTACCTCTGCGCGAACAAAGGTACCAAGCACTGGCCCAGATGGATGACCAACCGCATTCCACGACCACATTAGTGGTGCTCCTCACCGGCGCAGCGAAGACGAGCCCGCCCTGCCCCAGCAGTATCACTACCACATTAGTGATGCTCCTTATCGGCGCAGCGACAACGAGCCCGCCCTGCCCCAGCAGTACCGCTGTCACATCAGTGGTGCTCATCATCAGCGCAGCGAAGACGAGCCCGCCCTGCCCCAGCAGTACCTCTGTTACATCAGTGGTGCTCCTCGTCGGCGCAGCGAAGGCGAGCCCGCCCTGCCCCAACAATGCCCCTATCAAAAAGGTGGCGCTCTTCACACGGGGGGAGTCATTCAACCCCATCAAAGGTGAAAATTTGCTGCCTTTCATGGACCCCGTGATGCTCCACATCAACCGACCGCGCGGCCGAGTCTTTGACGACACCCCCGCTGCAGATGGCCAAGTAAGGACCGCCCGAATCCAGACGAGCCCCGCAGTCCACGTCCGACCTGCCGTGAAGCTCGCTGGGATCCTGTTGTTCCCGCCTACCGATGCAGCTTCGCCTACTCATCCTTCAACACGTCGTGATGACTAGTGCAGCACAGCCGCACGGGGGGAGTGTAACCGACGTGTTACATACCCTCATTTGTTTTTTCGGCAAAAGTCATCACTGGCGGCATCCTCTACATTTAGTGGTCATTTCTTGGGAATTTCCTCCGAAATTTCTGGCCACTAAGCTCGTTAGTACCATGCCGCCAGCGACGATCTTTTCGCCGGAAATATTTATGTAAAATATTATCATTTATTTCCCTTTTTATTATGTACAATGCCCCGGTGCAACAAATAAATGCTTACATGCTAAGGTTGCCACCGGGAGACATTTTAAACTCGTATTATTTACATATGCTTCCTTGTTCCTTCCTTTCCTTCCTTGTGGTTATGGCCCTACAGAAAGCTAGCGAAGCAAAATATGCTTCCTTGTTCCTTCCTTTCCTTCCTTGTGGTTATGGCCCTACAGGAAAGCTAGCGAAGCCGACTATGTTTTATATACTCTCATTTAATTATACTCTCACAACCCGCAGGACAATGAAATCAACACATTTCATTCCAGAGTCCTGCCGGGCATTCAGGGAAAGAGATTTTAAGCCTCTAACCCTTAAACTCTCAACACTAGGGCATTTTTTGACTCAAACAAAAGACTTAGAAATATTCCTTACAAAATCCGTTTTTTCCCATTTTAAAATTCCAGGGACCTCGCAAGACGATGAAACAAACAGGTTTCAGTAGCTAGTCTTGCGAGGGACCTGGGAAAAATAGTAGATTCCTTATACAAACTTCTCACAATTAGCCAAAACAAAAACCTAGAATAAACTGTAAAATTACCCTAAACTCACCAAACTAAAAATCTAGGAATAAAGATTACCCCCCCAAATATGTAAACACTAAAACATGTACACATATATTATAAATGTAACCTACATAATTATTTAAAACTTACAATTTTAATCAACCACATTTATGGGCGACACCGCCAAAATGAGGGCGCCACATAAATGTCGCCCTATTTATACAATGAGGAGCGGGGCCAGAATCCCCTCCACATTTTGCACAAAACAATGCTCGATCGCCGTCGGGTTCGACGCATCCAATAAATACCACGAATTTTAAAAATAAATTATGTTCAAGTTCCAGTTCACATCTCTACTCAACAAACTTGTCTTTATTCTTCGGAAGTTTCCTACCACCTACCTTTGGAAGTCTTCCACCTGCTGCCTCCTGCTGAAGTTCTGCCTGAACGAGTACCTGGTGCCTACCGCTGCAGTCAGCCCTAACTCTGGGCACTGCCAAGGCACCGCTCAGGCAGAAACTAGGCGCATCCAGGACCATTACCACTGGATGTAGGGAGGCCAGCCAACTCATATCATCATCATCAGCGTGAACCTCTGGAAGGCGTGCACGAGACCCGGTACTTTTTTACAGTCTTGTGAAGACGCTGATACGTCTGTTACAATATAATTCTTAAATCTCCCTTAGCAAAACACATAATATACTACGTCAGATACGTAGACGACATCCTTATTTGTTGGAACGGCACTATCGGACAGTTAGATATCTTTACTAATTGGGCCAGCACCATTAATAATAAAATCTGCTTCACAATTGAACATGAGATTGAAGGTAAAATAATTTTTTTAGATCTGACTATTGGTAGAAGTAATAATAAACATACCTTCGAAATATTTAGAAAACCAACTTTTACAGACACAACAATAACCGCAAATTCAACTCATCCTTGGTCCCACAAATTATCAGCTTACCATTCAATGGTACATCGACTCATTAACATTCCCTTAGATAATAAAGCATACGTAAAAGAAAAGGAAACTATTAAAATAATCGCGATTAATAACGGCTATGAGGCAAAAAACATTGAAAAAATAATAAAAAACAAGAAATACAAAAATAAAATTAATTTAATATATCCGGTATATAACAAAAAATTAGAAAAATTCCTTTAATAATTGCAAAAGAAATTTAAAAATGTGGTTTAAATATAGCTTTTAGAACCAATAATAATATGGGAACAAGCCTTAAAAACGCAAAAAGTAGAAATCCTAAACTCAATAACGGTGGCATATATGAATTAAAATGTGACCACGCCGACTGTAACGCTACATACATCGGACAAAAAGGTAGGGCATTCTCAACTAGATTCAAAGAATATACGATGTTATAAAAATAAAAACACCTCTTCGAAATTCGCAGAACATTTGTTAGTGAATAATCGCGTTCCTCTTAAAAACAACCAGCCAAAACCATTACATATAGAACGAAAGGGTCTTAGATTAAATTTGCTTGAACAATTAGAAATCAATAAACGAACGAACGACCCCAACATAACGCTAATTAATAAAGTAAGGAAAATTATTTATTCCCCACTACTTAGTATGTTTACCAAACCTAAACAAAATAATGCACTTAAATGAGTCATCACAATAACGTCTTTCTAAATCAATTAAGAAAACCCTTACATTTAGTACAAAGGGAAACCAAAGGGAAATATTCTGAATCCCACATAATCACTCTCTCAATTAGTGTCTCTGCAAATTGGTTTAACCGGTAATAAATCAATTTAGACACCTTCAAAAATTCATTTTTAAAAATACAATAAATAAGTCGTCCGTAAGTGGCTGCACCACAGTTTGAAAATGACCTTACACGTCGAAACAGCTGTAACTAAAATACATTCTAAAATACTTGCTGAACTCGATAATAACATTATCAAATTTAATTTTAATTAAATTTCTAAAAATTAAAATGGAGTTCTACGAATTAAACACAAAAACAATTAATATATTAGCAATGCGTCTAATACACCTGACTGCCGCGCTCTCTCGTCTACTAGATTGTGCACTGTCATTTACGTTGTCCAATTACATTTATTAAAATAAATAGTTCTAGAGTTCTAACTGCTTTTTCTTTCAATTCATCAAAGAGGAAGGTGGGGAAGTACCTGGCTATTCAGATCTGGTCACCAAACACGGCTAACGCCATTTCAAGCAACGTTTCAATTCTGAATGGTGGTCTTACGCTATATATAATATAATATACTATATATTATTTTAAATGAATAAATTGTGAAATAACACAAATTAAACAAATAAAATTTATTTGCCACGCCGGGATTCGATCCCGCGACCTTCGGTGTGGAGGTCAAGAGCCTTGCCGCTGGACTACGCCGGCCGTGCTAATAAAGCATCTGCTAACCTCTGCGGAGATATTAATGTACAGGTTTTTAAGGAACATTATTGACCTACTTTTAACTAGTGATTCCTGACATTATTCAGAGTGACATTTTAAATGTTTTTTTTTTTAACTAAAATCTTAAATCAACAACAAAAAAAAATCAAAATTGACAGTTATGAGCGGGATGAGGGTTGTGCGGATATTCGCCTGAGTTACTAGTGAGGACATGTGGACGATTTTTTTTGTTTGAATTTGAAAAAAAAAAATTAAAAAAGGACATCGAATAAGTCATTTATTTTTTGCTTCAAATAATGTCAGGAATCACTAGTTATCATTTCGTAAGTTAAGTACGTCCCTTAACACCATCTATAATTTGTTAAGAATTTAATAAATTTATTTATTTATTTTTTTAATACATGAATTATCGAAAGTACATATAGTTTTTTTGTGATATTTCACCTTCCATGCTAGCGATGACCCTGTGTTATGGCGGGTGAAGTTTACAGTTTGCGGATATACATTCATTAGTATAGGTTGAAATTTTTCACCAATTGATACTATGCACACAAATTCTTCTACAATAAGAGAGTTTATGTAGTTATATTGGATTACAAGAATAAGGCGAAGAAGTTAAAGAATTATTGGAAAAGATAAGTTAGTATTAGTATGTTAAGGAATTATTGATATATAGTTCACAGTAATCAGCCTAATCAATTAATATAGACCTGAAACTGAGAATACTACTCATCAAGACCTATGTATGGAGTATCTTGATGTACGGCTGCGAAACATGGTGCCTATCCGAAAGAGATAAACGGAGACTAGAGGCTTTTGAGATGTGGTCCTATAGAAGACTACTAGGAATTTCCTGGAGAGACCACATCGCAAATGAGGAGGTTCTCCAAAGAATCGAAGGAGTAAGGCACCTGCTCAGGACCTTGTCCGAAAGGCGCGCAAGATGGATCGGCCATGCAATAAGACAAGAAGGCCTCTTACATGCCATAATGGAGGGTATGACCGAGGGGACAAACGCTAGGGGACGCCAACGCCGAGAGTACCTGGAGGACCTGCTGGTGGACGTGCGCTGCTTATCATATGCAGACTTCAAAAGAGCCGCGCAAGACAGGGAAGATTGGAAGAAACGAATAGATGAAATTGCTGCAAACCAAACCTTGCCAAACCAATCCCAGTATTGAAACCAGAGAGAGAGAATCAGTCTTATACATATAATGCTGCTTAGATAGTAAATAAAGATATATTATGCATTGCCTGCTCTTAATACTATGCACACAGATCAATTAATTTAGTTATGGTGATATTTATATTAATATCACCTTAATTATTTAAACATATTTGTATCGAAGCCGACACCAAACCGAAGGGACCGAATTAATTGCTTAAATTGACCTCGATACGGTGTTAGTTGTATGGTATGTAGGCTGTATCTTCCTGAGCATAAAGCCTTCGACTCTACAGGCCGTGTTGTGCCTCTCTCTCTCTATCTCCCTATAAACCCGGCTAATGAGCCCTAGTCAGGCTAATCCAATCTAAGCTCTCATATCGGTCGCCTAATAGAATCCAACATCGTGTATTGTACAGCCTTTGGCTAGGTTGACATGCTATACAAGCTTGCCATGTAGATTCTGGGTGAAATTGGAAAGGGTGTTTGAAATTTAAAACAATTAACGTTTTTGACAACTTGATGCATATTAAATTGTAATGGACAAGACAAGTTGATTTTCGCTCATCATCGCTAAAGTATTCTCATCGGTTCTTCTTTGCTGAGGATCATGACCCCTACTCCAATTTCCATGGTTTACCTTTACTCCTTCACTCCTCGCTAAGTGGAGGTTGAGAGCCAAGGTTCTGCACTGCGTGGAGAGCCAAGGTCACCGACGTACCGAACGCCAGTGATACTTGGTCACTCCAGCGCATTGGTGACCTTCCTCTGATTCTTCTGCCAAACACTGCGGTCAGTGACTATGATTTTCTCCAAGTTAGAGTACTCAGTTTGGCGAGCAACGTGTCCAAAGTATCTTAATATACATTTTAGGCAGATAGTTAAAAGTCTATTGTGGATGCCTAACTCTTCCAGAATGGACACATTTTTGTGTATTAATTAGTCACTAGCAGTTAAAAACCCACTCCGCAGGTTTTTGCTGCTAAACCCTGCGGGCAGTTTTTGATTCGGCTCCGCCCAGTTTGAGTGTTGGTGACCATTTTATAAATCCCATAAGAACTGGTTCTAAAAAATAGCGGATTCCTCGGATCCACTGTGAACCAGTGACACTGTGATTCAGTGAGCCCTTGCGAGAGCCTTGAAGGAGTAACCATCTGTTACTTGTACCAGGGCGGGTAAGTGGTGGATAACCTCCAATGATCCAGTGACAGCTAGTCACCGGACAATTATGTCATATATAAGATATAGATGCGTGGTATTATTATTCACAACTGCCAGTTACTATAATAATCATACTATTTTTTGTCAATCTCTCCATATCTGGAGAGATTCACGAAGTTACAAATCAAGTACTTACGTCTGCCAGGGGTTGCTCTTCATGCCAGCTCTTAATATAAGTGCTGCCAAAGTAGATTTGTATACAAACTCCATGTACGAAAACGGTTTTGCGTGTATGGCGCGGCGTCAGAGTTGCATTCTTAGCCGGATTCTTAAGGTCCCGCAACCGCGCACAAAAATAAGAAGATGGAGAGATATGAAATAACGGATGCTAGAAAAGCGCGCTAGTAGATATTTAAAGCGACAAAATCGATGCGAACATTGTGAAAATGTTTAATAAAACACAGACTCGTTTAAATTAGAGCAATAATCTCGCGGGGGTTGTCTTAAACAGCATTTAAAGAAACATTGTGAATTTTTTCATTCATATAACTTGTAATATAACTGAAACCAACATGTTTAAAATAATTTTTGGAGCATACTTTGCGATTTTTTTCTATCGAGGGAATTTTATATAATTTGCGTTTCGGCGCGACTAATGTCTAGATATTATCTTTAAAAATAATATATATTTTTTTAAGAGCTTAAAAATTTTAAATGTTTAAGGGAGGTTTGCAAGAAATCGGTAGAAATTCGGGTAGCGGGCGGCGTCTTAAATTAAACCGTACAGACGTAAGCTTATTAATAACGTCCGATAAAAAAAATATGCTTTCAGGCGGATAATTCTGAATGTATTTCAAAAATGCTGTATTCAGAATTCAGATTTGTAAATATATAAACATGCAACCCCTGTAGTTCGCAGAAGCCCCGTCGTTCCGTGTCGTGTCGCATTAGGTTCAATTGATACACCTTATTAGCAAGGTCGGCCGACTGGCGGGTAAGCAGCTAGTTGCAATGACCGAAGCTGTTGATCTAAAGAGCCGTACCGCGGGCAAAGTACACCTACTGTGTTCATACTGACCCCGCCTGGGGCAAGTCGTTAAGGGCTACTGCCATTAAGCTGATTTTAACGAAAACACAGAATTAGCCAAAGAGCCTTATTGTAAAGGGTAATGCACGTTTTCATGCCGCGAAAAAATATGCCGCGACAAAATGTTCCACGGAAAAAACACCCCCAAAAAATATCTATTAAAACCTAACCTAACAAAAAATGGGACAAATATAATACAGACAGTATAATACAAATAGTAAAATGGGACAAAAATAATACAGCTATCCTTTAAATACAATAAATTATTTTTCAAAAAGAGTAAAATGGGACAAATATAATACAGACATCCTGTAAATACAATAAATTATTTTTCAAAAAGAGTAAAATGGGACAAATATAATACAGACATCCTGTAAATACAATAAATTATTTTTCAAAAATAGTAAAATGGGACAAATATAGTACAGACATCCTGTAAATACAATAAATTATTTTTCAAAAAGAGTAAAATGGGACAAATATAATACAGACATCCTGTAAATACAATAAATTATTTTTCAAAAATAGTAAAATGGGACAAATATAATACAGACATCCTGTAAATACAATAAATTATTTTTCAAAAATAGTAAAATGGGACAAATATAATACAGACATCCTGTAAATACAATAAATTATTTTTCAAAAAGAGTAAAATGGGACAAATATAATACAGACATCCTGTAAATACAATAAATTATTTTTCAAAAATAGTAAAATGGGACAAATATAATACAGACATCCTGTAAATACAATAAATTATTTTTCAAAAAAATAATTTATTGTATTTACAGGAAAAATAGTAAAATGGGACAAATATAATACAAACATCCTGTAAATACAATAAATTATTTTTCAAAAATAGTAAAATGGGACAAAAATAATACAGGTATCCTTTAAAAATATTAAATTATTTTTTTATTTTCACTTTATGAGTAAAACCTCAAATTGTAATATTTAATTAAATAAAGATTGACACCTATTGAAACCTCTGGGACTCGAACCCAGGAACTCATACATAAATATAGTAGCAAACAATATATGCGTTAAGAAAATGAAGATAATGTGGGTGGTTCTTAGTCAAAGTATAAGCGAAACTCAATCGAAAATCTGGAAACAGAAAAATCAGAAAAACATATCGTCACCTCTGGGACTCGAACCCAGGACCTCTTGCTTTCCGGGCAAATGCGCCAACCACTGCGCCACGGTGTCGATATCAAATTCGGTCATTTTTAACTGTATCATACCTCGACTAAGAACCACTCACATTATCTTAACGCATATATTATTGGCTACTATCTTTTTTCGAGTGCCAGAGGTGTCAATATCTTTTTCTGATTTTTTTTGTTTCCAGATTTTCGATTGAGTTTCATTTATATTGTCTTCATTTAATTATATATTACAATTTGATTTTTTTCTCACAAAGTTAAAATAAAAATAAATTACCTCTATTTTCTTTTCTTTTTCATATAATATAACATGTAATCGTTGGTTTATGATATATGTATTGTATTATATTTGTATTTGTCGGATTAGCTGGAAGAAAAATGGTGTACCTAAAAGTTACACTTTGTGTACTTTTATTTTTGTGCAATGTTTTTTTAATTTCAATTTTTTGAATTCCTCTGAAGTTTCTTTTAGGTTTGCTAAGTTCTGAAGCATCTCGTCTTTGTTCTCATTCTAACTGAACTATAAATAATCCGAGTTGTTCATCATGCAAATCCCTCGCTGGGCTGTTATTCCTGCAGGTCGTAAAGCTCTCGGAATCACGGATGCCAACATTACACGCACAAAATGGAGCAAATTCTTTCAGCGTACGTCTCTCGTTTCAGTAAATCTTTCAGGCTTTTATTGATGCCGGGAATATGTGTTATGTATGTATTTGTTTTATTGTCTGCTCCGCGGAATGCTCAAAGTTATGTGAGGGGGTGAATGCGTACTTTTGGAATTTCTCGTTAAAGGGGTATGTTTTTACAGTAGGTACACAGTGCGATATGTACTTTTTGCGAAGTTTTGATGAAATACAGCCTTCTTCTGTTGTCTTTTGGGGTGTAAGTGTTAACCCCTCGGAGCTTTGGAACATTTTGTCGGTAGGTCAAAATATTTCCGCATTGCAATTAAGTACAAATAAAATATTTCATATATTTAGATATATTTCACCCAAATGAAATATATATAAATCTAAATGAAATATATCAATGGACAAACGATTGGCTTCTAAAACTCAATGTCGAAAAATGCACTTTCGTACATGTTGGAAAAACTAACCCTACACTTGCATACAAACTTAACGGAACGCCACTAAAAGCAGTGACATTACAACAAGACTTAGGAGTTACCATATCACAAGATTTAAAATGGGAACCGCACATCGCTGGGATTGTGAAAAGAGCAAACTCACTAACATATTTAATCAGGAAAGCATTCCTTGACCTAACACCGGACATGATGTTAAAAATATACAAAACATATGTGCGACCTCTCCTGGAATATGCTTTCCAAATATGGACTCCTTACTTTGCAAAGGATATAAATCTGATAGAGGGAGTACAGAGACGTTTCACTAAAATACCAAGAGCTTTGAAAGATCGGCGATATGAAGATAGACTCAAGGAATTAAGATTACCAACCCTAAAAGATAGAAGAGAAAGGGGTGACTTGATCAAGACCTTCAAAATTTTATCTGGACACTACAGCTGCCCTGGCATCCAAGGAATCTTCACTACTAGTAAAAATATAATTCTCCGTGGACACTTCGAAAAAAATTACCAAAACGCCTTTTGCATCTAATCCTAGAAAACACTTCCTTGCAAATAGAGTGGTGGATGCTTGGAACAAACTCCCACAACATGTCATCGATGCAACTAACATAAACCAATTTAAAGCTCTATTGGATTCATATTTGGAGAGAAAAAAGGACTAACTTAGTTGAAAATTAAAATTTACTGTCAAACTATTGAAATTAGATATGAGCGCATCAGCAGAATGCTGCCTGCTCAGTATATAATAATAATCATAATAATAATATCTGAATGCTTCGGTAAACTAAAAACTGTTTTTGAAATATGATGAAATACGCTTTCAAATTTTATAATTCTAAATAAACATATATATTTTTTTTATTTTTTATTTTTAACTTTATGAGTAAAACCTCAAATTGTAATATTTAAATAAATGAAGACAATATAAGCGAAACTCAATCGAAAATCTGGAAACAGAAAAATCAGAAAAACATATTGACACCTCTGGGACTCGAACCCAGGACCTCTTGCTTTCCGGGCAAACGCGCTAACCACTGCGCCACGGTGTCGATATGAAATTCGGTCATGTTTAACTATACCATACTTCGACTAAGAACCACCTACATTATCTTCATTTTCTTTAACGCATATATTATTGGCAACTATCTTTATGTATGATTGCAAGATTCAAACCCGAACTAAATGCTCTCTAGATAGTGTCTGGATAAATCTTTATCCATTTTATTTAATATGCGACATCTATCGACTTTTCTGCAAGTCTAGGATGAATATTTTATTTTTAATTTTTAACTTTATGAGTAAAACCTCAAATTGTAATATTTAAATAAATGAAGACAATATAAGCGAAACTCAATCGAAAATCTGGAAACAGAAAAATCAGAAAAACATATTGACACCTCTGGGACTCGAACCCAGGACCTCTTGCTTTCCGGGCAAACGCGCTAACCACTGCGCCACGGTGTCGATATGAAATTCGGTCATGTTTAACTATACCATACTTCGACTAAGAACCACCTACATTATCTTCATTTTCTTTAGTCATTCGTTCGTTTATTAATTTAGAAATTAATGAGCTCTAATTAATTAATATAACGCTAATTAATAAAGCAAGGAAAATTAATTATTTCTACCTCCGTAGTATGTTTACAAATAAGCTAAACAATATATTGCACTTAAATGACTCACAGCAGTATTGTTATTATAGAACAATTCATGAAATCTTAAGTTTCAAAACAAAAACTAAAATACTTGCAGAACTTGATAATAACATTATTAAATTAAATTTAAATTAAATTCAAAAAAATAATGGAATTCTACTAATTAAACACAAAAAACAATTATTAAAAAAACACTGCTACCTAACCAAAAATATATTAACAGAGTATATATTTTTTTGGCAAATGTATTACGAACGTTATCATCAACTTTTATCGTTCCATGTAAAAATGATGTATTTTCTATCACCGTTTAGATTTTAGATCATATGCTCGTATATCATAATAATATTTAACAATATAAAGTGTATTAAACTGTTATATTTTGCATTTCTTAGAAGTCAACTTGAGTACAATTCTCCCGTCTGGAATCCACATTATAATACACATGTACACGTACAAGCTGTTGAAAGAATCCAAAACAAAATCTTAGGTTTTATAAATTTTAAAATGGGTATTCCAGCAATTATGTTGAACTACAACACTCTGTTAAAATAATAATAATAATAATAATAATATCTTTATTTGGAAAACAAACAGCTTTACAAAGATACATAAAAGAGTGCTAAAATAAAACAGTAAGCCTAAAAACATGTTTTCGCTGTAATTTTTTTTTCTAGTAGCTAGACAAGAAAAACTAAAAAAAAATAGTTAAGAGAAGCTAAATACTTAAATATGCATGATAAGAATATAGAAAAACACAATAAAGGGTAAGCTTATGATCTTTTAGGAGTATAAGGATGATATGTATGTAATTAGGGAATATGTTAATATATTGCTAATTAGGAATAGAAATCTGATAAATAATACAATAAATATAAATATGGATGTTAAGTGGTGTGTTGTGATGCATTACATTTATCTAATAGTGTTGCTTTGAATTTGTTGAAAGTTATATTTAAGATGTCTGTATATGTGAGGTGTGTGTTGTGATAGTGGCAGGCTCGATGTATGAATTCATTTTGTAAGTAGTTGGTGTTGGAGCGGCTGTTATAAAAAAGGGATACGTTTCTGCCATTGCGACCAGGAACTCTAATATCTATTTTTTTTAAAAGATACGGGGAAGATATCGTATTATTTAGGATTCTGTACAATAACAATTGATCAGAAATAATTCACCTACAATTTAATTTCGGGATTTTAAAGAATTGACGGATATCTTCATTTGATTGGAATGCATAAAACGACCGAATATTTATGTAGGATAGAATTTTTTCCTGAACACGTTTTATTCTATGAACATATGTTATGTATCTTGGATTCCAAATTTGTGAGGCGTAAATAATATAAATGTGCTCAAATTGTCAAACAGAAGAACTTTTACCGACTTGGTATTTATATATAAAATTCAAAATGATTTAATTGATAGTTCGGTATTGCTTGAATTGATAAGCTTCCGGATTCCACTACGTAATACTAGAAGTCGGGATTTATTTCAGTGCAGAAATTCTGGGACTAACAACCATATTTATTCCTCTTTGCCAGGAATACTAATTGAGGGAAACAAATATACCAAGCCAGGTGACATCTTAAATTTTTCTTTAAACAAATATAAAATATTGTTTCTAAGGCAGTTCATTTATGTACAAAAAATTCTTTATATTTCTTACCATTCATATGCAAAAGCTTCGAAAAAGAGCTTTAATCAATAAATAAATAAATCATATTTATAACCCTGATAGGAAGGGAGATACAACATTTTCTGTGAGACCTATATTAGCCTGAGGGGTTTAGTAGCCGCTTTGATTGTTCGTGCATGTGGGCATGCTTTCTATTCTTTCAGAAGATCTTGCTATTTATATAGTTAAGATTATTAGCACTCTCGCGTTCTTAACCGTGTTACTGTTGCGCTTTAATAAAATGAAATAAAATTCAATCAGCCCAAATTGATGCATCGAATAAAACGTACTAAGCCATTTGAGTTCCTTTCAAACGAAATCTACTTTCATCTTCAATTTCGCATAGTACCACTACAGGGTGGTTAGTAATTTATTGTAATGGGTACGCTGCGGCCAAATTGGATTTGCATGTAAAGAGAAGTGAAGTCAGGGCCGCCCTGTATCTACATATTTACTGGGCGAATCGCTAGGGACGATATAACGTATTCAAAGAATCGCTTGGTAAAGGAGATAAGTCCGAAAATAAACCGTGTAAGGCGATTCAATAGTCCAGAAAAAAATCGGAATCGGAATTCACGCCCCTTTTTGGGAGGAGTTTAAAAATACTTGAGAAAAAGCTTTTGGAAAGATTGGAAACGGTATATGAGATTGTTTTTAAAGTATAATTTTATAAAGGCCTGTAAAAAACATCAACTCCTTTTTACGCATTGTTTATATTAATAACAACGAAATTTAAAATTGATTTGACGGAACCAAGCGACGCGGCGTCTGAGACGTCTATATCCCGTCGCGGCCGGGGCGGAACTGATACAAAATGGGTGTGGCAAGTCTGTATTCCTTAGGTGGACGGCACAGGGTTCACTTTGAAAATCCAAATTCGTCGACTGCCGGCCGTATTTTAAAATAACTAATAACGCGAAAATGTATATTTTATTTTATTTTGTGAATTTACACCTATTACTTTATTTTTTTCTAAGCTCATTAAAAGATTTATTAAAAAAAATATATCGATATTTTTAAGGGCCTAGATATGTTCTATACGCAGTATTTAATTGAAGCATCTCTAAGCGGTCAAATTTTCAAAACAAAAATACATGATTTTGTTTGATTTTGCATTATTTCGCATGGCTTCATCTTAATAGACAATGTTAATATTGCAGAAAGAACACAGCAACATCATACTACTAGAATTGACTCTGGTCTGAACTTTGTGGCAATCTATATACATATATATATATATATAAATCAAAATGTATTTCGGCATTAGTGTATAGTATATTACTATATTTAAAGCGTAGGAAATTTTTGAAACTTTCAAAATACCTTCTTAAAACCACAGCGAAAGTTTTTGGATTATTTCAACCACATGACAGACAATACATCTGAAATGTTTTTCAATCACCGCAAAAATTCTTGCAAAACTGTTAAAAAATTGAAAATGAAATTTTGCAAAACAATGATAGACACAGAATTTAATTTTCAAAACTCTTTAAATTAATGAATTAATTTGAAGTACTTACAGAATAATTTGAACCGAATCAAGAATTATAGATATTTTAAATTGGTATATTTGTTGAAAAGGTACCAAATTTGATTGATTGTTCTTATTATATTTGATTGTTCTTATATAATATGCATAAATGAATATTTGTAATATTTGAAAAATAAAAATTTGAATTAAAAAAATTGTAAAAGGTGGCACGCGAGCTGTTTCTATTTTTCTGTGTCTTGTTTTCGTTCATATTTTTTATTTAGATTATTAGTGTTATATTCTTCTTCAATGAAACTTAAATTCATTACAAATTTGATTTCTTTGAACCAGAATTACACAGAACGCACAGACAACCGAAATTAGCATTTTTGATAATTTAAAAGCGGTTTTCTTTTGTTCTAGGCACTTGTTTTACCTATTGTTTATCTAGCTAAATATTATGACCTCAGCAGTGTTCATCCCTTTATATAATAATAAGGGATCGTAGTAGCGTATGTGGATATGCCTAGGGGGGTGGTTTGTGTGAAGGGTGGGTAAGGTTTAAGGGTTTGTAGAGGGATGGTATGTTTGTACTGGCGTGTAAGGGTTGTTTGTGTATATATGTTTACAAGAAGAGGTCTTCGGTATTACACTATCAACTAAACATTGAAAATTAATTGTAAAATATCATTATTTGATGGGCTTAAAAAAATAGTAATAACCGCACAAGAGTCCCAACTGCTCCCAAATGTCTAGAGTCTAGAGCCAGTAAGAGTACGGTATTCCCAATTGGGATATATTTTGAGGCTGCAGGTAAATGGTGAGGGAAAGGAGATGGAAAGAGGAAGATAGATCTTGTAACCAAACACGGCTAAAGCCGTTTCATGCAACGTTTCAATTCTGAATGGTGGTCTTACATCAATGCTATACCTACTGAGAGTATCTTCCACCCTGGAACGCAATGCCGCAAATATACGTTATATTGTTTCAAACGATTTAATTATGAAAACATAAATTTTCCCCTTGACCACGGAGGCCGTCAAATGGTTTGTTAGAAGCTGAAGGAAGTAGGTAGGGCAAAGAGATGGAAAATAGATGGAAAAGAGTAAGGTTGCCTTGGCTTAACTCATTATACTAGTGAAAAACATTTCAGATGTATTCATCAGGGTAATATACTAATCAAGGTGTCTAGTCTACGGCTTTGAGGTATATGTTTTAGGTATTTATTATTTATGTTATATTTAGGGATGCAGTTTTGAGGGTATTTTTAATTAAGGGAAGGAGATGTGAATACCCTACAAAAATATCGACTGCTCTCAACCGTCTGGAGCCAGTGATGGGAAAGAATTCAGACCTAGTCATCAAATACAGTTAGAACCATTTTATGCAATGATAAAATTCTGAATTATTAATCATCAGGACGATACTGGGGGTATAGTGTTGAGGGCATTTTTAAGAAAGGGATGCAGTTTACGAGGTGTGAATACGGCACAAATGACTCAACTGCTCCCAACCGTCTGGATCTAGTGAGACTATGGCATCCTAAATCGGAGTACGTAGTGAGGCTGAAATTAGTGGAAGGGGGTAAGGAGATGGGGGAAGACGAAGTTGTGAAAGTACCTGGTTTTTCAGATCTGATCATGAAACACGACTAAAGGCATTTTAACCAAAGTTTCAATTTATTCTAAATAGTGATACTTCACCAGGGCAATACTTAGTGTATCTTACACTTTTATATGAATTAATTGTGAAACAATACAAATTATTTAAACAAAATTTGCTTGCGCACGCCGCGCCGGGATTTAAACTCTCGATCTTTGGATTGCTTGGCGAGAGCCTTACCCCTAGTCACGAAGGCCTCCGAATGAACTGGTTTGATCAAGTAGAGCGGATGGATGCAGATATAAGTGTCACTAGAAAATAGAACTCATAAGATGTCTGACGAAGAAATCTGGGACGTCCCAGAAAATCTGGAACAATCAAGTCATATAACACTTAGGGAACGTATTCATACTACGTGACCAACTTTTTGCAATTTTTAACCCCTCCCCCCCCCGGTGACCAAAAACCTAAGCCCCCCGCCGCTCGTTTGTACCAAGCGAGGTATTTCGAAGACCCCCCCCCCTGAACAGGTCACGTAGTATGGGTACGTTCCCTTAGGTTATGTAAGGAGTCTATATAACGTAGACGCTAGGGTATTAATAATACGTCAGGACAGATTTGTTTTCCATTGTGAGCAGAAATCCTGGAACATGGATTTAAGATTAACCTGATGATAGCAAACCTCAGATAGGAGAGATCACCACAAGTTAATATTACTGTCCTGTTTTAACTCAACTATTTCACCTGTCTTTAATTTCGTTTTTACTTTCCGGTACCGGTTAAAGATGGAGGCCGTGTTGAATACGGTGGCCGGACAACTCAGAATTATGCAACTTTAACACCTTATTTGTAAATAAAAATTAAAAGTGATCAAAATGAAATTTAAAAAATGGTGATAATGATTAATAGGTTACGCTAGGTTAGGTTATGGGATATTTTTCTTTTTTTTTTCTAAAAGTGAAAACTTCTTTAGCACCGTTGTGATTTGAAACTCTGTGAAACGAAAAATAGCGACACTAAAAAGAGACAAACACATATATTTATAGGATTCAGCCTGCGAGAGAATGAGATAGGTTAATCGGTCTCCTCTTTTGCGGTGCTTCGTAGCCTGTCGGTCTCCTATTTGTTCGGTGTTTCATAAAAATGCATACGCATAAAATTCTATGCATAAAAATCTTGTCTTAAACATTAGTTTATGAATTAAAAAATAATAATTAATATTTGACAAATTAAAGTATTTCACCAAAAAAATGTAGACGTAATTTGTCTCGACGCCACCTAGCGAGAGATTTAGCACTAACAATGCCTCTCTCACAAAACTAAAGTTGGTTGTTTGCAGGGGAAAAATACACCGACATAGCTCAGTGGTAGAGCACATGACCGGCAATCAGAAGGACACGGGTTCAAGTCCCGTTGGCGTCATGTATCTTTTCTCGGAAGATTTTTTCAATGTAGATAAGTGTTTCAGGCTGATAATTATTGCTTATAATAATTGTTACATTTTGTGCTTTGCATAAAAATCTTGTTTTAAACGTTAGTTTATCAATTAAAAATAATAATCAATATTATGTTACATACCTGCTTGAAGAAAGTTTGGAAAAATAATTGTCATTGAAGTAGCGACTTTTCTTTTGACAAAGTGTATAAATCCTTATTTAAAAAAATAATAAAAAATATTTATGGTTTTTAATTAAGTAGATAGGTATTTAAGTACGAGGGTTGTCCTAGAAGTACCCGACCTGACGTACTTCTGGTGGTTGTTGCTTTAAAAAAAATATATGGTAGAAAGTACCAACCTAATAAGGCTTAAGTTTCAAGTTTCAAGGCGCTACATTGTTTAGTGTTTTTTTGGCAGCCATCAATAGCGAACCCTCTCAGTTAATTTATAAACATGGAAAAATTGGTCATTTTTGTGTGTTACAAAACTTTCATTTTAAATGTCTAAGTCCAACCAATATCGAAGCCGAGTTTAGATTCTACTCTGGGGGCGTCTGTTTCTTCGTTTACAACAATAAAATATTGGGTGGCAGAGTTTAAACGAGGACGTACGAGCTGCCGAGACGAACATCTCAGTGGTCGACCAAATGAGGTGACCACGCCAGAAAGGGTAAAGAAAATCCACAAAATTCTATTGAATGACCATTGATCGAAAATGCGCGAGCTAGCAGACACAGTAGGCATTTCAAAAAGTGCTGTACATCGCATGTTGACTGAAAATTTGGACATGATAAAGCTGTGCGCAAGATGGCTGCCGCGTTTGCTCACAATGGCCAAAAACAGCGTCGTGAGGATGAGGATGTTTGGCGATGTTTCACAGCAATAAAGCCGAGTTTTTGCATAGATTCAAAACCATGAGTCGTCACTTCACACCTGAGACGAAGGAACAGTCAAAACAATGGACTAAACGGGGAGAATTGGCTGCAAAAAGGCAAAGACAGTTCCATCAGCAGGCAAGGTCATGGCGTGAGTTTTTTGGGTTGCTCATGGGATAATTTTTTTTGATTATTTTCAAAAAGAAAAAACAATCAACGGCGAGTAATATGCAAACTTATTGGACCATTAGAGTGATGAAATCAAGAAAAAACGGCCGCATTTGGCGAAAAAGAAAGTGTTGTTTCATCAGCAGAATGCACCAGTTCAGACATCCGTTATCCCGATGGCCAAAATCAATGAATTAAAGTTCGAATTGCTTCCTCACGCACCCTATTCGCCAGATAAAAGATTTGCCAACAATGAAGAGGTGGGATCTGCGGTAGATGGCTATTTTGAGGTGCTCGATGGTTCTCACTATAAACAGGGTATCGAAACCTTTGAACAATACTGGGAAAAGTGTGTCGACCTGAAAGGAGACTATGTTCATAAAACACAAAAAAAATTCCCAAATTTTTTGTGTTTTCTTCGTTAGGTCGGGTACTTTTGGGACAACCCTCGTACATACTTACAAATCCTTTGATTTCAGATGAAATTTTGTTTTTGATTTATTAAATAAGAGAAAATTAGAAGAAAAATATTTTGGACGCTAAATTTACTGTTCACAGAACAGCTAGTTAATTTTCTTTTGAACTTTTCCATCTTAAATAATAAATAATACCTCTTTTTCCAATCTACCCATCTTACCCGATATCCAAACCACCCCTCCAAGCACCCACCCCACCCAACTCCGAGAGACTTATAATTTTACATCCCTTAACAATAGTGCAAAATAATAATACCTAAATAGTGATTATTTGAGAGGCCACTCGTGGCAAGCAGAATTAATAACAATAATTATTGTAATATATTGTTTCCAGTGGCGCACGTAACCTAATATAATGGCGTTTTGTTGAGAAGCGAAGAGCATAATAGAAGTGCTGTACAGTGTTATAATTAAAGAGGTGGTATGAATCAAAGGAAATGTACAGAATAGGTTTAGAGAATTCGTTACAGTAATATTATGCTAAAAGATTGTTCGGTGAATTTGAATTAATGAGTGGAAAATACGTTGTGCGAGTATGTTAAAAGAAATAGAAGTAAATGAAGGTTAGAAGAACTATCCAGATCTAGGCACAAAGTTTATTATAACTGAGAATATTAATTGAAGTCCATTAATTTTTCAGTACTCGTTAAGATTAATATACACGTGAAATCCTATTTAGATACTATTTTGATTAATCTTTACGACGAATCGGCCTATAGTATGAACATCAAAAAATACGCTACGGATAAATCGAAGCTTTTACTAACATTTCTATGTATTGGAATTACAATAAAATTATTATTTACATAACAAAAATATAAGCGTAAACCCAAAAAAAAAAGTTTTTTCATGACTTAACTATGAAGTAATACAAGAAACAATTTTTAAAAAGTACCACTTTATGGCTAAGACTATTTTTGAGGTTTTCCATGTTCTAACTTTTTTCGTTCTTATAAATTTATGCACAAAATAAATAAAAACCACTTTTTCGCTTACTTGCCTCGTGCAAAAAGACGCTCAATTTTAAAATTTTGCAGGCATGAGATTCGAAATATTTCTAGCGTTTATATTATTCTTAATGCAGGGCTTCAAGTGCCTTTTTGTGTCAATAATTCACAAGAGTCCCGGCTGATCTTATCCTTATTTTCAGCTTCAAATGACTTTTTTGTTACGTGAATACTTCTAGGAGTCCCAGCTATTTCCAGCCGTCTTTTTAAGTGAATACTTCACAAGAGCCCCAGCTGATCCCAGTCATCTTTTTTAGTGAATACTTCACAAGAGTCTCAACTGTTTTCAGCCGTCCTTTTAATGTGTTTATTTCAAAGAGTCCCAGCTGATACCAGTCAATTTTTATGTGGTTATTTTTATAAAAGTCCAAACTGATCCCAGCCGTCTTTTTTATATGAATACTTTACAAGAGTCCCAGCTGATCCCATCCGTATTTTTTGTTTGTATGCTTCACAAGAGTCTCAGCTATTTCCAGCCGTCTTTTTTATGTGAAAACCGCACAAGAGTCCCAACTGCTCGCAATCGTCTGTAGTCAGTGAGACTACGGCATCCCCAAATGGGAAATTTTGTGGATAACGAAAGAAGATTGGGGAAAGAAGAAGATGGGGAAGTACCTGGCTTTTCAGATCTAACCTAACCTAACTAAACCCAACCTTCCTCTTTCCTATCTTCTTCCCTTCCCCACTTCATCCCACAAACCTCCAATTGGGGATGCCATAATTGTAACTGTTAGTTGGGACTCTTGTGCGGTATTCAAATTTTTATAAAAATTGACATTAAATTTCATTGTATTTATTTACAAAAATCTAACAGGCCGTCATTTTGAATTTAAAAAAAGTACCCTAAATTTCATCATTGCTTAACAGTTTCTACATTTAAAAAAGCTAGGCTTTAACGCATTGTCCATAAGGGTTATTTTAAAGCATCACTATCACGCAATCGACCGACCACTAGAACAGAGGAACAAGCATAATAACACGTAGTAGATGGATGAGAAGATGGGAAAGGGGAAGAGGGGAAAGGGTTGGTTGTTTTATTACTTTGTGTACCTTTTGGGGAGGCATTGATTAATGAAAGGATGTTTAATTGAATAATTTCCCTTCTGCGGGTGTTCCAACATGGTCAGGGTGATTATTTTTAATCATTATTATTATGACAGGGATGTGGGAAGATTTATTTTTAAGTGTTATAATTTATAACCTACCTGGTGGTAATTTTCAGTAAGCCACGTCTTGTTCAAGATAGCATACGGCAGAACTGATGTTCTAGCGCGGCGTATAATAATAAATAATGATACTAAAAAAACTCACCTTTTCGGACAATCATCTTATCAATAATGTAAAAAAACCCTTCAACTCCACTTTCACTGCCCGCGACCTTGTAGATAACTAATTGTGTATAAATGTTAAAAATTCTTATTTGTAAGCTTTTGTAAAGGTTATTTTATAAAATTTTCCAGCCTTAAAGAGTTTTAGCTATATGGGTTAATGTTTAGATATTTCACCCAGAGGGTCTGACAGTCTACAGGTATTGCCACGTCTGGATGCGTGTATTGTGGAGGTTTTTAATAACAACTCTTGATTTAACGCGAGTCAAATATATTTACAATGAAACTTTGTGTTACAATAATTTGCGCAGATTTAATAATTATCTTGTTTAGAGGAAAAGCAGGTAGAGAGAACGAACGCTAAAACCGGAATGAATGTGCATTATCACGCACCCAGTCAGAAAGTAGTGGCCGGTGATACCATTGTATGAAATCGGATATACGTAGTATTTTTATGGTTGTTCGTTGCTCGGCTACAGAGTCCTAAATTCTCCAGTCTTTCAAAATAAAAATCAACTACTTTTGCCACTAATCTTCTCATAAATGTAAAACGAACGGTGGTGGGGGTAGCAAATTTAAAATCATGCAATGTCCAGTGTTTTAAATATAATGTCCTCCGCGTACGAAGCCGTATCTTTTCCGAGCATAAACTTTCTAATGAAAGTGTGTTTATCGGAATTGACCTGCCAGGTAAGTATGTTTCTGTATCTATTTGTAAATAATAAAATTAGATAGAGCCTAAGAATTCATAATAAATTGTACACCGCCCTTGAGGTGATTTTTTTAAAAAACGGCGCTCTACAAATTATGTAATTATTGTTCATCATCATCATCTTCTTCCCCTTATCCTGTTCGGGTCGGGGACCCATTGCATCGACAAGTCTCCTCCATACGTCCCTGTCTTGTGCTGATTGTTCGGCCTCTGTCCATGGTAGCCCCATCCTCTCCTCACACAGTTTCTGGGGTTGCCTCGCCCAACTGTGTCCTCTCTACAGCTCAGTGATAAGGAAAGCCGAGCTCAGCATCAAGACAAAGATGGCAGTGTTTAAAACGGTATACCGCCCGACGCCCTCTTACGGCCACCAGACATGGATGCTAAATGAACGAACACGCTCTAGAGTCCAAGCTGCCGAAAGGAGGTACTTGAGAGGAGTGGCAGGGGTTACGAAATGGGATCATATAAGAAACTCGACGATCCGAGATGATCTAAACATTGAACTACTGCTACTCTTCATAGAAAAATCGCAACTGAGGTGGCTTGGGCATGTACTAAGAATGTCTGATGACCGAATTCCGAGGAAGATACTGAGTGCGATTCGAGAGGGTAGACGTCCAGTGTAATTATTGTTATTATTATTAATTAAAATAGTATTTGCCATTAATCATAGTATTTAAAATTTATATAGTATTTGCCATTAATCATAGTATTTAATATTTATATAGTATTTGCCATTAATCATAGTATTTAATAGTACTTGTAACACATTAAAATTTTGTCTTTTTTAATTTGAATACCGCAGAATAGCTCCATAGTTTAGTATTGAGAAAACAAGACTATCGGTAATAATCTTATGTAATTTCACTAATGCGTAATCTTTTATATTAGACAACAGACCAATGTGACCTCTTTTTAACTAGTTCCTTATTCCTCTATCTACTGTCCACCATTATTTAAGTTGGTACGTATTTAAGCACCCATCTAGTAACAATTTTTTTTTGTCTTTTCTTTATTTAATCAAAGTAAATCAAAAATGTACTTCTTTGGACGAGATCTACTGTTACGGTCTACTGTTCACAGAATTGCTAGCCCTTCGAATAATAATAAGAAATTAATATCTATGAACCTTGGCCTGTCAAGGTTTGCGCGCAAAATTCCCGGTTCTTCCCATGCATTTTAAATATTCCTTTTTATTGGTTAGTTTTTAACCTTTTTGCAAAAACAAAAATTGTTCCAAAATCTGGATAAAATAATCTTTCCGATGTGTTTATTAGAAATCGACATTTTTGTTTCTATATATTAAAATTTTGATATTGGAAATGTAAATTGGCTTAAAATACATGTATACCTGCGAATATTGGAATTAAAGTACTTAAAACAGAATAAACTTAAAATTTTAAATACATTTTCCTTTTCTTAAGAAAATTTGTCGTAAAATTGTCACTTTTTTATCACATTTATACAATTTTATTTTAATGTTACTTAAGTGTTTGATTCATCACAAATTGGCGCAAAATAAAATCGTCACTTATGATCGGATTTATAAAATATCTGAACAATATAGCTCGTATAAATCGAACAATAAAGCTCCTGTTCGTAGTATCCTTGAATACGCATCTCAAGTGTGGAACCCGGGCTATGCAGTGCACAAAAATAGAATTGAAAGCGTTCAAAATATATTTTTAACTTACCTCAATTTCCGCTCTTTTCGATCTTATGTTAGTAATGAAGACTCTGCAAAGTTCTTCAAAATACAGACGTTAACTTGTCGAAGAAATATAGCAGATTCGGTAATGTTATTTAAAATTACACATAACTTAATCGATTGTCGTGATCTTCGTCAACGCCTATCATTCCATGTTCCAAATCGCAACAGCAGGCAGTCGCTTACCTTTAATCTCCCTCTTTGCAAGACCAACTCCAAAAAAAACGCATTTATCTACAGATCCACACACTCATTTAACTTAAATTATTATCACATTGACATTTTTAACTCGACTTTACTTGACATAAAACGAAAACTCACAAAGCAACATGACTCAAACTAGAAAGTTCAATCCCTATATATTCCCGTCCTTTGCCTCTTAATCCTATCCCTATGTTCCTCCTCCCCCCCACCCCCTTTTTTATATATTGTAACTAAAAAATAAATTAATTAAGAAAATTTTACAATGTGTTCCCGCTAAGAAGTTTATAACTAAATATTCGGCAATCCACTTCTGTATCAATACAATGGCAACAAAATGATAGGTAGGTAACACTCACGGAAGTTAGAAGGCAGCAGTTATATCTGGGACGTAGTTCCTTTCAAGATGAAATCACTATCGAAGATGTAGTTCACTTTTTTACTTGATGAATTATTGCGAATTTGAATAGTTTTCAAAGAATGCGATGCGATGCGATAAATCGATTGTTTTAAGCGACTTATATTAACGAGGACCTCGTACTCGCGGGAGCTGCGTGAACACACTGGATTTTTGGGGGGGCAAGAGGGGAGACGGGAAAGGATGCATTTGTTGCCATAAATAGAATAAATAATCCATTTCAAGAACACAAAAGTATCTCACTGAGTTATCACTAAAAGCGGCGCCAACACAATGTCATACTTTATCATTAACTATCATCAGTGGAAAGTTCATAATTGGCATAATTAACATCTTATTATTGTATAATTTTGTAATCTCTGAGGTGCTGTCAACTTTCTCTAAAATAAATAAAATAAAAACAATGAAAAGTAAAAATAATCCTAAGGCAATAAGAAGCATTCTTTTTTTCGCTTTCTAACATCAAAGAAATCACGAATGTTCGCATAACAGGAAGAGAGATATCTAACTTTTAATAATGCACGGTAACTCTGGGAAAATTTGGGTCTCCTGTGATTAAACTTGCTAGTATCCATTTTACTAACTAATAATCTTCTCGTTAAGTTTTACTCATCTTGTTTACAATTTGCGTGGTGTGAAGCATTAAAATGCCCATTAAATATATTTCATATCATTGGTCCTAATTAACCTTTCAAAATTTGCCTAACATCAGATCTGTCAAAAAGGCAACTATTCAACAGTTAAACAACGATTACAATAATGCCGTGGCTATTTCTATAAGGAAGCCGTGCTGGGTTAGTGCATGGTGCCGGAAATACATAAAGTGCATTACGTTGTATGCATTTAAATTTACTGCGCCGGGAACAAATACATTATTATGGTGCAGGGTGGCCTGGCGGGTTTGTTTTGTTGTGTTAGGGTGGTTATTGTTTCTCTCTGCTGTTATTACAAGTGCACTGTTACTAGAGTTTATGGTATCGTGTCGTAATGAGCTTTATGAATGGTGGAAGGAATTTGCAATTAAATTTAGTTTTAAATACGTTTTATAGTTGATTAGTTTGCCTTTTAAAAATATATTATTTGAATGTTTATCAGTGTAAATTTAATTATTTACATTATTATACGCCTACATGCGATTTTACAAGCATGTGATGTACGTAATAATGTTGTGGAACAGTAATCATGAAGTAAAATATGCTATTAAAATTATATGGAACCCACACATAAATATGCTAACGTTGATAATTATTATTATTATTGAGGTATGTTATTTATCTTTCTTGCAACTATATTCCTACTACTACCGAAAAAGTATTACCAACCAAGTACAAGCGAGTATCCAAATGAATCAGTCAACTATTGATCAACTAGAAAACTTAAAAATAATACAAGTTATAGATGTGAAAACAATATTAAATTGAAAATATAAAATCAATTTCAACACAATATAATAATATCAACATTTTTCCAGAGTAAATTGATTATTTTCAGAAGAAGATTTAAAAAAAAAAGAAAATTAAAAGTTTGAAATAGTTTTTGTAAATTTTTCTACAAATTCTTCTTTTTAGAGCATTCGATAACGTGTCCTTTTACCGGAAGTGGTAGGGGAAGGTTTCTTGTAATATTTTTACCGCACAAGAGTCCCATCTACTCACAACCAACCGCCTAGAGCAGTGGTTCTTAACCTTGGTTCGATCGAATCCCAGAGGTTTGGTGAATCAGTCTCGCGGGTTCGGCGGAGGTCAAGACACGCTCTTATTTTACACATAGACATACACATATTTTATTTTTCCAATTAAGAAGGGTTCGGCGAATGCGTATATGAAACTGGTAGGGGTGAGTACCTCCAACAAGGTTAAGAACTACTGGCCTAGAGCCAATGATACTATGATGTTTTGTGGCTGAAGGTAGTAGGGCGTGGAAGGAAAATGGGGAAGATGGGGGTGGGAAAGTTCCTGGCTATTCTACTTGGTCACTAAACAAGGTTAAAGCCTTTAAAACAAATCAAATCTGAATGCTAGTCTTACACCAGGGCCTTACACCGATGAGAGTATATTTCAGTCTGGAACGTGCCGCAAATATACAGTATATATGGCATCCCCAATTTGGGTATGTTGTGAAGCTGGTGGGGAAGAGGGAAAAGAAAATGAGTAAGACGAAGTTCCTGGCTATTCAGACTGGTCACCAAATACGGCTTAAGCCATTTCAAGCAACGTTTCTAAAATTTGAATCGTGGTCTTACACTGAGACGATACTGGGAGTATCTTTCGCTCTGGAACGTTCCGCAAATTACCTTTTGTTATTTTAATTGATATAATTATGAAATGACACAAATCAATCAAATAAAATTCACTCGCGCATGCCGGGGTTTGAACCCGAGACCTTCGGATTGTGTCCACGAAGTTCTGCAGCAAGTGAGACAGTGGCATCCGTAATTGGGAAGTTTTGAGAATGGAGCAAATGGGGAAAGATATGAGATCGAAAGATGAATTTTTGAATATTTTGAAATTTTTGTTTTTGAAGCTTTATTTCTAACCACCCTGTACGAGATTCACAGTTACAGTTCCTATAATACTATTAAGTCCATGTAATTTCATATGTCTGTTTTCAATTGGCCCTCCGTGGCCTGTCGCATAAATCGTTTAGTTAACTCCTGTGGTAATTTATTATTTTATTATATTTTAATGTAATGTTATAACCGATATAATATACCGATATAATGATAGTATTTTATTTATTTATTATTCTAAGTTTAATTTGAACAAGGGCATATAATTCATATCTTCAGTTTAACCCGTATAAAATATTACATTTATGGTGATACGAATAATTGCAATGGTAAATCAAATAAGCAAGACTTTGTACTTACAGGTTTATTAAACAATATTTAACTACTGTATAAGAGATTATTTACCAGAAGGTGGCAAGCGAACAGTGGAGCAACTCGCGAGCTGTTGAGTCGGCGGCAATCGGAAACAGAATGAATCGGTTTTTTGCTCGACCTGTCGCGCCGCTGATGATAAAATGTACGAGAAGCCAAAAGAAGGTTATCTATCGTAAAAGCACTGCATTGTTCGATGCCACACATTTTTTAACTACTAGGTATATTTTAAGCACCAGTTTATAACTTATAAACCACCTTTAAGAATGGCTTGATTATATAATAAATCTAACACCCTAGTTCACTCTTTAATTTCTACACAGCATCCCTAAAGACAACAGGGAAATCATTTTCCTCGGGTCCTCTCGTGTGGAGTTTATGTAAAAAAAAATCTAGTAATATTCTATATATCCGATATCTTGCCACTATGACGGTCGGTGTTATGTTGATGTTGTGAAGGTTAAGTTGGTTCTTTGGAAAGGAATATGGAAAGTTTCAAGGTTTCTTAGTAGACTTTCTTATTGAAATTGATTTGTATTGTGGCCAAGAGGAGCGCTTTTAACTTAGCCTGGAAAATTCTACTGAAAAAAAAAATCATGGGAGGTGTCGGAAAAAGCCTTAAAATAATTACAACATTTTGAGATACATTAACCTAATGACCGTGGGATGGTATTTCGAAAACTCGGCAAAAATTAGCTTGATGAGTTCTGGTCAAATATCGGAATACATATATAATTTTTAAAAAGTTTAAAAAATCTCCCACAAATGGAAGTAATTGTCAAAAAATATATTGATTCAAATATAAACTATTTTTTTTGTATTTCTACACAAAGCTGAATACATACCTAACATAAAAAAACCACAAAGTAATGAGCTTTATACTCATTTGGAAACGTAAAATATCGATATGTTCGCCATTGATAGCTGCCAAAAGCCAACCGCAAATTTCATAGAAAAATCTTTTAAAATCATTCAGACTAGATACAATAATCAAATAGAACATTGGTCCCAAAATTGATATCGGCGCAAGCGATTTTGACCTTGTCCTTCATACAGTTTCTTTATACATAATGGTTAAAATCACATTTAAAAAAGCAGATTTATTGTGCGAACCACAGATGAGAGGAATGAGATGAACAACCATTTTTTTTTAATTTTGCTTTATATGACAGTCTTTCGAAGTGAGATAATTATATGTGTATCTTGTTATGAACTCTTGATATTTTCGTAAATAAAAAATCAACGTTTGTATTTTCAATGGTAGGTGAGACAATATTCATATTGATGCGTAGTAACATGATACACATTGTATCTGCATATCCCTTCGGGTATATGACGTGATGGTATGAAGGTAGGTACTACGCCTAGAATAAAATGTTAAGGTCCATTGTCATGACATCACAGAACCCATGTTAGATACTATCTAAAATTCTTTCCATAAAAAGTAAATAAAATCCCAAATTACGATTTCCACTTGGATGTGTTCGTACGATTGAATTATTTGTTCTACATTGGTCCTTGTGACACTACAAATGACCGATTTTTCAAATGAAGACTCATCTCGGTAAGAAGCACAGATAATGGAAACAAATATATATGTTAAAAATTGTAAATTGTAGAATTAAACAGTCCTGATTTAACTAAACTCGTCGAATTTCATATACCCGCTAGAGCAACTCGCTCCAAAATCCTGTTTAAATACAACAATAACAGGACTGGTATACGAAACACTCGCTTGTACTTAGGTTGCATCTTCTTCTTTCCGTGCCGTATCAGGTCCCCCCGACGTTGGCGATCACTCTTGAGAATGTCTCTCTGTCTTGCGCTGCCCGGAATAGCTCCTCCACACTTCTAATGCCGGTCCACTCTCGTATATTACGCAGCCAAGACATTTGTCTCCTACCAGGCCCTCGGCGACCCTCTATCTTGCCTTTAAATATCAAATGGAGTAAGTGATACTTCTCCCCTCGAAGCATATGACCCAGATATGAAATTTTCCTGATTTTTATTAATGTAAGCAGTTCTCTATCTGCTCTAGCCCGCCTGAGAATTGCTGTGTTGGTGATCATGTCGGTCCATGGGACCTTGAGCATTCTCCGGAGAAGCCACATTTCAAAAGCCTCTAACCTGTTCATGGTATTTACTTTCAAGGTCCATGTTTCACATCCATAGAGCAAGACCGACCACACATAACATTTTAGCATTTTCTGCCTTAGTTTTAAGCTGATATTGTCGTTGCAGAAGAGGGATTTCATTTTAATGAACGCAGTTCTTGCTGCTTCAATTCTGCATCTAACCTCCACATCTGGGTCAAGAGTCTCCGTGAGAATACTGCCGAGGTATCTAAATCTTTCCACCTTTTCGACATTGCAACCATTTAACTGTATCACTGATTCAGAGTGATCTAGTCGTCCAAATGTCATCCATTTTGTTTTATTGACGTTGATTGTTAGGCCCAGTTGCTCACCAGCATTATTAACGCAGATGTGGCGGATCTATTTAACTGCACGGAAGGTAGGTACGAAAAGGCTGTACTATCAAATAATATTTTCAATCAATATTAATTTTTTTTATACTATACAATTTTGTATAATTTATCTCTTTGTGTCATATCTCAACCAAATGCCACAAAAACTGTTTCACTCTTTTTTATTATTTCTTATTTTACTATGATTTTGTGACATGCAATCTGTGTTTATTGTGTACTTATACCGTTGATATTAAATAAATAAAAATAATTAAATTGAGATTCTCGCCAAGCTGCACGGACTTTTCAAAGCGGTTAGTAATAAAAGTTGTACATTTGGTGTGTAGCTAGAAGCAAAGGCGGTGCGCGCTGTGTAATTTATAGTAATATGGGTGAACGATGTAGGCGACACGCATTGTGCGCGCGGTGCAATAATAACAATGGTAAATCTTCGTTGTTTTTATTATACTTTATATTTATTTATTTTTTAAAGAAAGACGAACATTCCCGGGTTACGAATAACCCGATAATATTTGAAAATATCCTACGTCTGTCTACGTCTTGGCGGCGGATGACTGGACTCACAGAACCCCAGATTCCTTCTCACCCCTCTTACCGTTTTCCTTCTCTCAACTTCCTTTCCTTAAAAATACTCTCCTCACAGCATCGCCAAATATATAAGGCTATCAGAGAAATTATTTTCTTAAGGTTCTCCTGTGTGGAGCTAATGTTAAAAAAAAATACGAATACAGATACGAGTTCCTAACAGACGAACCAGATCAGTCATGATTCTTAGCCTCCCTCCGTGCAACACTAAATCTAAGCAGAACTCTTTCATCTATCGTGCATCCAACACTTTCAACACACACTATACACAATTTGACATTTTTAAACCTGCACCACACTCCTTAAAATCACATAGACGCTCTCTCGATACTTTACAATAACAATGATTAAAGATACCCTCTAATACAACCACCACCCTATGAACTTCCTTTTTTTTCTCTTTTAATTTTTTGTTGCGCATATTTTTATTACTATACCCCAACTTAACCGATCCCCCCCCATCCTACCCACTCCCTATTCCCACCTAAATAACTTTTTTCTTGAAATGTAACTATTATCTCTGGAATCACCTCACTTGTATATAATACCTATGTGGAAACCTGTAAATGGTTCAATTATTGTGACTCAACAAATAAATAAACTGTTGGTCTCCCAAATAAAATAAAATAAAAAAAACAGCGTTAAATATATTTTTTGCCCTACATTGGTAATCGTACCATTAACATCTCTATTAAAAGTATGTGATCCACTAAACTACGGAGGCTATCACATGAAATTATTTTAGTTAGCAGGAAAACTCTAGTATTTCTCATTTCTATGATTAAAACAGGCCTTACATTGGTTTTAGGATTCTGTCGTATGACACAGAGCACATATTGGCGTGCAGGATCGCAGCGTGCCGTTTTACGACGGCCATAAAACTCGCGTTATCCACGCACGGGATTATGGCCCTAAATAAATAAATGAATAAATCAGATTGCCGATGCCGGATTAATGGGAAAAGGGAGCTTTGGGAGGATGAGTAAGCATTGGCGATCGGCCATCGTAAATTATACATTTATTTACTGGATCTGGATAACCTGGCTCCCCTGGTATCATCACTCAATATTCTCAATATCGCCCTGATTAAAGACCGCCATTCTAGATCGATGGCTTTTAAGATCCCATTTTCTGAATTTCTACACACATAACATAACCCTGATCACTTAAATTTTTCGAGCTCTTAAAAAAATGTGTTATTTTTTAAGATAATCTATATTCATTAGCCGAATTGTAAAAAATAATTATATAAAATACTAAGCAATGCAAAGTCATGTAATTTTGGTTTGAAAATTAGATAGCTAAGTAATATTTTAGATGCTTTTCGAGTAGACACCTATTTGCCTTCGAAATAGTGTAGTATTTTTTTTATTAGACTTTCTATAACCCTGAAAGAAATAAAGTATCAGGCTTATAAAAATTGCTTTAAAGGTCAAAATCCCCTACTTAGGAACCCTTTTCGGTTGTGGTTTTATTGTATAATGTGAAAAAATTTATTGTTTAGAAAATGATCGTAAAACATTTAAATATTTATACCTGAGCTTCGCAAAATAAAAGAAAACCCGCTTTTTGGCAATGTTTTTTTCGTGAATAAATCGAAATAGGCGGCTGGTGTTAAACGGGAATTTAAGCCTTATCGCCATCTGCATAAGGAGTGTTATGGTTAGCGGCCTGCTGCCGAATTTTAACCTTTCCTGGTCTGTAATGCGTAAATACTACACATTGCTTCTTATAACTTTTATATCTCTATAAATATAATGAATTCTGGATTCAGATTTTAGGTATTCCTCCGTTATACATTTACACACTGAATTAAAAAATAGTATTTTAAATAATTACCAAATTTAATTCAAAATCAGAGATATTTTGTTAAATATCGGGAATAAACCACAAATACAATCAACCGTGTGCCAGTGTGGACCGTGATACGCGAAGAGTGTGCGGGGGGAGATGACACGCTATGTGACGTCTCGCTCTACTTTGCTATACGGGAACACGAGAAACAGAGACCGCCGTGTTGTGTTTCGACCGTCGATACCTAGACCGCGTAGTAGCTAAACATACATAGCTGTATGTATGTATTGGGTAGCAGCCCAGCGCCCAGCGCCCAGCGCCCAGTGCCTCAGTCGTTCGCGGGCAATCCTTTGAGATGGTCTCCTCGCCCGTTTTTTGAGCAACGGACGATGGTTTTTTCATGTTTTCAGCAATTAAATTACAATTATTATCACTTGTAACACAAATTACGAAAAACAAAAGCGATTAGCTATGAATGTTCATATATTTCCGATATAAAATCGATGATTTTAACACGTGAATTGATTACACAGCACCGGAGCGCGCGTATTTTTTTAGCACAGTAAGGGAAAGGTTAAACAACGTGATGCTTCACCCATTTGTCGAGAATTATTGTTTTATTTTAAACATTCGCTTATACCTATTAATTATAATCTTTTTAAACTTTCTAAGGAACGCTTGCTAAGGAGCTAAATAACTTACTTTAGAATTATTTTGGAGATTAATACAATGACTTTATAGATATTTATATATAACTAGCTGACCCGACAAACGTTGTTCTGCCGTATAAATTATTTATAGTGAATATTTTGGTTGTTAAATAAAATACAACGAATGTATTGTTAGGGGATGGGATCTATGACAGAAAGAGGAATGGAGCGCTGTAGACGATGACCGCCGATAAAAAAAAAACTACCAATTAAAGTAGGAAAATGAAATAAAGAAAATCAATATGAATTTCGAAGAGCAATTGAGTGTACGATATTTTTGTCAGTCCTTCTTTAGACAACACAAATAAGCTCGTTGGTTTGCCCACGCGAGAACATGATGCCGAACGAAATATCAAAATGCCTCCTACCCCCACCCTCGCGATTAAAAAATTGGGAGGGTGGGGGTTAAAATTTGAGGTTATAGGTATTTTTTGATGCCAAATAAAAAAAAAATTGTCAAAAAAAGAGTTTTATTTTATAAGGTCACCCTAATTACCTAGTACCAAATACACATAAAAATCGGTCAAGCCGTTTCGGAGGAGTGCGACTACAAACACCGTGACACGAGATTTTTATATATAAGTTTTTTCCAACCATTAAGTATTTTTGGATTCTTTTTTCGTAAAAAAACAATCACCTGGTTTGATGTAAACGTATAAAATGAAGTTAGTTTAGTTTAAATATAATCCTGATGAAGTTTGAATAAACAGAAACCGGTTGGTTATTAAAAATGAAAATCCTGTTCTCGGGCGCTGGACAAATTTATAATATATTTTCTTACGTCTAACTATAGGCTGCACAAACTATTTTACAACTTACTGTCATCCATCGATTGTCAATCCATCGAGTGCATCCATCATTATATTCTGCATAGGCAGAAAATATACAGGACCATACTTACCTGGGAGGTTACCTGAGATTAACACTGTATATTGTTTATTAGAGACCATAAACAACAAAATTATAGTTTCATTTCATGTAATGTCTTTGGAATAATTCAACATTTTTGTAAATCCCACACCCTATTTTTATTCTATTCTTTCTAAAACCTACCTCAAAATACAGTTTTCCTACCATTATAAATCCGAAATCTCTTGCTGGACCCACTCTATTCGTTCGTCATTCTTTTCTTAATCTTAGATCTTATTTATGGCGTAATCTGCGAGTACAATTTCTCAAACAATCACTCTGGCTTGTAACAAATCTGTTGCTTAAAGAGTAGGAAGGGGATGGGGAAGTTGTTTGTGGAAAGGAAGAACGGAGGAAATGTGTTTTTTAAAAAGGTAATTTTCTTTACAAATTGCTCCGTAAGCCTTTCAGAGGAATATGTACTGTTGAGTACCGGATGATGAGAAAGTAAGATAACCTTTGTCTTTAAAATATTTTTACCTGCAAGTCACTTTGAAATTTCAAAGAATTATGGAATGTTTTCGAGGTACTTTAAATGTGCCATATATTTATTATTTTTGAAGTTATCGTAAGAAGAAATGCCATTTTAGAAACTTCTTTTTCTTCTCAATTTGCCTCATATATTTGTACTCGATTCCAAAAAAGTGTCAAAATATATGATTACAATGTTGGGATTTTTTCAATAACAGATCTCTTACTAAATCTAAATGTATTTTCAAAATTGTTAGAGTACTAGCTGGTCCCCGGCATGCATTGCAATGCCATTCAAAGAAATGGGGAGGCTACGAGGCACCGCACAAAGAGGAGACCGATTATACTATATCATTCTCTCGTAGGCTGAATCTTACAGATGTATGTGTTTGTCTCTTTTTACTGTCGCTATTTTTCCTTTCATCGAGTTTCAAATCTCAACGGTGCTAAAGAAGTTTTCACTTCAGAAACATTTTGTTCATACCATGAAGTTTACGTACCTACTTAAATGCTAATTTTTGTTTCTTTAACATTTAACTCCTTTTTTCAAAACCACCTTCGGGCAAAGACACTCTAAATACATAGCTTGCAAACTATACAATACACTACCAACTACGATCAGACAAAGTGACTCCTTTACAAAATTCAAACAAGATATTAAAAAATGGATTATAAGTATTGGACGCCACACTATCACAAATATCTGTAAAATAAATCACACATAGACATAAATAGCTATTCACATACAACCTAACCCATATAAAACAAATGAAAATAATGGAATCCTGTCAAATTTAACCTATAAATAGACTAGGCAGAATTGATTTCATTACTCCATCTCCAACATTTATAAAATAACTCTCTTTAAAAGATTTATTACCCTTCCAATCACCCTTCTGTTTTAATTCTATTCATAATATGTATTTTACCTGAAATATCCTTGTAATTACTATATTCATTTATATACCTGTACGCCTGTCTCGACACAGGTATACCCTAGTGAGACAGGCATACAAATAAAACCATTGTAAACATATTTTATTATAGATAAATAAATAAAAATAAAAAAATAAAAAAATTTATTACTTAAATGTTCAAATTCTAAATGATTTAGTTGAGTCCGGTATCGCTCGAATTGATAAGCTTCCGGATTCCACTACGTAATGCTAGAAGTCAGGATTTATTTCAGTGCAGTAATTCTGGAACTAACTACCATATGTATTCCTCTTTACACAGAATACTAATGGAGGGAAACAATTATACCAAGTCAGTGGACATCTTCAATTTATCTTTAAATAAATATAAAATATTGTTACGAAGGCAGTTCAGTTATGTACAATAAATACTGTATATTTCTTACTATTCATATGTAAAAGCCCCGAAGAAGGGCGTTAATAAATAAATAAATAAATATTTTTTCTTAAATGTTCAATTTTGTTTCTTAAATGTTCAATATTATAACTCCAATGTTAGTCACCCTGTAGCAAAGAAAGAATCACGTGAAAGGGTGAGGCTGTAAATTGTATTATTATTTTTTTCATGCGTGGTAAATATCTTTACGTCAAACGCAAATGACTCCAAGTTAACACGACATTTCTTTGTGCGTGTAATCCGCCCAGAACAGACTATGAATTTTAAGTCAAACTATGTTTAAGCATTACGAATTTTTCTCATCCAAGAAAAATGCTCTAATCAACGTGAACTCAAAAACAGATGATTTTTTTTAAATTTGGAAAAAAAATCATCAGATTTTGTTCACTTTTCGGTACAACTAATGTAGGTCTCATAGATATTGTTCGTGTCTACCTCACCATCATGGTTAGAAAAAATAAACACACTGTGTTAGAAAGAGACAACAACACCACGCTTTAAGGGCCCGCAACCCTTATTTGTACCGATTTATTACATATTTCCCTTAAACATGGTAAGTTTTAAAGCTCTTAAAAAAATATATGTTATTCTTGAAGATAATATCTAGACTTTGCCCGCGCCGAAACGCAAATTATATAAAATTCCCTCGATAGAAAAAAATCGCAAAGTATGCTCCAAAAATTATTATTAACACGTTTGTTTCAGTTATTTTACAAGTTATATGTATGAAAAAAATTCACAGTGTTTCTTTAAATGCTGTTTAAGATAATGCCCGCGAGATTTTTGCTCTATTTTAAACCACTCGTGTTTTATTGAACATTTTCGCATCGGTTTTGTCGCTGTAACATTCGTAATTTCGTATCTGTCCATCTTCTTCTTTTCGGGCCCGGTTGCAGAGCCTTAAGGCGCCGCATCCGCGCTCAAAAAGGAGAAGATGGAGATATATATAATTATATAGATTGTTAGAGGAGCGCGCTAATATTTATAGCGATAAAATCGATGCTAAAATTGTGAAAATGTTTAATGACACAATTTGGGAGGCGGATATGTGTGCCGCCGCCCCGGGAACCATTTATTGGATAACCAACACCTCTGCCATAGATCACCCCACGCTACGTTTGGTGACTGAGTAGGGGTGCCCGGTTTCATGGGTTGAGGTTTGTCCGCTGCATGGCAGGCCAGATCGGGGGAAGGATAATTGAGGGAGACCCTTTGACTTCTCCAGCTGTAGTCTCTCGGAACATCGCCATGCACGGCAGTGGGTGGGATGGATTCATACGTCCGTCACTCTTGAACACACAGACACCCAGATTCGTACCCACCCCTTATAATAATAATAATAATAATATTTGGATGATTTATATAGCGCCGTTTTTGTGAAAAATCACCTCAAGGGCGCTGTAAAAACTTATAATACATTTCTAAAATCTAAAAAACTACAAGCTAGGCAAACAATTATAAACAACTTATGGCTAAAAATTGCATACATCGGTTCATTGATCGATACGAAAATATGTGTACAATATTTTGACCAATGAACGCGATGCTGCCTAAAATTGAATGAAAACAGGACCATACTTACCTGGGAGGTCGCTTGAAATTAACACTGTATATTGTCCATTTAAAGAAATTTAGATAGAGTTCGCACGCAGAGGACATTATTGTGAACACATGTTATTTAATCCTGAAAAATATTTTAATATTAATATGTAATGTATTCTTTGACGAGTGTATTTTGGAAAGTAAAAGCAACATGTAAAGGTGGGAGGTGCAGTAGTACCTATAAGGATTTGATCTTTCTAAATGTGATTCGTCAAGAGACAGATTGATGTGTAAGGAATCGAGTTATTTTAATTCAGTAATATCTAGACTGAAGATAATATCTAGACTTTGCCCGCCCCGAAACGCAAATTGTATAAAATTCCCTCGATAGAAAAAAATCGCAAAGTATGCTCCAAAAATTATTATTAACACGTTTGTTTCAGTTATTTTACAAGTTATATGTATGAAAAAATGGTAAGTTTTAAAGCTCCTAAAAAATATATGTTATTCTTGAAGATAATATCTAGACTTTGCCCGCGCCGAAACGCAAATTATATAAAATTCCCTCGATAGAAAAAAATCGCAAAGTATGCTCCAAAAATTATTATTAACACGTTTGTTTCAGTTATTTTACAAGTTATATGTATGAAAAAAATTCACAGTGTTTCTTTAAATGCTGTTTAAGATAATGCCCGCGAGATTTTTGCTCTATTTTAAACGAGTCGTGTTTTATTGAACATTTTCGCATCGGTTTTGTCGCTGTAACATTCGTAATTTCGTATCTGTCCATCTTCTTCTTTTCGGGCCCGGTTGCAGAGCCTTAAGGCGCCGCATCCGCGCTCAAAAAGAAGAAGATGGAGATATATATATAATTATATAGATTGTTAGAGGAGCGCGCTAATATTTATAGCGATAAAATCGATGCGAAAATTGTGAAAATGTTTAATGACACAATTTGGGAGGCGGATATGTATGCCGCCGCCCCGGGAACCATTTATTGGATAACCAACACCTCTGCCATAGATCACCCCACGCTACGTTTGGTGACTGAGTAGGGGTGCCCGGTTTCACGGGTTGAGGTTTGTCCGCTGCATGGCAGTCCAGATCGGGGGAAGGATAATTGAGGGAGACCCTTTGACTTCTCCAGCTGTGGTCTCTCGGAACATCGCCATGCACGGCATTGGGTGGGATGGATTCATACGTCCGTCACTCTTGGACACACTGACACCCAGATTCCTACCCACCCCTTATACCTTTTTCCTTCCCATAACTTCCTCACCTTTCTTTCCTAAAAAGACTCTCCACACAGCATCCTTAAAGATGACATAGGCCCTGAGGGGTATTATTTTCCTCAGGGCCTCCTGTGTGTAGCTAATGTAAAAAATAAAATAAAATGAAACACGACTCGTTTAAAATAGAGCAAAAATCTCGTGGAAGGTATCTTAAATATCATTTAAAGAAACATTGTGAATGTTTTCACAACTATAACTTGTAAAATAACAGAAACAAACGTGTTTAATATAATTTTTGGAGCATATTTTGCGATGTTTTTCTGTCGAGGGAATCTATATAAATAAAAATGAATCGCCGAAATGTATGGGCGCGCATAACTTCCGAACGACTGCACCAAATTGGATAATTCTTTTTTTTGTGTTCGTTATTGTCAGGACAATGTTTGTATAAAACTACTGGTGAGCTCTGGCATTATGAAATATGTATAAAAAATTGCAAAAGCGGGCACGCGAGCTGTTTGAAAACTGAATGTACCGGGACTGGATGTATGGAATTCGGGGATAGGAACACGGGAGGGGGAGGGGGGAGGGAACTAGGGAGGGGGATTCGCGGGACGGGTGAAGGGAGACGGAAGGAAAACGGGACGAATGGGAAAGGACACGCAGGGAGAAACAATTTATTTATTAAATGGCATGGCAACGCATGCCGGGAACCAGCTAGTTTCATATAATTTGCGTTCAGGCGTGGAACGCTGTGTAAGAACGCTGTGTGAATGTTTGGGAGATATGTAAGAAATTGCTATAATTTCGGATAGCGGCGGCTTAATGAAATTCTTGAAGTTAACCATAAAATAATTAAAATGTACACCTTTATGAAACCAAAGATTAGGACGTCAATTTAAAAATAAATTATGAAAGCTTCTAGAGTTTTTTAGTTATTATTTTTACAAGAAATGACAAAAAAGTGAGTTAACGATAAACTTTATTATACACTTCCCTAATAAAATACTCGTGTGTTTTTTTTTGCTATCCGTAATTTTAGTTGTGTAGTAAAAATGTAACGTGAGCCATTTTTAAAACTTTATTAAAAAATTATATGTTTATGAGCCGGTTCCCGGCATGTGTTGCAATGCCATATTCAAAGAAATACTTTGTTTCTCCCTGAATCACCTTCCCCGTGCGTCCCCGTTCCCCTCCCGCGTCCCCTTCCAAGCTAGCAACATAAATTATGGCCTATATGTTGGTCTGATGTATGAGCTATATTATTGTAAAGTTTCATTAAAATCCATTCAGTAGTTTTTGCGTGAAAGCGTAACAAACACGCATACATCCTTACAAACTTTCGCGTTTATAATATTAGTAAGTTTTTGAATTTTGAAATTTGAAAGCGCTCTTTATCCCATTTCAAAAACAGTTCTTAGTTTTCGGAAGCGTTCAGAAATATTCCACTTATTTGGATTTTATTATGGAGCGGAAATATTTTGACCTTCAAACAAACAGACACGAGACCTGAGGGGTTAAATATCTCATGGTAAGGCTGTATATTATTCTATAATGTACCTGCAACTTTTACAACAAAGTCTCTTAGAGAGTGTTAAAAATTTAACGATTGCACTATCTGCTGTCTACACTTTTGGCGTCATGTATTTCCCACAGTTATTGTGTTGACTTATAAAGTTGCAAACATCTGTGTTCAATGTAAAACGTCACCAAATATGAAGAAAAAAATTTGGCAACATGTGTATTACACAGGATAATAAAAGTTCAAGTTTGAGAGAAAAGATTTATTTAAATGTTAAGGTTAAAAATATACGCGTTGAAAGTGTGTGAATGTGAATATGTTATTTATTTATTTGTTTACGCCTTGATGGCTTTTACATATAAAATAAATTGTACAGGAACATTATAACAAGTATGTAGTATCATAAGTATATAGTACCTACATAAAATGATAAACAGAGCTAGAAAGATATAAGTAGGCCTAACATAAGTAGGTATCACTCTTTGATTATATAAATGTCATCACTATTCGAGTAATTGTTTACAAAGGAGTTCAACCAGCGGATTCGTATTTGGGCTCACGCTTTTTTTTTTTTTTTTACATTAACTCCACACAGGAGGCTCTGAGGAAAATAATTTCCCTCAGGGCCTATGTCATCTGGGATGCTGTGTGGAGGGTCTTTTTGAGGAGAGGAAGGAATGAACATTGGTCTTGAAGAGACCCATGTTGTAGGAAGGAGGAAACACAGAGGCCGGCAAATCGTTCCACAGCCGAGCTGTTGAACACAAGAACGAGTCGAAGAAACGACCCGTTCTCATGTGACAAATGTCAACTGTGTACAAATGTTGGGCACGCGTTTGGCGTGTTTCCCGACTATGCACCGGTGCCGAAGGGATCAATGATGCTAGTTCCTCGGAGCATCTTCCATTGTAATACCGGTAGAACAAGGATAGCATTCCCACCCGACGCCTGTGCTCTAAAGATTGCAATCCGTCTGTTAAGATGGGAGAATCTATCAAACGGACCGCCCGTTTCTGCACAGAGTCAAGGTTTTTTTTTAGGTATTTTGGAGCTCCAGACCACAGGTGGCTAACAAATTCAACCGTGGGGCGCACTTGTGATTTGTACAGGGTTAGCAGTTGTGTACTATTAGTTACATAGCAGTGGGTATTAAGTTTGTCACTGTTAACAATGTGATTCATTTAAGGATTTTTACGTTAGTTTGTTATTATCAGGAAAAAAATAAAATAAAAGGTACACAGCAATTACATATATGTATAAAGAAGTAAGTAGGTACTATGAAAGTATTAAATTTGATATTGTTAACAATCTGTATCATTTAAGGATTTTTGCAATAAACAACTAAAAAAACTAGCTCCGACTTTATAATGTATCTGGAGCTTAATGCTAGAAGTGCCTATTTCAAATTTCTGAATTGCTCTTTAGATAAAGTTGGTTTATCGATTTGCGTACCTAATGCCAAATGAAACAATATTTTACTTATTTTTAATTTTTTTTTTGTTACGTTATCTCCACACAATTTGGGAGGCGGGAATGGGTACCGCCGCCCAGGGAACCTTAACTGGATAACCAACACCTCTACCATAGGTCACCCCAAGTGGTTCGCTACGTTTGGTGATTTAGCAGGGGTGCCCGGGTTCATAGGGTGAGGTTTGTCTAGGTCTTGGAGGCGGATGATAAGGACACACTGAACCCCAGATTTCTACCCACCCCTTAAACCCTTTTCCTTCCCAGAACTCTCCTCTCCTTCCTTTTCTTAAATAATCCTCCACACAGCATCCCCAAAGATGACATAGGCCCTGAGGGGAAATTACTGTGTGGAGCTCTTGTAAAAAAAAAAAACACAGGAGAGGCCCTGAGGAAAATAATTCCACCAGGGCCTATGTCATCTTTGAGGATGCTGGGTGGTGAATATTTTGAGGAAAGGAAGGAGAGGAAATTCTGTAAAAGAAAATGTATGAGGGGTGGGTAGGCATCTGGGTGTCAGTGTCCCCAGAAGTGACGGACGTATGAATCCATCCCTCCCAACGTGGTGTAAGGCGATGTTCCGAGAGATCAAAAGGTTTATCTCAATCGGTCTCTCCCGATCCGACCTGCCACGTAGCTGGCGACAGATGCATAGGTAAACCGCCAAGACCCGGACTAATCTCAACCTCTGAACCCGGGCACCTTTGCTAAGTCACCTGTGGGTGACCTACGGCAGAGGTGTTGGTTATTCAGCAAATGGTCCCGGGGCGCGTATTTACAATCCCTACCGCGAGTCAGTCATGCTAGCGACTGAAACGCGGTAGGGTTTGTAATGCGTAAATCACCAACAAACACTACCGCGTTTCAGTCCCGCTAGTGACTGAAATGCGGTAGGGATTGTTATGCATAAATCACCTTACAAACACTATCGCGTTTCAGTCGCCTACGCGCTTCGTTGCTCTATCTGTTTCTGTGAGGGTGACGACCGTAATTATAGAGAGGTTAGCAGAGAGGATGGACTGCGATTTTTTTTACTTAATTTTTTTTTTTTTTTTTAAATAGAAAATTTATATTTTAAGGAAAAAAAAACGCGCGTTTTTTTTACTTAAATATATTATATATGTAAAAAAAAAAAAAATAATAATAAAAACGCAGTCATCCCTTCTATAATTACGGTTGTCACCCTCAGTTAAATAAAACCCGCGTTTTTTTAAACTTAAAATAAATTTTCAATGTAAAAAAAATGCTAACTAAAAAAACGCTGTCCATCCTCTCTGCTAACCTCTCTATAATTACGGTCGTCACCCTCACCGAAACAGATCGAGCAACGAAGCGCGTAGGCGACGGAAATGCGGTAGTGTTTGGAAGGTGATTTATGCATAACAATCCCTACCGCATTTCAGTCACTAGCGGGACTGAAACGCGGTAGTGTTTGTTAGTGATTTACGCATTACAAACGCTACCGAGTTTCAGTCGCTAGCGTGACTGAATCGCGGTAGGGATTGTAAATACGCTCCCGTGTCGTCGGTACCCACACTTGCCTCCCAAATTATAAATTATTTAGATTTTACAATAGAGAGGTGACGGTTTCATCAAAAAACTGAAGTAGAAACTTCTAGCATTGACCCTCAGATATTGTATTTTTTTAATGGTAGCACCGCATCAGAGTCCCAACTGCTCACATCTGTCCGAAGCCATTGGGACTATGGCACCTACGATTTGGGGTTTGTTTAGAGGCTGAAAAAGTGGGGAAGAGAAGAATATGAGAAAGATGAAGGTTGGGAAGTGTCTGGCTATCCAGATCTGGTCACCAAACACTGCTAAAGCAACCCTTTTAGTTGAGAATGATGATTTTACACCAGACCGATACTAAAAGTATCTTCCACTTTATGCGTCAGAGTATTTACCTGCTTTATTAATATCTGATACTATTTTTACATGTATTTTCATATGTACCTTTATTAATATTGTTTATTTTTCTTTGTTTCAGGTAGGTTCGACGTTTAAATATGTCAACTCGTCTTACTAGTAATTTGAGCTACGAATTCCTCTATTGACATCAAGTAAAACAATAGAACGCCGTATATACCGCAGGCCTGGGGTAAGTTTCACATTTACTTCACTCTAATAATGAACTGACGTTATACACTACTTCTAGACTCGCCATTGTCTCACAAACTCAAGACAGAATGTGGCAAGTAAGAAACACTCTTAAATCTTCAATAAATTCTTAATTCAAAAGTTATTCATGTATGATAAAGATAGACATTCAAAGGATGTGTGTGTGAACTAGTACTGGGCGTTGACGATAATTCTATCCAACGCCAACGTCGTTATCGTTGGCAATTTTCAACTGTTGAAAATAACGTCGACGTTGACGCAACTATAATAGGAGATCGACACGATACTAACAAAAAATATATCAAAATCGTATTAAGGAATCCCTTTTAACGGGTGGTTCCCCGAATCATTGATGTATTATTAATAAGTATTATCTCTTTGCCCCACGCGACACACACGTAATAATAATCCTATAATAACGTTGAAAGTTGAAACTGTTGGAAGACGTTTGTTTCGGTATTGAAAATATTATCCTGTTGAAGATATATTTTGCTTGTCACTGATAAATTCGCTTGTTGCTTGGCGTTACGTATCGGCCGTATTGGACGGGAAATTAAAAAAAAACGTGCAGTAAAAAAAATACCTTGTGTAATTGGGTATAATATCGTTCACGAAGTGTGATCTCTTGATCCTTTTGACTTAATCATTGCAACACCGTTGAAAACAATAGGTACAAAACATTGACAATTATCAATAGGTTATTTTTTTGCTTGTCGTTGATAAATTTGATTGTTCCATGGCGCTACGTATCGGCCGTATTGGATGGGAAAATAAAATAAAACGTGCAGTAGGTATGTACATTACCAAAAGACCTTATGTAATTGGCTATTATATCGTTCACGAAGTGTGATCTCTTGACCCTTTTGACTTAATCATTCCAACACCGTTGAAAACAATAGGTACTAAACATTGACAATTATCAATAGGTTATTTTTTTGCTTGTCGTTGATAAATTTGATTGTTCCATGGCGCCGAGTATCGGCCGTATTGGATGGGAAAATAAAAAAAAACGTGCAGTAGGTACGTACATAACCAATAGACCATTTAAAATATCGAGTAATGTTGTTCACGAAGTACAAACTCTTAACCCTTTTTATTTATTAGGCAGTTGAATCGTTGACTGCGTTGAATAATATTCGCATGTAGGTATTATATTTCAACTGTTGGCGCTAATTATTTTCAACAGCGTTGGACGTTGAAATAATATAACTATTGTTTCCAACGGCTAGTTATATTTTAATACAGTACTAGTGTGAACAACGTAGATATAGGACCGGGCGACGTTTTCTTTTTTTCGCCGAATACTACATTCTACATCACAGGTGTGGTGACTAAGATGCCAAGATACGATTATTCGCCTACACTAGGACGAATACGAAATGCTGTATGGGGCGAGCTTTTCCCTCTTGTACTTTCTCTATTGATGTTAAAAATCTTCGGTAAACAGTCGAAATAATTGTATTTTTTTTAACAATAAATTATTTGCGTGTATTTACGTTTTTTTGTAAATGCTCCAAGGGCGTAAATAAATAAAAATAATAATAATTTAAAAAAAAAAAAGTAAAAAATATTTTTTTTTAAATTAAAAAAATAAAGAGCAAATTAGTGTACGATATTTTTTGTCACTCCGTCTTTCGTACTAATGTAATTTATAAACCATTCTAAACTACACTGAACATGAACTTTTTTTTAGTTATAAATATTGCAAATTTCGTAAAATTATAATAATATTATAATTCAGAATAGTACTGAGATACTGGCCAGTACTAATAAAATACAAAATCTCTATAGAGAACCACAGAGAAACATTACAATATGTTTAAATAATAGATATATAAAAGTTTTATTTGTGTAAGCTCTTTGTATGGTGGGCAATATAAAAAGCTCTGCGTGAATTTTATTTACTTTCGTCGTACAATCCAGAGCGTCATTCCGGCATATGCACAATTGCACCCAGACGACATATTCACTATATTCAGTTTACTCCCAACAAAGCCATGCAATTGCCTCAATTGCATTACTACACGATGCACTTTTAATAATATTCTTATTCTAACGAAAGTTTATTTATGTAGCATGTAAATACCATAAGCGCTTTGAAATATTGTCATATTAAATATGTTTATGTTCGTTCTATATTGCGAACATTACGTTTATGCGAATACTTTCACGTCTGTTATCGTAGGAAAAATGTAAGTAGATACATTTAAAGCTTTATTTGTGTAATAAAATTATATAAGCGGTAACTGAATGTTAATGTGATAATATATAATTGAAGATGATCTATTAGGGGTGTGGTGTAACTACTGAAAATGACTTAAATAGTAGAATTTACGTGGCACAAACAACGCATTTTTTAAATTAGTCTATCTATGCAATATAAATACGTTATATTTATTTTGCGAAGACTAATTATATTAGGTAGCTTGTAAACTCGCCGTGTGTCATCGACGCTTTAGATATATGATCGAAACGATAAAAGTTGTGATAACATTTATAATACATTTGCCTAATAAAATATACATCTGATGCCGTAACTAAAAAACACCGATAATTAATATATATATTAGGTCCTTACATATGAAATTGGCGTTTTGAATGGGAGGAACATAAAGTCGATTTTTTTAAATATAATATATTTATTTAATCAAAGTATGTACCATTGCTATCTATGCACTTTTGCCATCTCATAGGTAGTTCATCGATCCCTTTACTAAAAAAACCATTCGGACGGGAATCAATAAAATCTTTGAAGGCGGTTTGGACTGTCCCATCGGAGTTGAATTTTTTCCCTTGCAAGAAGTTATCCAAATTTCGAAAAAAAATGGTAATCAGTTGGGGCAAGGTCCGGAGAGTACGGTGGATGTCTTAGACATTCCAATTGAAGCTCCTCTAATTTGGTAGCCAACGGTATGTTGATATGCAATTTAGTTGTGATTGATGAATACTACAAGAGCAGGTGGATGAATTTGTGTATTTGGGAAGTATGTTTTCGAGCGACGCGACGGGAAGGCTATTAGAGATGTATATATAAAATGACTTGCACTCACTTAAGTTTTAGCTTTTGGACCGAACAAACATGCAAAAGCTATCAGTTTGAGACAAAAACTCAAGACATAAGGCCTCTGAAGATGGACAGTGTGATCTGTCAGAAACGTGGGGAGTTAAAAAGTCCTCTTAACGACTACGTTACGCGGGTAAACCGAGGAAATTGTTCTACATCTTACACCCGTGAAAACCTTAATCATAACATATATATATATATATATATATATATATATATATATATATATATATATATATATATATATATATATATATATATATATATATATATATATATAGATGTATATATATATATATATACATCTATATACCTAATATATATACATCTCTAATAGCCTTCCCGTCGCGTCGCTCGAAAACATACTTCCCAAATACACAAATTCATCCACCTGCTCTTGTAGTATTCATCAATCACAACTAAATTGCTCGCCATTTTCGTACTCTTTCTTTCGAACACCACGACTTTTATTAGACTTACATTCATCAAACCCTTAGAATAGTAAGAAAATAATTTCCCTGTCAAGGTTTGCGCGCAAAATTGCCGGTTCTACCCATGCATTTTAAATGTCACTTTTTATTGGTTATTTTTTAACCCTTTTGCAGAAACAAAAATTGTTCTAAAATCTAAATAAAATAATCTTTCCGACGTGTTTATTAGAATTCAACATTTTTCTTACTAAATATTAATATTTTTGATATTGTAAATGTAAATTGGCTTAAGATGCATACACCTCTTTGAAAATTCATTAAAAGCTATGAAAAAAATATTTTAAAATAGCCCATAGCCATAGCCCATAACATATCGTAACCTATTTAACCATTTTTTTGTCATCACTTTTAATGACTTTTCAAATTATGTTGATTTCATTCTAAGTTGTCCGGTCACCAAATAAAACAAATCGATTTAACCCGTTTAATCACAGGAGACCATATTTGTCCCAACGCACATAGGTCTCAAATAAAACGCTGTAACTCCCTTACTTTCGTAGTTAGAAATATGCTCTAATCAGTTTTAGAAAGGAAAAACACCACGCTTTATATTCCTATCTAAAAAATAGCCACCAAAAAAGTAAAATGTACACTTTTATGTACACAAATTTTTGAAAAAAAAAATTGAAACCTCGGGAATTTTTTACAAATTATTTTTACACAGAGCGAAAAAAAGTGAGGTAACAATATGTGTTTGTTATACATTTGTCTAATAAAATATGTATGTGTTTAAATTTTTTTTATCAGTAACAATCTCCAACAGCTCGTAAGGCTTTGAAGCAAAGAATGGACTGTTACCTCGAGAGTGTTTTCTCTTGGGGTAAAAATAATCTCGTTGAATTTAATGTTTCAAAGACCCAATCTTGTCTGATTACGTCTAAAAGGGATCGCATTGAAAATCTAGTCTCTTTCAACGGAATCAATCTTCCGAACAGGCCCTCCATTGATATGCTTGGTGTAACCCTAAGTGACCAGCTCAGGTATGGGGGCTCCATCGAAGCCAGAGTAAAGTTAGCCTCCCAAAAACTGGGCGTACTGTACAGGGCCCGCAGATACTTTAATAGTACACAACTGCTAACCCTGTACAAATCGCAAGTGCGCCCCACGGTTGAATTTGGCAGCCACCTCTGGTCTGGAGCTCCAAAATACCTGAAAAATACCCTCGACTCTGTGCAGAAACGGGCGGTCCGTTTGATAGATTCTCCCATCTTAACAGACGGATTGCAATCTTTAGAGCACAGGCGTCGGGTGGGAATGCTATCCTTTTTCTACCGGTATTACAATGGAAGATGCTCCGAGGAACTAGCATCATTGATTCCTTCGGCACCGGTGCATAGTCGGGAAACACGCCAAACGCGTGCCCAACATTTGTACACAGTTGACATTTGTCACATGAGAACGGGTCGTTTCTTCGACTCGTTCTTGTGTTCAACAGCTCGGCTGTGGAATGATTTTCCGGCCTCTGTGTTTCCTCCTTCCTACAACATGGGTCTCTTCAAGACCAATGTTCATTCCTTCCTCTCCTCAAAAAGACCCTCCACACAGCATCCCAGATGACATAGGCCCTGAGGGAAATTATTTTCCTCAGGGCCTCCTGTGTGGAGTTAATGTAAAAAAAAAAAAAAAACTTTAGTTAGAAAAAACCTAAGGGGAGCCATTTTGAAAACTTTTTTATGTTTGTATGCAAAATGTTCATAATGAAAAAAAAAGTTTTTTTTTCGAATTCTATAATTTGAAAGCGTATTTTATCACCTTTCTAAAACAGTTTTTGGTTTTTGAATGTGCCCAGAAATATTCCAAATACATGAATTTTATTGTACAGCGAAAATATTTTGACCATCTGAAAAAAATGCTAAATTTTTGAAGATTCTCACAATGAGAATCGAACAACAATGGAATATTCTTAGTTATTAATTAAAAGCATATAATAATGAAACATGAAATCAACCAAAGTAGATATTGCTTCGTTTCAAAAAAACCACAACTTTGTGTATTATTTCTTGAAGATCAACAATGGAGGAACTTAATAATGCTCTGAAATAATGATTATGAAGACCTTCTAATAATTGCTTTTCGAATAAAGATGAACACACACACATATTGTTGGTTTGAATTTGTAAATGTAGGGATGCAGAACTCTCATGAAAATATTGAACAATTTGTGCGGAAACTTAGTTTTATAAATTATAATTCAATGTCATCAGCGGTTAAATGACAGTTGATCCGCTGACATACTTATATACAATATACAGTCGATCTCAATCGCCGAGCATTTAATTGAAACCGTTCATTACTTTGGATTTGTTCCTGAAGTCCTGGGAAGACCCAAAACTTATAGAGCACGCCTAATTACTGAGGCAATTGAAATTCATAAAAATCCTATTAACATTAATAGAGACGACGGAGCTGAGCTCAACAGTTCTTGGTATCCGGTAATTGACGGCTACACCAAAGCTAAATGCAGAAAACCATCTTCAAGTATGCTGTAATTCCAGCTCGTAGTGGAGTGAAGCTGGCAACACGGTATTGCTTCGAAGTACTTAAGCACACATTTTACCACTAACATTTACACATCTGCCCTGATGATGGACACTGTAACGCTGTCCGAAACGTTGGCTAAAGGAAGAGGTAGCGTAACACGGCGTAACACCCCAAAAACAAACAACAAAAATACTTTTGGCCGTGAAAATCTAAAATCATAACCAAATATACAGTCGGTTTAGGCAACATACGGTATACCTACACAAAATATAATTAAGTGACCCCGAAGGGATGTGCGGAGAGGATGTACCGCCGAATAACAAAGTATATAACGGATAGTTAAAGTGTTTCATTTATCTATAATGGATAACCACAAAATTATAGCTACATTCAAAAGTATATAACGTATTTTCATTCAAATGCATCAAGGATAAATCTACTTGTCTATACAGGGTGTCCGGGGGTAAAGTGCATTAACTTCAGGAGGTGATTCTACATGATCGTAGGAGTAAAAAAGATTAACAACTTTTTCCGAAATTCCAACATTTTTTCCCATACAAAAAGACGTACCTACTAAAAATCCTTAGTGTGGGGTACGATCTTACTTGCTGAGAGCCTGCCGGGCGCCCTACTCGATTGCGATTGGCCCGTATCGTAACAGCGGAAAATAATAAATCTGGCCGCACACGCCGGACTAATTTTATCTTTTTACCTCAAAACTGCCCCTAAAAGTTGGAATTTCGAAAAAGTTATTTATCTTTTTTACTTGTACTATCATGTAAAATCACCTCCCGAAGTTAATGCATCCTGTATACTCACTGTCATCAACTTGCGTGTTCAGTAAGAACCAGAGCTTGATATGGCATCTGCCGTGATTGATGACCAGATCTGAAAAGCCAGGTTTGCCCAAGCATCCTTTTTCTTATCTAGATCTCTGGAAGAAAACTTCAGGAAAATCTTAAGGTAACCTCAGTGAAAGTTGAGGAAATCCTTGGGATAAAAACTTTATGAAAACCATCCTTTTTTTCATCTACAACTATTCCCCACTCCCTTCAACCTCGCAACGTACACTGATTGGAGATTCTTTGGACTCACTGGCTCCATACTGTTGATATTCAGTCTGAAGATTGCCTTAGCAGGCTGAAACTGGTTACGGTCGCAAATAAATTAAAGTGGAATTAAGTTTTATATTTGTTTGAATATATTCATATTACGAAATTTCACCACGAATTGTCAGTTTTAAAAATAGAAATATTAAAAATTTGTGTGCAGTTCACACGCGGTAGAAGTGAAACCTTCAGAAAAGTAGGCAATAGTGGGGAGGCTACGAGGAGACCGATTAGTCTATCTCATTTTCTCGCAGGCTAAATCATGTGTTTGTCTCTTTTTAGTGTTGTTTTTTCTTTTCATCCAGTTTCAAATTACAACGGTGCTACATAAGTTTTCACTTAAAAAAGTAATTGTCTATTTGAATACAAAGTATATACATAAGTTTATACACAGCCCTCGTCATTGTTTCTTTTCTATTGTATTGGTGTAACATCAAGATTTCCTCATCTTCATGTTTGTTGATTTCTTCATCCTTATGTTAGGTGACTTCAACATCGTCATGTTTGTTGACTGTATGTGTAGGTCGTTTTGGTGTTACTTAATAATTTTCATGAATTCATCATCTTTGTTGTTCTTTGTAAACTTGTTTATCTCCATAGTATTTGTAATTTCATTTGGATGGGTTATGTAACTTTGTAGCGTGGAATCTGAGAATTTAATATATTACTGTAGATTTTTTTGCCTCCCTCCAATGATAGACTACCTTATTTTAACTCTTTCTCTACAACTCTTCATCCATGACCGCTTTCACTTGAATAGCTTCAGTTGTCGGTTTCAGTAGAAAATCAACCCTTAATATTCCCGAAAAGGGTTCAACGTTCCCGACACAAATACACAGCACTGCTTATGGCTTAATGATCGCTGATATTGTTGCTACCGTAACCTTTGCCAAATAATCGATTAGAGATATGCTCTATTGTCTGGCGGTTCTATGGACAACAGATGGACCGAATTAAATGAAATAATATATAAGTGGACTTATAAAATGACTTCGTCCTTTTTATTTATTTTTATTTGGTTATCTATAAAAAAGTATATGTACATTGGGTTTTTTGATGCCTGTCTCACTAGGATATACCTGTGTCGAGACAGGCTAGTTCTAGTTTTAATACCCCTTTTTCTTATTAAACACTTGAAAATATGTATCATTCATAGACATCCAAATTCAATAGACCAGAAGATACAGGTAAGGGGTAAAACCAAACTATGGGGAGCGAAGAGGGGAAAGATACTGTGATTCGTTAAAAAATCAATCTGACAGTATATAGGCATCTCGCATTATAATATCACCATTTAGTTCTTAAAAGCAAAATCTGCTTTGAATGAATAGGCCTTTTTACATGGGAGCGCGAATTGCTTGCCACGTTAATAACATATTTGCGAAGGACTAATGAGGCCCTGAGGAAAATGATTTCCCTTAGGGCCTATGTCATCTGGGATGCTGTGTGAAGGGTCTTTTTGAGGAGAGGAAGGAATGAACATTGGTCTTGAAGAGACCCATGTTGTAGGAAGGAGGAAACACAGAAGCCGGCAAATCATTCCACATCCGAGCTGTTGAACACAAAAACGAGTCGAAGAAACAACCCGTTCTCATGTGATAAATGTCAACCGTGTACAAATGTTGGGCACGCGTTTGGCGTGTATCCCGACTACGCACCGGTGCCGAAGGGATCAATGATGCTAGTTCCTCGTGGCATCTTCCATTGTAATACCGGTAGAACAAGGATAGCATTCCCACCCGACGCCTGAGCTCTAAAGATTGCAATTCGTCTGTTAAGATGGGAGAATCTATTAAACGGACCGCCCACCGAATTGTTTCCAATAAAAGGGTCGTTGCCTGTAATACGGAAAAATAATTAGTTGAAGATAATATTATTGATTCTAAAATCTAAAGTATGAGATTGACAAATATGACGGTTTGACAGAAGGTGGCAATAGCGAAATTGGTAATAAAAAAATTGAAAATATGTAGCTAACAATGTGTGCGGTGTTTTAGAAAAAATCACGCATTCAATTACATTTTACCATGGATGGCACAAAGCAAATTTTAATTTAATTAACTTTCAGCAGGAGAATGGAGGCGTCACCTTTCAGTATGAACCAATTCAGAGCGCTCGGTATATTCAGCTTTCAGCCAGTTTTCAATTAAACTTAATTTAACGAACTCGTCACAAAACTCGTAGTTAACCAAAAGTAGTTGAATTAAACTGAAGCTCTGCAAACAAGAAAAATATACCACACGGTGGTCACTTGTTTGAAATCTGTCATTGCACTAAATTTGTGACATTGTGGTTTTTATGATAAAGGTTTTGTTTTGGTAGGAAGGGATGATCCTTAATACATGCCTTACTAGGAACAGACTCTAGGAAGGTGGTATATACCAAAAAAATATTTTAAAAAACGTGTATTGTAAAAAACATATGTCTCTTCTTCAAACACAGCAAACTTATTTTTTGGCACCATTTTAATTAGAAATTAATAGAATACTTAGGAAAATGAAACAATACAACTTTGTATAAACCACTTATATAATGTGCAAATCCGACCGGTTTCGGAACAAACGTTCCTTCGTCAGGGAAAGCTTATACTAATTTGATAGTTTAGAACAATGTTTTATTATGGTAGGGGTGGAGCCGTTGTTAGTTAATAATGTAGATTGGGTGGGTAGGTATTAGTGTAGAGTGGGTGGGTAGGGGAACAAATCCATGATTGGGCTATATGACAATATTTTTTGTTTGTTGATAATAGATTCATTATTTTTAAGGGATTTTTTAATTTCCAAAGCTTCTAAGTTATCTAAACGTTTTCCTTTATGATTAATATGAAGAATATTTATCCCTGTGTTTTTTTCAAAACTATGGTTATTTTCAATGATATGGTTAGCGAACTCAGAAAACTTATTATTATTACCCACCCAATCTACATTATTAACTAGCAACGGCTCCACCCCTACCATAATAAAACATTGTTCTAAACTTTCAAATTAGTATAAGCTTTCCCTAACGAAGAAACGTTTGTTCCGAAACCGATCGGATTTGCACATTATATAAGTGGTTTATACAAAGTTGTATTGTTTCATTTTTCTATAATGGATAACCACAAAGTAGTAGCTACATTAAAAAATATAGAATACTTAGGTTTTATCACTTTTATTTTTAATAAAAACTGACATGTTTCATGAGCAATGCTCATTTCTTCTCTTAAAACTAATTATAAATAATAGACATAGACAATGGTGTCAATGGAAAGGTGATAATGGGTAGAGGGAAGAGAGGCAATAGGGAACAATTTCCAAAGGAACAAGTTTAATAATGGGTCATTTAAAAACAATTTTTGATTATTAATAATAATTAGAAATATTTGATTTTTTATAAGAAAAGCTCTGTTTTATAACTTCTGAAGGTTATTCCCATCAATGTATTGTATCATTTAAGAAGAAGATAACGATAATAATCTAAACAAAAATATGAAAGTATTTTGTGTTTATATTATTTTGGTTATTAATAAATAAAAAAATATAAACATTGGTAATAAGAATTTACTTGTCGTGTAAATTAGACATATTTTTTTATTACGAGTAAATGCGACTAAATTACATGCATTTACAGATTTACTATAGTCTGTCAAAAAAGAGTAGAAAATATAAAAACTGGAACTACTAAATTTGTAGACTGGCAACACCAATTTAACTGTCAAATATTTTTTTGAAGTGCAATGACACTGAATGTATAGAACACAGTAAACCACTTTAAAAAAAAACATTTTTTCTCCATGACATAAATTTGATTAAAAGGTGATTTATAAAGCGATTTGCTTTAATTTAATTTAACATAAATTTGAATTTAACAATAGATAGAAAGGAAGAATCACTAATGGTGAGTTTAGTTACACTACTTTTAGATCTGAATGTTAAATATATTCAGATCTAAAATTAGAGACATGATCTAAATCCCAGGCACTTTACGTAGTATTAAATAAATATGAGCAATTTCTAAACTGTGCTTTATATTTTATTACATTATAGTTATTCTTCATTATGTTAACACAAAATTTCAAAGGTATAATAATAATATACCTATATGCAATTCTAATTTTGTGATAGGCGAGTATCTAAACCTTAATGCAAAAATATTTTTTCCACTATTATGCCTTTTTAATTTTTTATAAAAATGTAGGTTACACAACTTTACTTTAACACCGTGAGTTATGTGTTTAGTATTGCCATTTGATCAACAGTGGCGCCCTCATATTTTTCTACTCTTATTTGACAAACTGTATTAGTATGGTTTTTTCGTGGTTTCACACTTTTGTTTCGAAAATTGAAATTATTGAAAATTTGGCGTCTTGCCCTTTCTTTTAAACGTGGTGTAAATATTACATAATATTATGTGACGCGTAAGCTCGGAACAGTGAAAAACTTTGCTTATTTCTAAACACCGCTTTTGTTATATTAGCAATCCTATGGCAATCTCCCAGTAAACCCCTCAAATGGTAATAAAGCCATTGTTGTCTTAACTCCTCCAAATAACGATTTATTCGATTTTTTTAAAAATTCTTGACACTCTTTTTGAAAATCCTAAAAAATCACGTTCTCTTTATCTATCCTATTCAGTTCCCCCAAATAACATTTATAAATCCTGAACACCTGTAAACTCGGCCCAATCTCAATCCCCTCCCTAATCCTTCTGTTTTCCCGCAAGTAATCCATCTGTCAAATCGATTCCCCCGCTTTAGTTTATAACTGCGATTAATTCAAAATATTCGATAAAAAATGTTATGATTACTAGCTGGTTCCCGGCATGCGTTGCTATGCCATTTAATAAAGGAATTGTTCCCGGCGTGTTCTTTTACATTCATTCCGTTCCACTTCCGCCTCCCCTTCCCCTCTCGCGTTCTCCTCCACCTTCCCTCTCCCGAGTTCCCAACCCCCCCTCTAGGTTTCCGTCCCTCTCCCTCCTCCCGGGTTCCCCTCCACCCCTCCCGCTAACCCCCTACCCCAGTTCCCCTCACCCCTCCACTCTTTGTGTTTTTAAATTCCGTCAAAGCTTACAAAATCATGTTAAGAAGAAGCCACACGCCAAAAATGTATTCTTATTGTGCCTTTTAGCCCTTATATCACCACGAATAAAGTTAATAGGCATTCAAATCGCTTTGGCAAAAATCGTCAAGAGTTCACGCAAAAAGTGCAAATGTAATTTTTATTCATTTTGTGAATAATTTTATAAAAAATAAAAAAAGTTAATCAACAGAAACTATCACAGATAATTTTAGGCATAAAACGGTATTTTTTAAAGTCGTTTTTTAAGTGGATTCATACATTTCTAATGAAAAAATACGTTTTTTAGTAGCTTATCCTTATATTTTTTTATAAAGTAATTGACAATTTTATTTAAATTGTACTCAAGCGAAATGATAGAAAAAGTTTCAATTAATCCAAACACACACAAAACAAATGCAAACTCACAGCAGCTTTATTGGACCTCGTACCTTCAATAGTTTACCAAAAAATATTCAAGTTGCAACTAAATTTCCGCATTACATAAAAGAGTTAAAATTATGGCTAAACCATACAGATGTAAAAACTCTATTTATTTAGTTTTATATCACTTTATGTTTCTAAAAACTTTATTTATTTACGTTATTTGTTTTTGGGGTGTTATGCCGTGTTGCGCTACCTCCTTCTTTAGCACTACATTAACTTTATTATCATTAATTTTTACACATCTACCGGATCTGCCCTGATGATGGACACTGCAACGATGTCCGAAACGTTGGCTAAAGAAGGAGGTAGCGCAACACGGCATAACACCCCAAAAACAAATAACGAAAATGCTTTTGGCCGTGAAAATCTTAAAACTTATCTTCATTTATTTAGTTTTATATCACTTTCTCACAAACTTTACACCTATTATTACAATGTATATCATTTATTACACTAAACACGAATTTAACCGTACACTATTGTTTACACTTTTTGTACAAACTGTTAAAACAAATTTTGTTTTTGATTTATATACCAATGTTTGATTTTTTCTAGGTACTAAATAAAACTTATTTTAACTATATTACCCACGCACAGGCTGCGCCTTAGTGGGTTCCCACATTAGTGTTATGATTTTCAAAATATGGAAATTTAAAATGCAAAAATGGGAAAAATAAAGGAATTTAAAAAAAAACATATTGTTCATGTTCATAGTGTAAGCCGATTCATAAGTAAAGATTAATCTAAAATTGTGATTTAATTTTAGTCTTCGCTTTAAGTTAAACAAACGTTTCTCTGATATGATTAAATTACATCTTATAGGTATATAAATTGTGTTTTAATATTAAAAAACGCACGTCGCACGTCGTGTGAAATATCACCAAATTCTGCCATATAAATGTATTGTTATTATACCATAAAGCCTCCCGTATAACGTACACGTAAAATGCCAATCATTGAAAACTGACATAGAATAAAATGCATAGTAATCATTTGCGCTCGCAAAAACCCGACAAGATTGATGAAAACATCGCTTTTTTATGGAAAATTGATGAAAAATTAATGGGCAACTGTCAGGAAAAACGGTTCCTTGTCGCGGAGAGAAATGTGGCGACATTAGGGACCATAAGATTCGAGGTTGCTAAGGATCCCCACCTATATTGATGGGTTGAACGAATCAATAACTTGTTTTCATAACGCGCTGCAATATATAGGTAGGCACAACCGAAAAGATATCATCAAAAATGATAATTTAGGATGTATGTAGTTGCGTAAAGTGAATTATTCCTGCCCCAAATTATTCGAGTTCTATGAACTCAAGTTCGCATGGAAATTTCCAAAATTGGAACTTATTGGTTATTCGATGTCTCGAAGCCTTCTGCCTACATAGTCGGGTGTCTAAGGATCCCCACCAATATTGATGGATTGAACGAATCAATGACTTAGTTTCATAACGCGCTGCAATTTATAGGTAGGCACAACAGAAAAGAATAATCAAAACTGATAATTTTGGATGTCGTTGTGTAAAGCGAAATATTTCTGCGCCAAATTTTTCACATTCAATGAACTCAAGTTTGCCCTGAAATTTTCAAAATTGGAACACATCGTGTTTTTTTTACATTACCTCCACACTGATGAAAAAAAATCACTCAGGGCCTAGTCATCTTTGGGAATGCTGTGTGGAGGGTTTTTTTAGGGAAAGGAAGGAGAGGACGTACTGGGAAGGAAAAAGGTGTGAGGGGTGGGTAGGACAATTATCAGATCGCGCCAAACGGCAGAGAGATTCAACAACAATTGTTTAACGATGCTGCGTTGACCGTTGATATTTTAAACGATTTACCTTCAGACAGTTTAGCTACTTTATCTTTTGACGCGTATCACCAAATTAACAGTCGAAAAGCAGTCCCCACGACCTCTGTATATTTGTTGGTCGTTGTGCCTGTAAACAAAATTACTTTGCCCGCGCATAAAACAATTACAAAATCCGCCCCAGCCCCGACGTTTCGTCACGTTATAACAATGATCGCCGCACACCTTCATTAAGGCAAATATACCTTTTATTATTATACTTCCTCGCCGGCGTTTCACTCAAATCACAGTAGCAATAATATTAATCTGGTCTGAGTGTGGCGACACGGCGGAACACCTGCCGCAGCGGTACGTGGCTCTCTGAAAAACTGGGAATTTAAGGGTGGAAGTTGGTATTTTGCCTCCCCAAGTGTAGTGAAGGTAGCGCGGTCTTGGATTGCGCGGTTTCATATGTATAGCTGATATAATGACGATCAATAATGGTAATACAGCAACTCGATATTAGTCTATGATTAATTTCCGCATTACTTTAGTTGTCTACGGTCTCTTCGGGTCTCTTGTCCGAGTTGTACCGAAGGTAACCGTGGTTGGATGGCGGAGTCATTATAATTCAAGAGTTTCGCAGACAAGTTTGCTTTTAGATACACATTATTCCAGTTACTTGATTTGAAGAGAAGAATCGTATCTTCAGCGAAGCTTACAATTTTGGCATCGATAGGTAGATGGTGTATGGAACGTGTCGTAGGAATCCGTGTGCATCTAACGAGTGCGCGAAAGCTTTTGACAACCATGGAAATTCAAGAATGAAATTTACGCTCCCACAGAGTACCATGCCGCCAGCACGACAATCTGAGAGCTGCTATTGGCTAGCGGAATTATGTGCATGTGGTGCCCCTTCCAAATGACTTGTCTACAACGCTATTATGTCCTTTAACTAACTAATCAATTGAAAACATAAATGAAATTGATAATGAATACATGCAGCAGCCTCATTGGACTGGAAAACACATCTGAATAACCACCTAATGCTTCCACAAGGGACTCCAGACAGCAATGATCAACGCCAAGGAAATGGCTGACTATTTACGTCACCCCCACCATGCGACCAGCCGAGCCACTATTGGTCAATTCTGAACAAAGGAAAAATCTGAATCGTAAATATTTACGACAGCGAATTCATCTTCCGAAAAATTTGGAGCTCAATTTCGAGAAATTGGGAATAATTTGGATCAAGAAATAAACATCATCACCTAAAAATGAGTATGTACTACAAAAACAACCCAAAAACTGACGTCTATCAGTGATTGTTGCACTTTAAGAAAAATATTTACTGTTTAAAATTGTACCTTATATCACATATGTATACTTGTACCTTTTCTTGTAAACACAATAAAAATGATGTGAAGCTTTGGGATCCTGAGTTGGTAAAATCTTGGCAAAAACTATCACACATAATTTTAACACAGCTGACTTCCAATCGTAGCGACCAGGGAAATTACCTAAAACAAGTACCTTAGAAAAATTAAGGAGGTTCTGTCCCCCAAAAGTCCGACCTGAGTTTGTCCTATAAAAATAGAAGTCAAACCGGTAGGAAGTCAGTTCAAAACTATCAGCCAAGAAGAAACAATACCTACTCAAGATACCAACAGCCTCCAAGTTCAAACCTCTTTTCAAGTGTTTTAATCAGTCTTAGATTCAGTTTACCTCTCCCAGTATCCCAGTAACCTAAAATCCTAAAAACCCCAGACTCCCACAGTCTCCAAAGTGAAAAATATTTATTTTAATCCAGTACTCAAATCAGTTTTGCCATTATACCTAGAAGCATTTTTTGTCAAAGTAGTAAATTCATTTAAAAGACCAGTGGCATTCCAAAATCCACTGGCGTACCAAACTCCATTGGCGTGTCATTGTGGCCAGCTCCCTATTATATTTAGTTTATGTACAAACGTCTAGTACATTTGGTCCTTCGAGCCGGATCCACACATAACACGCCTTCAGTCTTACCCAGTGGAAATGCCGTCTCTTCGCAGTGGCCGTAAGACCCCGACATCTTCCGAAACATCGCTGTCTAAACCTAACGCCCCGGGAACAAGCCGAAACATGCCAGTGGCACCCCGTCGGACCCCGGGCCCACGCACCGTAGACATCGATGAGACGCCATCCAGCGGAACCCGCCACGATCTATCTGGTGCGAACCCTGCCAGGAACCCTGACCTCATCACTCTTGACCAACCTGCTCCAGAATGTGTCGCCAAGAGCCTCCACGGATCCAACAGTAAAAGCAGCGAAACAACTTCTGAATCAACTGAAGACTCCCTGCGATTGCTGCGCCGAGAGATGCGCATCCGGGACAGACGTCACGCCAAGCAGACAACCAATCTGCTCGCAGCCCTGAACGCTGCAACACGCCAAGCAGTCAGCCAACCTACCCAGGAGCCCGCACCAACCAGCCCGACCCTGCGAGCCAACCTCGGTCAGGCAGTAATTCAAACCCAGGCACCAACCGGCCCGTCTACGAACGAGTTCGCAACGAGATATGCCACTCGAGTACACACGTCAGACGGCCCGTCTACCGGAGAGTTTGCAACGAGATATGCAACAACTCAAGTGCACGCACCAACCGGCTCTTCTACTAATGAGTTCGCAACGAGATATGCCACTCAAGTACACAAGCCAGCCAAAGAGTTTGCAACGAGATATGCAACTACTCAAGTGCATGCACCAACCGGCCCTTCTACTAATGAGTTTGCAACGAGATATGCCACTCAAGTTCACAAGCCGGCCGAAGAGTTTGCAACGAGATATGCAACTACTCAAATGGACACACCGGCCGGTCAGCCTACCAATGAATTTGCTGTAACCGATCCAACCGGATACGCCGCCGCCGCCACCCAAGAGTACACACTACTGACGGGCCCTGCGAAGAACATCCCTACGGCCGAATACAGCCATATCGGACCCGAGCGCCCACTTTACAACACAGCAGGGTACCAGCATCAGCCAGCCTCCTCCGGCCAGGATTCCCCATTGTTTACACCACCGCACACAGCCAATCAGACAGCACGGCACACCCGAGAATGGTTGCAGCATGGCAACGACCCACTGGCCCAGATCGCCTCTGTGATGGCAGAGGCCCTTCGCTCTTCCAGAACGCAAGATAGCCCCCGCACATTAGAAGATGATTCAAGAATGGCTGCCCTCATTGCCAGGCAATCCACAGCAAAAGATTTGCCTACCTTCTCCGGAGACCCCCTGGAGTGGCCCACCTGGAAGGCGCAGTACGCTCAATCCACCGCCACCTGCCAAATGACTCCAAGCGAAAATCTCATTCGGCTGCAGCGCGCCCTCAAAGGCAAGGCACGAGATACCGTGGGTCCCCTACTAATGGATCCTGCGCAAGTCCCAGAGATCATCAGCGTCCTCGAGCAGCGATACGGCAGCGCTAACTCCATAGCAAAATTTATGCTAGACAAGGTTAAAAAACTACCTTACCTCACGACCGAGGTATCACTCGAGGACCTGGCAGATTTCTCCGGAACGGTACAAAACCTGGTGGCATCTCTCCGGATCCTGAAAACCGAAGGTTATCTCACCAATCCTGCATTAATGAATGACGTCACTGACAAAATGCCAAGTTCCCTGCGTCTGGCATGGCTAATCGAGATCCGCAAACAACACGCTCCGGCCACCATAACCCAGCTCGCTGCCTTTCTGAAAGAGGTGTCAAACGCAATTCCAAACAGTGGGATGGTGGACCACATACGATCTCGACCACGCCGTGAACAAATACATGCCGGGTACCAGGAGGAAGAAGAGAGTGATCGCATGCGACTTCTACCGAGCCATGAGCAAATACATGCCGGACATCAAGAAGAAATCAGGGATGGCCCAAAAGAAAAGATTGCCCCCATAAAACGCAAAGTAAACGAGGAACATACTTACCCTGGACCAAGCCGAAAAAGAAAAACTGCTGATGAAAGCTGCGCCCAATGTGGCGGCGATCATAAAACCCGCGAATGCAAAGAATTCGCAGCCAAAGATGTTGAACTCCGATGGGAAACTGTACGCACGGGAAGATTATGCCGCAAGTGCTTAGAAAAACACCACTCACGAAGCTGCAAAATAAACCAATGGTGCAAAGTAGGAGATTGCAGATCCCCACACCACCCCCTGCTACATAATCCCGAGTTCGTACGAAAAAGCGCCGTGGAAAATGTCAATTTGTGACGCCAGGACTCCGGACAGAGAGTACTATTAAAAATTGCGCCAGTCATATTAAGCGCTCCAAACAAAGAAGAAGTGTCAGTGTTCGCTCTCCTGGATGAAGGATCCACAGTAACACTTGTCGACGCTGACACCGCAATACAAGTCGGAGCAAACGGCCCAGTTCACGGACTGCGAATCCACGGCGCGAAAGGAATGTGCACCTCCGACAATCTCTCCCAACGAGTGAGACTAAGAATACGAGGTGCAGGCAACAGTAATACATTCCACATATCTGCCAGCACAATAAGCAACCTCAACCTGCCGGAGCAACAGACCCAAGGAAGGTCGGTCGTCCCGAAGCTGCTAATAGGCCAAGATAACGCTCACCTGATCGTGTCAAGGGAAGTTCGTGAATGCAATGATACTACGCGAATAGCATCACGCACCGCACTAGGATGGATCGCTCATGGGGGAGTCAACCCCAGAGATAATAACACGACCACCACTTTGGCACTACAACCAGAAACGGCCGCAGACATACAGTTGAGGGAGCTAGTAAAAACCAACTTCGCCATCGACTCCCTCGGAGTAACATCAGCCACCAGAGTCAATGCAAGCGAACAACAGGCAATTGCACTTATGAATGCAACTACCCGTCCTCTTCCTGTAGGAAGGTGGGAAACCGGTCTACTATGGCGCAAACCAGAAGCCACGTTACCTGACAATCGGCAGTGTGCGCTGAAACGACTTCTGTCCCTGGAGAAAAAGCTAGAAAAAGACAAAAATCTAGCAGTGGCCTACAACGACAAAATAAATCAACTTATCAACAAAGGCTATGCCAAGAAGTTATCAAGCCATGAAGCTTCCACCACCACACCTCGCAAATGGTACCTGCCCCACTTTGCAGTAATCAACCCAAATAAGCCAGGAAAAATCAGAGTGGTGTTCGATGCCGCAAGCCGATGCCGAGGAACCTCCCTCAACGACCAGCTGCTTACTGGTCCTGACCTGCTGTCCTCCCTCCTGGGGAATATAATACGCTTCCGGGAAGGAAACATCGCTATTGCTGCAGACATCAAAGAAATGTTCCTGCAAATAAAAATAAGGCGAGACGATCAGTCGTCCCAGCTATTCCTGTGGAGGACATCACCCCATCACGAACCAGACACCTATCAAATGTCATCGATGATGTTCGGAGCCACCTGTTCCCCAAGCAGTGCCCAATTCGTCCGAAATAAAGTGGCTGAAACATACGAGCACGAGTATCCGGCCGCCGCAAAAGCCGTACGCACCAAGTTCTACATGGACGATTACCTAGATGCAGCAGACACACCCAATGAAGCTGCTGCACTCGCCCAAAGTGTAAGTGCCCTGCTCGCGAAAGGAGGGTTCCACTTGACAAATTGGGCGTCCAACAGCCCGGCGGCCCTAGCTAGCGTACCTATAGAAGACCGTGCCAGCTCCACGATACAAATCAGCAGCGGAGGTCCGGAAACAGAGCGAGTGCTTGGTTTAATCTGGGACCCCACCACAGACCGCTTCCTGTACTCATTTCGTGAGGCAATCTCCCACGACACGGCCACACAACCTACCAAGCGGCAACTATTATCTATAGTAATGAAGATCTTCGACCCAGTCGGCTTCGTTGCCTGCCTTACCATCAGATCTAAGATGCTACTGCAAGCAGTGTGGCGCTCAAGCGTCGGCTGGGATGAACCCATTGCCCCTGAACACGCCCAGAGATGGACAGACTGGCTAAATCTGTTGCACACGAACAGCATCTCAATCCCGAGACGTTGCCTCTACAACAAACTAAACAACGTAACACTACACCTTTTCTGCGATGCATCCGAGCAAGCTTGCTGTGCCGTGGCCTACTTCACCGAAAAAATAGATGGATCCTTACGAGTAACATTCCTTGCAAGTAAATGCAAGGTAGCGCCACTGAAGCCTCTCTCCATTCCACGCCTCGAGCTTCAAGCCGCCCTCATAGCAGCGAGACTAGCCCAGACGATCCAAAAAGAAAGCAAAGCCCTGATATCCCGCACCTGCTTCTGGACAGACTCCACAACTGTACTATGCTGGTTACGCACCGACCCACGCGCCTACTCAACCTTTGTGGCAAACCGATTGGGGGAAATAGACGAACTAACCAACATACCCGACTGGAAATGGGTACCCACAAAACTCAATCCCGCTGACATAGGAACACGAGACTTAGAGGTACCAGACTTAACACCAGAAGGAAGATGGTTTACTGGCCCAGCCTTTCTCACTTCCCCGGAGGGTGCGTGGCCAAAAGAACGGGCACCCGCCCACAGGCCTGACGACCTGACACTAGAAGTCAAACCTCACTACGTTGGCCTTGTGTCCACCAGGGGCGAAGCACTCCCATCAGTAGAGCGGTTCTCCTCATGGCACCGGCTGATTCGCTCCACAGCTTGGATCCTCCGATTTATCAGACGATGCAAGATGGGGCCCAATAAACCAGTAGAAGGCCCACTACTAGCCGATGAGATAAAAGCAGCAGAACACAGATGGATCAAAAGGTCCCAGGAAGACGCTTTCACAACTGATCTACACATCATCCGACAAGGTCAAAAACTGCCTGCTGGCAGCCGCCTCAACTCCCTGAACCCATTCTTTGGACCAGATGACCTACTACGAATGGGGACCCGACTACAAGCCTTGGAAAGAACAAAGAGTGTGGCCCGAACTCCCATAATACTGGACGGCGACGAACCCTACACTCGACTTCTTATCAGTCACTACCACAAAAAGGCGGATCATCCTAGTACTGAGAAAACAGTAGCAGAAATACGCAATCATTTCTTCATAATACGACTACGCACAACAAGCAGGAAGATAACGCACGCCTGCCCCACTTGCTTCATACGACGCAGCAAACCGACTCCACCTCTGATGGGCGCATTACCACCACCCCGCCTGATGCATCACGTCCGCCCATTCACACACTGTGGGCTTGACTATTTCGGCCCTATGGCTATCACGGTCGGTAGGCATCGAGAAAAACGATATGGAGCCATCTTCACCTGCCTCTCGACACGCGCCATTCACCTAGAACTAGCCGCTTCACTGACTGCTGACTCGGCCATCATGGCCCTACAAAGAATGACCGCCCGCAGAGGACAACCAGCAGCCATGTACTCGGACAACGGGACAAACTTTCACGGAGCTGACACCGAGATGAGGGACGCCCTGCTGTCAATAAGTCAAGACGCCAGAATGATTGACGCAATAGCTACCCAGGGCATCGAGTGGCACTTCATACCACCACTAAGTCCGCACATGGGGGGAGCTTGGGAAAGATTAGTACGATCAGTAAAGAAAGCCCTAAGCGCTGCACTAAAGGAAAGAGCACCAAAAGAAGAAACGCTACGCACCGCACTTGCAGAAGCTGAGTTTGTGGTAAATAATCGTCCACTCACCCACATTTCAGTTGACCCACGTGATGAAGAACCTCTAACACCCAACCACTTTTTGCTAGGGTCAGCCGGGAAGCGCCCTCAATTATCCTTCTACGACAAAAAAGAAGAGGAAACATGCCTACGCCGCCAGTGGCGCATCGGACAACAACTTGCAGACACCTTCTGGAGGCGATGGCTGCGGGAATACCTACCTACCATGGCTGTCCGGCAAAAATGGCACCATCCAACTACACCAATTAAGAAGGATGACCTAGTGATCATCATGGACCCAGCACTGCCTCGAAACAGTTGGCCACGTGGCCGTATCATCGAAGCAATACCTGCAGCTGATGGACAAGTCAGAACTGCCCGGATCCAAACCAGCACTGGGATATACGTAAGGCCGGCAGTCAAAATCGCCGTCATTCTGCCTGCCACGCCAGCAACTGATGAAACTGTACACTCTGCGAAGACACCCGACTCAAAACTCAGACATCGGAAAAGGACACGCCCGACGAAGTAGCTGAGCACAGTCGAGACTGCACTGAGGGGAGTGTATGGAACGTGTCGTAGGAATCCGTGTGCATCTAACGAGTGCGCGAAAGCTTTTGACAACCATGGAAATTCAAGAATGAAATTTACGCTCCCACAGAGTACCATGCCGCCAGCACGACAATCTGAGAGCTGCTATTGGCTAGCGGAATTATGTGCATGTGGTGCCCCTTCCAAATGACTTGTCTACAACGCTATTATGTCCTTTAACTAACTAATCAATTGAAAACATAAATGAAATTGATAATGAATACATGCAGCAGCCTCATTGGACTGGAAAACACATCTGAATAACCACCTAATGCTTCCACAAGGGACTCCAGACAGCAATGATCAACGCCAAGGAAATGGCTGACTATTTACGTCACCCCCACCATGCGACCAGCCGAGCCACTATTGGTCAATTCTGAACAAAGGAAAAATCTGAATCGTAAATATTTACGACAGCGAATTCATCTTCCGAAAAATTTGGAGCTCAATTTCGAGAAATTGGGAATAATTTGGATCAAGAAATAAACATCATCACCTAAAAATGAGTATGTACTACAAAAACAACCCAAAAACTGACGTCTATCAGTGATTGTTGCACTTTAAGAAAAATATTTACTGTTTAAAATTGTACCTTATATCACATATGTATACTTGTACCTTTTCTTGTAAACACAATAAAAATGATGTGAAGCTTTGGGATCCTGAGTTGGTAAAATCTTGGCAAAAACTATCACACATAATTTTAACACAGCTGACTTCCAATCGTAGCGACCAGGGAAATTACCTAAAACAAGTACCTTAGAAAAATTAAGGAGGTTCTGTCCCCCAAAAGTCCGACCTGAGTTTGTCCTATAAAAATAGAAGTCAAACCGGTAGGAAGTCAGTTCAAAACTATCAGCCAAGAAGAAACAATACCTACTCAAGATACCAACAGCCTCCAAGTTCAAACCTCTTTTCAAGTGTTTTAATCAGTCTTAGATTCAGTTTACCTCTCCCAGTATCCCAGTAACCTAAAATCCTAAAAACCCCAGACTCCCACAGTCTCCAAAGTGAAAAATATTTATTTTAATCCAGTACTCAAATCAGTTTTGCCATTATACCTAGAAGCATTTTTTGTCAAAGTAGTAAATTCATTTAAAAGACCAGTGGCATTCCAAAATCCACTGGCGTACCAAACTCCATTGGCGTGTCATTGTGGCCAGCTCCCTATTATATTTAGTTTATGTACAAACGTCTAGTACAGATGGTACAATTCATTTATGTAAATTAAGAATAAAGTGGGACTCAAAACGCTTCCTTGAAGCACGCCAAAACGTAATAAAATGTTTACGGTTTGACAGGTAGTTTCGAAAAATACTAAGTTACCATTTATTCCAATGTTTGATAGTTTTTGTAATAGTTTGGAATGGGAGATATTATCAAAGCATTTGGTCTAAGAATATTGCCATGCATTTTGTCATGGAACAGTCCAGGATGACCTAGGGGTTTTAACTTCACTTTTATTTACGATAATAATGGATGGGAAAATCATTTTAATTATATGCAGTGCCTACAGAATACTATGTTTGTGTTGCAGATAGGTCTGGTATGGATATTGGTGTCGAAGACGTTGCACGAATTAATAAATAAATGTAAAAAGAAAACAATATTTTGTTGTTCGCGATGCAGACAGAAATAATTTGGTTTGATTTTCACGATTTGCTTGCTTTCTGGCCTGAACCAATAGTATGATTATTTTCTGTCATGTCTGGTGACGAATAAATGGTAAAATATTGCTTGACATTAAAATGATGGAAGAGGAATGGATTGCAATTTTTAGAGCCCAGGCATCATGTGAGAATACTGTCCTTGTTCTACCTGTGTTTCTAGTGTTATCTAGTGTCATTGATCTTGTTGACACCGCTGCATTGTCGGGAAACACGCCAAACGCGCACCCGACATCTGTACACGATTGTCACGTGAGAATAGATTGTTTCTACGACTCGTTCTTGAGTTCAATATCGCGACTTTAGAACGATTTGCCGGCCTCTGTGTTTTCTTCCTCCTACAACATGAGTCTCTTTAAAACCCATATTCACTCCTTCCTCTCCTCAAAAAGAACCTCCAGACAGCATCCACCCCAAAGATAACATAGGCCTTGAGGGAAATTATTTTCGTCGTCCAATGTAGAGTGAGATAATGTAAAAAGAAAATAATGACGGACTTGTAAGTTAACAAACAATAGATTCTTACATTATATTTTTTGCTTCCCATCGTTTAGGAATAAAACTCTTACTAAATAATGTGAACTATGGGGGGAAAAGCAATGAATAATTCGGAAAAGTATATTTTCATTATGGCATTAAACAGTAGTATTAATTAAACATCTTGATTTATTGTTTTTTGACAGTGAATTTCGCAACCTTGGAATCAGTATTATAACTTTACAAGCGAAGTGTTACTGAGATCTCCGTGGTTGTAACAGTCGCAATCAAAACCTTAGCAATTTTGAACAAATAATCGTAAATCTCCCGCCGATTCTCTTGTACAAATTTTCAACCCTCCATAGTTTAGCGTAGTAAAGCAGCCCTTACGAAGCCAATCTTCCACTACGAACTTTGCATAAACGTACCAATTTGGCAATGCTCAAATAATCGCATTAACTACCCTTACAGTTGTTATTTGGGGTAGTTTCATTCAGCGCGATAGCTTTCGCGAGGATATTCGTCACGAGGGGGTGGAGAAATGAACAAATGTTTTAAGGGTGGCTCGAAGGCTCCAAGGGTGGCACTTAGCTAAATTACAAGTTGAAATTCACCGTTCAGCGCGCGTCAAAAATGTGTCGCCGCGATGTGTCTTGTAAAAATCTGCTTTTTAATTTTCATTTTTGGAGAGATATTAAAATGCTACTTGTAGTTTTTTAATTCTGAATTCAACGCTAGTGTCTCGCTGTCTGGAACCAGTGAGACTCTGGCATCCTTGCTTAAGGTGTTAATCTTCAAGGTGTAATGACATACATTATCGCGGGTCTAACAATAGTTTGGTATATCTTTCCTTTAAGTTTTATAGATATTTTCGCGTCACACAAGATTCCTGTTACGGATCTAAATGTCATCCTTCCCATTTGCTTTATAATGAAGCGAATAGTCAATAATACCATGGAAATCAATAACCATTCGTTATAACACGTTTATTATTATAATGTTTCGACATTGAATAGTGGTTTTACAATACTGAGAACATGCTCAACTCTGAAGCGATATGCAAACATTCTGTACAGTTGAGTTAGTCACACGTGTCTGACAAATTTCTCAGAATTTTGACGTGGTTTGAGGATGGGGATGAATTCATGTCGCTAAATACCACTTAATGAATCTATTCAATCGTTTCATTTATCGAGAAATACGGAAATAGATTTACCACAATTATTGGCATTAAATGTTCAATTTGATGGCGATGGTATATTTAAATAGAACTTTAAAATAACACCGTCATTTTTTGTATTAGAGTAAGGGACATATTTACCAATGTGTAGGGGGTAGTATTTATCAGTTAACCAACATTCAGTAAGAATAATTATAACCCAGTTTAAATTTAAACTTTTTATCAATATTTGTAGTTTTTAGTGATGCTTCTAATATTTTGATACATTATGTTTAAATTATTTCTTATGAATGATAAGCATATATTTTAGATATTTTTTTCACCCGAGAGCCGCGGGTAATGTCTAATTGATCAAAGCTGAAACTTTTAGTGTTGTGTTATTTTTTTTAATAGTAAAAGTGATTATCAAAGTTCCATTGCTCAAGTTGGAAAAGGATGCAAGCTGATATAAAGCATAAGTTGGGTTGATCTAAATATTCCAGACGGAAAATACTGTACAAATTTATTGAGTCCAGAGATAACCTTTCCACCGTTTTACTCTCGCTTCATTACGAAATAACATTATCAGAAAAGATTCGATAAGCTTTCTCTCAGCTTACCTTAAGGTTTCCCTAAGGTAACTCCGCCCTAACTGTGAGATTTCCCTAAGGTTTTCGTAAAGTTTTTCTCCCAAAGATTTCGTCAGTTACCTTATGGTTTCCCTGAGTTTAACTTAAGGTTTCCTTGAGATTATCCTTAAAGGTTGTACTGAGATTTCCTTAAGGTTTTCATGAAGTTTTCTCCCAAATGAGACCTTTCCCTGAGGTGACTTTAACGTTCCCCTGAGTTTTAAGGTTTCCTTGAGGTTATCCTGAGTTTATACTGAGATATGCATTATGTTATTTGACCGGTCAGTGGCTGAGTGTGCATCGCGTTTGGGTCCCACCCAGGCATCGCGTGTTCGATTCGTCGGCTGATTAAGTCCTCCATCACAACACAAGCAACATTTTCCGCTGTCTAGTAGGAGATTTTCAAATATTGTTGGGCTGTCTAACCCGGGAATATTTGTCTTTCTTTAAAAAAATATATATGTATATCCTTTATGATTTCATAAAGTATTTCTTCCAAAGATTGTGTCATCTTTCCTTGAGGTTACCTTAAGGTTTTCATGAGTTAAACTTAATGTTTCCCTGAGGTTGTCCTGAGGTAAGCCTGATGTTACACTGAGATTTCCCTAAGGTTTTCATTAAGTTTTCTCCCAAAGGTGTCCTCATGTTTTCCTGAGGTTACTTGAAGGTTTCCCTGAGTTCCACAAGGTTTCCCTAAGGTCATCTTGAGGTAAACCTCGGTAAGGTTTTCATTAAGCTTACGTCCAATGATTTTCTCACCTTTCTCTTAAAACTCTAATGAAACCCTGAGGGAATTGGGTTTCCTTAGAGTTTTCCTCTTTTAGGATTGTACAAAATCTTGTAAGATCTTTTTAAAAAATATATTCAACCATCAAAATTAAAGCCTTCTGCCTCATTATGCAATCCAAAAAACCAGAAACCAGCGCAATTTCTTAATTACTTCTCCGGAGAAGCCAATATAGAAGTTTTGTTTGGATATAAATCAGAGGCTTGGCCGCGAACTTTTTCGATAGGGTTTAATTATTATTATTATGAATAATACACTCGCGTGAAATGTATTTCATTAAAGTTAAACGGCGAGAAGCCTTCCATCAGGGAACTTTTAATTAATTTTGAATTTAATACCGGCTACGCTGACTATATACCATACAGCCTTTGTTGTGGAACAGCCGTGCACAACCTTTCGAACAGTGTAGTCAATTTATCATTTTCCAATTGTTCGCGGGTCATATTACTTCACGGAAAACAACTAATGTTAAAACTTTTTGGAAGGTAGGAAAAGAAAAAAAGCATAAAAACTCACTAAAGGCAGGTTACTAGTGTCTCTTGTCTACATTAAACTTTCCACTGTGCACCGATTGTATATTTCATCACCAGTTAATTTTTTGAAGGTTTTTACTAACTCGTAATTTATCATTCTCAGGGAAATTAATCAGGGAAATTACAAGAATACTCTCTAACAACTGACGCTATTTTAGTCGAGTGGAGAGTATAGTAGTAACTAAACGCGTCTGAACACCGTATCTTTAGTAGAGTGGGAGAGTCAGCTTTTAGTAGATTCAATCCATTTCGTTCTATTTTTCGGGCGAGTAAGTACCCCCTTCATGCGTCCCTGCGCACTGACAGGCGCAAACCGACCGTTTTAACAGAATTCATTTGTGAACGTGCCGAAATTTCGTGGTGATAGAGCGAAGATGGTACCCTAAATTTATTTATTCATGCTGCTATTAAACTCTTTTCGTGTCCATACTTTATTTGTTTTCATCTTTCTAAATTATTCCACATCTTCTAAAATAAACATTAAAATAAGCATTAAAATAAACCTAATTAGTGTATTTATTTTGCTTTGTAGCGCCCGTCATCCGCCGTCATCTTGCAACGGGCGGCGGGTACAAATATACTCTACTTGAAAGTAATGCGAACGGTTTTCGGCGAGTCAAGTAGCGAGTGTACTCATGTACTGATATAGACGTGAATCGTAACGGTACTAATAAACGCTCGGGTTACCGGCACCTTAAAAAAAAGCATTCAATAAATTTGCATAAAAAAAGGAGATGTATAAAGTTATTGGGCCGATGGTTGTGCACCACTGCAGAAACAAGATATGGGATTCCATCACAGGCAGAAAAACGTTTTTATTTTTTGTAAGAAGTTTTTTATTCTGTGTAAGAAAGTGATATTTTATTTGAAGAATTTCGATATAAACGAGAGGCTGTCAGTGAAGGCAATAAATAAAGAATTTCACTTTAAAATGTATCGGCATAAAAAACACTAGATTGATCATTTTTGGGGTGCCACTATTCATAGTTTGAAGGTTACGATTAATAATGGAATAATCGCATAAATACAAAATTATTTTATGTACAGTATGCCCACCTCTGGGCTGGAGCCCCAAAATACTTTGGCTTGGGCATGTACTAAGAATGTCGAGGAAGATCTCTCTCTCTGGTTTCAATCCTGGGATTGGTTTGCAGCAATTTCCTCTATTCGTCTCTTCCACTCTTCCCTGTCTTGTGCGGCTCTTTTGAAGTCTGCATATGATATGATGAGTAGCGCACATCCACCAGCAGGTCCTTCGGGTACTCTCGGCGTGGGCGTCCCCTAGAATTTGTCCCCTCGGTCATACCCTCCATTATGGCATGCAAGAGGCCTTCTTGTCTTATTACATGGCCGATCCATCTTGCACGCCTTTCGGACAAGGTCCTGAGCAGGTGTCTTCAGGCCTCCTTCGATTCTTTGGAGAACCTCCTCATTTGTAATGTGATCTCTCCAGGAAATTCCTAATAGTCTTCTATAGGACCACATCTCAAAAGCCTCTATTCTCCGTTTATCTCTTTCGGATAGGCACCATTTTCGCAGCCGTACATCAAGATACTCCATACATAGGTCTTGTTGAGGAGTATAGACCTAAGACCTAAAACTGAGACTACTCCTCATCGAGGAAGATACTGAGTGCGATTCCAGAGGGTAGACGTCCAGTGGGCCGCCCCAGACACAGTTGGGCGAGGCAACTCCAGAAACTGTGCGAGGAGAGAATGGGACTGCCATGGATGGAGGCCGAACAATCAGCACAAGACAGGGACGTATGGAGGAGCCTTGTCGATGCAATGGGTCCCCGACCCGAATAGAACAAGGTAAGAAGATGATGATGATTTTGTGCAAAGGAGGGCGTTCTGTCTGATTGACAATTTTTTGTTAACAGACCGATTGCCATCTCTAATTTACAGACCCAGTGCAGGCAGGTTGAGTCTATTCTGCAGGTATTTTAATGCTCTAAAGAGCTAGCTGCATTGATCCCTGGTGCGCGTTCGAGAACTTTTCACAGTTGATGTTGGCTTCATGAGAACTGGTCGTTTCTTCGGCTCGTTTTTGTGTTAGTCCGCTCGTACGTAGAAAGAGCTACCGGCATCTGTTTTTCTTCCTCCATATAATTTGGGTCTCTTGCAAGACAATCATTAATTAATCCTTTCCTACGGTCCCTACCTTAACCCGCCTCACAACGCTGCCCTACCGGGTAGTGGCATAGTTCACCGTCTCACACTGTACAGACTGAGGCGCTTTTGTGAGGTGTCACATTGAAAAACGAAGAAAAAAAAAAAACATTTCGGAGACAGCGTGTTAAGCTTATTGGCTCTGAACCTAGAGGTATGGGGTTTGTCATTGACGTTTTTCTACAATGAAGAAATATAAAGATAAACTGATTGAAGTGAGTTGTAAGCATGTTCGTGTGCCTAAAGAAAGCTGTTTTTCCTGACTCCTTGATTTCATCAAAAATTTTCAAATATAAAATGGTAAATATGCAGTTAGTCCACCTCACGGATAATACGGAACGTTCATGTTGTCGAAGTTTGATGCACGGATAATACGCAATGTTCCTTTTTTAACTAATAGACAATCAAATATGACATTTATCGGAAGTACCAATCTTATAAAATATTTCTCTAAAATAAACTCGCTTTTCATCATACCTACTTTTAAAAAACATCTCAGGTTTTGAATGGTTTGTTGGCAAAGCAGGGTTTGTCTAGCGGGTTTGTGTAATTATTTTAATACATTTCTTTCCATGTTCTACTATTATAAATACAGGTACAAACTTGTCAATGATGCATTCACTTTGTTTTGTGCAAAAATATTTTTTCTATGATTGGCAGCATTGTCAACATGGCGTTACCGAGCTAGTCAATTAATTTTAACAAAATTAAAACGTTAAATGCATATTTTTTGCATGTTTTTTGGTCTCCCCCGACATAAATACTCACTTTTCGTAACAATAAAGCTAAATCTAACTGTTTGGATAAAAAGTATTCCGTATTAACGAGTAAGCGGTTTAATGCATAAATAATAAAATTTCTTTGAATACCTACCTATTTTTTATAAGAAAGACATACATTCCTGGGTTACGATTCAGCTGAAAATATTTGAAAAACTCCTACCAATATGATTTTGACCTGTTGAATCAAGATTTCTTTTGTGTGACATTTCAAAAACTTTTGTTTTTTTGACAGCTGCTAAAAGTGACGCGCAAATATCATAGCAAATTCATTTGAAATCATTCAGAGTAGCTACAAAGATCAAATAAAAAGTAGGTCCAAGATTGATACCCGCGCATGTGATTCTGAGCTTGTATTTCATACAGTTTCTTTATACATAAGGGTTAAAATTGCATTTAAAACTTTAAAAAAAAATTGCCAGACGCGCGCAAGCCACAGATGAGCGGTTGAAACACTACTTTACCAAAGATCGAGGACTAAGTTAGCAGAAACTTTGGACTGCCACCGCCTGGGTGGGAACTTGACGCATTTGTCTACTCAGCTTCCAACCGGTAAATTGACGATATAAGTTTTTTTTCAAATCGGTGTACACCAATTTGGGAGGCGAGTATGGGTACCTCCGCCCCGGGAACCATTTATTGGATAACCAACACCTCTGCCACAGATCACCCCAAGTGGTTCGCTACGTTTGGTGATTTAGCAGGGATGCCCGGGTTCATGGGCTGAGGTTTGTCCGGGTACAGGCCGGATCGAGAGAGAGTTGTTAGTTAGTCCCTTTGACGTCTCCAATCGCACTCTCGAAATATCGCCTTGCACACCGCAGTGGGAGGATAGATTCATACGTCTGTCACTCCTGGACACACTGACCCCCAGATTCCTACCCACCACCAAAACCCTTTTCCTTCCCAGAATTTTCTCTCCTTCCTTTCCTAAAAAAACCCTCCACACAGCATTCTCAAAGATGACATACGCCTTAAGGGGAATTATTTTCCTCAGGGCCTCCTGTGTGGAGCAAATGTAAAATAAAAACTCTTCAAAATTTTTAGCAGATAGAAAAATGTATATAAGTTAAATGTAAGTATTTGTCTGTGGCCACTTCACGAACTAGAACAACTCGAGTACTTAATACACTTAAAATAATGACTTTGAAACTGGGGAGTATATTGTAGAAGTATTTCTCGTGGCAATGATATGTCATCCTTTACTGCAGTGGTTCTTAAAGTGGGCGCCATCGCCCCCCTGCCCCTGGGGGCGCCGTAGGTAACGGTTACGCGACTTTTCATCCCGCGACAAAATATTCCCGACAAAATTTCCTACGGACAAAACATCCCCCGACAAAATATCCCCGACAAAATTTCCTAACCTAACCTAACCCAACAAAACCTAACGTAACCTAACCTAACCTAACAAAATCTTTCGGCGCCAAATTTAAATCGAAACTGTAAGTTCCTTGCTCTGCCTCCTTCCTTCCTTGTCGGGGGATGTTTTGTCCGTAGGATATTTTGTCCTTGGAATATTACGTCGAGGGATATCTTGTCGGAGGACATTTTCCAATATGGCTTTGATAAAAAATCCTTTTAGCTCTAAAAAGTTCCTTGAAATTACTCTAGCCGTATTTGATGAGATTTTTTTTACATTAGCTCCACACAGGAGGCTCTAAGGAAAATAATTTCCCTCGGGGCCTATGTCGTCTTGATGCTGGGATGCTGGGATACTGTGTGGAGGGTTTTTTAAGCAAAGGAATGAGAGGAAGATCTGGGAAGGAAAAAGGTATGAAAGGTGGGAAGTAATCTGAAGGCAGTATATCCAGGACGTATGAATTCCCACTGCGGTGCAAGGCGATGCACAATTTAATAAGGTTAGGTTGTATGTAAATTGATATTCATATCTAAGTGTGATTTGTTTTACAAATATATGCATTACTGGGAAGCCCTGTATTTGCAATCCAATTATTTATTTCGTGTTTCAATTTGATCATTGTTTATATTTGTTTAATCGTAGCTGGTAGTGTGTTGTATAGTTTTCAAGCTGTGTAACATAACAGGAGTTTGGAGAAGTTTTGTGTTGTTGTTTATGTTAGTGTATTTATTTCTTATTTATTATTGTATAATTACTGCCCTCTATCCTTCTTAAAAGGTTCGAGCCTTCGCTAAGTGTGCTCTTTTGTACCGACAGACTATGGGACGGTAATACAGGGTGCTGTTTCACGTCCAGATGTCGTTTCTTGTAAATATCTTTATAGTATGTTGATTTTTTTAAATAAAAGAGCCGGTTCCCGTATATTCTTTCTCTTTTGCTGTGAAATAATCGTATAACAAACGAGGATTATTCGCCTTTCTTTTTCTTAAATGGGGAACCGGCCCCCAAGAGCAATTCGTTACATTTAAAAGTGTCCTGTAATGTAACCTAAAATTTTTAATAAAAAACTCAGTAGTTCAATCTCGTGGAGTGTTTATTACTTGAAGAAGGACCGTACAAATCTTAACAGTTAGGGTTTTGATGCAAATTAACCAAAATTGTTTTTGCAAAGAACTGCTTTACGGCCATAAGTATGAATGATAGCCAAAGCAAAAAAAATCTTTTGAAAGGGGCGGTTTTGCCAAGTAAGTAAGTTTGGGAAGCTCTGCCAAAGCAGACGGAAGGTTGTGCGGCATTCGGTAGTACTTAAATTGTGCCTGAAATTGAAGATGGTGTGGGGAACAAAAAGACGCCACGGTATTATTATGTTCGCGATTCGGCGAATATAATTCTACCCTTGTCTTGCCACCCTGGGATGTCTTAACAGTCAGAGGTTTGTATAAGAGATGCAATTTTAATTTGTTTTTATGCGACACTTCTCAAAGACTAAAAGTCGGATGGCAGTGGAACCAACTAAGTTAGAGGATGGTGGTTAATTTTTGTTAAGTTTAAGGAAATTGAGAAGGTAAGGATAGTGGAGATGGAAGGTTAGGTTAGTTACATACAAACGAAATTAATTTTGGATTTGAGGCCAAAATACCCAACCAAATTGATTGATCTGAAATCAAAATATATTGCAAATATTTAGTACTCTTCGCAGTGTCCTTTCCCATTCGTTCCCGTCCCTCTTTCCCTTCCGCTCCCCTACTCCTCACCTCCCTCTTTCCCTCCCTACTAAACTGTATGAAATTCAAACAACTCGCGTGCCACCTATTGCAATATTTTTATACAAATTTCACGCCAGAGCTCACTAGAAACCTTCACGAGCGTGTGCTCAACAACTCACCAAATGTTCATCGCAACGGATGAATAGTATCTATAGGAAAAAAATTCATAACGCCAAAGCTCATTATTATATATAGAAACCATCCAGGGCACGCGCACTTCAAATCCCCAAAGTCTCTTCGCAATCTGATGGACGGTTTAGGATCGTATTCATTTTTAAGATAGGTCATTAGAAAAATCGGTTTTTCGTAATTTTAGACACAGCTTTAGCAAATTATTATTTGAGATTTTTATTCTAATACTAACTTTTGCCCCCGGCTTCGCTCGCATGATATTAGCGGGGTTCCCACACCGCCTCCTCCACCTTCCCTATTCCCACTCCACTTCCCACCACCACCTCCCTCTCCCCCCCCCCCATCTCCCCTCCCCCCTCCACCTCTCTCCCCCCTCATCTCCCTCCTAACCAGTTGCATTCATTTTCAAACAGCTCGCGTGCTACCTATTAAAGCAGTAACAATCAAACACACGCGGTATAAATTAGTATTTTATACACATTTGCATTTTTACTGTCAAAGGGATCTCCATAGTAACCTAATTACTTCTAGTTACCAAGCAACGTATTGTTTTGCTTTTCGTCTGAACAATAAACGTATAATAAATAATTTCATTACGCCAGAGTTTATTCATAACGCCAGAGCTTACCAATACATGCAACCTATATTACTCGCAAATAATGTAGCTTTCTATTAGTGAAATTCTTTATTTTTTGCGTGAAAGAGTAACAAACATACATACATCCATACAAACTTTCGCCTTTATAATATTAGAAGCGGAAGATACTCTCAGTATCGCCCTGGTGTAAGACCAGCATCATTCAGAATCATCGTGCTTATTTGTATACGTTCGGCCCGAAGAAAGTTTGAAAAAAGACTTGTCATTGAGATAGTAACGTTTCTTTGGAAAAATTGAATAATTTCTTATCTATTTATATAAAGGAGAGTGTTCTGCATATACATTAATTTACAGTTTTATTCCTAAATGATGAAATTTTGCCCTCTTGACCTTCAACAAGAGGACGGTCACTGTCTACACTAGATTTCTAAAAACTATGTACAAGGACCTGGCTACGCTGGGGACTTTGAAATTAAAAATATGTTCCATACAATATTTTTTGTTATAATTAAGAAGGTATTTATTTAAACACCTACTTACAAATCTGATGATTTCGGAGGAAATTTTGTGACGCACTAATATGAATGCGAGGTCTACTGTTCACAGACCTACTTATTTCATGAACATAAATTTAAAAAAAAAATGTCACACAACCTTTATTTTTTTTAAAGTTGTTCTCAGCATTCCCTCAGCAGTGTCAGTAGCGTAACCAGGAATTTCTTGCTCCCTCGAATATGAACAAATAAACGTACAATATACGTTTATAATACAATATGTTTAAGCTCTTGATCCTATCTCGTTGGTAGAATATTAAATATTGATTGCTTTTCGGAATAAGCGAGACGATTCGGTTTATCATTACTAATTCATATTGCTCGTCTTCCGATCAAGAACTAATACGTTTTTAATGGAGGCAAAATAAACTCGAGAGACTTTTTAGAATTCCCTGTGGTTAAGTTTTTGCTAGTGCCTACATAGTTAAAATTGATAAGTTATACATTGACTTGAAGTAAATTTCATCTTTTCTTCGAATTCTGTCTACGTTGGCAAATTTGAGAATAATTTAATAAATTTCAAAAAAATATACAGTTTTTTTAATTAGTTTTTTTTATAAAGTAAGGAAGGATAGGAAGATCTGGAAAGGAAAAAAGTATGAGAGGTGGGTAGGAATCTGGGGGTCATTGTGTCCAGGAGCGACTGAAATTTCAATTCATTCTTCCCGCTGTGTTGCAAGGCGATTCCTGCTAGAAAGGCAAAAAGGTCTTCCTCAACCAGACTCTCCAAATCCGGCCCGCCACATAGAAGATAGGCAGACGCATCCGCCGTACTATGGAATGACCTAGATTTAGTTGATAGTTGACGACCTCCGTAGTCTAGTGGGTAAGACTCTTGACTCACAATCCGGAGGTCGCGGGTTCGAACCCGGCATGCGCAAATAAATTTTATTTGATTAATTTGTGTTATTTCACAATTAATTCATTTAAAAGAATATATAGTATATTTGCGGCATGTTCCAGAGTGGAAGATACTATCAGTATCGCCCTGGTGTAAGACCACCATTCAGAATTGAAACGTTGCTTGAAAATGGCTTTAGCCGTGTTTGGTGACCAGATCTGAATAGCCAGGTACTTCCCAACCTTCCTCTTCCCCACCTCCTTCCCCTCCCCACTACCTTCAGCCTCACAACATACCCCAATTGGGGAAACCATAGTCTCACTGGCTCCAGACGGGAGCAGTTGAGATTCTTGTGCGGTATTCACTGTAAAAAAAAAAAAAGTTCGGTATTGCTTGAATTGGTAAGCTTCGGGATACCACTACGTAATACTAAAAGTCAAGATTTATTTCATTGTTGAAATTCTGGGACTAACTATCATATGAATTCCTCATCATACTAATGGAGGGAAGCAATTATACCAAGTCAGTGGACATATTCAATTTATTTTTAAACAAATATAAACTATTGTTACTGAGGCAGTTCAGTTATGTACAATAAATACTGTACATTTCTTACTATTCACATGTAAAAGCCCCGAAAAGGAGCGTTAATCAATAAATAAATAAATTATCTCCAAAAACCGTATTTTATTTCATTTTGAGAAGTTCAGTCACACAAAAACAAAAAATTGAAAACATGACTCGTTTAAAATAAAGCAAAAATCTCATGGGGATTGTCCAAAATAGCATTTAAAGAAACACTTTGAATTTTTTCACACATATAACTTCTCAAATAACTGAAAAAAACGTGTTTTATAATAATTTTCGGAGCGTACTTGGCGATTTTTTTCTACGAGGGAATTTCATATAATTGCCGTTACAGCTTGGGGAATGTATAATATGTAGATATTATCTTATTTTATTTATTTTTTTTTATTTTTTATTCCAGTTAAAAGAAAATTACATTTTCACTCATTTAACTAGAAATAATTATACACATTAAGATAAAATAAATATTTCAATACAGCGCTATTCTATTTCATTATTTTGTTTATCAAGAATAAATATAAATAATTGTTTTTTTAAATTTACCCAGCTTCTTTTCGTTTTTAATGTCATTTGGGAGGCAATTATATAAGTTGCCCCCCTCGTAACCAATGGATTGTTTACCATAGTTAGTGTGGATGGTATTTAAATGTATGTTATCGCGTTTGTTTGTGTATTTGGGACGTTTTAATGAATTCTGTGTTTGTGTGTACGAGATTATTTTGTATTTTGTATATAAGGAGACATGTATTGTATTCATATAGTTTTCTTAATGTTAATAGTTTTGTTTCCATGTATAATTTTTTTGTGGATGTTCTGGGCTTGTAATTAAATAGTTTTTTGATTACCTTGTTTTGTATTACCTGTAATTCATTTATGTGTGTTTCACATGTGTTTCCCCAGATTTCAATCAAATAATTTAAATGTGATCTTTAAGAATAACATGTATTTTTAAGAGCTTTAAAACTTAGAAACTCAAGTATTTTGCGAGTGACAAGTTTTTTGTCTTTAACGAACTGTCAGAATAATAAAAACTTTTTGTTATTACCGCTTCGCAATTAAAGCTCAAATGTGGTTTTTTCATTTAACGAGAATGCTAAATGCATCAACATTATTGAACATAGCCGAATACTAAAAACTGTTTTTGAAAGATTATGAAGTAAGCAAATATAAAAAAAAATGTAAAAATGACTCACGTGATGTTTTTATGTGAAAACGGTACTAAAATCACCGATTATGTTTAAAAAACCACTTATTCTAATGTATAAATGTATAATAAACAATTTTGTCACCTCACTTTTTTACCATTTCATACAAGAATATTTAATAAAAAACTAACAATGTTTAACGGCACGTATAGGCGATTTGGCGGGTGAAAACTGTTTCTACAAAATAAGTATTTGTATTTGACTGCTATTGTTATATTGTCGTATATATACGCTTACGGGTCGGAGTGAATAAAGTATTTTAGAAAAATATGTAATAAATCGTTGAAATGCGGAAAGCCGGGCCTTAAGGTAAGTGTAGCAGCCAGCCTCTGCTACCACATGCTCTGGATTGTTTCCGAAATATATGGATATTTCCAAAAGCGACGCTCATGTTAAAGTACGAATACTGAACTAACGAGAACGTTCCGGCCGCCTCTCGTTAAATACACCTAGCGCCGGCATTACGATGGCTGGATGTGTAGGTACCTATCGCATCGATAATGAGCTGCAGACCTACCTACCTCTCACGCGTTCCAGAAAAGATACGAACCATTGCGCGCCTGAAATGCATAGTTCGGGCGCTCTCGAGAAATTTGCCGTGTGAAGAATTACTACCAGACAAAGCAATACTCCGACTCGCCGAACTATATAAAGGCGCTCAGCAACGCACACAGTGCAGTGTTTCCAGTGTTTACATAGCGTTCAGTATTCTCGCCTCACGCAACCTCAGTTAACCTTGACCCAGTAAAAATCCACGTTCGTTTGTTTACCTAGTACCGGTAGTGTATTTAATCTGTTCCGCTGTCCAGTTCAGAATTGATTTGTAAAATTGTAATCTTGTTAGAACTGAATGAAGACTTCCAACACGCAACCTCAATCTCGAGTTCTACAAACGTAAGGGGGTAGAATTTAACGAAAATCTTTTAAAAACATTTTGCTTTATATAATTATTCAAAGTAGCAAGATGTTATACGAGTCAATTACATTTAACTGTAGAAATTCTAGTTAACGGTCCCAGAACGTGGACTTCTAACGTTACGTTAACGTTAAGATTTTCCAGGGTAGTAATTATTAATCCCCAATGCTTAATTTTAGGTTGAATTCTAACCGCTGTTTCGTGTACTACAATGTACACTATTGCCGTCGCAATGTAAATGATATTATTAGTGTAACCATACTTTTTAATCGATTTTCATTGATTTTACGTTTATTTATTTTTACATGAGCTCCACACAGGAGGCCCCGAGGAAAATAACTACCCTGAGGGCCTATGAAATCTTTGGGAATGCTGTGTAGAGGGTTTTTTATGGAAAGGAAGGAGAGGAGGCTTGTGAGAAAGAAAAGGGTTTAAGGGGTGGGTAGGAGTCTGTGGTTCAGTGTGTCCTGGTCATCAGACATAAACACACCTTATCCCATTAACCCGGACACCCCTGCTAAATCACCAAACGTAGCGAACCACTTGTAAACATATTTAAGTAAAATTATTTAAAAAAAATTGGTAGAAATTTTTCCATTAACTCACAAATTGCCAAAGTTGCCTCGAAAATAAACACAAATAAATAAGGTAGCTGTTAGGTATGTATGTACATAAATCCACATACATGCATACATGCACACATACATACACATTATTAGCGTGACGATACTTTTAAATCGTTTTTCATTGATTTTACGTTTATTAAGTTCTAGCAAGTTCACGGCATGCGTTGCAATGCCACTAATAAAGAAATTGTTTTCCCATTCGTCCATTCGTCTCGTTCCATTCGTCTCGTTCCACTTCCGCCTCCCCTCCCCAATGTATAATATAGCAATGCATAAAGGATCAACATACAAGCAAGCAAGCAAAAATTGTCGAGCATTTAATTCTAACTGACCATTACTTTTGACTTGTTCCTGAATTCCTGGGAAGACCCAAAACGCATAGAGCACGCCTAATTACGGATGCAATTGAAAAAAAAAATAATATTAATGAAGACACCGCAGGATAATCTCAATAGTTCTTGTTTTCCGGTAATTGACTACTAGACCAAAATTAATATGAGATAGAATGAGGTGGTAGGGCCTTGTAAGATGTTGCTCGTTTTACAGTCAGGCGAATAGAGCCTAGCAGTTCATAGCGGGTACCGACTTTTTCAAAAAGTTAAGAGCTGAATGAAAAATAAATAGATAAAGTCAGTGACAATTGAAAAACGAAAAAAAATACTGCGCCCTAGTATTTATTTATTATAGATAGATACAAAAGAAAGTACAAATTACATATTAGGAAGCTTTGCCCGTCCAACTAGGAAGGTTTCCCGTTCAAGAACAGACAAATTGACATGTTTAGTTCATATTATTCCTGAAATGTACATAATTACATAAAAAAAAAACAAAAAGGTTCATTTTTCTCTGAAACTAAGTTGTGTAATAAAGAAAATGTATATAATATATATAAATATAAGCACACATACATTTTTTTGTGACAACTTAGAAAAGTAATCAGATATAAAATAGTATGAGATAAGTAGGTATGTTAGTAGTATTGAAAAGTGTAACATGTACCTGATAACAAGATGGAGGAATTACAATAAGATTTACAATATAAAGATATTGAGATTTACAATATATAGATAACGGTATTGCTCGAATTGATAAGCTTCCGGATTCCACTACGTAATACTAGAAGTCAGGATTTATTTCAGTGCAGTAATTCTGGAACTAACTACCATATGTATTCCTCTTTACCCCGAATACTAATGGAGGGAAACAATTATACCAAGTCAGTGGACATCTTCAATTTATCTTTAAACAAATATAAAATATTGTTTCGAAGGCAGTTCAGTTATGTACAATAAATACTGTATATTTCTTACTATTCATATGTAAAAGCCCCGAAAAAGGGCGTTAATAAATAAATAAATAAATAAATAAATATTAAATTATGTTAGGTTATCTGTTTAGAAGTTTGAACTTTTAATACATAGTACACTTATAGTTGTGAATGATGAATACTTGGAGCAGGTGGATGAGTTTTTTTTTAATCTGGGTAGTATGTTTATGAGAGATGGGAAGGCTGATAGAGATATCGAAAGAAGGGTAAATGCCGGTAATTCCATTAATGGAGGACTGGCGCTAATAAAAAACTGTCAAAAAAGCGAAGCTAGCAGTCCACAATGGAGTCCTGCTACCTACCCTGATGTATGGCAGTGAGGCATGGAACTGGCAGAGGAAGGATGAAAGTAAACTGAATGCTGTTGAAATGAGATCCCTGAGACGTATGTGTATGATCGTGTTAGAAATGTGGATATCCGCAAAGAATGTAAGGCTGGGACTGTAAAAATTAAGAAAGGGACCCTTAGATGGTTTGGGCACGTAGAGCGAATGAGCGAAGAAAGTAGTGTAAAAAGAATATATGATGCAAATGTGAATGGTAGAAGAAGTCGGGGACGCCCGAGGAAGACATGGCACGATCAAGTGAATCAGATACTTGAGACGGGCCATGTCAAAAGTCAGAATAATAGAAGAGTATGTATGAATGTGAGTGAGGCAAAGAGTGTGTGCCAAGACCGAGTTGTTTAGCGGTCCGTCCTCTCCATGGTAGTTAGTTTTTAGTTAGTTATATTAAAATTTACAATATTAGATATAATTTATGTATGTAATAATCTATATGATTTTTTTAAGCGTTGTAACTGCAATGTGTAATAAATTATGTGCAAACATAACTATTTTCACTGATTTAAAACATGTTTTCAGAACATATTATAAGACCAACATTCAAAATCGAAAGTTTGCTTAATATGTCCTCAGCCGTGTTTGGTGACCAGATATTAATATCCAGGTACTTCTCTACCTCCTTCCCCACATTTTTTATATGAATACCGCACAAGAGTCCCAACTGCTCCCGTCTGAAGCCAGTGAGACTATGGCATCCCCAATTTGGGTATGTTGTGAGACTGAAGGTAGTGGGGAGGGGAAGGAGATAGGGAAGAGGAAGGTGCGGAAGTACCCGGCTATTCAGATCTGGTCACCAAACACGGCTAAAGCCATTTCAAGCAACGTTTCAATTCTGTATGGTGTTTTTACACCAGGGCGATACTGAGAGTATCTTCCACTCTGGAACGGGTCGCAAATATACTATATATTATTTTAAATGAGTAAATTTTGAAATAACCCAAATTAATCAAATAAAATTTATTTGCCACGCCGGGATTCGATCCCGCGACTTACGGTGTGCGAGTCTTACTATCTTAGGCTGTCAATTATACCTTTAAGCCTCACAACATACCCCAATTTTTTTTTTTTTTTTTGTGAAAAACAGTTAACATATATATCCAATTACACTTCACAATTTTTAGTTAATAGTGTAATACATTAATTATATAGGTACATTAATAATGACAGGTGCTAAAGAATACCTTTATTTCGCTCTTGAAATGATTGTAGTTCGATTGAAAAATGTCAATTTTAGAAGAAAGGTTTAACAGTGAGGTCATTCTCCCCAGAGGCATGACCATTGCTAGGTTGGTTCTGCCTCTAGGAAAAGTAAAAAGTCTGTGTTGCCTTGCTCTGGTGAAGTTATCGGGGACATAAAGTGAAATCCTTTCCACAACATCAGGATTGCTAATGTGCCCGTTTAGCAGCTTGTGGAAACTATTATTGTGGAAACCATAGTTAACTTTAATTAGCAGGGAGCAGTCGGAATACTTGTGCGGATTCACATTTAAATAAATGAAAAATATTTTTCCTGCTTCGTGTTTCGATTGATTTCCAAAGTTCTGAATTATTTTTGCGTGTTAAAAAAATTGTTATAAAATTCAATTTAATCGAGCTCGTAGAAAAAACCTTGACACGTGTAGGCTGGCACTTGGCACAACGAAAAAACGAAGCTTTGTGTCTGAAAGTTTAGACGGAAATTAGAAGTAAGTTATTGAAGAACTTGAAACCAATTTACGATTTTCAAAGATCATTTTGAAGTACTTTCAGAAAACTTTTTTGATGTTGTTAAGTTTTTTTACGTATTTTTTTGTTAAATTTATGCGACGTTTTTAAGTTAGAGTTTTGTTGTATTCCATCATTTCTTCCCCCCCCCCCCCCTCCCAAAGAGATATTGAATGTTTTTCATCTTTTTGTTAGGTAGGTACGTACTTTAAAATGTTTAATCAATCTAAAACTAACTCTACTTTCTACTGACTAAGAGCATGTATGAGACGATGTATGAATGTGAATGAGGCAAGGAGTGTTTGCTAAAACTGAGTTGTTTGGCGGTCCGTCCTCTCTGCCTACCCGTGCGAGGAAACGGCGTTATCGTTAGTTAGTTAGTATAATCTACTCGACTCACCACCTTTTTACTAACCATAAATACTAACTATTCGTATAACCACTCGAGCGACAGCTCGATTTTTTACTTTTTCCTCCGATTGCTCGTGATTTTTTGGTGACCATTTTGAATATTTTCTGCCGACATTAAAAAAATCATACCTCTTAATTTTAATATGGAAAAATTGAAAAAAAATAAATTTATGCATGTAGTGAAAATTTGCCTAAAACTAGCAGCAAAGCAATTCGAGGTATTTTAAATAGTGCCATATTGTGGCAAAAAGCGCTCCAGTGGTTAGCTCACTACTCACGCGACTTTACCGAAATTCCAAAACCTTGTTCAATTTTTTTTTGTTTTAACTTAATTTATATTGATTTTAATAATCTTAACATCAAGTTCTGCAAGTATTTTAGTTTTTATTTTTGTTACAGGTGTTTCGGCTTACACAGCTTTCAAACTGTGGTTAAACCACTTTTATTTATAGGATTTAAAATGTCAATTTTTTAAGGTGTCTAAATTGATTTTCACCGTTCAAATCAATTTGCTAAGAAACTAATTAAGACAGTAGACACTCTATTATGTAGGGTATTTCGGAATCTGTTTTCCCGCACTAAATGTTTAGGGTTTTCTTAATTATTTAATTATGATGTTACTCCTATGACTCATTGAAATGCGTTAAATTGTTTAGGCTTTGTAATTTTCACATTCACAAAATCCTACATCAAGGCATAAAGTGAGTGTATCAGATATGTATTTCCGTAATTTAAAGTTTTTTTTTACCTTAATTTTTAAAGTAAAACTTCCTCGACTTGGGGGTAAGCTGGTGAATGCGTTACGAAAAGTGGTGATTGTTACGAAAAATGTCATGTGAACGGTTATCAATGCGAACGGTGATCGATTGCTAGGCGAACGGTCGGGCCTTTACGCACGCTTGATTTGGGGAGTGATGTAGATAAGGATAAAGATGGTCACCCTAAGGCCGTAGGTCACCCCAAGGTTGTAGGTCACTCCAAGGTCGCAGGTCAACCCCAAGGTCGTAGGTCACCCCAAGATTGTAGATCACCCCAAGGTCGTAGGTCACCCCAAGGTCGTATATCACCCCAAGGTCGTAGGTCACCCCAAGGTCGTAGGTCACCCCAAGATTGTAGATCACCCCAAGGTCGTAGGTCACCCCAAGGTCGTATATCACCCCAAGGTCGTAGGTCACCCCAAGGTCGTAGGTCACCCCATGGTCATATTTCACTCCAATGTCATATGTCACCCCTAGGTCATAGGTCACCCCGAGCGCTACGTTTCGTAACTTAGCAGGGATATCTGAGTTCATTGGGAGAGGTTTGCCTTGTAGTTTTACTTCAGTCATGTGGTCTAAAGCACACTCGTTTTTTTTTTTTTTACTTTAGCTCAATGCCTCAAGACCTATGTCATCTTCTTGGATATGAGGAGGGTCTTTTAAAGAAAAGGAAGTAGAAATTGTGAGAAGGAAAATGTATGAGAGTTGGATAGGAATCTGGGGGTCACTTTGTCCAGGAATGAACGACGTATGAATCCCTCCAACTGTGGTGTAAGGGGATGGGTCGAAATAATCAGGCTGGAGAGATCAAAACTCCCTCAACCGGTCCCTCCATATCCGGCCTGCCACGCAGTTGCGGACAAATGCATCCGCCACCCTAGACAAATCTCACCCCTTTAACCCGGGTTCTAAGTCACCAAACGTAGCGAACCACTTGGGGTGGCCCATAGCAGAGGTGTTTGTTATCTAATATATGTTTAATCAATCTGGTCCTCGATCTGGTCCCCCCATTTTAAAATACATTCAGATTCAATCGAAAAAATTCAACACAAATTCTTAAGATATATTAATTTTAACCTCGGTATTCCCATTGAAAACATAAATTATAATTACTTGATGAAAGAATTAAATTTACTAAGACTGTCAGATCGAAGAATTATATCAGACTTAATATTAATGTTCAAAATTGTAAATGGTAGAATAGACAGTCCTGATCTAACTAAGCTCATTGAATTTCATATTCCCACGAGAACCACTCGTTCTAAAACCCTTTTTAAATGTAACAATAATCGGACTGAGTATACGAAACACTCACTTTTACCTAGGTTGCATGAAGTTACTAATAGATATGCAGATGTGATAGATCTATTTAACTGCACGGAACAGAGGTACAAGACGGCTATGCTATCATATTTTTTTAGTCACTATTAATTTTATTTGTATTATAGATTTTTGCATGTAAATGTATCTCTGGTGTCACTTCCCAATGTATCGTCACAATTAACTGTTATACATACACTGTTTTACCATTACTAATATTTTGAATATGAATTTGTGACATGTAATTAATGTTTATGGCATACTTATGCCGTTTGTATTAAATAAATAAATAAATAAATATGGTTTCCCGTGGCGGCAATACCCATACTCGCCTCCCAAATTGTAGAAGCACAAGTGTGCAATTGTAAAAAATTATAAGTATGCAGTTCACACGCGGTAGGAGTGAAACTTAAAAAAAACTAAATTAGACAAGAGAGGGGGGGCAACGAAGCACTACACAAAGATGAGACCGATTACTCTATCTATAGATGTATGTGTTTGTCTCTTTTCAGTTTCGCTTATTTGTTCCATCGGGTTTAAAATCACAATGGTGCTAAAGAAGCTTCTTCTTCTTCTTTTTGTGCCCTGTCCGTTAAACGGACATTGGCTATCATGTTGGCTGTGCGCACTTTGTTTACTGCGGCCCGGAACAGCTCTGCAGTAGACTGGCCAAACCACTGTCTCAGGTTTTCAGCCATGATGTTCTCCTTCTTACAGGTCCCCGACTTCCGGCAATCTTTCCCTGCATAATGCGATGCAAGATCTCATACTTCTCTGGATGTCTCATCACATGTCCAAGATATTAAAGTTTTCGGATTTTTATAGTTTTAATCAACTTATCTTTAATCATCCGAACCATGACATCTTCATTCGTAACCCTGTCCATCCAGCTTATTTTAAGTATTCTTCTGTAAATCCACATTTCGAATGCCTCAATTCGCCTAAATAGTTCTTCAGTAAGCGTCCACGCTTCCTTTCCATAAAATAATTTCGAAAACACGTTGCATCTGACCATTCGCTTTCGTAATCCAAGGAATGAGATCATGACTGCAGAACATCTTTTTCATGCGGATAAAGGTTGTAATAATACATAAATAAGAAAAATACCTTTATTATTTTGAATTATTACATGCCTTTATTTTAGACGCCTCGATCTTGTCTGCATTTAATTTTATTTTATTTATCAAAAACCAGTTAACAAAATTAGTTGTTCCGTAGTTCCACGTTCCAATACAAACCCCATTATTGTAATAAAAAAACTTGCCTATTTTGGAGGTTCTTTGAAAGTTTTTTTGCACAACTAATTTGAAAGTTGCCCCCTGATGCGGTGGTAACGCCTCCGCTTTGTTCTCTCGTCCCACTGATGAGGTTCACAGATAGAAGTGTTTTGTGGGCATGTCCGTGTGCCAAAACAAGCTTAATTTTATCTTACTTCGCGTAAAGTACTGTTACCTGATTAATGGCAGTGAGGCATGGAACTGGCAGAGAAAGGATGAAAGTAAACTGAATGCTCTAGAAAAGAGATCGCTAAGGCGTATGAGTAGTAAAACCGTGTACAATCGTGTGAGAAACGTGGAGATTCGCAAATAATGCAAGGCTGATGTAAGCGTTATGTGTAAGATTAAAAAAGGGACGCTCCGATGGTTTGGGAGTGTAAAGCGAATGGACGAGGAAAGGAGTGTAAGCAGAATATATGACGCAAATGTGAATGGTAGACGTCGAGGACGCCCAAGAAAGGCGTGGCACGACGAAGTGAATCAGATACTTGAGTCGGGCCATGTCAAGAGTCAGAATAATAGAGGAGCGTGTATGAGACGATGTATGAATGTAAACTCTGCCTACCCCTGCGGAGAAACGGCGTGATAGTTAGTTAGTTACTTCGCGTAAAATTTATTAAAATATTTCAAATATATATTTTTTTCTGAACCGATTTGATTGGCCTGTCCTTGGCTTTGGAGACTAAAGGACTTAACCCCTCGGGCCTCGGGCATTTCTGTCAGAAGGTAAGAATTTTTCCGCTTTGCAATAAATTCCAAATAAATGTAATATTTCTAAGCAAACCTGAAAACTGGTATTGAAAGAGGATGATTGATGAACTACTCCTTCAATTTTTATTATTGGCAATTAACATGAAATTTTAGTATCTAAAAATTTGATGGCAAAGATAAAAAAGTTTTAAAAATTGTTCACCTTACCTTACGTATTTTCTAAATAAAATTACTGATAACGAATAACACAAAAACATTTAAAATTTTTTTTTAGACAAATGTATTTATTATAAACGTTATCATCACCTCACTTTTTTGTCGTTTCATGTAAAAATAATAATTAATAAAAAATTCAAAGTTTCATAATTTTTTTTCAAATAGCGATCGGAAAGTTTGGTTTCATAAAGGATTGCATTTTAAATGTATAATTGTTAACTTTTGTTTTTTTTTACATAAAGTGGGGTGTTTTTTCTTCTTTCTAATACCGTTTACATCGTATTTCTTACTTTTATAGTAAGGGAGAAAACGTTTTGTGAGACCCATATGAGTTATTCCCAAAAGCGAACAAGTTAGTCTGAGAGGCTAAACTACCAAACCGGCTGTGAAATGAAAGTTATTAATTTATTTTTTAGGTAGAGACAAAAGCGGGGCACCGTTGTGCGTAAATGCAAGCAAATGAATGACCGATACACCCAACACTTGCTTGCTTCTATTATCTATGGGTGTTCACAATTCTAGGGATTTTCGGTCCAGTGCATTGCCCGCAATGCAGTTCCAAAGTTTGGAGGGTGCAGAATTTTGGCTCCGAGAATTGTTCTGGGAATCAGACCTCTAGGGGTTGTTCCACAGCATCCCCATTGAATAGCACAAGGGTTGTAGATTCAATGAACTCTAGTACCTCCCTTAATAACGGCGCATTGTTGTGCTTACGAAAATGTTCATTATAATATTTTGAAAGATTGTTTTCTCCGTCTTAATCTTGAATTATTTTAGGTGAGTCTCAAACGATGAGCTCTGGCGTTTTAATATGAAATTTCGGTTACAAATACCCTTTTATCATTAACGAGCTTTGTCTAAAGTGCCTACCTAAAACTTGTTTTATATTTTGGAAAACACAAATAATTTTCACAAAAGTAGTTTATTCATTGTTTAATTGGCTCAGCAAAAGCACTTCAACGGTGAGCTCAGGTATTATGAAATTTGCACAATGATATTTTCGTCATGATCCATGGAGTGTTAAAAATAACGTTTTTTTACATTAACCACACACAGGAGGCCTTGAGGAAAAAAATCCATGTCATCTTTGAGGATGCTGTGTGGAGGGTCTTTTAAGAAAAGGATGATCTGGGAGGTATAGGGTAGAAATTTAGAAGTCAGCGTTTCCAGGAGTGACGGACGTATGCACCCATCCCTCTCATTGAGGTGCAAGTTGATTGGTCGATAGAGTATGACCGGAGAGGTCTACGTTAGGTCTCCCAATCCATACCGCAACGCAGTAGATGGGCGAACGCTTTCGCCGCCAAGATCTAGACAAATCTCACCCCATAAACCCGAGCACCCCTGCTATGTCACCCAAACGAAGCGAACCACTTGGGGTGACCTACGGCAAGGGTTAGGTTATCTAATAAATGGTTCCAGTCTCGGTGGTGCCCATACCCGCTTCCCAAATTGAAATGATGAAGATGAAAACATTATCTAGGCCTAATCTTCTTATATATAAAAATCTCGTGTCACGGTTTTTGTGGTCGTACTCCTCCGAAACGGCTTGACCGATTTTTATGAAATTTTTGTATGTTTATTTGGTAAATATGAGAATAGGTTTTAAAGTATATTTTATACCGCTAGGTGTTTAGGGTGTCCCTACCCAGAAAAAAAACTATTTTTTTGATAATTTTTTTTGTATTTTTTTTTTGCATCAAAAAATACCTATAACCCCAAATTTTTACCCTCCTTTCCCCACCCTCCCATTTTTTAATCGCGATTTTTTTATCGCAGAACGATATTATTTATGTTGTTGAATGACAGATGGCGCTACGTCCGCCTCATCGAACTTTCATCGACACATACGTAAAACATTCACGAGAATTGTCGCTTCATTTTGATATTTCATTCGGCATCTCATTTAGCTTATTTGTGTTGGCTAAAGACGGAATGACAAAAAATATCGTACACTCAATTGCTCTTCAAAATTCATACTGATTTTCTTTATTTCATTTTCCTACTTTAGTTTGTGTATTTTTGCTTTTATCAGCGGTCATCGTCTACAGCGCTCCATTCCGCTTTCTGTCATAGATCCCATCCCCCACACTTAATATATATTCGTTATTTTTTTATTTAACAACCAAAATATTCACTAGAAATCATTTTTACGTCAGAACAGCGTTTGTCGGGTCAGCTAGTATTATAATATTTTTTCATCTTTTTATTTTTAAATTCTTATTTCAGATTGTAATAACATTATTACTACAAATATCTAACTCATAGACTATAGATCATAAAAAATAGCCGTTGTGCTCACATGATGGGGCATAGATGCATAGATGGGGCCTTAAAGAGTCGGCGACGTGTGAATGCGGTGCGGTGCAGACCACCGAACATGTGGTCAACGAATGCCCGCTCCATTCATTCCCCGGCGGGATTGATGAGGTCCACAGGGCAACGCCTGAGGCCCTAGACTGGCTCGCAGACCTATGGTGGGGGGTCCCCCTCTGACCCCCCACCATACGAAAGAAGAATAGAGCATAAAAAGAAAAATGCCTGTGAAGTACTTCCACTTCCCTGAAGAAGAAATTTAAAACATTTCTCTCTCCTTCCCCTCCCCTTAAAGAAAACGAACTTTTCAGCCGGAACACCAACCGAATTAATCTGCCTCTATGAACTTATTTATTACCTGCAATTTTATAAGCATGCTTTAGCATTGAAATTAATTTCACTAGAAATACCCAACGTTCTACAAAATTAAACATAGAAAAAATATTTATTGGTCTTATTGCAATAATTTTTTAAGGTTATACGTACTTCAATAATATTAGTAAATCTAAATGAAACATTAAACAGAACAAGAAAAAAAAGGTAACGGTCGCAACTATGAATCGAAATCAGGATCTCTGTCTTACCGGGACTACTTTACTATGTTTGTGCTTGTAATAAATTCAATTTTGTGATAGGTTTAACGGCTATCGAAAAAGAATTTGAAGAAATTTTTAAACACATTTTTTTCAATTCCACTTTTGTTTTCTTTTTGTTTTTTACATTAACTCCACACAGGAGGCCCTGAGGAAAATAATTTCCCTCAGGGCCTATGTCATCTGGGATGCTGTGTGGAGGGTCTTTTTGAGGAGAGGAAGGAATGAACATTGGTCTTTAAGAGACCATGTTATGGGAAGGAGGAAACAGAGAGGCCCGCAAATCATTCCACAGCCGAGCTGTTGAACACAAGAACGAGTCGAAGAAACGACCCGTTCTCGTGTGACAAATGTCAACCGTGTACGCGTTGGGCACGCGTTTGGCGTGTTTCCCGACTATGCACCGGTGCCGAAGGGATCAATGATGCTAGTTCATCTGAGCATCTTCCATTGTAATTCCGGTAGAACAAGGATAGCATTCCCACCCGACACATGTGCTCTAAAGATTGCAATCCGTCTGTTAAGATGGGAGAATCTATTAAATGGACCGCCCGTTTCTGCACAAAGTCGAGGGTATTTTTCAGGTACTTTGGAGCTCCAGACCAGAGGTGGCTGCCAAATTCAACCGTGGGGCGCACTTGTGATTTGTACAGGGTTAGCAGTTGTGTACTATTAAAGTATCTGCTGGCCCTGTACAGTACGCCCAGTTTCTTGATTGAATTAACCCATTTTCCGACATTCGAATGAGCTAAAACTCGGCAGATAAACTCGTTGTAGATGACAAAACATTTTGTCAACTTTTGGTGACAATCGCGCCCACACACGCGCTCCCAAACGCATTTCTCTCCAATTTAACATGCCTAAGAGATGGCCTGAAAATTGAAAATAGATGTATTATACTCGTATTAAAAAACACTTCGTTTTTATTACGAGTTAATTTTTTAGAAAGCTTGTTTTTTAAAATTAAACCTTGTTAGAATTTTCTCAATGGTACAATGATGTATTTTTCCCCGTGCTTAAAGGGTAAAATGCCACTGGTAAGAATTCAAACTTCTTAAGTTAATTACTTTGAAAGTAGTTACGAAGAATTCAAAGGTTTTTTACGTTGAATGACAAATTAGGTTTTCTCTTAGAAAGACAAGCTCTGCCTGGCTTTTTAAAGAAGAAAAGCCACGCCACCACAATGCACTAGCAGTAATTAATTCTACTCTATAATACTTATTATTATATATCAGTAATAATAATAGCATTTATTCAGACAGTAAATTACATTACATTATTTATAATAAACTTTTCACATTTAAAACATTTATCGTGCATCGACTCCCTGTCTGTATGTCACTAGTTGACAAAGGCCTCCTCCAACTGTCGCCATTTCTCTCTATCATTAGCTATCTTGTCCATGTACCGCCTGCTATTTATTTTAGCGAAGACTGTGTAGATATTTGACAAAAGGCTGATAGGTCTATAATTATTTATGATTTTTTGTCCCCTTTTTTGTGCAAGAGTTTATAGTCGACATTGTCCATTGGATGGGTATAATTTCGCTATGTAGTACTTCTTTAAAAAGGTGTTTGAGAATTGGTATTAGGTGGTCTTTATTTAGTATAAGGAACTCGTTGGTAATGCCGTCTGATCCTGGAACTTTATCGTTCTTTTGAGATTTCACAGCTTTATTTATATCAGTCATCATCATCACTATTGGCTCTACAACCCCTCGTGAGTCTTTGCCTCCTCAAGAGTCTTCCTCCACTCTTCTCGGTTTTGTGCCAGCTCCTCCTGTTTAGAAGCTCCAAGATAGATATGTCTTTGAGGACGTTGTCGCTCCATCTTAATCTTGGTCTTCCCAGGCTCCTTCGCCCCATTGGTCTTGAGTTCAGCAGGGACTTTGGTGCTTGATGCTCGGTCATTCTCTCCACATGACTCAGCCACCGAAGTCTTACCAGTTTTATAAATTTTGCGACGTTTAGCTACTTAAACAAAGTATAGAGCTTATTGTTATACGTCTGCGCCAAAATCCATTTTCTAGAACCAGTCCGAAGATGCGCCTCAAAAATTTCCCAGGTATATCAGTAGATATGATTATATCGATATCGTGTTATTGAAAATGTAAATAAACTCCTAGTTTTGTGTCCAACACTTTCTTTGTAGGCGAAATTAAAATGGTATCATACACTAAAGAGATGGGGGAAATTCATCGAAATGCGAATTAAATTACTTACAACTCTTACGTCTTAGGAAGGGGTTTTCTCTGGTTATTTTATAATCGCCTTAATAATTATAGTATCTTATTTATTATTATTGTAGAAAGAAATCACTTTGTGGTTTGACATATTTAATAAAATAAAATACTTTTCTGTTTAAAACCACGATATTTATTAATTTTTTAACCGACCGGTTTCGCTTAGTTTAAGCATCTTCAGGGTACAAATTAATACTAAACAAGAAGTACATAATGTGTGCTTTGTTCGGCTTTCTATATCGGTAAGACAACACGTAATGTCAATATTAAGATAAAGGAACATCTCCGTTGCCTCAATAATAACGGTTTTTCAGAATTCGCAAATCATTTGATCGATAAAGATCATACGTTCTGTCATAGCACCGGTGCTAACATCTTACACAAAAACGGGCATGGTAACAAACTAAACAATCTAGAGGCGCTAGAAATAAAAAAAGCTGTAAAAACCAAAAGTCATATACTTAATAATCAATTAGACATATCAAGTAGTCCTATATTAGGTCTGTTTCCAATAAACCCTTAAAAATAAAAATTCCCAGTGCTCCCTACCACCATGCCAGTTGATGCTTTGTTTCTCCAAATTTATTATTATAACCCATTAGTCTACATAATTATCTTTCTGTTTTTTCCCATTACTTGAGTACTTATGTTAATGTATTTTATGACCGTTTATTTGTTTGTAATATTTGTATCATGTTGTCTCCCTCTATATTTTGTTATATATAAGCACACATTATGTACTTCTTGTTTAGTATTAATTTTTACCCTGAAGATGCTTAAGCTAAGCGAAACCGGTCGGTTAAAAAATTAATAAATATCGTGGTTTTAAACAAAAAGTATTTTATTTTATTAAGTATCTTATTTATTCTTTTAAGATTTTAGGTCAGTACAGTATAAAAACACTCCGGATAATAAGAATTTGAATTTATTCCGAATAAAACATTTCACCGGCGTCGTATAGGTGTAAGGCTCTTGACTCACAATCCGAAGGTCGTGGGGTTGAATGGCGTGGGCAAATAAATTTTATTTCATTAATTTGTGTTATTTCACAATTAGTTCATTTAAAAATAATATATTGTAAATTTGCGGCACAATATACTCTCCCAAGACCACCATTCAGAATTGAAACTTTGCTTGAAATAGCGTTAGCTGCGTTTGGTGACCAGGTCTGAATAGCCAGGTAATTTCCCACCTTACTCTACCCCATCTCCTTCCCCTCTCTACTACCTTCAACCTCACAACATACCCCAATTGGCGATGCCATAGTCTCACTGGCTCCAGACGGGAGCAGCTGAGACTCTTGTGACGTATCATGATTTTTTTTTTATTTCTATCTAGACGGGCACCGGCTCGGTCCCCCTGTTAGGTCTGAAGGAACTGCTTGTCCCGCTTACGAATTAAAATAATCCGGAGTGTTTTTTTTACTGAAGTGGCCTGACATCTTAAAATATGGTCCTTCGAGCCGAATCCCCATCTGTGCAGAATTTTTAAAAGTGCAAGCATCATGTAAAAGTTTTATTCTGAATAAATTCAAACTACTTATTATCGGAATGTTTTTTGACTGAAGTGACCTGAAATCTTAACATATGGTCCTTCGAGCAGATGCTAATCTACGTAGAATTGGAAGAATTACAAGGCATCATGTAAATGTTTTATTGTGAATAAATTCAAACTACTTCTGTCTGGATGTTTTTTACTTAAGTTACCTGAAAACCTATCGTATTCATTTTAGGGAAATCTACAGTTCACATTTTATCACTTTGTACGTGTGTAGTTTAGCCAAAATAAAACCAATTATGGATTTCATCCTTGTGACTCTATCTATAATAAGATGACAATATAAATAAACAAAAATTTTAACAAAACTAAAAACGACTTAAAAAAATGCACTAAAAAGTAAAAAAATAATTTCGTATTCTTCTACAACTTAATAATCAACTTACTGTTTCTACTCATCAATAGTAGGTACGATTGTTAGTTTTTGAGTCGGTGTCAGAAAGAATCATTGAAATCGGTTGGCGAGATATTGAGTTATTCGTCCATTTGTCGCGCACATATTTAATGCAAATTTAAGACTTGTATGATTTTCTCATGGATTCCATTGTCAGAACTGGACCACACGGGAAGCACCAGCTTTCAAATAAAAAAAGAATCATCATTATCGGTTCACCCGTTAAAAAGTTCTGAGGTAACAAACATAAAAAAAAACAAAAACAAAAAAATACAGTCGAATTGAGAACCCCCTCCTTTTTGAAGTCTTTTAAAAATTAAAAATATTGAAATTTTGTAAAAAATTTTATGAATTAGAAAATTGCTCGTGAAAGTAAGAAAAACCTTTATAAATGGAGCTTATTGTGGTGTAAATTGAAGATGTCATTTTAAGACAAGATATCATCAATATATATTATAAAAGAAAGTGTATGAAAGTGTGCGTCTCGCTAAAGGTCAGAAACAAGTCCTGGTACGATCAAGGGGGTTATATGGTGTGGTAGCCGTTTTTACCTGAAGGGCGTGCTTTAAAGTTTCGCCCTCTAGAAATTTTTAGAACAGTTCAAAACATTTGAGAGTATTCCACAACATTCCAGAACATCCCTCAACATTCTGGAATGTAGTGGAATGTTCGGAAATAGTCTGGAACGTTCGGGAACTTCCCGGAACATCCCAAATCATTGTGGAACATTCCAGAGCACTCTCGAATGTTATGGAATGTTCTGGAACTTTTGGACCATTCGATGCCTTTTTTATATGGGTGGAACTACCCATTGGTCGGGGTCTAAGAGTATGGATATTAGAGAGACGGCATGTAAAGTGCGCCCACCCTCCCAAAGTATGCCTTTTCAAAAATTTTACCTAACGGTTTTTAGATGGCTGACATTGGCTTTTACACCTCGGTCGCGCATAGAGCTCCCAGAAAAACGTTCATAAAACATAGAAAAATGGTCCAACGCGCCGTAAACTTGTGTAAAAGTAGTTCTATGAAGACCTTGAAGAAGAAAGACGGTCTTACCTTTCACAGGAAAGTGTTTAAACATAGCTTAAATATACATTTTATAATTTTCGGCGTGTTCATTTCAACCGCCATCGCCATGGGCCCGATGTTATCACGTGAACTCCGACTGCCGATGGGCCGAATCAGTCAACTTAAATTATAATAATTAAAAATTACCAAAAAACTTTTATGTTTTTATTAATCATAACGCACAAATATAAAGTTGTGATTTACACATGTCATAGGTATGTGTTTTTTATCATTTTGCTTATTAATTTTTAAACATTTTTACTTTGTCTTTTTTGCACTGTTATTTTTAGTTTTTTTTTCCTACTAATTTAACACTCCTTTTAAATATGTTTACAATGTTAATTCAAAGTTTATAATCACTGTATTGTCATGTAAAAGTCACATTGACATGCCCTCGTGGTCGAGGGGTAAAGCTCTTGACTAGCAATCCGGAGGTCGCGGGTTCAAATCCCGGTGCGCGCAGATAAATTTTATTCGATTGATCTGTGTTTTCAAAATTAAATAATTAAAAATAATATAAGTTAGGTACATTTCCGGCCGTATTGCCGCTTCCTTTAAATCGGGACACGAACCCAAGAACTTCGGCTTTCCGGGCCCGCAACTCTGCCAACTGAGTTAATGTGTCCCTATCCGATTCGGTCATTTTTAACCTTATCATACTTTGACTAAGAACTACCGACATTATCTTCATTTTCTTGACGCGTATTTAATTGGCTGCTATCTACATGTATGATGGCAAGATTCAAACACGAACTTAATGCTATCTAGAAAGGGCCTGGATATATTTTTAACCATTTTATTTTTAATATACGACATCTATTGACTTTTCTGCAAGTCTAGAATATATTTTATTTTTAACTTTGTCAGTAAAACCTTCCAGTTATGCCCATATTTTTTTCAGTTTTTTTTTGTTTTCAGATTTTCTATTGAGTTTCGTTAATATTGTCTTCATTTAATTTATCTTTTAAATAAGTAAACCCTGAGGAAGTGAGCATTGCTCACGAAATATGCCGGTTTATTATAAACAAAAAAGTGGTGAAAAGTAAGTAAACTATTAATTTTGATAAAGAAATTCGTTCAGCAAATAATACACAATGGGTAATTATATTTTGTGCCTAAAATATGAAAAAAAAACTGACAAAAGTTTTTTTTTATTAAAAAATAAATTAAATAATGTTAATCCCATTACCAGTTCGGCCCTTTTCTGTAGAACGCTCACCCTGCCCCCGCGCGCTGGGCGGTAACCCCGTTTCTATCCCCTCTTCACGCCGGCCAAAAATGAAGATAGCTACACAGGTTTTGACGGTTTAGTACGTTCTGAAATGCCTATACCGCTTCCATGCAATCCTAGTTCCATGGTCGGGGTATATAAAGCAAGATTCGTCGTGGGTTCCAACGTCAGTATTAGGTGCACTAAAAATAAGATATGGATTCAACATTAATTAAGTTTAATAAATAAATAATGTGTCTGATAGTATAATAAATACTTTCTTGACTATTGTTTCACCAAATTCTGTAATTTGCTAATACCATTTTATTTTAACGCCCGATACGAGCAATTCTTTTAATTAAATTTCACAAAGAAATTCCTAAGCCATCGGTTCGGTTCTTATTCTTCTCTAATAATAATAAAAATGGATGTAGGAAGTATGGATTTAGAAGTGCGAAGTTTGTAATATAATGGTGGTTCCTTAAAGTGGTAATATCTGTTTGTCAAAAATGGTTAAGCTATAGTTTTTAACAATGTTGTTAAAAGAAATTGAATTCTTACAGAAAACTATGATTAAAATATACTTCCAGTATCGTCCTGTTAAAAGATCACAATTGATAATTGTAGTATGGTTAAATTGTTTTTTTAAATAAAGCACCCCTTGAGAAATTAAATCCATCGTTTTTATTGCTATGTTTTTAAAGTTACAAGTTACCGACACATAATTTTTTCCCCACCCAACGGACAAAGGTTTATTAATACTTTATGTTTTCCAAGCACGTTTAGTTAGAGAAGTGTTAATATTTAGCTAGCGTGGGCTTTTAATAGTTAAATTCCTTTGTATATTGAGAAGGAAGTTCAAAAAATGATCACACAATCAGCTACATCTTAAATTACTGGCGCCATCTTTGGCCTAAATGAATAAACTTGATGATAATAATTATCACTATTAATAATCCATATTTGGTTTGAAACTTAACTGGAAAACTTAACAGTTATGACTCTTAATTTCCAATAATAAGCTAATTTAAGATATGTAGAACTGTAAGATTGGACGCGAAATTGAATTATCTGAAATTATGTTGCCTGTAGTACGCTGATGTGCCAATTTCTAAGAGTATAGAATATAGAAGATCTACATTCTATCGTATTTAGGATGAACGAAGTATGTATGAATAATGAGTTAATGATGAATGTAGGTAAGTCTAAAGTCATGACGATTGAAAGAGAGAGTAGGAAAACAGTGCGTAATAAAGTTGTCAACGATGAATACCTGGAGCAGGTGGATGGGTTTGTATATCTAGGAAGTGTATTTATGAGAGATGGGAAGGCTGGTTGAGATTTTGAAAGAAGGGTAAATGCAGGTTTAAAAAAAAATTATTAATAAAATTCTTTTATTATTTATTTGCAGTTTTTTTTACATTTTGACATTTACTTTTTTTTTTAAATTGAGACAGGTCTGTAAAATATACACATTATTACATTTTATACATACAAAAAAAACATATATTTAAAAAAAAATGTTAATAATTTTTTTAATAAAAAATACAGAACAGAGAAAATGAAAGAAATAAAAAGAAAATAATAATGGAAAAAACATTAAAACGAAAAGCGGAAAAACCGAGATTAGTACAAATAGGTAACTCCATTAATGAAGGACTGAATGCCGTTGGAACAAAACAACTATCCAAATAAGAGAGACTAGCAGTCCACAATGGAGTGCTGGTAACTTACCCTAATATATGGCAGTGAGGAATTAAATTGGCAGAGGAAGGATGAAAGTAGACTGAATGCTGTAGAAATGAGATCCCTGGGGTGGATGTGTGGCAAAACCATGCACGAGTATGATCGTGTGAGAAAAGGACCCATCAGATGACGGCATGTAGAGCGAATGAAATAAGAAAGAAGTGTAAGGAGAACATATGACGCAAATGTGAATTGTTGATGAAGAAGACATGTCAAGAGTCAGAATAATAGAATAGTACTCGTATGTATGAGACGATGTATGAATCTGAATGAGGTAAAGAGAGTGTGCCAAGACCGAGTTGTTTTGCGGTTCATCCTTTCAGCCTACCCCTGCGGAAAACCGGAGTGATTTTTTTTTAGTTAATTAGACAAAGTAGAGACTTTTAAACATTAAATTCTGATTTGTGCAATTTTTTCTTGTGTTGATGCTCATTGTCTTTAAATGGTATCTGTTTAACTCGCCTTTGACCGCCACCACACGAAAGCAGAATTTACCAAGATACATTATAACCGTCCATTTATTATTTTCTTTGATCCAGGTTTTAATGCTTCGTTATTCATATAATTCTTCTAATCGAATGAAATTAAGGAATTTTCACTTAGCTTTTCAATTTTTTCGTCTTTTTAGCGCGAAAGAATTTCACGTCTTTCAAAGGTCCAATTAAAATAAGGCACAGGCATTTTTTTTTTCAAATATTGGCACAATTAAATTTTAAAGTTGACCTATTAAAGCGAATTGGCACGTGCAATTTAAGCACGGTGATCTTTTATGGAAGATAGATCAAGTATACATTTTGAAAATTGGATCAGGTCAATTGAATTAGGTCATTTTTGTGCCTAAATTCATTCTAAAACTGTTTTAGTAAAATATGCATGAAATCAAATCCCTTATGTGCAAGCGATTCATTTGGTGCATTCAAGTCTTCTTCATTAAATATGGATTCGAATTAACTATGTAATTAAATTTTATATTATTTATTTTTCTTGAAATAATTCTTGCTACCATCCGTCATTAGTCAGACATCTCAAAATACTGAGTTTTGAGATAATAAGGGAAGCAATATTCGAATGCTCACCATAAATCAAGTATGATTTACACGTGTCTGTGTTCCATTTATTAAATACTAGTTGGTACCCGGCATGCGTTGCTGTGCCATTTAATAAAGAAATTGTTTCTCCCTGCGTGTCCTTTACCATTCGTCCCGTTCCCCTTCCTCTCCCGCGTCCCCTTCCCCTCTCGCGTTCCCACTCCGCCTCCTCCACCTTCCCTCTCCCCACTCCATGCCCCTCCTTCCCCCATCACGCGAACCCCCCTCCCGAGTTCCTCTCCCCCCCGACCACCCGACCAGGTTCCCCTCCACCCCCTCCCGCGAACTCCCTACATGAGTTCCCCCCCCCCCCTCCCCCCTAAGTAAATGTAAAAATAAGAAATTCGGTAAACAACGCCATATCTGATACTGACCAAAATAAAACACGGACAGTTGCACATCGATAATTGCTTCATTGTGTAATTTTTAACTTAATATAAAAACGGAATTTAATTCAGCTAATAAGTTAACACAATAGTTATTGATTCTGAGGCGGTCGAAGTTCTCTGGGTCAGCTACTTAGAAATACAAAACGGTCGAATTAAAACCATGCTAAGTCAATTAGAGATAAAAACATGGTAATAGATAGACAAATGTTCCTATGAAGGCTGCAGTTACATTTTTTACTAATTATAGTTAAAAAATGTAACGGCAGCCATTTTTAAAAAAAAAATTTTAGAAATTTCTATCTTTGTAGAAATTATTTTTGTTTTCTGGTAAATGCAAGATTGTGTTCAATAGATCATAACACCCCCCCCCCCCCCCCCCTTTTTGATTTGCCCAACTAGTGAGGTGTTCTTTTGTGCAGTTTGATTCTTCTCTTCCGGTTTGTTCTACGTGATATGCAGGACAATTCATTATTTTTAATTTATTAAATTATCGATTATTCTGCTATAGTGACCATTGTTATATTATTATTTCATTTGATATTTTTTCCCAATGTAAATATTATTTAATGTAATAACCAAAACATATGTACCTACTCTAATATTGTGTACCTACCTACCAAATTTTATAAAAATTCTCTAACAAAAGAATGTCAATTGCCAGCCTGAAGATGTCCATAATAGGATGAAACCGGTACTGGTTAAATAAATATGTGGAAATAAATTTAAAAAAATTGTTTTAATTTCAATTTAATACAATATAATTCCACCACGTAGAATAGAACAATAAATAAACTCATATATAGTTAAGATCTTCGGTTGAAACAGAGAATTCGCCTTATTCCATACAAAAATTCGAACGCTGGTTTGTGGAGGCAGTTAATTTCCCAGTATTTTTTTTCTCTTTGGGTTTATTTATTTCTTTTTGCGGCCCTTCTCGGCTAAGGGTGATGTCGAGTGTTGGCTTCAGATAACGAAATGTCCGATATATAATTTATATTGGACACTCCATTTCTTCTCTAATGAATTAAATGAAATGATCGTGCGTTTGTTCGATCATTGTTAACTGGTGTTCATTCCCATTGAACTCGAAAGTATGTATTTTTTAAGAGAAAACTTCTTTAGCACCTTTGTAATTTGAAACTCGATGAAACGGAGGCGAGCTACACTAAAAAGAGACAAACACATACATCTATAGGATTTAGCCTACGAGAGAATGAGATAGGCGACATTTCTTCAGACTGATTCGCAATTGGTTTGAAAACTTGACGATCACGGAAAGCATTCATTTCTATGTTCCCTTTTTTCCATTTTTTTTTTTCATTTCTATGGTTATCTCCATCACCGACAGCATAGGCTATCTTATCTTCCAGTCTGCAGGACTAACTAATTTTAATTTGACCCATCAGTGGCTGAGTTGGCATTGCGTTTGGGTCCCACCCAGGCGTAGCGTGTTCGATCTCTTGGCTGTATAAGTCCTCCCATCACAACACAAGCAACATTTTCCGCTTACTGTGGTGTTAGTAGGAGGTTTTCAAATATTGTCAGGTTACTCGTAACCCGGGAATGTTTGTATTTCATAAAAAAAAAACCTTCTGAGCATCTCTTTCTTAACTTATTCATAACGCTTACATCAGCCTTGCATTCTTTGCGGATCTCCACATTTCTCACACGATCAAACATGGTTTTACAACACATATACCTCAGGGATATCATTTCTACGGTGTTCAGTCTACTTTCATCTTTCCTCTGCCAGTTCCATGCCTTACTGCCATACATCTGGCTAGGTACCAGCACATCATTGTGGACTGCTAGCTTTGCTTCTTTGGACAGTTTTTTGTTAGCGTTCAGTCCTCCATTAATGGAGGTACCTGCATTTACCCTTATTTCAATATCAGCCTTTTCGTCTTACGTACACACACATATACAAATTCACCCCCCCCCCCCCCCCCCCTGCTCCAAGTATTCATCATTCACAACTATGTATATTCATTAGTTTCATTCTGGTGAGTTTTTCGTTCTAGTGAGGTTTTAATTCGCCTCGGATCTCATTTGTACAGCCTTCAGTCTACTTTCATCCTTCCTCTGCCTGTTACAAGCCTCACTGCCGTAAAACAGGCAACATGCTTTCAGATTACTCAATTTTGCGCCCAATCCCACCTCTTACAATTCTTTCATTCAATTAACCATTAAGCATTGAATAACCACGGCTATATTACGATGTCAAACCACCCGTTTGAAATTAATTTGTTTCACTTCACTCTAGTGAGTTTTTAAACACATTTGTTGGGGAGAATTACTTACCTATTATAGTTTTTGTTTTGTTTCTTAGGTTAAGTTGCTTTAGTTCTGTCCCTACCAACTCGGGGTAAGTAAGAAGGCCTATTAAGTACATAGAGAGACTACAAGGGACATTCCAATTAATACATTTGTGGAGGAGAATTACCTAGTACAGTTTTTTTTCTTCTTGTTTCTTAGGTTATGTTGCTTTAGTTCTGTCCCTACCAACTCCGGGTATGTTTAGAAGGTCTATTAAGTAAATAGGGAGACTATAAGGGACATTGCAATTATTAAATTTGTGGAGGAGAATTACCTAGAACAGTTTTTTTTTCTTCTTGTTTCTTAGGTTATGTTGCCTTAGTTCTGTCCCTACCAACTCCGGGTAAGTTGAGAAGGCCTATTAAGTAAATAGAGAGACTACAAGGGACATTGCAATTAATACATTTGTGGAGGAGAATTACCTAGTATAGTTTTTTCTTCTTCTTTTTTCTTGGGTTAAGTTAAGAAGGTCTATTAAGTAAATAGAGAGACTATGAGGGACATTGCAATTAATACATTTGTGGAGGAGAATTACCTAGTATAGTTTTTTCTTCTTCTTTTTTCTTGGGTTAAGTTAAGAAGGTCTATTAAGTAAATAGAGAGACTATAAGGGACATTGCAATTAATACATTTGTGGAGGAGAATTACCTAGTACAGTTTTTTTTCTTCTTGTTTCTTAGGTTATGTTGCTTTAGTTCTGTCCCTACCAACTCCGGGTAAGTAAGAAGGCCTATTAAGTAAATAGAGAGACTATAAAGGACATTGCAATTAATACATTTGTGGAGGAGAATTACCTAGTACAGTTTTTTTCTTCTTTTTTCTTAGGTTATGTTGCTTTAGTTCTGTCCCTACCAACTCCGGGTAAGTAAGAAGGCCTATTAAGTAAATAGAGAGACTATAAAGGACATTGCAATTAATACATTTGTGAAGGAGAATTACCTAGTATAGTTTTTTCTTCTTCTTTTTTCTTGGCTTAAGTTAAGAAGGTCTATTAAGTAAATAGAGAGACTATGAGGGACATTGCAATTAATACATTTGTGGAGGAGAATTACCTAGTATACTTTTTTTCTTCTTGTTTCTTAGGTTAAGTTGCTTTAATTCTATCCCTACCAACTCCGGGTAAGTTAAGAAGGTCTATTAAGTAAATAGAGACTATAAAGGAGGTTGCAATTAATACATTTGTGAAGGAGAATTTATTTATTTATTTATTCTTAGTACATTTACATTACAAAGGTATAATATATTGTCCTCCACACTAGGAGTTCACCTGTGTTGTAGAGGACATATTTCAGTTGTAAATTATAAATTGTGAATACTAAAACAAAAGAGTGTTCATAGTTAATATAAAAAGAGAAACAATAAAAATCAAAATTTAAATTCGACTTCAATTCGATAAAAATTATAAATTAAAAGTTAAAAAGATTGTAGCCAGTTTCTTAATATTTTTTTGTATTCAATAATATTAGTTGTTTTATATTGTGTAGGAAGAGAATTGTATAGTTTTATAGCCTGGTATCTGTAGTGTTTTTGTCCAAAGGATGTATTTGTTTTTGGTATTTGTAGTTGGTGAGCATGTCTTGTTCTAGTATTGCGAGAATTTTGTGAAGTGTTAAATGCCCATAAGTACAGGTTTTCTAATTACCTAGTACAGTTTTTTTTCTTCTTGTTTCTTAGGTTAAGTTTCTTTAGTTCTTTCCCTATCAACTCCGGGAAAGTTAAGAAGGTCTATTAAGTAAATAGAGAGACTATGAGGGACATTGCAATTAATTCCACGGCGATAATGGAAGAATATCCGCCGGCCATCCTTCTAGCCGGGGTTTAATTCCCACGGGGAAGATCCCGAATGAGCGGTTGTTAATTAACTTTATTAAGCTGGCTCCCGTTTAACCGGCTCCCGATTGATCGACTGTAAGGCAGTCCGGATTATCCGGACCAATTTTATTTTACATTATTAAAAAAAAAGTTAATAATTTTATTAAGCTAGCTCCCATTTGACTGACTCCCGATTGTCCGGTATCGATTATAAGGCGGTCTCGGATATCTGAATATATTTGGTGAAGAATTTTTTTAACCATATTTTCTTCTTCCTCTATAAAACAAACATAAAAAGGCAAACTTACTTCCCAATTTAATATATCTGCGTAATATAATAATCTCTATACATGTAAAAATCAAAATCTGTGTGTTGCTGTGTTTGTATATATACTAGTTTTATATGAGATGCCTATGCTTTGCTAAACCATTCATCCGATTGGAGATTTGAAGTACGCATGCCCTCGATGATTTCTATATATAATAGTGAGTTCTTGAATGTTCCCATCACGAAATAGAACTCTCTCGACCCGTTGGCCTTGCATCGCAATTGGAGGGATGCATTCATACCTCCGTCACTCCTGGACACATTGATCCCCAGATTCCTACCCACCCATCGTACCTTTTTCCTTTACAGAACTTCCTCACCTTCTTTTTCCCTAAAAAGACCCTCCACACAGTATCCCTAAAGATGACATAGGCCTCGAGAGAAATTTCTTTCCTCAAAGCCTCCTCTGTGTGGAGCTAAAGTAAAAAAAAAGAAACTGACTTGAGGGGTTAACCTACCTACAATAATAAAGATTTTTGTACGAGAACAATTTTTTTTTGATAATATATATTCTACCCATATTTGAAATGTGTAGATATTTCTTTTTGTAGATAATTTTTTAACGTTATTTTCGTGAGTTTCAAGGGTCTACGCAGTTTAGCTAATTATGCAATAAATAATTATTCATCCTACAATTTTAATATCCCGTGATTTGCCACTATAATAAATAATATCTCAGCAATAAAAATGAATAAAAGACGCGACATGTTCCTATCTTCACCATAAAAATGTTCACAAAACACATTGTAATTCATTATTTTTATCGGTATAAGTTATAAGATTGTCGAGTTAACCTTCAAAGCGCTCTAACAATATTAACGGTCGACATACACTCAAAAACACGACAAAATGCAAGATAAAATAAACATACTTACAACAAAACTCAAAAGTATTTCGCAATAAACAAATCCTTGAAAAAGTGCCGCTAACGCAACAAATCACAACTGGAAAAAATAAAAGCATTATTTTTTTCCTGGGAAATATTTCCTTCCTTTATTACTTGTCATAAATCAGGGGTTACGCTATTCATTCCCACTTTCCCCTTCTGAAAACGCCATAAAAACACAACTGTCCATAATATATAAATATTATAATATAATAATGTGTTTTGGATAGATAATAATTTATGGAAAATTGTAGACAAAATTTGTGGAGTAACGGTAAAAACATCGACTAGAGTTTTGAGGTTATGAGAGTTTGTGTAAACACCGCAAAAAAATTTATATATCTAAATATCTCCATGGGCACAAACCATTTTTACAAAATACCTTTTACGTTCAATCCTAGAAACACTTCCTTGGAAATAAGAGTAGTGGAAACATGGAACAAACTTCCACAACATGTATTTTTTTACATTAGCTCAGTACAGTAGGCCCTGAAAGCGATAATTCGCCTCAGGGCCTATATCATCTTTGATCATGCTGTGTGGAGGGTCTCTCAACAAGTTTCTGCCAATCCGGCCTTGGTGGGCAGACGCAACCGCTACCGAGACCCGGAATGTTGTAATGTTCTTTGATTTACAATGTAATGATTACAAAGTAAGTTCTTTTTACTGTTTTATTGCGAATTATATTAGGAACACATATTGTCAATAGCGTCTGTTTACAGGCGATCTCTAATTAGGTCTGACCACGGTTCGCCGAACGGCCGACTGCTCTACTTGTACGCATGTTCGGAAACACTCGGCGCCGCCCGACCATCTCAGAACGAACGCGATCTTTTCGTGTGGCATTCTACACCACTACACTCATACACTACACCTTTCCCCCTGTAAAAACCTCATGCCATGAACCCTTGCACTTCTTCTAAGCCAAACGTAGCGAACCACTTCAGGTGATCTACGGTATAGGTGTTATTTATCCAATAAATGGTTTGCGGGGAGGCGGTAACTGGGATGCGATGCTTTATATAATATTATCAATATTTTTTTAAAAATACATGGTGATGATTTCATTAAAATGTCGCATGATTAACACTATTAATTGGAATCTTCTCAAGTTCTAGAAAAAAAATAACGGAGTGAAAACTACATGAATTAAAGTAGGAAGTGTTATTAAAGCAAGCGTTTATCATTTTAATTTCTTATTTATGTGATTAGATATCATTAAGCATTGACAGGAATATCGTCGTACTTGAAGTTGGGTTTCAGCTGGATTGAATTCTTGTTTGGAGAGAACGAAAGATTAACTTATTTTTAAAATTTAATCAACTCGATTAAATTAAGAGATATCATTAAGTAGTCAACACACACACCTCGTGTCATGCTATGTCAGCAAGTTATTTCTGCCATGTTGAATATAAAGCTGATGGTGGTGTCTAATCACAGGGTAGTTGTTCAATTTGGTACGAAAAATTATTGATAGTGTATCTAGACTCATTTATTGATTCCTTTGGCTCCAGTGCACAGCCGGGAAACACGCCTAACACGCCCAACTTTTGAATGCAGTTGACATTTTTCACATGAGAACGGGTCGTTACGTATCGTTCTTGAGTTCTACAGCTCTGCTGTTGAACGTTTTACCGTTCTCTATGTCTCCTCCTTCCTACTACCATGGGTCTCTTCAACTATTTCCTTTCCACACAGCATCCCCAGAGGGATATTATTTTCTTCAGAGCCTCATGTGTGGAGTTAATGTAAAAAAAAAAACAGAATTAAACGCTGTTGTTGCAAAAGACCTATCCTAGAGAGATATTTTTAACAAGTCTGTTCAGCTCCTTGCTTATGCTGACGATATAGATATCATCGCACGCTCAGAATATGAACTAAAATCGACGTTTAAAAGCTTAGATACGTCGGCAAGGAACATGGGATTGGTCATCAACGAGGGGAAGACAAAATATATGCCCGTACATGGATGCCAGAAACCACCAAGTATACAGATAGATAATTATACATTTGAAACTGTCAACGAGTTTGTATATCTCGGTACTATGGTGACAAATGACAACAATGTATCCAGCGAAATCAAAAGAAGAATAGTAGCTGCAAATCGATACTACTTTGGGCTACAGAAGCATATGAAATCTCGCCACCTTACCAGAAGAACTAAAGTCCTGCTTTACAAGACACTTATACGACCTGTTCTTATGTATGGTTCGGAATGCTGGACAATCAGTAAGGGTGATGAAGGAGCCCTAGAAAGTTTTGAAAGGAAGGTGCTGCGAAGGATTTACGGCCCAGTCTGTGATAATGGAGAATGGGGTATCAGATACAACCAGGAGCTATACGATCTTTACGAGGACCCTAATATCTCCAAGGAAATCAAAACTGGAAGACTCAGGTGGGCTAGACATATCCAGAGAATGAGCGAAGGAGATATTCCAAAGCGAATTATGGATGGTGCACCTGGGGGTCGAAGAAGAGTTGGAAGACCAAAGCTTCGATGGCTGGATGGAGTGGTGAAGGATGCAAGCACCATCGGCATCCGAAACTGGCGCAACGCAGCACAACACCGACAGTCATGGAGGCAGGCTCTGCTGGAGGCCAAGACCCGACCTGGGTTGTAGAGCCACAGATGATGATGATGATGATGTTGCAAAAGACCACATTTCTCATAGATTGTAAACTTTGGTCAAAGAAAATGGTTGTAATTTAACAATTAAAAGATTATTTTATTTTAATAACGTTAAAAGCACTTATCTCAAGTTCATATATTTGCAATAAAAACACCATTACAATAGGCGACCAAACGACAAAGAAACAAACAAATGTGAACAGTCGACAAATTAGTGCTAATCTGAGAAAGTGTTGATCCGAACGATGCCATGTTTTTATCCTTTAAGTATCAGAGGGTTTTTTCACAGTCCTGGTGAAAAAAGATTTAATCTCTCTGCTTGTCGGCGTGCCGCTTCTGCCGCCACCCCCTTAACCCCTCACCCCCTTTTAAATGGTCAGGAGAATTGCTGGGGATGCAGATGAAAGATGGGTGGTTTGGGAAGGGTTTTGTTATAATTCAGTGTTGTAATTTTATGTTATTTATTTATTTTCAACGCCCTGATGGGCTTTTACATGAAAAGTACAGAGACACTTTTAATAGTACTAATTGACAATACAGAGACACTTTTAAATAAAAAAGATGAACTATAAAATATTACAAGTGAACATCATATGAAAGGTAGGTATGCAGATAAATTTAAGTACAGATAATCATCATCATCATCACTATTGGCTCTACAACCACTGGTGGGTCTTGGCCTCCTCAATAGTCTTCCTTCACTCATCTCGGTTTTGTGCCAGCTCTCTCCAGTTTAGAAGCTCCAAGATAGATATATGTCTTTGAGGAAGTTGTCGTTCCATCTTAATCTTGGTCTTCCCAGGCTCCTTCGCCCTGTCGGTCTCGAGTTCAGCAGGGACTTTGGTGCTTGATGCTCGGTCATTCTCTCCGCATGACCCAGCCACCGAAGTCTTCCCAGTTTAATAAATTTTGCGACATTTAGCTACTTAAACAAAGTATAGAGCTCATTGTTATTACGTCTGCGCCAAAGACACTTACAGATATTGCATTACAATAAAAGAGAAAGTTTCCAAGTTGCAAATGGCATAGAAATAAACTAGTAGGTATGTTAGTAATTACAAAATTTATATTTATGGTTGACTGATTGTGATACGTGACAAAATGCAAGATACATAAAAAGAAAACGGGAACAAGTTTTTACATTGTAGATTAATATAGAAATACACAAATATATGCAATAGACCCTATGTGATGCTTCTTAACTATCAAAATATTCTACATAAAAATATCATTCAGGTATTTCTTAAATAATGGTAAAATTTGTATTAAATACATCGATATTTGAGGTGAATTTGTTTCCTAAGTGTGTGAAGTCGAGAAATAGGTGCATGAATGTGGTAGTTGGTTCCAGAATATGTTTTGCCTTGTTTCTCGATTAGGTACTTTGAAGTTGATGAGATGAAAGGTGGCTTATTATAGGTATACGTATTATAAACAATTGTGATCAAGATATTGGATAAAAATACACACGTATGCAAACGAGGTGAAGAGAATACACTGTCCGGGATGCGTATTGACAAAGCCCATACCATTTCAGTGACGGTGATGATTGTAATAGAGTAATTTTTGTTTTTGCAAAATCATTTACAAAGCTTACACAGTAATCTGAAGTCATTTCAGTCCATAGACTTTTATCATTTTTCATGCTTCATTTTAAGCACCCGCTAAACTGCCAAGCAGTTTCTCAGCTGAAAATTTGAAACAGAAGAATTAGAAAAAGTTTATTTTTTAATGATATTGAAATATATAAATCAAATAAGCATTTGATACAGTACTTACAAGTTTATTGAAACAATTTACACCCGACTACAACCGCACCATAATTTAATATTTGAACAATTTCTGCCTGAAAGTGGGAGCGATCAAGAAGCGATTTTACAAAGCTGTTAATTATTTCGCAGTTTAGAACAGAATGATTACGTTAAATTTGTCACGGCTAGTGGTGACTCGTGAGAAATGAGGATCTATTGGTGTGTGAGGAACCAATGTGAGTTCTTCGCGGTTCACGCTTCGACTCGTTCGCGTTCCACAGATATATTACGGTAGCAAAGTCAGGTCTAATGAAGTCCGTAGGCTAGGAAGCTAGATCAAGGTTAGGTTAGTTAGTTTAGTTTAGGTTACATTATGTTATGTTAGGTTAGGTTAGGTTACAGTAGGTTAGATTACGTTTGGTTAGGTTAGCTTTGCACAACCTAATCTAATATTATGGTCTTCGAAATAGTATAGGCTTTGTAAATGATTTTGCACCAACATTAGCTAATCTATTTCTGTGTCACCATGTAAAAATTGGTTTGTAAATGATTTTGCACACACATGAGCTACGTTAGGTTTTGCACAAACATGAGTTACGTTAGGTTAGTGTAGTTTAGATTAGGTATGTTTGCACAAGCTAATATGCACATTATAGTCTTTGGAATGGTATGATGATAGGCTTTGTAAATGATTTTGCACAAACATGAACTAATCTATTGTTGTCGTCACCATGTCTAAAATTGCTTTGTAAATGATTTTGCACAAATGAAAACTAATCCATTTCAGACGTCACATGACTAAAATGGTATTGGAGGAGACCCCACCATTTTCCCAACGGCGTTATAAGGAAACATATGGTTTCCTCCTTCACCGCACATGTCAACATTCTGTTTTTTATTGAACGAAGATACATTTATTTGATCGACTCTAGACCCTTCAATGTCCATGCATACGGGGTTAGTAAGCAGTATGCAAGAACTTACATTAACGTAATATGAAAGAGAAATCAAAGTGGCAGCCTTTGGAATAATTATTCTGAAATCATTAGAGACAAATGGTATAGGCTTTTCCGTCCTATATACGTTTACACGTCCGGGACGGTGTTCCACTAGTGGTGCTGTGTTCAAGGTGATTTTGTCATGGCCAGCAGTGCTCACTCAGCCTATATTTCACATCATTAAATACAACATAGCCTTTTTAAATTCTTTCTTCCATTTTTCCCCATTCCCTTATTTTAGCAAGTGGGTAGATTCGGGAAGGGGAATGGGAACGAGTAGGTAAGGTATAAGTATTATTAACATCGGAATCTGTTGACTGTTGCTGTTTAGTCACTGTTTCCGCTCTTCCCCTTTTAAATTAATTCCCGTCTTGAATATATATTTTTTTCTTTTTATTTATTCATCGGTTTTTAGAAGAATGTACAAAATCCGACATAAGACGTTATTAAATGAAATCTGAAAATAAAGGTTTTCACCTCAACAAAAAGTCAACTATTTTGGTGGTATATAATTTATATTATTTTTTGTATTATTTATATTGATATAATTTCATATTTTATTTATTTTGGCATATTTTATATTACACTAGCGCAGATCAGTGAAAAATCACGGGGTATTTATTAATTTTAGGGTTAATCATCTAACTGCTATTCGCTTAAAAAGCATTTCCTTGAAAAATCTTGAAATTTAACTTTACCTGTCAAGATTGAGCCTAAGCATTAAAAAAAAAGAAATGCACATTTCTTTAGTATTTAAAATATATTATACTGTCGGCATGTACCTACTTTTTAGCTTGTTTGATTTCATGACAGTTCAGTTCCAACGTTGAAAAGGACGCTTACATTCAAAGCAAATTTGAGTTCATTGAACTAGAATTATTATTAACATAAACGAAACCGTTAGTATTTGTAATGAGGGATCGAATTGGCAGTCACTCTCAGCTCTCAGTATTATCCTCGTGAAAGACCACCATTCAGAATAAAATCGCTGCTTGAAATGGTTTTAGCCGTGTTTGTTGATTAGTTCTGAATATTCCAATACTTCCCTACGTCCCTCTTCCCCATCTCCTTTCCATCCCCACTTCGTTCAGCCTCACAACATACCCCAATTAGGGATGCAATAGTCTCACTGGCTCCAGACGGGGACAGTTGGAATTCTTTTGTGGTATTCGCATAAATCTTCATAAATACACTTCATCCATATAGCATCTTCCTCTTTCCCATCTCTTTAGCTTTCCTACTCCATTCAGCCTCACAGCATGCCATATTTGGGAATGAAAATTTAAAAAAAAAATCTAGTGGAATTCTAAAAATAAATAGTAAGGTTAACAGGACATTGCAGCAATTAATTCGCCAATCAATCGTGCTCTTTATACGTTCAATAATATCGGTCTAAATTCTAACATCGACATTTTCTCCGATTCACTGCCCATATTTAAAAAGAGCATCATGTAAATAATATAAATTGTTCAATGCGCATACATACATACATACTCACACACATGCACACACACCTTCCCACTACATCACCCGGTAATTACATAAATATATAGTATAAATAAGACACTAAAATGAAACATAATAGGTACCCACCATGAAATATGCTTATTAATAGAGAACTACAGACCTATTTTTTTTTTAATGAATAATGATCTTCTAACTTAAATAACTGTATTTTTATTTTTAGAGTTTGTTTTAGTAAAATAATTGTCAAAGTTTTAATTTTTCAAGACCCCCCGAAAACCACCGTATGTATGATGGTGAATCGTGTGACGTCAACACTCCTGAAAAATTACTATAGGAACGCGCAATCAGCTGATTGCGTTCTGCTGATTGTATTCTTCTTAGAAGTAGCATTACTATTATTTTTTTGTGCAGTAGTTTTTGAATATTTTCAATAATAGAGATAAACTAATAAGAGATACCTTTATTTTTGAAACTGAATTATTTAGGCCTGAATAATGTTTCATTAAACACGACAACTAAATCTCTATAAACAGTTTATAAATAAACGAATAAATTAATACGATGGCTTGTGTCATATCATACATTCCCATACAATGACTTTAGGTGACGTCACGACACGTCGAATAGTGACGTCACCACTAAAATTTCAATAATGCCAACTTGACGGCGTGTTTTTACGACCTGATTAAAAATGGACTTTTTAATAATTTTATAAAAACTCTGCGTTTAGTATTATTAAATAAAACTTATATATTCAGAATATATGACGCAAATGTGAATGGAAGAAGAAGTCGGGGAAGCCCGAGGAAGACATGACACGACCAAGTGAATCAGATACTTGAGTCGGGCCATGTGAAGAGTCGGAATAATAGAAGAGCATGTATGAGACGATGTATGAATGTGAACGAGGCAAGGAGTGTGCGCCAAGATCGAGTTGTTTGGCGGTCCGTCCTCTCTGCCTACTCTGAAACGGCGTGATGGTTAGTTAGTTATATATTCAGAATCATCGTTTATTGGTCTATATGACTTTTTTTTAAAGCCATAATATTTTTCACTGGAGTTCCTTATTATAAAAATTTTTCACCAATGTATCTAATGTACTATTTGTTTCTGTTTATAAACAAATGACGTTCTAAACAACATTTCCACGAAATTTTCAACCTTGAATTGCCACATCGTCGCCTTAGTTCATATTTGTCCAACAGACCATTAGAAAAATTTACCAGAGGAGAAGGTTTTCTTGCATTATTTCAATAAAACATTATGATAGGTGTTTAAGATAAAGTTATTTCCGTAAAGGGAAAGGTCTCATAAGTTTAAATAATTCTTAGTTTGGTGATTAATTATCATTTTTTATACTTTATTTTTAATTTTAAAGTGGAGTTTGAACAAAAACTAAAATTATTATTTTTAATTTATAAACTAACGTTTAGACAAGATTTTTATGTATAGCACAAAGGTTAACAATTATTATAAGGAATAATTATCAGCCTGAAACACTCATCAACATTAAAAATCTTCCGAGAAAAGATACTTGCCGCCAACGGGACTTGAACCCGTGTCCTTCTGATTGCCGGTCAGCTGCTCTTGACCACTGAGCTATGGGGGCTTATCAAATACCCGCCAAATAATTCAATATATACTAGTGTTTCATTCAACAATTACTGCTGATTATATTTTTTCCACCTGAAAACAACCAACTTTATTTTTGCGAGAAAGACATTGTAAGTGTTAAATCCCTCGCTAGGTGGCGTCGAGACAAATTATGACTACATTTATTGGGGAAATACTTAAACTTGTCAAATATTAATTATTATTTTTAATTTATAAACTTACGTTTAGACAAGATTTTTATGCATAGCACAAAGGGTAACAATTATTATAAGCAATAATTATCAGCCTGAAACACTCATCAACATTGAAAAATCTTCCGAGAAAAGATACTTGCCGCCAACGGGACTTGAACCCGTGTCCTTCTGATTGCTCTTGACCACTGAGCTATGGGGGCTTATCAAATACCCGCCAAATAGCTCAGTGGTCAAGAGCAGCTGACCGGCAATCAGAAGGACACGGGTTCAAGTCCCGTTGGCGGCAAGTATCTTTTCTCGGAAGATTTTTCAATGTTGATGAGTCTTTCAGGCTGATAATTATTGCTTATAATAATTGATAAAAACTAAAATGGTCTGTTGGACAAATAAGAATTGAGGCGACGACATTACACCAAGGTGACACTGAAAACATCGCTTTATTATACCATTTCTTCAGAGAAACGTTAGTTTACCTCTTTTTCTTCTTCCCTCTTCTTCTTTTCTATCCTTAATATATGTAAATGTTGTCTAATCGAGCAACAATCGTCTAATTTCGTGCCCCATAACACACTAGGGAGAATAATACATTCTCTGGATTGGGCCTAATTATAGAGTTTTATACTGCAGAAGACATAATTTATATTAAGGGTCGGATAAAGGGGTAGTAGTTTAGAATGAACTTCCCAGTGAACCTCAAATGAACCGAAAAAGCGTTTTTAAGAGCGTTTAACCAGCCAGCGGCCGAAAATCCACATTTCGTCGAAAGTTCTTCTTACGGTCGTGCAGGGTGGTTACAATGAGAAGGATTAATTATTCTCCGTGCCAGCTTTTTAAAATTATAACTCAATATCGCTTTTATTTCATTCCAAATTTGCTTTAATTTATACCTACATCCAAAAATGCTGAAAGGCGTGATGATAAAACTATTAAATTAATGAAATTTTTGTAATTATTTTTTGATTATAAGTATTTATCATTTTTCAATAATGTCCAAGTTAAATAAGAATGTTAAAAAAATGTTAAATATATTAGTCTGTAAGTGCGCAAATAAATACACAAAAGGACCAATTTTCGTCAGGAAACACATGTACGTATATATTTTTTAATGATTTTGTTTACACTAAAATAAAAATTGTAAAACATGCGATACCCAGATAATGTATTGATTTATTTTACTGCATGATTATATTATTTGAAATGGGTGTGGTATAATACCAAATCTTTTTTGAAAATTTAACAAATCTGCCAACGACCTATGGTATAACCTTATTATACTAAAAATAAACATTTTTCTCAAAATTAAAAAAATGCGAATGGTAGATAAAAGAACAATCCTTCGAAATCCATTTATAATTTTTTGTGGAAAAGATCCAATACGTCTTATATCTGATTTAAAAATGAGATATTTCTGGTTTTCTCTGGTAATACCCTCTTAAGGCGAAGCTTAAAGTAAAATCACTTTTTTAGATTAATCTTTACGACGGATCGGATTATATTATGAATACCAAAAGGTATGATTTTGATAAATTGAAGTGTTTTCTATCATTTCGCTTGCGTAGAATTAAAATAAAATTATTAATTAATTTATAAAAAAAATATAACCGTAAACTACTAAAAATGTGTTTTTTCATTAGAAATGAATGAACGCGTATAAAAAACAACTTTAAAAAATTCGATATTATGATTCAGATTATCTGTGATAGTTTCCCTTGAATAACCCTTTCTTATAAAATTATTCACAAAATAAATAAAAAGCACTTTTGAGCTTGCCAAGCAATCCTCTGTCTGTTACTTAGGTAATATTGGTGGTGATATAAGGCACATTAAGAATATTTACATTTTTAGCTTATGGCTTCCTTTTAAAACTTTGACCAACATCGCAGAGCGGTAAACTCCTTTGCTTCAAACCATTTTATGCCATGGGTTCGAATCCAAGCGTGAAAAAATAAAATAATCTGTTTATGTAGTGGAAGATTAGCTCGGTATCGTCCTGTCGAGAATTCAACCAGAATCGAAATACTACTTTAAATTGATCTCAGAGTCAATCCTATCGGCTGCGCCAATTTGTTGTATTTGCTTTTTGATATTCAATATCGTGGATATGTGATGAGACATCCAAAGAAGTATGAGATCCTGCATCTCATAATGCAGGGAAAGATTGCCGGAAGACGGGGCCCTGGAAGAAGGAGAACCTCATGGCTGAAAAACCTGAGACAGTGGTTTGGCCAGTCTACCGTAGAGCTGTTCCCGGCCGCAGTAAACAAAGTCTGCATAGCCAACGTGATAGCCAACATCTGTTGAAAGGACAAGGCACAAGAAGAAGATTCTTGATAACAAAAAGTCGTTCACAACAAATCAGGTATCTTTTATTTAGACTTAAACTGTAATAATCAGGAACGAGTGTGTAGGACGGCCTGGAGGCCAACTTAAGCTCTCAAAATCTCTCTGCTTTTCGAAACCTCAAGGCTCACCGTACCTTGGTATGTATCCATAATATAGGGGCGACCACATATACTTCCGATATCTGGGATAGCTCTATAACCTCTATGATCTACCGTAGTAGCGCTGACTATCACAGGTTTAGTGATCAGATATGAATAACCAGGTTTGTAATCTCGGACTTTCCTCTTCCTGTTCTTCGCATACCCCGCTTCCTTCCACTCAATTATCATCCTATTGAAAAACAACAAATGTAAACATTGTTTGACAATTGGTTTTAACCGCATTTGGTGACCAGCACTTACTAAGTTACCAACTTTCCTCTTCTCCATCTCTTTCCTCTCCCTTCTCACAATATTTTCCACAATGGAGTTACTATATATTCTCTGACAACGAAAATATAAAAGCCCACGTAATGACGTAAGAAATACCCGAATTAAAAGCTTTAGGTGTTATGATTCATTGTTTTGTATTAAATAATTGTTTAAATTTGGGATGTTGAATATCAAAAAACCTCTGTCAAGTATAAATAGTTTAACCTAATAGCACTTCAGTTCAGAATTCCAGCTACAAAGTAACCTGTTTGTCCCACTTATCCTTACCATCATAGAAACACCGCGGGACCCCTCGAGAGGTCACCTTAAATGCAAAACTCAAGTGGCAGTTTCTGTTGCCACCAAAGCTCCTCTTTCACATTATATCCTTGCTTTTATTTTAGCTTACCCACTCTTCTCCGTGTGAAAACAATTTGTTTTGAAAATTTTATATCCTTACGGTGACACCATATTAAAAAGATGTGTGAATACAACACTTTATAAAGGTGTAACAGACTTTCATACTACCAACAAAATTCTTGTATGAAATGTTACGAGTCTTAGGATTCATTCGGAGGCCTGCGCGTTACATCATAAAAAATCGAAAATGAAGCTACGTCAATATAACCGAAATACATTTTCAAATGATTTAAAAGTTTTCATGTCTCATTTACATTTGCTTAAAACCTTGTATACCGGCTACGATTATGGAATAATTTTCCAACTCAACTCTAAATTATCCACGGTTTACAATCATATCTTTGCGCATTGCGTAAAACGCAGTTGCGATAGCCATGTTTAGTGAACATATTTGAACAACCAAACACATCCCAACCTTCCTCTCTCTCTATCTCATCTCATCCCTCTTGTCACTCCCTTCAGCCACTAATTTAGAGATGTTATGGTCGAACTGGCTCCGGATAGTTCACATAAAAAACTCATTTCTGAACTACTGAAGAAATAAGTCAATAGAATTGATTAAAGGGTATGGTCGTCTGCGCGATGTAAGCTCTTTCCTTCCTTTGTCTCAATTTTGATGGCAGGTATGGCTACCGCCGCCCCTGGAACCATTTGTTGGATAACCAACACCTCTGCCATACGTAACCCTCAAGTGATTTGCTACGTTTGGTGACTTGGCAGGGGTGCCCCGGTTCATATTTTTTTAGCTGCTATCTTCATGTATGATTGCAAGCTAGTAACCGAATTAAATTGCAATCTAGATAATGTCTTGGATTAATAATAATTAATTAATTAAGAGCTCTTTTTTGACATAATGCAACATATCTTAGATAGCCCATACAAAACAATGGTGGATCACGTGTACAATACTAGGCTTACACAAAATGAAGGGATGATAGTACCTAGATTTTCTAATAAACATGGCCAGCGAACTCTTGAATACATTGTACCACTTATTTTTAATATGCTGCCATATGATTTGAAAAAATGTTGCTCGACACCTAAATTTGCATTATTGTTTAGAACATGGCTATTGGAATCAGATTTTATGTATTGACTTGACTCCTCGTTCATTTTTAATTTTTAATTATTAATATTAAATTTTAAAATTTTTTTTTTTAGACATGTTTATTATTTTTTTTTATACTTATTTATGTTTTTATTATGTTTTTTATTAAATTGCAATATTTTTTTCCTATTTTGTAAAACATTGTATATTGTATCATGTTTTTGTCCACACTATCTTCCTGCCGACAAGCTACTCGCAGTAGCTTTGCAGGTGCAATGTAAACATGAAAAAAAACTATTCACTTGTAAAATATATATATATATATATACATCAATTTTTTTTAAATACGTGTCTTCTATATGTGTATTTTTTTACAAATCTGGGATGAATTTTAAATATTTTATAGTGGAATAACTTATTGAGTAAAATCTCAAATTTTTATTTTTTTATTTATGTTTTGAATCTGGGAATTAAATACAAGACCGGTCAGTGGTTGAATGGGCATCGCGTATGGATCCCATCCAGGCGTTCCGTGTTCGATTCCTTGGCTGGCTAAGTCCTCCATCACGACTCAAGCAATATTTTCGGCTTATTGTGGTGGTAGTAGGAGATTTTCCGGGTTATTCGTAACCCGGGTATGTTTGTCTTTCTTTTAAATTGAAAAAAAAAAAACTCTGCCTTCCTTAAAAAAACGAGTATTTGAATATTGCCCAAACGCTTTTGACTGTGGTGTATTTGGCAATTAAGATAATTATATTAATGACTTTCCTAATTCGTAATTACCCCCTGAATAGATTATGTCTTTAGCAGTATTACAGGTCCTGTGAATATCGTCTGTATGGACCTAATCGCCTCCACAGTATAAACACGTCATGGAAATAAGTCTTAAAGAGCTTTGCGAAGTCAATCAATTGAAATGCCTAATTAGCCGTGAAATGACTGGGGATTAAGGGTAAAGAATTTACTTTAGCGTTGTGTTAGGGCGCATGCGCGGGGGTTTACTGGTTAATAATACACTAGCATTTAAAAACCTGCTCCGCAAGTTTATGCTGCTAGGCCCTGCGGGCGGCTTTTGGTTCGGTTTCGCCCAATTTGAGTGTTGGTAACCATTTTATAAATCGGTTAGGAACTGTTTTCAAGGATAGCCGGTTCCTCGGATCCACTGTGATCAAGTGACAGCTAGTCACCGGGACAAAGTAACCGCGACAGGAAATGACGTCATATATTATATATAGCAATTGCCAGTTACAATAACAACCATTTTATCGTCAATCTCTCTATATCCGGAGAGATTCACGAAATTACAAATCCAACAGTAGATACACTTACGCCTGCCAGGCGATGCCCCTCACGCTGGCTGTTAATGTAACTGGCGCCATCTTTCAGAATTGCTTTAATTTGGTTCTATTACAGAAGTAGATTTGTATACAAACTTCACGTACGAAAACTGTTTCGCGTAAGGCGCGGCTGAACGCGGTCAGAGTTGTATTTATAGCTGGATTCTTAAATATCAACCTTACGATCTCTAGCCTATTGATACTGTTTGATATGTATACTGAACCACCCCAAGTGGTTCGATACGTTTGGTGAGCAAGGGAGCCGGGTTCTTGGGGTGAGGTTTGTCTGGGTTTTGGCGGTGGATGACCTGGACACACTGAACCCCAAATTCCTACCCACCCCTCATACCTTTTTCCTTCCACAGAACATCCTTTCATTAAAAAGACCCTTCACGAGGAAAACAATCTCCCTCGGGGCCTGTGTTGTCTTTGGGGATGCTTTGTGGAGAGTCTTTTTAGGGAAAAGATGGAGAGGAAATCGTGGGAAGGGAAAGGTATGAGGGGTGGATAGAAATTCGGGGATTAAATGTGTCCAGGAGTGACGGTCGTATGAATCCATCCCTCCAACTGCGGCACAATTCAATTACTGGAGAGGTCTTCCTCAACCAGTCTTGATCCGGCCCGCCATGCAGTAGGTGGGCAAACGCGTTTGCCGCCAAGATCTAGATAAACCTCGCCCCATGAACCCGAGAGCCTCTGCTAAGTCACCAAACGTAGCGAAACACTTGGATGACCTACGGCAGTGGTTTTATCTAACAAATGTTCCCGGGGTGGCGGTACCCATACTCGCCTCCCAAATTTAATGCCCGGGCAACACTGATGACTTCTACCAGTATAATATACTAGATAGATCCCGGCATGCGTTGCAATAGCATATTCAAAGATGTACATTGTTTCTCCCTGAATCACCATTCCCGTGCGTCTCCGTTCCCCTCCCGCGCCCTCTTTCCTAGGTAGCTGAATAAATTGTAGCCTATATGTTATTCTGATGTGTGAGCTATATTATTGTTGAGTTTTTTTTAAATCCATTCAGTATTTTTTGCGTGAAAGAGTAACAAACACGCGTACATCCACAAAAACTTTCGCGTTTATAATATTATAGTAGGATTATTATAAATGTAAGGAAACCAGCGGTACATTTTTTAAATATTTAGGTTAATCTAGTATATTACTTTTCAATGGTTTGTTCACATTCCTATCGCTAATGACATAGCAGCGTTTGCGGAAGCGACGCTGGGGATGTGATAGCAAGCGCCATAATCATAAGGTCTAAAATCGCTTGAGCCAGTTTCCTGCCGCCACATACACTTTGTTCGGCTAAACCGGCCGAGGCGGAGAGCAAAATGGTCTTTACGGTTTTGAAGGGATTTTAGCTTGTGGTAAGTAAACACTGCAAAAAATGCGATAAAATTCTACGTGCAAGTTTGTTGGTTTCAAGGAATTGTAAACAATGGTTTATATAATTATGTAAACTAGGTTAAATTATGAATATACGGCATCAGCTACTCGTATGTCAACGCGTATGAAGGGTGTTCCATATCACATATCAGTCAGAAAATAAATAATAGAGGGTGTTGCAATCGTTTTATAGAGGCACCAATTATGGAGGTCACCAGTTTTAGGGTGATGTGTTACGTGTTTTAAAGTGTGTAAAAGGTGTGGTAAAGCAAATAAGTAAGATGTCAGTACATTTCTCACAGGTTTATTAACAATTTACAATTTCCCATTCGTCCCGTTCCCCTTCCGCCCCTTCTTCTCCTGCGTCCTCTTCCCCTCTTGCGTTCCCACTCCGTCACCTTCACCTTCCCTCTCCCCACTCCACTCCCCCCCTTCCTCCGTCCCGCGAACCCCCCTCCCGAGTTCCCCCCCCTCACACGTCCCCTTCCCCTCCCGCGTTCCCCTTCCACCTTCCCCGCCTTCCCTCTTCCCTTTCCCACTCCCTCGTCCCGCCAACCCTCTCCCGCGTTCCATATATTCAATCCCAGTACATTCAGTTTTTAAACAGCCCGCGTGCCGCCTTTTACAATTTTTATTCAAATTTCCATTTTTCATGTATAATAAATTTGGTACCTAACATAGTTACTTATTTAAAATAATTAGGTCGATTTTTCCAAGTTGTGCTAATTTATTGATATGAAATAAATTTGTTTTAAGATATTCACGGCCAAAAGCATTTTCGTTATTTGTTTTTGGGGTGTTATGCCGTGTTGCGCTACCTCCTTCTTTAGCCTTTAGACATAAACAAACATAACACCCCAAAAACAAATTACGAAAATGAATTAAATTTGTTTATTTTACTATTGATTTGATAGTTTTTTACTTCCCGAATGTCATGTCTTGACGGAATTAATTTTGAGAGGTGAAAATATATGAAACTAGAAGTTCCCGGCGTGCGTTGCAGTATTAATAAAGAAATTGTTTCTCCCTGCGTGTCTTTGTAATAATAAACAATCGATCAAATTTAGTACCTGACATAGGTAACTATTTGAAATAATTATAATTTTGACTTAGATTCAAAGTATTCGATTTTGGTTAGGACCATAGGTGAGTACTTCGATTAAATTCAGTTGGGACTTTTTAGCAGTTGGGACTCATTTGTTACAGTCGGATAAAAAAAGTTATATCATATTATTTTTATAAAATTTTACGCTGGTGCACAGTGTGTAGGTTTAGTTTTATTACTTGAAATGGCTTTAGCAGTGTTTGGTGACTAGATCTGAATAGCCAGGTACATTTTCCAAATCTCCTTTCCCTCCCAAATACCTTCAGCATCACACCATACCTAAATTGGGGATGCCATAGTCTCACTGGCTCGAGACGGTTGGGATTCTTGTGTTATATTCAGTTAAAAAACGTTATATTATATGCATGTTAGCGGTTTTTTTGCTAAGCCGACTGCACGTATAAGTATGTCGTATTTTGTTATTGCCGCATGCTTCTTCGGAGAGTCGAAATTATTGTTAGTAAAAGTATATTTTCAGCGAATTTTCACTCAAGATGCCTTCAGATATAAGTATATCGACTTTGGTTGTACGGCCGTATATCCTCTTTGCATACTTACTTGAAGAAAAAATCTTCTAAAGGATCAACTGTCGGGCGGACCAACTGTCAGCGGACCAACTGTCGGCCGGACCAACTGTCGGCGGACCAATTGCCGCAGGATCAATTGTCACCGGACCAGCTGTCATGGAACCATAGATTAGATGACCTTTCGAGATTTTTCTGTTACGTTCAAACAGATTTTCTGCTCTATAGTTTTAAGAAAATGCAACCACAGTTTTCAGGCAAGTTTGACCTTATTAGTATAAAACTTTTTGTTGGCGTCTTATGATAGTTCGAAAAGATTTCGAATTATGTATTCCTATCCCTTGTATGACGTCACTAATCTAGAAAATTTTCCAAACTCCTGTATTTTGTATGGCACACTTACGAAACCGGCGTATCGTCCAAAATGGCCCATTCCAAGCGCAGTTCCGAGTAAATTCGGGCGTCATTAGCGCTCGGAATGTTACACTCGAGACGCGGAAGTGTTTGTACTGCTGTTGCAAAGTAAAAAGTTTGGCGCATTCCAAGCGCTTCTTGTTCCGTATTTCTGAACGGGCGTCGATGCGAATATGCCTTTGAGGATTTTACCGGGAAAGTTTCACCTTGCAATATGATTTTACTATTTTTCTGAACTAAAATATGTTGGCCTATTTTTACTGAGCTTTAAATGACCTGTCTCAACTTTTATGTAGTTTACTTTGTCGTGCCACTTCTTCGCCTCCTAACATATGTATTTATTTATAACTAGCCAATACCCGGCATGCGTTGAAATGCCATTCAAAGAAAGAAAATGTTTTGAGATTTAATTCTGCCCTTTAAGTGCTTTTGGATACTTACCCATTTAAAACAAAAACCATAAGTAGGTTTTCCGATGCTTGAGCAGGCCACATACAGCTGTCCGTATGAGAAGCGTGGATTTTCTAAATTTACCCCTGCTATCCCCTACCGCTACTGTTCCCTTCCCTTCCGCATTCCCTTCCCACTTTTCCCTATTTCCCCCCTTCCACCTTTCCTCTCTGCCGCCAAACTATACAAAATACACACATTTTTCAAACAACTCTATTGCGCAACTTATTGTTCAAATTTTAAATATGGAACGTGCCTCATATGCCTAGGCCCAAGAGAGACCGAAGAAATCTAAAAAAGAATTTCGAAAATTGTAAAAGTTTTATCATTTTTATCAAAAGTAAGGGAAAATTGAGCTTACTTCGGCCACACAGACACGCCCAAAACACACTTCTATCTGTCTATCCCTTCAGTGGCCATGAAACACCAAAACAGTTTTTCAGTCTTGAACATGAAAAATAATATGTCCAACAGATATTCTGACCTGCCAGAGAGCTTATGTTGTTTCGTTTGCCCATTCCAAACGCTCGGCTTATGAAAATTTGCCGGTTCGTTCGCTTGGAATGTCCTTATTTCTCGGAAAGATTTTTAGCTTTGCAAAGCTAAGCCCCAACTTTTGACGATTTTCAACGAAAACGCGCTTATAATGTGACAGTTTGTTCTAAGCTCGAAACTTTCCTCTGCATTATTTGAGTTAATTAAAAACAAAATCACATCCTAATAGCTTTTCCCTTCAGCGCTCTATGAACAACACGCTTAGAATGTAATTCTTGCGGACTCAATTTTGTTAGTACGTTTTTGAGGGTCACATTCTAATTCTATTTTCCCTTCAGTACTCTTTGAGAAAAACGCTCAGAATGTAATTCACGTTGACATAATTTTGTTGATACGTATTTTAGAGTGATCACATTCTAAACGCTATTTATAGTGATTCTCAAAGGGAAATAACGCTTAGGATGTTTTTCTCGCGGGCACAATTTTGTATGCACGTTTTTCAAGTTCACGTTCTAAGCGCTATTTTCAGTGGTATTCCAAAGAAAAGATGCTTAGAATGTAATTTTGACGGACACAACTTTGTAAGTAACGTTTTAATATTAATATTATTTCTTAGCTTATGTTATAAATATTCAGTGTTGTGCGTCTCGGGCTTTATATTGGACCCAGAACACATATTTTTAACGCTAAGCGAAAGACAATGACTCCCTAGAGATATAATAACGATACAGGGTGATAGAAAACATATTTGTTTGATCGTTTAAAATAGTCAACGGCCCTGTAGTGTTGTGGGAAGAAAGCTTACTTGAGGTCTATTTCATTATATTCGTATTTCAATTGTTAACAAATTATTAACGATTTGATGATCATTTGATAAAGTGTTACTTGAAAACAAAAATCAAGTTCTATCTGCAAGATTATTTGAGGTCTTTTATAGAACGTAATATTCGCACCCTACTTTTTTATTTAATAAACTTTGTCCGGAAACTCGTAGTACAAGCGGGAAACTGGTGAATCTACATCACATAGAGAACCCAAAAAACTTATTTTTTTCGATCTGAGCATTTCGATTTTAATATTATTTTTTTCTATATTTCCGTTTTTTCAGCAACTACAGGGTTAAAAAAAATTTTGAGCCCGGTTTACCCTTCGATGCATTTTATAAGACATTACACAGCTGAAATCAACCCCCTAGTGAATTTTTTTTTCAAATTTAACCAAAAGAATTCCATCTTCGGACCCGATATACTCAAAAACGAAAGCTCAAATCAAAAAAGTTATTTCACAAATCGACTCCGAATGTGTTGTAGATTTACCAGTTTCCCGCTTGTACTACGAGTTTCCGGACACCGTTGTACAGTGGAGTTATATAAATTACATATCGGTACAGAAATTATTTAAAAATTGCAATCTCACCAAAGAAGAAGTTAGTTCTTGTGCTTGATGAGCGAGTTACACTAATTATAACTGAAATAGAATAACATTATGCAATAGGTAAGTATATAATAGGATCAATTGAGACTTCTGGATCATCTATATGTGTAGGTGTACATACATAGGATACGGTTACATACTAAAATATTGTGCACTTAGGAGAAATTCGAAAAATCTAAATAAAATAGAGATGAATATAGATTAATAGTAAATAGAAAGAAAGAGAAAAACGGGTAATTATTTAGTTAATTATTCCTGATGAAGTGTAGCTTCAGTTTGAGTTTCAGTTTATTGATGTCTTTGGTTTTTTTATTTCAATGGGAAGGTTGTTGAAAAACTTTATTCCTAAATAGATATAATTGTTTTGCATTAGTTTGGTATTAAATTTTGGTATTTTGATGTTTTCTTAATATAATAATTAATTTCATTATTATAATGAAAAAGTTCTAATCTTTAAAAATTTTTTTGTGGTTACCCTATCAAGATTACGGTGACCATTCATAAATAAATTTGTGCTCAGAAAATAAAAATTCAAAATTACTCAGTTTTTCAATTTGGAAGGCGAATATGGGTACCACCGCCCCGATAGCCATTAAGTGGATAACCAACACCCCTTCCATAGGTTACCCCAAGTGGTTTGCTTCGTTTGGTGACTTAGCAGGGGTGCCCTGGTTCATGGGGTGAGGTTTGTATAGGTCTAGGCGGCGGATGCTTTTGCCCACATACTGCGTTGAGGGAGACCTTTTGACCTCTCCAGCTGGACTCCTTTGAGCCATCGCCTTGCACCGCAGTGAGAGGGATGGATTCATACGTACGTCACTCCTGAACACATTGAACCCCAGGTTCCTACCTTCCTCATACCTTTGTCCATCCCAGAACTTCCTCTCTTTCCTTTCTCTAAAAAGTCCCTATGCACAGCATCTCCAAAAATATCGTGGGCCCTTAGACAATATTTTTCCTCGGGGCCTTCTGTGTGGAGATAATATAAAAAATAAGTTTGAAGCATTGTTTTGATGTCCAAATCATCAAACAGTATTAATAGCCTTGCATCTGTGTGGTTGAATTCCAGAACCCGACTTCCATTGCATGTCTGAAGCCACGCCTTACGCGCCGCGCCACAATTAACATCTGTGTTCGTGAAATTTCAAGCAAAGCTACCGTTGTAATTCGGTGTTTAATTCAAGAATTTGACCGGTCAGTGGTTAAGTGGGCATAGTGCTTGGGTCCCACCTGGGCGTTGCGTGTTAGATTCCTCGGCTGGCTAAGTTGTCCATCACAACACAAGCAACATTTTCGGCTTTCTGTGGTGGTAGTAGGAGATTTTCAAACATTGTTGGGTTATTCGTAACCCGGGAATGTTTGTCTTTCTTTTTTCATAGAATTTACATATGGCATCATTGCCTGTAACGGTTACTTTAACTCGGTGTCTAGCTCACAGTGAATTCGAGGAACTGGTTATGGCTGTTTTTGGAAGCAGTTCTTATTGGATTTATAAAATGGTTACCTACGTTCAAACTGGGCGAAGCCGCCCGCAGGGCCTAGATGAGCCCAGGACCTGCGGAGCGGGTTTTTAACTGCTAGTCTGTATTAGGTGACCGGTATTTTGATGCCCGTTGAAATATTTCATTTTATATTTTTTATATTTATTTTTCTTTATTTCCATTTTGATCACTCTGTGAGTGTGTACATCTGGATGTTTCATTAATATTATTCCATACAACTTCGCTCCATTCCCTTGAGGAATTCCTAATCGGATACCTCGTGTCTTGATTTATAATTCTACCGTACATAATTAATGAGAAAACAATTTTCTTCGGTTTCCTACACGTGTACCATAAAAACGCTTATAAAGAGTGGGCGTTGTAATTAAAATAAATCGATTTTGTGAATTATCATTTAAATTTGGATGATTCATTTTCAGTTAATTAAATATATGTTACAAAGTGATTTTGCGATGTGAGTGCTTCCCCGTAGAGAGTGTTTCCCTGATAAAATTTGATGGTTTATTAAAAATGCTAACGTTGGTTGCGATTCCGTCTGTCTGTCTGTAAATTTAATTGACCCCTCAGGCTAATTTATTCGCTTTTGGGAACAATTTTTATAATAGTTCTCATAGAAATCGTTGTGTCTCTCTTACTATCATAGTGAGAAATATGATTTAAACGGTTTTAGAAAGTAAAAGTTAGGTTAAAGTTAACCATATAATAATTAAAATGCACAATTTTATGAAACCACAATTTCAATTTGCAACTTGAAAAAAATTATTTTTAGAATTTAAAAAAAATAATTTTTACATGAAACGATAAAAAAATTAGGCGACGATAACCTTTTAATAATTTTTTTTTTAATACAGTATTATTTTTTTTATTCGATATCATTAATTTAAATGATAAAAACCTAAAGAGAGCCATTTTTAAAACTTTTTTATTTTATTGTATTCAAAATTAATTTTAAATAGAAAACGTGACGCAAACGTGAATTGTAAAAGAAGTCGGGGACGCCCTAAGAAGACACAGCACGATCAAGTGAATCAGATACTTGATTCGGGCCATGTCAAAAGTCAGAATAATAGAAGAATATATATGAGACGATGTATGTATGTGAGTCCGTCCTCTCTGCATACCCCTGCGAAGAAACGGCGTGATGGTTAGTTAGATAGTGTAGTTTTAAAAATATTTTGACCTTCTGACAAAATATACCCAAAGTCTGAGTGGTTAAATCATCGAAAAAGGAAGTGTTTATAGAATTCAGACAAGCAATAAAGTACCTACTATAATATAATGTTTTTAACAGAAAATTATTTTATTAATCATTTTCTTAATTGGTACTGATTTCTTGAGATTTTTTTTTACTAAGAATTATATATTTATTGTATTTTAAATATAAAATGTTATAATTTGTTTAGTTTTTTTTTTCCATATTTCTCAAAACAAAAATATTTTTGGATACAACCATAGACATCCAAATTCAATAGACCAGAAGATACAGGTAAGGGGTAAAACCAAACTATGGGGGGCGAAGGGGGGAAAGAGACTGTGATTCGTTAAAAAATCAATCTGACAGTATATAGGCATCTCGCATTATAATATCACCATTAAGTTCTTAAAAGCAAAATCTGCTTTGAATGAATAGACCTTTTTACATGGGAGCGCGAATTGCTTGCCACGTTAATAACATATTTTCGAAGGACAAATGCTGGTCCCGAAAAGGTTCGCTAATATTCACATAGCAATATTTTGTTGCCGTGTTTAGTTAAGACACTTTTACAAATGTTTCATAATTTATTTACCCCTGTAACCTGCGACGAGCACACTAGAGAAACGCCCACATTCGCTTTGTTCTAGGTAGGTCTATAGCACAAGCTCTCATGTGTTGACGTGTTATTTCGTAAAATGTATGATGTTACCTCTGCGCTGGTCAGGACAAGAATGATGACATCACATTTTTTTGATTCAAGCGAGGCTCTCTTAAAGTCCAGATATATTCATTTGTCCGTGGATACAACGTTATTCCAGGCAAAAGCTCCATTATCGATTAGTATTAAAGTGAGTTTTCAATTCATGGTAAAATAAAAAATAAAAAATTCTCGGCTCGTTTCTAAGGCTTTACATACAAATATAGTTGTTATGTAAAATTACCTAAAATATTCTTAGCTACACCTAACTTAAAGATTATGAAAAGGCTTTCTAAAATAAACGGAAGGCGGCATTAACATATTTACAGATGTTTCGCATTGTCAAGCTACTAAAAGCTTTCGATTTGAGGAATAAATTGTCAGAAACGACGAAGACGTGGAAGATGATATAAATTTCCACATAAAATCGTATTTACTTTATTATTTTCAATTTGGGAGGCGGTTATGGGATCCATTTATTGATTTACCAACACTCCTGCCTTAGGTCCCCCAATTGGTTCGCTACATTTTGGGATGCCCAGGTTCCATAGGGTTAGTCTAGGTCTTGGTGGCGAATGAGTGGCAGGCCGGATCGGTAGAGATTTTTTAATTTTTTTTTTAAATATTAATATCTCACAAGAGTCTCAGCAGCTCCCGTATGGAGCCAGTGAGACTATGTCATCCCCAATTGGGGTTGTGAGGCTGAAGGTAGTGTAACATTCTAGTCCAGGAGTGAAGGACGGATGAATCCATCCCTCCCACTGCGGTGCAAGGATGGGTCCGGGAGGGTCAGTGGGGAGAGGCCTAAGTAACTTCTCACCCAACCAATCTCCAACTAACGTCTCATTCAATCAATCGACGACCGGCGAAGTCTAGCGGTAAGGCTTTTGACCCGCAATCCGAAGGTCGCAGGATCGAATCCCGGCGCGGGCTAATAAATTGTATTATAATAATTTGGGTTATTTAACTTAATTCATTAAAAATAATATGCAGTACGAGTATATTTGCGGCACGTTCCAGAGTGGAAGATACTCTCAGTATCGCCCTGGTGTAAGACCACCATTCTTTACCAGGCTTTAGCCGTGTTTGGTGACCAGATCTGAATAGCCAGATAATTTCCCACTTCCTTTTCACCATCTCCTTCCCCTCCCCTACGTTCATCCTCACAACATACCCCAATTGGGGATGCCATTCTCTCACAGGCTCCAGAGGGGTTAAGCTGGGACTCTTGTGAGGTATACATATAAAAAAAGTCATATTTCTAACCATGATAGTAAGGGAGACAACGATTTCTAAGAGAATAATGTGAGTTGTTGCGAAAAGCGAACAAATTAGCCTGGGGGTTAAATTTTGTTGAATGTAGAATCTTAACCGCTCGTCCACCAAGGTCATCATTTGTTTATATATATTTCGTACTGAAATTGGTTTACAGTGCATTTTTATAAAATTTGTGTTTTTTTATTTTATTTAAAGAGTATTAAATTCTTCTACATCATCTCCCTAAAATTTAATGTGGGTGGATCTGTCCTTGGGTTTTTCAAGTGCCGGATTAAATAATAAAATTTATACAAACAATGGGTCCCGTTCGTGTGAACTTACTGGGGGTAATTAGATTCTACGGGTTTGTAGTCACTGTAGATTTAAGGCACAGATTGTAAGCACTGTGTATAATAATGAACAATTACTCACATAATGCCATCGCTGGGATAGATTGAGAATCCTAATTTTAAATTGCCTAATCCATCTTAAATGTGTTACACTGGGTAATTTCTGTGCTAAATACAATTAAAAATGTATACACTGTGTTTATTTTTGTTTTCTTCCTTGTACTGTTTAGCGTGTTGTTAAGCACTCCTGCCTGAGGTGCCTACCTTCTGCCGACAGACCAGCTCAGAGTGGTCGGCAGAGTGGGGGAGACTATCATCACCAGGGTTGTAGGGTCTCTGGAGCGCTAGTGTGGCATACCTGGAATAAACTCTATCTTACGGGCCGGGGAGGCAATGAAACAATTCGGCTGCGGTAAACATCAGGTGTATTGGAAAGAAACCGTACATGAGACAATAATGGTACATAACACAGTCAAAGGTTAGAACAAGGAGGCATGAATAATCCTAACTAATTCAGAGGTAATTGGTCCTAACATCTCTCGGCTTCGTTTCTCTCTCTGGGGCAGTTATTAATTAAGCGTAGAATTTAAAAGGAACACACGCAAAAGGAGGAATTAACGGTGCGGGTACTCACAGCGGCTGGTTTGCAGTCTCGAAGACACCAAGGTGAGAGGTGTTCTATTGGGGCTGACGTCTCCCAAGGGAACTTGCTGGCGTAACTCGTCATTTCACTACCGCGGAATCTTCCAGAACAACATCGGAACGATTCACGCAGCGCGTGCACTCTAGGCGCTGCCGGGACAAGAAGGAGGAAGCGGGTCGGGGCCGTTGTTGATCGCCGCTGTCCGCCGGACGCGTGCGGGAAGGAGTGGGGGGACCATTTGAAAACACAGTGGTGTAGCGTGGTTTTGTAGGGCGTATTTGTGCGTATCGTAACAGTGTAAATCTGGACGCGCCCATGAGGTGATTTTTCACAAAAATGGCGCTATACAAAACATCCTTATAATCATCATAATCTTCTTCCCCTTATTCTATTCGGGTCGGGGACCCACTGCATTGACAAGGCTCCTACATACTTCCTAAATTAAGACTTAATCCGTCGTACTCATAATCGCAGAATAACAGAATACCACGGTAATACGAACGGGTTAGTTGAAATTTGTACGACAATTTCACCTAACCCGTTCATATTACCATGCTATTATTTTATTCTGCGATTATGAGTAAGGCGGAATGTGTTTAATCTAATTGATCTCAAATAAAGCATGCTTAGAACATAATTACATTTTTTTAAATTGCTCAAACAACGATCGTTGTTCGCCTTTCTCACCCATGTTATTAACAACGATAAATCATTTTTCATCCATAGAGTTACAACATCTAGTTTCTAATATACGAGAATGTTTATCATCGTCATCATCATCCTCTTCCCCTTGTCCTATTCGGGTCGGGGACCCACTGCATCGACAAGCGTCCTCCATACGTCCCTGTCTTGTGCTGATAATTTGGCCTCCGTCCATGGTAGACCCATCCTCTCCTCAGACAGTTTCTGGAGTTGCCTCGCCCAACTGTATCTGGGGCGGCTCACTAAACGTCTACCCTCTGGAATCGCACTCAGTATCTTCCTCGGAATTCGGTCATCAGACATTCTTAGTACATGCCCAAGCCACCTCAGTTGCGATTTTTCTATGAAGAGTAGCAGTGGTTCGATGCTTAGATCGTCTCGGATCGTCGAGTTTCCTATATGATTTTTTTTCTTTAGTTTCTTATATGATTATATTTTGTAACCCCTGCCACTCCTCTCATGTACCTCATTTCGGCAGCTTGGACTTTCAGCGTGCAGAGGGTTCTTTCATTTAGCATCCATATCTGGTGGCCATAAGTGAGCGTTTTACAAAATTACAAAGATTACAAGATTACAAAACATCCAAATAGGTATTATTACTAAACCAAACGTTGATACGAAAGAGAGAAGCCGTTAACCACCCAGACCTCGACGATGTTTGTAAGAGGATCAAAATCCATATAATGGAATATATTTGACGTATTCGAAAACTAAAAACTATTTTTGAAAGGTGATAAAATTTTCAATTTGGGAGGCGGGAATGGGTACCGCCGCCCCGGGAACCTTTATTGGATAACCAACACCTCTGCCATAGGTCACCCCAAGTGGTTCGCTACGTTTGGTGATTTAGCAGGGGTGCCCGGGTTCATGGGGTGAGGTTTGTCTAGGTCTTGGAGGCGGATGACCAAGACACATTGAACCCCAGATTTCTACCCACCCCTTAAACCCTTTTCCTTCCCAGAACTCTCCTCTCCTTCCTTTTCCTAAAAAAACCCACCACACAGCATCCGCAAAGATGACATAGGCCCTGAGGAAAATTATTTTCCTCAGCGCCTTCTGTGTGGAGCTCATGTAAAAAAAAAAAAAAAAAAAAATAGGCACGAAAGGTGATAAATTAACCTGGACCAATGACGTAACAAGTATAGACGCGCTATAGAAATCTCAAAGTGAGAAGGCAAAAGCACGTCAATTTATTGTAGTGTCTTCGATTTTGTAGTTTTAGTGCTAAACTCTTACGCGTCGTGTAAGGTAGTGTGCTACCTTTAAGTAAATTACATTTAAAAAGTGCCATAATGCATTCGTGCGTGATGAGAAAATAAGTTCATTTCATCAAACATTTCATTTGTAAATTCACGCAAATTACTTATTTTTATCGATTATCATAAATAATGCAATTTTTTTCCGCCCGAAGATTTTATGTGTGCGTCGTTAGAGAATGCACGGCCTTCTCGAGTACAGGGTCTGGGCGCGCAATAGCCAAATTACGAAGTAAGTGCTGTCGCTAAGTTAACTTTATTTAATTGGATAACCAACGCCTACAGGTCATCCGAAGTGTTCGCTACGTTTGGTGACTTAACATGGGTGCCTGGGTTCATGGGGTGAGATTTATTCGGGTCTTGGCGGTAGGTGCGTCTGTCCACCTGCTTATGGGAGGCCTTTTCACCTTTCGAACCATCCATCGCCCTGCACCGCAGTTGGAGGGATTCATACGACCGTAACTCCCGGACACACTGACCCCCAGATTTATCCATTAACCCCTCATACCTGTTTCCTTCCCAGAACTTCCTTTCCTTAAAAGGTCCCGCCACACAACATCCTCTAAGATGACAAAGGCCTGATGGAAATTATTTTCCTCAATGAAATCAATCAAACGAACTCACCATAAACAGTGAAACAGTCAATATATTCCACTGTCCCATCTCCCACCATCAAAGCACTACCTACCAGGAGCACATAGGTACCACATCGGTCTCCGGTGATAAAAAAGGCCTCTTGAACAATGGACAAGCATGTGTTCTGTGTAACATAGTCTATATTCTATAGTGCGAGCCATGGGAGCGATCTACAGCCTGGGAAACTTCCCACGGACACCTAACCCTAGATATATGGCTGAACCCTGATTTGAATAGTAGCAAGAACGAAACTTTTAGGCGCTTTGTGAGTGCAAAAAAATTAAATTAGAACAGGTGATTTTTTTAATGTTTGTAACGTTTTCAAGTTTTGACTGTTTTTTTTTCTTCTGTATGTTGATTATTTCTTTTTAAATTTAACCTATCCTAACTTTATCTATTTCTAGACACGCAAGAAACCCGATTTGGAGAGTGGCAGGAAAGAAACTTGTAGAAACTTAAAAGCAATCATACTCACTTTGATTTATTACTAGATTTTAAATACTAGCGCAGACCGTGAAATATCACGGAATATTATGATTATTTATAAACAAGTTCTGCCGTTTAATTATTATTCTTCTGAAGGAATTATCAGTTTATTATTTTTTTTATTTTTTTTTATTTTTTTAATGTAGCTATTACTTTGTGGTTATCCATTATAATAAAATGAAACAATGCAACTTTGTATGAACCACTTATAAAATGTGCAAATCCGACCGGTTTCGGAACAAACGTTCCTTCGTCAGGGAAAGCTTATACTAATTTGACAGTTTAGAACAATGTTTTATTAGGGTAGGGGTGGAGCCGTTGTTAGTTTATTAATTGTTGTGTTCAATTCGCTAATTTAAATTTTAAAAATATATATCACTTTGATAAGTTGACCAGTTTGATAATGCCCTCAGAAGGCGAAACAGCTATTACGCGTATTAATAAACACAAAACGTATTTCTAAATAAACTGTGTTTTATAAATTTAATATTAATATTTTTAATTATTTAAAAGAAAAACTTCAAATTTTAAAAAAAGATATATTTACCGTTAAATTGATATTTCAAGGCTCCATAGTTATTCATTGAAAAGGCATTCCATAAGTCAAAAATTATTTCGGTGAACAAAAAAATTCCATGAGGAAAAACTTCATAACTTCATGCATTGTAGTTTTTCTACTAACATTTAGATATTCCACTTTATACTTGATTTCCGCCTAATATGAATGTATGAACCACACATTGCATTAATTAATTTCGTTCCTCTCATTTTTAAACTGTAATAATTTTTTTATAACCACCAGCGCCTACAAGTTTCGGTCGCGCTCTAAAACAATCTTCAATAGCACCAGGGAGATGCCAGAAGGTTGATTCTACTTGAAGACACCGTGAAAAACTATAATTACACCGGTTTTGAAGCCACACTCGACTTGTGTCTTGAGATACGATAATACTAATGACAAGTATTCATTTCTAGACCAGTTTTAATTGAGAGAAAGAAGTATGAATGGGGCATTGTTGAACGAGAGGTACAGTTATTTTTTTAATCGGACAAATTATATTACGGAGTTGTTATTTTACAGTGTTTTCGTGTTTTTTTTTTTGAAAATACCTAGAAATGTGATCTATGCCAATTTTTTATTTTTAAATTTGTCACTTCTCTTTTGATTTGAGGTAAAATTGACCGTACTTACACCGGACAAGCCCAACCATACTTTACCGGTTTTTTTATTCAATGGGTGTTATAGACATTTTGAATTCAAAAGAAAAAACCTCTCAGTATCGTCCTGGTTTAAAATTTGAGTTAATTGAAACCCTGCTTATAGTGGCATTAAAATTTTTCAATTTGGGAGGCGGGCATGGGTGCCGTCGGCCCGGGAACCATTTACTTGATAACCAAAACCCTTACCATAGGTCACACGAAATGTTCGCTACGTTTCACGACTTAGCAGAGGTACCCATGGTGGGTTTATGGGGTGAGGTTTGTCTGGATCTTGGCGGCGAATGCGTGTGCCCACCTAGTGCATGGTAGGCCGGATCAGGAGAGATTGGTTGAGGGAGACGTTTTACATCTTCAACAGGACTTTCGATCCATCGCCTTGCATCGCAGTGGAAGGGATGGATTCGTACGTCCCCCAGATTCCTACCCACCCCTTATACCTTTTTCCTTCCCAGAACTTCCTCTCCTTTCTTTCCTTCCCTCCACACAGCACACCTAAAGATGACATTGGCCCAAGGCAATTATTTTTGTTAAAAAACTACATATGTAACTACCGTAGAAAATAGTTACAAATAAAACCTAATTTTAATATCATATTACATTGCGTACCAATTTTTTTTTGTAAATATTCGAAATAAAACTTACTGATAAACCAATAAATATGTTAAAAGAGAGAATTATTAAAATCATACTTTATATTACTCATTTTTACAGAAGTTATATAAAATACAATAAAAAAAAACAACTGATTAAAGTCATAAAAGAGAGTACGATATGCATATGAGAGAGAGTATGCAATATAGTTTTGAATGGTGTTTGAAAGAGAGAGTACGAAAACAGTATGCAATAAAGTTGTGAATGATGAATACTTGGAGCAGGTGGATGAGTTTGTTTATTTGGGAAGTATGTTTACGAGAGATGGGAAGGCTGATAGAGATATTGAAAGAAGGGTGAATGCAGGTAACTCTATTAATGGAGAACTGAACGCCGTTGGCACCAACAAAAAACTGTCCAAAGACGCGAAACTAGCCGTCCATAATGGAGTACTGGTACCTACCCTGATGTATGGCAGTGAGGCATGGAACTGGCAGAGGAAGAAAGAAAGTAGACTGAACGCTGTAGAAATGAGAACCCTGAGGCGTATGTGTGGTAAAACTATGTATGATCGTGTGAGATATGTGGAAATCCGCAAAGAATGCAAGGCTTATGTAAGCGTAATGAATAAGATCAAAAAAGGAACGCTCCGATGGTTTGGGCATGTAGAGCGAATGAACGAGGAAAGGAGTGTAAGGAGAATATATGACGAAAATGTGAATGGTAGAAGAAGTCGAGGACGCCCAAGAAAGACATGGCACGACCAAGTGAATCAGATACTTGAGTCGGGCCATGTCAAGAGTCAGAATAATAGAAGAGCATGTATGAGACGTTGTATGAATGTAAACGAGGCAAGGAATGTGTGCCAAGATCGAGTTGTTTGACGGTCCGTCCTTTCTGCCTACCCCTGCGTGGAAACGGCGTGATGGTTAGTTAGTTAGAACTGATTAAAAATATTTGTAAAAAAAAAAAAATTATTTTATGTCCAGATCTCAATAGCCAGATACTTCGTAACCTTCATCTGTCCCTTCTACTTGCGTCTTTTGCTTCCTGCCTCACAAAATACCCTACTTTAGTAAGCCATAATCATAGTGGCTTCGGGCAGTTGTGACTAACTATGTGGTCTTCACGTAAAAATAAAAAAAATAAAAACATGACCCATTTACAGTTAATCCAGATGTTAACCTAGAAAAATACATCTAGGGCAGGTTATCTCGTGTTATTTACGCGCATTTAAATTTCTTATATTAAAAAAAATATATATATACCGAAAATAATTCCGTGTTAGCGAACAACGCGAAACCGAAAAACTGACGCGCAAGAATAATATAAAAAAATAAAATAAAAACCACTATTAATCACCTCCGAGACACTGGCAGATTTATGACTTGAGCGAAGGGCGGGACGGAAGGGTGAAAGAGACAGAGAAGGGAAGATGAAGGATGAAGGAGAGAGGAGTGATAAGATTGGTGACGTTACAAAACAGCCTCGGCATAAATAGCTCGAGGCCGAATACCTGGATAAAAGAGCCTTGCGTGTTCAAATCCCGGCTTGCACAAGTACATTTAATTTATGTTATATCACAATTTTACCAATTACTGATTGTTTTCAGGTGGAAAAATGTAATAATCAGTAATTGTTGAATGAAACACCAAACAGCAGTATATATTGAATTATTTGGCGGTTGTTTTCAGGTGTAAAAATATAATAATCAGTAATTGTTGAATGAAACACCAGTATATATTGAATTATTTTGCGGGTATTAGATAAGCCGCCATAGCTCAGTGGTCAGAGCATCCGACCGGCAATCAGAAGGACACGGTTTCAAGTCCCGTTGGCGGCAAGTATCTTTTCTCGGAAGATTTTTCAATGTAAATGAGTGTTTCAGGCTGACAATTATTGCTTATAACAATTGAAACAATATTACTTTGTTTGAACCACTTATATATTTGAGTAAAGCCGGCCGGTTTCAGAACGACCGTTCCATCTTCAGGGCAAACGTATACTGAAGATGGAACGGTCGTTCTGAAACCGGTCGGCTTTACTCAAATATATAAGTGGTTCAAACAAAGCAACATTGTTTCATTTATTTAATATATTGTTTATTTACGGCACGTCCATAGTGGAAGACAAAACCAGTATTGTCCTTGTGTAAAACTACCATTGAGAATTGAAACGTTAACTAAAAAGATTTCTGTAGCCGTGTTTGGTGACCAGATCTTAATATTCATGTACCTTCCCACCTTCCTCTTCCTCATCCCCTTTCCCTCCCAACATCACAACATACGCCAATTTTGGGAAGCCATAGTCTCACTGGCTCTGGACAATTGGGAGCAGGCGGGGTTCACATTTAAAAAATCGTCGCAAGAAAAAGTCTGATTGTGAAAAGAGGAAAAAGTACTAATTTTGAGGTCCGGTCGCATGAAATTTGCAAAGCTTTTTCTGGAATGTCTTTTTTTTTTTTTTTTTTACAGTGAATACCGCACAAGAATCTCAACTGCTCCCGTCTGGATCCAGTGAGACTATGGCATCCCCAATTGGGGTATGTTGTGAGGCTGAAGGTAGTGGGGAGGGGAAGGAGGTGGGGAAGAGGAAGGTTGGGAAGTACCTGGCTATTCAGATCTGGTCACCAAACACGGCTAAAGCCATTTTCAAGCAACGTTTTTGAATGGTGGTCTAACACCAGGGCGATACTGATAGTATCTTCCACTCTGGAACATGCCGCAAATATACTATGTATTATTTTAAATGAATTAATTGTGAAATAACACAAATTAATCAAATAAAATTTATTTGCGCATGCCGGGTTCGAACCCGCGACCTCCGGATTGTGAGTCAAGAGTCTTACCCACTGGACTACGGAGGTCGTCGAAAATAATATTATAATAATATGTCAACCTATGGACCTACTAATTTTACCGGGCTATTTTGAGTAACACTATTTTTCTCTATACCTAGTGGTGAAACCGGAAAAAACTCTAGTTATTTGTTCAGTATTTTTTTTAACTAACTAAACTAACTAACCATCACGTCGTTTCCCCGCAGGGGTAGGCAGAGAGGACGGACCGCCAACCAACACACTCATTGCCTCGCTTACATTCATACATCGTCTCATACATGCTCTTCTATTATTCTGACTCTTGACATGGCCTGACTAAAGTATCTGATTCACTTGGTCGTCCCCCGTCTTTTTTGGGCGTCCTCGATTTAAACTCCTTTCCTCGTTCATTAGCTCTACATGCCCAAACTATCGGAGCGATCCTTTCTTAATCTTACTCATTACGCTTACATCATCCTTGCATTCTTTGCGGATCGTTTCTCAAACGATCGTACATGGTTTTACAACACATTAACCTCAGGGATATTATTCAGTCTACTTTTATCTTTCCCCTGCCAGTTCCATGCCTCACTGCCAGACATCAGGGTAGATACCAGTACTCTGTTATGTACGGCTAGCTTCGCTTCTTTGGACAGTTTTTTGTTGGCATCAACGGCATTCAGTCCTCCATTATTGAGTTACCTGCATTTACCCTTCTTTCAATATCTCTATCAGCCTTCCCATCTCTCGTAAAAATACTTCCCAAATACACAAACCCATCCACCTGCTCCAAGTATTCATCATAGACAACTATGTAGCACATTGTTTTCGTACTCTCTTAGATAATAAAATGTACTCAACCTTTTTATCCCGGCTGTTTCGTCTCGGCTGTTTTGTCCCGGCTATTTTGCCAAACACGATTTTCCCCTGTACTGATAAGACCGGAATAAGAAGAACACGAAAGAACTGAAACGTCGGCCATTCAAGTCGTCTGACACCCGTGACGTTGATAATAATGGTTTATTGTACCACGAGAGTTAATGAAGACATTTTTGATTATGTAGGTTTTTTTTGTGTGTCGGTTGTTTTGGGTGATTTATGGCTCGTTCGTGGCTAGTCATATTTATTATATTATATAAAACATGTGAGAAATATGGCGAGTTGTTTGGATAAAGTACAATTTCTTACCTGTTTAAATTAATACATTTTTAATTAATACAATTTGGTCATTGCTTTTTATGTAATTTTACAAGGAGCTTAGAAGGAAACTCGGCGGCGCTTTGTTTACACAAACATATTCCCGAATTTTCTCTCTAGATTTTAATTTTTTTATTTATTTGTACACGCCCAATTAAGGCTTTTACATATGATATTATTAAAAATTCATGTGATATAATCAAAGAATTAAGAGATATAACAATTAAAATAAGTACCAAGTATAAAAATTTTAACTTAAAAACAACAAACAGAGTAAAATATAGGATGCACAGTCATATAAATTTTGGTCCATATTGAAAATTTATAAACATTTCAAAGCTATCAAGATAGACATACAGATTTAATAACAATGTTTTTATAGGCTGATAGACATTCAGTAACGTTTGTGTTGGTGTAATATTTATTCCCTGCACTGTGCAATCGGTTCATTACTGAGTTTATTTCTGCATTGGTACCTTAATTGTTACAATGGTAAGTTACTTTCTGACGAACCGTTCTACTAGGCACATGAAAGTTAATCAGCCTAAGGGTTTCAAGGGAGTCAAACATGTTATTAACAATTTTATAGAGAAAAAATAGATCAGTACATATTCTTCTTTCTTTTAATGTGGGAAGGCCCATACCTTTCAACAGTGACATGTTGAAAATAATAAAAACAGCTAAAGTTTTCAATAGGAATTCCTAATCTATAATATATGTTTCGTAAAAATTTATGTTGGATTTTTTAGATAGTTTTGCTTTTTTTGGATAAGTTACTTCTTATAGAAGTCCTTAAAATTGCCTGGTTTGAACACCATTAACAGACGTCCAGTACACAAACTAAACAATGCATTTTTTTTTTTAATCAAAACCTACAGACGAGTATTTCATATTAACACGCCCCTCCAAACATTTGTGTTTACATCTCTCTCTTTCAAACAACCTTCTTCTTCTTTTTGAACGCTTAATATGGATGCGAACTAACGTCATCTCTGATCGTTAAAAATAGTTAAAAATGTAAACAAATTAAATCAGGCATAGGGGTTTCCTTCCCAGAGTTTATTATCCTTCACTTCCTTAAAAAGACCCTCCACGCAGCATACCCTAAGTTGACATAGGCTAATTATTTTTCTCAGGGCGTGTGGAGCTAATGTATAAAAAAAATTATTCAGGTGAGTGCACATTTCATTATATGTTTAGGCAATTCTTGACCATAATTTTTGAAGTAAGAACGCTACGTACATAATTAATTATTTATTATATTTCTTATTGTATAAATTTTATGGTGTTTCATGTAAACAAATTAAATGAGGCTAGGATTTTCATTGCCAGAATTTCCTATCTTTCCCTTCCTGAAAAAGTCCCTCCACATAGCATCCCCTAAGATGACATTGGCCCTGAGGGGAATTATTTTCCTCGTTTTCTCTGTGTGGAGCTAATGTAAAAAAAAATCTTCAGGTTTGTGCACATTTCATTATTTAGGCAATTCTTGACCATAATTTTTGAGGTGAGAACGCCGCGTACATAATTAATTATTTTTCATGTTTCTGAGGGTATAAATTTAATGGGCACATTTCTATCGTGCCCACCTCGATTGAATTGTGAAGATAGATTCTTGCGTAGGCCCAAGCTATGCACTATATTTCGTCGCTCCGACCTCGTATAATTTTGAGTTATTATGCCGTACGACACCGTAATAACATATCCGAAGTTCGGATCATTTTTCACACACCTTTTTATACGAGAATTTCTCCTATTTTCGGTGGAAATTGATTGCTTTATGCTATGGGAAAATGCTACCACAATGAAAGCATTACTCAAAATGATAATCTATACATTCTGGCATATTGTACGTTCTTATTTGTTATCTTATGCGAGAAAGAAACTATTTATTTTGTTGATTTATAATTTGTATTAATTTTTTTAGAGATGGAAAGAATGACAGTATTTTAAAAGAAAGTTGAATACACGAAACGCGATTGACTACAAATTATGCAAAGAAGCGAACATAGCTTTCCACAATGGAGTGCTTTTACCTGCCCTTAGCCTAAGTTGCTGCAACTGCTAACCCTGTACAAATCACAAGTGTGCTCCACGGTTGAATTTTGCCGCCACCTAGCTCCAAAATATTTGAAAAATACCCTCGACTCTGTGCAGAAACGGGCGGTCCGTTTTTTTTTTAAATTTTATTATTTCAAAGATTTCTTGAAAGTACGATTTTTATGTTTTTTTTACTACCATACTAGGCTAACGCCCGTGTTTAGGTAATCATACATGATTTAAATTATACAGTGTGAGAACTAGAACCAAATATAGGTTTGAAATAGAAATTATAAGACATTAGAAAGACGAGAAAGAAAAAAATATATTTAAAGTAAAATATAACAAGATATATGCATACGTAAGTATCCTCACTCATCTATACACAAATATACACAAATACTATGAAAAAAGATTAAATACTCGCTGTACTCGAAACAGTAACAAAGATTTACTACAAATTCCCATAACTCATACTACTTTTGGTCAACGAAGCTTCAGATACCTTGCAACACGACTTTACAACATTCTTCCAATTAGTATAAAAAAATGTAATTCACAAAAAATTTAAAAAAAAACATAAAAATTTGGATAAAAAATAATGATAGAGCATTTACCGGTGCACTCACCCAAATTCTAAATTAGTATTGAACCAATGCAGTTATTATTGTACCAATGTTATTGTTATTATTAATGCAACCATTGTAATGTGTGATTTTATTCTAATATATGTAAGTGTAGGTATGTTCACAGTATAATAAATTGATGTAAAATTACTGCCTCAACACAGGCTAGCCTAGTGAGGCAGGTTACGAGAAACCTAAATTTATAATTATAAATCTCTATTCTTTAAGTACCTACTGTATATATGTATTTTGTTTTCTGTTATTAACTTTTGTACTTATGCAACTTTTAAACTGTACTTTTACTGTACTTATGATGTACTTTGTATTTTTGTAGTTATAAATCTTAATTTTTTTGTTCAATAAAGATATATTATTATTATTATTATACACACATACACACACATACATACGCATATTTTATAGATTCTCCCATTTTAACAGACGGATTGCAATCTTTAGAGCACAGGCGTCGTCGGGTGGGAATGCTATTATTGTTCTACCGGTATTTCAATGGAAGATGCTTCGAGAAACTAGCGTCATTGATCCCTTCGGCACCGGTGAATAGTCGGGAAACACGCCATACGCGTTCCCAACATATGTGCACGGTTGACATTTGGCACATGAAAACGGGTCGCTTCTTCGACTCGTTCTTGTGCTCAACAGCTCGGCTGTGGAACGATTTGCCGGCCTCTGTGTTTCCTTCTTCCTACAACATGGGTATCTTCAAGACCAATGTTCATTCCTTCCTTTCCTCAAAAAGACCCTCCACACAGCATCTCAGGTGACACAGACCCTGATGGAAATTATTTTCCTCAGGGCCTCCTGTGTGGAGTTAATGTAAAAAAATCAAATAAATTTTATTTGATTAATTAAATTAAATATATTCATTTAAAATAATATTTTATAGTAGGTAGATACTTTTATTTGCGGCCCTTTCCAGAAAAATTACCACTATTCACAATCGAAATATGGATTGATAGCCGTGTTTGTTTGCCAGATTTGAATAGCCAGGTACTTTAATAATAATAATAATTGGATAATTTATAAAGCGCCGTTTTTGTGAAAAATCACCTCAAGGGCGCTGTTAATTTTCTTGTACTTTCCCACCTTTCTCTTCCCCATATCCTTCCCCTCCCCACTTCACTTTCAGACTCACAACATACCCCAATTCGTGATGCCATAGTCTCATTGAATACTGACGGTTGGGCTCTAGTGCGGTATTCACATTATTCGAGTAACAACAGAAGTCTCCATCTCAGGATCGAGAGAGACTGGTTTAGGGAGGCCTTTTGACCGAGGTGACCCATCGTCTTGCACCGCAGTTGTAGGGATGGATTCATTCATACGTTCTTCACTCCTGGGCACATTCCTACCCACCCCTAAGATAACAGCATCCCCTGAGATAACAGACGCTTGGGTGGAAACCCAGTGCATTTGTTCACTCAGCTACTAACCGGTGTCTCATAATCTGACCGAGATGTTATATATGTTTCTATCAAAATGTACTTATTTGCACCTCATACATCTAACTGAACTAATACGTGTAATAGAAATATCAACTTAGCTCCGTAATATATTCATCGTCGTAAAAGAACCCATAAAACAGCATGAAAGTCAATTACCCCTGTGCCAAGGAACTAATCTTTTCTTTAGATCAGTTCCCACGCACGGGGGTGTTCCCATTATTCAGATCTATTCACTCGAAAGGGGACAAAAGTTTTATTTCTGTCTTAACCCTGTGAATGCCGACTTGTTTTGAAGTGGTATATGTCAGAAATGCCATCCATAGTTTATATTTATTAGTCTTTCTTTATCTACTCCAAACGTAGGTGCTGATCAAAATATGTTGTGAGAACTTTGTGAAATTTTGATAAATTTAAGTAATAAAAATTATTATTTTGTTTAGAGCGCGACTCGTCAACAATTTATTTCTATTTATTGTTGTAAAGTTTAATTTTGTAAAATTCAATTTAAATTTAAAAATATGTATTTTATTAATAACTTTTGCAGGCAGAAGGCATTATCAAGCTGTTTGATAATGTTTTAATGCCTTCAGCAGGCGAAATAGCTGTCACGCATAATGATAATTACTGCAGAATTTATTTATAAAATAAACTGTTTTTATATATTAAATTGTAATACCTATTATTGAGTATGTGAAAGAAAAAAATTTCTTCATGTTATTTCTTTGTTCTATTCAACTCTTATTTACCCTTTTCCAATTCTAATTTTGCTATTAAATCTTTATTAGTGTTATTTAAATATAGTTATTAAAAATGTATTCAGAGTTACACAAAATATAATAAGGTATATATTTCAAATAGTAGTAACATTGTATTTATATCGAAACTTATAATAATTATTACTTCAAAGTTTATATTTTTAATCACAATACAGATGAAATACTAGTGAGATGGATACGAGTATTATATGCCATTTATATATATTTAGAATAGAAACTAAAACTATTTTTTAGGTATATGTGCTAGTAAAAAACGAAGAAATTAAGACTTAATGTGTTTAATATAATTGAACTCAGGTGAACTCCTAGTGTGTAGGACAATATATTATACCTTTGTAATGTAAATGTACTAAGAATAAATCTTATATGTAAAAATGAATCGCTGAATGTGTTGCTAAGCGCAAATCTCGAGAGCAGCTGAACCGATTTCGCTAATTCTTTTTTTTAAATATTCCTTGAAGTACGAGGATGGTTCTTACGGAGAGAAAAATTAAGAAAATTGCGTAGAAAATTGGATTCTTTCAGAAACCTAACGACTATCGCACGTTTGACAGTTCGCGTGTTTGAGAATGACATTTTGCAAATCAGGATTCTATTTTTGAAAATCTTTAAGTTGATAAATTTATTTAAAGTAGGTACTCTCCTAATAGTTTGAATCGAAACAAGAATTTTAGATATTTTAAATAGGTACCTTATGTTAGGTACCAAATTTAATATACATGAAAAATGTAAATTTGAATAAAAATTGTAAAAGATGGCACGCGGGCTGTTTAAAAACTGAATGTACTGGGATTGAATATATGGAACGCGGGAGGAGGGTTGGCGGGACGAGGGAGCGGGGAAGGGAAGAGGGAAGGCGGGGAAGGTGGAAGGGGAACGCGGCAGGGGAAGGGGACGTGTTAGTCGGGAGGTGGGTTCGCGGGACGGTGGAAGGGGGGGGGGAGTGGAGTGGGGAGAGGGAAGGTGGAGGTGACGGAGTGGGAACGCGATAGGGGAAGAGGACGCAGGAGAAGAAGGGGAGGCGGAAGGGGAACGGGACGAATGGGAAAAGACACTCAGGGAGAAAAAATTTCTTTATTAAATGGCATAGCAACGCATGCGGGGACGAGCTAGTAAATAAATAAATAAAAGCATGTTTAGAACATACTCGTATTAACATTTTTAAATTGCTTAAACAACGATCGTTGTTCGCCTTTCTCACCTGTGTTACGAACAACAATAAATCATTTGTCATCCACAAAGTTACAACGTATAGTTTCTTATGTATGAGAATGTTTATAACATATTTAATTTTTTTTAAATTGCTTATACAACGATCGTTGTTCGTCTATATTATCAACAACGATAAATCATTTTGGCATCTACATGGTTACAATTTCTAGTTTCTTATATATGAAAATGTTTACGACATATTTATATTTAAAAAAATTGCTCAAACCACGATCGTTGTTCGCCTACATTATGAGCAACGATAAATCGTTTTAGCATCTACAGGGTTACAACATCTACTTTATTATGTGTGAGAATGTTTAGAACATATTTACATTTAAAAAATTGCGCAAACAACGATCGTGGTTCGCCTATATTATAAACAACGATAAATCGCTCTGGCATCCACAGGGTTAAAACATCTAGTTTCGTATGTATGAGAAATTCATGCTTGGCTGATTTGTAAAAACGCCGAATGCTGACTGGAATACGTTACAAGAATGGATGTTACCCGGTTGTTTGTCATGAAGTTGTTGGAGGTGTATTAAAATTACTATTGTAAGAACGGGGAAGAAATAGTATATTCCTCCTTTTTTTAGTATGTAATTATCGTACTTTCCAAGTGTTTTTGTTTGAAATTTACCGTTGTAAATAATAATGGCAGGTGTTTTAGAATATAGACGTTTTAAGTTATTGTTTAATTTTTCAAACTATACTACACCGGGCTACTTTTACTTCAGCCGGCTGTGCCTGAGTTTTTTTAAAAAAATCGTTTATTTAAAAATTAATCATTCGAAAAATTCAAATATTTCATGATTTAACTTATGTATGGCGTTATTATTAGCAAGTGGTTACGTTGACTTAGACTGTGAAAAATTGTTTTTTTTTTTTTTTTTTTTTACACGAGCTCCACACAGGAGGCCCTGAGGAAAATATTTTCCCTCAGGGCCTATGTCATCTTTTCTTGATGCTGTGTGGAGGGTTTTTTTAAGGAAAGGAAGGAGAGGAGAGTAGACAGTGACCTTCCAACCTCGACATAAAACTGTAGATTTGCATACAATCAAATCCACCGCCATCCATCATCGCCATCCCTCTCAATCAGCACTATATTATATATTTCAACCAATTTACACAAAACCTTGACAAATTATAAACCTAAATCTTCCTCATGAATCACTCTATCTATTAGTGAAAGCCGCATGAAAATCCGTTTAGTAGTTTTGAGTGTATCGCGACCAGACAGATAGACGCGGCGGAGGACTTTAATTTATAATATGTAGAGATTTTATTCTAGGATGTGGACAGGATAGTGTAATCCCACACGTCCCATATAGTGATACATATTACACATTAGTAAAGAAACAAGTTAATAGAATAGGAAAAAAATTAGTACAAAAAAATCTATTATTATGTAGGGCGTGGTCTTGGGTGAGCTCGGGCCCAACGCTCACTCAGGAGTGGCGCTTGGTGCTGGAAGGCTGCGGTCATCACTGTGTTGTCGGAGACCATTAGCCGCATCCTGGCTCCAGTGACCCGGTGTCTTATCAGGCTGGCGAATCCGTGGAGTCCTAATTCCGTAAACATTTTTGATGCGCTGCTATATCTTGTGTATCCAAATATAATTAATTCTGCATGCATTATTATATTATATCCGGAGTCGTTTCATCGAGCTGATACGGTAGTGACACCATGTTTCACAAGTATACAGGCTAGTGCAAAATGCATTGAACAATGTTTTTCGTATAGTTTATATTGGTAGATATCTAGTTAACATCTAGTTAAAGGCCACCATTGGTGATTGAAACGTTGGTAGCGAGTTTATTTTTAACCTTTCTTTCTCCCATCTCCTTCCCTTCAGCACTAGCATCACCATCACACCTTTCACAAATTGGGGATGTTGTAGTCACACTGACTCCAGGCAATTTTGTGGTGAAATCTTCTTCTTGTTCTTGTGCCCTGTCCGTTCAACGGACATTGGATATCATGTTGGCTATGCGGACTTTGTTTACTGCGGCCCGGAACAGCTCTACCCAAACTACTGTTTCAGGTTTTTCGGCCATGAGGTTCTCCTTCTTCCAAAACCCCGTCTTCCGGCAATCTTTCCCTGCATTATGAGATGCAAGATCTCATACTTCTCTGGCTATCTCATCACATGTCCAAGATTGTTTCGATAACTTCTTTTTATTTATTCATCCGTACCATAACATCTTCATTCGTAACCCTGTCCATCCAGCTTATTTTAAGTATTCTTCTGTATATCCACATTAGACATGGGCAGACTCATTCCCAGGAGTGAATCGATTCATTGTGATTCCCTCGGCCTTTTGAATTGATTCATTTTATTCATTCCTTTAATTCCAAAAAAAAAGAGGAGACCAATAATGCTATCTCATTCTCTCGCAGACTACTTTATTTCTTAGTTCTCCTTTAGATGCATGTGTTTGCTCTTTTTAGTGTCGTTATTTTTCGTTTCATCGAGTTTCAAATCACAACGGTGATAAAGAAGTTTTCACTACGCAAAGCACTCTTCTTAGGGTAAATTATGTTGTTCTGAAAAATCGTAGGTACTAAAAACGACGCGCGACGAGGTTAATGAAATATTTCAATGTGTACTTAGATATTATTTTGCCCAAAAGACAAATTTTTGACAAGAAAAATGTGTTTATATTAGGCTATCAATTAAATCTTAAAATTAAACAGTTTTTGTGGTTAACCCCTAAAGTTTTACTAATTTTTATTTATTTATTAATCTTAAAATTGTTTCACTTCACGTGATCTAAACTTCCCACTACCTTTAGCCTCGCAAAATATCCCAATTGGGGATTCCATAGTTTCATTAGCTCCAGACGGGACTTGGGCGGAATTCACATAAAAGCCATACTATTATCGCGCTTTCATAGGTATATCCGGACCGGTCACCTGGAATAAGCTTCACTCAAATATATATATATATATTTTTTAAATGCACCTACCTCAATGGTGAAGTTAATACCACGCGCCGAATAAAATCTAATTAAAAGCCCTGGCGACACGCGTCATATAATTTGTTACCAAAATATAAAGGAACAAACCGCTCGATTATCATTTATCAGTATCACGGTTCGATAGCGACTGATGTATTGTTTACGGCTAGAGTAGACAGAGACAGATACCATAAAAAATAATAATAATATAGATAAACATCGTTTTGTTTCTACAAGCATTGTATCACAATTTACGCACGTGTGAGGGAGAAAAAACATAGGATTAACTTTCGCTTTTAGATTTTTATTAACGTTCAGGGTCCGAAGTGGGAAGTTTCACCCTAAGATGACGGCTTGGCCGCGCGGGGACTAATGACGAACCGATTCTCGGCGGGCATCAAGAAATGAATTAGGAACTTCTGACTAATAAGTGTCTTTTGTCTTGCTGTGACTTGAATAACTTGCATTCCGCGGACCGGCCGGATCGACTCGACACGTGGGACCCGGGACCCGTGGGACTACGACGTCACAAATGAATAAGAAATAAATCTTTTGATTCCTTGAATAAGTGAAACAGAGATTGGGGTTGCGGATTGACAGTGTTGCCAACTTAACGGATTTCCCGTGTGTGGCGGATCGGAGTGTCCCGAAACGGGAAAATTTTGTGTATAACGGAATTTACAGTATGACGGATTTTCTGGCGAAAATCGCCTATATTTATGGGAGAAATTGATAGAGAAATTGATGAGAACACTGCTACCCTGTAGTAGGTGTACCTATCCGCGCAACAAATATCCAGAATAATATTTAATTTAATTCCTACGAAACACTACAATATTTATAGACTACATTATTATTTTCTTACCTCAATATAACATGAAATATTTAACTGTAAAATAAATTAATCGAAATAAAAATAAATATGGTGCTGTTAAAAAATCGTAAGATGCAAGGCCAAGGGTAAGAAATAAAGATTTAATTCCTTTTGAAAATGAGAATCAGATCGAGTGTGTTACAAGATTGAATTTATTCATTTAATTCAGTCATTCAATTTTGCCCACGTCTAATCCACATCTCGAATGCCTCAAGTTGTCTCATTAGTTCTACAGTAAGCGTCCATGCTTCCATTCCATAAAATAATATCGAAAACACGTAGTATCTGACCTTTCGCATTCGTAGTCCAAGGTTGGGATCATGACTGCAGAACATCTTTTTCATGCGGATAAAGGTTGCACGAATGTGGTGATATGTGGTGAAATCACATAAGAAAAACACGATTTTCGCAGAAAAACATCAAAGAGGAGAGTAATATTAAAATACGAATTATGTACTTAATATTAGATTTTGCGTGGGTTAAATCTAAAAAAGACAATGAAGACGATAGAAATTATTTAATTTATAAAAATAACTGTAATTCGTCGAATAAAAGCGAATTGCGATGGACGGAATATACAGCTCGGTGGGAGGACAACCCATGGACAAATCCGCCATTCAGGAGCGCCCAAGCGATACTAAGAGGGCCCCAGGCCGCTGTAAAACCCCCCCTGGATCTGTGAGATAAACGTAATGAATGTGTTAAAATAAAAGACTCAGAATACGCAATGAGAAGAGCGAATGAATGAGCATGTTTGTTGACTAGATTTGAATGGCCAGGTTCTTTGAGACCTTTCTCTTCCTAACTTCATTCCACTTCGCATTACTTCTGCCACAGAATTTGGGTATAGGTACCGCCGTTCCGGGAACCATTTATTGGATAACCAACACTCTACTATATATAACTACGTTTGGTGACTTAGCATGGGTGCCGAGTTCATGATTTGAGGTTTGTCCAGGTCTTGGCAACGAATGACGAATGCGTGGTGGACCGTATCAGAAGAAACTGATTGATTGAGGGAATCTAACCTAGACCTCTCCAGCCGGACTTTCTCGACCCATCGCATTGCACTGCAGTGGGAGCAATAGATTCATACGTCCGTCACTCCTGGACGCATTGACCCCCAGATTCATTCCTTTTTCCTTCCCAGAACTTCTCCTTTCTTTCCATAAAAAGACCCACCCCACATTGTACCCAAAGATGACACATGCATTATAAGATTTTTTCCTCAGGCTCTCCTGTGAGTAGCTAATCTAAAAAAATAAATATTGTATTGTGTATCACGTATAAATGTGTAAACCGCTCGAGCGAGAGCACGATTTTAAATTTTTTTCTCCGTTTGCTTGTGATTTTTTGGAGCCCACATTAAAAAAATCATACCACCGAATTTTAATACGGAGACATACAAACTGATTATAGTTCTAAATAGCCAATGAATTCACACATCTTTTGTCAATTGTAGGACTTAAAAAAATATATAAATTTGTAAACTTGGTCCAAAAACTTTGGTAAAAAAAAAATGTGGTCTAATTTTGGACCGCTGTCAATCGCAGAAAAATGAAAGCAGCCCATATTTTGACCTTAGTCGCTCCAGCAGTTATATTTAGGAAAATTTTGATGAGTTTATTTATCGTATGTTTGATATGACGTGTCATTCCGAAATTGTGGTCAATTAGATTCAACGCCAACTCAGAATCAAGTCAACTCAACACCTCTTTGAAAAGTCATTAACTATGAAAAAAATAGCCCATAACCTAATTGCACGTAACATATTTAACCATGTAAAACAAAACTTCACTTTTAATGACTTATGATTCCTAGATTACATCATTTGGTCTGTTTAGTCTGGAATAGGGCAATTGCGGATGTTTTGTATTTTTTGGTGTTTCAATTATTTTTTGGCTATCCCGTGCTATTTATTTTGTATTCATTTGTATGTACTTCCATAAATATACATAATGTATCTTGTAAAATGTATTAACAATCAACTAATATGTTTTATTTTTCTTGTTTCAGGTATGTGCGTCTTTGATGAACTTTCCAAATTACACTATCTTCGAAGGACAAATGTACATTGTTTTTGTAAGTTTCTTTAATTTTCCTTTATTTTACTAAATGGTATGTTGAAGAAAGGTGGAAAAACCTAACCTTACCTAATCTATTTTTTATCTGTTTTTATGTTTTTTTGTTTCCCTGTCGACTCATCATTAATCGTTGGTTACCATAAGCTATAGCCGTAATTGGTGACTAGTTAGCTAAGTTCTTCCCAACCTTCCTCTCCCCCATCTCCTCCCCTTCCCCACTACCTTCAGCAACACAAAATACCCCAACTGGGATACCATAGTCTCACTGGCTCTAGTCGGTTGGGGGTATTGTGTGATATTCACCTAAAAAACAATAGAAGATATTGAATAACCACGATGACATTACGCAGCCTTACTTTACAACTTTGGTGATGTCAAATACTCCGTAAAACCCCCGTTTACCCCAATTAATGCAACGCTTCCCTCGTACTGCGACGCCATTGCCTGTATAAGATTTGTATTCACTCCATACTTGGACAACACCTTCCATAGCTTATTCCTGATAAAAAAATACTCGATTATTTCAAAGGCCAAGATATGTTCTACATTTAAATAAAAAGTATTTCAAAGCGATCAAATTTTTAAACCAAAAACACATGATTTTGCATTACTTGTGTTTCGCTTTAAGAGTATTATTAACTACCCCATACAATGAAGCCAGGATTTGAATTTAAGTCTACTTTGTATAGCTTTTTAAAATAATCGTGGAAGCGACGGAGCATTTGAAGTTAATTTTATTACTCCCAGTCTCGAATTAATTACTGCATTAGTAATAGCGAGATGGGATTATGGAACTTTCTAGGAAACAGATCTGAGACGACATTTTCTGGAGAAAACTTTGAAGCAAGATGGCGGCTTAAATGTTTTTGGTAATTATTTAAGCATTTCTTCGGAAAATTATAAGAGTATTTATTGAAATCACCGAGAATAATATTCTGTATAATTGAAAAGCCGATTATTTTGTCAACCTACAACCTTATTACCTTCTCGTGTTTTATCTACCTATCTTCTTCTTTTATCTTCTATATAAATAAAATGAATCGCCGGAATGTACGTACGCGCATAATTTCCGAACGACTGCACGAAATTGGATAATTCTTTTTTTGGACTTATTATATTTTTACTTGTGGACTCTGTTTACTGGTGGAATTTGTTTAAAAAAATACATTAGGTGGCACGCGAGCTGTTTGAAAACTAAATGTACCGGGACTGAATGTATGGAATGCGGGAGGGGGAGGGGAACTCGAGAAAGAGGTTCGCGGGACGGTGGATGCGGGCGAGTGGAGTGGGGTGAGGGAAGGTGGAGGAGGCGGAGTGGGAACGCGTGAGGGAAAGGGGGAAGCGGAAGGGGAACGGGACGAATGGCAAAGGACACGCAGGAAAAAATATTTTCCTTATTAAATGGCATGGCAACACATACCGCGAACTCTCTATAAGAATTTAAAAGGAGCGACCGATCAACGTGATTTTTCTAAACAGAGATGAATGGAGGACTGGGAAATAACATAGGCTACTTTTTATCCCGGAAAATACATTTCATTCCCAAGGGAAAATTCTTTATACGGTAATTTCCCCATAATACCCTGCGAGCAAAGGAGCGGGTAAAAACTAGTTTTTAAATAAAAAAAACTACGAGTTTGGACATGGGCTTTGCCTTTTTCGCATAGAAATAATTATAAATCTTAAATAAATTTTATAAACAACAAATTCGTAAGAAACGCGCATGTATTATGTACGAATTGTATTAAAAAAAATAAATGAAGACAATATTAGCGAAACTCAATCGACAATCTGGAAACAGAAAAATCAGATAAAGATTTTGGACCCTCTGGCACTCGAACCCGGGACCTTCGGCTTTCTGGACCGCAGCTCTTCCAACTGAGCTAAGGTGTCCCTATCCGATTCACTCATTTTAACTGTATCATACTTCGACTCAGAACTGCCAACATTATCTTAATTTTCTGAACGCATATTTTATTGGCAGCTATCTTTATGTATGATTGCAAGATTCAAACACGTTTTAAAAGCGTATTAAAATAAAATGGATTACAACTTATCTAGATAGCATTTAGCACATAACATGGCGTCTCGTCATATATAAATACGTATTAAAAAAATCTTTATATAACTTACGGTGAAACTTGCGTTAACCTAGGTATAATTTCAATAAATGTTTTTAAAAATTAAAAAAAAAAACTGAGTGTAATTCACACGCGGTCAGAAATTTAAAGTTAAGAGTGGGATAAAAAATAAGGACAGGAGTGGAGAGGCTACGAAGCAGCGCACAAATAGGAGACCGATTATACTATCTCATTTTCTCAAGCTAAATCCTATAGATGTACATATGTATTTGTCGCTTTTTAGTGTCGCTATTTTTCGTTTCATCGAATTTCAAATCACAACGGTGCTAAAGATATTTTCACTTCAAAAAATTGACTTGTAATAAACACTCATCTGATTTATAGTATATGTACTAGCTGGTACCTGGCATGCTTTACAATGCCATTTAAAGAAATAAAGAAATAAATTGATTCTCCCTGCATGTCCTTTCCCATGCGTCCCCGTTCCCTTCCACCTTCCCCGCTTTCCCCCTTCCTCGTTTCTTTCCTCTTCGTGAACCCCACGTTCCCCCTAACTTTCCTCCCTGCCGCTAAAATATATGAAATACACACATTTTCATTTTTACAAATTTCATAACGCCAGAGCTTACCATTATATGCAGCTTATGTTACTAGCTGATAATGTAGCTTTTTATTGGTGAAATAATTTTTGAAATCGGTTTAGTGGTTTAGGCGTGAAAGGGTAACAAACAAACACACCCTTTCCCATTTATAATATTACTAGCTCCCCTACCCCTCCCCTCCCCCCCCCCCCCACCCACCCTCACCAACACATCCATACATCCATACAACCCATACAAACTTTCGTCATTATAATATTAATAGGATTAAACAAATCATGCCACCTATTGCAATTTTTTTTTATAAAAAATTCATAATGCCAGAGCTCTGAGCTATTGAGCTTTATTATTTTAAAGTTTCATTAAAATCCATTCAGTAGTTTTTGTGTGAAAGAGTAACAAACATACATCCATAAAAACTTTCGCCTTTGTAATATTAGTAGGATTCTGCGATTCTGACTTTATATTATGGTAGTGACACATTCTCATAAATTATTTCGTCGCCCATCCAATGCGTTGGTAGTGTTTTACACTAGAAAGGGCTTTAAAATTTAAATGTCTGCATTATTTTTTTTGGTGGTGCTCCAAAAACAACGTTCAAAACAATAAAAATACCAACAATGTTTTTGGACACAATCCCCGCTCTGTTTTGTGTTACGAAATTCAGTCCCGTTGTTTAATTGTCACTCCTTTGCGAAGCGCTCGAAATTCGGTCTTGAATATTTTTTGCCACACCACGAACCGCGAGTAAGGATGGGTTGTTTCACAGAAATTCAAAAGTAACATCAAATGGCCATTTAGCGCCGTTTTGTTTTTTTGACAGTTGGAAGGTCATCGTTAAAAGCTGCTTTTAAACAAATTGTGATCAGCAGAACAGAATAACTGTTATATTGTTCTTGCAGCGCCCTTTAGGTTAATTTTCACAAAAAAGGCGCTCTAGAAATTATCCACTTATTATTATGAACTAGCTGATCCGGCCACGCGTTGATGTGGCTAACGAACCCGACGCCATCTACTGGATGGTTACCGCCATCTGTTAATTTGCATACAAATCAAATCCACACCGCTCGCTCGCCAGCCCGCTCGTCCACCACAAGCAGACATTCTTCTTTAATTATAGATATATTTCAACCAATTTACACAAAACATTGACAAATTATATACCTAAACCTTTTCCATGAATAACTCTTATCTATTGGTGAAAACCGCATGAAAATCCGTACAGTGGGTTTTGAGTTTACCGCGAACAGACAGACAGACACAGCGGAGGACTTTAATTTATAATACGAGTATGTAGAGATATTATTATTGTGCTTGCCAGTTTATTACAATTTGATAAAAATCTGAAACATACTAGAATCGGCGTTTAACAGGGACCTTTCGATGATAATGTTACATTTGAATTTTCGCTGCGCACTCAGTATCTATGGTCACTTGCGAGGTAAAAGGGGACTGCGCGCCAAACTTGCTCGATTTTTTAAGTGAAAACTTCTTTAGCATTGTTGTGATTTGAAACTCGATGAAACGGAAGAGATCGACACTAAATATGGGCAAACAGATATATCTGTAGAATTTAGCCTGCGTGAGAATGAGATAGCAATAAAATTATTAATTTATTTATTTCACGGGTACCCGGTTGCAATATAATACGATAAATCCACGGTCCCACGCAAGTCTCCTTTAGTTTAGTGATATAAAGCGCTTGACGAACCTTAGCGGCCAGATATTCCGCATTCTTTTATTTTTGTAAAATCAATATTCAATCTTCAAATCACTCCAAAATGAACAGGCAAAGAAAACACCAAAGAAAGCGACATCTAGCGACTCCGAAGAAGAAAACACAAATGCCAATAAGATGACCAAATGTATAGGAAAAGGCGCACTGGAATTCGACGACAAAAATATGGAAAGAATCATCCTTCACATTGATAAAAAAAAAGTTTTTCGTAGTCTCCCATGCTCTTGTCTAATTTAGTTTTCAGATGGTTTCACTTTTACCGCGTGTGAATTGCACAGTCTGATTTTATTTACTACTAGCAGACCCGGCCACACGTTGCTGTGGCTAACGAAACACAACGCCATTACCCAATCTTTATAAAATCCACACCACCCGCTTGCCAGCTGCCCGCTGCCCACTGCTGAAGTGAATATTTGAATTTATCGGCTTTTCTCTACTATAATAAGCATGCATTATACATATAAACCAATTAACTCGCCACTAATTATACAATGCTTGCAATGTAACACTGGTTATTTGAAAAGGGAAAATCAATTACCTACTTACTCTAGGACATCTATTTTCCAATTTCTTCCGTAGAAAGAATTTCATAAGTGACTATAGCACAAAAAATGTTTTCTTTGAAATTCTCGGCATTTCTCTAATATAATTTACATGTATTATACATATAAACAATCCTCTTCAATCACTCTATCTATTGGTGAAAACCGTATGAAAATCCGTTGCGTAGTTTAAAAGATTAACGCGCACATACATTTTGAGCGACTTCATTTTATACTATGTAATAATAACGGTTTGGTTAACGGTCCTTAACTGATTTTTTAATTTCCTTGGTGGACAAGGCTCCTCCACGCTTCACGGTTCTGCGCTGCGCGGAGAGACAAGGACACCCTAACACCAGACGCCAGCACTTTTGGTCACTCCAGCGCATAGGTAACCTTCCTCTGGTTCTTCTGCCAAACACTTTGCCAGTGACGATGAGTTTCTCCAAGTTTGAGTCCTCAGTTTGGCAAGCAACATGTCCAAAGTACCTTAAGATACGTTGTAGGCAGATAGTTGAAAGCCTTTTGTGGAAGCCCAGCTCTTTCAGAATGGACACATTTGTGCGTCTGGCTATCCATGGAATCCTGAGCATTTTTCTTCAGCACCAAATTTTGAGGGCGTCTATCCGCTTTCTTTCGCTGACTCTGTGTCCATATTTCCACACCATATAGAAATATGGGGAAAATCAGCGTGCCCGGACGAGTCTTGCTTGGTTGTCTTCGCTCTGCCTCTGCCACTCCATATCTTTTGCATTTTACACATGATGTTTCTTGTCATGTAAATTTCTTGGTTTATTGAAATATTGTCTAATAGTATTAATTAAAAATAATATTAAATTCTTTCTTAATTTTTCCGCGTCCTTGAAACTTATTCTAAATTTGAAATCGGCCACCGTTTTCCATCTCCCTCTCCCGTTAACAAAGTTAGTTAATCTGGATTCTGTTTAGAAAATGGAATTTAAAATCGTTTACTAAATTCTGAGACTGAAATTCTTAGCTCCGTCCCTTGAGACAAATCGGCGAGCCCCCTTTGATAAACTAAACAGGGCTGGATTTTCAACGCTAGTTTTTAATTTTTAATTTATTTAGGAAACAAACAGTTAAAAATGAAAAGTATTGACCTTTTAAGAAAAAAAATATTATTTTAAACCAATTAAGTACGATTAATTAATAGAGTGATACAGACAGCAGTTAAGGAATATTTATTTATTATATGTTTGTACATAATTATTGCAATATTATTACAATATTCTTCCAATGTTCGGGCAAAGCCGAAGTGTTAAGTGATTAAACATAAAAATACAATTACTACTTCAATCTTAGCAAATTCAAAATTAAAAACACCACTTATTTAATCATAATTATCTACGTGTTTCAAAACCAAAGGTTTCTTTGTCAGGATAAGATTAACATGTTAATAAAAATTATCCACTTGTTCCAAAACCAGGGTTTCTTCGACAGGATAAGATTAAAATGTTAATACAAATTATCTATGTGTTTCAAAACCAATGTTTTCCTCATCAAGATAAAATTAACATGTTAATAAAAATTATCTACGTGTTTCAAAACCACGGGTTTCTTTGTCAGGATAAGATTAACATGTTATTACAAACTATATACATGTTTCAAACCCTAGGTTTCTTTGTCAGGATAAGATTAACATGTTAATAAAAATTATCCACTTGTTCCAAAACCAGGGTTTCTTCAGCAGGATGAGATTAACATGTTAATACAAATTATCTATGTGTTTCAAAACCAAAGTTTTCTTCATCAAGATAAGATTAACATGTTAATAAAAATTATCTACGTGTTTCAAAACCACGGGTTTCTTTGTCAGGATAAGATTAACATGTTATTACAAACTATATACGTGTTTTAAACCCTAGGTTTCTTTGTCAGGATAATATTAACATGTTAATACAAATTATTTTCGTTTTTCAAAACCAAAGGTTTCTTCATCAGGATAAGATTAGCATGTTAATAAAAATTATCTGTGTGTTTCAAAACCAAAGGTTTCTTTGACAGGATAAGATTAACATCTAAATACAAATTACCTATGTGTTTCAAAACCAAAGGTTTCTTCATCAGGATAAGATTAACATGTTAATAAAAATATGTATGTGTTTCAAAACCAAAGGTTTCTTTTTCAGTATAAGATAAACATGTTAATCTTAAGGCAGGTCCAGAGCTCAAACATTTGTCGCGATTTTCCGTGAAAGTCCATCAAACATCACATCAACATTTTTTTGTTTTCCGTCTCCTCCATTTGTTAAAACACTAAACACGATTGAAAGATGCGAAGTTCGCGCAATCACACACAATTTGGCTTGTGGTCTGCGATAAGGACGTGTCGACGCTTAAGCAATGAGTACTTGACGTTTGACGTTTTTGGCATTTATATCAATGTTAAAATGCATTCTGATGAAAAAGAGATGCATCAGGGAGAAAACACAGATATTTTAATAGATATTTATTTATCAGGAAAGATTTCCTACTAATATAGATTATTGCACGACCTAAAGTTACCATTAAGAATTAAGTGCGTAAATATTTACGTCAAAAACAGAATAATTATAAATATTTGATATTATATTATAATTTTATTATCAAATATTTTTATTACTATATTGTATTTAGGTATAGTAATATTTTAAACTCATGATTATGCCCGCTCATTGCACATAACCACAAAAGGCCGTTCCGTTAATTCTCCATACACGACTGCATTGCGCGGCATCTGTCAAAAAATGAATTATTCCTTCGAACGCCTGCCTTCCTGCTTCATCCGGGATGGAATGTATAGGAAATGTTTTCCGTCGAGGGAAAGCCCCTTCCATGGGAAGCTCGAAACACAACAAGAGTTGACAATATTTATGATGTTGATAACAAACATTGAATGTTGTTATGGGACTGTCAAGGCAAGTGACGAACCCGATTTTATCCTGACGAAGAAATCTTTGGTTTTGAAACACTTAGATGCTAGTAATATTTATTAAATAATTGGTGTTTTATAAAGTGATTTGTTTTCATTTTTAATAAAAATATAACATTGAAAAGAAAGATAAAATATATACTTACAAATCTAAACGAAAATATGGAAAAGAAAAATCAAAAGGTAAATCGAACCCACTCTCTCTGCTGAGAGAGACGCTCGACCATTGGGACGTATTATTTTAAGTCACTTTTGTCGATGTCATATTTCACATTTAGAATTAGCAATATTAACTTCGACTAATTTTTCCTATGTATTATTTTATGTGTCTTGTTCTTTTTCATATTTTTTTTACAGGAGGCCCTGGGGAAAATAATTTCCCTCAGGGCCTATGTCATCTTTGGGGATGCTGTGTGGAGGTTTTTTAAGGAAAGGAAGGAGAGGAGAGTTCTGGGAAGAAAAAGGGTTTAAGGGGTGGGTAGGAGGAATCTGGGGTTCAGTGTGTCCTGGTCATCCGCCTTGGGGTGACTTATGGCAGAGGTGTTGGTTATCCAATAAAGGTTGCCGGGGCGGCGGTACCCATTCCCGCCTCCCAAATTGTTTATATTATTTTATTTTTCAACGATGTATTACATTGATGGCTATAACCTTAAAAATTTATTGTAACATAAAAAAGTAAATAATAAAACGTTTGAGTTCAACCAACATTTCTCCTTAAAAAAAAACTATCAACTCCTTGAAAAAAAAACTATCAAAGTTTTTGCAATTCCATTTACTAACTTCCCCTTGAAGTTAACTTAAGAATCACCCAAACGACGAACCAAGCTCGAACTTAAAAACAGTGCTGTTTTTAAGTTCGGGGATATTGGGGCAAATCTCATCAAGGGCCCCATTTACCATCTTGGCTTCATTGTCTAGCCGTTGCGCCTATTTTCTTGCGTCTCCACTTTCTCGTTCCCTTTATTGTACCCCTCCCCACCCCGTTTAATCCGCATTCCCCTACCATGCCATAGAATTAAGTAGGCACTTAAGTATGCTGAGATTTCTACAGATTAGAATATGCTAAAGATCATTATATTTGAAAAGCTGGTACGAATTTATAGAAGACGTTTAAATTAATGGAAAATTGAGTAATTTTAACATTTTGTGTTGAATATGAATGTTTTCATGGCATAGTGGTTGTGACAGTTGACATTTTCAATTTTTTGTAAGAAGTACAAATAAAACTTGAAAATATTTGAATTTCTCCTTTTACCGGTTCCGCGACTAATAAAATATATACTAAAACTTAACCTAACCTAAACTAACAAAAAATTGGGACTAAAATAATACAGACATCCTCTAAAGACAATAAATTATTTTTATCTGTATTATTTTTGTCCCATTTTATTATTTTTTAATAATAATTTATTGTCTTTACAGGATGTTTGTATTATTTTTATCCCACTTTTTTATTAGGTTAGATTAGGTTAGGTTAAGTTTTAGTAGTATATTTTATTGGTGGATATTTGTCGGAGAATATTTTGTCAGGGATGTTTTGTCGCAGGATTAAAGCTCGCATTACCCCTCCTTCCATTATTACTTGACTTATGTGGTTAGCAGAGGAATCGAACCTATGACAGACGCCTAAATGGGAACCCGTCGCATTTTTCACTCAGTTCAACGGTGTTTTTTCGCTCCTATCGGACTCCTGCTGCTTCTCTCCAGTTCGTTATGCTCGAAGATATTCAATTGAGGATACTGTATCGCCCTGGTGAAAGGCCACCATTCGGAATCGAAACTTTGTTAGAAATGTCTAAATTATCCATATTTAATAGCCAGATTCTTCCCAACCTGATTGTTTCCCTTCTTGTTCAGCTCATATTACCTTCAGCCTCTCAACATAGCAATTTGATGACCCAGATGAAATGATGACCATGTTCGATGGAGTCATAAGAAGTAAGCTGGAGTATGCTAGTGGTGTGTGGACTCCGCACCAAGCTAAATATATTAATATGCTGGAATAAATTCAGAAAAAGTTCCTTAGGTATGTCTATATGCGGATGCTTGGAACGTACCCGAGATTCATGCACCATATGGAATTACTTGAGGCAACCAATAGATTTAGCTTGGAAACTAGACGTTATGCAAATCTTGCAATTCTTAATTTTAACATAATCCATAACCGTATTGACAGCCCATTCCACTTGGAATGTTATGGCTTATTTGTGCCTGAAAATTTCAGCCGTAGTCGTCGACACGACTTGTTCAAAATACCATGCGGCAGAACAGATGTTCTAGCACAGCATAGCATGACAAGAGGAATGGTGCTGTTGAACGAAATATCGGAAACACTAGATATATATAACTCTTCTTTAGATAGACTTAAGATTTTTTTGTATAATAATCATCTTCCTAGGTGTTAAGACTGTCAAAATGAGAAAATTGTACAGTAATTGGCTAATAATCTGTTGTACAATTAAAAACAAAAAAAAAAAAAGCCGCAATTGCGGATGCCACAGTCACACTGGCTCCGGTCAAATGCAGTTACTTTTTTTAGGCCTCTTCACTTCTTCGTCCTCAAAGCTTATTAAAGATACGCCTCTTTGATGTTCAGCTATCTTCCATTCTTGCTACAATATCCTGTATTTTGTAAATCCTATTATTGACGATTCTTCAAGCACTTACTGTCAGTGGCGGATCGTGGTCTTTTTAACAGGGGTTTCAGAAATTTAAGAGAAGAAATATTTAATCAAAATTTACTTATGTTGTCCTTCGTCAAATCGTCAAATACAGCGGCACTTAGACAATTTAAATTAGGAAAGTTAGTGGGAGGGGTACCTACATATTATTGTTTTCAAATCACTTGATACTAGACACAAGTATTAGATAACGAGAAAAAATTCGAAGGAATTAAATTGTTTAATTTTTTCACAGAACTCAATGTACGTTGATACTGTTATTGTGTTGTCAACAAGAATAATTACGTAGAATGTATAATTGATATTTTAAAACATTAAATAAAAACCAAAAAACAAATAAAGGTAGCACGAAATAAAATTAGTTTTTTAACTTGTACAAAAAATCCATGCGCCGACTTTTGCCACTTCAATTACGCGGGTATAAAAATCAGGTATAGAGGTTATCAGTAGTTCCTTTATGGGCATCACTTTTATTTATTTATACATGTGGCATCCCCACCACGTGTCTCACAAAACATCTCCGGATCGCTCCGGCGATGATTCCGCCGGCCAATCGCGTTTTGTACCTCTCTACCGTTTCATACGTGAACACTAAATCGTGTAAAATATTAAATCTTAAATAAATGTTAATCACTCAAATATGAGTAAAGTGTTATCAATCATCATCCAATATAATCATTGAACATTGGATCGCGGCCTAGAAGTACCGTGATCCCCAGGACTATTCCTTTGGTATACACTCGTCTGATGAGAAGACGGAGCACAGGTCAAACATTCTCCACCAGCTCCTCAGCCCTGGAAACAACACTTCTAACACCTTCCCTAATCTCTATACTAATCATCGTAAAAGTAATTGAAGGATATATCGTTTTATCTAAAAAAAAATACGAAAACAGAAGTCAAAATCTATGGTTGCGGGATCCCGGCAACGGTGACACTCGCCTCATCGGACATCTTGTTCGGTCAATGTTCGGACATCATGACCGAGATCGTCGCACAACGGTTGCATATAGAAAGGCCTATTTCTGTTAAAACCACCTTCAGAACGTTTTGCACAAGTAGGATTTTTTTCGTATGGAGCGTTTGGTGCGGAATTCCACACGCACATAAAAGAGCCGAAGTCGCCCGAGTTTTAAAGGCAGAATTTTGATGGCGCGCTATTTATAGTAGTGATTATAATATTATTTATTATATTACATATATTTATTTTTACATTAGTTTTTTATACGTTTATAATTTTATAATAAACAAGTTTGTTTTATTTTCTCCTCTGTTTGATGGGGGTTCACCGCACACACGCACTTTAGAGAAAACTGCCACTGATTACTGTAATATCTCAATTTCTATTTTGGCAAACACTATCTTCTTGTAAAGCTCCAAAGATTCGTATTCTCAAAAATACGCAATACCTTTCGCTATTCTCTGCGAGTGAAGAGAAGAGATATGCGTCCAGTAATGAACTGCGCACACCGCAAGTGTCGCCAAAATTGTTACCCTTATTACTGCTACCCTTAACTAACTTAACTTTCTAGTATAATTTTCATTGCATAGCCTCTTCGATAGTCCGTGCAAATTGGTCGAAACTCGGCGACAATCGGCACGCTTCCATGCCACATCTTCCTTTGTTTCTTTTGCTATGATGTGGAACTAGACCCGAAGAACTTTTAGGCTTAAAGATTTTTCGAACAAATTTGTAAAACTCTTCTTAAAAATGTACTGCCATATCTCTGCGTCAAACCAAAGGCAATGTATGTATTTATTTCTATGTAAGTATACTTAAGATGAAGCCATAGTAAATAATGCAAAATCATACAAAATCATATGTTTTTGTTTTGAAAATTTGATCGCTTAGAAGTATTATAAATGCTTTAATTAAATACTGGGTGTAGAACATACCTTGGCCCTTAAAAATATCGGTCATTTTTTTATAATTCTTTTAATAAGCCTATAAAAAAATAAAGTATAAGGTCTAAAAAACACACTTCCAAATCCAAACTCTTCTATTTATAAAGCCCTTTTCGAATATGATTTTATTGTATAATGTGGCAAATTCAGTTTATTTTATAATAATCGCAAAAAAGTTGATATTTTCACCCAATCTTCCCAAAATAAAATAAAATATGCATTTTCGCGTTGTTATTTTACAATACGGCCGCTAGTCGACGAATTCCGTTTTTTCAAAGTGAACCCTATGGCGTCCACCGAAGAACTACTGTCCACGCCACAGTCGCCATACCTCAGTCACGCCCCGAACGGAGCGAAAAATGGACGCGTGCCTCCGCCTCGCTTGATTTCGTGAAATCAATTTTAAATTTCCGTTTTATTACAAAAAACAATGCGTAAAAAGGGAGTTAATGTTTTTTACGGGTTTTTACGAAATCAACTTGTAAAAAAAATTTCTTAAATACCTTTTCCAACGTTTCCAAAAGCTTTTTCATAAGTATTTTCAAACTCCTCCCATAAAAGGGCGTGAATTCCGATTTCGATTTTTTCCTGAACTATTGGATCGCCTTAAGAAGCAGGAAGTATTGAATCAATAACAATATATCGATCATGGAGATTTGAAAAGCTCCAAACGACCAAAAATTCAAAAATTATTTAAATAACTCTTTTTCTCTTTCGATTTGCGTCGTTGAAATATTTCTAGGAAAATAAGTGTGTACTTTATGACATGCATTTTAATAGGATCTTTTCATGAAACTCTTATTTAATTAAATTCTTTAATTAGAACTTTACAAAAAAATCGTAAGTATTCATTTAATATTATCTTATATATATAAAAATTAATCGCTAAATGTGTTGCTAAGCGCAAATCTCGAGATCAGCTGAACCGATTTCTCTAATTCTTTTTTTAGAATATTCCTTGAAGTACGAGGATGGTTCTTACGGAGAGAAAAATTAAGAAAATTGCGCAGAAAATTGGATAATTTCAGAAAACCTAATGACTATCGCACGTTTGACAGTTCGCGTGTTTGAGAATGACGTTGTTAAATCAGGATTCTATTTTTGAAAATCTTTAAGTTGATAAATTTATTTAAAGTAGAATCGAATCAAGAATTTCATATATTTTAAATAGGTACCATGTTAGGTACCAAATTTAATATACATGAACAATGGAAATTTGAATAAAAATTGTAAAAAGTGGCACGCGGGGTGTTTAAAAACTGAATGTACTGGGATTGAATATATGGAAAGCGGGAGGGATGGAGAGATTGGGAAGGAGGGGGGGGCGGAGAGGGGGTTGGATGGTGGCGAGGGGGGGAGGGGGAAGGGGGGATGGGGTGGGAGGGCGGTGAGGGTGGGGGGGAGGGGGGAGGTGGTGTAGGTGGAGTGGGAACCTCCCTTACACCATGCGAGCGAAGCCGCGGGAAAAAGCTATTATTATAATAAAAATCGATAATTATTTATTTATTTATTTATTTATTTATTAATCATTAACGCCCTTATGGGCTTTTACATACATTTACATTTTTATGTTTTAGTGCATACAGGTGTGTTTAGAATACAAAGAAAACATGAATAGTTTTTACACATGGTACATATAAATAAAGCTGGTAAGTAAAAAGTATAGCATTATACAATAAAGAGAAAAAAATCAGTTTTATATGTATATACGTATATAACAAATAATAATAATGGTGAGTTTTTAATATATGTGCAATTTATGTGTTGAATACATAGCGAAGTTGATTTTAAACAAAAATACATACTACCGACTTGCACCGCACTAAAATTAATATACAAAACAATTGCATTTTGACCAATTACTTTATCGTCAGAATTTCTGCAAGGAATTCAATTTCCGAAGACGAAATACTTTATACCATAAATATACCAATCCCCTTTATACTGAAACCATGGAATAATGTCAGATACTTCAGTAAACTATCACGGAGAGGACAAATGAGTTCGATAATATAATATAACAGAGTATCTAATTACAATCAAATTAAAATGTCAATCAAAGTATAAGTCGTTAAAGTAAATTTGTTAATATTACCTATTACAACGATAAACAAGAACAGTTTTTATAAGGTTTGTTTATAAATTATAAATTACTAACCTTTATTACGCCCTATATTGTAGGTGTTTTGACGGAACTTAACTATGAGGGTTTACAATAAACTGTGCACACAAAATTTCAAGATGGGGATTTATAGTTCTATTGTAACTGTTCCAATATACTGAATTTAAATTTGGACACTGACAGATGACGATAAACATCGATTGAGTTATATTTATTTCCAAGTCGATGAAGTCTTTCGATAGGCGAGTTTTCGAAGTAATTATTAGTAGGCGCGTTAACGAAGTACGGCGCATTCAATCTTGTATTACGGGTAGGTACTCGCAGTTGGATTAGTTTGGTTAAATCCAGGGCGTCCAGTCTGCCATTTGAAATATTGAAAAGACAAATTAAATCACTCATTGTTCGTCTTGATACGAGTATATCAACAGAAGCAGGAGATGTGATTTATTTAAATTAAAATAAACTATCTTTTCGCTCTCCTGAACAAATAAAAATTTTCCTTTACGGCATTTCAAATTTCCATGATTGATATGTATTTTTTTTTAAAATAAACTTGTTAAGAAAAATTAAATGAAAACAGTAAACTTTGTAATTATTTGTTTAATTATCTGCCCACAAAGTTTTAAGAAATACTTGTTAAAAAGCAGGATGTATTAAATGTATTTATTTCTATGTATGCATAATTGTTAGAATTACTAAATAAATAACAATAATTAGAAGTAATAATTATTAGCCTGAAACACTCATCTACATTGAAAAAATCTCCCGAGAAAAGATACATGCCGCCTCACCTTCAGAAGGACGCGGGTTCGAGTCCCTCGGCGGCATGTATCTTATCTGTGTTTGATGAGTGTTTCAGGCTAATAATTATTACTTATAATAATTGTTACCCTTTGTGCTATGTATAAAAATCTTTCAATTAAAAATAACAATTAATATTTGACGAGTTAAAAGTATTTCACCAAAAATGTACACATAATTTGTCTTGCCTTTCTCATGTAAAAATAAAGTTGGTTGTTTGCACGTGAATTGAACGTTTGTTGAATGAAACACTGGTATATATTGAATTATTTGGCGGGCAGGAGATAAGCCGACGTAGCTCAGTGGAAAAGAGCAGTTGACCGGAAATCAGAAGGACGCAGGTTCGAGTCCCGTCGGCGGCATGTATCTTTTCTCGGAAGATTTTTTCTAAATAAATACACTATGTACGCAATTATTTCTACATAAACATACTTATTAATTTTCGTTATTTGTTTTTGGGGTGTTATGCCGTGTTGCGCTACCTCCTTCTTTAGCCAACGTTTCGGACATCGTTGCAGTGTCCATCATCAGGGCAGATCCGGCAGATCCGGTAGATGTCAGATCCGGTAGATGTGACATCTACCGGATCTGCCGGAACTGCCCTGATGATGGACACTGCAACGATGTCCGAAACGTTGGCTAAAGAAGGAGGTAGCGCAACACGGCATAACACCCCAAAAACAAATAACGAAAATGCTTTTGGCCGTGAAAATCTTAAAACTTATCATACTTATTAATTATTTTTTATCAATAGCCCTTGATATTGTAATATTGTAATGAAATAACGAACCCCGCCATTGATCTCCCGGAACACGATAACATTACCAATAATGATATTCTAACCGAATTAAAATCTGCCCACTTAACCGGCGGTATAAAATTAACTAGATTAGACCTTTTAAATGCTATCGCATAATAGTCCCTACTGCCCAAAGTCAATACACCATCAATTGCATCAATTTTTAGAAAATATTTTGAAGCTGAAGTACTAGTACATGTTGGAGAGTCTGGCTTATTTCTCTTTTCTCTGGCTCTCTTTCTCTCATTTATTTTTATTTAACCCTAGCTCACTAAACATATTTCGTTGTAACTCTGTCACTAAACATTCGATTTACAGACGAACAAATAAAAATGCATGTGTTTTATTTATTTATTATTATTAAATGGAATTATTAATGACATAGCCAAGTTTAATCTTTTATTAATCTAAATATTATTATAACGTTGTTCTTTTTTTCAATCTTTGCAGTCATTACATGTAGGAACTGTGTGCTCGCCGCAAATTCCTTTTCTGCATGAGTGGCATGAGTATTTAGTGATTCTGCGTTTTTTATATGGACAAAATCCGCAAAATCTTGCGTTTATTTGTTTGTCCTTGAGAAGTACTAGGAGAAACATAATTGATTTTTAGAATTTCTTTTATGTTTGTTGTATGCATTTATGTATGCATTTTTATATGTATCTAGTCACTGCACATTCGTCTGTGAGTCGACTATTTCTTATAACAGCAGAACTAGTAAGCGTGCGTTCGCGTCGCCTCCGCACGAGTCACTAATTAGCCTATCAGGAAGGTACTGTATATTTATGTATTATATGTACTATGTATTATATATTTATTTCGAATTATAAAATTTGAAAGCGTATTTTATCACCTTTCAAAAAACAGTTTTGATTTTTTGGATACGTTCAGAAATATTTCATTTATTTGGGATTTATTGCAAAGCGGAAATATTTTGACTCTCTGACAAAATATGGCTGAGGCCTGAGAGGCTAGTTTTCTTATGAAAAAATAATGTTTTGAAATGAAATAAAATGATTTTGAAATGAAATTAACTGATTATGAAATGAAAAAAAAAAAATTACCAATCTTGTTTAATTCATCCCATCGACTCCACTTACAAAATAACGTTAGTAAAATGTGAAAATTCCCATTTTCCGACAATTAGCAGCCATCTTGCCCCGGCGGCAGTGCGCCCCCCCTTTCCTCTATTATTTGCCTCTGTTCATTTTACCCATTTGAACTCCGGCGGTAGCAGTAATTATAAAACGAAATTATACGGGGAGAGCGGGGAGTGGGCCGACACAAGGGCGTGCCGCGCCAAACAACCAATCGTTATAAAGTGCTTATTTCAGTGCTTTTCTGTTTATTTTACATGTGAAAATTTGGTCTCATTACAAAACAAAAGCAGAACAGCGAAGAAAAGTAAAGAAATAAAAAAATAAACAAATCTATCCCATTATTTTGTCACTGTTCTTTTATATCCAGAAATTTTTATGCCAAGTTTTTACTTCTACATTTTCTGACTGTACCTCGAGTTTTGAATGTATGCCACTTTGTCTGTATGCTTCTTTTATGGCTGTCTTTAACTCCACGTTCACTGTCTGCCTTTTTCATTTTTGATTATTTTTGTAAACTGTCAGGTTCACTCTTTTATATCTACCTAATTATGTGTTGACTGTCCGCCTCTTTGATGATAGTCTTTTTTATTTTAAATTAATAAAATACTTCGTTTTTACCACGTTTATTGTTTACAAAACCAACATGTTTCGTGAGCAACGCTCACTTCTTCAGGGTTTTTTTATTGATACTGAACCCTGAAGAAGTGAGCGTTGCTCACGAAACATGTTGGTTTTGTAAACAATAAAGTGGTAAAAACGAAGTATTTTATTAATTTAAATCAAAATGGTGCCACAAAATAAGTTTGCTGTGTTAGAAGAAGTCTTTTTTATGTTTCTTCTATATGCTTCTTTCTAACTGTCGATCTCTACGTTGACTTTCGTCCTTGATATTAATTGTACGCCGCAATTTATTGATTGTCTGTCTCTTCATTGATCAGTTTTCTCTTTGTCAGTTTTCTACTTTTGATCTGACTTTGCTTTTGACTGTCTTTATTATATGCTCATTTTTTACTACCTGTCTCTGTGTTGACTGACTACTTTCGCGTTGGTTTTGGTTTGGTCAGAACTTTGACTTGACTTTAAATCTCCTCGTTACTTTCTACATCTTTCTTAACTGAATGCTTATTTTTGAATGTCTGTCTCTGTGTTGACTGCCGACTTTGGTATTAATTGTATGCCACTTATGTAACTTATTTTTAAAAATCTTATTTGATTGTCTATCTCTTTATTAGTTCTCTGTTTTTGCATTGACTTTAGTCACAACTTAGTCTCGACTTTAGACTTCCTCTTGCGGTCTACATCTTTCTTAACTGTGTGCTTATTTTGACTATCTGTATGTTGACTGTCGACTTTGATATTAATTGTATGCCACTTAACTGAATTTTTAATCTTATTTGATTGTCTATTCCTTTATTAGTTGTTATCTACTTTTGCGTTGACTTTAGATCTCCTTGTTACGTTCTACATATTTGTTAACTGTGGGCTTATTTTTTACTGTCTGATCTACGTTGACTGCCGACTTTGGTATCTATTGATTGTATGCCACTTTACTGATTGTCTTTGTCTTTTTTAATTCGTTGCTTGAGCGTTGACTGTCTAACTTAAGTCGTAATTTTAGACGTCGTTGTTGATGGTCTACATATTTCTAAACTGTCTGTCTTTATGTTTTGCATTAATATTGATCTTCTACCTCTATATTATTGACTGTGTGCCTCTTTCTTGATTGTTAGTACCTGTCTATCGACTGATGCTAAGTTGACTAATGCATTTCATGTTCTACACTTATCGCTTATCTACTGTTCTCATTTTAATGCCTGTAATTGGGATAAGAATTTCAAAAAGGTCGAACTTTTAGATCCAGTCAAAATTTAAAGAAATCAGAAATCTCCATTACCATTTCAAAGTCTTTCAAAACGCTTTGAAATGCTAAAAAATCCATTCGATTATCCAAAGAATTAAACAAACTTCAATGTTCGCAGATTCGCCTGTGCCATCACCGTTTAAAACCATCAAATTAAAATACTTCGGCACGCCCCGAGTAATACGGACCACTGGGAGTGTGAGGCAAGTGGGAAGGGGAAAGGAAAGGAGAGAGGGAAGAGGAAGGACGGAGAGAGCCCGGAATCGGAACGGAGAATGATATCCGTAATAAAATATGGCCATTGTTGGGTAAACTGGGCTAGGGCGGTGCAGTTTTTATGTGCAGGGTGAGCTCGGTTTTTGCGCGAAAGGGGGAAAGTGGGGTAACGTGGTTGGGAAGCTAACTTAATTGGGATTGAATAGGTATCTGCGTTAGGTGTTATAATCGTTAATACGGATCACACTCATATCTAAAGTTATTTAGGGAAGTACATATAATCAAAATTAGTGTTAAACAGTATTAATAGGTTTGGGTCTGCGTGGTTGAATTTAAGAATCCGATTTCCAACGCATGTCTGCCGCCGCGTCTTACCAGTCGCACCATATAAACATCCGTGTACGTGGGTTTTTGGACAGGGCTTTTTTTTTTTTTTTACATTGAATACCGCACAAGAATCTCAACTGCTCCCGTCTGGAGCCAGTGAGACTATGGCATCCCCAATCGGGGTATGTTGTGAGGCTGAGGGTAGTGGGGAGAGGAAGGAGGTGAGGAAGAGGAAGGTTGGGAAGTACCTGGCTATTCAGATCTGGTCACCAAACACGGCTATAGCCATTTTCAAGCAACGTTTCAATTCTAAATGGTGGTCTTACACCAGGGCGATACTGATAGTATCTTCCACTCTGGAACATGCCGCAAATATACTATATATTATTCTAAATGAATAAATTGTGAAATAACACAAATTAATCAAATAAAATTTATTTGCGCATGCCGGGTTCGAACCCGCGACCTCCGGATTGTGAGTCAAGAGTCTTACCCACTGGACTACGGAGGTCGTCAAACTACCGTTGTAATTCGGTTTCTAATGCAATAATTCGTCATAAGATGACGCAACTTTCGTCGACAAGACGCAAACAGACATTCCCTTCCTACGTATAAGTTCTACGAATTTGTGATCCTGGAGTCCGGAGTATCTCACGGATTTCGAAAGATTGATGGTAATACTCAGTTGTATCAAGCGGCTGTATATTACATATGACGTCATTGTCTGTCCCGGTTACTTTTTCGCGGTGACTTGCCATCACTGCCATCACTGGTTGACACGTTGACAGTGGATAAGAGGAACGGGCTAATTTTGGAACCAGTTCCCATTGTATTTACAAAATGATCACCAACACTAACTTGGCGAAGCCAAACCAAAAGCCGCCCGCAGGGCCTAGCAGTTAAAACCTGCGGAGTTATTATTAATGTGATTTTTTGACTTGACAAAAAGTAAAAGACGATGCATTTTAAATTAAGAACACAGTTTTCTTTGTTTTACCCTCTTGTTTGGATAGTTTCACATTATAATTTTCAAAATTTTGTGCGAGTGCAGTTTATTTTTTTTATTAGCTTCTCATAAATACTCCTTCTAGAGCCCACTATCATACATGCGTGATAGAAGCGTTGCTTGGTGTAGCTTTAGTTATGTTTAAAGACCTCTGCCATATTATGTCAATCTAAGTGTTTCGCTACGTTTGGTGACTTAAAAGTGGTGCCCGGGTTCATGAAGTGAGGTTTGTCCAGGTCTTGGTGACCGATACGTCTGCCCACCTACTGCGTGGTGGGTAGGATCAAGAGAGACTGGCTGATATTTTATCCTCCAGTCAGTATCTCTCGATCCATCGCCTTGCACCGCAGTTGGAGGGATGGATTCATATGGATTACTACCTTGAGACTTTCCCTTAAAAAACTAGTGGTGATCCGGCTTGGTAGCTGCTTCAGTGCGATCGACGCTCCGCAGTCTAATCCCACCTTTAAATATTTTATTTTTTTCTGATGCTGACCACCCTCGGATAAGAAAGCAGTCGCAATTAAAAAAGGGGGTACAAGTCAAACATGTAATCAATAAAGAAGTTTGCCATTGAATATCATTCACATTAATTACCCCGAATTCCCTTAAATTACCTAAAATTACGGTCAGAACGATTATAAATTACCCTAAAAATGCAAATTTCTGACCGAAATACCCCAAAGAATATAGGCTAGTACTGGGCGGAAGTAATATTTTTTCTACCGTTTATTCCAACGTCTCTACAGGATGTTACACTAAATATATTAATTTACTAATTCAATAAATTAATTCACGTTTTATAGTCGTTCTGGATAATATGTCAAATCATTGGTTATCCGCCGCCAAGACCTAGATAAACCTCACCACGTGAATCCAGGCGCCCCTGCTAAGTCGCTAAAAGTAGTGATTTACTTGGGGCGACCTATGGCAGAGGTGTTGGTTTTACAATGAATGGTTCCCGTTGCGGCGGTACCAATTCCTGCCTCCCTGGTTAAAACAGAACATGATAAAGGTTAGGTTAGTTTAGTATTTTTTTTATTCACATGAAGCAGATACTTTATATTTATTCATATGAAGCGGATACTTTGTGAAGTGTCATTATTAATTTAAAATAAAACAATAACTTTGTAAACACTACTTTTATTAATTATTGCTTATAATAATTGTTACCCTTTGTGCTATGCATAAAAATCTTGTCTTAAACGTTAGTTTAACAATTAAAAATAATAATTAATATTTGACAAGTTTAAGTATTTCCCCAGTAAATGAAGACATAATTTGTCTCGGCGCCACCTAGCGAGCGATTTAACACTAACAGTGTCTCTCTCGCAAAAATAAAGTACCGATTGCGCTACGGAACCGTATGATGGGTTCCGTAGCTTAATCGGTAGAGCTGTTGCCATGTAAGCAAAAGGTCCTGGGTTCGAGTCCCAGCGCAGCCAATATCTTTTCTGATTTTTCTGTCTCCAGATTTCGATTGAGTTTCGCTAATATTGTGTTCATTTAATTAAATACCACTTTTTTAATATACTTTATGCCGACCGGATTTCGCTACAACCGAGCTTTTTCAGGGCATGTGAAAATATTATTAATTAAAAAAATTATTCATGGAAGTAAATAAACGATTACATTGCTCACACAGCCTGAGGTTGAGGGAGTAGTTTACCTATTGTGTACGACTGTTTTGTTAATAATTTCTGAACCAATTTAGGAATTTTTTAACGTTTTTTTTTATCATTTTGAAAACTTGTCCGTTTTGTATTTTGGCACACCTTGTACATATGCATATAATACACGGTGTCCCGTAAAATTGGAGGCACGGCCACCGCCGGAATAAATTATAAGGCCCCGTGTACCCAACGGGCGAGTAATGGGTGTCCCGAAAGCCTTTCTTTGTAACTTTGTAACGTAATGACGTCACGCCGAAGGGTCGTTATGCCGGCACACACGGTACTCGCATTATGTGGGCGGGGCGAACTCCTATATACAGTGTAGTATAGACGTAGACCATAGACAAGATACCGACGTATGGGGCTAAATCTATTACATATATAACAGTTACTTTTCAGTGAGCTAGAATGGTAAGATTGAAAAATACGACATTATTGATGTTGTTGTAGCTGATAAGATATTGATATATATAGATATTTTGAAAAAAATAAATAAAATCCTACATGATAATTCTTTTTTAAAAATTTCTGGATATGAATTATAGTAACGCTGTTCACACCTAACCCTAGCGGCGGCCCGACTTTGTTTCCAACTACAATAAGCCAAATACTATGTTTGGAGATCGTGCTTTCGGAGTATCTGGGCCTAAGGCTTGGAATAGACTCCCTCTGGAATTAAGATGCATAACAAGCCCAACAGAGTTTAGGTCCAAACTAAAAACCTTCCTTTTTGGGCTCTCATACCCGTAATTTAAATATACCTATCATACTTGTATTGTCTATGATATGTCTTAATCACACTTTTCTTACCGAATTAAAATTACTCGATTCCGTACACATCAATCTGTCTCTTGACGAATCACATTTAGAAAGATCAAATCCTTATAGGTACTACTGCACCACCCACCTTTACATGTTGCTTTTACTTTCCAAAATACACTCGTCAAAGAATACATTACATATTAATATTAAAATATTTTTCAGGATTAAATAACATGTGTTCACAATAATGTCCTCTGCGTGCGAACTCTATCTAAATTTATTTAAATGGACAATATACAGTGTTAATTTCAAGCGACCTCCCAGGTAAGTATGGTCCTGTTTTCATTAATTTTTAGGCAGCATCGCGTTCATTGGTCAAAATATTGTACATATTTTTTCGTATCGGTGATCAATGAACCGATGTATGCAATTTTTAGCCATAAGTTGTTTATAATTGTTTGCCTAGCTTGTAGTTTTTTAGATTTTAGAAATGTTTGTACAGCGCCCTTGAGGTGATTTTTCACAAAAACGGCGCTATATAAATCATCCAAATATTATTATTATTATTATTACACAAAAAACGCGTCGCGTAGATAGTAGACCTACCTACCTGCATGTAGTTTGCTAGCTCGGCGATTGTCAGCATATATCTCCCTTTTATTCTATTTTCTGTGGTAAACACACATACATTTATATATTTGCATACATTCGTACATGTATACATACACACGTACATAAAGTGACTCCTACTTTATGGGAAGGCAGAAAGTGAACAAAGTATAAGTGTGGGTACACCTAACATTGTTGACCGTTTTAGTTAAACGTAGTAGAAAGGGTGACTTCGCAATCTTGAGTGAAATTCCATGTTTCTTCCATTTTATTTATTTATATTATTGTAGGTACGACAGATTAATTTTCCATTTACAGTAAAAGATTTCTTATTCTAACATTATTAACATTTTGGGATACAATTTTTTTTAACGCAATTTAACGAGTGATTAATTATTTGTATCTACTGTCATAGAATTTTCATTCGGTAGCTCCATATCACCAGAAATAAAAACATATTTATCCTCGAATACTCAATTAATCATCAACCATTATCCATCAAATCAGAAATTAAGGACCTTGGGGTTATACTTGATAGTAAACTGAATTTCAATAAAAATTTCGACCACATAGTCACTAATGCATCTTCTATGCTTGCTTTCATAATCCGTTCCTGTAAACAATTCAAAGATCTTATTACTTTCAAAACACTATACTTCTCATATGTTCGTAGTATCCTTGAATAAGCATCTCAAGTGTGGAACCCAGGCTATGCAATACACAAAAATAGAATCGAAAGTGTACAAAATAGATTCTTACGGTACCTTAACTTCCGCTCTTTTCGATCTCACGTTAGTAATGAAGACTCTGCAAAGTTTTTCAATATGCAGACATTAACGTGCCGAAGAAATATAGCAGATTCGGTAATGTTGTTTAAAATTACACATAACCTAATGGATAGTCCTGATCTTCTTCAACGTCTAGAAAGACACTTTTACAAACAAACAACCAATTCCTACTTGGAAATGTCCCACAATGGACTACACTGCAAACCTTCGCCTTACTTTAGTTCAGGGTCTGGTTATTGAAATGAAAACGTCTTTATCACCGTTGTGATTTGAAACTTGATGAAACGAAAAATAGAAGAAAGAAACACAGTTATCTATAGGATTTAGCCTGCGAGAGAATTAGATAGACTAATCGGTCTTCTCTTTTTGGAGTGCTCTTATCTATTTTAGTTTACTGAAGGTTTCACCTCTAGCGCTTGTGAATTGGACACCCTGATTTTTTTTCAATGTACGCTCTTTGGTGGTCAATTTTTGACGGATATCGTAGTTTATTAAAAGTATTCGCGAACTTTCCTGGTGCCAAAAATATGATAACGTCGTTTGCTTCCAGCTCGTCGACATAATATCCAGGCAACTGATTCGTTAAAATTTAAAATACTAGGCTATTTGGTGTTTGAACGTGGATGAAGCAAGGAATGTGTGCTAAATTAAACATTTGAAGAAAAAAAAATTGTTTGAATGTAGGTGAAGTACGGAGTGTGCGCCTACTCGTGCGCAGATGGTATACTGCTCAATTGTGTACACCGAGCCACTTCGGTCGCCCGGGTCAAGGCGTTCAGTATGGGCCTTTTCTTGCAAAATGGGCCAAGGAGCTTACTGCTCAATTTTTCACTGTGCTATTCGTGTTGGTACGCGTAATTTGAAATCCATAACGCCTACTTTCCCCGTCCAAAGAAGACTTCTACCACTTAGCCACTTTGGTCGCCGACACTTTTAAAACGCCCCAGAGAGCTTATCGCTCAATTCAGTACACCTTCTACTGCGCCCCTTCGATCGCTCGGCATAGACCTTTTCTCACAAAGAGGGGCCTAGGAGCTTACTACTCAATTTTTCACTGTGTCATTCGGGTTGATACGCGTAATTTGATATCCATAACGCCTACTTTCCTGTTCCAAAGAAGACTCGTACCACTGAGCCTCTTTGGTCGCCGACACTTTTAAAACGCCTCAGAGAGCTTACCGCTCAATTCAATATACCGACACCCTTCGATCGCCCGGCATAGACATTTTTTCGCAAAAAGGGGCATGGGAACTTATTGCTCAATTTTTTCACTGAGCTATTTGGATAGTGTAAGTTGATGAAGTGCCTCCGGAAAATGGTGAAGGGACACGTGTCTACAATTCGATATTGTGTCTGCAAAGTGTCCGCATTCACTCTGTTCAGAGTCCTGTTACATGCTAAGTCCATTTCATTGTAAATAACTCGATTTCCAAAGCATTGGTGTCGAGTGCTCCTGTGGAGCGTTGAATGAAACTCGTTGCACATATTTGCATCTTTTGTGTCTCATTGTATAAAACATGTCCCTGTACTGAACGTTGCCTGAAAGGTATTTGATAGATTGCCTTATAAATATTCTAAAACTTCAGCCTCGAGCCATTTCAAAATTTGGTTTCGTTCAGTCATCGATCATTCGGGCTTTTACGTTGGATTTTCACTTTGCAACATATGTACCTAATTTCCGCAATTAATGTTATATAGATTTATAGTATTTTTTCATATATATATAGCACAATATGTGCCATTAACGGTTCCATGAAATTTGGTCCTCCGATAGTTGACCCCCCGACATATTTATATACAACTAGCTGACCCGGAAAACTTCGTACAACCTCAGAATCAATAAATGTTGTTTTAACTTATTAGCTGAACTAAATTCAGTTTTTTTATTAAGTTAAAAATTACACAATGAAGCAATAATCGATGCGCAACTGTCCGTATTTTGTTTTTGTCCGTATTACAGATGGATTTGTGTACGGATTTATACTTATTGTGATTTTCTTACTTTTCCACTTACAGGAATTGCGTTTCATTTTCTTTACACGTATGAGGGAGATTTATTATAATTATTGTATTTTTCCTTTGGAGGGGTGCAGACAAACGTTCACCATTTGTCTCATTTTCGACTGTTGACTAGTGTGTAAGAAATAGGGGCACCATTATATGTTTAAGAACAAAAGCAAAACAATTAGCGCATTGACATTCGAGGTTTTTGAATTTTTGGAATTCACTCACTATTCAATATACTTAACACAATATTGCACACATCTTTCAGAAGATGAGAATTCGTTCCATACAAAATGTATGAGGAAAAGAATTTAATATAATTAAATTTTTTCATGAATTTTTCCGATGTTTTAATAGCTATTTCGCTATTCGGGTGGAGAAAAATCTAACAAATCATAGATCATAAAAATCGGTCCAGCCGTTCTTGAGTTATAAATGGTGTAACTAAACTTTTAAAACTAGTCTCCTTCAACGGAAGCAATCTTCCGAACAGGACCTACATCGATATGCTTGGTGTAACTCTAAGTGACCAGCTCAGGTACGGGGGCTCCATCGAAACCAGAGTGTTAGAAACTGGGCGTACTGTACTTTAATAGTACACAACTGCTAACCCTGTACAAATCGCAAATGCGCCCCACGGTTGAATTTGGCAGCCACCTCTGGTCTGGAGCTCCAAAATACCTAAAAAAAACCCTTGACTCTGTGCAGAAACGGGCGGTCCGTTTGATAGATTCTCCCATCTTAACAGACGGACTGCAATCTTTAGAGCACAGGCGTCAGGTGAAATGCTGTGAAGATGCTCCGAGGAACTAGCGTCATTGATCCCCTCGGCTTCTATGACTCGTTCTTGAGTTCAACGACTCGGCTGTGGAACGATTTGCCGGCCTCTGTGTTTCGTCCCTCCTAAAACATGGGTCTCTTCAAGACCCGTGTTCACTCCTTCCTTTCCTCAAAAAGACCATTCACACAGCATCTTCAAAGATGACATAGGCCCTGAGGGAAATTGTTTTCCTCAGGGCCTCCCGTGTGGAGTTAATGTAAAAAAAAAAAAAAAAACTAACCCGACTTTGTTTTATATATTAAGATATCACAACACAAAGGACCGAAGATTGGCTCATTATTATAGTGCAGACATGTACACAGAATTCTGAATAATCATACATTGTTTCAGAATATGTGATATGTGCCACTCACCGTGACTGTTGGTCGGTGTTGAAGACATTATGTTAACCTATATATCACATTATTATCCCTGCAGGATAATGCAGATGAGATAGATGTTCCAATTCATAACCTATCTCCTGTCACGCTGATTGTGTCATTCATATTAATAGGCACACACTACATACTATTCATACGTATTATGTATGAATCCGCCACAAGGATTGTGACAGAAATTTCACAGAACTAATCTAGAATTAGCTGCACACAGGAGGCCCCAGTGGCGTATTTACAATCCCTACCGCGTTGCAGACGCTTTAAATTTTCAATATTAAAATTTAAATTTTTAGAAATAAAATTATTAATTTCTAAAATACACATTGGATTATTTTATCTAGATTTTAGAAAAAAATTTGTTTTTGCATAGTGATAAAAAATTATCAATATAGAGGTGTATTTACAATATATGGGAATAATATTAAAATTTAAATATTTAGAGATAAAATTATTAATTTCTAATATACACATCAGAAAGATTATTTTATCTAGATTTTAGAACAATCTTTGTTTTTGCAATGTGATAAAAAATAACCAATATAGAGGTATATTTAAAATGTAAATTGTCGTTACCGCGACTGAATCGGTATAGGTTTTGTAAATACGCGCCCCGGCGAAAGTAATTTTTCTCCAGTCCTATGTGTTTTTTGGGGATGATGTGTGGAGGGTAATTTTAGGAAATGAAGGAGTAGGAGTTCTGAGAACGAAAAGGTATGGGTAGGAATGTGGGGTCAAAGTATCCAGGAGTGAAGGACGTATGAATCCATCCTTCTCACTGCGTTGCAAAGCGATGTTCCGAGAGAGTCCTGCTGGAGAGGTCGAAATGTCTCCCTTCACCAGTCTCTCCCGATGGTGGGCTAACGCAGTCGCCGCCAAGACATGGACAAGACATAACCTCAGGCATCCTTTTTTTTTTCATGAGCTCCACACAGGAGGCCCTGAGGAATACAATTTCCCTCAGGGAGTATGTCATCTTTGGGGATGCTGTGTGGAGGGCTTTTTAAGGAAACGAGGGAGAGGAGAGTTCTGGGAAGGAAAAGGATTCAAGGGGTGGGTAGGAATCTGGGGTTCAGTGTGTCCTGGTCATCCGCCTCCAAGACCTAGACAAACCTCACCCCATGAACCCGGGCACCCCTGCTAAATCACCAAACGTAGCGAACCACTTGGGGTGACCTATGGCAGAGGTGTTGGTTATCCAATAAAGGTTCCCGGGGCGGCAGTAGGTACCCATTCCCGCCTCCCAAATTGTTGAAACCAAAAAACCCTGTTAAGTCATCAAACGTAACGAATGATTGCAGAGGTTTCGGTTATCTAATAAATGGTTCCCGGGGCGGCGGTACCCATAACCGCCTCCCAACTAATTTCTATACTATTACCACTTTTATCAACTAAAAACAAAATAATTTACTCAATTTTTTTTAAACATCAATTCACGCATAATAACAAAAGAACGAGACGGATTGCGCATTATGTGATGCGCAATTTTGCACTTAGTGGCGACGTGTGATCGAAAAATGCATATTTTATTGCAATTGATAAAAAATCACCGGACAGCAAAATGGCTAAGCAAAATCTTCATTTTTACCCTGTATAATATATAAGCTGGATGGACAGGGTTACGAATGAAGATGTTATGGTTCGGATGAATAAAGAAAAACAAGTTAGCAAAACTATAAAAATCCGAAAACTTCAATATCTTGGACATGTGATGAGACATCCAGACAAGTATGAGATCTTGCATCTCATAATGCAGGGAAAGATTGTCGAAAGACGCGGCCCTGGAAGAAGGAGAACCTCGTGGCTGAAAAACCTGAGACAGTGGTTAGGCCAGTCTACCGTAGAACTGTTCCGGGCCGCAGTAAACAAAGTTCGCGTAGCCAACATGATAGCCAACGTCCGTTGAACGGACAGGGCACAAGAAGAAGAATCTCTATAAATAAAAATGAATCCCCGAAATGTATGTACGCGCATAACTTCCGAACGACTGCACCAAATTGCATAATTCTTTTATTTTTGTGTTTGTTATTGTCAGAAAAAGGTTCGTATAAAACTACTGATGAGCTCTGGCATTATAAAATTTGTTTAAAAAAATTGCAATAGGTGGCACGCGAGCTGTTTGAAAACTGAATCTATGGAGTGCGGGAGCGGGGAGGGGGGAAAGGGGGAGTGGAGTGGGGAGAGGGAAGGTTGAGGAGGTGGAGTGGGAACGTGTGAGGGGAAGGAGACGGAGGAGAGGAAGAGAAGGCAGAAGGGGAACGGGACAAATGGGAAAGGACACGCAGGGAGAAACAATTTCTTTATTAAATGGCATAGCAACGCATGCTGGGAACCAGCTAGTAATATATATATGTTATGATTAAGGTTTTCACGGGTGTAAGATGTAGAACAATTTTCTCGGTTTACCCGCGTAACGTAGTCCTTAAAAGGACTTTTTAACTCCTGACGTTTCGGACAGATCACACTGTCCATCTTCAGAGGCCTGAAACGTCAGGAGTTAAAAAGTCCTTTTAAGGACTACGTTACGCGGGTAAACCGAGAAAATTGTTCTACATACATATATATATATATATGCAACAGAGGAATGCCACATAACTGTATTTGCAACAATTTTCAAAGAATGCGTAATAGAATTAGATATAAAAAAAATATTATTTTGCAGCTAAACCACGAACTCTGGATTGATGTATCTGATAAACGCGCCACCGTAACATTTTTAAGTACTGTAATGAAATAATTTGGTTTAAAAGTTGTAGAGATACCTTCACTAACTTTCGCTCATCACGCCTAATATAATTTATAAAATAAATTTAACTTAGTTAGCTTAATTGTTGTTTATTGTCGTCATAAATCATCATCACCCACAGATGGCGCCAGCTGTAAGAAGTTAACCAAACAATTGTTTAATACTGGACTAGAAGATATGTCCCTCCGTAATGGAGTGGGTCCCTTTTTTCAACCCTCCTAAGACATTAACTGTGTGCTAAGGGTAGTTTCGAAATTGCTGCCGTAAATGTTGTACTTAACGCTGTGTAGCGAAAATTACGTTTGACTTGTGATGGGAAGTTTGCTGGTTTGATTCCAGCCCCAACGTAAACACAATAATTATTATTATAAACGTGGTCATTCATCTTTATTATAATTTTAATTTTAATTATTTTTTTAATTTAAATAAAACATACAACGAAGTTGCATTCCCATGAGTTATCAAAACTCATTAACCCAACCCAATATGCAGACACAATATATGAAGAAAAATTTTACAAAACATTTCAAACAGAAGCAACATACAGACACAACATATGAAGAATCACTTTACAAATATTTCACAGAAACATGTCTTAAAAGATTTTATGAATTATTATAACCACTAATTTGATTTATGTACTGTTGGTGTCAAAAAGTTAAAATAAAGTATCCTCCATGATGGTCTATAGAAATGCTTTAAAAAACAAAATCAGGAAAATACAATAAAAGGTACGGGCTCAAAAATATACAGACCTAATAGAAGATGTTTACATACAAAATATTTAAAAAAGATATTAACTGCGCCCATCATATCTGGATGTACAAAGTTTGGTACTTGGAGATAACCAGGACAGCTATCAGAACAAGAGTTTGTACCTACTTATGACTCGTTTTCCAAATAACATTTGAAAAATTAGGATTTCAATATATCGTTTCGAGATTTGTTAGAGGCATATATATACCTGTCTTAATTCTTCAGGCAATTTGTTATAGTTAGTGTAGGCAATGTATTCTAATGATTTCAGTCCAAACTTTGTTGAATGTATTTTTGATATATGTAGTTGTTTGTGTTGTCGTGTATTATATTGATGAACGTCGTTGTTATAGTTCTGTTTTGTATTTGTGTGGGTGTTGCACAGAATAATATTTAAGATGGTGTTTGTTATCTCAAAGCTAGGAACAATCTTAAATGGCAATACAAGTGCGTGACGGTAAATATCTTTAACAGGTGTATCCCAAGGCAAGCCAAAAATGTTAATATTATTATTATTTATTAAATTACAATCAGTGATGTGCTACGCCTGTCTCACTAGGTACTCCTGTGTTCAATATTACTCAATATTACGTTTAAAATAATAGACAATCATCATCGTAACATTAGAAATGTAGACTTCTAATAAGTGGAGACGTAGTTTATTATAAAAATACAAGTAACAACACAATGTTACGTTTAAAATAAAAGGCAATCAGTATCATACCATTGGAAATGCATACTTATAAATTGGTTATGATTAAATCTTTGATGTTAAATCTGTCTTGGCCGATGACCCTAGACTTAGTGTCTGATTTATATTTAAAATAAGTTGTGTTCTGTCTAATGCCAGCGGAAGTGAATTGTATAGCTTTGTTGCAATGTAGGTATTTAAAATTTCTTTGGCCAAAAGTTAATTTAAGCTTAGTTGTTTCAAAACTCCATGACCAAGCTCTTGGTAAGCAAAAGTATTTTTGCACGAAGAAGACACGTAAAATTGTTATACAAGTCAGTTAATATATTAATACCTGTTCGACGGGGATATTGTGGTTAAAAATTGTATGCCAAAACCCATTGTTGGATTCAACATACAAAGAAAAAGCAGATCATGCACATGGTACTAGATTTAGTAAAAATTAGGGTTTGTCCATTCCGAAAATTATAAATAAATACGGACAACGGACATTCACTTATCTTGTCCCTACCACATTTAATAAAATGCCAATAAACATGAATATCGAATCGAATTGCACCACATATCTAAAAAAAATTAAAATAGCCAATGTCAAGACTTTTTATATTGATATTGTTTGTAATCTATTATATATGTATAAATATGGCTATGAGTAATTTTCCTGTATTATATCTGTCTGTCTGCGTATTTTATGTCTTTACATTGTCGTTACTTAAAAGTTATTTTTCTGTATCTATTTTCTGAATTGTGGTTTCGTGTTTGCTTTAGTGATAGTTCTTTGACAGTTTATCGGGTGCTTAAATTGAAGAATTAAAAAAAAATAATGAAAAGCGAAAGGGATAAGTAAGAGATTGTGCCATTTGGTTTTAGTATCTCTGCCTACTAGAATTGTAACTTCTATGCAAATTATAACTAATTTTTTCAATCAAATTAACCTACATTTATTTAAAACATTACACAATGGCTGTGTGTTGGTTTGTACTCTGACAGATCAACAAATAATACTCTCATTTCTGAATGCATTGAATCTACATACATTTAATCCTCGACCTTTATAGTTTTCCACATTAATCCGAGTTCCTTTTCATACTCACCGACAGCTTAGCCCTTGAATAAAGGTTCAATTCCTCTAATCCTCGCTAAAACCCTGATTATAATAGGGTTCCTAGTCAAATACTGACGAAATTATATTCACTAATTAATGGGTTTAAGGAGTTCAGCAAGGATCACATATTGGACCTCTGGTATTAAATAGATTTAGAATTAGGACCTTTCAAAAGTTTGTTTCTGATTTTTGAACGCACGGTATGTACCTGTTTTGTGATATTGGTAATCTTTAGCTTTTTGTTAGGTAATCTTAGTTGTCGGCTATATTTTCTGGCAATTATTTAAAAATTCTTTAAAATTACTTTAACAAATTATTTAAAAATTCAATAAGAAATTCGAAGTACCCACTTTATTAAAGTCTTTTTAAACTTTTTTCTTCTTTTTAATGCTCATTTCCCAACCTCCCTCTTTTCCACTTTCTTCTCCACCCCACTCCATTCAACCTCTTGACGTACACCAATAGGCTATGCGACAGTCCCAGGCCATTCCTGCATTTGGGACTCGCATTAAAAATCCTGCCCAAATCTCAAATGCGCACTTCAGTTGCTAGCCACTCTCTGATAGATACCCCAAAAAACTCTCGTCTTGGGTAATCGTTTGATGGATTACCCTATCTTAATAGATGGGCTACATTCTTCAGAACATAGATATCAAGCACTATGTTCTCTTTACCATGTATTTTGATAAAAAAAAGACGCTCCAAAGAACTCAGATGATAAATCTTAACATTTTCCACATAAAATTGATTGGTTTTTACTACTTTGCACTGTACATGTATTCACAAAGTTCAACTTGGTTCTGGTATAGCTTTTAGATATTTTTGTTTACTATCTCCCATGGGTCTCTTCAAGATCCAGTTTCACAGCTTCTTCTTCTCCATAAAAGTCTTCCCCGTAGTATGGGAAAATACCAAATTCGCATGGCTTTCTAAATCATATTAAATTATTGCTTTAAATATTAATTGTAGCCTTTCCTTGTATCCTGATTCTACTCTTAACGTCAAGCTCACATCTTTTTCGTTCAATCTACTTTTCTCTTTCTTTGCTAATTCGACTTTTAAAAGCTTCCCTCCTTGTTCTACTCTGCAATCTTTGTTTATTGTCTCCCTCTCTTTTAAGCAAGCTTTCTTCTCCTAAAAGAGTCTTGGCTCAATTAACAATTCATCTGAGCTACATATCCCTGTTTGCTCTTAGTCTCTTCTTAACTTAACAACTGTTAGCCGTTCTTCTCAAAGTTGTGAAGTCGCGCTTTAAATAATAGATAGAGTTTCAAGGATTTTGGAGTTTCGGAAAAATTACTTCTGCAATTTAGATGCTCTCAGCAGCGAAGTTAAAAACTGCCATTCACGATTAAAATATCTGAATTTATTGGCCTGAAATATTCAAAACCATGCAGAAGATAATGCAAAAGGTTAAGAGATAAACTTTTGTAGAAGGCTTTTGTTGTTCCGATCTAGTAACTTTTTAAAAATAAATATTTGTGTTGGAGTCAAGTACCTACTCTATTTGCAATAGCGTTAATTCGTAGGATCTGGTGGTAAGCACCCGGCTTCGCCAGAGATTTCAAACCTTTTTTTTCTTCATATTGGACAATTTAAAATCTGTGTAGCGCGTCTTCCTTTTTGCTTGCTAACTTTGTAAAAATCGCAAGTACGCTCCATGGTTGAATATGGCAGCCATCTCTGGACTGGAGCCCAAAAATACCTAAAAACACCCTCGACTCTCTGCAGAACGCCTAGATTCTCCTAACTTAACAGATTGCAATCTTTAGAGCAAATTCGTCAGGTGGGAAGCTGCCCTTAATCTACCGGTATTACAAAGGAAGATGCTCCGAGGAACTAGCGTCATTGATCTCCTCGGTGCATAGTCGGGAAACACGCAAAACAAGCGCCCAAGATGTGTACACGGTTGACCTTTTTGTCACATGAGAACGTGTCGTTTCTACGACTCGTTCTTGAGTTCAACAGCTCGGCTATGGAAGATTTGCCGACCTCTGGGTTTCCTCCATCCTACAACATACAAACCAACTCAGAACCATCTCAGAACGGTCATTAAGAGTGAAGATAAAAAAAAATAAAAAATTGGTCAAATAGGTTACATTAGGTAAGGGTTAACGGCTATTTTAAAATTATTTTTTTCATAGCTTTTAATGACTTTTCAAAGAGATGTTGAGTTGAGTTGAAATGAGACCCATGTTTACTCCTTCCTCTCCTCAAAAAGACCCTCCACACAGTATCTTCAAAGATGACATAGGCCCTGAAGGAAATTATTTTCCTCGGGTCCTCCTGTACGGAATTAGTGTAAAAAAAACATTGCGCTACAAAATAGTTGTGAAATTCGTCAAGGAAAAAGCTGTGCAAATTAAATGACTCCAAAACTCATCTGTCTGATTTACGTTATGAAAAAATTCTCCTCTCTCCAATTTCTTATATTTATTCAACGTTGACAAATAATGTGTCAATCTCAACATCAGTTGATTATTAATTAATTAAAATCTGTTGATATTAAACACAAACGTTCTGTAATGCGTCAATAAATATTAATGACTTATTTTTGCAATCAGCTCTCGTATCAAAAACAAACTCAATTTTCGTGCTCGATTTGCTGGCAAATCGTTCAGGCTGTGTTTTTGCCTTCGCAGTGTGAATAATTGATTTGTCAAGTTGATGTGAGCTGTTGCGTACAGAATGCGACAGTAATTTAAAAGCCTGTATTTATTTATTAAGTCTTTATATAGTATGAAATAAAATCGCTCCCGCTGTCTGTGCGCTTAGATCTTTGAAACTACGCAACGGATTATCATGCGGTTTTCTCCAATAGATAGAGTGATTCATAAGGAAGGTTTTTAGGTATTAAATTTGTCGAGCGGTGTGGATTTGATTTAACAGATGGCATTGGTTATAAAGGTTGGGTATTGGCGTGGCATTGTGTTTCGTTAGCCACAGCAATGTGTTGCCGGGTCTGCTAGTTATTTTATAATACTTTGCATATTTACGTCAAAATGTGGACGTTATCTCGAAACTGTCTGCCGCGTGAGAGTCTTAACATTTCCCAACCTTTCGGAGCTAATAATAGGACTACTAGCAGTTATAAACCCGCTCCGCAGATTTTCGCTGCTAGGCCTTGTGGGCGGCTTTTAGTTCGGCTTTGCCCAGTTAGTGTTGGTGACCATTTTATAAATCTAATAGGAACTGGTTTCAAAGATGGCCCGTTCTTTGGATCCACCGTCATCCAGTGTAGCTAGTCACCGGGACAAAGTAACCGAGCCAGGAAATGACGTCATATATGTATAGCCGCTTGATACAACTATGTATTACCGTCTATCTTTCCATATCCGGAGAGATGTTACATATTCACAAATTTGTAGAAGTTATACATAGGGGGGACACGTCCCCATCCGACCTGCTAACGGAAGTGGCGATACCTTGTGACGAATTTTTGAAGTGAAACTTCTTAGGCGTCGTTAGTGCTTATAATTGACGGCCGGCATAGTCCAGCGGTAAGGCTCTTGACTAGCACTCCGAAGGTCGCGGGATCGAATCCTGGCGTGGCAAATAAATTTTATTTGATTAATTTGTGTTATTTCACAATTAAATTATTTAAAATAATATATAGTATATTTGCGGCACGTTCCAGAGTTGAAGATACTATCAGTATTGCATTGGTGTAAGAGCACCATTCAGAATTGAAACGTTGCTTGAAATGGCTTCAGCCGTGTTTGGTGACCAGATCTGAATAGCCAGGTACTTTCCCACCTTCCTCTTCCCTATATCCTCCCCCCCAGTTGGGACTCTTGTGCGGTATTCATGTAAACCGTCACAACTCAGTTCTATTTTTTTTTTCGTCATAACTCAGTTCTACACAACAAATACTCGGTTCTAATAATATAATGCAGTATATTCGCACCTCGGCGCATGCCTTTCATAGCGTAGTGGGCAAGGTGCCTGACAAGTCTCAGTGGCCAGAGAGCTAGACAGATATCAAGCGAACGGAGTTTCGAATCCTACGAAATCCAAAAAAAAACAATTTTATATTGTCAAATCTATATCCAATCTTCAAACCACTTAAAAAAACAAGCAAAGAAATGAAAGCGACATCTAGCGACTTTCCAGTTTCACTTCTACCGCGTGTGAATTACACACTCTGATTTTTTATTTACTTACATTACTGGTACGAGTAACTTGTTGTTTATTCTATGGCCGTATTTATTATTGTATATCTAGAAACAACAATTCCATCGTTTGCTAATCCACTATTTTATTACATTCCGATAGAGATATGATTCTTCCAATTTTTTCCAAATAAAACATTTAAAATGTTGTGTCATTCGCATTTTCACATACTGTACTTTGTAGGCTTTTATTTTCACCCCTTTATTTGCTCCTGTGATTGTGTTTGTAATTAGGCAGTCCACCCCCTCAGCCACTTATTTATTATTCTCTCTAGCCGCCCACGTTGTTAGGGTCACTTAGAGACACCTGGCTACCCTGTACCGTAGCTATACGCGTCTCCTGGACGCCCTGTAGTGTCCCATGTATTGTCCTGTAAACCGCTAGACGCTACCAGGCACATACTTGAATAAATAGATGATGGTAAATATATTTAGTGTTGTAACAATAAATTAAGATTATAAGACTATGAGTTTATAAGACGTGGCATGATCAAGTGAACTAAATATTTTGATAGGGTTATTGAAAGAAGGGTAAATGCAGGAAACTACAATTTTTTAATTTTTTTTAAATGTGATTTTAACCCTTATGTATAAAGAAACTGTATGGAAGACAAGGTCAGAATCGCTTCTACCAATATTAATCTGGGACTTTTGTTCTATTTGATTATTGTAGCTACTCTGAATGATTTTAAAAGAATTTTCATGTCAATGGCGAAAATATTGATATTTTACGTTTTCAAACGAGTATAAAGGTCATTATTTCTTTGAAAACTCCTTTGAATTGTTGTTGCGGCGGGTAGCAAAGATCCCTCTCAAGTTCGAGGGATCAAATGCTGCGTGGATGTTGTGGACTGTATACTGTATGCGGTTCTTATTTACCTATTTTATTATATTTTAATCGCACTTACCCAGACTGCTTCGTTCCGTGTTCACTGGAAAGGTAGGTATGTTAGTTTGGGAGAAATTTTGGAAGGGAATGGCGATTGGGAATGAACGTTTGATCGCGAAATAATAAGCGAGAATGGATGACGCGTGGCGATGGTACTTGCGAATAGCTGCGGTTTAAGAGTTCTGTTTGCGGTTTGATTATTTACAACTGTAAAAGCGGTGCGGTTTTTAGGACTTGCGTCCTGTGCGGCGAGGTGAATTCAAATAGGTAGTTTCAAAAGGTAACATGTAACAATAAAGGCGTGAACAATTGTGTTTTTTCGTGTTGTACCTAATTCACAACAAGTTTTTCTTCTTATTAACCACTGCAGCGCTTTTTGCCACAATATGGCACTATTTAAAATACCTCGGATTGCTTTGTTGCCAATTTTGGCAAATTTTCCCTTATTTGTAAGTGATTAAGTAGAAGTTTACGATTAAATTTTTTTTTAAATCCTACGAATATGTGATTATCGACAAAAGATAGGTGAATTCATTGGCTATATAGATCTATAATCAGTTTGTATGTCTCCATATTAAAATTCGGAGGTATGATTTTTATAATGTGGGCGGAAAATATTCAAAACGGTCACCACAAAAATCTCGAGCAACCCGAGAAAAAATATGCGCGATTTGCTGCAGTGTAAGTTAACGATGTTGGCAACTCTAATAATGGTTCATGGCCCATTTCCCTTGTATCGCTTATCTATGTATTCCATCAATAACACAGCTTTAGAAAGAGTCACGGAAATGAGAGATCTTGGAATTATTTTGGATGAAAAACTAAGTTTCGCAAATCATATCCACCAAATTATGAAACACTAGGCTTCGTATTAAGAACAGCTAAAAACTTTAGTTCCATAGAAGCCATTAAACTATTATATGTATCTCTAGTTAGAAGCCAAATTGAATATAACTCGGTAGTTTGGTCTCCATCTTACAAAATTCACGTTAATAATATTGAGCGAATACAAAAAAAAATTCTGCGTTTTCTAAATTTTAAATTAAGTATCCCACTAGAAGACTTAAAATATAATCTATTACTAAATATTCTAAAAATACACACACTAGAAGACGGACGTAAAATAAACGACTTAACATTTTTATTCAAAATACTTAACTCTAAATTCGACTGTTGGGAACTCCTACAACTCATAAACTTACGAATATCGACAGTAACCACGCGACAAAATACACTATTCTACTGCAGCATTCACAAGCGGAACTACATTACCCACTCTCCTACACAACGATTTCACACTATGGGGAATCAGTACTTAGGTGATGTCGACATATTTAACATCAACTTGGCGAATTTTGTGGATCTTGTAAAAAACATATTCCAAAACTATTCCTAAACATATGTGTATTTTTGTAAACTTATCAAATCGCCGTATTTTTTTTGTATTTTTGTGACTTGTGTGCATTTTTTGTCTAATTTTATTTTTGTTATTTCATTATCTATTGAAAAATCATCTGTCATCATTGTACTACCAAACATGTAAAAGCCCTCTGGACGTTGAATAAATAAATAAATGTGTATTTTTAATGACTTTCATTCATCTTCTCTCTTCTTCTGGGAAGTTTGTATTGTTTTAAATCTCCTATTGCACTCCTGGTCTTTGTTTGTCAGATCGCCTTGCATGTGCCGAGATTGGCTCTCGAATAATTAATGAAAACCAGAACCATCCTGGAACAAGGCATGTCTTCTCTGTCTCTCGCCGTAATTGGATTGCGCGTTGGTGCGAGGGAGACGGGGCACGACGCCTGCGGTTAATAATACAGGTGACGGGTTGCCTCTCTCGCAGAGCGATCGGTAAGTTAGTTGCGCTAATGGGGGTTCGTTAAAGTGATAGATGTTTCGTTTTTCCTGCTTTAATATATAACACTTCATCTATTTTTTCATTTACCTTTGAGAACAGTTGTTAAGATATATGGTTTAATTTTCAAAACTAACGAACTAAAATTGGATCCATTTCAAGAAATAATGGTTAGTACTTGCTTTGAAATAAGTAGAACGTCCTAATTATGATATAGACTATAATTTGTGGCTTAGCCGCGTTTAGTGACCAGATTATTTTTTACTGTTGCACGCGTGTCATCTTTTGGGATGCTGTGTGAAGGATCTTTTTGGGTAAGGAAGTTCTGGGAAGGAAAAAGGTATGAGGGGTAGGTCTGAGGATCAATGTGTTCAGATTTGACGGAAAAATGAATCCATCCCTCCCACTGTGGTACAAGACGATAAGTCGAGAGGGTCCGACTGGAGTGGTAAGACGGTCACTATCTACCAGTCTCTCCTGATCCGGCCCACCACGCAGTAGATGGGAAACGCATGTGCCCCCAAGATCAAGACCAATCTCACCCCATTAACCAAGAAATTCCTGCTAAATCACCAAACGTAGCGAACCACTTGGGGTGACCTATGGCAGGGGTGCCCGGGTTCACGGGGTGGGGTTTGTTTAGATCTTGGTGGCGAGCGCGTTTTTTCACAGACTGCGTGGTGGGTCGGAACGGGAGAGCCTGTTTGAGGGAGACCTAACCTAGACCTCTCCAGCTGGACTCTCTCGACCCATTGCCTTGCACCAGAGTGGGAGGGATAGATTCAAACGTCCATCACTCCTGGACACATTGAACCCCAGATTCCTATCCTCCCTTCATACCATTTTCCTTCCCAGAACTTCCTCTCCTTCCTTTCCCTTAAAAGACCCTCACAGTAAGACGACACTTGCAGTATCACCCTGATGTAAGACTACCATATAGGATCGAAACGTTCCTTGAAAAGACTTTATCCGTGTTTGTTGACCAGAACTGATTTTTTTTGCATTAACACCACACGAGAAAAATAATTTCCCTCAGGGCCTATATCATCTGATATAAGGAGGAAACACTAAGGCCGGCAAATCTTTCCACAGCCGAGCTGTTTAACACAAGAACCCGTTCTCATGTGACAAATGTCAACCGTGTGCATACGTTGGGCACGCGTTCGGAGTGTTTACTAACTGACTATGCACCGGTGCCGAAGGGATCAATGACGCTAATTCCTCCTGAATAGCCAGGTATTCCACACCTTCCTCTTTCCCATCTCCTTTCCTCCTCGATACGTCCAGATTCGCAACGTATCCCAATTTTATGAAATATTTAATAATGTAAAACAAGATGCCATAGGCTCCCTGGCTCCAGACAGTTGGGAGCGGTTGGTACTCTTTTGCTGTACAGTTGATTATTACATCTACAGTAGTTGTAAGAAAATTCTAAAACTTTTAACAATATAATATTAAAATGAAATGTTTTGTACCTAGCTACATTTCCCTTGTTAACCCTTCCAATTCCTTAGTAACGGTGACATGTCAATTTCTGTCAGGCCCCAATCTTCCCGCGTTGTTCCCTAGAACTTGCTAATTGCCCGGTTCACCTGCCAGGAAGCGCCGCAGGCGAACGAAATGGCCATATTAATGTTACCTTGTGTCCCCTCCGAAGGTGACGCAGGTTATGCGAACCTATATATTAGAGAAATGTAGAGAATGATGAATAATGATGAAAAATTATCGAAGTCTTAGGCTCTATCTGACGTTATAAATAGCCGAGAAACTGTACGGTTGAAATTTAAGAACCTAGCTTCGAATACATTTGATGCCGCGCCTTATGCAAAACCATCGTCGTACTTAAAGTTTTTTAAAAAAACGAGTGTGCTTTAGACCACGCGTCTGAAGTAAAACTTCTTTAGCTCCACATATATGATAGGAAGAGAGAAAGAAAATGTGCGCGCGCACTGCTCTCTCTTGCTCCTACAGTGTGATACAGACAACAGACTCTCTCTCTTTCCATCTTCACTAACTTATATCTCTCTCTTAACTACCGTTCGCCTCGCTTTTCGTAACGCTCTCGTCACGCATTCACCAGCTTACTCCCCAAGTGAAGCGTGCGTAAAGAATTTTTACTTCAAAAAGCTATTTTTTTAATAGAACCGAATTCAAGCAAGTGGCCAATAATGCCAAAAGATGGCGCCACTTGCGTTAATAGCTAGCGTGAAGAGCATCGCCTGGCAGGCGTTAGTACTATTGGATTTGTAATTTTGTTAATCTCCCCTTATATGGAGAGATTGATGGTAATATTTTTATTATTATTCACAATTCCCAGTTGTGAATAATAATCCCACGCGTCTATATATTATATTATAAAGTCATTGCCTGCCGCGGTTACTTTGTCCCTGTGACTAGCTGTCACTGGATCCGAGGGACCGGCTATTTTCGGAACCATGGCTACATTGGATTTATAAAATGCGCATGCCTATACGGGTATTTACAAAATATGTGATATATATATATAACAATTTTGTGTAACGGTAATCATTAGGTAAAATATGCTAATGAAATTATTGTACAGAACCCGTGCTGAATAATAGTAGGTATTATAATATGCTGACATTGATTTATTGAAGTATGTTATTATAGCCTGTTTGTTACTGTATTCCTTGCAGTTGAATGAGAATGTATGACCAAAGTTTTATGAATGCACAAATTTTGTCCTTTATCAAAGCCTGTTTTACCTCAATATAATATCTTCTTCTTTGTGTGCCGTATCAGGTCCCCCCGATGTTGGCGATCACTCTTGAAAATGTCTCTCTCTCTTGCGCTGCCCGGAATACCCCCTCCACACTTCTAATGCCGGTTCACTCTCCTATATTTCGCAAGACATTTGTCTCCTACCAGGCCCTCGCGACCCTCTATCTTGCCTTTCAATATTAAATGCAGCAAATGATACTTCTCCCCTCGAAGTATATGACCCAGATATGAAATTTTCCGGATTTTTATTAATGTAAGCAGTTCTCTATCTGCTCTAGCCCGCCTGAGAATTTCTGTGTTGGTGATCATGTCAGTGAAGCCACATTTCAAAAGCCTCTAACCTGTTCATGGTATTTACTTTCAAGGTCCATGTTATAATATAATATATGTAATATCAATTTTTCCCAAAAAAAAACTCTATGGTAGTCTTCCTCTATTGTTCTTTCACCTTTCAGCGTGTGTAGGTGTGGCTGTCACGTGTCATTTAACCCCTTGAGCGTGGTGCTGCCGCAATAATTAACATAATTGAAATCCGCACTCGAGAGATTATACCAAAGACAATGTGGATAGTACCGTCGCAAATTAATTTTTAGAAGTTTGGGTGAAATTGCCACGTTTGAAATATGAGGCCGTAGTGTGGTACTGAGAGAATTTACTACTTGGGAAAGTGGTGTACATAATTAACTATAGGGGTATACACAATTTAATCAAATTATATCTGAATAGCCCATGCAACTAACAAATAAAAAAATTCAAGTGTGAAAAATTCAACAGCTCGGCTGTTTGCCGGCCTTTGTGTTTCGTCCTTCCTACAACATGGGTCTCTTCAAGACCAATGTTCATTCCTTCCTCTCCTCTAAAAGACCCTCTTCACAGCATCTCAGATGACATGGGCCCTGAGGGAAATTATTTTCCATATTTAAGGTTTCGGAACGACCGTTTCTTCTTCAGGGCAAGCGTATACTGAAGAAGGAACGGTCGTTCCGAAAACGGTCGGATTTATTCAAATATATAAGTGGTTCAAACAAAGTTAAATTGTTTCATTTATCTATAACTAGCAGACCCGGCCACACGTTGCTATGGCTAACGAAACACAACGCCATTACCCAAGCCTTATAAAATCCACACCACCCGCTTGCTAGCTGCCCGCTACCTGAATTTAATATTTGAATTTCTCGGCTTTTCTCTACTATAATAAGCATGTAATATACATATAAACCTTTCTCTTGAATCACTCTATCTATTGGTGAAAACCGCATGAAAAACCGTTGCGTAGTTTAAAAGATCTATGCGCACATACATTTTGAGCGACTTCATTTTATACTATGATGATGATGATGATGGATAACCACAAAGTTATAGCTACATTCAAAAGTATTAAATAATATTTTTGCTCAATTTTAAAAACGCTTTGAAATTTTAATTTTGTCATGTTTTTAAAATGAATCAATTCGTTTGAATTGAATTTTTTTACTGCTTTTAAAACTGTAGAGAATTGAAAATAATACTCGTACCTCCCTTTGACAGAATAAGAGTATGCCAAAAATTCAATATTTCTCTATTGACTTGTATATAACACATTCTTGAATTGTATAACATTTTCACAATTTTTCAAGCCAAATTCACCTATGCAAACAACTTTGGCTACATACCATGATAATTATAAACTTTTTAAAGCAAGGGTATTTGGGTGCATACAGCCTTTCCAGGTCAAAGGGTTTGAAAGGTTTCCGGATAAAAAATAATGTAAAAACGCTTCTGGAACCTCCGGTAAAAGTTTCCGGGTTTAATAAAATTGCAGATGCAGCATTTTTCAATAAGTGCAATTATTAAATCAGTGTTTCTGTGAATTTTTAAGTGAACTACATTCTGCACATTTTAATGTATAGAAATATATAATATTAAAAGAGGAATATCGATAAAAGTATATCGTTGACTTGTCAGTTTATTCGAAGTCTTATTTTAAGTGAATACCGCACAATAGGGATGTCGAAAGTGAAAAAAATATCGATGTATCGATATTTATTAAAATATCAATATCGACGTCAATATATCGAGGAAAAAATATCGATGTGTCGATATATCGGTCAAATTTTCAAAAGATTTTGCGTTTTTAAAATAATAGTGTATTCAGCTCAATATTATCAATAGTAATTTTTATACACAATTTGCATTATTTTAATGTACAAAAATCTCAATAAAAATTAAGGTTTTTTATTAGTGTTGTTTTTTGTTAGGTAATAATTACAAAAATATCAAAAACTAAAAAGCTGTCTTCTAATTTTTATGTAAACTGATACTGAGACGCAGTCAAACTTTGTATGCGTCTCAGTAACATTCTATTGGCGTATTAATCTGTCAAAAAGTACTTCGTGTTTGGAACAAGGTATAGTCAATAATCATAGACAATTGGGAACCAACACATAGGAGTGGCTTAGAAAAAAATGGCGAAAAATAGCATACATTTCTATGTATGTACCTACACATATGAGATAGTATTAGTGATCACAAATACTAATGCAAAGATAAATATATTTGTAAGCTATTAATAGTTAAAATTTCAACCGCCAGATGTCATGAGACTCATGACCCAATACTTTTTTCCGTTCGTTCCTCTACGGTTTTGGATTCTAGTGACTTTAGTTACATAAATAAAATAAAAATACCGTTTTTGATACAATTTTCGATATTGGATATTTTGAATCGATATATCGGATCAAAATATATCGGCTAAAAATATCGATGTATTGAATTAAAAATATCGATACTTTTTCAACAAGCCTACCGCACAAGAGTCCCAACTGCTCCTGTCTCGAGTCATTGAGACTATGGCATCCCCAATTGGGGTATGTTGTGAGGCTGGAGGTAGTGAGGAATGGAAGAAGATGGGTAAGAGAGGTGGGGAAGTACCTGGCTATTCAGATTCATTTTTCAACCAACGTTTCATTTTCATCGCCGCTACCCCGGGAACCATTTGTTGGATAACCAACACCTCTGCCGTAGGTCACCCCAAGTGGTTCGCTACTTTTGGTGACTTAGTAGGACTGCCCGGGTTCATGGGGTGAGGTTTGTCCGTGTCTTGGCGGCGGACGCGTCTGCCCACCAGCAGTATGGCAGGCCGGATATCAGGAGAGAATGGTTGGGAGAGTCCCTTTGACGTCTACAACCGTACTCTCTCGGAGCATCGCCTTTCACTGTAGTGGGAGGGTTGGATGCATACGTCCGTCAATCCTGGACACACTGACCCTCAGATTCCTTCCCACCCCTCATATCGTTTTCCTTCCCAGAACTTCCTATCCTTTCTTCCCTAAAAGCACCCTCCCACAGCATCCCCAAAGATGACATAGGCCCTGAGGGGAATTATTTTCCTCAGGGCTTCCTGTGTGAACCTTATTTTTAAAAAAGAAAGTAAAATAATAAAAATGTACATTGTTAGGTAAATATATTAATTATTAAGTAAAATAATATATCTTGAACTATTTTAGAAATTCCTCAGCAAATAAAGGACCGTATCTTAATGTCGTCCGCTGTGCTTTCGCACTAATTGTGGCGGAAATATCTGTTATCTTCGATCGTTTTCATTCTGTTCTACCCAGGAACGGAAACACGCATAATTTAAAAGAAAGTTACGCAAAATTAAACTAAACCGTTCATTTTTTTGTGTCAATTTAAATTTTATTCTGATATTTGGGATTTTTTAATTATTGTGTTTTTATTTTTTTTTTACATTAACTCCACACAGGAGACCCTGAGGAAAATAATTTCCCGCAGGGCCTATGTCATCTGAGATGCTGTGTGGAGGGTCTTTTTGAGGAGAGGAAGGAATGAACATTGGTCTTGAAGAGACCCATGCTGTAGGAGGAAACACAAAGGCCGGCAAATCGTTCCACAGCCGAGGTATTGAATACAAGAACGAGTTCGCAACCGTATACATATGCTGGGCACGCGTTTGGCGTGTTTCCCGACTATGCACCGGTGCCGAAGGGATCAATAACGCTAGTTCCTCGGAGCATCTTCTATTAAAATACCGGTAGAACAAGGACAGCATACCCATCTGACGCCTATATTATGAATATTGCAATGTCAAGATTGCAAATGTCAAACGTGTACATATGTTTGGCACGCATTTGGCGTATTTCCCGATTACGCACCGCTGCCGAAGGGATCAATGACGCTAGTTCCTCGGAGCATCTTCCATTGAAATACCGGTAGAACAAGGATAGCATTCCCACCCGACGCCTGTGCTCTAAAGATTGCAATCCGTCTGTTAAGATGGGACAATCAATCAAGCGGACCGCCCGTTTCTGCACAGTCGAGGTATTTTGGGGCTCCGGACCAGAGGTGGCTGTCAAATTCAACCGTGGGGCGCACTTTTGATTTGTACACTTTGTACAGGGTTAGCAGTTGTGTACTATTTGCAGTATCTGCAAGTCCTGTACTGTACAGTACGCCCAGTTTTTGAGTGGCTAACTTAACTCTGGTTTCGATGGAGCCTTCAATAATCGAAAACTCTAAATTTTCTAAACACTGTGGCTTGTGTCCATTCTGCGTGCTATTATTTATTATCTCCAAACGTCAGTTCCTCCCCTGCCCCCCCTCCCATACCATGGTAACTTTTCGCCCGGTGCGACACTAAGGTTCCGAGAATAATTAGTTCGACAATAATATTTCAAGCCCTTTGTCTCGGTCTTTTACTGCCGCGCCGGGTCAGCTAGCGGAGCTGCTAGGCGAACCACTTTTACGACTGATATTCTTCCAGCGAATGGTCTGGTGTGACTATTTTTAATATTGTGGTGCTTTGGTAATGATGCATGATTTTGGATAAAATTTTATATTTTTCCGATGCAACAAACTAGATTTATTCGTCGTTTCCTCATTAATTAACACGTCTGCAGTATGTCACCTCAAGTGATTCGCTATGTTTGGTGACTTAGCAGGGGTGCCCGGGTACATGTGGTGAGGTTTGTCTTGACGGTAGGTTCGGGAGACTTTTTTTTTTTTTTTACAGTGAATACCGCACAAGAATCTCAACTGCTCCCGTCTGGATCCAGTGAGACTATGGCATCCCCAATTGGGGTATGTTGTGAGGCTGAAGGTAGTGGGGAGGGGAAGGAGGTGGGGAAGAGGAAGGTTGGGAAGTACCTGGCTATTCAGATCTGGTCACCAAACACGGCTTAAGCCATTTTCAAGCAACGTTTCAATTCTGAATAGTGGTCTTACACCAGGGTGATACTGATAGTATCTTCCACTCTGGAACATGCCGCAAATATACTATATATTTTAAATGAATTAATTGTGAAATAACACAAATTAATCAAATAAAATTTATTTGCGCATGCCGGGTTCGAACCCGCGACCTCCGGATTGTGAGTCAAGAGTCTTACCCACTGGACTACGGAGGTCGTCAAATTCGAATGATTGAGGGAGATCATTTGGCCTCTCCAGCAGGACTCTCTCGACCCATCGCATTGCATCGCAGTGAGAGTATATTAATCAATACTAATATTATAAATGCGAAAGTGCGTGTGTTTGTTTATTGCGTTTCACGCCCAAACCACTAAATAGATTTTCAAAATTCTTCCACCAATAGAAAGCTACATTATCAGCGAGTAACATAGGCTGTATATAATGGTAAACTCTGGCGTTATGAAATTTGTATAAATGAAATTGTGTGTATTTCATAAATTTTAGGGGCAGGGAGGAAAGGTAGGGGGAAGGTGGGGTTCGCGAAGAGGGAAAAGACGAGGGAGGGGGAAGGAAAGGAAGGTGGAAGGGAACGGGGACGCACAGGAAAGGACATGCAGGGAGAATCAATTTATTTCTTTGAATGGCATTGCAACGCATTCCGGGTACCTGCTAGTATATAATATTTTTTACAGAAAATTGTTTTATTTACCATTTTCAAAATTGGAGTTGATTTGTCGGAAATTCATACTAGGGTCATTTATGTCAAGATGATACGGGTATCAGAAACGAATAAATTAATTTGTTCACCTTGTTTTTTCTCCAATTAGTCTAATTCGATATATAATGCTCTGACGCCGAACGACCGGAAACTACCGATTTCCGTTGCACACTGCTACTCACGTGATAATAGAATAGCACGTTTCGAGCGTTTCCACCAGATACCAGTACGCATTAGCGCCTCTACGACTATCCAGTGATTTTTCAGGGGTCTGCGGCAGTATATTATAAAATCGGTGACACGAAAGTTGTTCCCCCGACAGTTGACCCCCGAAATGTTATTTATTATGGGATGTTCATTTTGTGTGCTGTATTTACCATTTTCAAATCTAAAGTCGATTTCAAAAATACCCGTAATATTAAGTTGGTATGAATATCGAAGGAATTTATACATATGTCGATTTTTTGTACTTTTGCGCTGGTATACACGGTGTATACGATAGAGAAGCAGTTTTTTCCTTGATAGATTTGAATGAAAATATTCTTTTAACTTTTGTTATTACTCTCTGCACACCCCTTCGAGGACACTCATTTATATTTTGAGTAAGTAGGTATACCGTATTTTCCATAAACTGGCTGCATATTATGTATACTATGCTGGGGGTTCAATTATTGTCAAGGGGTCAATTGTCATGGAACCTATAAAATATTTGTCCCAAAGGCAAATTAGTTTTATCGCTATAAAAATTAATAATTTACAACCTTTAAAAGGAACACATGTCAAAATCTTCAGTCTTATAACAAATATGGCTAAAAAACAAAGAAACAGATATTATTTTCTTATAAGTTTTAACAAAGCCATTAAGTATATCTACCACTAGACAGCTTTGCTATGTTTTTTTTTGTTGGTTTTTTATGTCTTCAAATTATACTTTTAACATTTATTCTTATAAAACTTCAGCATGTGTAATAACAGACGGTTATTACACATGTTGTAGTTTTTAATTGCCTTTATTCAGTCACTCTTATTAAATCCCTAATTTTTATATACACTTAAAATCTTCACTTTAACCAAAGAAATAAAAATAAAATATTATACCCATGCACAGGCATTGCCTTTGTGGGATTTTTTTGTTCATACATTTATTATATAAAGCTTTTTTCTGTATCTATTATAATATGTATTGTATCAAAATTTTTCAATAAATAAATATTTGATTTGTAAACAATTTAGTCACACCAGCATCTCGCTGGCAGGGCTATACCGAAACCTTCTACCAAATAAGTTTTATTACGTATTTGTTAAATTTTATCATTTGCTCCGGAAAATTTCAAAATGTAATTAGTTTTTATTGTCGAGTTGGGTGTTAAATTTTATTTGTTTAACTTCGCTTTTACTGTGTTCCCCTTTTTCTTAATTTATATGGTCAGAGACCTAATATCGCTTTGGTGAAGACACACTAAATAATATGCATTCTGATGGTCTGAGAGATTTTATTGTGTCATTTTCAGGCATTGATAAAAAGTTAAACCTAACCAAACATAACCATCACGCTGTTTCTCTGCAGGGGACAGAGACAGAGAATGGACCGCCACATACCTCTGTGAACACACCCCTTACTTTATTCACATTTATACACTGTCTCATGCACAGGTTCTCTTATATCATTGACTCTTGATATGACCAGACTCAATTTAGTCACTCAATCGTGTCATTTCTTCCTCGGGCGTCCCTAACTTTTTAAACCATTTAATTTCACGTCAAGTAGTTTTCTACGCGCCTTTCTTCGTTCTTGTTCTTGGTCATTAATTCGGACCGGTCAGTGGTTGAGTTGGCTTCGCGTTGGGTCCCACCCAAGCATCGCGTGTTGGATTTCTCGGCTGGCTAAGTTCTCCATCACGACACAAGCAACATTTTACGCTTAGTATATTGGTAGTGGGAGATTTTGTCACGTTATTCAAATTTCGGGAATGTTTGTATTTCTTAAAAAAAAAAAAAAGCCAATCTATTTGTCCGAAACAAATTTTAATAGAAAACAATTGCTAACCCTGTACAAATTCCAAGTGCGCCCCACTGTTGAATTTGGTAGTCACCTCTGGGCTGGAGCCCCAAAATACTTGAAAAAGCCTCGACTGCGCTGACGGATTTCCCCGTCTTAGTTGACGCACTGCAATCTTTAGAGCATAAGCGTCAGGCTTCAGGTAGGAATATTGTCCACGTTCTACCGGTATTTCAATGGAAAATGCTCGCAGGAATTGTCGTGATTGATACCCTTCGGCACCGGTACATAATCGGGAAATACAAAAATTTGAAATGCCCTAATATATACCATTGACATTTTTCACATGAGAACGGGTCGTCTACGACTCTAGATTCTTGAATTCAACAGCTCGGCCGGTTCTCTTCAAGATCCATGTTCACTCCTACTCTCCTCAAAAGACCCTCCACACAACATCCCCAAAGACGGCGTAGGGAATTTGTTTTCCTTAAGGCCTCCTGGGTGGAGTTCTTATTGGTAAATGATAAAAAAGTAAATATATGTTTTTCGTTTCTTTTACCAAACACCTGATACCCTAATGGTGGGTTTCTTCATTTACCGAGAATGCTAAATGCAATGCTGATTGTAAAAGTAAACGGTCAAATGCATAGAAATTTTGGTTTAAATTTTAAAATTCGATCGTTTATTTTTACAATTAGCATTGCTTTTAGCATTCTCGGTAAATGAAGAAACCCACGCTTAGTGTTACCATATTCCCAAAATTGATACAAAATAAATAATATTAGTTTTCCCTTGTTTTTGACAGAATGAATTTTCAAAAATAAATAAATTAATTATGAAAATAATCCACCGTACGCCGCTAGAGTGAGCGATTGTCCTAATAAATCTCAATTTGTCTGTTGTCTACGCAAAAAACAACGATTCCTATATTAAAATTCATTGCCCGATAGAAATTAAAACGGAATAATTTGTCCGAAAACTGGCAACATTTACATTTTTAAAACAAAGCTCCCCTTTTTTAAGTAAATTATAATATAAAACGAATTTCCGCGCGAAAATTTCGCGCGCTTTTATGAAATTTGAATATGGAACAGGCGCTTATTCGATATTCAAGTACCGTCTTGGCGCGCGCTATTCACAGCGAGGGTAAAACCGCCACTAAACCCGACTTGACGTATAAAGTCGCGATTGGATTTACTTTAAAACTACGCTGTTATCCTCTACAAAGCGAAATCTTTCACCAGAGACAGTTTAAACCGTGCTAAATCTCGGTTTTTGCCTTCAAGTTTAACAAACCTATCGAAACTGTATTCTAGAAGCCGTTATAAACCGCTTAAAACCTCAGTTTTGATGTTGTTTTCTTTATGACGCTTAAAACCGCTTTAAACCTCGGTTTTGTACCCTTTAAACTAGTCCGGATTAACCTAAAACTCGGATTACCCTTCAGAACTCAAATGGGATCCGCTCAAAGCTACGGATAAAACAATTTTTATCCCCCAGTAAGCTTCACCTCGCAAAGTTAACCGCTTCACTCTTTCTTAAGCCAGGACAAACAAGTGCGAAAGAGATGACAATTACTTCGTCGCGACAGTAACAAATGTCTTCTTCTTGAAATTCAGTATCAAGTGATATCTCTGTCTTTCTCGCACTCGTGCGAGTTTTAATGGGAGTGAAAGCGACGGAATGAGTATTCCGAAGTTAAGTGTCAATTAGGATTTTCTTTGAACTTTTTTTTATTTTTTTTATTGTTTGAATTTCTTTTTCGCGCTATTTTTCGCCGTTTTTATTAGATTTCGCGACATTTCATTATACTGATTCGCGAATTGAGGCTCGTTTGCAGGTATCTCAATCGAATTAACAGTGTAACGGGATCGATTCTTTCAATCAAGGGTGAGTTTTCTTTGTTTAGCCCATCGGCTTTGAACCCAACAGCCATCGATTTAGATTGCGCTAGATGGGCCCAACACTGAAAGCGGTAAACTTTTAAAAATTGTTTGTTTTGAAGTTGAATTTGATTCAGCGCGTTTTCATCCCACGACAAAACATCCCCGGACAAAATATCCCCAACAAAATATCCTACGGACAAAATATCCCAAAACAACCTAACCTCACCTAACCCAACCTAACCTAACCAAAAATGGGACAAAAAGAACACAGACATCCTGTAAAGACAATCATAATCAATCAAACAGTATTAATAGGCTAGGATCTACGTGGTTTAATTTCAGAACCCGACTTCGGTCGCAAGTCCGACATCACGCCTTACCCGTCGCACCATGTAAACATCCATGTACGTGGATTTTCAGACTAAGCTACCATTGTAGTTCGATTTCTAAATCAAGAATTCATCACAAGATGACGCAACTTTCGTCGGCAAGAAGCAAAGGCAAGTTCCCTTCCTAGGTATAAGTTCTACGAATTTGTGAACCTGGAGTGTCCTGGAGTAATGGGGTATCTTCACAAATTTGTAAGACTGACGGTAACTCTCAGTTGTATCAAGCGGCTGTATATTACATATGACGTCATCAACCGTCCCGGTTACTTTTTCGCGGTGCTTGCCATCATTGGTTGACACGTTGACACACTGTTGACAGTGGATACGAGGAACGGGCTAATTTTGGAATCAGTTCCTACAAGATTTACAAAATGATCACCAACACTAGGTTTTTAACTGGTGGTAAATTATCATTGTTCAAAAATGGTTGTAAGAAAGAAGTGGAGAAGAAGTGTAATTAAGAATACATTTTGTCCTTGGGATAATAATATGTCGAGGGATATTTTTTAGGAGGTTATTTTGTCGGAGATATTTTGTCGGGGAATGAAAACGCGCATTACATTCATGTTGTACGTATTGATCCTGGAAGGGAAACTAGCCGACCGCCATTTCTTTTTAAAATCATGGTAGAAGATAATATTATCAACAACTCTCGATTAAAATATGAAATAGATAAAGTTTAGAATTTGGGCGAAAACTCAATAATCATCAACACAAACATAATCAGTCTACAAGAAGAAAAAATGAGATATAACTTTCCTTTCGAATGAAGTCAAAATCACAGAATTCATTACGAGCGGTGACAAGAAATGTTACCGAACAATGTAAAAGAAAAGGAAGATGTATTAAATTTTAAAAGGGACGATGTAATGTGAAACTGTAATTTTTATGTTAGCATATAATGTAATGCACTATTTTAAGTTAAACAGGTAAATACAAATGGAAATGACATAAATATGTAACGGTCGTAACTGAAAATCGAACTCCCTATCCTCAAGTGGTAACGAACGTCTGTGGGCTATTAACGAGTCGTCTCTACCAATTAGGCTAATGAGACTTTATAAATTCATCATTTTTATGCATCTTCAATTTAAATAACCATTATCCTAATTACCTAATCCCACATTTTTTCTTTGCCATGCGAAAAAAATAGAAAAAAAATTCTAAATACTTATACCGATTTTTTTTACATTCTCCGTGTTCGCAATCCGGCCGGCAATCCGGATTTCTACCGATTTATTACATATTTCCCTTAAACACGGTAAGTTTTAAACCTCTTAAAAAAATATATGTTATTCTTGAAGATAATATTTAGACTTTGCCCGCGCCGAAACGCAAATTATGTAAAATTCCCTCGATAGAAAAAAATCGCAAAGTATGCTCCAAAAATTATTATTAACACGTTTGTTTCAGTTATTTTACAAGTTATATGTATGAAAAAATTCACCGTGTTTCTTTAAATGCTGTTTAAGAAAATGCCCGCGAGATTTTTGCTCTATTTTAAACGAGTCGTGTTTTATTAAACATTTTCGCAATTTAATTTCGTATCTCTCCATCTTCTTCTTTTCGGGCCCGGTTGCAGAGCCTTAAGTAGTTAATGAAAATGTGACTTTTTGTGAAACTGCGAATTTTTTTATGCTTATTACTTGTTAAATATCAGAACCAGATGTTTTTAAAATAATTTTCGGAGCATACTTTGCGATTTTTTTCTCCATTTTAAGAATTTCATACAAACATTTCTTCAAAAATAGCATGTATTTTTTAAGACGTTAAAAACTTAAGTGTTCGAGGGAAATATGTCATAAATCGGAAGATATTCGAAACGCGGGTTCTTAATACCATTTCTTTTAAGTGTTTTTTTATACCACGTATAACAATCTAACCAATTCTATATCACTGGTCCCAAGTAATCTACATATTATTATTGTCATGGGGCCAAAGACAGCAGGGGGCTGTTTACTGTGTACTGTGTACTGGGTACTGTGTACTGTGTACTGGGCACCATGTAGCTGTAACCGCCAATCTGCATCTTCTCAAACAACCCCCCTACTGAGCTTAAAGCTTCTTTGACTTGTAATCAAAACCAAATATGAAAACATCGTGGAGTCGTTGAAGAGGGAACCACAATCCAAAAATGTAAGTATTCTTAGTGTGATTTATATCGCCACGACAAAAGAATGACAAAAAAATGCTTAGCAAACGGAGTCAGAATAATTTTAAAATAAAGAAAAAAATTAATCAAAAAAAACTGTCAAAGATAACTTTAGATATAAAATATCTTAATATATAAAACAAAGTCGGGTTAGTTACACTATTTATAACTCGAGAACGGCTGGGCTGATTTTGATGATCTTTGATTTGTTGAATTTGTCTCCGCCCCGGATAGGATAATAACTGATACGATTTTAGATTTTCACGGCCAAAAATTATTTTGTTATTAGTTTTTGGGGTATTATGCCGTGTTGCGCTACCTCCTTCTTTAGCCTCCTTCTTTAGCCTTCTTTAGGCTAAAGAAGGAGGTAGCGCAACACTGCATAATACCCCAAAAACTAATAACAAAAAAAAATGATAATAGCTATTAAAACATCACAAAAGTTAACGACATAAATAGTTATAAAGAAAATTATTTTCCCCGTACATTTTGTATGGAACGAATTCTCATGTTTTGAAAGAACTGCAGCAATATTGTGAGGGGTATAATATTGAACTGTGCATGAATTCCAAACATTCAAAAACGTCAAATGTCAATGCGTCGATTGTTGTGCATTTGTTTTTAATCATAATATAATGCTGCCCTTCTTTCTTACACACTCAATGTATGCACACCTCCAAAGGAAAAATACAATAATTATAATAAATCTCTGAAATGAAACGCATTTTTTTTACATAAGCTCCACACAGGAGGCCCTGAGGAAAATATTTTCTCTCAGGACCTATGTCATCTTAGGGGATGCTGTGTGGAGGATCTTTTTAAGGAATGGGGAGGATAGAAAGTTCTGGGAAGGAAAAAGGTATGAGGGGTGGGTAGGAATCTGGGGGTCAGTGTGTCCGGGAGTGACGGACGTATGAATCCATCCCTCCAACTGTGGTGCAAGGCAATGGGTCGAGAGAGTCCGGCTGGAAAGGTCAAAAGGCCTCCCTCAATCAGTCTCTCTCGATCCGTCCAGCCACGCAGCAGGTGGGCAGGCGCATCAACTGCCAAGACCCGGACATAAGTTACCTCATGAACCCAGGCACCCCTGCTAAATCACCAAACGTTGCAAACCACTTGGGGTGATCTATGGCAGGGGTGTTGGTTATTCAATAAATGGTTCCCGCGGCGGCGGCACCCGTATACGCTTCCCGAATTCCCGTAAGTAATTGTAAAAGTAAGAAAATCACAAAAATATAAATCCGCACACTACGCTATCTCTGATACTGACAAAAACAAAACACGGACAGTTGCGCATTGATAATTGCTTCATTGCGTAATTTTTAACTTAATAAAAAACTGAATTTAATTCAACAGCTATTGATTCTGAGGCGGTACGAAGTTCGTCGGGTCAGCTAGTAATAAAATATAAATAAAATATAATATAATTGTTTCTTAATTTTGTTCATACATTTCCAATGAAAAAACGCATTTTAAATAGTTTACGCTTATATTTTTTTATAAAGAAATGAACAATTTTAATATTTAACCCTTTCTCAACTAGAGTCTTTTTACTATGATTTGTAATTCTTTCAATTGCAGTATTAAAACGGACCAGGTATTTATGTTTTTTTTAAACGTACATTCTTTCATATTACAATGAAAATACAACAAAATCTTAACTTTTTACTTTTACATTATACTTTATATTTTATAGTTTACACTTTTACTTTATACTTTCATTTTATACATCATAATTCTATTTACTACTCATTACCTTAAGTCCTTTCTTTTACCTTTTGTTTTTATATTTAACTTTACATTTATATGTCACTTTCTTATGTTATTGTATTATAATATATATAAATATAATTATGTCAATGGCACATGTTGTGCCGTATGTTTTTGAAATAAATAAATAAATAAAAAACATTGATATAATATTTGCTAAGTATCGTGTCATTTCAAAATGACACAGGTCGTTTGAGATTATACTTTCAAACGCACACATAATATGAGAACACTTTTCAAATATTATGACTATTTTATCTGATAACATATTATTATATTCATTTTATATATGTTTTGATGAGAAGAACACATCAATAATAATTTCAAGTGATCAGTATACATGATATTGTCTTTAATTGATGTATTTTTTGTGAATATTCTTTGCAGAACATGGTCCATTTTCATACTAATACGTAATTTACCTCACGGAACCGCTGTCGTTTTAAAATGACGTTGAATATTTCTTAAACTATCAGTTAAAAAAAAAACTTTAAAAAAAATCTAATATTTCAGAGAACACAGAGGCATGTGATATTTATTTTTTATATCGGTAGGAATTAATTTGGATGAGAAAGGGTTAATTAATGAAGACAGTGTTAGCGACACTTAACCGAAAATCTGAAACAGAAAAATCTGAAAAAAGATACGGTCACGTCAAGGAATCGAACCTGCTAGAAGTGACCGCTAGGCTATAAACGCGCTACTCTCATAACTAGTCAGTTGCAGGCGTGTGATGGAAAAAATATTTTTAAAGTTTTTAATAGAAAAAAGTGTCATCGGAAATTAAAATGACATCTAAATTTTTACTACAAATATGCTCAGGAATTACAAGTTACAATCTCACGGTTTCGTGCTGTTACACCCTATATAAAATATATAGTATAAACCTAACCTAAGCTAACGTAATCTTACCTAACCCGTCAATTTTTGTATTTCTAAGTGAAGCTGTTGCTAAAAACGTTCACAGTGAATCGATAATATTGAAAATAAACACAAATTTTCATAAAACTAGTGCTATTTTAGCCACAAAAATCACACGATTTTTATATTAATCCGAAGCGTTCGATTTTCCAAAATAAATCATTTCGGGCTCACCGCGTTTTGAAAGACGTTCGACAGACAGTCTTCAATTTCCCGCCCTTTTCCAACCTGACTTCCGGTTGCCGCGGGACATCCGGCCGCGGCGCTTCCGGCGCTCTGGCGGCGGAAAAAAGAAGCTCCTCATATTTATAACACAGCCTTAAAATATTTTCGCCGAAATATCGAAAGCTTCGTAGCGAGAAATAATCAAACCAAAACGTACAGCCAGTTATAAAAATATTTTTGCTTTTTTTACGCTTATCTATTGGGATTATGTCGAAACTGTATTGCTAGGAATCGAATTTAATAAAATATATATATTATCTATAAACCAAATAATCTGTTTGTTAGTATGTATCTAAAAATACGATACCTAAATAAACCAACTAGTAATCTAACATTACACGAGATGGAGAAGAAATTAATAAAATTCTGTCATGTTTTCTTATAATACTAAATTTGCAAATGCGCATTTTCATCGCGCCACAAAATATCACCGACAAAATACCCTACGGACAAAACATCCTCAACCAAAATATCTACTAAAACTTGACCTAACCTAACCTGACCTTATTTTACTACAAGGTGTGGCAAAACAGACAGTGCAGTTTTGAAGGGCTATTAAAAAAAACGGCGCAATTTACAGAAATGGTGTATATTTTATTTTATTCGTTACATCATGCCGATTTTGCATCGAGTCCTGATGATGAAATCATAATGTTGATGGCCCCCAGCAGCGATACATTGATGAAGGCGATTTCTGAAGTTTTCGGATGCATTTTGGCACATCTCAATGGGCGTAACGGCGATTTCATCCCGAATTCGATCCTTGAGTTATTCCAAGGTAATCTCCGAGGCCGACGTTTAAAAATTTATTCCTGCAGATAGCCCTACAGGAAGAAGTCGCAAATACTTAAATCAGGTAAGCGCGCGGGCTTTCCCACACCACCCCTCAGAGAGACGAGGCGCACAGGGAAAATCTGTCGCAATTTTATCATTGAAACTCGAGCCGTATGGGCCGTAGCACCGTCCTGTTGAAACCAGATGTCTCCCTGATCTGTTTCCGCCATTAGTTCTTCTAATTGAAGTGAAACATAATGCTGAGCGTTGACAGTCACGGTTCGTCCATTCTCCTAAAAAAAATACGGCCCAATCACCCAAAATTCGGAAATTGCACACCACACGGTCGCTTTTGAGAAGTGAAGACGTCTCTCGTGAATTGCCTTGGGTTATTTGCAGCCCAGTACCAGACATCTAGATGTGCCAAAATGCATCCGAAAACTTCTGAAATGGCCTTCATCAATATATATCGCTGCTGGGGGCCATCATCTTTATGATTTCATCTTCAGGACTTGATGCATAAAACGACATGATACACCGAATAAAATAAAATAAACCCTATTTCTGTAAGTTACGCCGTTTTTCTTAATAGCTCTTCAAAACTGCACTGTTTTTTTTGCCGCACCTTGTATTTTTGAACAATAATTTATTGTCTTCACGGGATGTCTGCTTTGGGATGTTTTGTCCGTAGGATAATAATTATTTTGTCGCGGTTATTTTATCGCAGGTTGAAAAGTCTCGGAACCACTAAATTTGATCACCTGTCTGAGCTCTAGGAATCGAAAGCCGGCTTCATGCTATTTGGTGACATCAATTTTATTTCAAATCATTCTAATTCACATTTCTATGATTTTGCTGTTCAGTGTTCAAAGACTCCTCAATAATATACAGTATTCAATACAAATTTTAAAGCAACATTTAGAATTCTAAAGTAAACATCCGATGAATTTCTTACCGTATTTTAACCACCAATAAAAACTTATAAAATCTCCGAAAGGCAAACAAGCCTTAACTTCCTTCAAACTTTTAAGTGGATTCAAACCATCCCTTATTCTACGGTCAACAAGTAATGCCTTCAAACAAAGTTCATCCCCGTAACATGATAATAGGAAGAAATAAGCCTATTACAGACGGGGAGCAAATGTTTCAACGCGTAATATAATAACAAATAGAAATTGGCTTTTTTACAGATAGTTAGAATATTTCCACGCGTTGATTCGACGTGGAAGGAGTTTCATGACTTTTTTACACTGAAATTTATTATTAAAATCAAACGTTTGTGTTTGATGAATTTTAATCACTTTTAAAATAAAATTTAGAGATATGTATTTTGTTAAGAAATGTGGGTACTTAAGAGGGCATTACCAGAGAAAGCCTGAAATACGTCATTTTCAAAAAAGTTTTTAGACGTATTGACTCTTTTCCACAAAAAATTATAAATGGATTTCGAAAGATTGTTCTTTTATCTAGCATTCTTATGTAATAAATTTTTAGATTTTTTTAAAATTTTTAGTATAATAAGGTTATTCCAAAGGTCGTTGGCAGATTTTTTAAATTTTCAAAAAAGTTTTTGTATTATACCACACCCATTTCAAATAATGTAATCATGCAGTAAAATAAATCAATACATTATCTAGCAAAGTTATGTATTAGAATTTTAATTTTAGTTTCAATAAAATCATTAAAAAATATGTATGTACATGTGTTTCTTGACGAAAATTGGTCCATTTGTGTATTTATTTGCGCACTTACTAACTAATATATTTCAGATTTTTTTAACATTCTTATTAAATTTAGACATTATTGAAAAATGATAAATACTTATAATCAAAAAATAACTACAAAAAGTACACTATTTTAATAGTTTTATCATCACGCCTTTCAGCATTTTTGGATGAAGGTATAAATTAAAGCTAATTTGGATTGAAATAAATTCGATATTGAGTTATAATTTAAAAAAGCTGCTACGGAGAATAATTAATCTTTCTCATTGTAACCGTCCTGCACGATCGGAAGAACAACTTTCGACGAAATGTGGATTTTCGTCCGCTGGCTGGTTAAACGCTCTTAACCGAATTATTCACTTTTAATCCAAAATGTATTAAATGAGAACGACTTCCAATACTTCTTCTTTCGTATGGTGGGGGGTCAGAGGGGGACATCTAGGTCTGCGAGCCAGTCTAGGGCCTCAAGCGTTGCCCTGTGGACCTCATCAATCCCGCCGGGGAATGAATGGAGCGGGCATTCTTTAAGGCCCCATCTATGCATCATGTGACCACAACGGCTATGGGAGCACCTTGTCCTATTGATTGCAGTCCAGAGTTTGCGAGGCAATGAGAACCCAGACTGTCTCTCAGTGGGGTCTTTAACGAGATGGGCGTTTTTGACGTTGGCCGATTGCCACTCAAGCTTCCACCTATCTTCTGGGGTGAGAAGTTTTTTTCTTTTTTTTAACTGTACCATTTTTGTTTATTTACATATTTGCTTTTTTTACTATGTGCATTTATATAAAAAGGTTTACATGTATTTTTTTGGCCTTGCCTGTCTCACTGGGAAATCCTGTGTCGAGGCAGACTAGTTTACAATTATTTTATAAATATTAAATAAAGTACATTTTTCAATAAAGCAAAAATATTTGACAAAAAATTTCAGGTTGGTGGGTAGTTGTAACAATAATGAGATAGAGGATTATATTTGGGTGAGGTGACTAATTAGGATTTTGTGTTTTGTCAGGTAGGTTATTGTATATTTTATGTATGTATTTGAAATTTCTTTGACCAAATTTTGTGTTGGTTTTAGGTGTTTGTATGAGTTCTTTGGTTTTGTGCCGCGTGTTTACACTATTTTGGGTATTTTCATAAAATGTATGTGTTTTATTTTTAAACAGATGAGTTAAGATTTTTTTCTGTAAATTTGTCGAATATCTAATACAGGGAATTTGTTGAATATATCTACAGTACTGTTATTATGGGAACTTTCAGAATAACTTTCATAATTAAATTTGTGCCTTCGATAATGAATCTATAGCTGATAGTGTTGCACCCCCCAAGCGATTATCCCATATTCAATGCTTGATTGACAAATAGAGTAATAAACAATTTTCATAGATTTGGAATCTAGTATGTTTCTAATGCTTTTGAAGAAATAAATATGTTTTCTAAGTTTTTCGAAGGAGTCTTTCTCCTTCCGTCCAGAAGGGTTTTCGAGATTTTAAGCGGCATGGCGGGTGAAAAACGACATCATTGTGCAAAGGTATTGCGCTCGTTTGCAGCACTTTCTTGTATTCCCTCAGTGTTGCAATCTCTCGCCTGATATTTGGCGGAATTAGCTATACGCATTCTCATTGGGACTGCCCGGTGGTCTATGGAATACTTTCTCTGGCTTTTTTTAAAAATATATTTTATTTTATTTCCGCTACTATAGTAATTACTTACATTATAACATAATCATATAACTGTTTTTTCCTCATTACTTATTTTATTCACAGAAGGTTTCTTCGACTGGTCATAGCCGTTATTTTTATTTTTCTTTTTCTTTTACTAACACTATTATCTCTTTTTGATGTTACCTATTTCAGAAGAATTATTCCACGGGCTGCTACTTCTATTTATCTTTTGTATAATGTTAATGTAAGTACTTGCATACTGCTTACTAACCCCGTATGCATGGACATTGGAGGGTCTAGAATCGTTCAAATAAATGTAGCTTCGTTCAAAAAAAAGTAGAGTCTTGACGTGTGCGGTGAAGGAGGAAACCATATGTTTCCTTATAACGCCGTTGGGAAAGTGGTGGGTCCCCTCCAATGATATTTGGCGGGCTTTGGCTGTCATGAGCTGATTACTCATGACGGCTGCTGTCATTTTGGATTACTTTATTTTAAGTTTTTGTTGATGTTACTAACAACTTGTTTGACTGTCCATGAGGCTCACTACTTTTGCATTGATACCTCCATGGGCTTTAGAATTGTAGAGATTGACCATTACAGTACAGTCCTGTAGGCGCGCCCGCATACCGCTACCTAACACAGTATGAGGGGACATCGAAGGTCTAGATTCGTAACATTTTTTTTTTTTTTGCAGAAACAAACAGTAATTATTACATAATGGAAAATAGTTACAAAGTTATAGAATTAATACAATAATTGGTACCAATGACATGTCGCTGTTATCTACTTATATTTTTGTGAGATAAATAATACAATATACCTAAATTAAGTTAGTAACTTATTAAAGGAGAGGGGTGGGTGAGAGTGTTTGTATGTGTGTAAATGCGCGTGTGAGTGTGTGGATGTGTGTTTTATGTGTGCGAATTCAGTGTGCTAAAAATATTTTTCTTAAATAGAGGGAGGGAATCAAAAAATATATCGGTATTTGTGGTTTTTTGAATTGAGTTGAAACTTTGAAGGATGCGGGAAATAGGAGAGTTGGCTGCAGCGTTCGTATTATTACTGGTTGTGTAAAAAAGGTTGGTGTGGCGAGTTCTTTTAGATGGGATGTTAAAATTTATTTGGGATAGAAGTTCTGGGCAGTCTATTTCGTTATGTATAATTTTATGGAGAAATGTCATGTCAGCTACCGTTCGCCTGGATTTCAGGGATTGGAGAGTGCATGTAGAGCCGTTTATTCAAAAAAATTAGATTCTTGCGAGAACTCCAAAGGGGCGACCATAAGTTGCCTATACCGGGGTGGGACAGTGGTGGGTACTTCAATGATATTTGGCGGGGTTATGTTTGCAAGTACGGGAAGCCAAGGAAAAGGAGTCGATTTTAAGGTTCCGCTGATGGTTCGCATTGTGGCATTAAGCTGAACGTCGTCCATGGAAGTGTGGGCGCTTCTACCCCCATACTGGAGCGCAGTATTCAGCTGCTGAGAAAACCAAAGCAATGGACGCCGTTCTGAGCGTGTTGGCGTCGCATCCCCGGCTAGTACCAGCTAGCTTATGGGCTCTCCATACGACACTGCATGTAGTGACTGCGGCAGTGACTGCAAAGAGGGTGGAGTTGAGCGAACTAGCGCTGTATCGTTCTAGCGGCCCCTTAACAAACGAGACAGCGCTAGTTTGCTCAACTCCACGCTCTCTGCAGTCACTGCCGCAGTCACTAAATGCAGTTTCGTGTGTAGGCCGCTTTACTGACTAAGTTTAGTCTTGTCCTGATTTTTTTGCCCACTGTTTCTATATGTTTCCTGTAATTCAGGCTCCTGTCTAAAGTTACTCCAAGGTAGCGGGGATGGGGGTCATGGTAAAATGTTACAATATAATAATTATTATTTAATAAATAAACACAATAAAAAGCAATGACACTATAAAGCAATGTAATTCTATGAATAAGGTTAAATATATGGTGAAAAATTGGCTATCGGAAAAAAATGTTGAATCTGTAGATATAAGATGTAAATTTTAAATTTAAAAAATGTATATGAAACTAAAATATAAGCACCTGTTGACAAGCCAATTCAATTGGCTTAGCAGGACTTGTTTGTTGATTAATTATGTATTATCTATTCTTTCAATAAAAATATTTAAGCTTAGTTGTTTCGCAGAAATTCAAATGTAGATAACATTGTCGTCAAGTGGCCATTGAAAGGTCCCCAATAAACGCCTATTCTAGGTGCGTTTCAGCTTTCTATCAAATTTTAATAAGCTGACAAGTTTAATAACATAGAAGTTGTTTTCTTCTGCTGGTCGTAATTTGTTCAAAAGCTGAAACCTACTTAAACCTTTCAACCGTCCAAAAAACAACATTGCGCTGAATTGCCTTTTGATGACTTTGTCACATGTGAATTTCTGCGAGATAACATGGCCTTGATAAATTACGCTGTCTTGAAAAAGCGCAGAACCTTGAAAAATCACAAAATCTGACTTTTGAAATTTAAATAAAAGAAATATACATTTCACGTATATAATTTATTATAAACATAATTTTCTGGTAAAAATATGATATTATCATAGATAGTTAGGTACTTAATTACTAAAAATGCTACCCACTAAAGAAATCTGGTAAAAAATATTATATTATAGGCAAGAACTTTGTCCCTTTGTTACAATCAATCCATAGACATATGAATATATATAGACATGCTCTAAGTGATAAAAGCGTATTATTTCCCCCTCCCCATACCGGTTCCTTGGAACCGTTTGGGCGAGCGAAAGCCTTGCGTGAATCTTAAAAATGTGAGGTCATCATTTTTGTCCAGACCAGCGTCGAGCTATCGTACATTTTAAGAAATAACACGGCAAAAATGGTAGCTTGTGCTATACATTACACCTAAAATATGTCGATCATAACGAATATTGGCGGTTATCCAGTGTGGTCGTCGCTGGTTTATACAGGGGTAAGTAAATTATGAAACATTTGTAAAAGTGTCTTAACAAAATACGGCAACAAAATATTCATCTGTGAAAAGTGGCAAACTTTAGTTTGCCCTATTTGGACTTCGCAAATATGTTAATAACATGGCGAGCAATTCGCGCTCCCATGTAAAATGGTCTTTTCATTCAAAAGCAGCTTTTTTCTTTTATGAACTAAATGGTGATATTATAATGCGAGTTGCCTATGTACTGTCAGATTGACTTTTTAACGAATCACAGTCATCTTCCCCCTCCTCGTCCGCCCATTGTTGGGTTTTACCCCTCATCTGTATGTTCTCGTCTATTAAATTTGGATGTCTATGAATCAATCTAATTTTGAAAATTACACTTATGTTCAATGCAAATCCGAGTTCGTTCATTGAACCATTACAGACAGATCCGCAACCGAATTTAGTATTTTTTAGAATTTGCGGCTTTGGTATTCATACCCTTGATTTTGGCTGTTTCCCTAAGGCTGTATTGTAGTTCAGCAAGTTTCGGGGTGTTTTAAGGCTGTGTTGATGCGAAGGCGGGGTGAGCGGAGAGTATAATCGTGTTTGGAGCCTAAAAGTTGACATTAAGAATGATGCAAGGTCTGATGTATTACCAGTCCCGAAAGGTCTGAAAGATCGCTTGATGGATTGAAAAATAAAATTCGTTGGGATGTAATCTTGTTATGTACAATCACCCAAAATTATAATAAATCATCTGATTTTTCTAACATCGTTAATCATTCTCAATGTGGCTGATCTCTCAGTATCGCCCCGGTGAAAATACTGCTGTTCAGGATCAAATGTTGCTTGTGTATATTTTACGAGAATCGAACACCAATCACCTGCTTGGAAAGCAGCTTTGCTGACCATTAAAAACTGTAAGAACAGCAGAATTAATTAAGTTTTTTTAATTACATTTTGGAATCAATCAATACTCATTCACAATTTGTGAGGCGGGTATGGATTGCTCCGCTCCAGGAACAGTTTAATGAATTACCAACACCCCTGCCATAGGCCACCCCAAGTGGTTCGCTACGTTTGGTAATTTAGCAAAGGTGCCCGGGTTTATGGGATGAGTTTGTATAGATCTTGGTGGAGGGTGTGTTTGAGACTGGTTAAGGAAGACCTTTTGACCTCTTCTGCTAGCTTCCTCGACACATCGCCTTACACCGCAGTGGAAGGGATAGATTCGTACGTCCGTCACTCCTGGACACATTGACTATCCAACTCTCATAACTTTTCCTTCTCAGAAGTTTCTCTGCTTCCTTTCCATGAAAAACCTTCCACCCAGCATTCCCAAAGATGACACAGGTTCTTTTTTTTTTTTTTTAAATCAAACGGCATAAGTATGCCATAAACATTAATTACATGTCACAAATTCATATTAAAAATATTAGTAATGGTAAAACAGTGTATGTATAACAGTTAATTGTGACGATACATTGGGAAGTGACACCAGAGATACATTTACATGCAAAAATCTATAATACAAATAAAATTAATAGTGATTAAAAAAATATGATAGCATAGCCGTCTTGTACCTATGTTTCGTGCAGTTAAATAGATCTATCACATCTGCATATCTATTAGTAACTTCATGCAACCTAGGTAAAAGTGAGTGTTTCGTATACTCAGTCCGATTATTGTTACATTTAAAAAGGATTTTAGAACGAGTGGTTCTCGTGGGAATATGAAATTCAACGAGCTTAGTTAGATCAGGACTGTCTATTCTACCATTTACAATTTTGAACATTAATATTAAGTCGGATATAATTCTTCGATCCGACAGTCTTAGTAAATTTAATTCTTTCATCAAGTAATTATAATTTATGTTTTCAATGGGAATACCGAGGTTAAAATTAATGTGTCTTAAGAATTTGTGTTGAATTTTTTCGATTGAATCTGATGTATTTTAAAATGGGGGGACCAGATCGAGGAGTTATATTCGACTTGACTACGTACTAAGGATGTAGTATAATACAATATAATACAGAATACAATTTCTGAGGGAAATTGTATTCCTCAAGGCCTGCTATGTGAGCTAATGTAAACTAAATAACAATTATGAACATCCGAAATAATTTACTTTCGTCATAATTCCAACACAGTTTGCATTTTTTTAAATTTTCAATTTTTAATAATGAAGGTTAGGTTAGGTTTTGTACACAACAGGTATCAACCATAAATAAAGAAATGCGAATGCTTAGATTGTCGGCAGGAGTATCACTAAAAGATGGGATTAATAGACCTGGGTGTCACGGACATAAACAGTAAGCTGGAGGAACGACAGTTGAGATGGTATGGGCACAAAGACCACCAGACCACACAGTGAAGCAGGCAATGTCTATGGAGCTTAAACGGCAGTCATCCAGAGGAAGACCAATGAACTCCTGGATGACTCAATGCTCCAAAATATTACAGAGAAACGACCTGGATGAATGCGATACCCAGAACCGAAGAAGATATAACCTGAGAGCGAGAAGAGCCGACCCCAACAGCCTATCTAGGCAATGAATGTAAGGAAGAAAAAGAATGATAAATAAATGCCCAAAATTAAACACTTCCTTCGCACAAAATTATTATACTTATCAAGGAAGACTTATTTTCAACCGATGATTACCGGATGAAATTAGAAAAATTAATGATAAAATCCAATTAATAAACACTGTTAAAAATATTTTAAAAATAATCTAAAAAAAAAAAAAGTTTCCGACTAATCTAACCTTAAGAATAACTTATAACTCGGGTTTCCAAGTGATACTCCGTTCTTCAAATAAGTTAAATTTTGTTTTGTTTTTAACAACTAATTACAATTATTCTAATAGTAAAATTGTTTATTAGTAGATAAATACTTATAATTACATATCACCGAACTTACAACTTATTGTTTTTTACATTCACATTGTAATTTAAGAACTTATAACATAATATAGCATTAAAAAATGTTCACTACTCTTCCAGACACAAGCTAATGCTTCTATGGGAGAGTGGTATTAACATTTTTAACATGAACATGTACGCAAATTATTACATCATCTAAATGTACATTATATTTTATATGCTCAAATAAAGAAAAAAAAAAAATAAAACAATATGTTGTCTTGGAACAACGCTGATTTTACCATTTTAACATCTTTTGATTTATTTTGTCAAAATAAATAAGTACCTACCTGGAATTTCCGTTTGCTAAATCTTCAACAGAAATGAGATTTTGTGAAACAGAATTAATACAAGTAAATTCTTCGTCGAAAAAAAAAAATTGTTTCAAAATTAGGATTTATTCCTAGAATTAAATTCCGTTGTAAAAATTCAAGACAGATTAATGACATTTTGCGTGGGTTATAATCCAAATGTTTCAAATAATTAGCTTCGTTTTTTTTCCTATGCTTATTTCAAAAATACTGTTACTTCTATGCGAATGAATTTCGTAAAACAATTTTTTAAGATGTTTATTCTATACAAGGTTTGCAAGGTTGGCAAATATTTGTTCCAACTAGATTCTTGTTAACATTGACTCCATGTAATTTGATTGGGTTGTGATATATTTATATAGAAATGAAAAATATTTTTTTTAAAACATGTGTATTGCCTCCGGTTCCAAAGAAGAAAATCACCTTTCGAATATTAGTAAACTTGAAAATTGCGACATCTGTCAAACATTTAAACAAAAGAAATACACATTTAATTTTATTTTATTTTATTAATAAAATAATTTTGTCGTTGTCAGAATAGCGATTCTATATCTTTTGTGGGATCGTTATCGAGATAACGGACGTGATCTCCTTTCAAATTTGTGTGATTTATTTGCTTTTTCTATTCACATCATACATTAAATGAATAAATAATCATGCATACTTGCAGGAATTCGTGTTTAAAACGATCTAAACTAAAATATCTGTCAGTAAATTTGTAAAAAAAATATCAGTTCCAATTTCAAATCAGACACCCGTGAACCGACAACCGAAATTAGTGTGTTTATGTATATATACAACAGCTTTGCAAATTGCATGACTCTTTAACACACGGTTTTTGTTGATACAAACTAGGCAACATTTAAATTTAAAGTCTGATCAGTGGCTGAGTTGGCACCGCGTTTGGGTCCCACCCAGACGTCGCGTGTTCGATTCCTCGGCTGGCCAAGTCCTCCATCACGACACAAATAACATTTTCCGCTTACTGTCATGGTGGTAGAAGATTTTCAAATATTGTCAGGTTATTCGTAAATTGAGAATATTTGTCTTTTTTTTTTAACTAAAAAATAAAATAAATTTTCTTTTAGCATTATTATAAACGTGATTTTTCTTTCTTGTTTCAGGTAAATTGGCTTGTTCACAATTGACGATATCCAGCGCATCATCGAAAATAGGTATTTCTGCAATAATCTCATTTTATTTTATTGGTGTTGACCGTCCTCCACACTAGCAATTAAATTAATGTATGAAACATTACGAATTCGACGTTTTAAGCTATAAAACACAAATAAAATCACAATTTGATACCGCCTCCCCGGGAACCGTTTATTGAATAACCAACACGTCTGCCATTGGTCGCTACCAAAGATCTTATATTTCAGATATTGAAATATAAGATCTTTGGTCGCTACCTTTGATTACTTATCAGGGGTGCCCGGATTCGCAAGGGTTTTTCCGGATCTTTGAGGCGGATGCGTTTGCCCACCAACTGAGTGGCATGCCGGATAGGAAAGAGACAGGTTGAGGGAGATCTTTTGACCTCTCCAGCTGAACTCTCTCGGAACATCGCCTTGTACCACAGTGAGAGGGATGGATTTGTACATCCGTTACTCCTGGATATGCTGACGCACACATTCCTACCCACCTTTCATACTTTTTCCATTTCCGGATCATCCTCTCCAAAAAACAGCATCCCTAAATATGACATAGGCCCCGAGCCCCGAAAGGAATTATTTTTTTCAGCGCGTCCTGTGTGGGGCAAATGTAAAAAATATATACATGGTGTTAAGGGACGTACTTGACATACTTTAAACATTGATTCCTGACATTATTTGGAGTAAAAAATGTAAATGAAATTTTGGTGACTTTTTTGATCTTTTTCTTTTAAAAATGTTTTTTCTTCAAAATCAAAAAAAAAAATTCTTCCGCATGTCGTCACTGATCACTCGGCCGAGTAACTGCCCAATCTCTTATCCCGCCCCAACTCTCCGACAAATACATTTTTTTAATGATTTTGTACAAACAAAAAAAAAACTAAATATCACCAGAGACCAAAATTTCGTTTATATTTTTAACCACAAATATTGTCAGGAATCACTGGTTAAAGTAAATCAAGTACGTCCCTTAACACCCTGGATGCTAATACGAAAAACCTTTGGTTAGTTTTAATCTCTCGTACTATAGTCACACTTTTACGTGAACGAAATCTGAAAAAAAAGCTCTCCGGGACAATTCATCGTTTAGAACAATTTTAGACCGTAGACCATTGGCTCCCAACCTTTTTTTGACCTGGGACCACTTTTACGTTTATTTGTTCTCACAGGGGCCACAAGTTACAAGAATGATGAACTGTTAATCTTAAAATAATTTTTATTAAAAAAATCAACTTACTCGATAATTAAACTTAATAGTAGGTCATGTGCACTGAGAGCAGGTACTATTAGTCTGTAAAAAAGAACATTTTGAATCGAAAGGCACACAAAAAACCTTTGGTACTAGCTTCCAGTCGATTGCGGGACCTGTTTTTAATTACAAGCAAACGTAAATTAAGTAAAAAAAAAAACAAATAAGTCGCGGAGGAGAGCGCAAGACAGCGCAAGCGATTGTCCGAATTTGTCTATTAGAAAATTGCTTTTCTACACTAAAACTCGTCACGGGAAACATTTTGAATTTCAAAGTGCTCTTCTTTGACTTATTCAGCTATCTCTCCATCATTAATACCAAAAGGGTTACGAATCAGCTTTTGGATACTTTTCGATTCGGTTTTGTAATAAATGAATAAATGTTTTTTGGGTCACATTTTTGATCTCGCAGACCACCTGTGGTCCACGGACTACATTGGAGGACCCACCACTTACTCGCCCTGGTATAGGTAACACATGGTTACCCCTTGCAAGGGCTCAATTTTTTTGGTAAAAACGACTCTACATTTGAAAACGAAACTAAATCTCCAATGTCCCTGAATACGTTGTTAGTAAGCAGCATGCAAGTGCTTAGCGGGAAATACAGAACCAATATGTGTTAGTATGACAAAATATAGATAAGACAGTGGGACAGGTTGGTGAAAGATAACGAGGTGGCAAGCGCTGGGTGATTGTATCCAGCGTATCCTACAAGCACTGTTTGGGAGGAAGACACAGTAGATAAGTAATAAAGGCATGGCAAACGGTTGGGAGTCCTCTCCAATGTGGTCCACGGACTGGTTGGGAACCACTGTTGTAGATAGACGATGTTATGTAGTTCTAATAATACAACCAGGACTGTTTTTATGACAATGGTCTAGCAGCCGGTCCGTGGCAACCATTATACTTAGTAGTAAAGTTAATATTTGTTTATTGTTTTGAAATCTAAACGATTATGCTGGATTCGTGCTTATTGGTACCGAAATTCGGATCAGCTATTGTATGAACCCTAAAACATTATGTTCTTGGCTTTGGTAGACGTAAAACTTGTATTGTACATACTTTTATCTTTAATACTTTTTTCATATGCAACTTTTATCGCTATAGTAATTTAACAATTCAATTCAATTATATCAAAAATATATCAAAATACATCAAAAAATATATCAAAAATACACTCAACAAAATTCGGATTGACATCATTAGAATACATTGCCAACACTAACTATAACAAATTGCCTGAAGAATTAAGACAGGTATACGCCTCTAACAAATCTCGAAACGATATTTTGAAATCTTATTTTTTTCAAATGTTATTTGGAAAACGTGTCGTAAGTAGGTATAAACTCTGTTTTGATAGCTGTCTTGATTATCTCCAAATACCAAACTTTGTGCATCCAGAAATGATGGGCGCAGTTTATATCTTTTTTAAATCTTGTCATGTTTTTCGTATGTAAACATCTTGTATTAGGTCTGTTTATTTTTAAGCCCGCACCTTTTATTGTATTTTCCTGATTTTGTTTTTTTTTATGCATTTCTATAGCCCATCATAGAGGATACTTTATTTTAACATTTTGATACCAACAGTACATAAATCAAATGAGTGGTTATAATAAATAATTCATAAAATCTTATAAGACACGTTTCTGTGAAATATTTGTAAAGTGATTCTTCATATGTTTGTGTCTGTATGTTGCTTCTGTGAAGTGTTTTGTAAAATTTTTCTTCATATATTGTGTCTGCATATTGGGTTGGGTTTTCAAAAGTACCAATTGGCGATCCCTTATGAGTTTTGATAACTCATGGGAGTGCAACTTCGTTGTATGTTTTAATTAATAAAAAATAAATAAAATTATTTGTTGTTCTAAAAACGTTAGAAAATTGTAAAAGTTATTACATCTTTAAAATACATTTGTAAAAGGGTATACATAAAACATAAGCAATAGGTATGTCATCTATACATGCATTAAAGATGTAGACATATTTAATACATCATTTGCTAAATATAAACAAGTCATAGTTGAATTTATATCAGAAAGAAGAACAACTAATTATTTAGTTAAACCAACTGCATAGCTCTGCTTCGACTTGTTTCACATGTATTGTTCTTTTCCCAGTCTACAGTTTTTTCATCTTGCATGGCATATTTTTATTTCAGATTTGGTTATGATTTTGATTTTGTTTATGATTTTGTTTTTGTTTATGATTTTGTTTTTGTTTATGATATTGTTTATGATTTTGTTTTTGATTTTGTTTTTGTTTATGATTTTGTTTTTGTTTATGATTTTGTTTTTGTTTATGATTTTGTTTTTGTTTATGATTTTGTTTTTGTTTATGATTTTGTTTTTTTTTAATGATTTTGTTTTTGATTTTGTTATACATATTTAGATTTAGATGTTCTTTATTAAAAAAAAATACATGTTAAAGCCCAGCCGGGCGTGAAATTCAAAATAAATTAATAGAGCTTACCTTTAAACACCTCAGGCCTCGTGCCTTGGTCAAGACACTATATAGATAGCATTTAGTTCTGGTTTGAATCTTGCAATCATACATAAAGATAACATATACCACACATAAAGATAGCAGATAATGTTGGTCGTTCTTAATCCAAGACACAGTTAAATATGACCGAATCGGATAGGGACACTCTTTTATCTTCGTTGGTAGAGTTGTGCCCAGGCAAGGCGAAGGTCCTGGGTTCGATTCCCAGATGTGACAGTATCTTTTTCTGATTTTTCTGATTTCAGATTTTCGATTGAATTTCGCTAAGTCTTCATTTAATTAACATCATTAATTTGGTTTGCTTTAAATTTAAAAAAAAACACACGTAGTACACAATATACTTTACACAAAACAGTGTGTAAAATAAATCATCACCTAAAAGCGTGTTTTATTTCATTTTGTGAAGCGCGGGCACAAATGTCAAAACGTTTTCCGGTCAATCTATTTGTACTGACATACATGCTCATCAACTGTACATGATTCGACCATACTCATGAATGAGCGTTCTCAAATCCAACAATCCAACGCACAACTAAACAAAATAATAATATTACGCAATTATTTAAAGAAATATAAATTTTGTGAATGCAAACATAAAAAAGTTTTAAAAATTGGCTCACCTTATTTTTTTCTTACTAATTAACGAAAACAAAAATATAAGCACCTATATATTTTATTAGGTAAATGTATTATAAACATTACGTAAACTTACTTTTTTATCGCTTCATGTAAACATGAAAAATAAAAAAATTCCAAATTAAATTTTTTTTTTTCAAATTGCGGCTAACTTTGGTTTTGTAAATGTGTTTAATTTTTCGATTTGAATATGACGCGTGGTTTTCGTTATTTGTTTTTTGGGGTGTTATGCCGTGTTGCGCTACCTCCTTCTTTAGCCAACGTTTCGGACATCGTTGCAGTGTCCATCATCAGGGCAGATCCGGTAGATGTGTAATGTTTAGACTTGTCCCTGGCTAGCATAAATACCACGTTTTAATGAACTTTCTATTCCGTTCCGCGGCGATGACGCCACTGCTTGTCACGATTATTTTGTACTGGTGAAAGTTAGTGGTGCTGGCGACACGGTATCGCTTCGAAGTAAATAAGCACACACTTCACGACTAAAACGTGTAAACCACGTGTTTTTTTTCTAACGCCGTTTAGATTATAGTAAGGGAGACAAAACGATTTCTAAGGGACCTATATGCGTTATTCCAAAAAGCGAACAAATTTACCTGAGGAATTAAAGCCAATCCGACAAAGAGATTTGTGAAGATTACCTACAGGTCTCAAACTAGGTTTTTTTTGTGCAGATTTATAAAATGAATTTGCAATATTTTTCAATGAACTCTCATTATCACCTTGTTTTTTCCTCTGTTGAGTACGTTGTTTACTGCACTTAATTCATATTATTTGATCTGTTCGTTGGAACTGAAAATATATTGTCCATTCAATAATGCTTACCAGAAACCAATAATCCATAAAATTTCAGATGACCCTATAAAATGAAGAAAAGCGAAAATTCGTCGATTGGAAAAAAAGAAAAAAGGAAAAAACAATACGATATAAAATATTATTGCTTTCCGATATTTCAAACGATTGACTCTAAGGCAAATAGGGCTACATGGACTCACTTCGTTTAAAGGTAGATAGGAACGTATTGGAAGTGTCTTTAAAGGCTGTTTTAGTGTATTGCATGAGTTTTTTAAAAAACGTTCTGGGTCTAGGGTCTATGCAAAAAGGTTTTTGCCCTTAGGGACTCCAAGGGTTAAAACTGTTCCAATTGAACGAAAATTATTTAGAACATGTTGGTATTTGAAGATGTTAAACTTCATTTTTATAGACAAAGAATAGACAAGATGGTATTTTTCGTTTAACTCCTCGGGTTATAATACAACATCTGTTTGATTAGAGATTAATCCCTCTTAACATTCAATTTAAAATTATGTAAGGTAAGCTTTTAAATGAAAAGAGATATTTCGATGTTCTCTCTTTCTAAAACTGTTTATATAGATCATGCTAGAAAATCATATACCTAGAATGAATTTTAAGAGTGCGTGAAGACGTGTCATTTGGTGACTGATATAGCACAGACGGCCTCCGTGATCGAGGGGCAAGGCTCTCGACCACGGGGGCGTGCAGATAATTTTTATTTGATCGATTCGTGTTTTCACAATTTAATTATTTAAAAATAATGTAAGGTATGTTTGCGGCATATTTCAGAGTGAAAGATACTCTCAGTATCGTCTTGGTGTAAGACCACCATTCAGAATTGAAACGTAGCTTGAAATGGCTTTAGCAGTGTTTGGGGACTAGATCTGAATAGCCAAGTACTTTCCCACCTTCTTTTCCGCATCTTCTTCCCCTCCCCACTTACCTTAAGCCTCACAACAGACCCAATCAGGGATGACGTAGTCTCACTGCTTTTACACTGACTCTTGTGAGGTATTCACTTAAAAACGTGGCTGAAGGGTTAAAGAAGTACTTACATGAGAAAAATAATTTCCTTCAGAGACTTTGTCATCGTTGGGGTTGTTGTGTGGAGGTTTTTTAAAAATAAATATGGGTATTTATTTTTAATTTTTAACTAGCATTTAGTTCGGGTTGAATCGTGCAATCATATATAAAGATAGCAGACAATAATATGTGCGTTAATAAAATGAAGATAATGTTGGTAGTTCTTTGTCGAAGTATGATACAGTTAAAGGTGACCGAATTTGATATCGACACCTTAGCTCAGTTGGTAGAGCACTTGCCATGTAAGTAAAGGGTTCTGGGTTCGAGTCCCAGAGGTGCCAATATTTTTTTCTGATTTTTTTGTCTTCATTTAATTAAATATTATAAATATGGGTCTTGAAAAAAACCAGAAGCCGGCTGTTGAACTCAAGAGCGAGTCGTAAAGCGACCTATTCGATTGTGACAAATGTCAACTATATCCAAACGTTGGGCTAGGCTTTTCGGACTTTGCACTGGTGCCATCTTCCTTTTAAATACCTGTAAAACAAGGACAACGTTCCCACCTGACCAGTGACGGATTTATACTTTTCATAAGTATAGGCCACTTCATTTGCGCCGCCCCTTCCTCATTTTTAGAAGTCGCCGCCCCTAAGCCGCGGCCTGTACGGCCTATTGACAAATCCAGGACTGCACCTGACGCCTGTGCTCTAAAGATTGCAATCCTTTTGTAGCAGTGGTCGCAACCCCCCAATACTAAGTTCGCAAAGACACGCGGTTGCATCGCGGAAACCGTCTCCATACATCACTCAGCAATACACAGCCTCCCTCTGTAGGACCTTTATTTATCGTTGTATAGCCAACTCTAGAAGGAATGCGATGGAATCACTTCCAGAAACTACTAGCGAGCTGCCGTCTGTTAGATGATACGTCTCCACTTGCATATTGGAATAGTTTTGTAGGCAAAGAGCTTATAATCCATAGGAAGTTGCAATTTTGTATTAAGGGTGGATTTATACAGTTGAAAATATTTACAAAATGTTAAGGGACGTACTTGACTTACTTTGACTTTACTTCAATTATTTGAAGGCACTCTTGGAGAAGGACACTGCTAAAACAGCTTACTACGTCTAGTACTACGTCATCGTAGTTGTGCGGGAGATCTAAGTTTTGGATTTTATTATTTATAATTTCCAGAAATTTTTTAATTTTATTTTAAGTTATATAACACCTAAATAACTTAACTTAATTTAACCAGCAGTTAAAAATAAAACGAATAATAAATTTAGGTGTTTGGAATTTGAAGGACCGCTAATAAAGTTGCTAAATTTCTAAAAAAATGTGGTTTAGGTATTGTCTTACGCATAAATAATAATTTAGGATCATCTCTTAAAACTCAGAAAGTGAAGTCCCCAAACTAAAAAATAGCGGCTTTTATAAACTCCAGTGTGACGAAAGCAACGCTGTTTATGCTGAACAAACTGGCCGGTCTTTTAATACCAGATTCAGAGAACACATGCGATCATTTAAAAATATTAATAAAATACAGTCACAATTAAATGAAAATCACTCGCTTAGTGACAATAATAAGCCAACTCCGTTACACATACAACATAAAGGCCCTTAATCTTTTAAAGCCGTTGGAAATTAACAAAACTTCTAATAATCCGAAAGCTATTTTGATAAATGAATAAAAATATATAATTCGCTTGCCACTCTTAGATATGTTTAAGCCAATTTCAAATACTCCGTCATTTTACTCGGAAATCAATAAGGGCGTAGGTAATAAAAATAAAAGCAATCAATTTTTTTTCATCATAAGTGCCTACGTAGCTAGAAATAATATTAATATATCATCGTGAAACAGCTGTTACGCATAGTAATAATCATAGCAGAACTTGTTTATAAATAATTGTTTTTAAAAATTAAATAATAATAATAATAATATAAACGAAATTAAAATTAAAATGGAGTACTGCAAATTAAACTTGAAAACAATAAATAAACAGAAAAAAACGAGTGTGCTTTAGACCACACGACTGAAGTAAAACTTCTCCGTCTATACGTACAGACAATAGGTCTGCACTGTGTCTTAGATATACGAAACGTAATACTGGCTACGAGAGAAAGAGAGAAAGAAAATGCGTGCTCGCACCTCTCTCTCTTGCCCCTACAGTAATATACGAAACGTAACTCTCTCTCTTTCTATCTTCACTAACTTATATCTCCCTATCAACCGTTCGCCTCGCCTGATCAGACTTTTCGTAACGCTCTCGTTACGCATTCGCCAGCTTACTCCCCAAGTCAAGCGTGCGTAAAGAATTACTTCAAAAACAGTAAAATGGTTTCACAAATGATTTCATTAATAGCTGCGCCTTTTTGAATTACTCGCTTTTTGAATTGCGATTTTTGAACATCGAGGTACACAATATTTTTTTTTTTAAAGAGATTAAAAATAATAAAAATACAGGCATACACTTGTTGGTTAGGCGGTGAATATCATATACTTCTGTTTCTGAGGATAGTTTTAATTCAGTGTTCTCCAATCATTACTCTAGTCCTTGCTGTTAGGTGAATACGCTTCGCGTTCTTTTGTGTGTTTGCAGGAATATCACCTTTCGTAGAATTTAAATTAAAAGAGGATTTATATGAATGCTTTAATACAAATACCTGGGAATTATTTCATTTAATATATCGTCTTGTGCTTTAAATGATTTGTACGTTTTCGCAAAGCAGGAACGAAAACCTTCTACATTTTATCAAGGCATCCGGAAATCTGAACGATTTTTTTTTGGTAAACGAAAGAATATTTCTTTGTTAGAACCACTATATATTTTATTGACGCCGTCCGGTTGCGGAACCACCGTTCCTTCTTCAGGGCAAACATATTACTTGATAATTACAAAACAGTACAATGCATTACTAAGTGTTGCGGTAGGGGTGGGGACATGGCTAGGAATTAATAAAGAGTGGGCGAAAAGAGAATGGACATTGAAAAGGATATAGGACTATACGATAATATTTTTTGTTTATTGATGATGTGTTCATTATTATTAAAGGATTTTATATATCAGATATAAGAGATTTTAGATATTGCTAAGGCTTTTACATTATATCCACACAGGACGCTCTGAGGAAAAAAAATCCCTCATCTATGATGGTGCTGTGTGGAGGGTCTTTTTAGGGAGAGGAAGGAAAGAAAGTTCTAGGAAGGAAAAGGGTTTGAGGAGCGGGTAGGAATCTTGGGGTCAATGTGTTCAGGAGTGACGAACTTATGACTCCATCTCTCCCACTGTCCGGCCGGAGAAGTCTACCTCGACCAGTCTCTCCCGATCCGGCCAGTGAGAAGGAGCTCGTGCCAAATGCGCTAAATGATAGTTTCCATTCTAGGCATTTATAGTTTTCTTCTTAATTCAATAGCTAACACAGAATTATATCATTTAGAAAATTGAGCTGAAAAACTTTGAAGACATGCTAAATTTTGCCGCTTAACCCTTTTGCAAAACATTAGAATATGAAATTCCCTCAATAGAAAAAAAAACGCAAGGTGTGTTCCGAAACTTATTATAAACGTGTTTTTTCAGTTATTTTATGTATTAAAAAATTCTCAGTATTTCTTTAAATGCTATTTTAGTAATTCCCCGCAATATGTTTGCTCTGTCTTAAACGAGTCGTGTTTTATTACACATTTTCACAATTTTCGTTTAAATATTATCGTTTTTAATATAAGCGCGATCCCTCTAACATTCGTATTTACACATCTCTCCTTCTTCTTTTTGAGCGGGTACTACCGGGCCTTAATGCCCTGCGATGAGTTCAAATAATTTAAATAATATCGGCGCCGACAAACTGAAAGCTTGCAACCGGTTTTATACACATCCTTCCCCCATCCTGTAGTACCATACGTGTTAGTACCCTAGTTCTAGATGGATCTTGTTCCAGCACAACTGCATAATGTATTATAGTGCATTTCTTCGTGTGCATTAGTGCAATGGATGAAAGGGTATCCGTGTCTAAAAGTGAAGTGTGGAGATGTGTACTAGAAGAGCTAGAATGTTGGGAATTTCATGCCAGTTAAGGTGCAGAGATGTGTGTTAGCATTTGTGCAGTTAAAAGAGAAATTTCAATGGAAGAAATATGGAGTTTTCGTATTCAAACTTGGTAGGAGTGCGAATAATTTTTTTTGAATAATAACTTAAATATGTAGCTGAATGGTGGTTTTTTTATATTAAGAGGAAGGACTGCGTGGCCTTTTTCATTCAAAAATTAATTTTGGACTTGATGCCAAAATGCATAACCAAATTGAATAATAAATTTTTAAACGAAAAATATAGAAAGTGTCTAGTACGGATGTGTGCTACGTATTTTAGTGGCGTGTTAGTCTTATTTATTAAGAAATGGAGATGGGGGTGGAGAACGTGGAAAGGTATCTATATACCATTTAAATGGAGATTTTAACTAAAATTAGAGACCTCTGTGTTGTATTTGATGAAATACCAGAAATACCACAAAAATCACAGTATGAAAGCATTAGGGTTTTTACTTAGAACCATTTAAATATATAATTCACTTCCTGTTATAAATATTTTAATTGTGTCATTAGTTCGTAACAAATAAGAGTATAATTCTGTTTTTTGGTCACCTCAACATAAAATTCACATTAAAATTATTTTTGTAATAGCTTTAAATGACTTTTCAAAGAGGTTTTGAGATGACTTGATTCTGAGTTGGCATGGAACCGGCGTAACGACCTATTTCATTGTCACTGTTCACAAACAAATCATGTAGCAAACTTGCCAATTTCAGTGATAAATAAAATAAATTTATAATTTAAATTGTACACAATTTTCAAATTACTTTTAAATTTTCTTAACTAAATTTCTCGACTTCAAGAGTATTTTATCTCCCATGCGGCGCCGAGAAAAATCGCCTCATGAAGGTATATTTATTCTTTAGCGGTTAAGGATGCGAACTGGAGTAATTCTTCAGACTGTCCGCTACATTTTTCATACGACCACATCTCTGCTTTACAGTAGCGATCTCTTTAATGGACCCACTATTATTTATAATACAATGTAAAGGTTCTTAGTTTTGCTTAGTGGAAAATGTATTCGTTCTAAAAGTAAGCAATCTTTCATGTTAGAAACTTGTTAACGTTGGAAAAAACTGATTAATCTATATATATAAAAATCTATTGCTGTTCGTTTGTCTCGCTAAAACTCGAGAATGGCTGGCCCGATTTAGCTGATTTTGGTTTTGAAATGTTTGTCGTAGTCCAGGGAAGGTTAGAAAATATGGAAAAATTGCGAGGAAGATACTAAAAACAACAATTTTATTTTCCATATAAACTGTTCTACCTACTTTCCCGTCAATCATTTGTCGTTCGTCCCTTCGGTACGGTAGACTCGGTTCCACTCGAAATGAAGCACGTATTAAATCACGGGTTTTGATCGGACAACATATATCCACATTACTCGGATTAATTAAATTTTAATACTTACGTATTTAAATTTTAATAATTTGATGCTTGTGATTTGTTGATTACTCAGAAGAAAAGCAAACAAATTGTTGCCTTGGAAACGACGTTTTTGTTTTTTGAATTAGGCTATTCAGTCTAAAAAGAGTGCTTTGTTGGCGTCGTAGTTAATATCTACCTCTAAAAATGAATCTCCGAAATGTATATATAACTTCCGAACGACTGCACCAAATTGGATAATTCTTTTTTTTTGTTCGTTATTTTGTATAAAACTACTGATGAGCTACTGAACTACTGAAATTTGCATAAAAAATTGTAATAGGTGGCACGCGAGCAGTTTGAATGTGTGGAATGCGAGAAGTGTGAGGGGGGGTCCGCGGGAGGGGGGAGGCGATTATGGGAGGGGGGAGGGGAACTTGGGAGGGGGTCGCGGGACGAGGAAAGGGGGAGAAGAGAATGAGAAGAGGGAAGGTGGAGGAGGAGGAGTGGGAACGCGAGAGGAGAAGGGGACGCGGGGGAGGAAGGGGAGGAGGAAGGTGAACGGGACAAATGAAAAGGACGCGCAAGGAGAAATAACTTCTTTGAACCAGCTGGTGTAATAATAAATTAATAATAATCAAAGATATATGGCATTGATAATAGTAGTGAAAGGTTTCGATAACACAATTGAATGTTGGCTTATTGAAATGCATCATAGACGGCATTCCAATGTCCGTTTCAACGGAATTTTATGTACATAAAAATTTGAATATTAGAATGCCAGCTATGTGCATTTCAACAAACGCTAAACATTTTGTGCAACTTCAAATACATAGGGGCAGGAAAACTATCTTTGAGATATGAAAATAATATTGAATTTTTTATAATTAATTAGAAACCAAAAAAACTAAAAGTACATATGAGTCGTATAATTTCAATACCCGCTATATCCGATTTTTTTGACAAAATGATCTGAGTATGACACCTTGTTCACATTTTTGCGAGGAACAAGACTAAACTAAAATTAAGTTTCAAAACCTCCTTTATCACGACCAAAAACCATGTCAAAACTGCGAGTGAGAAACAAAACCCACTATATCATTCAAGAAGTTACTATCAACACTCGCTATGTCGGAATTTAACCAATCACGAATATTTTGCCAAGATGGCGAGTGTAGAAACACGCCCCTCAGGTCAGATGAGTTTCAAAAGCCTCTGTGTATTCCATACAAATCACGAAGTGAGTATCAAAATCCGCTATATCTATTTTATTTATCCTAATTACTTAAATATTTCTAGATATACACTGAAAAATGAACACTTTTCGAATTTTATCAAAAAATAAAAAATACATTTTACGCTAGAGATGTGACAGTTTTTTGCGGTTTTCTCCGAGTCAGTGAAAGATTATACAGCGGATATAGAAATTGAACGACTCATATTATGGTGCTAAATCAAAATTTATTTAGTATACACATATTATATAATTTTTTTTCGACAGATTATTTATCCATTTGTGTGTCAAGATTTCTTATTTTGACATTCTTAACATTTGGGAAGAAAAGTAGTTAGGTATACAAAAAAGTTTTAAGGTTAAATATTTAAAGTTAAGTTGTATTGAATTTGGGAGGAACCATTTATTGGATAACCAACACCTCTGCCATAGTGCCACCTCAAGTGGTTGGTTAAGTAACTAAGCAGGGGTGCCCGGGTTCATGGGGTGATGTTTATCCGGATCTTGACATCGGATGCGTCTCGGATCGGAGATTTGAGAGAGACCTTTTGACCTCTCCAGCCGGGCTCTCTTTGAACACCGCCTTGCACCGCAGTGGGAGGAATGGTTTTATTTGTCCGTTACACAGTTTTCCTTCCTAAAACTTCCTCTCCTTCTTTTCCTAAAATGACCTGCCACACAGCATCCCCAAAGATGATCCTGAGAGGAATTATTTTCTTCTGGAGTGAAATTTAATTCAACAGCACCATTACTCTTATCTTGCTCTGCTGTGCTAGAACAAATTATGATCTGCGGTTCTGCCATGTGGTATATTGAACAGCTGCAGTTGAAATTTTCAGGCACGTATAAGCCATATATTATTCTATTATCCCATCGACAAAATGGGCCTCTTCAAGATACAGTTTTCACCTTCCTTTCCACAAAAGTATTATCCAGACAAAGATGTCATACATGGAGTAATTATTAAAAAAAATAATGAAAAAATTGCAGAAAATTTATGTGCTTCCTGAAATGAGCCCAGTGCTGTCCACACCGATGAAAACGACCGTTCTGACTTGTCTAGTGTACACTTCACGGTACACCTACTGTAGGGGGAGGGGGGGAGGGCGGGTTTCAGCTCTGACGTCATGGCTGCTTTGTGGCCACTGATAGGTCGGCTAGAACCTTCCTTCCGGACTGAAATTCATGACTATTATTACTTCTGAGAAGGTTGTAGTAATTATCTTTATGGATGCGTTAGTATTGTCTTATTCTTTTTAATGGTATTCTTTTAATTATTATTTTTTTCTTACATTAGCTCCACTCAGGAGGTCCTTAGTGAAACAATTTCCCTTGGGGTTCATGTCATTCTTCGGGATGCTGTACGAAGGGTCTCTTTATGGAAAGTAAGATCTGGGGAGGAAAAGGGTGTAAGGCGTTGGTTGGAATTTGGGGGTCAATGTGTAAAGATGTGACAAACGTATGAATCCATCCTTCCAGTAAGGTGCAATATGATGGGTAGAGAGAGTTCAGCTGGAGAGGTAAATAGGTCTCCCTCAACCAGTCTCTCCCGATCCGGTCCGCTATGCAGTAGGTGGGCAAACGAATGTGCCGTCAAGACCTAGACAATCCATGAACCCGGGCATCCCTGTTAAGTCACCTAACATAGCGAATCACTTTGGATGACCTACAGCAGCAATGCAGGTTATCAATGAAATGATTCCCGGGGCGGCGGTACCCACCCATACCCATCTCCCAAAAGTATTATTGTTTTCATCTTTTATAGGAGGTTGGCTATCATCGAAGCAATCTAAAAATCATTCTGCAGCCTGGAATAACTCAGAGGAACTGATTTTAACCCAAAACGCATCGAGCATGCTTAATTACGGAAGTAATTGAAATCCAAAGAAACCTCATTAATATTAATAAAATCCACAGTGCTAAGCATAATAGAATATCCGGTACTTGACGGCTTCACCAAAACTAAACATCGAAAACCACATCAATTTAACTAATTATTGTAATAAAATACCGGCTTTAAGAGGTATAAAGCGCTGCACGGTATCATTTCATAATAAAAACGTACTTCACCACAATCTACACATATGCCCTGACGATGAACACTGTAACCGCTGAATGAAACGTTGGCTAAAGAAGGAGGAAGCGCAACACGGCATAATACCTCAAAAATAAATCACGATAACATTTATAGATTGAATAAATAAATATATCAATAACACGTCTTCCTTGCATCCTGTTTTCCACATCTATCACTGTCACGAAATTTGCACATTTTTACGAGCTACGGAGTTACGATAATTTGATTGTAAAAACAAGACGAGATACCCTATTTTTGTACCATATTTATTACGCCGAAACCGGCTGTTTCTTAAATGATTCAATTGATTTAATAAACACTATTTTTCAATTACTTTTCTGCATCCCGTAGCGGTTTACAAGCTTATGCCTAAATTTCGTTTCGTGTCTCGTGTTTCGTGTCTCCGCCCTCAGGGCAGAGGCCCAACTTCAAAACGTATTTGCACTAGAGACCCGATGGTAATAATAAGAGGTGGACCCGACCAGCGTCGAGATTAAATACCTCTGTTGAACATAATTGGATAGGACAAACTTGCTACAATTTTTGTCAATTTAAAATCAATTTATCACACATTTTATGTGAGAGGAGTACCTATGTGATTTATAACCATAATACATATTTTGAAAATCATAACAATAATGTGGGAACATAGTTAAAATGGGTAATATAGTTAAAATAAGTTTTATTTAGTACCTAGAAAAAAACAAACAGTGGTATATAAAGCAAAAACAAAATTTGTTTTAACATTTTGTACAAAAAGTGTAAAACAATAGTGTACGGTTAAATACGTGTATAGTGTAATAAATGATATACATTGTAATAATAGGTGTAAAGTTTGTGAGAAAGTGACATAAAACTAAATAAATAGAGTTTTTACATCTGTATGGTTTAGCCATAATTTTAACTCTTTTATGTAATGCGGAAATTTAGTTGCAACTTGAATATTTTCTAGTTACGAGATCCAATAAAGCTGCTGTGAGTTTGAATTTGTTTTGTGTGTGTTTGGGGGGTATAGAATACATTATTATTTCTAATGTTGGTTCTGTGTAAATTTTTTTCGAATTTGTTTATGTTTTTAAAGATATATTTCATAGTTTGCAGTATAAATAGTTTACGGAGACTGAAAAGTTTAGATTCTGTTTATAAAGCATCTGTCGAAAATGTTTTAATTCTATTATACATAACTTTGATAATATAATTTTGAGTTGTTTGTAAAGGTTTTATAAAAGCATCAGTCCAGTGGGTAAGACTCTTGACTCACAATCCGGAGGTCGCGGGTTCGAACCCGGCATGCGCAAGTAAATTTTATTCGATTAATTTGTGTTGTTTCACAATTAATTCACTTAAAATAATATAAAATATATTTGCGGCATGTTCCAGACTGGAAGATACTATCAGTATCGCCCTGGTGTAAGACCACCATTCAGAATTGAAACGTTGCTTGAAAATGGCTTTAGCCGTGTTTGGTGACCAGATCTGAATAGCCAGGTACTTCCCAACCTTCCTCTTCCCCACCTCCTTCCCCTCCCCACTACCCTCAGCCTCACAACATACCCCAATTGGGGATGCCATAGTCTCACTGGCTCCAGACGGGAGCAGTTGAGATTCTTGTGCGGTATTCACTGTAAAAAAAAAAGCGCACCACCCCATCCTATTATTTCATACATGAGTGAAGATTGCACCAGAGAAAAATAAATCATTTTCAATTGTATTGTGGCAGCCCTATAAATCTGTGGTAGCCCTGCAGCGCGCAGCGACGAACGAACCTGCTAGAAGCTACAAGAGTATCAAATTGCGCTGATAAGCAAATTCCAGACGCTCAGAGATTAGTGCCGACCTTCGAGAAGCCTGGAGATTCTTCCCGAATATTCCATTGATTTTTTTTTTTTTTCATTTACTAGATTCTTATGTATCTTGAGGAGATGAATCATTTAATTTACTGAATTTAAAGTTAATGTTCTTTATACAAATAGAACGGCGTCATATGCGCCTTGCAATTTTTACCTCATGTGGGTATTTAAAAATAGTACCTGGATGCACCGTGCGAGAGCCTCTATAAATGATGAACCGGCGGACACCAGTCAGTCAATACGGCGCGTCATTCTCCTACCTTTCAAGAAACACAGAACTCAGTGCTACGTTCCACATTTGTTTAATAATATACTTTGTAACTTTCGTTAATAAATTATTCAGTGATTTAAACGAAATTCTTTAATTCATCTCTACACACATACCCACAGTATCACTAATTCGTTTACCCAATGCTGGTAATTTGATAAAAAAATCTTAAGTGTTCTACCTTGTTGGTTAATTGCATTTTGTTTTAAGACAAAGCACTAATTCAAAATCATGAGTTTTCGTTTGAAAATTTGATCGCTTAGAAATATTTTAGATGCTTTAGTTAAATACTGCGAGTAATAATAACGTAGTATTTATATAGAGCAGTTTTGGGATATTTCACTTCAAGTCCGCTTAATTATAATAAACTTTAAAGTATTTTCGTTATTTGTTTTTGGGGTGTTATGCCGTGTTGCGCTACCTCCTTCTTTAGCCAACGTTTTGGACATCGTTGCAGTGTCCATCATCAGGGCAGATCCGGCAGATCCGGTAGATGTGTAATTTTTAGTCGTGAAGTGTGTGCTTATTTACTTCGAAGCGATACCGTGTCGCCAGCACCACTAACTTTCACCAGTACAAAATAATCGTGACAAGCAGTGGCGTCATCGCCGCGGAACGGGATAGAAAGTTCATTAAAACGTGGTATTTATGCTAGTCAGGGACAAGTCCGTTTGCGAGACGCCGACCGAAGTGGCTCCATCTCTCAATGAATTCTAAAATTAGAAATCACAATGGTAAGAATTTAAGAAATAGAATTACAATGGTTAAAGCGAATTTAGTCAATATAAATCAAAATGGTTTACCACGAGCTGGCATTACTGTATACTTAGACATGTTTTTTTTGCTCTATTACCGTTAGTCCTTGAGAATTGATTAAATAATGTGAAACAAAGAATATACAGTATATATAAAGCAATGCCAAAAGAACAATTTTAACAAGAGCAGTGCTCTTTTGGCACAGGATATGATTAATGAACAATAACGGTGCCATTAAACACGAATCATTAAAACTAAAATATAACGTAAAACAGGAGGCAGTTAAGTTTAGAAACAATACAAATTCAGAGTGCACATAAAAGTACAGTAAGGAAACAATAGAGAACTCCAGTCCAATTTTTTTTAAATGAATAATGACCAAACTTAAAAAACTGTATTTTTATTTTTTAGAGTTAGTTTTAATAGTTAAAATAATTGTCAAAGTTTTAATTTTTCAACACCCCCCGAAAAGCACCATATGTGTGGTGAATCGTGTGACGTCATCACTCCTGAAAAATTAGTATAGTATCGGGCAATCAGCTGATCTACTGCCGCCATTTTGAATTCCGTTGTTCGAAGTATTCTTCCTAGAAATAACATTACAATTTTTTTTTCTGTAGTTGTTTTTGAATATTTTCAATAATAGAGATAAACTAATAAGAGATACCTTTATTTTTGAAACAAAACAACTAAATCTCTATAAACAATATGTAAATAAACGAATAAATTAATACAATGGCTTGTGTCATATCATACATTCCCATACAATGACTTTACGGTGACGTCACGACACGTCGAACAGTCACGTCACCTTGACGGCGTATTTTACGACCCGATTAAAAATGAACTTTTTAATAATTTTTTATAAACTTTGCATTTAATATTATTAAATTAAACTTGTATATTCTGAATCAATGTTTATTGGTCATATTTATATTTTTTTAAAGCCAGAATATTTTTCACTGGAGTTCCTTATTACCGGTAACTTGAGGAACATGGCTTATTAGAGTAGGTATATTGAAAAGGAGTTAAAATTCATGAAAGGTATGATTTTTTAAATTAGTTTGTTTTTAGAGCCCTTTTGAATTCAGCCAAGTTCTGGATATTAGTAAGAGCTGAGGGAAGTTTGTTCCATTTACACAAAAATATCGATCATAGTAAACGGCTCGATTTGACCTAGTAAGTTCGATTAATCGATTAGTAACATCGAGATCTGCTGACCTTAGAGTAAGCTGTCTATCGCCTAAGTTTTGTCGGACACATAGTTCCGGCTGGCGGCATTCTTTGCAATGCTTTAAAGGTCATTAAGCAGATCTTGAAGTCTATTCTTTCAGGGCATCGAAGCCAATGAAGGCAATCCCTTAGAAGCGGGGTTATACGGCAGTACTTAGATTCACCAAAAATCATTCTCGTCGCACATCATGATCTTTGGTATATACATATCTTTGCCTTTGAAATAATCGAGCGTTTTTTTTATAAGCCCAAAAAGTATCGCGCCTATAATAACTGCTTAAAAGTTCAAATTCTCCTGTTTGCGAACTCATTTTATGTTATGGTTTTATCGCGAAATGTGACAAATTAAATTGAAATTTAAACTGAACTTCATAAAATAAAATAAAAAAAAAACTTTTTTTGGCGATGTTATTTTCTTGCATAAATCAAAATGAGCGGCTGGTGTTAGGCAGGAATTTAGACCTTATCGCTACAAATATAAGGAGTTTTATTAAATATAATAATAATAATATCTCTATTCAATGAAATTGGCAACATTGGCAAGTAATGTAAGAACGGTTACACATAAGTAGCATAATTATACAATATTTTTAGCCTGCCTCACTAGGTGAACCTGTATGGAGGCAGAATTTTTTTTAAATTGTTTCTCGCAATTTTATCTATGGTTTTTTTATAAATTTATAATGTTGGTTTCTATACAGCAAAAACTTTATTTTAGTTTACATTATTGTTTGCATATACACAATACAAAAACTGCAAGGTTATTACTACAATAACAACTGTCAATGACTGGGCGTTTGGGTAAGGGCACCAGTATAGGCTCGATCATTAGAATATATCCATATTTTAAAATATTTCTAAAACTGATATGATTTTTGATTTTCACGGCCAAAAGTATTTTTGTTGTTTGTTTTTGGGGTGTTATGCCGTGTTACGCTACCTCATACTTTAGCCAACGTTTCGGACAGCGTTACAGTGTCCATCATCAGGGCAAATGTTAGTGGTAAAATTTGTGCTTAAGTACTTCGAAGCAATACCGTGTTGCCAGCTCCACTCCACTGTGAGCTGGAATTACAGTATACTTGAAGATGGTTTTCTGCATTTAGCTTTGGTGTAGCCGTCAATTACCGGATTGCAGAGGCAATTGAAATTCATAAAAATCCTATTAACATCAATAAAGACGTCGGAGCTAAGCTCAATAGTTCTTGCTGCCCGAAACGTTGGCTAAAGGAGGAGGTAGCGTAACACGCCATAACACCCCAAAAACAAACAACAAAAATATTTTTTAAACTCCGTGTTTGACTCAGTTTGATGTTTTCTGGGAGAATGTTGAATATTTTTGTGGCCTACCTAAATAATTCCTCAACATTTGATTTTACCACAAAGTTATTTACTTTCCCACAAATTTTGTCTAAAAGAAGACATTTCTTTCATTTTATGTTACAACTTTTTTTTCTATCGGTGGAAAGTGAACTTCTTTTCTGAATCGTCAAATTCCCTATTTTGTTATTTTAATTAAAATTAAATTGAAATTGCGGCTAACCCGAGGACTTGGACAACTCAACCACAAGCAGGATCTAATGCAAATGATTGTTGTTTATTTTATAAGAATTAGTTAGTTTCTAAAATTTATATTGCTTATAAAACCCCCCATTCGACCAAAACCAACAACTAACAAGCGAATTCGGCAACAAATTCTCCCAAAGATCATCTGTTCCAGCTGCAATAGTGTATTTATTGACTTAACCGCTAGATAAGTCCTATTCCGAGGGTGTTTGGGAAGAATTATGGGAGCAATAGCCGATGGGAATGTACCAATAAGATCCGGCGTATATCTCGTGACCCGGACTTAACCTTTTGAACTCCGCAAAAGTAATCGGCAAGGTTTCGAGTTGAACGCGCGTCCGAAAATAAATACCGACGCGAACGAGGGTTTAATAAGATGTTGGGAGGGTTTAATCGACGTGTTGTATCGCGAAAGGGTTAGGCAGATCAGAAGGGGTTTTTGGAGTGCCTCGTGGGTGAGATAGGTAGTAGGAGTGTCAAGCAGAATAAAGTACCAGTAAGTGAATGGAAAATAAGTTGGAGACGCGCCTGTGGAAGACACAGTACGATTTAAAAAAAAAACTTTTCATTATCTCCACACTGTAGGTTGTGACGGAAATAATTTGCTTCAGTGTGGAGGGTATTTTTAAGGAATGGAAGTAGAGTTCAGTTTGTCTAGGAGTGACGGACGTATGAATCCTCCCCTCGCACTGCGGAGGAGATGCGAGAGTTTCAGTGGAGGGGTCAATTGGCCTCAACCTGCCTCTTCCGATCCTGCCCGCCGCCAAGTCCTGGAGAAACCACACCCCATGAATTCGGGCACTCCTGCCAAGTCACCGGCCTTAGCGAACCACGGGGTTGACCTATAGTAGAGGTGTTAGGATTTCAACTAAGGGTCGACCGAGACAGGTTTTTCGTTCTCGGCCGAGACCGAGACTGAGAATAGATAAATTGAGAAAATAAAATGAAAATGCACTATTTTTGCATAATATATTATATTTAAGAATGTATAAATGAACAGCAAATCGATGTGTTCTGATGAATGTGGCCACTGAATCTAAAAAAATCTTTGTACACTTACCAGCTTTCCAACTTACGTATAAAATAATACGTAGTGATCTTGATATTCACTTAACTAGTTTATGTAATTATTCTGGCTAGTAATTATAATTAATCACAACAACACATAAAATAACTTATATTTTTCTACTACGAAAAAAATTCAAACAAACTTCCTTTAACTACAATTGTTTGTTTACAAAAGTAGTGAAATGAACGAACGGCGCGGCGCGGTGGCGGCAGAAGCGGTAAGTAAAACACTTGTCGCTGCTAGCCGACCAATCACAATCGACAGTTCTCTCACGCACTGACATAAAGTGACGAATGTGGACGCGCGCGATAGATTTGAATCCCATTATCCTACACCGTACCCACTTACAACGGTCACGGTTATGGCTGAGAACCGAGACAGAGTTCTAGTTAGAATTTGTAGCCGAGAATGCCGAGACCGAGACCGAGATCTCGGTCAACCCTTAATTTCAACGTCCTTCAACAAATGTCGTTAGTGTAGGTAGTTGTATGTAGTTTTGAGGTATCTCAGATGTCAGCTAAGGGAACGTACCCATACTACGTGACCATCTTTTTGCAATTTTTAACCCCCCCCCCCCCCAGTGACCAAAAACCTAAGCAACCTGCCGCTCATTTGTATGGAGCGTGACATTTTGAAGACCCCCCCCCCTAAACGTGTCACGTAGTATGGGTACGTTCCCTAAGTAGTAATTTAGGAGGGTTCTACGACAACTCAGAATCCAACACCTCTTTTAAAAGTCATTAATCTATAAAAAAAATAAAATTGAAAAATATTACTTTTTATTTGACCAATTATTTGAAGTGAAACCTTCTTTAGCACCGTTGTGATTTGAAACTCGATGAAACAAAAAATAGCGACACTAAAAAGAGGCAAACACGTACATCTATAGGATTTAGCCTGCGAGAGAATGATATAGTATAATCGGTCTCCTCTTTGTGCGGTGCTCCGTAGCCTCCCCACTCTTGCCTACTTTAGTTTTCTGAAGATCGCGTGTGAATTGCACACTCTGTTTTTTTAGTTTTCCGATACATTCAGAGATATACCAATTATTTGGATTTTATTGGTAAGCGATATTTTCTGACCTTCTGACAGAATATGCACGAGACCTGATGGGCTAAGATACTTTTTAAGATTACAATATATGGCCAGTTAAGCATTCGGGTAGGTACGTAGGTATATGTAAAGCCACTCAGCATCCATTCCTCTATTCCCCGCTGAATCAGCTCTCCCTCCATCGCAGATAAAATCCATGCAGTCGACTCTTTTGATTTATTGCCAAAAGATAAATCTTATTATGTCATAGTATGCTAGTAACCGTGGTGCATACAAGTGTCGAAACACACAATAAACAGTAAATATTCTTTAGATTCATCTATTAGTATTATGTATCAAGTTTTAGCTAATAATGCAATAATTACCGTAAAACTATGGTTTACGAAAACTTATCGTCACTAAAAGCTGAAAAGTCGCATACCTTACCTTATATATAAAATCTAGTCTCCTTCAACGGAGGCAATCTTCCGAACAGGACCTCCATCGATATGCTTGGTATAATTCTAAGTGACCAGCTCAGATATGGGGGCTCCATCGAAATCAGAGTTAAGTTAGCCTCTCAGAAACTGAGCGTACTGTACAGGGCCCGCAGATACTTTAATAGTACACAACTGCTAACCCTGTACAAATCGCAAGTGTGCCCCACGGTTGAATTTGGCAGCCACCCCTGGTCTGGAGCTCCAAAACACCTAAAAAAAAACCCTTGACTCTGTGCAGAAACGGGCGGTCCGTTTGATAGATTCTCCCATCTTAACAGATGGACTGCAATCTTTAGATCACAGGCGTCAGGTGGGAAAGCTGTCCTTGTTCTACCGGTATTACAATGGAAGATGCTCCGAGGAACTAGCGTCATTGATCCCCTCGGCACCGGTGCATAGTCGGGAAACACGCCAAACACGCGCCCAACATTTGTACACGGTTGACATTAGTCACATGAGGATGGGTCGTTTCTATGACTCGTTCTTGAGTTCAACGGCTCGGCTGTGGAACGATTTGGCGGCCTCTGTGCTTCCTCCCTCCTACAACATGGGTCTCTTCAAGACCCGTGTTCACTCCTTCCTTTCTCAAAAATACCCTCCACGCAGCATCTTCAAAGATGACATAGGCCCTGAGGGAAATTATTTTCCCCAGGGCCTCCTGTGTGCAGTTAATGTTAAAAAAAAGTTTATAAACGTCCGATTTTTTTTGTTTTAATGTCACTATCTTTGTTGTTAAGGATGATTTTTTTAAATTTATTATTTGTATAAAACGCTGGTTGTATAGTACCGGGAATATTTTTACTAATTATTTTTGACATATTGTTATTAACAAATAGAATTCTACGCCATTGATTGTTTATTCGTTTTAGAAAAAGGGTAAATATATAGTTGTAAGAATTTCTGTTTATTCTTTTTATTTATTAGTTGATCTATTAATTTAGCAGAATTACCATTATTAACTGCTATTTGTTTAATAATATTTCATTATTTGTCTTTTCATTAAAATAAATAATGCCGTCACAAACTGAAAACCTTTCCGAAAAAGTTTTCTTCGAAAAATTGATAATTATTTACTGTCTTTAAATGAGGTCTTTATTATTTTTGTCCCATTTTTTTGTTAGGTTAGGTTAGGTTGGGTTTTATGTCGTGTCGTATTTTTTTATGTCGCGGGATGAAAAATCGCGGAACCGTTTAAATTGATGATTTCTATGCCTATTATCTATGTTCGTGATGATATAAGACACACTAGGACATATTCCACTTAAGAAAGACGATTTCCATTCTGTATAACTGTTATGATTAAAACTGGTTTCCAGACTTGCCAACACCCTTTTACATCTGGATATCTTCGGATTCATCTCATTTTCGGAAAAGTTCGGTTAAGTTCGGCCAACATCGTATTACTCTGGCAATCCCAGGCCGAGAGATTACCACCGTTGGCAGGCATCCAAATCAAGATACGGCCCGTTGCATCGGACTGCGGGGAAACCCAACCAGCATAGCACTAGTCCTAGTTGTGTTGTAGTGTGCCACAGTAGAGATTAATCGTTAGAGGTGCGTTACGCTCGTATCCGTGTTCCCAAATACGCTCATTTTTACCTTACTCTATGTAGTGCATAGGTTAGCGATATGTAGGTTCAGCTGGAGTAGGCTCTTGAACTCGGGTTCTCGTGGATCCTACTTCTACTGCTTTTTCAAATCGACTACTCCCAGAGAATCCAGTTACATCCCCACCTTCCTCTTCATCATATCCTTCCCCTGCCTACTACTTTTAGTCTCACAGCGTACCCCAATTGGGGTTCCCATAGTCTCACTGGCTCCAGACGTTGGGACTGTCATGCGGTATTCATATAAAAAAGGTGCCTGTATCTGTCTCTGATTTGTATATCCAGGTACTTCTCCACCTTCCTCTTCATCATATCCTTCCCCTGCCCAATACCTTTAGTCTCACAGCATACCCCAATTGGGGTTCCCATAGTCTCTCTGGCTCCAGACGGGAGCACTTGGCTCTCTCATGCGGTATTCTCATAAAACCACCAAACATAGCAAACCACTTGGGGCGTCCTATGGCAGAGGGTTAGAGGCGGTACTCAAACCCGCCTCCTAAATTGGAATTGACATTTTTTAACGGATTATCAATCTCATTGACCATACTGTGACCTAGACGTCTAAAGACCTTGTTTGAAATAGCGACAACCGTTTCCTTTCATATCGATATAGATCACACTTCTAGGCATTATGTGTTCAGTCTTATGTGCAGATTCATTTGTAGCAAGAACAAACAACGCATTAAGGGTCGTTGGCCGATTTTACCCTAATGCAGTTATAATGTGTTTACTGTTACGGCTGTTTCTCAGTGTCACTTATCAAGAACTTCGCTGTCGGAAGTGCACATCTACATATGCATCGATGCAAACTTTCTGAGTTATTTTTTGTTATGAATACCGCACAAGAGTCCCAAATGCTCCATGCTAACCGAAGCCAGTGAGACTATGGCATTCCCAATTTTAGGTTTTGTTGTTAGTCCGAAGGGGGTGGGAAATGGAATGGAGATGGAAAGATAAAGGTTGGGTTCTAATTAGCTATTCATATTCGGTCATCAATAATTTTTCGAAATATAGATAAGACTATTTCAAATTATATTCAAGGGGAAGGTTGATAGAAAACGAAGCACAGTAATCCACGTTACTGTTAAGAGTGCGTTCTACTCAGTTGTTCCAGGCTGCAGCTAGGGTGATAGCCAACTTCCGATAAGAGAGGGCATCTGAAAATTAACACATTTTGTGGGTTAAGAAAGGCGTTATGTTGTTTCACGTAGTGTATAGAGTGAGACGACAATGTGTTAATCTTCGTATAGAGTAGCGCTATCTCAATCTCATATATAAAAATCTCGTGTCACGGTGTGTGTGGTCGCACTCCTCCGAAACGGCTTGACCGATTTTTATGAAATTTTTTATGTATATTTGGTAGGTATGAGAATAGGTTTTAAAGTATATTTCATACCGCTAGATGATTAGGGTGTCCCTAACTACAATTTTTTTTTAAATCAAAAAAACCTTCAACCCAAAATTTTAATCCTCCCACCTCCATTTTTTAATCGCGATTTTAGTATTTTTGTATGAACAAATTTAACCGTCTTTCGTATTTCAAACAGATCGAAATTATTTATGTTGTTGAATAACAGATGGCGCTACGTCCGCCTCATCCACATATGCGTAAGACATTCACAAGAAGCATCGCATCATTTTGATATTTCATTCGGCATCATGTTCTCGCGTGGGCAAACCATCGAGCTTATTTGTGTTAGCTAAATACGGACTGACTAAAAATATCGTACACTCAATTGCTCTTCGAAGTTCCTATTTATTTTTATGTATTTATTTCATTTTCCTACTTTACGTTAGTGTTTTTTTTTGTTTTTACAGCGGTCATCGTCTACAGCGCTTCATTCAATTATTAAAAAAAAAAACTACATGACATATGTTATGTCGAATTCATATTATTCTTATAATTAAATTATATTATAAATTATAGATCCCAGTGAGGATATCATTATCTCTATTTGTTATTAAGAAATGAAGACAATAAATCATTATTATTATTATTATTATTATTATTATTCCTCTTTCAGTCATAGATCCCATCCCCATACACTTACAATACATTCGTTATTTTTTATTTAACAACCAAAATATTCACTAGAAATAATTTATATGGCAGAACAACGTATGTCGGGTCGGCTAGTATTCTATATATTTGTACACCAATTCATGAACTACATTAACTGCACCACGTCGTTTAGAATTCGGGATTAGGCCGCTTACAATAACACTCCTTATAAATATGACAATAAGGTTTAAATTCCCGTTTTACCCGAATTTCTAACAAATTATTACATATCTCCCTTAAACATTTGAAGTTTTTAAGCTCTAAAAATAATATATGTTATTCTTTAAGATAATATCTAGACATTGCCCGCGCCGAAACGCAAATTATATAAAATTCCCTCGATAGAAAAAAATCGCAAAGTATGCTCCGAAAATTATTATAAACAAGTTTGTTTCAGTTATTTTACAAGTTATATGTATGAAAAAAATCACAGTGTTTCTTTAAGTGCTGTTTAAGACCATGCCCGCGAAATTTTTGCTCTAAATTAAACGAGTCGTGTTTTATTAAACATTTTCACAATTTTCGCTTCAATTTTACCGTTTTAATATTAGCGTTCTCTCTCCAACTTTCGGAATTACATATCTCTCCATTTTCTTCTTTTTGAGCAGGGCCTGTACGGCGTCTGAACACCGACCGCCTGTTTTGATTTATTCATGAAAAAAACATCATAAAAAGCGTGTTTAAATATTTTACGATAACTTTCTAAAGAATTTTAATTTCCACATTATACAATAAAACCATAACCGAAAAGGGATTCGTAAATAGGAGATCTTAAACTTAAAAGCAATTTTTGATAATCCAGATAATTTATTTTTTTTAGTCTTATAAATAGACTAATAATAAATACCCGATTACTCCAAAGGCGAACAGGTGTTCTACTTGCAGTATTTAATTAAGTCATCTATCTATCTATCTATTTATCTATGTTCCATGTTCCATATAAATAAAAATGAATCGCCGAAATGTATGTACGCGCCTAACTTCCGAACGACTGCACCAAATAGGATAATTCTTTTTTTTTGTTCGTTATTGTCGGGACAAGGTTTGTATAAAAGAAGCGGTGACCTCTGGCATAATGAAATTTGTATGAAAAAATGCAATAGGTGGCACGCGAGCTGTTTGAAAACTAAATGTACCGCTACTGAATGTATGGGATGTGGAAGGGGAGGCGGAAGGGGAACAGGATGAATGGGAAAGGACACGCAGGGAGAAACGCATGCCGGAACTCAGTTTAAATTATTTCTAAGGCGTCTAATTTTCGAATCCAAAACACATGATTTTGCATTGCATTTAAAATGCATCACCTTAATCATTTTAGTCCTTCGATTATCTCCATATAACAGCAGGTACATAAATAACGATCGTGTCCTGCCGGAAACCAAAAATAAATAAAAGAAATCGCCGTTAGTTCCCTTTTTACCCACCGCAATGGACGTGCTTTGAATATGACGGACCTTTTTCTCCGTCCACTGTAGATAGGAAATTTAGTTTTCAAAATGTGCTACCCTTTTTTTATTCCCGTCTTACCCCTTTTTTCACTCTATTTCTCTATTTTTCCCCGGCGCCCCCTAGATCAGCGATGCCCAACCCAAGGCCCGTGGTCCACAAAGTTGCTCTCAAAGATAATTATAGAATGAAACAAGTACTTTGTTTAAAAACCACTTTGTTTTTATTTATATTTGTCGACCGGTTTCGGTTGACCTCAACCTTCTTCAAGACAATATTTTAGTTTGCAATATGAAATATTACAATTAATTAGAAATTTGTAAACTTAAATGTACAAATTACTAAAATAAAATTAATAAATAAAAAAAACAATAAACATGTAAACTAAATTGCGGTGCGGAGTTAAGATTCTAAGGTAAAAACAAAAGAAAGAGAGAGCATATAAGAGAGGAAGAGAACATCAGATACTGGTTGGTGGAAGTGTATGAGGCGTAGTCACGGGCGGGTGGGGGTTGGCGTTACATAGGGAGGAAGTAAATAACTTTAAAATCTAACTATTGGTTAAGTCTAACTGTTTGCTTAAAATTTGGCCATTATGTTTCTTTTATTTGGATATTTCGAATGCTTCTAAATTATTAAGGCGTATTCCTATTTTATTCATATGATTTATTTTTACTCTTATATTTATGTTAAATGTTGTTACGTTACGAAGTGACAATGTTTTCCCCAGTTCACTGCTTTCCCCATTTTACGCCAGAATAGTTCGTAGTACCTAAATTCCCCGCACCGCATTCATCCGCTTGCCTCGGGCGTGACAACAGTGTCCCAAGTGATTGCGCCAAGGCGCTCTCCGAGAACCTAAACTCGTGATGTTTCTATAATGTGAATTGTGCACGAAAAGGCTCCCGCCCACCAGTAGCCTGTCTGCTGACTACCGCATTTCCTGCTGCTGTGAGTAATATGAACCCTTGCCCTCTTTTGTGTGCTACGTCCCGCCCTTAAATTCACTAACACGTGTGGAGAGTTGAGAGAGGAGTTCCCCCGTCATGATAGAATTCTAGTCCTAGCAAATACCCATGTGTAGTATGCCGAGGCTGGCAATTGTAAAATCCTGTCTCCTTCTAAATGAATAAACCCTTTACGTGCAAAACTGTGTTCTGATTGAGGAAGGAGACCTGGAGATTGTGAGGAAAGGAGGAGGAGGTATTCACAAGCGAACCACAAGCACTCGCCTTGGTTTTGAGAGAACCTTGCTTGCGCCGGCTTTCCTGAGCTAGTTTTGTTGGCCTATTAATTGCGTGTCCTTTCCAGGTTTGGTTTAGCAAATGGCCGTAAGTAAGCTGTAACGCTAACAATGTATGGTCAGTATTTATTAAATGGTCAGCAAATTCTGAGAGAATTAACAAAGATAATTATTTCATTATTTATTGCATGCCCTAATGGATTTTACATTCTAGTTCATAAGTTGAGTACCACAATTATTTTAAATACTTCCAAACTAAAACAATAAAGAAAATATAATACAATGAAAATATTGTAAACAACAAAAGCATATAAAAAAATAAAATACATTGGCAAAAAATGATGAAAAGTCTCACATAAACAATATAAACAAATATTCCAGAAATTATACACGTCTATTTTCGTCTAGATATAAAAGAATTGGAATAAACAATGTTTATATACTGGTGGTTTTTAAGGTGAAATATTCTCCTAACTCCCAGATCAGAATATTTTTTTCGGCATCGGGAAATTTTGGTAAGATAGTGTCCTGGTGTTGTTGAAGTAAAAGGGTAGTAAATGTCGGCAAAATCTTTTGGGAATATGGATGTTGATTAATTGAAGCAATTCAGGACAGTCAATTTTGTAATGCAGTATTTTATGTAATAGTATTAAATCTGTGTTTATTCTTCTTTCTGAACTTTTTAATAGGGACATTTTATCCAGTAGATGATTATAATCAATATTTTGTACAGGAATATGCAATTTATAGTTTATAAACCTCAGGAACTTATGTTGAATCTGTTATGATAAAATAAAACTCGCAGTTTATTTTATCATAGATTTAGGCAAGCAGGTACCTAATTTCAAGAGGTGATTAAATAAGATTTATAAAAAAAATAAACATCAATGTAAATTTATTTTTGAATATTGGAAGCTAAATTTTTCAATTATTTTTCGAATAAGGTATTGAGTACTGGAAAATTTGCTTGGAGCTTCACTCATTAGCGTAGAGCCCGTGGTGGTGGACTCTATACTGAAGTCAAACGTGATTTTTATTTTACAAGTTCTTTCGTGTATTAATTTAATAAAAATGATTGCTTGATTAACCTAATTGGTTCATTATCAAAAGGCCGCGACCAGTATTATTCGTAGCGCCGATAAAATGTTTATTATACATTATTATTGAAACCGAAATAACCGCAATCTATTTTACAAAGGATTTAATTATCCACTTTTTGCCGTGTATCAAGGCAATAAATTATAGAAGATCATTTTCTTACAAGGAGTCTAGCCTGACGAAAAGATGATGGAAAGATAGACTCGCCTGGATTTGCAATTATTCCATGGTTGGAGCGAATTATTAAAGCAAAACTGTTTCAGCCGTCTTCAGTTCAAGGTAAATTGACAGATTCTACATCGGGAATAGAAGCTTCCTGAGAAAACCAGAGGCCCGTGATTTATTTTAGATAGATAGATAGATAATTGAATTTTGGTCGATCCAGGGGGGGGGAGTTTTAAATACTTTAATTATTTTTATTTTTATTTTAACTTTATGAGTAAAACCTCAAATTGTAATATTTAATTATGTTTCAATGTTCTATTTATGTTATAAATATGTACAAATAAATCTATTATTTTTATTCCTTATCAATACTGTCTATCATTTTAAATTCTTTTATATTAACCTTAAAGTTTTGAACTCCCAAGGCCCTGAGAGAGGATTATTGCTTTCCCACCTGCTAGCCTGGTTAATCAACCAGTGGCGCCCCTTTAAAAATAAAGCTGGCAGATTTTATACACTTTCAACACACACATGTTATATTTATGTACTAAACCTGTACACACATGTGTTAAACTCGTTCTTTCCTAACAAATCTTTTCAATGCTGTCGGAATAAATATTCTAAAGGGGAGATTTATTAAGAAATTAACGCGTTGGCGTGGTTCAACTGGCATCTTACTTAACTTCTACCTTTGGTCGTTTCGTCTGAAGAGTGATTTGATTTGTTTTTAGGTAAATTTCAAACCACTCTAAAATTTAGGTTGGTCGCCCCTGTCCTAGATGTTTACCAGTCCTGAAGCGGCAGAAAAGGCGAACGTTTCCACGCCGAAATGGTGACCGTTGCCAAGGCGTTTTCTTTTCATTTTTTTAACTATTTTATTTGAAAACCGAGCCAAATATTTTTGTGAGTTGCACGTCGAGAATTGGAAACAAGTAAATCTCGATGCACACAGAGATTAAATCAAATTCTAAATGCGCTGAACAAAAGTAATCTTATTTAAGAGGGCATTACCAGAGAAAACCAGAAATATGTCATTTTTAAATCAGATTTTAGACGTATTGACTCTTTTTCACAAAAAATTATAAATGGATTTTCAAAGATTGTTCTTTTATCTAGCATTCGCATGTAATAAATTTTGAGATTTTTGTTTAAATTTTTAGTATAATAAGGTTATTCCAAAGGTCGTTGGCAGATTTGTTAAATTTTCAAAAAAGATTTTGTATTATACCACACCCATTTCAAATAGTATAATCATGCAGTAAAATAAATCAATACATTATCTAGCAAACGCATGTTTTAAAATTTTAATTTTAGGTTCAATAAAATCATTAAAATACATGTACCTACATGTGTCCATTTGAGTATTTATTTGCGCACTTACAAACTCATGTATTTCAGATTTTTTTACCATTCTTATTAAATTCAGACATTATTAAAAAATGATAAATACTTATAATCAAAAAATAACTACAAAAAGTACATTATTTTAATAGTTTTATCATCACGCCTTTCAGCATTTTTGGATGAAGGCATAAATTAAAGCTTATTTGGATTGAAATAAATTCGATATTGAGTTATAATTTAAAAAAGCTGGTACGGAGAATAATTAATCTTTATCATTGTAACCGCCCTGCACGATCGTAAGAACAATTTTCGACGAAATGTGGATTTTCGTCCGCGGGCTGGTTAAACGCTCTTAACATGTATCTTATCCTTACATCATTCCTTACTTATAAAGGATGTCCCAAAAGTCAACGTTTTCCCTTAGACGGCTGATAGGCCAATTTATGACGTATCACGAGGTCTAGCACAGACGATCGATAAAACCCTATATTAATATGATATTGACTAAGTCCGTCATCTATGGTCAGTCATCAATATTTGCGAGCACGGTCAACAATTGGTGAGTTATTCCGGCCAACCATTTACAAATTTTAGCGCGGCCTCCTGAGTGTCAATTAAGCTGTCAATATACAAAACATTTTGAATTATTAGTTTTGCTGATGACACAGTAATTTTATTTAACGAAAAAGATTGGATAAATACTTACAAAGAAGCGGAACACGGTCTTAGTCTCCTGCAAACCTGGCTTAAAAGAATTTCCCTCACGCTTAATGTTAATAAAACAAAATATCTTACATTTTCTATAACAGCCAGAGGGCAGCCGTCGGAGGACTTAAATCTCAAATTACACACATGCCAAGGAATTTATCAACAAAATCAAGGCTTATCATGCCTCTGTCCCACTATAGCACACTCCAAAAGCATCAAATATCTTGGAATTGAAATTGATGATAATCTCCGATGGAACTCACAAATTGACGTAATTACAAAAAAACTAACCAGGTACATATACTTCTTTAGAAACATTCGTAATATCCTCAACATAAACGATATTAAAAAAGTATACTATGCTTTGTGTCAATCACAAATAGAGTACGGTATAACTGGATGGGGTCTGCCTTGAGCAGACCCCATCCAGTTATACCGTATATATATATCCAGTTATACTCACACAGAGCGACTCAATATAGCCCAAAAAGGAGTATTAAAGACAATACTGAAAGTTCCGCTTAGAACTCCGACGGAAGAAATATTTAATAACTTTCAAGTCTTCAATGTACAGAAACTTTATTAAAAAAATATTTTATTTAAACTGAAAAAAAACATATATGTATACTCCACTGCCCAACATAAATACTCAATATACTCAAGTAATAGTTAGGATTACGGAGGCAATTGAAATTCACAAAAATCCTATAAATATTAACAGAGACGACGGAGCTAAACTCAATAGTTCTTGGTATCCGGTAATTGACGGTTACATCAAGGCTTAACGCAAAAAAACATGTTGAAGTATATTGTAGCGCAAGCTCGTAGAGGTGCGGATCTGGCGACACGGTATCGCTCCTAAGTAGATAAGTACTAACAGCACCCCTAACTATTACACATCTGCCCTGATGATGGACACTGCAACGCTGTCCGAAACGTTGGCTAAAGAAGGAGGTAGCGCAATACACCCCACGGCATAATACCCCAAAAACTAATAACAAAATAATTTTTGGCCGTGAAAATCTAAAATCGTATCTTATATTTTTTACTTCAAATAATGTCAGGAATCACTGGATAGGGTCAGTCAAGTACGTCCCTTAACACCCTGTATTTAATATTGCATGTTGTAGGCACGTATACTATCATACATGTACATGGAACATATTTTCCTTTGCCATGCTAAAAATAAATGTTGCCGTATATAAAAATGATGATACCATCCCACAAAGGATCACCATTTGCATCCTAATTCGCGCGTAACATTTAAACGTACTCTATTAAATTTTAATTTTAATTCGACACTTCCAAAATGGCTGCCACGCTTTTATGCTAACATGAGCCCGCGACAATTCGCAAACCGGCGTTTATTTAACCCCTTTAGACCTGAACTAAAAGTAGTTGAATAGTTACGATCTTTGGCTACGATTCCGGAGGTGGCGGGTACATATCCTGGCTTGCGCAAGTTAATTTTATTTGGTTCATTTGTTCATTTAAAAAAATATGTAGTGTATTTGGGACACGTTCTAGGATGATAGATGTTACCGTTGAAAGACTACCTTAATCGAAAAGTTGATTGAACAGGCTTTAGCTGTGTTTGGTGACAATATCTGAAGAGGTACTCCACCATATGCCACACAACAAATCGACCCCTTTTTGAGATGCCATAGTCTCACTGGCTCCAGACGGTTGGGACCAATTGGGACTCTTGGGCCATAGGTGATCACATCAAAAATGATAAAATAATAAAATAAATAATTCTCTGTAAAAAGACCACCTGCATTGATTGAACTGGCTTTAGCTGTGTTTGGTGACAAGATCTGAGGAGGTACTCCACCATATGTCACACAACAAATCTACCCCTTTTGGAGATGCCATAGTCTCACTGGCTCCCGACGGTTGGGGCAATTGGGACTCTTGTGCCATAGGTAATCATACACAAATAATGAAATAAAATTTTATTTGATGCTTGATAACACCTTGTACAATTATTTGAAAATTTTTGGTGCAGTATTTTTTTCAAACTTTTACGAGTTATTGCTAAGTTTATTTGAAAGAATATTGGTTCTTATATGTAGGTGTGTTTCTCGTAATATATATATTTTTTCATTAGTTCCACACATATATTTTCCCCCGAGGAAAATATTTTCTCTTGGGGCATATGCCATCTTTGGGGATTCTGTGTTGAGGTTCTTTTTAGGGAATGGAAGTTCTAGGAAGGGAAAAGGTATGAGGGGTGGGTAGAAATCTGAGGGCCAGTGTGTCCTGAGTGATGGACGTATGAATCCAGTCCTCTTACCGTGGTGCAAGGCGATGGGTCGCGAAAGTCCTGCTAGAGAGGTCAAAAGGTTTCCCTAAATCAGCCCCTTATCCGGCCCGCCGCGCAGTAGACAAGATAAGGGACTGGTACGCAGTTCGCCGCCAAGACAGAGACAAACCTCACTCAATAAACCCAGACACCCCGCTAAGTCACCAAACGTATCGAACCACTTGGAGTGACCTATGGCAGGGATTTTGATTATTCTCTAAATCAGGGGTGCTCAAACTTGAACTGCTGGCGATCTACCTCAATATTATTAGACTCCGATCGATCGACTCTAACAGGCTGTAACGCCGTGGGGGGGGGGGGGTAGATTTTTTTAATGAATTTTATTAATGCCGATTTTTATATCACATGTGACGAGTATTCTTCCAATAAATTAGTAAATTAAAACTACACTCAGCAAATAAAAATGTTTTTCTTTGATTATGGTAGTACATACATAGTCTGCAACTAGAATTTTATAACTGCACTTCGAATAAGAGAATGGTTTTCTTTCGAAATGACTCAATAGATGAATCCACAACTAGAATTTTACAATCTGAACACAAAACTGGTTTAAATGAAATCTGTATGCGGCAAATTAAAACTACACTCAGAACATGAAAAAAAAATATCCTGGCAGCACACGCATAGTCCGCAACAAAAATTTTATAACTGCACTTGGAATAAGATAATTTTTTCCTTCGAAATATGTCAGCAGATGAATCCACAACTCGACTTTTACGTGGTGAACACATGACTGGTTTAAAATAAATCTGTATGCGGCGAATTAAAACTACACTCAGAACATGATAATGTTTTTTTTATTCTGGCAGCACAAACTATAGTCTGCAACAAAAATTTTATAACTGCACTTCGAATAAGATAATGTTTTCCTTCGAAATGTGTCTGCTAAAAACTGTGAATAGATCTCTTTACATCGGCAATTTTTTCTCAGGATCGACTCAAAAAGCACTCGCGATCGACCGTTTTAGCACCCCTGCTCTAAATAGTTCTCGAGGCGATAGAGAGAAAAAGATCTGAGCTGTGTATTTTCAAATATATGCACGGGGTGAAAGGGTTAATTTTAACGCCGTGCTTTAATACCCCACGTATGTGGTACATACTAACACGTGCTCAAAGTAAATTAGTCGTGGTACAAGGTTTTATTTTCATTTCCTACGGTGTGAAAAATTAAAATGAACTCACGCAGCTTATTTTTGTGTTTTTAACAAGGTTTTTTATTGTGAACTTGCTACGATTGATGCAATTTTGAGGGGTTGTAGAGATGGGCATGCTTGATTTGTTTTTACATTGTTTGAATGCGATTTCGAATAAATCGAACAAATACAATACGATTAATAAGTCAAAAAGTCAAACTAAATGAAAAGTTCGCAGAGAACAAACAATAAATCTAGTGAACGTTAAATGTCAAATTCAAAAATTCGCCTGAAATCAAAGTGATGCCATATAAATTTTTTTATTTTTATTTTTTATTTAAATATTACAATTTGAGGTTTTACTCATAAAGTTAAAATAAAAATAAAATATTCATCCTAGACTTGCAGAAAAGGCGATAGATGTCGCATATTAAATAAAATGGATAAAGATTTATCCAGACACTATCTAGAGTGCATTTAGTTCGGGTTTGAATCTTGCAATCATACATAAAAGTTAGTTGCCAATAATATATGCGTTAAAGAAAATGAAGATAATGTAGGTGGTTCTTAGTCGAAATATGGTACAGTTAAACATGACCGAATTTCATATCGACACCGTGGCGCAGTGGTTAGCGCGTTTGCCCGGAAAGCAAGAGGTCCTGGGTTCGAGTCCCAGAGGTGTCAATATGTTTTTCTGATTTTTCTGTTTCCAGATTTTCGATTTAGTTTCGCTTATATTGTCTTCATTTATTTAAAAAAAAAAAATTAATCAATGTGGAATTTTACAAAATTAATAGGAACATTTTCGGAGACGGGACATTTTAATGTAGTGACGTCACGAGCCCAAATAATGGATTTATTTACTTAAATATTAAAAAAACTGTACATTTCTAAAAAAAAAAATTGTAACATTTTCGTAATCGGAGTAAAAAAATCTATCCACACGATTTTTTCCAAGTCGTTATGAAATCCATGCAAGTGGCCTATTATTCTATTTTGAGCATGTATTAAGAGCGTTTAACCAGCCAGCGGACGAAAATCCACATTTCGTCGAAAGTTGTTCTTACGATCGTGCAGGGCGGTTACAATGAGAAAGATATTATATTTTAACTATTCTCCGTACCAGCTTTTTAAAATTATAACTCAATATCGAATTTATTTCAATTCATATTAGCTTTAATTTATACCTTCATCCAAAAATGCTGAAAGGAATGATGATAAAACTATTAAAATAATGTACTTTTTGTAGTTATTTTTTGATTATAAGTATTTATCATTTTTCAATAATGTCTAAATTTAATAAGAATGTTAAAAAAATCTGAAATATATTAGTTTGTAAGTGCGCAAATAAATACACAAATGGACCAATTTTCGTCAAGAAACACATGTACGTACATATTTTTTAATGATTTTATTGAAACTAAAATTAAAATTTTAAAACATGCGTTTGCTAGATAATGTATTGATTTATTTTACTGCATGATTATATTATTTGAAATGGGTGTGGTATAATAAAAAATCTTTTTTGAAAATTTAACAAATCTGCCAACGACCTATGGAAGAACCTTATTATACTAAAAATTAAAAAATGATCTCAAAATTTATTTCATGCGAATGCTAGATAAAAGAAAATTCTTTCGAAATCCATTTATAATTTTTTGTGGAAAAGAGTCAAAATACGTCTAAAATCTGATTTGAAAATGACATATTTCTGGTTTTCTCTGGTAATGCCCTCTTAAGGGCGCCCGCAGACTATAGACTTTAGTTGCGTAGGCAGTTAAATTGCCGACATGAATTTTACGGTGTATATGGAAGTGCGCACACGAGAAACTGTTTTTAAATTTGTTTGAATTTTTTAATAGTTTTTCAACTGTTGCCGCTACAAAAGTCTGCGGGCGCTCTTAGTTGGGGATATTTGCTCGATTCTTTTGTATCGGTCGGTTTTTTTGGAAGCTCTTTACCGCTCTGTGCAGTTATAATGAGTTCTGTAATTTTGACTTCTTTCAAAAGGGAGGTCTTGTTATGATAATTTGTATTCCTTTGTGTGTACCTATTTTAATTTTGGTTTTTAATATTATTTGAGTATATTTATTTCTATTTTCTTTGATATGTTTATTTGTATCATTCAGTTTAATTTTTGTTATAGTTTTTTTAAGATATTTTACTTCAGATAATGCAAGTGAATAGAGAACTCCAGTCCATTTTTTTTAATGAATAATGACCTTCTGACTTAAATAACTGCATATATTTTTTTGAGTTTGTTTTAATAGTTAAAATAATTTTCAAAATTTTTAATTTTTCAAGATCCCCCGAAAAACACCGCACGTATAGTGAATCGTGTGACGTCATCACTCCTGAAAAGTTTTTCAACAGGTGTTCATTTTGTATGACAGTTATACGGAAGAAAGTATGGTACTATTCGATAAGTTCAAACATTATTTAGGTGGAATTATTTATTTATTATGTTAATATATTTTTCAATATTATTACGGGAGAGTGGTATATAAATTGTTTGAAATTATTATTTTTTAGATTTTAAAATCAATACTATCTCAAACGGAGCATTAGCTGCACACTGCAAAATTGTAAGCAAATAAGAAACATGCGATACAGCGCCTACCAGCTGATCGACGACGGCCATTTTGAATTCGAAGTTCATAGAGAGTCATTCGCGAACGAGTCGGCTCAGTGACCCGGATCCCGGTTCGCGGATCTTTGCGAACGAGTGAGCGGGTAGCAATTGCTACTAGGTAGGTAGCACGCTCTTTGGCTTCTAATGAGCAAGTGTGTCCGTAGCTTAATTCAGTCGTTCAATTGAGCCGATTCACTGAACCGGATCTTTTCATTCTCGTCCAACTGAGCCGCTTTGCCCGTCTCTAGGTAGCATTTTGATGTAAAATATTATACAATTTTTTCGTACAGTTTAAAGTTTTTCAATTATTAAATATTGGAGATAAACTAATAGAGATACCTTTATTTTTGATACTGAATTATTTAGATTACTTAAATATTGTTTCAATAAAAACAACAACTAAATCTCTATAAACAGTATGAAATAACGAATAATATGAAATGTTGTTAATACTGATGGCTTGTGTCATACCTACATAATCAAAGTTTCAATACAATGACTGCTGACGCGTGACGTCCGCACTAACCATTCAGTAATACCAACTTTACAGTGTGTTTTGACGAGAGGTTTAAAAATACAATATTTTTAATAATTTTTTAAGAACTCTACGTTTAGTATTATGAAATAAAACTTATGTATTCAGAATCAACGTTCATTGGTCTATATGAACATATTTTTTTAAAGCCATAATATTTTTCACTGGAGTTCCTTATTGTGGTGTGAAATTTAGATGAAACAATAAAAAATACATATTGCGTCGAAATGATTGTTGTCATGTTTTATAATTTTATTATTTATACATTTTTCTTTGTGAAGTTATTTATCAAAATCGACATTATTCTTTTCCTGACGATAAATTCTATGCATCGTTTGTGTTTTTGATTGTTCAGAGCAGGATATTTTGTTTTAAGTATATTGGAAATCGGTGTTTTGATTATGAGCGCGTTTTAAAAATGATTTTTCATTTGTCTATTAATTGTTTATGAAGTCGATATTTCGGTTGTAAAAATGTTTCTTAAACGAATAGTAACTAATCAATAAATGTTTCATTCTGTTCATCGATATGTTTAATATGAATTATCAGGTATAAGTCTGAATAGATATCAAATAAATTAGGTAAATGTTTGGGTCTGGAGAATTGATATTTGGACTATAAAAATATTTCTGCATTTCAATTTAAAAAAAAAAATACTATTATTTTCACATAATTTTCATTCCATACCATGCCACTCTTTGAGAATTGTGGCAGCTTCCAGGAATAATTTCGTCTTCGGATTGCCCCCTGTTGTCTCTCACAACACGATTGTTTCAACATTTTGTTTGGTTCGCGGAATGTTTCGAAAACCGATTACTTTCGATTTTGCCCATCACTAGTCCTTAACAATTTTCACGCTGCGATTTCGCGGCCGATTAATATCTCTATGGTTACCTCCCTCCGTCTGTGAGGATTTAAACCGCGTCACGTTTTCGCGCGCTTATTCAAATAACTGAAACGTTCTAAACTGTTACAAGAATTCTACAGTTAACCTTTCGTTTTATTTAAATTTTGTTATTATTAGATTTTCTTTCTCGCGTGTTCTATTTGCTGCCCCCAGTAAAAGCGTTGTGTAATTTTAATTTCTCTGAGCTTGCGATTTTTTGAGATAATAAAATGAATATGTGCAAGAGAAAAGGTAACGCCTGCGGCGCTTATTCGACTTTTCACTTCCCTGCAAGAAATTACATACTTACCCTATTATAGAATTATACACGGTGCCCAGAAACTCGTAATACAAGTGGGAAAGTGGTTATTCTACACTATTTTATCACATTTTCGGAGTCAAATGTATGGTAAGTATAACTCTTTGATTTGAGCTTTTCGTTTTATGAGATATTAATGTCTTCTAAAATGCGTTGAAGCGCTAGACCTGGGTCCAAAAAAAGTTTAAAAAAAAACATTAAAAATAGTTTTAAAAAAAGGTTTCTCTAAGTAATGTAGATTTACCAGATTGAACTATGAATTTTCGAACACCGTGTAAATGACACATATGACTTACTCCTAATGTTTAAAAAAAATTTCAATATCATAATAATAATATTTGGATGATTTATATAGCGCCGTTTTTGTGAAAAATCACCGCATATTCAAAATAAGCAACCATTCTTATGTCACATCGTCGTTTTAATTATGAGCTTATGAGCTACGGGGACCTTAATCTCAATTTATTTGTCAACTATTAAGACAATGTTATGTTTTTTTCATTCGGACGAAACCGGTTAGTAATTGCTCGATGAATGATAATTTTAAAAATGACTCGTTGCTGAGTAACTGCGGAGTGTAAGGAGATGTGAAGGAGAGAGATCGAGGAACCTAACCTCGCTGTCCAGATCTAGTCACTGAAAGTAGCAGCTACATCTTTTCAAACTAGTATCTACAACTATTTACTATGGCTACTCAGATCTGGTCACCAAACTCGGCTAAGACCATTTCAAGCAACATTTTAATTCTGAATTGTGGTCTTACACCGAGGCGATTCTGAGAGTATCTTCCACTCTGGAAAGTGCCACAAATATATGTACTATATTTCACACAAACTAATTGCTTGGGGAGGAGCAATAAACTCAGCTATCGAACAACTGGAAATTGCGAAGAAAACGATCTTAAAGGTAATACTTAAAAAACATAGACTTACTGATACAGGCCAAATATTCAACCGTTGCGCGTTGTGACGTACTAGACATACGACAATTATACGTTAAATCGCTACTAAATTACATTTTTTATCAAAAAAACAATCTTCTACGAACACAAAATATTACAAACAGACCAGTTAGACAAGCATACAAAGAAAACTTAAAAACTCCGACGTTAAATACAAGCTTTGGACAAAGACATTACCAATATCACGCTATAAAAGCATTCAACAGTCTAACACTTGAAAATAAAATTGAGGAAAACAAAAATAAATTCCGACACAAAATTACAAAATGGATTAAAGACCAAAATAGACAATACTACCAAAATATCATAGCATAAAATAATAAAACACAAGTAACACACAAAACCAATATAAAACACAATCACCCACAATCACACAACACTTTTTAACCTTATATAATATTATTTATTTTTAATTTTACGTTAATTTTAAATCTCTAATTTTTATGTTTAATTTATCTTAATCACATGTTTTTTTTACTTCTTCAAACTTCGCAAAATTACTTTGTGGCATCATTAATTATATAATGAATAACAGATAAAGTAATATAATAACAATAATTTATTAACATGAATTTATTATCCTGATGAAGATAACATTGTTATCGAAACATGTAGATATTGTTTATAATATAGTGGTGTATACAAAGTGATCTGTTATTCATTATACATGTTTTTTTATTTACCTTTTTTTCCTTTTTTCACCAATATTATATATAGAATATATTTATATATATATTGTGTATAATTTTGTATATGAAATGGAGGCCTCAGCACGGGTAAACCACCCAGTGAGGCCAACAACATTGAATTGTGATAATAAATTCAATTAAATTTATTCGCCGGGATCAGAACCTGTGACCTCTCAATCCGAAGTCGAGAATTCTATATGCTCAATCACAGGGGTCATCCGTAAATGAATTAACCAGGTTTTGCTCCCTTTATCTCGGTATCCTGAGCCAAGGAACCTACTAATCTGATATCACCATAGACAAGAAAATATGGATTAGGGGTAAAACCAAACTATGGAAGGGCGAAGAGGGGAAAGATGACTGTGATTCGTTAAAAAATCAATCTGACAGTATATAGGCATCTCGCATTATAATATCACCATTTAGTTCTTAAAAGCAAAATCTGCTTTTGAATGAATAGACCTTTTTACATGGGAGCGCGAATTGCCCGCCACGTTATTAACATATTTGCGTAGTCCAAAGGCGGGAAAGGAAAGTTCGTTACCTTTTTCACAGAGGAATATTTTGTTGCCGTATTTAGTTAAATGAATGAATGAACGGGTTACAGGGGTAAGTAAATTATGAAACAAATGTTTCATAATTTACTTACCCCTGCAACCCGCGACGAGCTCACTGGAGAAACGCCCACATTCGCTATATTCACATATATTAGGGTAAAATGTATAGCACAGGTTCTCATTTTTGTTCGTAAAATGTATGATGCGTGCTTGGCGCTGGTCAGGAGAAGAATGATGACGTCACATTTTTTAAATTCAAGCGAGGCTCTCGTCGATCCGAGCTGGCTCCATGGAACCGTTATGGGGAGGGGGAAATAATACGCTTTTATCACTTAGGGCAGGTCCAGGCCCCCTAGCATGGTCGATCGATATAGGTTTTGTCGAAAATATCGGTAACTTGCGATCGCACCCGAGCACGACTACAGGCCGCTAACGAATAAACAACAGTTTACATCAAATATATTAGGAACCCCTAGTCATTGTGAACTATTGTTTGTTCGTTAGCGGTCTGCAGTCGTGCTCGGGAGCGATGGCAAGTTACTGAGATTTTCGATAAAACCTATATCGATCGACCATGCAAGAACCCCAGATATATTCATAATATGTCCATGGATATCACCATCTATCTACCACCAATTTAAACTGGGCGTACCCACTATAGACCCTCCGCAGATACTTTAATAGTACACAACTGCTAACCCTGTACAAACCACAAGTGTGCCCCACGGTTGAATTTGACAGCCACCTCTCTCATTTGGAGCTCCAAAATATATGAAAAATACCCTCGACTCTCTGCAGAAATAGGCGGTCTGTTTGCAATTGCATCTTTAGAGCACAGGCGTGCGCGTCGGGTGGGAATGCTATCCTTGTTCTACCGGTATTAAATTGGAAGATGCTCCTAGGAACTAGCGTTATTGACACCTTCGGCACCTGTGCCTAGTCGGGAAACACGCCAAACGCATGCCCAACACATGTACATGGTTGACATTTGTCACATGAGAACGGGTTCTTCGACTCGTTCTTGTGTTCACCAGCTCGGCTGTGAAACGATTTGCCAGCCCCTGTGTTTCATTCTTCGTACAACATGGGTCTCTTCAAGACCAATGTTAATTCCTTCCTCTCCACACAAAGACCCTCCACACAGCATCTCAGATGACATAGGCCTTGAGGGAAATTATTTTTCTCAGGGGCTCCTGTGTGGCGTTAATGTAAATAAAAAAAATAATTCTGTAACATCAAAATTTTCCAAGTTTTCTTTTTAATATTTTTGATGTCACAGAATATATTATGTTTTATGGAAAGAATACGCGATTCTGAGTTTATAAATCGACACATCGGAAATATCGTTTGAATTTCCGGCAGTAAGTTTTTTCACTCTCAAAGAACGGAAGTACATAAAAAATAAAATCTACAATACGGTCGCGATACGGCGTTCCTTTGTGGAGTGAAATTTGTCGTCCAAACTTGAGGTGGATTCTGCGATGGAATTTTATAATAAATATTCAGTTTATTGAATGAGCGTCTTCTTCTTAAAGGCGGCTCCTCATTGCTGAGGATCGTGACTTCTACTCCAATTTCCAAGGTGAACAAGGCTCCTCCACCCTCCCGATTTTGCGCTGCGTGAAGAGTAAAGTACACCTAGTTCCGAGTTCACCGAGTTGGTCACTCAGCGCATTGGTGATCTTCCTTTGCCATACACTTTGCCAGCGACTATGAGTTTCTCCAGGTTGGAGTTCTCTCAGTTTAGCGAGCAACGTGTTCAAAGTATCTTAAAAGTTACGTTGTAGGTAGATTGTTGAAAGTCTTTTGTGGATGCCTAGTTCTTCTAGAATGGACACATTTATGCGATTGAGTGTCCAAGGAATTATAAGCATTTTGCTTTTGCTGACTCTAAGGGTCTATGTTTCCGCACGTAGTGAATTGACTAAGTGGTTCAATATGTTTTGGGACTTAGCAGAGGTGCCCGGGGTAAGGTTTGTCCATATCTTGTACTTCTTGGACAGTGAAAATCTGCCCACCAACTGCCCCGCTGTGGGAGGAATGGCTTCATACTTACGTCACCCCTGGACACAATGACTTCCAGAATCTTTCTCACCCCTTATACCTTTTCCTTCCCAAAACATCCTCTCCTTTCTTTCCAAAAACACCCTATACACAGGAATCTCTCCCCACTCTTTCGGAGGAACGTCGTGGTGATTATTTTTTTTACATTACTTCCACACAGGAAGCCCTGAGAAAATAATTCCCCTCAGGGCCTGTGTTATTTTTGGGGATACTATGTGAAGGGTAGATATTTTTAGGAAAGGAAGAAGAGGAAGTTCTAGGGAGGAAAAAAGTATGAGGGGTGGGTGGGAATCTGGAATCAGTGTGTCCAGGAGTGACAAACGTATGAATCCATTCCTCCTACTGCGCTGCAAGGCGATGTTCCGACAGAGTCCTGCGTGAGAGGTCAAAAGGTCTCCATCAACCAGTCTCTCACGATGAGGCCTGCCACGCAATTAATCACGCCTCCGCCGCCAAGACCTGGGCGATTAATGTTTAGCTAATTACTTGCAGAGATAAGATTAAAAAAAACTAACTAACACCAACCATCACGCCGTTTCCCGTATGAGTAGATAGAGAGGACGGACCGCAAAACAACTCAGTCTTGGCACACACTCCTTGCCTCATTAGCATCCATATATCGCCTCACACATACGCTGACCCTATTATTCTGACTCTTGACTCAAGTATCTCATTCACGTGATCGTGTCATGTCTTCCTCGGGCGTCGCCGACTTCTTCTACCATTCACATTTGCGTCATATATTCTCCTTATATCCCTTTCCTAATCTTACCCACAACGCTTACATCAGCGCTTACAACGCTTGCATTCTTTGTGGATCTCCACATTTCTCACACCATCATACCTATATGGTTTTACATTCGCCCCAGAGTTCTCCTTTCGGGAGCATTCAGTCCACTTCCATCCTTCCTCTGCCAGTTCCATGCCTCACTGTCATACAATAACGTAGCTTGAAGTTCATTCCCACTGGCAGATACAATAAATTATACAACTAATAAAAGACAACTAATGGCTAGTTATTAATAGGCAACTTGTCTCACCCCATGAATACGGTACCTCCACTATGACACCAAACGTAGCGAATCACTTAGGGTGACAAATGCCAGAGATGTTGGTACTAGTACTGGGCGTTGACGACAATTCTATCCATTTCCAACGTCGTTATCGTTGGCAATTTTCAACTGTTGAAAATAGCTGTTGAAAATAACGTCGACGTTGACGCAACTATAATAGGAGATCGACACGATACTAACAAAAAATATATCAAAATCGTATTAAGGAATCCCCTTTAACGGGTGGTTCCCCGAATCATTGATGTATTATTAATTATTATTATCTCTATGCCCCACGCGACACACACGTAATAATAATCCTATAATAACGTTGAAAGTTGAAACTGTTGGAAGACGTTGGTGGTTGTTTAAAATATTATCCTGTTGAAGATATATTTTGCTTGTCACTGATAAATTCGCTTGTTGCTTGGCGCTACGTATCGGCCGTATTGGACGGGAAAATAAAAAAAAATGTGCAGTAGGTATGTACATTACCAAAAGACCTTGTGTAATTGGGTATAATATCGTTCATGAAGTGTGATCTCTTGACCCTTTTGACTTAATCATTCTAACACCGTTGAAAACAATAGGTACAAAACATTGACATTTATCAATAGGTTATTTTTTTGCTTGTCGTTGATAAATTTGATTGTTCAATGGCGCTACGTATCGGCCGTATTGGATGGGAAAATAAAATAAAACGTGCAGTAGGTATGTACATAACCAAAAGACCTTGTGTAATTGGGTATAATATCGTTCACGAAGTGTGATCTCTTGACCCTTTTGACTTAATCATTCTAACACCGTTGAAAACAATAGGTAAAAAACATTAACAATTATCAATAGGTTATTTTTTTGCTTGTCGTTGATAAATTTGATTGTTCCATGGCGCTGAGTATCGGCCGTATTGGATGGGAAAATAAAAAAAAAACGTGCAGTAGGTACGTACATAACCAAAAGACCATTTAAAATATCCAGTAATGTTGTTCACGGAGTACAAACTCTTAACCCTTTTTATTTATTAGGCAGTTGAATCGTTGACTGCGTTGAATAATATTCGCATGCAGGTATTATATTTCAACTGTTGGCGCTAATTATTTTCAACAGCGTTGGACGTTGAAATAATATAACTATTGTTTCCAACGGCTAGTTATATTTTAATACAGTACTAGTTGGTACCCATATCCACCACAGAAATTATGAGTTTATCTTAAGATAAATAAAAATACAGAAGCCATCACCTTTCGTGTCGAAATATAATAAAATTACACGCCTCTAGAATCTTTACATATTATTATTATTCGTACGTAGGAAGCTTATTTTTTTACTTACGGCACCCCTTACTCGCGGGAGGATAAAATATATTCGGAAATTCAATTACTTTACCAGCGTCACCCTTTATTCGTTACCAGCTCAGGCAAGTATGGGAAAATTGTACATATTTAGCGGTAAAATCAAGCCTGTTTGATATTTTATAAGTCTCAGGGGATCGGTAAAGTGGTTCCCATTGATACTGTCAATAGACTCTGCGAACTGCGAAACCTTTTATTATTTATAATATTCCTATTTTTAAAGTTAAAACTCCTTAACCTCCGTTGTGATGTGAATTTGATCTGACTCTAAAAAGAGACAAATTAATAAATCTATAAGATATAGCTTGTGACAGAAAGAGATTGAATAATTGGTATCCTCTTTGTGCGGTTCTTCGTTGAATAAAATGTTTAGTAGTTTTTAAACTTGATAACAATATTATAATAAATAACCCCTACAATTAACCTACTCCTGATAATACTCTGCATCTGTCTTATTCTCTCAAAGTTTATTTTTCTGAAGGTTTCACTTCTACCGCGTGTGAACTGCACACATGATTTTTTTACACTTTTTTGAAGTGAAAACTTCTTTAGCACCGTTGTGATTTGAAACTCGATGAAACGAAAAAGCGACACTAGAAAGAGACAAACACGCACATCTATAGGATTTAGCCTGCGAGAGAATGACATAGAATAATCGGTCTCCTCTTTGTGCGGTGCGTCGAAGCCTCCCCATTCTTGTCTACTTCAGTTTTCTGAAGGTTTAACTTCTAACGCGTGTGATTTGAGATCCGCAAGGCTGATGTAAACGTTATAAGCAAGATTAAGAAAGGGACCCTCAGATGGTTTGGGCATGTAGTTAGGAGTTTGACTATTTATTTATTTATTTAAACGCCCATAGGGCTTTTACATAGAATGCAGTACATTTTTTTAAATTACAGTGAAAAGAATGGGTTTACAAAATACAATACACAATACAAGTAACATAATATTTGTTAAAAACAAAATATAGGTTACATAAAATATAAGCGTTAACAAAATACAGGTAACATAAAATATAAGAAACAAAATATAGTCCATAAAATATAGTAGTTGACATAAAGTAGGTAATTTTTAAAATTGTTGTTCTCATTAGTTTACGGGATAGGTAGAAATAAATAGTTGGCACATATGGCGTTTGAAGTTTGCTAAGTTCAAATTATTGTCAAATACATCCAGATTGTTTAAGTATTTGTTACCAAGACTATGCAAACGTTGTATTGGAGAATGTAAATCATAGTTCGAATGAGATGTACGTATATAAAATGTCAATGTTTGTCTAGTTGTTCGTGTAGGTACATGTAGATTTATTAATTGCAGGAGTTCACAACTGTCGAATTTAGAGTTTAATAATTTTAATAAAAAAGTTAGGTCGTTTATTTTTCGTCGGTTTTCTAATGTTGGAATATTTAAAGTATTCATTAACGACGATGTAGAGCGAATGAACGAAGAAAGGAGTGTAAGGAGAATATATGATGCAAATGTGTACAGTAGAAGAAGTCGAGGACGCTCGAGGAAGACATGCCCGATCATTTGAATCAGATACTTGAGTCAGGCCATGCCAAGAGTCATAATAATAGAATTGTATGTATGAGACGGTGTATGAGTGTGAAAGAGGCAAGGAGTGTGTGCCAAGATCGAGTTGTTTGGCGATCCGTCCTCTCTGCCTACCCCTGCGGGGAAACAGTAGTGCAATATCACACACAACATTTGGGAGAGGTATTTGAGGGGTGTTAAACAATTATTTTAATTTAATTTAATTATTTCTATTCTTGAACAACCACTTTACAGATTGGTTACGCCCATACATATACCCACACATACACATACCCACACAGCACGCATACATACTGTCACTGCTTGAGATTTGTATTAATTATTGTTGCAAGTCCTTTGTCCTACCTATTCCCTACCCGTCAATCTTACCCACAATCTTAATCAGTCGGCAATATACTCCCGCCGCATATAGCCATTTTTGTGCTTCCGCTCTCGGTTAATCCGCTATAAATAACTCCGCTGTGTACTATCAAAATAACGAACATTCACTCCTATTGTGATTGTGCCTCTTGGATGGGAAAGAAATCATACAAGTGCATTGCCAGCCTACAAGTTTTATCCTTTTCCGGTGAGTCCTCTCCTTTCTATGCAACATATGTTTTATCATTTTTAAGCAGTGATAGTAACACAAAATCAAGGTCCTTCGCCAGTCATTCTTTGACACAAACCCATAAATCCACTCTCACAACATAAAATACCATTCACAGATTTTACATAGATAATATGTTTAGTAATAAGAAAAAAATATATACTGATCCGTAACTGTATGTAAATAGGTTAGTAGTAGTATTTTATGAACACCTCACTAGGCGAACCTGTGCTGAGGTGTTGCCATGTTTGCGAATAAGTGCTTTTCTGTCGACATAAGTACTCGTACAAATACCGTATACTCCTTGATATTGTCAAGAAGGGCACTGTGGGTTGACCCATGGCGGCAGTATCGAGTACATAAATTAAAGATTAGTTGCAGTTAGGATCTATATACAGTTATTCTTAGCATCTATGTTTATGATAAATAATTGTCTTGATAAAGTAGGTATATTTGTCTATGGACCACACGCCACTGATATAAATAATATTGTGGTTTTATTTATAGTGTATATTTCCCCCCTCTTAATTGCTATTCCAAACAACCAACACCAAACAATTATAATAGAATTATTTTCTTTATTGAGTTGGACAGGTTTAGTTAATTAGTTTTAAGATCTACATCTAATATGATACTTTACACGTATTAAATAAAGACATCTCAAAATAAGTTTTTATTTCTATTACAAATTGAATACTAATTTTAGCGAAGGCGTTCCTAGAGCTTGAAGTTTATATATTTCAAAATTTATAATAAATTGCAATTAGTTACCTGTTTCTTTTCAAGCGTTCCTTATCATTTGTGCTTAATAGTCTAGTGCGGTTGCAACGCCGCGTCTCTCTATACCACCGTCTGTGAAACCGAGATTGGATCTCATCTTATTAGATATTATAAACTCAGATATTTCACCGTGTTCTGCATCCAACATATTATCAGCGGAACTAATTGAATCCTTACAAAGTCGTACTACGTCGTAGGTAATATTCAGATCAGATGGGTTTGCTGATATGGCAAATTCCACGGCTAGAATTTCAAGTCGGAATATCTTGTTTTGAGATAATGTGTGTGACGTCTTCATTTATTTATTAGCTGGGGTATCTACCCGGCTTTGTTCAGGGAGTTGATATGAGATTGAACTGAAATTCGAACCCACGACGGATCTGGCTTTATATACCCCTACTAATGGGTAGCCCCACCCATACAAAAAAAGGCCTCGAATGGTCCATAGTGTTACAGAACATTTCACAACATTTCATGGAATGATACACAATGATCTGGGATGTTCAGAGATGTTCTGGAATATTGTAGAATGTCCTCGAATACTCTCGATTGTTCTGGACTGTTCTATAAATTTATTGAGGGTAAAATTTCCTTCCTTCACATCTTCAAAAGCACGCCCTTCAAGTAAAAACGGGAACCTTCTTCATGGATGAGGGTTAGAGGGCTACCACACCATATAACTCCCTTGAACGTACCGGGACTCGTTTTTGAGTTTTAGCGGCACGCACATTGTAGCACACAATGTGTCCAGAAGTGAGAGACGTATGAATCCACCACTCCCACTGCGTGGATCCAAGGCGATGGGTCGACAGAGTCCGACTGGATAGGTCTAAATTGTGTCTACCTCAAGCAGTCTCTCCCGATCCGGAATGCCACGCAGTAGGTGAGGAAACATATTCCTCACCAAGACCTAAACAAATCTCACACCAAGAACCCGGGCACCTTTGTTAAGTTACCAATCGTAGTGAACCACTTGAAGTGACCTATTGCAGGGGTGTTGGTTATCCAATACATCGTTCCCGGGGCGGCGGTACCCATACCCTCCTCCCTAATTCTATAGTTACAATGTTAGCATAATTCTATTCTTCTGCATGGATTCTACTTATTGAAGTGAAACTTTTTTAGCGCCGTTAGTGACTTGAAAATTTGTGCACAACTCAGTTCTACACAAATACTCGGTTCTAATATAACGCTGTAAACTCGCACCTCAGCGCGTGCGTTCTATAGCGTAGTGAGCAAGGTGCCTGACGAGTCTCATCGGCCAGAAAGACAGACATCAAGCGAACAGGGGTTCGAATCCTACGAAATAAAAAAAAAAAAAAAAATATTTTGTGAAATCAATATCCAAACTTCAAACCACTTTAAAAAAAAAACAAGCAAAAGAAAAAGAAACAAAATCTAGCGACTTTCTAGTTTCACTTCTACCGCGTGTGAATTACACACTCTGATTTTTTTTAAATATTATAAATAGCATATTTTCTTTCTTTAATAATTGCTGTTCCACAAAATTATTATGTATATGACATGTTTGTGAAAGTCCATAATTATTTATTTACGCCCTATTGGGCTTTTACAAAGATAAAATAAAATAAGATAAGTTCACAGTATACCTACGAGTATAATGATAATTAATAGTAAAAAAATAAAATTGATTAAACTTAATATTAATAGTGTATTCACTACGGAGTCGTGTAATCAAACATTTAACTAAATTAATTATAAAGGACTTCGTTTTATAACTGACACGGAATCTTTAAAAACCTCTACAATATTCCCAAATTTATTGCCAAAATGATGTAGTCTATTTGCAGGTGTATATAGGCGTATAATATAAGTTAATACCTAGAGTTTGCGTAAGTGCACCGTAGAAAGCCCCATCATTACTTTTAATCCAATCAATTAACTGCATGGAACTTAATGTTGATAAATGCAAATTTTGTCCTTTTATGGAACCAAAAAACCTATTCAGTTTGATTATAAACTAAATAGTATTTGTCTATCTACTATATCTATCAAGGACCTTGGGGTCACTCTAGAATGCAAACTTTCTTTCCGTGATCACATTAATAATATCGTAAATAAATCACTTAAACTACTCGGCTTCATTCATAGAATTACCTCTGACTTCAAACAAATAAGTACACTTAAAACTCTTTACTGTTCGCTGTTTCGCCCTCACCTTGAATATGCTAGTGTCATTTGGTCTCCTTTCTAGGCTGTTCACATTTGTCAGATCGAATCCGTACAACATCGTTTCCTAAGAGAAATTGCTTGGAGGTTGGGTCTTGAAAGAGGCGAGTACTCATATGATGAGAAGAACACATTTTAAATATTTCTTCTTTAGAAAAACCTAGAAAGGACTCTGATCTTATTTGCATATTTTAAATTATAAACAGTATTCCTTTGTTACAACTCATCCAGTTCAACATCCCTTCTCGTAGACTCCGAAGTAATGAATTGCTGTTCCTCAATCAACATTCTACTAATTATGGATACCATTCTCCCTTACAGAATGTCGGGACTTGTCAACGCAAGTCAAAACATTGATTTTTTTTGGTGTAAAATTAAATGACTTTCGGCAGTCGATACGCAATATTTAAATGCTTCTTCATGCTTTGACTTGTAGTATCTTCTATATGTACATTTTACATTTTATATTGTCATTCCTATTAATTTTTATGTGCTCTCCCTTCACTGTCATCTCTGCTTTTTTTTCGTGTTATTATTATGTTTTAATGGACTATTGTCCGTAAATTAATAAATAAACAAATAAGCCACATTTTTGACTATGTGTCTCTAGTTATGAGAGGTGGCATCTCAAAACATTTGATTATATCGACTCAATATATTCCCAGCCCTGTGAATTGAACTCGTATTACATATCCACGGTATAATTTACCTGTTGGGACGTAATATTAACGAGATGAAGGTGATATTTAATATTCGGAACAAGTTATGTCTCCCACGGTCAAGTCTGTAGTCAGTTACAGGTCTGTCATGGGTGACAAAAAACGTGTTGGGAAACAGGGCTGTCACAAATTAATCAATTAATTATTTAATATTATAATTATAACAGTTTAGTTTGTGAAGGTGGTTATTATTGTTTACAATTCAATTTTTAACCTCGCTAGGACATGCGTGTATTGAGGTAAATAACTTTATAAACTAATAAATTAATATAACAAAAAATACACTAGTGGACTTAAGTACGGACACTTTTTAAAAATTTCTTGTATTTGATATTCATTCACTCTTTTTTAAAGCAAAACACAAATTATTTATTAATTACGAAGATTTTGCATAATATTTCAAATTAACATTTAGCGTTAGTATTTCGTTGGAAATCATTTAAGTTTAATAATATAGGGATTGTTGAAAATTCCGCCCGTTGAAGAAAATCCTACTCGAAGGACCAAGTGTTAAATAAAGGGGCATTGTTTGGTTTATTAATCGCATGTTTTATTGAATATTATATATATTATATATATATATATATATATATATATATATATATATATATATATATATATATTTATATATATATATATATTATTATTATATTATATATATATATTATATTATCTTTCCTTTTATAATTATATTAAGTACGGCGTTTTGGTCATAAGCTGTTTTCAATGATTTGCAATTTTGAAGAGAAATTTTTTTTAAACAAAGGAAATATGGTTAATATATGGAAAAACAAAGGATATGTGGTTACTATGGTTACGGATGGTAAAACAGGAATATACTAATATTGAAAATTAAATAGAAATACAGAGACATCTGTTGACATATAAACATAATACAAAATTGAAAAAAATTGAAAGAAATGACCAAATGCAAAATAATGTGGATTCTCAACAAGACATAACCTAAAAATTAATCACGAAAATACGGCTGTTTCTTTTCGAATTATCATTAATATATTTTTTTTCTTGTTTCAGGTATGATTGCTGGCTCTAACAAGACCGATTCGGATTCGTCGATGAAAATAGGTATTTTTGTATAAGCCGATTCAATTTTCTTCGTAATATTTGAGTCAATTATTTAATAATGAACAGTGCTATCTTGACTTTAATATACGAACAATTAAGTATATAAATAGATAATTGAGAGATTTAGAAAGTTTTGCTTCTAATTTTTAATGAGCCTTCTGGCGTTTCTACAATAGAGAACTCTAGTCCAATTTTTTTTATTTTTTTTATGAATAATGACCTACTAACTTAAATAACTGAATTTAATTTTTATTTTTAGAGTTAGTTTTAATAGTTAAAATAATTGTCAAAGTTTTAATTTTTCAAGACCCCCCAAAAACCACTGTACGTATGGTGAATCGTGTGACGTCATCACTCCTGAAAAATTAATATAGGATCGGGCAATCAGCTGATCTACTGCCGCCATTTTGAATTCCGTTGTTCGAAGTATTCTCCCTAGAAATAGCATAACTATTTTTTTGTGCAGTAGTTTTTGAATATTTTCAATAATAGAGATAAACTAATAAGAGATACCTTTATTTTTGAAACATTATTTAGGCCTAAATAGTGTTTCAATAAACACAACAACTAAATCTCTATAAACAGTATGTAAATAAACGAATAAATTAATACGATGGCTTGTGTCATATCATACATTCCGATACAATGACTTTACGGTGACTTCACGAGTCACGACACGTCGTACAGTGACGTCACCTTGACGGCTTTTTTTTACGACCCGATTAAAAAATGGACTTTAATAATTTTTTTTAATATTCTGCGTTTAATATTATTAAACAAAACTTAAATATTCAGAATCAGCATTTTTTAATTTTTTTATTTACAAAAAGATACATAAATTATAATATTTTTTTTACAATAATTAATTACATAATACATGTATTTGATGTACCCCCATAAATAAGCAGGGCTTGTGTGTATGGGGGGTGTTATTGGTCAATATGATATTAGTCTATATGGGTTTATTGGTCTATATGAACATATTTTTTTAAAGCCAGAATATTTTTCACTGGAGTTACTTATTCTAAAACGTTGTGGTCTACCGTCGTAAATTTTGCACTTTTTAAGTTAAATTAAAACAATTCAGTTTGTAAAACACCACTATGTAATCAAAATTAACTTCGTATTTCAAAATCAAAGGTTTCTTCGTCAGGTAAAGATTAACATAATAAATTAATTAAAAATGACGCCACAAAGTGAATTTGCAAAGATTGAAGAAGAAACCATTTTCAGTATGTCACGTCATTTCTATCACGAGATGTGGAGTTTTAAATTATTCGTCAACAACTTTCGTAACTTTTCCACAATATTGAATTTTTCATTTGAAAAAAAAAGATTTCCAAGATGGTTTGAAACTGTCCTGTGTTATTTAAAAGAATATACGCAATAATTCTACTCGTGTGCAAAACCGGTTAGTAACTATATTCAAAATTCTGCTCCAAACTGCAATTTAAACGATATTAATTAGACAGAACAGAACTTTTTTTTTGTTATTATAATTACTTGTGTCATAAATACGTCTTTTTTTTTTTACAGTGAATACCGCACAAGAATCTCAACTGTTCCCGTCTGGAGCCAGTGAGACTATGGCATCCCCAATTGGGGTATGTTGTGAGACTTAAGGTAGTGGGGAGGGGAAGGAGGTGGGAAAGAGGAAGGTTGGGAAGTACCTGGCTATTCAGATCTGGTCACTAAAAATGGCATTTTCAAGCAACGTTTCAATTCTGAATGGTGGTCTTACACCAGGGCGATACTGGTAGTATCTTCCAGTCTGGAACATGCCGCAAAATATACTATATATTATTTTGAATGAATTAATTGTGAAATAACACAAATTAATCAAATAAAATTTATTTGCGCATGCCGGGTTCGAACCCGCGACCTCCGGATTGTGAGTCAAGAGTCTTACCCACTGGACTTCGGAGGTCATCAACGGAGGTCGTCGTCTGCTCTCAATACATGAGTTCCTAGTGAGACAGGCATTGGATATCGCTAATTGTAATATAATTAATAAAGATGAATAGTTAAAAAAATATATTCACACCGAAATCTTTAGCACAGCCCTAATTAATTAAATAAAAAAATACAGGTAGGTACGGATTCAACCTGTTTAAGGCTGGTAGTATTTAATTTAACGTCGATGCTGCCGACAGTTCTGATGCCTTGATTACTGCATATAATTATTATCTTACAATATAATGTGTACACCACCTAAATAGTCGCTTTTATCGTTTAAAACAAGGTAAGTGACTTGTAGTTAACTTATCGATGGTTTATCGACACGATTTTCCCACGGGTTTACTCAGAGAATGTGTGAAACTGGGTGATCGTTAGTTTTTTTATGTTAACTCCACACAAAACAATTTCCCTATTAGCTTAAGGCGCGGTAGTATGCGCTCAAAAAGAAGAAGAAGGGGAGATGTGTAAATACGAATGTTAGAAGGAGAGCGCTAGTATTAAAAACGATAATATTTAAGCGAAAATTGTGAAAATGTTTAATAAAACACGACGCGTTTAAAATAGACCAAAATTTTCATTGGAAATGTCTTAAATAGCATTGAAAGAAGCGCTGTGAATTTTTTCATTCTTTTAACTTGTAAAATAACGGAAAAAACTTGTTTATAATAATTTACTAGTACTTTGCAATTTTTTTTTCTGTAGAGGGAATTTCATATAATTACCGTTTCGGCGTGGCAAATGTTTAGATATTATCTTCAAAAATAACATACATTTTTAGAAATTTCAAAACTTAAACAGCCTTACTAAAAAACCCAGTGAAAATTTTATTCAATTGACAAACGGCCGCGGATGTGAAAACATTACTAATTAAAAATTTGTTCTTTGAAAGAAATACACATGGTTTCCACGGCCTGAGAGGGTAGTTTATCTCTGTTTTAACCATTGATGTCCGAACGATATTTGTAATTTTTCCATAGTATTTTGAATGTTCTATATATTTCTTATTTTTGAAGGTGTCGTAAAAACAAATACCATTTATGAAAACAAGATAAAATTACCTTTTAGATTTGAGTATTTGAAATACACTTTAGCTTTCAAAAACTGCCATATTTTAAGATTCAAACTCGGAAAAAAATGGAAAAAAATTTCCTCCCACAACATTTTTGACCAAAATGTAGAGAAATTTAAATAAAATCAAAATTTAAAAAACACAGTCCTTTTATGTAATAAATTTGGAAGGAAACTATCACCTCACTTTTTTATCGTGTATACAATAAAAAAATAATAAAAAATTTCAAAGTTTTTTTTATTGCCAAAAAAATAACTTAGAAATAATACCGAAATTTAAAACAGATTTCTTGCATCTCTAAAGACGTTAATTTTTTTGATACGTTTACGAACACATGTATTAGATTTTAATATTATAAAAAATTATCACTTTTAACAAATTCTCTTAAAATAAAGATCTTAAAATGAAAATTTTATCTTAAGTAACCTATAAAAAACAATATTCTGACAGTTCAACTTTGAAAGTACGGCGTTTGTACAATAACTTGATTAAACTGATGTAAACCACACAAATAATATGGTAAATATATCAATTATGTGAACAGAAGAGTAAATTCGTCACTACAATAGAAATTATTTAGTAAAATCACAACATTTAGGCTAACAAAATTTTCCATATCCCGCCATAAACACACCGAACTGTTTTGTCATCGCGGGCCGATATGCACAGGTGCACCAATAATGCCCCTAGCGGAGAAGAATTAAAACAACATTGTTTCCTAGTAAATTAAAACCATATACAACGTTGTCACATCTTCAATGCGTTTTAACATCGTGACCACGAAAGAAACGTTATTGGTAATAAAACGTCTTTTAGTGTATACGAGCTCTATTTATGTTATTGCAATAATACAGTTAATCGGTCGCGCTGTGGTTTTTTTTTAGTAAGGCTGAAAGTATTCAATAGAAATACTCGTATGTTATAAAACGGTACAAATTCGGAATGCCGCGGTTTAAAATTTTACACGGGTGTCCGAGTTTATGGGGTGAGGTTTGTCCGGGTCTTAGCTGCGTATCAGGCCGGATCGGGAGAGACTGGTTGACCGGGACCTTTTGACCTCTCCAGCAGGACTTTCTCGGAACATTAACTAACACCACAGTTGGAGCGATGGATACATACATCCGTCACTCCTGGAGACACTGAATTCCAGATTACCCATCGCTCATACCATTTTCCTTCTCAGTACTTTATCTCCTTCTTTTTCTCAAAAGACCCTCCACATAGCATTCCCAAAGATGACATAGGCCCTGAGGGGAATTATTTTCGCAGAGCCTCCTGTGTCGAGCTAACGCAAAGAAAAAACAAACAAAAAACAGCATTATAGAAAAGTTAGTTTTTCTTCGGCACGTGAAAACGCCCGTATAAACTTCTATCTGGTGATATCTTCAATGGTATACACTTATTGTAATGTATCATAATTCGAGTCTATGATCAATTCTTACATTGTTTGAGTTGTCTATGCTAAATTCCGGTCATTTGGTGTCGGTTACGACTTGTGTCTAAGACATTATTCATTATTTTGCGAGAGCTCGCCACACAAAATCTAGCTACCGAATAACAAGAACATGGGTCCTCTTAAACCATATTTGTATAGTACGAAATAAACAGTCACTGTGATATCAAAGAACTGTAAGTCGTTCAATCAATATAGAATAATAATACTAAGAGATTGGCCAGTACTAATAATCAAAATACATATTTCTTCTAACACAGCAAACTTATTTTGTGGCACCATTTTGATTCAAATTAATAAAATACTTAGTTCTTACCACTTTATTGTTTACAAAACCAATATGTTTCGTGAGCAACGCTCACTTCTTCGGGGTTTTTTATTGATGCTAATATTATAAATAATAGACGTGGACAATGGTGTCAATTGAAAAAGAATGGACATAGACAATGGTATCAATGGAAATATGAGAGTGGGTGGAGGAGAGAGGGGCAATGGGGGACAATTTACAAAGGGAACAGGTTTAATATTGGGTCATTTAAGAAAATTTTTTGGTTATTAATATTATTCAAATTCGCATTAACACTCTTTCGGATTTCTAAAATTTCTAGTTTATCCAACTGAATGCCATTGACATTACAATGCATTAATTCTATTCCACTATTGAAGTCAATTATTGTGACTGGTTTCCACCAAATGGTTGGCAAACTCCGAGAAACTGTTATTGTTTAAAGATTTAAAAATCTTTAACATAGAACATAATAAAGAAAAACGTAAAATTATTAACAAACATGGTTATACTATTCACTATGGTTCATAATAATTAATTTTTACAAAAAAGAGAAAAAAAAAGTTTTTATTAATTTATTAATCTGCATTTTATATGATTTCAAGTCATCGTTGAAAATGTCTACATCTCGTAAGGCATTGTAAGTTTCACAGATACGTACTAATACAGAGTTTTGCGCGTATTTAGATTTACTGTGTGGTATTCAATAAGTCGTTCGATCTGGTGTTTTCTTTGGGGCAACGAATAATAATAATAATATTTGGATGATTTATATAGCGCCGTTTTTGTGAAAAATCACCTCAAGGGCGCTGCACAAACCTATAATACATTTCTAAAATCTAAAAACTACAAGCTAGGCAAACAATTATAAACAACTTATGGCTAAAAATTGCATACATCGGTTCATTGATCACCGATACGAAAATATGTGTACAATATTTTGACCAATGAACGCGATGCTGCCTAACATTTAATGAAAACAGGACCATACTTACCAGGGAGGTCGCTTGAAATGAACACTGTATATTGTCCATTTAAAGAAATTTAGATAGAGTTCGCACGCAGAGGACATTATTGTGAACACATGTTATTTAATCCTGAAAAATATTTTAATATTAATATGTAATGTATTCTTTGACGAGTGTATTTTGGAAAGTAAAAGCAACATGTAAAGGTGGGTGGTGCAGTAGTACCTATAAGGATTTGATCTTTCTAAATGTGATTCGTCAAGAGACAGATTGATGTGTAAGGAATCGAGTAATTTTAATTCAGTAAGGAAAGTGTGATTAAGACATATCATAGACAATACAAGTATGATACTCTCAAATAGGTATATTTAAATTACGGGTATGAGAGCCCAAAAAGGAAGGTTTTTAGTTTGGACCTAAACTCTGTTGGGCTTGTTATGCATCTTAATTCCGGAGGGAGTCTATTCCAAGCCTTAGGCCCAGATACTCCGAAAGCACGATCTCCAAACAAAGTATTTGGCTTTCGTTTAGGTTCTATTAGTCTGCCTTTAGCAGATGAAGTGCAATATTTTCTAACAGATATGATGAATCAACAAGGCAGTTCACGATTTTGTGTAAGAATAATGCATCAGAGATTTTTATGTCCATTATTTTTCAATTGACACCATTGTCTATGTCTATTATTTATAATAAGTATCAATAAAAAAATCCTGAAGAAGTGAGCGTTGCTCACGAAACATGTTGGTTTTGTAAACAATAAAAGTGGTAAAAACTAAGTATTTTATTAATTTGAAAATACATATTATTAAAAGAAAGTGTTTGAAAGTGTGCGTTCCGCTAAAACTCAGAAACGAGTCCCGGTACAATCAAGTAATTATATGGTGTGGTAGCCCTCTATCCCCCATCCACGAAGAAGTTTCCCGTTTTTACTTGAAGGGCGTGCTTTTGAAGAAATAAGGGCTGGAAGTTTCGCCCTCTAGAAATATTTAAAACAGTTCAGAACATTCAAGAGTATTCGAGAGCATTCTACAACATTCCATAACATTCTGGAATGTTCTGGAACGATCGGGAAAAGTCTGGAACGTACGGGAACACCCGGAACACCCCAGATCACTGTCGAACATCTCAGAACACTCCCGAATGTTGTGGAATGTTCTGGACGTTGTGGACCATTCGAAGCCTTTTTTGAATGGGTGGGGCTACCCATTGATAGAGGTACGGAACGTACGGGAACACCCGGAACACCCCAGATCATTGTCGAACATCCCAGAACACTCCCGAATGTTGTGGAATGTTCTGGACAATGTGAACCATTCGAAGCCTTTTTTGAATGGGTGGTGCTACCCATTGATAGAGGTATATTAAGCAAGATTTGTGGTGAGTTCGAACGTCTGTTCAATCTCATCTGGGCGAAGCCGGGTACCCTTAGCTTGTATACAGTATCTCTTTGGAGGACTACAAAGAAATTTTACACGCATATTCAAAAAGACAGCTCAAATTTAAATTCGAGATCAAAGTGAATTAAATGATGACTGTAGCGATTTTATTATGTTTAAGAACTGTAATTTTATCCAAGAAAAAAATGAATTCAACGTCTATGAAAGGAAGGTTCTATTTAATCGAGTAGGGCGGAATCACCAGAAAGGAAGTGAGCACTGATTGACAGGATACGTTTAAGGCTTTTTCACTCGACTTGCCGCTTGTACTTGAATGACCGGATGTTAAGGCTTAACCTGAAGAATGGCTGCCGCTTCCGGGAGCGTTAAAGTAGGTAGGTTCTTACCTGTTTTGATGACTTGAGAGGGAAATTATATGAATTGAACTAACGGAGACTTAAATGCTTGCTTTCTTGTAATTTTCGCAAATATCTATGTTTTATATAAGTATTTTACAATAATGTGAACAATTTAAACCTCGCATAACCCGGTGTGGATAAATAAAATAAAATATATGTCTTTGTTAGAACCACTTATATATTTTATTAATACCAACCGGTATCGGGACGACCGATCGTTCCTTCCTCAAGGCAAACATATAATGGACTGACAATTACAAAACAGTGGGTGGGTACAATGTATTATTATTACAAAGTGTTGTGGTAGGGGTGGGGGCGTGGCTAGGGATTAATGAAGAGTGGGTGGGGGAAAAGGAACGGACATTGAATGGGAACATCGACTAGCAATCTGAAGGTCGCAGGTTCAAATTCTGATTTTATTTGATTAATTTGTGTTTTTACACAATTAATTGATTAAAAATAATATTGAAACGTTGAAGAAAAATAAGAATTGGATCGTTGTTTGAAATTGCTAAAGCCGTGTTTGGTGACAAGATCAAGATTTTGTTAAAGAGTGGAAGATACCCTCAGCATCGACCGAAAGAAAGGAACGATTAAATGGTTTGGGCATGTAGAGCGAATGATCGAAGAAAGGAGTGTAATGAGAAAATGTTACGCACATGTGAATGGTAGAAGAAATCGGGGACGTCCGAGGAAGCCATGGCACAAGCAAATTAATCAGATACGTGAGTCGGGCCATATCAAGAGTCGGAATAATAGAAGAGTTTGTATGAGACTATGTATGAATGTGAATGAGGTAAGGAGTGTGTGCCAAGATCGAATTGTTTAGCGGTTCGTCCTCTCTGCCTACCCCTTCACGGAAACAGCGTAATGATTAGTTACTTAATTACTTACATTTTGAAGTGAAACTTCCTTAACCCCGTTAGAGTGATTTGAAATTCGGATGAAACGGAAATGACGCACTACGGCACATGCGAAGCATCAAACTACGCTCAAGGCTCCTATTGGTTAAGATATAAAATGGAAATGACGATAGGTCTGCGCTCATTGTCCACTTTGTTTTTTTACGGGTCATCGGAATATAATGCGTAAATTCGCGCCTCGCCGAGCGCGTCCCATAGCGCAGCGGTATAGTGCGTAGCAAATCTCAGCAGCCAGAGAAATCCAGCGGACGGAGGTTCGAATCCTACGGAATCCAAAAAAATAAACAATTTTTGTTTTTGTAAATCAATATCCAATCTTCAAACTACTTTAAAATAAACAGGCAAAAGAAAGCGACATCTAGCGGCTTTCTAGTTTCACTTCTATCGCGTGTGAATTACTCTCTATTTTTTGTCAATTTAAACTTCAACGTATCTACTATAATAATTTATTTACGAAATATTTTGATTTCAACACTCCGGATATTTTAATTTGTTCAAACGAAACAACCTTTATGAAATTTAATTCTTGGAGTCAAAAATTTTGTTATTTTTTAATTTGAAAGTCCAATATTTTATTTTTTCCTACCCTGTGACATTTATATATAATATATATAGGGGTAGGTCCACCCCGTGAACGTTTCTACACATAATATTAAATTCCCCCTTTAAATCTCTTTCGATTGAATGCTTTTGCAAATCCGTAGTAGGTATTTCAAATAATAAATTTCCACGATAAATGCTTCGCAGTAATTTATGTACGGAAGTTTTATTTGAAATATGGGCGCTACGCAACGAAAGCAAAAAACTTAAGTACTTATCGATAGGTCGTACTTTTCTCTGTGATCTGTTTAATTTTGTCTTTCGTGAAATACTTATTTTGGATCAAAAATATTCAATTCTCAAAGCAGCAAGACCGAATTGCTGGAAAAAATGGACATTTTGATATTAGAATGAAGTTTAGTTTGTCTCTCAGCCTTTCTCTGTAGGAAATACGAAAAGAGCTTGATAGTAAAAAACTAACAATCATCACGCCTGGCGCCCAGTCTTGGCAACACTCTTTGCTTCATTGACATTCATGCAGCGTCTCAAACATGCACTTCCGTTATTATGACTCTTGACATGACCCTTCTTCTTCCTCAGACGTCCCCGAGTTTTTTTATTTATTTTTTATTTATTAATTTTATTTGAGTAATTTGGACATTTAAGTTTAAAAATTTCTAATTAATTATAATATTTCATATTGCAAACTAAATTTTATGTAGTTTTATGTAGCTCCAACAATACGTTTTGAACTTTCCAATTGGTGTGGACTTTAAAGTTTCTGGTAGCTTGTTATATAACTTCATCCCTTTGTACAGTAAACTGTTCTGCGTATTCGCCTTGTCCTTTTTTTGAAGCCTGATTTCTTTGCACATCCTTGTGTTATGTCTGTGATTGTCCTTGTTGAATATAATTTTATTTGAAAAGTATTTTGGTAAAATGTTGTTAATTATTTTATGTATAAATATCATCGTATTCAACGTCAGCATCTGTTTCACGGTTAGCCAATTCAGTTCCTTTAACATTTTGTTTACTTTTGAAAATCTATTTCGCCGTAGTATTATTCTCATTGCTCTGTTTTGGAGAATTTGAAACTTATTTTGTTCTCGTTCGTTGCATAGGAAAAGGATAGTTGAGCAATAGTTAAAATGTGGAGCAATAATCGATTTGTAGATAGTGATTCCAGTTTTACTAGAAAGTTCTTCTATCATTCACTGACGTCTGTTATATCCCACGTATATTCCATTCTTCGTTCTTTCGTTCGGTACTTCCAAACCATCTAAGCGTTATTTTTCATCTTGCTAATAATGCGTAAGCACGTACGCCTCCGGGATTTCATTTCTGCAGCATTCAGTACACTTTCATCCGTCCTCTGTTGCTGGTTCCATGCCTCACTTGCATAAATTAGGGTATCAACACGCTATTGTGAACTATTTGCATTCAATTTGGGAGGTAAGCATGGGTACCACCGCTCCGAGAACCATTTATTGTATAATCAACAATCCTGCCATAGGTCACCCCAAATGGTTGGCTATGTCTGGTAACTTAGCAGGGGTGTCTGGGTTCAAGGGGTGAGATTTATCTAGGTTTTAGTGGTACTTGTGTTTGCCCAACTACTGAGTGGCGGGCCGGATCGGGAGAGACTGGCTGATGGAGACCTTTTTACCTCTCCAGCCGGACTCTCTTGATCCATCGCCTTGTACCGTAGTGGGAGGGATGGATTTGTACGTCCGTTACTCCTAGACACGTTTACTATCAGATGCCCACCCATCCCTCATACCTTTTTTTTCTTCCCATAATTTCCTCTCCATCTTTTCCCTAAAAATACTCTCCACACTTTATCTCCAAAGACGGCATAGGCCCCGAGGGAATTTGTTTTCCTCAGGGCCTCCCGTGTTGAGCTAATGTAAAAAAATTATATCTTTAAACCATCTAAGTTACTAGTTTATTATAAACAGATTTAGAAAGCGATAACACTAAGCGTTCTTTTTTTACCGGTGACCGGCCAACTCAGAATGAAACCAACTCAGAACCACCTCAGAAAAATCATTGAGAGTGATGATAAAAAAATATTTAAAAAAATGGTTAAATAGGTTAAGTTAGGTTAGGGTTACCGGCTTTTTTAAAATTTATTTTTCAAACCTTTTAATGACCTTTCTGAATTGGTTTCATTCTGAGTTGGCATGAAACCCTTTTTACCATAGACGTTCCGGGACAAAATGAAAAATTTCGGTAAAACAGAAAACCGCCAAACAGTTCAATCAGGTCAAGATATGCATTTTTTATGTAGTTGTTTTTCATTTAATACGAAAAAAGTGAAGTGACAATAACCTTTGTAATAGGTTGGTAAAATAAAATGTGTGTTTTTTTTAGTTTCGTGTGAAGTTGTACATATATAAATACAATTTACATTAATAAAATCAACGGTAAGCATGGTAAAAACTTTAGTATTGTTGTATTAGAGATGAAACGGATATCCGGTAACTATCCGGTATCCGGCCTATCCGGCCTAAATTTACTATCCGGCCGGATACCAGATATTAAAAAACTACGACAATTTCCTTTCATAAAATGCAATACATTAATCTTTGTGAGGTAAATATCAATAAAATGGCTTATAATTATGACGGCTTTTATTTAAAGTCGAAAAAGTTACAAAAAAGCCTTCCAAAAAACTAAAATTTTTTTTTGAGATATTCACTCTCATGATAAGTACATAAATAGTAAATATTTAAACTAAAAACTTACAAAAACCTCGCAGAGTAGCGAAAACTTAAATTAACATGATTAACTAATCACAATCACCATTATAGTGAACTAAAAATCATATAAAGCACCTGAGCGGCGCTAAACTCATAACGACATGCAACGAGACAATGGTCTGAATATCCGGCCGCCGGATATCTGGCCTCGCAGCTCGCCGGATATCCGATATCTGGCCAAACAACTATCCGTTTCATCTCTAGTATATATAATAGGTATTTTTAATTGCATATGTCCGTTTCTGAAATCAACATCTGAAAGAGCCTCTGCTCTGCTTTCGAAAACAGTATTTCATTTTGTGATCCTTTCAAAAATAGCGAATCTATTGTAAATGAATGTCTAGCTGGATTATTTGAATACATGATATTATTTTGTCTGGTCCCGAGGGGTTAAAACTTAACAACTACCTACCATTGCTTTCACAAACAATAACAGTTCACTAGAATCTCAAATAATATTTAAATAAATGATTGTTGGTCAGTTTGGTTGTGAAATATTTCTGCCCAGGAGCCTTCGGACTTATTCCCCAAGTTAGTTGTCAGCAGGAAACTAAATAGCAATTGCGCCTGTCTGGAACTTATTCGTAAGTGACGGAGGAAGGACGGAACTTAAAATTGGATATAAATTGAGTTCAATGGAAAATAAACACGTCGCGTAAGGTCTATTTGTTCGGTTTTCTGAACAACTCATATAGATCTCATGGAAATCGCTTTGTCTCCCTTATTTTCATAACTATAAAGATGATCTAAACGGTGTTATTTATAAAATACATGATACATAATTAAGACATTTATTTAGAGTAGCATATTTTTTAATTTTTTATTATTATGTAAAAATTTCATATTTTTTTACCCGCTAAGCTACTGCAAGTAGCTTGTCAGCAGGAGATTAGTTCCACAATTTAGTTACACCAACAAATTAAATAAGTATAAACGCATTAGCGTAGCAACAACATATAACATACCTACCAACATTGTGGTATGTAAATGTTGAAAATAATTCAAAATCAGCATTTTTATGGTGAAAAACAGTGGAATAGGAAAATATACATTTTTTTTAAATATCATGAGAATTCAATACATTATCAACATAATAACAGCAATACATTAGTAGTTAATCACATACTTGTAATTTAATGCAAGGTAAGTGTTTAGTAACGCTTAATTGGATCTCGATGGGTTTGTTCTGTTTCACATACAAAGGCCAGAATTCAAACCTATTGGTGAAATTCGCACTTGGGTGCCTGCCCAGGCTGATAACTGTCCGCTGACAGCCGTTGTCAAGGAGACGAAAAAGTGTATTTAGTCTTCTCATCGTGACGCTTCTGTCAACATTACCGTTCATATCGTGACAAGCTATCGTGATTCGCAAAGTGAAATTACTGCCAGTAATTCATCTTAATCGTTATCAAACTGACTTGCAATTGCCTGTGGTTCAACCACAATAGCCGAATCGACCACGAGGGATCCCCAAACCGGGCAAGATTGCCATCAAACTATCGTAGGTACCCTTTTGAAATTACTTTTGCTGTTTGTTTCAGTAAACGTATCATATCGAGATCCACAGGCGTAGCTTGTATAGAGTGAACATTCAGTTTCATTCTAACCCACGTAAGGTGGTGCCATAATCGCATTAACCAAATATAACCATTTAGTAGATACATTAAATCACCATATTAGGCGGCTGACCTTTTCATGGTGGCCAATGGAATATAGTTACTTTGAATGAAATCTAGTGTAAATATATATATGGTACTAGTATGTAATGATTTTGAAAATTGGTAAAATTTTAATAAAAAGTATAAAATAGAAAGGAGAAAAAAAGTGCGTAAGGATAAGATTATGAAAATGTACATAACCTTATTTTAAATTTTATATTTATTTTTATATGTGAAATTAGTTTAGAAAGAGAAAATGCCACGCTTTGTATTCAAATCCATAAATTAGCCGCAAAATCATTTAAATTATTTAAAATACACCTACTACTTCTGAGAAAGTATCGCCGACTGCATGCATGTATCGGGGCATACGTTAATTACGCGAGCTCACGTCTACTTGAAAAGAATTACGAAGTGACCCAAATTTATCTCACCAAGGAGGGGGGGGTCTAGATTGGAAGAAAAACCGCTCACATAATTAAAGTTTGCCCCCCTATCTTAATTACTCAGTCCTGATATTGTCTTGTCAAATAAAAATAATTTTAGATCGAGTAGCTCTTACCAATGACATCTATTGAGACATCCTAAAACTACTTACTCTAACTCCATCTGTTGAGAGACATTAAAACTATGGTGCCCGGACAAGGCAGAATGAAACCAACTCAGAACCACCCCAGAAAAGTCATTAGAAGTGATGAAAAAAAAAATTGGTTAAATACGTTACGTCAGGTTAGGTTATGGGCTATTTTAAAATGATTTTTTTCATAGCTTTTAATGACTCTTCAATGAGGTGTTGAGTTGACTTTATTCTTAGTTGGCGTGGAACCTAAAACTACGCACACTTCAGTAACTAAACTCGTTCAACACCTGGAGGTATTACCGAGTTCAACCATAAGTAGGACTTTATAATTTTATGAAATGGAAGGAAATTCGTAAGGGGAAGGGTAAACCACTTATTAATGGCAGACTATCCTCTCCACGTACCTCACCAGAGAGACTATAATGGCTGGAGTTATAATCAATTCAAAAAGTATAACAGATCGGTAAAGTTTACACTCCAAATCGACAACAGATTAAGAATTTATTGGGTTGAAAGCGACTAAGGGAACTTTTCCTGAATTTAATGCCCAACTTAAGTCATATTTTTATAAATAATATTACTTCATGAGGATTTCAATATTGGCATAATAAGAGAGAATTCGTTACATTAAATCGAAAATATTGGAAACCAGTATATGTTGCCACAACCAAATTTATGTTACAAACTAGTGTAGACCAAATTACACTTTTGGAGGCGTGGGTATCGCTGCCCCGGGAACCGTTTAACCAACCATAGGTCACCCCGAGTGTGGGTATCGCTGCCCCGGGAACCGTTTAACCAACTATAGGTCACCCCGAGTGGTTCGCCACGTTAGGTAACTTGGCAGAGGTGACCGGTTTCACGGGGTGGGGTTTTTCTAGGCCTTGTTCGCCACGTTAGGTAACTTGGCAGAGATGACCGGTTTCACGGGGTGGGGTTTGTCTAGGCCTTGACGGCGAATGCGTTTGTTCACCGACTGCACAGCGGGTCGGATCAGGAGAGACTGTCGCCGGATGGGTTCAAACGTCCGCCACTCTTGGACTTCCGCAGTCCTACCCACCCCTCATATATTTTTCCTTCCCAGAACTTCCGCTCCATTCTTCCCTTTAAAAAGACCATCCACACAGCATCCTCAAAGATGACGTGGGCCCTGAGGAAAATTATTTTAGTCAGGGGATTTTGCGTGAAATTAATGTAAATTCTGTTGAAATTTATAGGCTTGTATTTTATCCATTTTCTGAATTCTTCAATTTGGAAAATGATGACACTTAAATTTAAAGCAAGTCCAAGTTCTAGAGTTCATTGATCCAGAGTTACATAGGTCTGACCAGTTTTAAAACTAACAGTTTTGATGAAACCATTTTTTGTATCCCTATTGTTTTTCTATTAAGAGGGCATTACCAGAGAAAGCCTGAAATACGTCATTTTCAAAAAAGTTTTTAGACGTATTGCTCTTTTCCACAAAAAATTATAAATGGATTTCGAAAGATTGTTCTTTTATCTAGCATTCGTATGTAATTAATTTTTAGAATTTTTTTTAATTTTTAGTATAATAAGGTTATTCCATAGGTCGTTGGCAGATTTGTTAAATTTTCAAAAAAGTTTTTGTATTATACCACACCCATTTCAAATAATGTAATAATGCCGTAAAAGAAATCAATACATTATCTAGCAAAGTTATGTATTAGAATTTTAATTTTTAGTTTCAATAAAATCATTAAAAAATATGTACGTACATGTGTCCATTTGTGTATTTATTTGCGCACTTACAAACTAATATATTTCAGATTTTTTTAACATTTTTATTAAATTTAGACATTATTGAAAAATGATAAATACTTATAATCAAAAAATAACTACAAAAAGTACACTATTTTAATAGTTTTATCATCACGCCTTTCAGCATTTTTGGATGAAGGTATAAATTAAAGCTAATTTGGATTGAAATAAATTCGATATTGAGTTATAATTTTAAAAAGCTGGTACGGAGAATAATTGATCTTTCTCATTGTAACCGTCCTGCACGATCGGAAGAACAACTTTCGACGAAATGTGGATTTTCGTCCGCTGGCTGGTTAAACGCTCTTAATGATTTTTTTAAAATTTATCTAATAACTTTATTTCCACCATTTTGCAAGAAATCAAGAATTGGAAAAGGGAAGAAATCAAAGTAGACGAGGGTTGGGAAGTACGTAGCTATTCACGTCTGGTCACCAAACATGGTTTAAGCAAGTTTTGTCACGTAATAGTGGATTTTCAACTCGGCTATATTGAATGTATTTATAAATCTGGATTTTTACAGTATGCTTACAATATAATATATGTATATATTACTCACACAGACCTATGATAAATCATGGGATAGTTTGAATTTTAGACAAATGAGTTCCAATTTTGAAAATGACATCTTACTATAATATAATAGACGCGAAAGTTTGTGTCTGTTATTCTTTCACTCAAAAACGACTGAACGGATTTTAATGAAACTATCCAAAATATAGCTCATACTCGTACATCAGAATAAGATATAGTCTCTAATTTATGTTGCTTGCTAGGAAGGGGACGCGGGAGGGGAACGGGGACGCACGGGAAAGGTGATTCAGTGAGAAACAATGTATATCTTTGAATATGGCATTGCAACGCATGCCGGGAAGTAGTTAGTTTAAAATAATTTTCTGTTAAAATATTGTCTTATAGACAGATTTGAATTCTTGACACACTAAAGTGTCGATGACACAGAGCGAGTTTACAAGCCACTATCTGGGAAATTCACTCTCAGTTAGTAAACTCGCTCAGTGTCATCGTGTTACTTGCTAACTAGCAGATTGTTGACAATCTACGAAAAAAGTTGAAAGGTCGTCAACTTTACTCGCTACACGCTTGCTCGCGACTGGTTTATTTATGTTTTTCAAGACGGCTGCCAATAAACAGCTGATTTCGACTGTCAAACATCACAGAATTAGTTCACGCAGGCGTCTTTATTCTTGGTACCTACTGGCGCTAGCAGCGGATCTCAGTTTCCTACGCTACTGAGCGAGTGGACAGTTTTGTGTGTCATCATGACAGTCTCACTCGCCGATTTACCCGCTTTTAAACTTAGTAGATAGTAGCTGGTAAACTCGCTTTGTGTCATCGAGCCTTAAGTTTCAATTTTGAAAATTTGATTTTATTTAACTCCAAAGAGATGCTCCCTTTTCGAGCAAAGCTAACATTAAACTGTGCTTTTATTTATTTTAAACTAAATGCGGTTTGAAATAGCTTTTGCTATGTTTACCCGCTAGTCAAAAGTTTTTGAAATTTCTCTACACTAGGGAGTGCGGTTAAAACTTTTCCTTCTACCAAGCTAAGTTGATGCTCGGATATCACTCCCTGCAGCTCAGAAGGGGGTGGTATTTCGCCACCCACTTCCTCAGACTGTCAAGAGGTTGTTTCTCATAAAACTCTGCCATTTTGGAGAGCATAAATCCCGTATTATGGAAATTTGAAGCTGGGTTTACTGTACACAGGGCCCGCAGATACTTTAATAGTACACTACTGCTAACCCTGCACAAATCGCAAGTGCGCCCCACGGTTGAATTTGGCAACTAATGCCTTAATGCCTGAAAAAAAAATACCTCGACTCTGTGCAGAAACGTGCGGTCCGTTTGATGGATTCTGTTTTTTTTTTAAAATTTTTACATTAGCTCCACACAGAAGATCCTGAGGAAAATAATTCCTCTCAGAGCCAGAGTTTTTTTTTTTTTTTTTACAGTGGATACCGCACAAGAATCTCAACTGCTCCCGTCTGGAGCCAGTGAGACTATGGCATCCCCAATTGGGGTATGTTGTGAGGCTGAGGGTAGTGGGGAGGGGAAGGAGGTGGGGAAGAGAAAGGTTGGGAAGTACCTGGCTATTCAGATCTGGTCACCAAACACGGCTAAAGCCATTTTCAAGCAACGTTTCAATTCTTATCAAAAGTTATCTTTGAGGATGCTGTGTAGAGGTTCTTTTCAGGAAAAGTAAGGAGAGGAAGTTTTGGGATGAAAAAAGGTATGCGGAGTGGGTAGGAATCTGGGGTCGGTGTATCCAAGAGTGACGGATGTATGAATCTATCCTTACCACTGCGGTGCAAGGCAATATTCCGTGAGAGTCCTGCTGGAGAGGTCAAATCTCCCTCAATCAACCAGTCTCAGTTGGTGGGCAGACGCACCCACCGCCAAGATCCGGACAAACCTTACCCCATGAACCCGAGCACCCCTGCTAAGTCACCAAACGTAGCGAACCACTTGGGGTGACCTATGGCAGAGATGTTCGTTAATCAATAAATGGTTCCCGGGCGGCGGTACCCATACCTGCCTCCCAAATTGAAGATTGCAATCTTTGGAGCGCAGGCATCGAGTGGGAATGCTGTCCTTGTGTACCGCTATTCCAATGGAAGTTGCTCCGAGGAACTACCGTCATCGATTCCTTCGTCATCGGTACACATTTGGAAAATACTCCAAAAGCGCGCCTTTCATTTGTATACAGTTGACTTTTATCACATGAGAACGGGCCTTTTCTACGATTCGTTCTTGGGTTCAACAGTTTGGCTGTGGGAGGGTTTACCAGCCTCTGTGTTTCCTCCCTCCTACAATGAGGTTCACTCCTTCCTTTCCAAAAAAGACTCCACACAGCATCCCCAAAGATGACATGGAACCTGAAGGAAATGGTTTTTTTAGGGGCCTACGAGCCTCGGGAACGCAATAATCGTTAATACAGAGTTAATGCAATGAAGCGAGGCTAGCAGTCCACAATGGATTGCTGATTCCAATCCTCATGTAGTCTGATATCCTTCATATATCAGATCACGTTTCACAATGTAAAGTCTTAATATACGACACATAACATGACAGCACTCGTAAACCCACATTGGACATGGCCGTTTATCTAAACTTGCGCACGCACATTCGCGCTCTCATTACTTGCATAACCTATCTCACTCTTTCAAACTCTCTCGATGTCTTTGACGTTTCTATGGCGTGAATTTGAAACTACGACCCCACTTTCTTCGAAATGGCTGGTGAGTATATTTTACTCAAAACCAAAAACTGCTAAACCATCGAAGCCAGAGTAAAGTTAGCCTCCCAAAAACTGGGCGTACTGTACAGGGCCCGAAGATACTTTAATAGTACACAACTGCTAACCCTGTAAAAATCACAAGTGCGCCTACGGTTGAATTTGGCAACCACCTCTGGTCTGGAGCTCCAAAATACCTGAAAAATACCCTCGACTCTGTGCAGAAACGGGCGGTCCGTTTGATAGATTCTCCCGTCTTAACAGACGGATTGCAATCTTTAGAGCACAGACGTCGGGTGGGAATGCTATCCTTGTTCTACCCGTATTACAATGGAAGATGCTCCGAGGAACTAGCATCATTGATCCCTTCGGTACCGGTTTATAGTCGGGAAACACGCCGAACGCGTGCCCAACATTTGTACACGGTTGACATTTGTCACATGAGAACAGGTCATTTCTTTGACTCGTTCTTGTGTTCAACAGCTCGGCTGTGGAATGATTTGCCGGCCTCTGTGTTTCCTCCTTCCTACAACTTGGGTCTCTTCAAGACCAATGTTCATTCCTTCCTCTTTTCAAAAAGACCCTCCACACAGCATCCCAGATGACATAGGCCCTGAGGGAAATTATTTTCCTCAGGGCCTCCTGTGTGGAGTTAATGTAAAAAAAAGCTGGTAACCACAAGTGGAAAAGAAATAAAATGCTGTAAACACCTGCAAAACGACATTGCAACAGATTAATTAGGAAGTATTTATATTTTCATGTGAAACTATCTACCATCCGACGAGACCTACTTGTTGGTCTCAAAGCATCTGCTTCCGTTTGCTCTACATTATGCATTGCAGCTAACATAGCCGGTTAATCATGGAACCTTAAAACAACTTTGTAAAAATATACGATGCCTGTTCTTCGAAGAGCGAGAAGAAGAAGAGGGAAACAACGATCTTAGGTTTGGATACATTGTACTCATAGACATCAGAATTTATAAGTCCGTGATTGTACTAGATTTTAACAGTTTTGTCGATGTTGACTGGTTCGACCGAGTTTCGTTGTTCGAGTGGAATGACTTTTGACGTTTCGTTTATTTGTATCTGTAGTACCTACACGTCAACATTTAATGCCGACCTGAACTTGATGCGATCCATTCTCGCGACTTTGCAATGACCGCAAGCGAAAGAGAAAGATGCGTGAAACATACGTGCGACAGAGAAAGGCTTCGGCAGTGAGGTATGCCGCTTTTCTCACCCTAAACTCGCCTATTGCGACGATTAACGTTCGGTGTGTATCTACTATAATTTCGACGAGACTCGAGAATAACAGAGTCGACCAATATATGTACTTTCGACGACGATTGCGAGCGGCCTCGATTGGAGAATCAAGCCCCAGATGATTGCAAAGTGTTGGAGTAATAGAATGGTATGTTTGACACGTTGTATGAATGTGAATGAAGCATTAAGGCTCTGCAACTCTGTCTTGACCAAGACACTAGGCCTGAGGGGTTTAAGGCTCTGCAACCGGGCCCGAAAATAAGAAGATGTAGAGATACGAAATTACGAATGTTAGAGGAGAGCGCTAACATTTACGGCGACAAAATCGATGCGTAAATTGCGAAAATGTTTAATAAAATACGACTCGTTTAAAATAGAGCAAAAATCTCACAGGCATCATCTTAAATAGCATTTAAAGAAACACTGTGATTTTTTTCATACATATAAATTGTAAAATAACTGAAACAAACGTGTTAATAATAATTTTTGGAGCATACTTTGCGATTTTTCTATCGAGGGAATTTAATATAATTTGCGTTTCGGCGCGGGCAAAGTCAATTATTATCTTCAAGAATAACATACATTTTTTTTAGAGCTTTAAAACTTACCGTGTTTAAGGGAAATATGTAATAAATCGGTACAAATCCGGGTTGCGGGCCCTTAATTGATCCTTTCCGTCTAACCCTGCGGGAAACGGCTTGATTGGACCGTTTTTAATTATTCAAAAACACAAAGTCTAATAATGGACGGTTATGTTTTTGCATTATAATATTATAATTTCTATAATATATGTTAATCTTTCGTTCTGATAATGTCTTAGGACGAACTTAATATTGCTCATTTATCAGGGTGATACTCAAAGTAACTTTTGCTCTCTATCTATTCTATTCGTAATTTAAGAGGCGGGTATCTAATTTGGGAGGCGAGTATGGGTACCGCCACCCCGGGAACCATTTATTGGATATCCAACACCTCTCCCGTAGGTCACCGCAAGTGGTTTGCTACGTTTGGTGACTTAGCAGAGGTGCCCGGGTTCATGGGGTGAGGTTTGTCCGGGTCTTGGCGGCGGATGCGTCTGCCCACCAGCTGCGTGGCAGGCCGGATCTAGAGAGAATGGTTGATTGAGTCCCTCTGACTTCTCTAGCCGTACTTTCTCGGAACATCGCCTTGCACTGCAGAGGGAGGGATGGATTCAGACGTCCGTCACTCCTGGACACACTGACCCCCAGATTCCTACCCACCCCTCATACCCTTTTCCTTCCCGGAACTTCCTCTTCTTCTTTTTTTTTAAAAACCCTCCACACAGCATCCTATAAGATGACATAGATCCTGAGGGGATTTGTTTTCCTCTGGACCTCCTGTGTGGAGCTAATGTAAAAAAAAATCGATCGCCAACGTTTTGTTATGTGAATACCGCATAAGTGTACCAATCATGGATCCACCTGCTGGATCCGGGAGGACTATATCATTTACATTTGGGGTATGTTGTGAGGCTGAAGGGAGTGGAGGGCTGAAGATGTTGATAAAGGTAAGTTCCTGGCTATTCAGATCTAGTCACCAGGACGCTATTGGGAACATCTACTCTATTATTTAACAACTCTTTGAATGTTGCTTAACCTTTGTTTTTTTAGGTAAATATTTCGTCTAGATCAGCCATACACGCATCAGGTTCCTTTCTACACTTAAGTCATCCATCCTTACCCCTATAACTTCACAAGCCAGCGCTTCTAACGACCTTCCTGCCCTTATGTGATCGTAAATTCGAACTCTAGCTCGAGCAGAATTAGGCTCTACCATAAATTAGCCGAGCTCCTAGGGACACAATGCGCGGTCCGTGGAGACGTGGATTTTGTCTAATTTATCGAGAGGGGATAAATAATCGAACCACGAATATGCTCCGCAGTCAGATTCGATTACGAATGAGTTATTATATGAATAATAAGGCTTATCAGAACGTTGTGAGGTTTTCAAGAAGTGGATTTTTGTTTAATATAATACTAGCTAAAGTTTCCGGCGTTGTTCGAGCTTTACTCAGAGTTTTTTCGAAATCAGATATCACAGGTCACCCCGATTGGTTCGCTACATTTGGTCACTTAGAAGGGGTGCCGGGTTTGTCCGGGTCTTGACGACAGTTGCGCCTGGTAGGCCTGAGACCGATTGAGGGAGAATTTTTTGAAGGGTTGGATTCATACATCCGTACTCCTGCACTGGCCCCTAGATTTCTGCCCACCACTCATACCTTTTCCTTCCCATAACTTCAAACACTTATAATTATAATTTGGGAGGTGGGTGGTTCAGCCGCCCCGAGAACCATTTATTGTATAACAAACACCTCTGCCATAGCTCACCTCAAGTGGTTCGCTACGTTGAGATTCATGGGGTGAAGTCTTGTCCGGGTCTTGGCGGCAGATGCATCTAACCACCTGCTGCGTGGCGGGCCGGATCGAGAGAGACTGGTTTAAGGAAGCCTTTTGACTTCTCCAGCCGGACTCTCTCAACCCATCGCCTTGCACCGCAATTTGAGATTCATACGTCTGTCATTCCTGGATGCTGACCCCCATTTTCCTACCCACCCCTAATAACTTTTTCCTTCCCAGAACTTCCTCTCCTTCTTTTCCTTAAAAAGGCCCTTCACATTTACTTCCCTAAGATGACATAGGCCCCAAGGACAATCATTATTTTCCTCAGGTCTTCTTGTGTGGAGCTAACAATTTGATGACCCAGATGCAATGATAGCCATGTTCGATGGCGTCATAAGAAGTAAGTTGGAGTATGCTTGTGGTGTGTGGACTCCGCACCAAGCTAAATATATAAATATGCTGGAACAAATCCAAAAAAGTTCCTTAGGTATGTCTATATGCGGATGCATAGATTCAGCTTAGAAACTAGACGTTTTGCAAATCTTGCAATTCTTAGTTTTAACATCATCCATAACTGTATTGACAGCCCATTCCTCTCGGAATGTTATGGCTTATAAGTGCCTGAAAATTTCAGCCGTGGTCGTCGACACGACTTGTTCAAAATACCGTACGGCAGAACAGATGTTCTAGCACAGCATAGCATGACTAGAGGAATGGTGCTGTTGAACGAAATATCGGAAACACTAGATATATATATAACTCTTCTTTAGATAGCCTAAAGATTTTGTATAATAATCATTTAGCTGTTAAGACTGTCAAAATGAGAAAATTGTACGGTTATTGGATAATAATCTGTTGTATAATTAAAAAAAATAATAATTGGAAGTTTTAATTATAATATTATTCTATTTTATTGCGAATTCGGATGTTTACATTTAAAAATAAAATCTGTTGTATGCCTAGTACAAAGTATATCACTATAATCGTTGTAAATCTCAGAGTTAAAAAAAATATCTAAGAAAATCAGTATCTAGCCTTGTAGACAATGGGAGAGGTGGGGTGTGTGTGTAGGTATAATTTCCCATGGGACGAAGCGGAAACCAAAGCCTTCAACAATGGGAAGTTCATGGGAATTAGAGGCCATGTGAACCATGGATAATTAGGGGCATTACCAGAGGCAATTAAATCGGTAGCCGCGGCAATTATTTTAGTATTTTTTAAATTTTTTATTCCGCTGTGTTCATAAGGTTGACAGTTGATTTGAAGAAGTAATGAGAAATGATTGATGGTTTCATGGTGGCTGTGTTAAGATTTTTAAGGCTTTTGCAGTGAGGATGAAGCGATAGAAAATTCTTTTTGTCTAATTAAAAATCTCCTGTAGAAATCATTGATTATAATTACCTCCTGGATAAAATGTCCCTATTTGAATCTTTCAGAAAGAAGAATAAACACAGATTTAATTCTTTTACATAAAAAAAAAACTGCATTACAAAATTGATTGTCGTAAATTGCTTCAAGTAATCAACACCTATATATCAGTGGTGGTCCGTGTATTTTCTTTGAGCTAGCGTGCTAAGATTGAAAACTACGACTTTGCTTATGTTCTTGAAGCCGAAAAATATTTTTTTTTCAAAATTTCAACTTTTTGTATGAAGATCTTTCAGTATGTGGATGCGGCGCATCCCTTGACTGAAAGAATCCTCAAGATCTTCATACAAAAAATTGAAATTAAAAAATAAATAAAAATCATTTTCAGCTACTACAACGTCAATAAAGTCATATTTTTCAATCTTAGAGCTCTACCTCACTGAAAACTCGCGGACCGCCACTGCTATATACTCAAAAGTGTGACCGGACTAATCAGAATCATGCAACTTCAACACTTCCTTTGAAAAGTAATTAAAAATATATTAAAAAAATTGTGTGCAGTTCACACGCAGTAGAAGTGACACTCTCAGAGAACTAAAGTAGACAGGAGTGGGGAGGCTACGAAGCGCCGCACAAAGAGGAGACCGATTAGTCTATCTTATTCTCTCGCAGGCTAATCTTATAGAGGTTTGTATTTGTTTCTTTTTAGTATCGATTTTTCGTTTTATCGAGTTCCAAATCACAACCGATCTGAGTAAGGAGAAACGGTTACTGCGTACCTAGCATGGTCGATCGACATAGGTTTTATCGAAAATGTCGGTAACTTGTCATCGCTTCCGAGCACGACTGCAGACCGCTAACGAACAAATAACAGTTTAGGTCAAATAAATTATGAACCCTTAGTCGTTGCGAACTTTTATTTGTTCGTTAGCGCTCTGCAGTCGTGCTCGGGAGCGATGACAAGTTACCGATATTTTCGATAAAACCTATGTCAATCGACCATGCCAGATACCCTGGAGGTGCCTACCTGTCGATCGGCTTTCTCTCTCACACAGTACAACTTTACTGACCTCTATTGAGACACATTACCTCCACTAACGACTTTGAAACTACATACATATTAACAAACACTACAATTCTTCGCTGCCATGTTTCAGAATTGGTATCAACACCCTAATGTAGACTGCTATTTCTATCATTTTCGATTGGTGAAAACTTCCTTTAAAGTGTAATCCCATTCCTTTCAAATAAAGTTTTCTACAGTCCCCTGTCCATACAATATAAATTATTTTAAGATTTTCTGCAACTCTCGAATACACCTTGAACAAAGTACGTAATATAATATAGGTTTAGTGAAAGCCACTTTAAATTTTCCTCACCGGAAAGTTCCGAAATACTTTAGATAATTTCTCACGTTATTACGTAAGTATATAAATTCAATTAACGAGTACGGTACGTTAATAAATTAATGTTATTACAGTTTCTTTGGAGTTGAATTACGTTAACAAATAACAAAATAGCGGAGGTACCAGGCGCGACGATACATTAGAACAGGGATGTCCATTTGCAGGCTCTGATGTTTTAATAGCTCTTTTATCTTGAGGACAAATTTTATTATTATTCAGAACATTACTATGTTCACAACAGATTATGAACAAAATCTTCCCTACTTTTAGGACAACATTCCCCTACGATGGGGACCCTTTAGCCAGATATTCTGAACAACGCTACCCACCTTCCTGCTTTTAGAATAACAATCCCCAAAATTGATGACAACTTTTCTCAATGTCTGGGGCAACTTTTGCCAATGTTAAGGAAGTTTTGTTAGCTGCATTCTGCCAGCTTTTAGGTCAACATTCCCCAACAGTTGAGGACAATTTAGCCCAGTGTTCAGAACAACGTTCCCAACATAATATTCTCCCTGTTAGGAAATAATCCTCAACATCGAGGAGAACTTTTCTCAACATCTAGGGCAACTTTTGCCGTTGATAAGTATAACACGCTGAATTCTACCCCCAGTTCTTAGGTCAACATTCCCCAACATTGAGGATAATTTAGCCAGATGTTCAGAACAACGTTAACATCATAACTTCCTCCCTACTTTGAGAACTACAATCCCCGACATTGATGACAACTTTTTTCCAATGTTAAAGATAACATGCTGCATTCTGTCATCTCTTAGGACAACATTCTCCAACATTGAGGTAATTTAGCCCGATGTTCAGAACAACGTTACCCAACACAACCTCTTCCCTACTTTCAGCACAACAATGCCCAACATTGATGATAACTTTTTCCAACTTCTAGGGTAACCTTTGCCAATATTAATGATAACATACTGCATTCTGCTAGATCCTAGGACAACATTCCCCAACATCGAGCACAATTTAGTCCGATATTCAAACAACATTTCCCATCATAACCCCCTCCCTACTTTTAGCACAACAATGCCCAACATTGATGACAACCGAACTTCTAGGACAACTGTAGCCAAAGTTAAGGATAACATTCTACCAACTTTTAGAACAACATTCCCCAATATTGAGGACAATTTAGCCCGACATTCAAAATAACATTATTCAAAATTAAATCTTCCTTCCTTTTAGGACAAAATTTCAAATTTTGGGGACAACTTTTTCCAACCTCTATGGCAACTCATTTTCCAAAGTTAATAAAAACATTCTGCCAGATCTTAGGACCTCCCCAATCATTTAGGACAATTAAGTCCGATGTTCAGAACAACTTTACCTAACATTTAGGACAACTATTCCCAAAATTATGTTTGCCGAGACAGCGCTATGCTGCAATTCATTATATCTGACTACCTGAGGAGTAAATGTAAACGTTAATATTTTTGAATGTAGCTATTACTTTGTGGTTATCCATTATAGAAAAATGAAACAATTGAACTTTATATAAACCACTTATATGATGCGCAAATCCGACCGGTTTCGGAACAAACGTTCCTTCGTCAGGGAAAGCTTATACTAATTTGACAGTTTCAAACAATGTTTAATTTTTTTTTTTTCATAAGTTTTTTATTCCAGTAAAAAAGAAAATAACATTTTCACTTACTTAACTAGAATATTGAATTATGTACAGTTTTTACATTACATAGTTTTTACATTTCATAACCTTAGATTACATTAGATTGCAATACTAACATTTACATGATATTATATTACCATACGATATTATTCACTATCACTACTTTGTTTTTTGTGAATAAACATGAACAATTTTTTTTTGAATTTGCACTCACTTTTTTCGTTTTTGATATCATCTGGAAGGGAATTATATAAATTGCTCCCCTCGTAACTAATTGATTGCTTACCGTAGTTAGTATGAATGGTGTTTAAACGTATGTTATCGTGTTGTCGTGTAAAATGTTTGTTTACTTGGGACGTTTTAATGAATTCTGTGTTTGTATGTATGAGTTTATTATTTATTTTGTGTATAGGGACACATATATTGTACTCGTATAGTTTTCTTAATGTTAGCAGTTTTGTTTCCAAATATAATTTTTTTGTGGATGTTTTGGATTCGTAGTGAAATAGTTTTTTGATTATCTTATTTTGAATTACCTGTAATTCATTGATAATTATGGTAGGGGTGGAGCCGTTGCTAGTTAATAATGTAGATTAGGTAGGTAGGTATTAGTGTAGAGTGGGTGGGTAGGGGAACAAATCCATGATTGGGCTATATGACAATATTTTTTGTTTGTTGATAATAGATTCATTATTTTTAAGGGATTTTTTTTAATTTCAAAGGCCTCTATGTTATCTAAACGCTTTCCTTTATGATTAATATGAAGAATATTTATCCCTGTATTTTTTTCAAAACTATGGTTAATGTTAATGTTTAGTTAGTTAATAATAAACAATTATTAAATGTACATTGCACATCCCTTAAAATACAAAATTTGGCAAAACAACCTTTTCGAAATAGATAGATTCCGTGTTTTCCGTGACTTGGAAATTTGCGAAAGTAATTAAGTTTCGACTTATTAAACTGTTTGATGTAATTTAAGGACTAACTTTGATTGGATAGGTGGCTTCCTTAATCCATCAAAGGTATATGAACTCCAGCGTAGATAATAAAACACTTTGCAATTAGAACTGAACAATAAATTAGACAATATAATGTGTATATTTAGTTTAAAAAATCAGTCCGTAATATAAGAAGCCAGGAACTCTACTCACCGAGCCAAATACCGACTGGATAAGACAGACATTTAATGCGTATATTAACTGTGTTATATTTACATTTAACACGCTCTAGAGTCCAAGCTGCCGAAATGAGATACTTGAGAAGAGTGGCAGGGGTTACGAAATGGGATCATAAAAGAAACTCGACTGATTCCCGGTATGCGTTGCTATGCCATTTGATAAAGAAATTGTTTCTCCCTTCGTGTCCTTTCCCATTCGTCCCGTTCCCCTTCCCCTCTCGCGTTCCCACTCCACCTCCTCCACCTTCCCTCTCCCACTCCACTCGCCTGCTTCCCCCGTCACGCGAACCCCCATCACGAGTTCCCCTCCCCGCATTCTATACATTCAGTCCCGGTACATTCAGTTTTCAAACAGCTCGTACCACCAATTGCAATTTTTTTTATACAAATTTCATATTGCCAGAGCTCACCAGTAGTTTTATACAAACTTTGTCCTGACAATGACGAACACAAAAAAAATCCAATTTGGTGCAGTCGTTCGGAAGTTATGCGCATTTCGGCGATCCATTTTTGTTTATATAGATAGATAGAAGATAGATAGATAGATTATATTAGTCCAAATAAACAAAATGTTTTAACACGTTTTTGATCCCGCTCACAACTGTTTCGAATTTAAAATATTTTTATCTCTGTTCTTTCGCAAAATAAACCACTGCTTGGTGAATTACTTTTTAAAGTTGATTTTCGATCCCAGAAATCGTAAGAATATGCCCAATATTTATCCACTAATTAATTGACTTCGATTTCAGGATATTTGAACCTTTTTATCAGTCATATAAAAATCATCAAATCATTGCAATTTTATTGAGCAATTTTGGTTTTTAAACTGAGCCCCGGGTTGTTCTTCGCTGATATAGATCCACTGAACAGATAATTCCTAGAAGTGAGATATAACATGCCGATTTCTTAGAAAACTGATCATTTGAAACAAGTGAAAAAAGTGAAAATAATAATCAAAAATCTATCAATCGTCGAGACGGTTGGAATATCTGTTGGGGCCATAGACCAGCGGCCGAGAATTTTAATTCAAATACAGGGAGTTTCCGATGAGAAAGATTAATTATTCTCCGTACCAGCATTTTTGAAGTAAAACTTCTTTACGCACGCTCGACTTGGGGGGTAAGCTGATGAATGCGTTACGAAAAGCGTGATGCGAACGGTAATCGATGCGAACGTTGATCGGTGGCGAGGTCTGGCCTTTACGCACGCTTGGCTTGGGGAGTGATAAGGATAAGGATGGTCACCCCAAGTCGTAGGTCACCCCAAGGTTGTAGGTCACCCCAAGGTCGTAGGTCACCCCAAGGTCGTAGGACACCCCACGGTAGTAGGTCACCCCACGGTCATAGGTCACCCCATAGTCATATGTAAGGAAAAGGATAAGGATGGTCACCCCAAGGTTGTAGGTCACCCCAAGGTCGTAGGTCACCCCAAAGTTGTAGGTCACCCCAAGGTCGTAGGTCACCCCAAGGTTGTAGGTCACCCCAAGGTCGTAGGTCACCCCAAGGTCGTAGGTCACCCCACGGTAGTAGGTCACCCCAGGGTCATAGGTCACCCCATAGTCATATGTCACCCCAATGTAAATGTCATATGTTCTTTTATAATTTAGTGAAGTTTTATGGTCGTGTGGTCTAAAACACACTCAGTTTTTTAAAATAATAACTCGATACCGATTTTATTTCAATCGTTTATAGAAAATTACGTACTTTTGTAATTACTTTTTGATCATAAGTATTTATAATTTTTCAATAATGTCTAAGCAAAATTAAATTTAAAAAAAAAACCTGAAATATATTAATTTGTTAGATCGTAAAAATATTGACATACTGTTAGTATTTTCGTCACAAAACACGTGTGCGGATTTGTTTAATGATTTTATTTGAACTAAAATTAAAATTCTGAAATTTATCTTTCCCAGATAATTTATTGTTTTATTTTCTTGTATTATTATATGATTTGAAATGTGGGCTGTATAATACAAAATGCCAACGACCTACGGTGTAACCTTATTCTACCAAAGATAAACATATATTCTCAAAATTTAAAACATAGCTTTACTAGATAAAACAACAATCTTTTAAAATCATTTCATACTTTTTTGTGCAAAAGAGTCAATACGTCTAGAATTTTATTTAAAAATTACTTTCGTGCTCGCAAATATTGATAACTGGCTGATACATCAGGGTAGGTACCATTACTCCATTATGTACGGCTACTTTTGCTTCTTTGGATAGTTTTTAATAGAGTTACCTGCATTCACCCTTCTATCAATATCTCTATCAGCTTTCCCATCTCTTGTAAACACACTTCCCAAATAAACAAACTCATCCACCTGCCTCAAGTGTTCATCATTAACAACTACGTTACACATTGTGTTCGTACTCTCTCTTTCAAACACCATGACTTTAGACTTGCTTACATTCATCATTAATTCATTCTTCATACATACTTCGTTCATCCTAGACACGAGAGACTATATATCTTTCATACTGTTAGATATCAGCACCGCATCGTCAGCATACAATAGGCAACTTACTTTCAGATTACTCAATTTACTTACATTACTCTTGATAATTTACCGAATTAAATATTTTGATTCCTTTATTTGAAATGCTATCAAAAATTGGCGTAATTCACCCTTATAACGTAATAATTTCCCGCCCTTATCCGAAATCCTTTCAGGCTATATCGTTTACTGAACGTCCGCTTTCAATTTACCTTTGAAGTTTTGTATAATAAAGTCTGAGTTTAATCTTTCCAACTCACAATCTCGTCAATAAACTATACGCTGATAATATTTTAAGGCTTTCAGGGGTGAGGGGGCTGTAAAGCCTACGGGGCTATATTTATTCGGATTTGCTAAAGTTCAGATGGAAACTGTCTTGGAAGCACAGTGGAATTTTTGACAAAAAATTTGCACACGCCTTTTTATTGCTACAATTAGGCCTTTTTCCAATATTCCTACAGAACTACATTTGACGACCTCCGTAGTCCAGTGGGTAAGACTCTTGACTCACAATCTGGAGGTCGCGGGTTCGAACCCGGCATGCGCAAATAAATTTTATTTGATTAAGTGTTATTTCACAATTAATTCATTTAAAATAATATGAAGTATATTTGCGGCATGTTCCAGAGTGGAAGATACTATCAGTATCGCCCTGGTGTAAGACCACCATTCAGAATTGAAACGTTGCTTGAAAATGGCTTTAGCCGTGTTTGGTGACCAGATCTGAATAGCCAGGTACTTTCCAACCTTCCTCTTCCCCACCTCCTTCCCCTCCCCACTACCTTCAGCCTCACAACATACCCCAATTGGGGATGCCATAGTCTCACTGGATCCAGACGGGAGCAGTTGAGATTCTTGTGCGGTATTCCCTGTAAAAAAAAAAAAAAAAATTAGGGGAAAGGTAAACGTTGTGAAAAATTCATTGCACTTTGGATAGTCATGGTTTTAGACTCACAGTTGATTCTTTACTGAAATAAGTGTCTTAGCATTCCAATTTAACAGAATGTATGTGAGAAAGGAGACAATTTTGCGATGAGGTCTGAAAAATTCCTGACTATTCAGAACTCATCGCAAAAGCTCAAGCCGTTCAAGCAACGTTTCAATTCTGAATGGTTTGCAGGTCTAACAGTATGTTATTGAGAGTGTGAGCTTATTTTACTTTGACCATTTTACAATGTTTGGTCAGTTAGTTACAATATATTCATGCACTATAATATCCGAGGGGTAAGGCTCTCGACTAGCATTTGGGAGGGCGCGGGATCAAATTAAAGCGTGCGCAAATAAATTCTATTTGATCAATTAATGTTATTTCACGATTTATTCTTTTGAATACTATTTTAAAGTATACCAGCGGCATGTTCCAGAGTGAAAGATACTCGTGTCGCCCTGGTGTAAGACCACCACGAAGAATTGAACATTGCTTCAAATGGCTATAGCCGTGTTTGGTGACCGGATCTGGATAGACAGATACTTTTTCCACCTTCGTCTACCCCATCTTTTTCTACTCCTCATTACCGTCAGCCTCAGTACATGCCCCAACTTGGGATGCCACAGTTTCACTGGCGCCAGACGGTTGTGAACAGTTACATTAAGGCTTGAGAGTGGATCGGTGGTTTGGATCCCACACCAAGTGAAGTGTTCCCTCATGTTGGAGAAGGTTTAGAAAAAATTTCTGAGATTTCTTTATCTGAGGGAGTATGGCTACTACCCGTAGCTCTACTCTACTGGCTTTCTCTTGGACATGCTCGGTGTGAACCGTCTACGGATCAGAAGGGATATGCTCATTGTAACACATTTCTTTTGACTAATTCGTGGATGGTTCGAAAACTTGGCTATCTTGGAGAGCATTAGTTTCTATGTTCCCGATGGTTATCTACATCAACGTTAGCATAGACTGTTTTATCTCCCGCTAGCAGAACTAACTTACCAAAGGTTATGCCAGTCGGGAGAGCTAACTTGTTGTTAAATAGAATCACTTCGGATATCGATATGCTTAACCTCAATGAAGCAAAATTCAAACGACAAGCCTTGTTGCTGTTAGTGTAAATCTGTTTATCTCATCTAAAATATTTTTCCCTTTTAAAAACGCATTGAAATTATATAATTTTGTAATATTTTTAAAATGAATAAATTAAATAGAATTGAACTATAAAATAGAAATATTTTAAATTTCAAACGAAAGAAGTGGTTGTCTCTGAAATTTGTCAACATTTTTTTAAGAATTAATGCACTGTGCGACCGGGTACCGATTTTGCTTAGATTATCACATTTCAATACAAAAAGTGCGGCGAATTTACGGCGTTATGGCGATATTATCACCCCCCCCGGTACAGCCTTACTGCCGCACCCAGCAGAGCCTCTAACAAGCGCGCCTCTTCAAAGGGGAAAGAGTAGAGAAAACGAATTTTTCGCAGGAAATATGTATTTATTGGAGATTTATCCTACGAATATGAAATGATCACAGGGTGGTTTGGGGTGAACATATCGGATTTAAAGTTTAAATTAAAAGTTTTTGTGTTGTTAGGTGGTTAATCATGTCACTGTGAGGAGATCAAATACATAATAGTAGGTATTAGTTTGAAATATCAACAGAAAGGAATTTTTAGGCTTACATGAGCTTTCAAAAATATACCCCACCCCCTTTTCCCACCTGTAGTCGGCGATAAGTTGGCAAGCGAAAATCAGTGGACTCTAATAAAAAAAATTAGTATTCAAAATACACGATTATAGGAATAGTTTGACAAACGGTAGACATTGAGAAGGATTCAGACTAATTTTAATTTCTACACAACACGTTCTTGTTAGATCGACATTATGGCACCGAGGAATTATTCGGTTAATATTTAAGTCACCTACCATTAATTATTCACCTAGTTCTACCATAAGAGGTGGTAATTGCACGGGTTACTTCAATAAACTCCAATTGAACACACTGAGAGATTACTATGGAGGTGATCATTACACGGAAGCTTCTTTAGCGTAGTCGACATTAAAAAACTGAAAGACAATATAAGAATTGATCATTTACTTCAAGAGACTGACTTTGGTCGAAATTATAAAGGACTAGCTGGTCCCGGCATGCGTTGCTATGCCATTTAAATAAAGAAATTGTTTCTCCCTGAGTGTCATTTGCCATTCGTCCCGTTCCCCTTCCGCCTCCCCTTCTTCTCCTGCGTCCTCTTCCCCTCTCGCGTTCCCACTCCGTCACCTCCACCTTCCCTCTCCCCACTTCACTCCCTCCCCCCTTCCCCCGTCCCGCGAACCCCCCTCCCGAGTTTCTCTCCCCCCTTCCAGGTTCCCCTCCCTCATCTCTCCTTCCCTCCCGCTTTCCATAGGAATAGCCGCTTCCTCGCGTGCCACCTTTTACAATTTTTATTCAAATTTCCATTTTTCATCTATATTAAATTTGGTACCTATTTAAAATATCTAAATTTCTTGATCCGATTCAAACTATTTGGGGAGTACCTACTTTAAATAAATTTATCAACTTAAAGATTTTCAAAAATAGAATCCTGATTTAACAATCATTGTTTTGCAAAATGCCATTCTCAAAAACGCGAACTGTCAAACGTGCGATAGCCGTTAGGTTTTCTGAAATTATCCAATTTTCTTAATTTTTCTCTCCGTAAGAACCATCCTCGTACTTCAAGGAATAACTAAAAAAAAAATTGCGAAATCGGTTCAGCTGCTCTCGCGATTTGCGCTTAGCAACACATTCCGCGATTCATTTTTATATATAAGATGTTCACTTACTTAGTTTTAAATTATAGCGTGTTACTGTGTGGAGGTATTTTTGTTGTGACAGTTGCTTGAGTTATGGTTCCTAAATGTCACATTTGGATAATGATGACAACACCTTATCAGAGGAAAGGTACATGTGAAGTAGGTTGGGTGGAGCAAAGGATATGTATCTAGTTACGTTAACATCCACTCTTAAAGCAGAATTTCGATACTTCTTGATGAAACTTTGTAAATTTTTTTTTAAGGCCTTGAGGAAAAAAATCCCTCAAGGCGCATGGGGATGCTGTGTGGAGATGCTGTGTGGGGGTTTTTTAAGGGAAAGGAAGGAGAGGAAATACTGGGAAGAAAAAAGGTATGAGGGGTGGGTAGAAATCTGGAGGTTAATGTGTTTAGGAGTGACAGCCGTATGAATCCCTCCCTCCTACTGCGGTGCAAGGCGATGGGTCGAGAGAATCTGGCTGGAGTAGCCTAGGTTAGGTCTCCCTCAACCAGTCTCTCCCGATCCGGGCTGCCACGCAGTAGATGGCCAAAATTAAGAATTACGCTAATAACTAAACGTAGCGAACCACTTAGAGTGACCTATTGGTGTTGGTTATTCAATAAAGGTTCCCGAGGTACCCACACCTGCCTCCCAAATTAAACATACATTATACATATACATATCCCTTCATCCGAAAATTGAAAAACTCTGCTTATATCCCGGAAAAACTCCGTCTTCAAACTTCATCTAGTAACTAGTACACATTCCTTGATCCATACGGGTTCATTCTTCGTTTCATTCTTTCTCTCCCGTATCTTAAAGTATTTGATTCACCTGATAGTACCATGTCTTCCCCTAGAACCCAGATATCTTATTCCATCGTATAACACTGTGATATTCCGCATAATGTATACATATATTTAAATACATTTGAGTCACCCAGTTACTTCGACACTTATGTTAGTACATTTCCTTCAATTTATGAATAGAATCCTTTCAATTTTATTCTAAAGCGATTCAATTGTATCTTCTCCCATCTATTCTACTTTCTATCAATTCTTCTTCTCTCGATCTATTATTTTTTCCGCTATAAGGTATCTCTCCAAATACATATTAAATTCTACAATACTACTTAGGTTTGTCAGGAAAGGGAAAAACACATTATTTTCTTCACATTTTTATCATTTTTCTTTTGGTGTCTTCTCCTATCGAAGGTCGGCAATCATGAGAACAATTTTCACTCTTCAGGCTTTAAATTAAACTCGTACGTGTCACGTACATAGATTACGAAGCCATATTACATAGCGTTTCGGGCTAAAGAAGTTTCGAACAGCTTTACACCATCATCAGGGCAGTACGTTTGAATGTACCTATTTATGCACATCGATAGATAGGCCTCCGTGATCGAGGGAAAAGGCTCTTGACTACCAATCCGGAGGTCGCTGGCTTAAATCCCGGTGTGCGCAAATAAAATTTATTTCATTAATTTGAGTTATCACACAATTTTTTCATTTAAAATAATATATAGTACATTTGCAGCACGTTCCAAAGTGAAAGATGCTCTCAGTATCGCCCTGGTGTAAGACCACCAAATAGAATTGAAAGTTTGCTTGAAATGGCTTTAGCCGTTTTTGGTGAATCTGAATAGCCAGATAATTTCCCACCTTCCTCCTACCCATCTCTCATCATTCCTCTGCGCACTTTCAGTCTCACCACATACTCCAATCGGGGATGCCATAGTCTCACTGGATCCAGACGGGAGCAGTTGTTATTACACAATTTATTCATTTAAAATCATATATAGTATATTTGCGGCACGTTCCAAAGTGAAAGTTACTCTCATTACTGCCCTGGTGTAAGACCACCATATAGAATCGAAAGGTTCCTTGAAATGGCTTTAGCCGTGTTTGGTGACAAGATCTGGAGAGCCAGATAGTTCCCTACCTTCCTCTTACCCATCTCATTCGCCTGCCCACTTTCAGCCTCACAACATACCCCAATTGGGGATGCCATAGTCTCACTGGCTCCAGACGGTTGGGAGCAGGTGGGACTGCATTCAATTACTACGTTTAATTGAACCCAGAACCTCCTTCCAAAACAACTCACAGTCCGCATTTCCTTCCACCTTCCCCGCCTTCCCCCTCCCCCGTCTCTTCCCTCTCTGCGAACCCCTCCTTCCCCCTGCCTTTCCTCCCTGCCGCTAAAATATATGAAATACACATATTTTCGTAGATATATACAAATTTTATAACTCCAGAGCTTACCTTTAATAAAGCCTATGTTACTCGCTGATAATGTAGCTTTCTATATTGGTGAAAGAATTTTTAAAATCGGTTTAGTGGTTTAGAAAGCGTGAAAGCGTAACAAACAAACACTCGCACTTTCGCATTTATAATATTAGTATGGATTTTACTTTATTTTATATTGTCGAATAAAAAAATATATATATAAAAAACCCATTTCTTGACCGTTGTGCTACTAAGGTCATCCTCACATAATAAATGTATAAAAATTCATGTTTTCAACTACATTCGCGTGTCGTGGCATCTTCAAATAATTGCAAACTTCCTATAAAAAACACAAGTCATAATTTTAATGCATCATGCAAATCGATCTTTCCCCAACCGTCAATAGCCCTAGGCGAGCAAGGTGACCTTTTCTTTCTGTTTCCCATTATGTCGCGATGGGTTGTTAGACAAGGTTGCCTACCATGTACGTTTTATGAAGAGGAGATACAGGGTTGCCACCTTAAACCTTGAATATATTATTTTTTTTTATTTTAGACAGCTTTGACAGCTTTTTAGTTAGACAAAATATGTAAAAAGACAAGACACAGAAAAAATAAAAAGCTAACGGTCGCAACTGGAACCCGGGATATCTCGTCTTACCGGGACAAAACGCTTTACCAATTCGGCTACTGAGACCTCTTATTTAAACATATTTTTTGTCAATCTCATATTACAAAACTCAGAATCTACAATATTATCTTCGACTATTTTTTTTCTTTCTTTATATTATTGACAGCTACCTTTTTCATTGAATCTTATTTATATAGAATACCTATTGACGTTTTTGTAAAAGTCTAAATGAATATTCAATTATGTACTTTTGAATGTAGCTATAACTTTGTGGTTATCCATTATAGGTAAATGAAACAATTGTTTGAACCACTTATGTATTTGAGTAAAGCCGAACGGTTTCGGAACGACCGTTCCTTCTTCAGGGCAAGCGTATACTGATTTGACAGTTATGAAATATGGATGGGAACAATGTATTATTATGGTAGGGGTGGAGCCGTTGCTAGGTATAATATTATTAATAATATTATAATATTATATATAGTATAGTATACTATATATAATATTATTATAATATGTTATGATTAAGGTTTTCACGGGTGTAAGATGTAGAACAATTTTCTCGGTTTACCCGCGTAACGTAGTCCTTAAAAGGACTTTTTAACTCCTGACGTTTCGGACAGATCACACTGTCCATCTTCAGAGGCCTTATGTCTTGAGTTTTTGTCTCAAACTGATAGCTTTCGCATGTCTGTTCGGTCCAAAAGCTAAAACTTAAGTGAGTGCAAGTCACTTCTTATGTCTAGAACGAAGTACCCGGGTTGCAGGTGATTGATGGTGGAGGGGGTGGGGGGCGGGGCTGACAGTAGATACCTGATTGGTAAAGCTAATTGGAGACACTACTGGTAATTTTGGAAATGCCGTTTTTGGGGTATTTTCATCGATTAAGACTTTCCAGGTGTTGGGAATTCTGATTGCGTCATTTCTAGTATTCATATTATTTTTATGTTTATAAATTTCTATTGCTTCGCGGTAAATTCTTTTTGGTTCATTGTATATGCTAGCTATTGTTTTTGTATTATTAAAGTCTATTTTATGACCTTCATTAAGGACGTGTTGCACTATGGATGAAGTTAAGCGTTTATTAGTGACATCTACTTTATGTTCTGCAATTCTACATGATATTTTTCTATTGCAACGTCCAATATACACCTTTTCACATGCCCCACAAGGTATTTTATAAATACCATGTGACTCAAGTGGAATGTGGTCCTTTGGACTTCTTAATAGAGACGAGATTTTATTTTCTGATTTATAAATAGTTTTGATTTTATTTCTTTTGAGGATTCGACTGATTTTATCTGTCGAGCCTTTGATGAATGGGAGAATTGCTATAGAAAGGGGTTCTTCTTTCGTTTCAGAAATAGTTTTTTTGCGTTTATTTATGGATTTGTCTATTAAATATTTGGAGAAACCGTTTGCTTGAAGAGCACTACTAAGAAGACCCAGTTCTTCATGAATATGATCTTTGTCCGCTAGTCGTTTTGACCGGGTAACTAGGGTATTTATAACTGATGACAACTGAGATGGGTTATGTACTTCGTTCTAGACATAAGAAGTGACTTGCACTCACTTAAGTTTTAGCTTTTGGACCGAACAGACATGCGAAAGCTATCAGTTTGAGACAAAAACTCAAGACATAAGGCCTCTGAAGATGGACAGTGTGATCTGTCCGAAACGTCAGGAGTTAAAAAGTCCTTGTAAGGACTACGTTACGCGGGTAAACCGAGAAAATTGTTCTACATATTATTATAATATTATATATAGTATAATATTATTATAATATTCAATTTTTTATTAGAACAACTCTCTTTTTATAACTTTTAAAGGTTATTCCCTATTATTACATATTATATTAATGTAACATATTAGTGAAGAAGAAGATAACACTAATATAATTTAAACGAAAATATGAAAGTGAACAAGACACATAAAAATATAAAGATGACGGTTGCAACTGGGACTGTAAAAATATAGTTGTTCTTATAAAAAAATAATATTATATACCTTTAATGCATACTTTAATGTATACTTATGTATATACGATACGCCTATACGACCTTTTACTAACTTATGATATACATAATAATTCTGTGGAACAAATTAAATATGCTATTTAAATTTTATGGAACCCATGCAGAAGAATAGTAGCATTGATTATTGTTATTGAGATTTATTCTTATAGCCTTCTTATAACTATATTCCTTGCAGTTGAACATATGTGCTGCTCGTTTCAGGGCACGTTCTATATGTGGCACTTTCCAGAGTGGTTAATGTTTTCAATATCGCCCTTGTGAAAGACCGCCATTCAGAATCAAACTTTGCTTGAAATGGCTTTATCGTGTTTATCAACCAGATCTGAATAGCCAGATACATTTATACAAATACAAATTTACAACGTAATATACAACATTATTTCAATCACTCTCCTAATAAAGCAGCTGCTTGTGTTTAGGAGAGGACAACTAAAAAAAAAAATTTCATTTGTTTAAATGAAAACAAAAAATATTAGTTATTCAATATCATCGCCTTCCTCTTTCGCACCTCCCCCCCCCCCCCCGCCCCTCTACTGCATTCAGCATGACAACATACCCCAATTAGCGTTGTCAAAATCTTACTTAAAACAAATATAAAATTCGTTAATCGAACCTCCATGCTTTACTTTAGATTAGATTAGTTTGTGACTAAATCTGAATATCAAGGGTCTTCCCAACCCTTCCTCTCATCCTTTCGTCCTCTTAACAAATTTAAATACAATTTTGAAATATTTTTTGCGAATTTTTTTTTTTAATAATATATTTTTTAAATCTGGTAATCTATGACAGCCCTGTCGGGTCGTGTGGCCCTGTGCCCGGTCACCGTGACTCGTGGGCCCCGGTTCACTACCCGTTGTGGGAAAAGCAGCGGTGCGAGACCACCTTTGATACCGGAGATGTTGGTTTCTTGTGAGTTGTCGACTGGCGATGACTGAAAATTATGCATATCATTATGTCTTATATGCGTATGCTTGTGAGCAGTCGATTAAAATGGATTTTTTCTATGAAGATTTCTTACAACAGGTGCTTAGAAGTTTAGAAATTTTGTAAAACGGTCAAAATATTTTGTCATTGCAATAAAATTCAAATTTTATAATTCAAAATAAGTATATTTTGAAATATAAGTAACAAGTTTTAAAAATGGGTCACCTAACGGTTTTTCTAACTTAAATTACTGATTACGAAAAAAAAACGCACAAATTTTTCAAGGCCAAGTATTATGAACGTTATCATCAACACACTTTTTTGTCGTTTTATGTGAAAATAATTAATAAAAAATTCCCGAAATTTCGTTTTTTTCAAATTGCGGCGGGAAGCTTTGGCTTCATAAAGGTGTACATTTCAATTATTTTGTGGTTTATTTTTAGATTTGAATATAGAGTGTGATTTTTCTCTTTCTAAAACCATTCAGATCATATCTCTAAACAGTATAGTAAGGGAGACACAACGATTTTAATGAGACCTAATTGTTCCGAAAATCGAACAAATTAGTCTTAAGGAATCGTCTCGATATCGGGCAATATCTCTTGTCAGATTTGTGTGATTTTCTAATGCTGTTAAAAATGATTAAATAATCTTGCATACTTGCTGAATTCGTGTTTAAAGCGACTTAAGCTATAATATTTTTTCAGCTCACAGCTGAAATTCTGACATCGGCCCATAGAGAAAGCAAATAACAGCCTTAGAAAATCACACAAATCTGACAGGAGATCTCGCTTGAGATCTATGTCGATCTGACAAAACATAGAGAATCGCTCGGCAGATGCACCTGTTATGGACTGTAAAGTACTGACCGACCGAAGGTTCGGTTTCGGTTTCGACAAGTTTCGGCAAAAAAAATCTAGTTTCGGCATCAGTTTCGGTTTCGGCAGATTTTCTGCCGAACCTTCGGCTGCACCGAAACTCTGCAAAAGATCTCAATAAATGGTAAATTTAGTCTTCAGAATGTTGTGATTGTAAACGCAATTTAAATTAAAATACTCAATTAATGAAGTCCTTCCTTTATAATGTACATAAGTATTGATTATTGACAAATTTTTGTTCCAAGAAGTAGTTTACTTGTTTGTTAATTTTTAGTAATTTAAAAAAGAATTCATATACTTATTTCAATTATTGTTTTTTTTTTATTTCATTTAACACATGTTAATTGTTTGTATTAGTGGAAAAATAAGTCATATTTCAGTAAAAAATAGATTTTTAATATGTCTAAAAAAGTTTCGGTTTCGGTTTCGGCCGAAACTGAGACAGCCATCGAAGATTCGGTATCGGTTTCGGTGAAAAATCCTGTTTCGGTCGGACACTTCTGTAAATACTAAAAACGAAACTAGACGAAAATGTGTTTTGGGTGATAGTAAGTGTAGGAAAGAACAAGGTATGGAAGGCAAAAGGAATGACCAATCACTTACCATTGTATCTCGGCGAAGGAACACACAACGCAGTCACAATATAGTTATATAGTTGACTTCGACAACATAACGAATGAGTACCAAACGATATTATGCACTTACAAGATAGGAAGTGCATAAGATGTGGAAGATACTCTCAGTATCGCCCTGGTGCAAGATCATCATTCAGAATTGAAACGTTGCTTGAAACGGCCTCAGCCGTGTTTGGTGACTAGATCTGAATATCCAGGTACTTCACCTTCCTCTTCCCAATCTCCTTCCCCTCCCCACTACCTTAAGCCTCTCAAAACACCCCAATTGGGGATGCCATAGTCTCACTGGCTCCAGACGGGAGCAGCTGAGACTCCTGAGAGGTATTACTATAAAAAAGGCGAATTCCTTCTTTTTTCTTAAAAACGTGATTATGTAAGTACCTACATTAAAAACCCTACCAACAGTTTTCAATGTAGTCCCACAACTTCTGTTTTTAAAACAAATGCACTCGAATTAGCACTATTTTTCAAACAATCGTTCCAAATTTCAAATACTTTTCCAGCAAGGTGATGGTTAAAGAGAGGTAGGAACTGGATAAACGACACCCCTGTAGGAACTAAGATTTAACCACTTATATTTTTTTAAATATATACTTATTCCGAATTATAAAATTTGAAATTTATTGCAATGACGAAATATTTTGACCTTTCGACAAAATATCTAACCTTCAAAGCACCTATCGTAAAAAAAACTTTATAGAAAAAACCCATTTTAATCGATTGCTCGCAAACATACATATATACTTATGTTGCCTTGATGCACTCTCAAACTTATATATCATTCGATGGTCGAATCAATACTTAGATATGGAATTCGAACTTGGGGACACTCGAGCATAATTAATATTAAATTCATTCAAAATTTGCAAACTGCTATAACTTAAAAAATTGTTAAACCTAGCATTTACAAACAAAGAAACAACTTAAAATTACTGTATGGGTCTGAGGGCCTACTTCCAATTAAAGGGCTTCTCTGGTATCTTTTAATTATGGATAATTCGCGTATAGGAGAAAGCGCGTATAAAAAGTTATTGGTGCATAGTCACACAACAAGATTTACCGAAAATAAAGGCCTAAAAATACCACGAATATCAAATAAGTATGGTACCAGAACGCTCGAATATATGATACCTTTGATCTATAGCATGTTTACTCAAAACATTAATTTAAAAAATAATGAGGAACCCTGCCCTAAACTGACAAAAAGTGGTTAATAAATGAACAACACATTTATCTATCCTAAATCTTTTATTATGTATTAAAGTATTAATATTGTAACTTAAGCTAATTTGTGTTATTTAATAATATTATACGGTAGAACCTACAGACAAGCTGATCTGTTACAGCTTTGTGGGCCTACCTATATCTTTATATTGTATTAGATGTAATTATATTCAAATTTAATAAATAAAAAAAATAAGACAACGATATGCATAATTTTTAGTCATCGTCATCACCAGTCGACAACTCACAAGAAATCAACATCTCCCTGTAGGAACAAAGCACATTCTCATTTCGAAACCAAATATACGCTTCCAGCACCCGCTTGCCGTGATCAAATTTGTTTTATAAAGTCTATTATTATCATTACCTAATTTTCTGCTTTACAAAAGAGAAAAAAAAACTACAATATAATTTAAGTAAACATTCTTTGATACTAAATTTCAAATTAAAGTAATATTGAATTATTGAAGAAACGTGGTTGTTAATATTTACACTTTGTGTAGACTCTCCTGACAAAGATTATAATTTGAAGGCAAATAATGAACAAAATAAAGAAGATCTTAATTTGGATATGATTGTAGATTTTCACTGCCAAAAGTATTTTCGTTATTTATGTTTTGGGTGTTACGCCGTATTACGCTACCTCCTTCTGAGGCAGATATAAACTCTTTAGAATATAAATTGTTTTAAAGTTGTGTGAATATAAATATGTTTTTTCTTTCTAACCGGTGTTATTTTTAACCATGATAGTAAGGGAGACAACGATTTCTATGAGACTCATATAAGATGTTCCGAAAACCGAACAATTTAGCCGGAGAGATTAAATAAGACAAACATAGAAATTTGTTTTTTTGGATGCTATATCTATTATTCTAGACTCTTGACTTGGCCAGACAAAAGTGTATGATTCACTTCGTCATATATTCTCCTTGCACTCCTTTCCTCGTCCAGAGGAAGACCGAAGAACTCCTGGATGACTCAATGCTCCAAAATTCTTCAGAGAAACGGCCTGGATGAAGGCGATACCCAGAACGAAGATATTACAACCTGAGAACGAGAAGAGCCGACCCCAACAGCCTACCTAGGCAATGAGTTGGGACAGTGCAAGGAAGAAGAACTCCTTTCCTCGTCCACTCGCTCTACATGCCCAAACTTCTGAGCGTCCCTTTCTTAATCTTACACATTACGCTTACATCAGCCTTGCATCCTTTGCGGATCTCCACGTTTCTCTCACGGTTGTACATGGTTTCACTACACACACGCCTCAGGGATCTCTATAGCATTTAGTTTACTTTCACCCTTCCTCTGCCAGTTCCATGCCTCACTGCCGTACATTAGGTTAGGTACCAGTACTCCATTGTGGGCTGCTAGCTTCGCTTCTTTGGACAGTTTTTTTTCGGCGCCAACGACGTTCAGTCCTTCATTAACGGAGTTATCTGCATTTACCCTTCTTTCAATATCTCTATCAGTCTTCCCATCTCTCGTAAACATACTTCATAGATATACAAACTCATCCACCTGCTCCAAATATTCATCATTAACAACTGTGTTGTACATTGTTTTCGTACTCTCTCCTTCAAACACCATGACTTTAAACTTACTTACATTCATCATTAATTCATTCTTCATACATACTTCGTTCATCCTAGACACGAGAGACTGTAGATCTTCCATACTGTTATAAATCAGCACCGCATCATTAGCATACAACAAGCAACATACTTTCAGATTACCCAATCCCATATTCATCGTTAACTCATTCTTCATACATACTTCGTTCATCCTAGATGCGAGAGACTGTAGATCTTCCTTAGTGTTAAAGCACCGCATCATCAGCATACAACAGGCAACATACTTTCAGATTACTCAATTACGCGCCCAATCCCGTATTCATCATTTGCTCATTCTTCATGCATACTTCGTTCATCGTAGACACGAGAGACTGTAGATTTTCCACAGTATTAGAAATCATCACCGCATCATCAGCGTACAGCAGGCAAAATATTTTCAGATTATTGAATTTCGCCCCCAATCCCGTATTTATCATTTACTCACTCTTCATACATGCTTCGTTGATCCTAGACACGAGAGACTGTAGACCTTCCATACTGTTTGAAATAAGCATTAAGGGTCGACCGAGACAGGTTTTTCGTTCTCGGCCGAGACCGAGAATAGATAAATTGAGAAAAAAATTAAAATGTGCTATTTTTGCATAATATATTATATTTAAGAATATAATAATAATTTGTTTTAATTATCAAAATTGAACAACGTGATGTAGCACATAAAAAGCAATTTTTCTGCGTATTCACCCTTCAAGAGCCTCATGTCGTATAATTGACCAGCTCTGCCAAAGAGCTGTTCTCTTGCTACACTATAATTAATCACAACACATAAAAGACCTTATTTTTTTTAACTACGAACAAAATTCAAACAAACTTCCTTTAACTGCAATTGTTTGATTACAAAAGTAATGAAATAAACGAACGCCGCGGCGCGGCAGCGGCAGCAGCCGTATGTAATACCCGCCTCGCTGCCAGCCGACCAATCACAATCGACAGCTCTCTCACGCACTGACACCAAGTGACGAATTTGGACGCGCGCGGCAGATTTGAATCCCATATCCTATACCGTACCTACCTACAACGGTCTCGTTTATGGCCCCAGAATCTCGGCGATTTTTCGCCGAGAACCGAGACAGAGTTCTCGGTAGAATTTGTACCTGAGAACGCCCACACCGAGACCGAGATCTCGGTCGACCCTCAATCAGCATACAACAGGCAACATGCTTTCAGATTACTCAATATCGCACCCAATCCCGTACATTTCAATTATTGCATACTAGTAAATAATGTATTATATTATAATTGAATAATATGATTAAATTTCTACACGCATATTTTCAGTTGTCTGAAAAATCAAATTTAACGATATTATCTATCTATTCTGTGAAGAAATCATATTTTCCTATTTCCGTCCAATAACAGAAGAAAGAGTGCAATGCAGAAATTGAAAATGCATTTCCGTGGGGTGGAATATTTTCTTACACAATAGAAGAGAACTTTCCTGGAATTTCCCAACCAATGGGAACCATTGAAATTGATTTCTTCCTGTGCAACTTGTTCCTTTTCCTCAACTCCTAAAGGCCCTAGGGGTTGAGAGATAGCTTGGGAATAATGATGGGTTGCCGAGGTTTGAATATTTAAAAATAAGATATTGCGGATGAGATTCAAGAATTGAATTCTTAGAATTATGTTGACGAGAGAACATTTTTATAAACCATTACATTACCTGGCCATAGCTTTGGATTTAGCACTATATTATTTTTGTAAAATCAATATCCAATCTTCAAACCACTTTAAAATAAACAGGTAAAAGAAAAGAAAGCAACATCTGGCGACTTTCTAGTTTCACTTCTAGTGCGTGTGAATTGCATTCTGATTTTTTTTTAAATTAACTCCACATAGTATATAATACATCAAATAAAATAATTTCCGAATTAAAGATGCGGTGTGGAGGGTCTTTATGAGGAGAGGAAGGAATGAACATTGGTCTTGAAGAGACCCTTGTTATACGAAGGAGGAAACACAGAGGCCGGCAAATCATTCCACAGCCGAGCTGTTGAACACAAGAACGAGTCGAAGAAGCGACCCGTTCTCATATGACAAATGTCAACCGTGTACATATGTTGGGCTCGCGTTTGGCGTGTTTCTTGACTATGCCCCTTCGCCGAAGGGATCTATAACGCTAATTCCTCGGAGCATCTTCCTTTGAAATATCGGTAGAACAAGGTTAGCATTCCCACCCGACGCTTGTGCTCTAAATATTGCAATCCGTCTGTTAAGATGGGAGGGTCTGATAAGTGTTAAGATTTGTCTCAGAGTCGAGGGTATTTTTCAAGTATTTTGGAGCTCCAGACCAGAGGTGGCTGCCAAATTCAACCGTGGGGCGCACTTGTGATTTGTACAGGGTTAGCAGTTGTGTGCTATTAAAGTATTTGCGGACCCTGTACGTACAGTACCCCAGTATTGAGAGGTTAGCTGCTTAGGCTAACGTGTTTTTGGTTAGAAAATTTGATCGTTTAAGTATATTATAGGTAAGAACTTAAATAAAATACTGCGTGTACAACACATCTTGACCCTTGAAAAAAACTTGCAAATAATGAGGAATAGTCTTAAATTTCGAAAAAAATATTTTTGAATGCGATTTTGACCCTTCTATGTACAGAATTTGTGTGAAGCACAAGGTCAGAATCGCTTGCGCCAACATTTTCCTACGATGTTGGCAAAAATTTCATTCACCTGGCAACCCCAGAATATTTTTAAATGATTTTATCTGTGGCATCGAAATGTCAAATGTGCCGCAATTCTTTCTGATCTTCATCTTTCCGATGCGTGTTACTTGACGAAAAAATCGTAAAATTTAAATAAAAAAAAATTTACGTAATTAACGCAAGTAATTTTATTTTGGTACAAAGTTTATTAGTTTATTTATTGTTCTGTTATACGTGTTGGAATTAGATTGTATTAAGATTGAAATTAAAACACTTTTTAACTTATTTCCACTTTTTTCAGCTCAGTGGTCAGAGCATTCGACCGGCAATCGGAAGGACACGGGTTCAAGTCCCGTTGGCGGCAAGTATCTTTTCTCGGAAGATTTTTCAATGTAAATGAGTGTTTCAGGCTGACAATTATTGCTTGTAATAGTTGTTACCCTTTGTGCTATGCATAAAAATCTTGTCTAAACGTTAGTTTATAAATTAAAAAAAATAAAAATAAATATTTAACAAGTTTAAGTATTTCCCCTATAAATGCAGACATAATTTGTCTCGACGCCACCTAGCGAGGGATTTAACACTAACAATGTCTTCCTCGCAAAAATAAAGTTGGTTGTTTTCAGGTGGAAAAAATATAACAAGCAGTAATTGTTGAATGAAACACTAGTATATATTGAATTATTTGGCGGGTATTTGATAAGCCGCCAAAGCTCAGTGGTCAGAGCATTCGACCGGCAATCGGAAGGACACGGGTTCAAGTCCCGTTGGCGGCAAGTATCTTTTCTCGGAAGATTTTTCAATGTAAATGAGTGTTTCAGGCTGACAATTATTGCTTGTAATAGTTGTTACCCTTTGTGCTATGCATAAAAATCTTGTCTAAACGTTAGTTTATAAATTAAAAAAAATAATAATTAATATTTAACAAGTTTAAGTATTTCCCCTATAAATGCAGACATAATTTGTCTCGACGCCACCTAGCGAGGGATTTAACACTAACAATGTCTTCCTCGCAAAAATAAAGTTGGTTGTTTTCAGGTGGAAAAAATATAACAAGCAGTAATTGTTGAATGAAACACTAGTATATATTGAATTATTTGGCGGGTATTTTACAAGCCGCCATAGCTCAGTGGTCAGAGCATTCGACCGGCAATCGGAAGGACACGGGTTCAAGTCCCGTTGGCGGCAAGTATCTTTTCTCGGAAGATTTTTCAATGTAAATGAGTGTTTCAGGCTGACAATTATTGCTTGTAATAGTTGTTTTATTTCCACTTATTTATTTCACCAGTACCGGTTTCATCCTATTATGGACATCTTCAGGCTGGCAATTGACATTCTTTTGTTACAGAATTTATACAAAATTAAGTTAAGAATGTCAATTGCCAGCCTGAAGATGTCCATAATAGGATGAAACCGGTGCTGGTGAAATAAATAAGTGGAAATAAGTTAAAAAGTGTTTAAATTTCAATTTTAATACAAAGTTTATTGTTAAAGGAATGTGTTTCGGTCAATAAAATATACGATAGCTCAAAATTAATCCACAAAACATTCAATTCAAAATTCAAAGTGGTGCTTTGTTAGGGAATTTTCGTGAAAAGGCCTGGCCTTTAACAGGTTTTAAGCGCAAAGTACAGTAAAGTAAAGATTAATTTAAAATAGTTATTTAGCCTTTATAGTCTGGTCATGTCAGAGGATAACAGAAGAAGGTTCGTTATTTTTAAGTTTTTATGACGAAAATATATTTCTTATTTAATTTTTTTCTTTATTAAAACACCTTTAATAATAATATATTATTATATTGTATTATATGTATTTCTATACCCCATCCATCAAGCAAATAAAAACCCGAATAAAATAATTATTTTTATATTGCGAAGTACCTAATTAGGACACGTGTCCAGTGACACGTGACAGCTCACAGAACATTTATTCCATCAACCGTTTCCTCTTTTACGCCCTTGCTTTCCCGTTCTTCGAAAAAATAAAAGAAAAACAGAACCACAAGACAAAAGAGAACAAAAAATATACAAAGAATTTCTGTCCTTTCAATTATTTTCTTTTCGTTAAAATGGTACTATGGTCCAAAGGTTTTGGTGTTTTTATTGAGTTCCTCGTTATTAAGGCTCTCATTATTAAGTTTACCTCCCTGCTACGATTTTTACATTTCTTTTATTCAAAGTGGTAGCAATGTAAAATGTACCGTGAATGGAGATAAATTATTACAATTCTTTTTCGACACCTTGCAAAGGAATTTTCGTGATAGATATTTTGTCAAGTTAGGAAATTTATTTCGATGTGATTACTTCAGTTGTATAAGAGAATAGCTTCTTCTTCTTCTTCTCGTGCCCTGTCCGTTTAACGGACGTTGGATATCATGTTGACTATGCGGACTTTGTTTACTGCGGCCCAGAACAGCTCTACAGTAGACTGGCCAAACCACTGTCTCAGGTTTTTCAGCCATGATGTTCTCCTTCTTCCAGGGCCCCGACTTTAAGCTCCACACAGGAGGCCCTGAGGGAAATTATTTTCCTGTGTCATCTTTAGAAAAGCTGTGTGGAGGGTTTTTTAGGGAAATGAAGAGTTCTGGGAAGGAAAAGGGTTTAAAGGGTGGGTAGGTATCTGGGGTTCAGTGTGTCCTGGTCATCCGCCTCCAAGTCCTAGACAAACTTCACCCCGTGAACCCGGACACCCCTGCTAAATAACCAAACGTAGCGAACCACTGGGGTTGACCTAAGGCATAAGTGTTGGTTATCCAATAAAGGTTCCCGGGGCGGCGGTACCCATTCCCGCCTCCCAAATTGATTAGGAAGGATTAGTTTTTTTTGTACTTGAGCTCAACCCAGAAGGCCCCGAGGAAAATAATTTCCTTCAGGGCCTATGTCATCTTTGGGGATGCTGTGTGGAGGTTTTTTTTAAGGAAATGAAGGCGAGGAGAGTTCTGGGAAGGAAAAGGGTTTAAGGGGTGGGTAGGAATCTGGGGTTCAGTGTGTCCTGGTCATCCGCCTCCAATACCTAGACAAACTTCACCCCGTGAACCCGGACACTCGGTAGCGAACCACTTGGGGTGACCTATGGCAGAGATGTTGTTTATCCAATAAAGGTTCCCGAGCCGGCGGTACCCATTCCCGCCTCCCAAATTGATTAGGAAGAATTAGTAATTGGTAGAAAGAATATAGATACAATTATGAAACCTAAAGAAGATTAATTCTTGTAACGTGTTTTCTCCTACATAATTACTCTATAATTTTCCTCTCGTTGTATTTTTACATAGTTACTTACTTACAATTCAAGCACGTAACCATGTACAATGTGACGTTAGACCGGGGTACCCCTCATTCTTTTCTAAAAAATGGTAAAAAAAAAATTAATGAATTAATTATCTATTTTTTGATGCTCTAATTCATAAATTCATCAAAATCAAAACTAAAATTTCATGGAATGGTTAAAAAGCATATCTACAGGTTTATAATTTATTTTTATTTTTTATGAATTTTCTTTTTATTTCTCTTCTCTACGTTTATATTGTTTATATTATTTAAAAATATATATTTTTACATTCATAAGCAACTTCTTGTATCTACCAACAAAACTTTAATATATTATCTACGTTAAAGTTCAATAATGTAATATCTAAGTAAAAGTAAAAAATTATATTTTATTAAAAATACTGACTGAACATTTGACTGAAATACTGACTTAAAATCTGACGTAACATTTTTATTAAAAATACTTAACTCTAAATTCGACTGTTGCGAACTCCTACAACTCATAAACTTACGAATACCGACAGTAACCACGCGACAAAATACACTATTCTACTGCAACATTCACAAGCGGAACTACATTGCCTAATCTCCTATACAACGATTTCACACAATGGGGAATCAGTACTTAGGTGATGTCGACGTATTTAACATGAACTTGGCGAAATTTGTGGAACTTGTAAAAAAACTTATTCCAATACCATTCCTGAACATATCTGTATTTTTGTAAACTTGTCAAATCGCAGTATCTATATTTTTTTTGTATTTTTCTGACTTATGTGCATTTTTTATCTAGTTTTATTTTTTATTATTTCTTTATCTGTTGAAAAATCATCTGTCATGAATTTATTGTACTACCAACCATGTTAAAGCCCTCTGGGCGTTGAATAAATAAATAAATAATAAAAGTCAATACAATATACAAAACAATAATTCAGAAATAAATCTGCTAATTCTGTCTGTCCTAAAATGGGTAAATTTCCTAGTTGGACAGCCAAAGATCATTGTAATATGTAATGTTTAAAAAAAACTAAATAAACATACATAAATTAAATACATAAAAAAATATATATTAAATTATAAAAATCCTAATTTTGATTATGGGTCTATCTGTGATTATACTAGTACGTCGGGTTCGAACTCGAATTTATTTCAAATTCAATTTCGATTTTTTAAAATTAGAACTAATTGCATCAACAATCCAGACAAGTGATAAATTCCGGTACCAAATTCATTAATAATTCTTTATTTGAAATGTGTATTTGTTTTGTTAAAATTTTTCGATAGATGCTTGATAGATGTCGTAATTTTTCAATTTTACTAACATTCGAAAGTTCTTCTTTTGAAAGGCAACGATTATGTGGCAAATATCTACTAGGGTCAGTCAAAAACTAAGACTTCCTATTTTTTTCTAATTAAATAAAGTTAGTTAAATGAAAAAATTGAATTTGGCGCTATTTCTCAAACCTTCATCTACAATCTACTTCAAAAGTAACTTTCTGCGTCAACAAGTGGGAGCACTGCAGTCGCTTGTAAAATGGACGATATCAATTTTCGTACTTGTCAGCGTTCTGTGATTGAATTCTTGAATGCAGAAGATGAAACGCCTCTTCGCATTCATGAAAGACTGAAAAATGCGTACGGTGATGCAACTGTACAAAAATTTTGACAGGAGACGAAATATGGGTTTCATGGAACCTGAATCGAAGAGGCAGTCAATGGAATGGCATCACACAAACTCACCGAGGATGAAAAAATTCAAAACTGTGCGATCGGCAGGGAAATTTATGCAGAGGGTTTGATTGTGGTTGATTTTTAGGAGCAGGTATGCACAATAAATTCTGTCCAATACGTCACAACCCTTAAAATGCTTAAATCACGTTTTTCGCCAATCAAAAGCTATGGAGGATGGCCTTAGGAAACAGGATCCTGCATTTTTCCACTCTGGGATACATGCCCCTGTTAAAAGATGAACAAAAACTTTTGAAATGGTCTGAGATTATATTGAAAAGTTACAAATTAATCGTCAATAGTTTGATTTTTTAACTACGTATTTTCATTTTTTATTTCTTCGCAATTAAAAGAGAAAAAAGTAGGAGGCATTACTTTTTGACTGACCCGCGTAAGTACTTTATAAATACTTTCAGCGTCATAAATCCTACAATTATTATAATAGCGCGTGATTTTTAACGGATCTGCGATGGTACAATATAACATCCAACTAGTCTTTTATGAAAAGAAGAAAAAAAAATAAGACCTCATAAAATATACACACTGTTTTTGGCTGTTTTAAAGAATTGCTTTGTTTCGACTATCTATGGAGGAACGTCACAACGAAACCCTCTTACAACGTAATTCGATACTCTGTTAAGGAGCAAAACGAAGATTGATTCTTCCTTATCATCGTTCCTTATTGAATATGACGTGATGGGAAAATACAGTTTTTTTGCTCTTCGCTATAACGAGGTTGAGACGTACCCAGATCTATCTATCCAAGGGCACCAGTGAATTATGTTTTATAAGATAGGCCTTTACGATTCTTACAATTATAGCCTAATTAATATCTTCTTACAAAAGCAAATAAAATTAAATTATAGGAACTAAATTGTTTGATGGTAAAACAGATGCTGAACTTGAACACGATGATATTTATCCATAAAATGCTAAACAATCTGTTACCAAAATACTTTTCAAATAAACTTATATACAACAAGGACATTAACAGACATAACACGAGGACGTGCAAAGAAATCAGGCTACAAAAAAGGACAAAGCGAATATGCAGAATAATTTATTGCTGTACAAAGGTTATTTTATTTTAACACGCTACCAGAAAATTTAAAATCCGAACCCTTGTCCTTACAGCTTTTCAAATGTTTGTGATCGATTGGGACTGTGTAGCAAAAAAAATTGAATAAAAACCGAAAAATCATTCCGTGCCAAAAGTAAAATGTATAATACGCACGACTTGCTAAAGTGACCCAGTGTCCTGTTTTAAATCGACCATTTGCCATTTCATTTGTCTGTAATTTTTTCTATTACTTTACTTGTATGTATAATTTCTTATACTCCTCGGCCTCGACCATATTCTGTTAGTATGTCAGAATATTTCCGCTTCTCAATAAAATTCAAATTAATAGAATATTTGTAAACGCATCAAAAAACTAAAAACTGTTTTAGAATGGTGATGAAATATGCTTTCAAATATTATAATAATTACCACGTAATTTTTTAAATATATGTTTTTTTAATGCAAACATTAAAATATTTTAAAAATAGCTCACCTTACTTTCTTATTATCTAAAATTACTGGGAACGAAGGAAAATAAAAACACATATTTTATTAGACAAATATATTAAAAACTTTATCACCTCACTTTTTTGTTGTTTCATGTAAAAATAATCAATAAAACAAAAAAACAAACTTTTTTTTTCAAAATTGCGGTCGGAAACTTTGTTTTCTGAAAGGAATGATAGCGTGGTGTTTTCTCTTTCCTGCAAGGCCAACCAGACTGAACCATTTTTTTCATTTGCCCGCGTACAGAACCAACCTTAGAAAAAATTCTCCAATCCCCGCATATGCGCGCTATATAACACGCAATTTAACAATATCGATATTCTTAATAATATTCTTGTGAAATACCGATACGAAGTCAAGCTTACGACCACAAATGTTAATTAAATTAATGCACAGCTATAGAAAAGGTAGAGCATGAGCATCTCCTGTCCCCATCCCATCTTCCTCTGTCTCTTTCCCTTTCCTATTCCTTCTTCCTTCTAATATACTTACATTTATATATTTTTGTTAATTTCATTTTCATGTAATGGTTACAACCAATTAAAATTTTGTATTATATCATAATAACCATTAGCATAAGAAACTGTTTTGGCTTACCTCATTTTTAACCGCTTCATTTTTAACATCCTATATAAAACTGCTGTTGTACCCAACCTTTATAACCAACGCCGTCTGTTAAATTAAATCCACACCGCCTATATGCCAGCCCGCTGCCCGCTGCATGCTTGCCAGCCCGCTCCCTTTATTTATGTATTTCAACCATTTTACACAAAATGTTGACATGAATCACTCTATCTTTTGGTGAAAACCGCATGAAAATCCGTTGCGTAGTTTAAAAGATCTAAACGCGCAGATAGCGGGAGCGGCTTCATTTTATACTACGTAAAGATTTCTCACTATGCTAGTAAGGGAGACACAAGGATTAGATACATGCTTTTTGGGACGCAAGGTCTACTATTCGCACTAGTCTTTTGTCCTTTTATGATGAGGTTAGGCTACTCTAGGTGAGTCTGTATCAATGATTGCTAACGTTAACAGTTTCCTAACATTATTAATCACCCCAGCACAAAAACAAAAAGGGCCTTCTAAAAGAATGCTGAAAAGCTGACGTGTCAAGTTTTCAGGATAGATTTTCATTGGATCATATAACTCTGTTTGACTTCAGACAAACGATGAAAACATACTGCTAAAACAAGATGGCCGAAAATAGAAACACATTTTTTGTAATACTATAATAATGCATCTATTTTCAATTTTCATGCCACATCTTGGGCTGACTTGTAGTCAATTTAAGATAAATGCATATGTCACAAACGATATCGTGTCACGAGAGGGTATGGACTGTAAATCTGTAGTTTATATGATGTAATGTGTGTTTTTTTTCCATTTTAAATGTTATGTGTGGTCTGTCTTGCTGTATGGATGTGAAACATGGATCTTGAAAGTAAGTACCATGAACAGGTTAGAGGCTTTTGAAATGTGGCTTCACCGGAGAATGCTCAAGGTCCCATGGACCTACATGTTCACAAACACAGAAATTCTCAGGCCGGTTAGAGCAGATAGAGAACCGCTAACATTTATGAAAATCAGGAAAATTTCATATCTGGGTCGTATACTTCGAGGGGAGAAGTATCACTTGCTCCATTTAATATTGAAAGGTAAGATAGAGGGTCGCCGAGGGCCTGGTAGGAGACAAATATCTTGGCTGCGAAATATACGAGAGTGGACCGGCATTACAAGTATGGAGGAGCTATTCCGGGCAGCGCAAGACAGAGAGACATTTTCAAGAGTGATCACCAACGTCGGGGGGACCTGATAGGGCACACAAATAAGAAGATATGATCTAAGACAGTTGATGGCGTTTTTATAATCAATCACAGGATTTGGCAATTTGAAAGGAGAAAGCCCTACCTTTGCTGTCGTCATATGCTGCTTGGCGGTTCAATATTGGTGGTGGACAGTCTTCCAAAATGATAGCACAAGGGTGGTTACACTTTATCGTCACTTTTTGTATTAATTACTATTTTTTTACGACTTTAAAGCGAGATTTACAGACAATTTTACGACAATTTGAGACTGACTTTTTTATTTATTTATTTATTTTTATTCCAGCTAAAATAAAATTACATTTTCACTCGTTTAACTAGAAATAATTATACACATTAAGATAAACTAAATATTTCAATACAGCGCTATTCTATTTCATTATTTTGTTTATCAAGAATAAATATTAATAATTTTTTTTTAAATTTACCCAGCTTCTTTTCGTTTTTGATGTCATTTGGGAGGCAATTATATAAGTTGCCCCCCTCGTAACCAATGGATTGTTTACCATAGTTAGTGTGGATGGTGTTTAAATGTATGTTATCATATTGTCGTGTAAAAGGTCTCAAACAATCTCTGTTGATTCGGCCCGCCACGCAGTAGGTGGGCAGATACATTCGCCGCCAACATCTAGACAAACCTCACCTCATAAACCCGGGCACCCCTGTTAAGTCACCAAACCACTTGGGGTGAAATATGGGAATATGTTCATCAAATGTGAAGAAATTTGGAAACAACTCAACTGTAATAAATTTTTCTCTAAAGTTCTTTTGTCTTTGAGTTTTTGAAAGGCGAATTTTCGCCGAATCGTAAAGTATAGTTGAAGAATTTTCCATTTTCAAAATCCGATGGTTCGGAAATTGTTAGGCAAACACTTCGCAGCGAGTTCTCAACTTTACCAAGGAACCGAATTGCCTGACCTATCTCGCGCGATAGTTTTGCACTATTTTACATCTGGATTAGGTGCTCCACACAGCATCCCCAAATAAGACGCAGGCCCTGAGGGAAATTATTTTTCCTGCCTGGAGTAAATGTAAATAATAATAATAATGTGGGATGTGGGGAGGATAGTACAATCCCTAATGTCCCATATAGTTATACATATTTATATATTTACACAGTAAAGAAATAATAAGAACATAAATAGAAAAAAAAATGGTTGAGTATTGGAGAGTTGAGCGCAGAATTAGAAGGATTTATGTTTGCCATTCAAGATAGAGTCATTAATACTAAAAAAAAATTATAGGAAGCATATAATCAAAGATGTAAATCAATGATTATTTATGTAGAAAATGTTTGGCTTTTCCGGAAACTATAGAACATATTATATCGGGATGTTCTGTATTAAAGCCCTCCGAGTATACATTTAAAAAAATGACAGAAAAGACTTTATTTTTGTTACAAGGCGCACAGTTAAATTGAGAGGAAGAAAACGAGCTTAAGATTGTGTATATTGATGCACGTACTTCCGACAATGATGTCCTTGCGAAAAGTTACTGAGAAACAGCCTTATTGTAATTAACTTACTATATTACGCTGTTTCTGCAGAACGGTAGGCCGGGAAAATAGACCGCCTCACAATTCTATTTTACACGCACTTATTGCTTCAATTACATTCATACATCATCTCATACATCAGTTATTCTGACTTGATCGTGTCATATCTGCACGGGCGTCCCCGAATTCTTCTGCCATTCAATTTCGCCTCTTCATATACTCATTTCTGCGTTTATTCACAACTAGCTGGTTCCCGGCATGCGTTGCAATGCCATATTCAAAGAAATAAATTGTTTCTCCCTGCATGTCCTCTCCCGTGCGTCCCCATTCTCCTTCCGCACCCCTAACCCTCCTGCGTTCCCCGTGCACCTTCCCCGCCCACCCTCTCCCCTCTCTCGCTCCCCCGTCCAAACCCACAAACCAAAACCCCCCTCTCGCGTTTCATATATTCAGTCCCAGTACATTAAGTTTTCAAACAGCTATTACAATTTTTTTATTCAAATTTTCATTTTTCATTTTTCGTTATTTCATATTACAAATATTCATTTTTGTATATTATAAGAACAATCAACAAATTTGGTACCTAGCATTGGTACCTATTTAAAATAATAATTTTTAAAATCCATATACAATTCTTTTAATTAAAAAAAAAACAGCTGCCTGCTAAATTCAATTTCATCAAACGCGCGAACTGTCAAACGTGCTAAGTTAAAATAGTCGTTAAGTTTTCTGAAATTATTCAATGTTTTGCGCAATTTTCTTTCCGTAAGAACCTTTTACAAAGTATTAGAAAATTTAAAAAAAAACGATGAATGAAATAGATAAAGTCGTTCCTTAGTTACGGCGTGACCAAGGGAAACAGGGATTCATTTGCATAAATATAGATGGAGTGCTGAAACAAACACTGATGTGTGGCAGTGAGGAATGTAACTTGCAGAGAGAGGGTCAAATTAGAATGAATGTCCTAGAATTGAGATCCCTGAGGCGTATTACGTGATTAAGCTCGGTTTAGTGTTCAGTGTTTCTACTTGTCGTCAATAAATAATTGAATTAATGATTTAGAAAATCACTGTGTAAAGATGGTAAGAAAAATATCTAAAATACTACGTAATCAAATTACAGAAGCCATCAAATTTAGTTAGAGCGTTGTGGAATTGGGTCCTTTAATAAATTAAATTGGCGACCTTCAACAAAGGTCCCGATTCTCGATGATCTGGCATTTAAGTCGGGGGCAATTTTTCTTCGTAGGTACATGTAAAAAATCGTAAACTGCCTTAAATCAATTCAATTTGGGAGGCGGGTGTGGGTATCGCCGCCCCGGTATTTATTGGAATAACGAAACCTCTGCCATAGGTCACCCCAAGTAGTTCGCTACATTTGGTGACTTGACAAGGGTGCCCGGGTTCGTTGTGTGAGGTTTTTCCGGTTCTTGGCGACGGATGCATCTGTTAACCACCAGGAGAGACTGGTAGAAGGATACTTTTTAACCCCTTCAGCAGTACCTACGTTCTCGGAACAACGCCTTGCATCGTAGTGGGAGGGTTAGATCCGTTCGTCCGTCACTCCTGAACACATTGGCCCCCAGATTCCTACCCACCCTTCCTTTCCTGAAAAAACCCTCCACCCATGACATAGATGACAAGGCCTTGAAGGGAATTATTTTCCTCAGGGCCTCCTGTGCGGAGCTAAAATTAATTATTTTTCATGATTTTTTATTTATTTTAAAATCATGATTGCATATTTATTAGTTTTTTCTTCAATTATTTCTGGCTTTCACCCTTCAAGGGTGTTCTAGGCCATCATTTAAAATCACAGAGAAAGGAAAAGTTAATTTATAAAAGTTAATCTATCATTGAGTATGGTATCATTGCATGGGGAGGGGGCACTTCATCAGCTCTAGATCCTGTCGAAAAGGCACAGAAAACAATTATGAAAATTATTCTCAAACTTCCTCTAACTGCAGACAGTGACCTTATATTCAAAATAATGAGAGTATTTGATGTTCGACAGATCTATGTAAAAACTATCCTCATGCATCTCTTTAAAAACAAACATGTGCTTTACGAAAAAAAATAAACTTAAGATTTACACGTAACTCCAACAAAGACATATTGCAAGTTCCAGCACTCTCTTCCACCTTTGGTCAACGTAGCTTTAGATACTTTGCCACAAAAATATTCAACATTCTCCCAGAAAACATCAAACTGAGTCAAACACAGAGAGAGTTTAAAAAATATGTTAAAATATGGATACATTCTAATGATCGAGCCTATACTGGTGCCCTCACCCAAACGCCCAGTCATTGACAGTTGTTATTGTAGTAATAACCTTGCAGTTTATGAATTGTGTAGGTATATGCAAACAATAATGTTAACTAAAATAAAGTTTTTGCTGTATGAAAACCTACTTTACACATTTATAAAAAAACCATAGATAAAATTGCGAGAAACAATTAACAAAATTTCTGCCTCAATACAGGTTCACCTAGTGAGGCAGGCAATGCACAACTAAAAATACTGTATAACTATACTACTCCTGTGTAACCTTTCTTACGTTACTTTCGGCTTGTTAATTTTTCTGTACTGATTGATGTAATCTATTTGTAAACTACATTGAGTATGTAATTTTTTTTTTTTTTTTTTTAGTTATATTGTTGTTATTTCATTGAATAAAGATTATTATTATTGTATTAATTTTAGTTAAATGTGCAAATTTCAGTATTATATGGAAGATTGGAGTCGAGTTCAGACTTAGAAGAGATGAGACGTTGAATGGAGGGGAGGCAATTTTAGATAAAGCTTGGTAGAAGAGAAGATATTTATTTAGAGAGGGACAACCAAAAAATATGTGATCTAAAGTTCCCACTTCTAGACCACCGAATGTACAAGACCACTGGGGAGTCAAGGAAGTGAATTTTAAAAGGGTGAGAAGGAACGGAGCAATGTCTGATTCTCATTCGAATAAGTGAGGAAATTTATTTTTTTAGAGAAATGGGGAAATTGTGGAAACCACGGTTTTGATGGGATACTTTGTATTGAGGCGTAGCTGGCTCCCTTGGATTGACTAGCAATGTTCCAATACTCTGCCTAAACTTTGCGGGATCTATCTTTGATGATGGAAAAAATACCAGATAGGGGAATATGGTTTACGAGGGTAACAATAGGGTTGGACGCTCCTTGTTTTGCCAAGGAATCACTGCTATTAGTTACTACCCGGTTTTAGCCGAGTCAATGTGAATAATTATTTTCAATTGTCAGAATTTTGAAAATATGGTAATGTACTGATTTTTCCTCTTCTTCGTATTGTAAAGCTCAAAGTGGGATGCTGGGATTATTCAGCCAATCTTACTAATGAGAAAAGTTAAATTTTCTGAGTAGGTACTTATGAAATAAAAAAATACAAAATAGAAATGAAAATATATTTTTTTAGTCTAACAATTACGCAGATTTATAATTAGTTTTTCTCGAGGTCAATTTTTAGTTTTAACGCTTGAAGAAATCCTAAGGTAAAAAATAAAATATTATTGCTAAATAAAATAAAATTAGATTTTTATAGACCCGTGGCTAACTTTGGAAAATATTCCGATGGTTTTAATTTTCCCGATTTTTTTTGTTTGTTGAAATATTATTTGTTAATTATTTACTGGAAAATGCGCTGACCCTTGAAAATCACGAAACTTGAATCTACTTTTCAAGCTTGTGGTGAAGCCAACACTCAGGTACGTACCTACTTAAGGTATGTACCTGTGCAGCACGGCGATGTCGCCGCATGGTACAACTGGGAACGGAACACGAAGAATACCTACCTACCTGCGCTGACATATTTGGAATCTAGTCGCACTTTATGGAAAGTACCGGAGCATTTACATTCCCTTTACATTAGGCGTTAGAACCATCGAGAAACGTATCGTATTCTCTCAATATTACCAGCCGAATTATTAAACCGTTACCTCCGCCGCGGCATTATAAAAGCCGGAGTAATGGTTTGACCCAGTCAGTCGATAGAATAGCAAGCCAAACAACTTGTACCGTTATTTACAACTGTCTCGCTCCGTGTAATATTTTGAATTATTAATAAACGATTAACAGTTAATTCCAGTGTTTTTTTACGCGTTTGCGTAACACGTCTGATTGCTACAAGCGTAATCCTGAGAAATTGTATCAAAAGAAATACACATTTTAAGTTAAAATTTACAATATTTTTTTGTAAAAAAAATACTTCGCGAATCCACAAAAATATCATTCGAAGATAATGAGATTATAATTGATACCTTTGATCGATTTGTATTATTACTAAACCAGTTTAAATAAATCTCTAATACATAATAATGTTAAAAAATAATTGGTAGGGTAAGTGAAAAATTTTATACTCAAAACTTGCAAAAATGCGGATTCGGGACTTTGGCGTTGGACCGAAGATTATTATGTTATAGGTGGGCACTTCATCGCTTTGTCTGAATTTTTGATACAATCAGTTCCAATTTTGAAAATAACCATTAAAGCTCCGCATCCGCACGCAAAAAGAAGGAGATGGAGAGATATGTAATTGAAAGAGAATGTTAGAGGAGCGTGCTAATATTTAAAGCGATAAAATCGGTGCGAAAATGTTTAATCAAACACGACTCGTTTAAAATAGAGCAAAAATCTCGTGGAAGGTATCTTAAGTATCATTTAAAGAAACATTGTGAATTTTTTCACAACTACAACTTGTAAAATAACTGAAACAAACGTGTTTATAATAATTTTCGGAGCACGCTTTGCGATTGTTTTCTATCGAGGGAATTTTATATAATTTGCGTTTCGGCATGGAACGCGCCCAGATATTATCTTCAAATATAACATATATTTTTTTTAAGAGCTTAAAAATTTCAAATCGGTAGAAATTCGGGTAGCGGCGCCTTAAAACCCAAAACCGAAAATAGTATTTTGTTATTTTAAATGTTATTTTTTTATAAATTTGTCTCTTGTGTTTTTATTGCCTTAATTTAGTTAGGTTTTTTTTTTTTTTTACGGGAGCTCCACACAGGAGGCCCTGAGGAAAATAATTTCCCTAAGGGCCTATGTCATCTTTGAGGGTGCTCTGTGGAGGGTTTTTTTAAGGAAAGGAAGGAGAGGAGAGTTCTGAGAAGGAAAAGGGTGTAAGGGGTGGGTAGGAATCTGGGGTTCAGTATGTCCTGGTCATCCGCCTCCAAGACCTAGACAAACCTCACCCCATGAACCCGGGCACCCCTGCTAAATTACCAAACGTAGCGAACCACTTGGGGTGACCTATGGCAGAGGTGTTGGTTATCCAATAAAGGTTCCCGGGGCGGCGGTACCCATTCCCGCCTCCCAAATTGTAAAAATTGTTCTGTGAATAATAATTTTTCTCAATAAATTTACATAATATAATGTGGACTGGACGCCTCTTGCATAACCAAAGCAAAATTTTGTTATGTGTCTTGGCTACTTCTTGCATAACTATTTTATATAAAAAAAATGTATTAATATTTTTTGTTTTTTTTTTTTGTTACACAGTTGTCCTGGCCGCGTCTAACCAACAGCAGTCCTTCCGCGTCAGCCCGAAAAACGCCAAGGTGTTGGAGGGAGGAGAAGCTGTACTGGAATGTGAAATTGCTAATTTGGCCGGACAGGTGCAATGGGCTAAGGATGGCTTCGCTTTGGGTAAGAAAAATATTGTTTTATAGTATAGTATATTTATTAAAATATGTATTTTATTTTTAATTTTTTGTATGACGGATAAATCATCAACAGTACAAAATTTATTATTTTAACATTCTTTGGGATGATAAGAAAGTATACAAAAATGTTTTAAAGGTGTATTTTTTTTTCATTAGCTCCATATAGGAGGCCCTAAGTAAAATAATTTCCCTTAGGGCCTATGTCATCTTTGGGAATGCTTTGTGGTGAGGGTCTTTTAAAGAGAGAAAGTTTTTTTTTTTTACTAGCAGACCCGAACACACGTTGCTGTGGTTAACGAAACACAACGCCATTACCCAACCTTTATAAAATCCACACCAGCCGCTTGCCAGCTGCCCGCTGCCCTGAATTGAATATTTGAATTTCTGTACTATAATAAGCTTGTATTATACATATAAACCTTCTTCTTGAATCACTCTATCTATTGGTGAAAACCGCATGAAAATCCGTTGCGTAGTTTAAAGGATCTATGCGCACATACATTTTGAGTGACTTCATTTTATACTATGTAATGACGATGATTATTATTGCACAACAGAATTATTCCAATTACAGTACAATGTAGTTACCATATCAGCATTTAGGCAAGTGACTCTTCAATAATAGTTTTAAGGCATGTAGAGAACAGTCACTTACATCCAAATGGTTTGCCAGTTCATTTAACAGCACCACTCTCCTCATCATGCTGTGCTTTGCCAGGACGTCTGTTCTGCCGCTCGGTACTTTAAATAAATCATGATGTCGACTCCGGCTGTAGTGGTCTGGTACATATAAATCATAGCATCCCAAGAGAAATGGGCTATCGATGAAATTGTTGCAAATTTTGAAAGACAGAATAGCAAGATTTGCTTTCCGCCTAGTTTCTAGACTCACAGAATCAGTTTCCTCAAGTAAGTCAATGTGGTGCATGAACCTTGGATAGGTTCCATGCTTCCGCATATAAACATAACCGAGGAATTTCTTCTGGATTTGTTCTAACAACAACGTACTTCTGGTGGTACGGTGCCCAAACATCGCTCGCGTACTCCAGCTTGCTTCTCAGTATGCCATAACGCTAGCAAAGCTTCTTGGTTATCAAACTGGATAGGTTCAAACCTCGGATAGGTTCCATCGTTCCATGCTTCCGCATATAAACATATGTGAGGAATCTCTTCTGGATTTGCTCAACATTTCAATGTTCCGTGTAATTCTGTTAAGTTCAACCTTACCAGTTTGAAAAAACGTGAAGTGAGCCTTTTTTAAATTTTAAACGTCTGATATGATATAACTTTAGCTTTCTTACATTTCTTCAACCCCATAACATTATATTCCTTATTCTAATTCCTATTTCTCCCACCAGGTTTCTCTTCAGTAATCCAAGGCCTTCCTCGATACACTGTGATCGGAGACCGCCGCCATGGCATTTACAACCTTCGGATATCGAACGCCTCCTTGGACGACGATGCGGAATATCAGTGCCAAGTGGGACCTGCCAAGAACCACAAGGTCATAAGAGCCAATGCTGAACTTCACGTGATATGTAAGTCGATTTATTTATTCCCATTTATTTTTTGAACAGTGTGCTGATAAATACCCGGAATTTGGAAGGTAATTAATTAAGCATAACAAATCAGGGATGTCTATAATACCACTAATTATTTTAAAAATAAGTCAGATCAGAAATAAGTCTTTTCTCTAATGGTTTTAATAATTTTAATTCTTTCATCAAGTGGTTCTAATTTATTGTTTCTGTAGATAGAATGACTTTATAATTAATGTATAGTAGAAATTAGTGCTGAATATTTTTCAATGGAATCGGAGTGGATTTTAAAGTGAGGGGACCAAATATGAGAGTTATATTCGATTTTACTTCGAAGAAGAGAAAAAATAAGATTTTTAATGTTGAAATATTTTGATTGTCTGCCATTATGGAGAATGAAGCCAATCTTTTTTATCCTTTAGACAAAATATCCCCGAAAAAATATCCTCCGACAAAATATCCCTCGACATAATATCCCAAGGACAAAATGTATCTCCACTACGCTGAATTCTTTTTTTTTGTTAGGTTATTTACTTATTTACGCCCTTTTTCGGGGCTATTACATAAGTATGAAATTTACAAATTACGCTATAATTAAATAATATATAAATACAAAGAAATATAATAGGTATTTTGCAAAAAAATATAAAGTATTTATTGTACATAACTGAACTGCCTCAGTAACAGTATTTTGTATTTGTTTAAAGATAAATTGAAGATGTCAACTGACTTGGTATAATTATTTCCCTTCATTAGTATTCTGGGCAAAGAGGAATACATATGGTAGTTAGTTCTAGAACTTCTGCACTGAAGTAAATCCTGACTTCTGGTATTACGTACTGCAATACGTAAGCTTATCAATTCAAGCAATACCGGACTATCAACTAAATTATTTAGAATTTTATACAGAAATACCAAATCAGTGAAAATTCTTCTGTCATTCAATTTAAATATATTTATATCATTTAAAATAGTGTTGTAGTTTAACATACTTAATTGCTGGAATACCCATTTTAAAATTTAGAAAACGTAAGAATTTGTTTTGTATTCTTTTAACAGCTTGTACATGTAATTATAATATGGGTTCCAGATGCGAGAATTATACTCAAGTTGACTTCTAACATAAGCAAAATATAACAGTAAGGTTTTAATAGATATCTTGTGGGGGATGTTTTGTACATAGCATATTTTGTTGGGGATATTTTGTCGGGGGATGAAGACGCGCGGAACCAACATAGTTAAACCCATTTATTGTTTTTAGCAAACATCAAACTGATCGAGTTTTGAATGTTCGAAAAGTTATACAGTGTGTTCTTATTATTATTTTTTCCAATTAACTGAAGTCATTGTAAACATAACATACGTAAAAAATGATTATACGTAATATTTTAATTGTGAATTCATTATTTTTTCCCCTCATTAAAAGTAACATTGAAAAAAAGTGCTGATGATTGAGATTCTTCTTACGGTCTGCTAGGTCGATAGGGGCCACTTTCCCTCAATCAAACAGGCGAGCACACACGAGGCCGTAATTGTTTTCGGCTGGTACAAGAGATTTCACAGTCTGGCGAATCTCGACCTTCGGAACTGTATTAATGATAATAGAAAATTACGAACATTGTTATTGTTTCATTCATGTTTGGCTGGTTTGAATGCTTTGACAAATTTACGCTAGATGGCTTTATGTGTAAGTTTTCAAAACGAACTGCTGCACTACAATTGTTGCAATTCAACTCTATAACAATCACGCTGGCACTCATGGTGGATTTAAACTTGTCTGTCGTGTCGTGTCGTGACGCGTCTGAACGGTATCGGTTTCATACATTTAGTATGATGACGTTTATGTGACGCGATCGTGATGTCGTGTCGCATCAGACGCGCTGAAGGTGGGGGAGGCTGGGGGGGGGGGGGGGGCAGTGTTAAGCCCCCATAGCTCAGTGGTCAGAGCATTCGACCGGCAATCGGAAGGACACGGGTTCAAGTCCCATTGGCGGCAAGTATCTTTTCTCGGAAGATTTTTCAATGTAAATGAGTGTTTCAGGCTGACAATTATTGCTTGTAATAATATGCTTACTGTTATTCTGATTCCTCGAGTGTCATCGACTTTTTCTACCGTTTACTTTCGTGCCATGTTCCGTGCGTCCATTTCTCTGTTCATTAATTCCAAATGTCCACACCGTCCCTTTCTTAACCTTGGTCACTACGCTCATATCAGTATTGTATTATTTCTATCATGCGGTTGAATTTGGCAGCGATTTGTGGTCAGGAGCCCCAAATATCTGAAAAATAACCTCGCAATCTGTGGAGAAATGAGCGGTCCGTTGGATAGATTCTCACACATTAACAAAAGGATTGAAATCTTTACAGTAAAGGCGTCAGGTGAGAATGCTGTCTTATTCTTATTCTACCGGTATTTCAATGGAATATGCTCAGAGGAACTTGCGTCATTGATTCCTTCGGCATCGGTGCACAATCGGGAAACACGCCAAACATTTGAATGCAGTTGACATTATTGTCACGTCGCTTCTACGACTCGGTTTACTCGAGTTCTCAACTGTGTAACACTACTTACTGAAGGACCACAAGTTGAACCTGAGTTGTTTGTAATCAGTGGTATGTAGATTTTTTTGTAAAATGTCTTATTTTTTCATCGTTTTTCTGGATTCTCTGGTGTTATTTAACCCATGAACGTGTCACAATCCAAATTGTGTTTGCCTGACTGTGAACCCGGGGTCCGGTGAGCACACAACTCGAAAAACCAGCCCTCCATATGAACCCGAAAGTCTTGAAATGGAGCCTGTGTCAATATTGATGACCGGGTCCGGTTTTTTCAATCGAAGTTTTATTTTTTAATTTTCATCTTTTACCTTATTTTCATGTAAACCGATTTGTTTATTACACATTTTATAAGATGGTTGTGACATAATGCATTATCAATTTTTTTTATCTATGCTGTACTAAAGCCAATTCTCGTGCGATACGGCCAAGAACGGTTCGATTTTAGTTACATAAAGTTTGTCCAACCGTTATTTCAATGGACAGCGCTCCGGAGAACTTCATTGATCCCTTCGACAGCCGGGAGATATGCAAAACGCGTGCCCAAAATTTTGTACAGTTGACATTTTAAACATAGTTCACGGGCGGTTTTTCAATTTAGTTCTTGTACTCAAAAGCTCAAATATGGAAAGTTTTACCGGTTTTGATGTTTTTTCTCTTTTACAACAAGATATAGGTTCATTATTCGTACTTTTTTTGCTTGTAAATTGTGTTATGAAATTGCGGTAATATTTTTCGAACCCAGGACCTTCTGCTTACATGGCAACAGCTCTACCAACTAAGCTAAGGTGTCTATGTCCAATTCGGTAACTTTTAACTGTGTCATACTTTGACTAGTTCTTAGTTTAGTTATTTTATTGATACAAACTGATTGTTCAAAAAAATAAATGAAAAAGAAAGACAAACATTCCCGGGTTACGAATTGCCTGACAATATTTAAAAATCTCGTACTACCACCACAGTAAGCGGAAAATGATACTTGCGTCGTGATGGAGGACTTAGCCAGCCGAGGAACCGAGCCTGGATGGCTCCCAAACGCGATGCCAACTCTGCCTCTGACCGGTCATTAATTTTAATTGATTTAAAGTATTGATACGTTATTAGATTTTGACGGCCAAAAGTATTTTCGTTATTTGTTTTTGGGGTGTTATGTCGTGTTGCGCCAACTCCTTCTTTAGCCAACGTTTTCTGGCTAAATAAGGAGGTAGCGCAACAGGGCATAACACCCCAAAAACAAAAAAAAACAAAAAAAAAATATATGTTTTGTTTTACTCGGCGTTTTTCTCCCTTTTTAAATGTATTTATGTGAATACCGCACAACAGTCCCAAGTGCTCCCAAATTTCCAGATCCAGTGGGGCTGGGGTATCCCCAATTGGGGTATATTGTGAGGCAGGTAGGGGAAGAGAAGTCTAAAGAAAACTGGAAACAATTTTGCCTTTCAACCTTCTTAATAGGATATAAAAAGGTTTCAAAGCTTTCGTTATTGATTTAACGTACTATTATTTATCTTTTTTTCTGGGGATAGCAGCGGTTAAAAAACGTGCTGAACAGAGGGCAAATCGTTCGACCCTGAAAAATCCCCGCAAAATTGGATCGGCGTTTCATTTGGATTCTGCCGGTCAAACAAAAAATTGTGTAAACACAAAACGTACTCGGGCTCACAATTTTAACTGCAAATAACCCATTACTTTTTACATTAATTCTGTCGAGAGCTTATTCATAGATTTTCTGGTAAAATGCGACAAAGACGTTGGTCCTTTTCACATCAAAATATTTTTTAAATGAAAAAATAGTACTAACGTTAGTTAACTAACGACCGGCGTGGTCTAGGGATAAGGCTTTTGACTCGCAAGCCAAATGTCGCGGGATCGAATTCCGGCGTGGGCAAATAACTTTTATTTGATTAATTTGTGTTATATCTCAATTAATTAATTAAAAATAATATATAATGTATTTGCGGCACGTTCCAAAGTGGAAGATACTCTCAGTATCGTCCTGGTGTGAGACCACCATTCAGAATTGAAACGTTGCTTGAAATGGCTTTATCCATCTTTGGTGACGATTATATAATGGCTTTAGCCAGGTACTTCCCCACCTTCCTCTTCCCCATCCTTTTCTCCTCCCCATAACCTTCAGCCTCACAACATACCCTAATAGTCGCACTGGCTCCAGACGGTTGGGAGCACTTGGGACTCTTGTGCGGTATTCATATAAAAAATAGGTAGTGCAAACCTATTGTTTTACTGGGTGAGAGAACCAGACGCTTTTGTTAAGTTATTATCCACTTGTGTTTTGTTTTTTATTCTTTTTATAGTACTTCCACAGGAGTCCCTGAGGAGAATACATTTCCTCGGGGCCTCTGTTATCTTTGGGGATGCTGTGTTGAGGGTAAGGAAGGAAGGAGATTTCTGACGGAGGAAAGTTCTGGGAAGGATAAGGTATGAGGGATGGATAGGAATCTGGGGTTCAGTGTGTCCAGTAGTGACGGAAGTATCCCATCCTTCCCACGGCGGTGCAAGACGATGTTCCAAAAGAGTTCTACTTTAGAAGTCACAAGGTCTCCCTCAACCAATCTCTGCCAATCCGGCCTGCCACGCTGATGGGTAAACACATCCGCCGCCAAGAACCGGACAAACCTCACCCCATGAACACGGGTACCCCTGCCAAACGTAGTGAACAAGTGAACCACTTGGAATGATCTATGGCAGAGGTGTTGGTTATCCAATAAATGGTTCACGGACCGGCGGTACCCATACCCGCCTCCCAAATTGTAGACAAGTGTCAAAAAAATTACCATTTAAACTAATCTACGAGTATTTTATCTAATTTTACTTCATTATTTTAATTTTACGTATTTCTCATAATACGCCTGTTAAATCGTTTATTTTGATTAAAAATACCATCCCTAAAAAGGGGGTTAATGATAACGTTTATAATTGAAAAAAAAAAACTGCCTTAAAACTAACACAAGCTACATAGATACTGCGTAGGTACCTTAAAATACTTGGAAAATTGGAGTTGCCAGGATTACGTTTAATATCTGGCTTAGGGTGATATGTGGGGGGAAGGGGGTTGAATACAAAAGCGATTTTATTATCCACCTGGGTAGGCAGAGGAAAGGATGTATTTATTTATTATAACCTGCAGATTATATCGGCGAGGGCTCGAAATATGAGACGTTAGCTGGGAGGCTTTGGAAAAGTAAATTTTGGTAGAAAATCGATGGCTCACGTAAATTTTATGAAAGAGCTAATAATCTATAATTTAGTTCTCCATTTGTCGTGAAGTTTTTATACACCATATTTCGTATCTTCAAATGTTTAATTATACAGGGTGTTTTAAGGGGCGGGACTTACTTTAAGGGCGATTAACCAGCGGCCGAGAATTATTACCCGGATTTGTCATTAAATGTAAACAATATTAGCGAAACTCAATCGAAAATCTGGAGACAGTAAAATCAGATCAAGATATTGGCACCTCTGTGACTCGAACCCAGGACACTCTACTTACATGGAAAATGCTCTTCCAACTGAGCTAAAGTGTCTGTATCCATATTTTTGAATGTAGCTATTACTTCGTGGTTATCCATTATAGAAAAATGAAACAATATGTTCCCCTACCCACCCACTCTACACTAATCCTACCCACCCAATCTACATTATTAACTAACAACGGCTCCACCCCTATCATAATAAAACATTGTTCTAAACTGTCAAATTAGTATAAGCTTTCCCTGACGAAGGAACGTTTGTTCCGAAACCGGTCGGATTTGCAAATTATATAAGTGGTTTATACAAAGTTATATTGTTTCATTTTTTTTTGTCTATATCCAATTCGGTCACTTTTAACTGCATCATACTTCGACTAAGAACTATCAACATTATCTTATTATTGGCCGCTATCTTTATGTACGATTGCAATATTCAAACCCGAACTAATTGCAATGTAGGTAGTGTCTAGATAAATTTTTATCCATTTTATTTTTAATATGCGACATCTATTGACTTTTCTGCAAGTCTGGGATGAATATTCTTCTTCTTCTTCTTTCGTATGGTGGGGGGGGTCAGAGGGGGACATCTAGGTCTGCGAGCCAGTCTAGGGCCTCAGGCGTTGCCCTGTGGACCTCATAAATCCCGCCGGGGAATGAATGGAGCGGGCATTCGTTGACCACATGTTCGGTGGTCTGCACCGCACCGCATTCACACGTCGCCGACTCTTTAAGGCCCCATCTATGCATCATGTGAGTACAACGGCTATGGGAGCACCTTATCCTATTGATGGCAGTCCAGAGTTTGCGAGGCAATGAGAACCCAGGCTGTCTCTCAGTGGGGTCTTGCACGAGATGGGCGTTTTTGACGTTGGCTGATTGCCACTCAAGCTTCCACCTATCTTCTGGGGTGAGAGGTGTTCGAAGGAGTCTTTCTCCTTCCGTCCAGAAGGGTTTTCGAGACTTTAAGCGGCATGCCGGGTGAGAAACGACATCATCGTGCAAGGGTATTTCGCTTTTTTGCAGCGCCTTCTTGTATTCCCTCAGTGTTGCAATCTCTCGCCTGAATGAATGAATCTCTCGGATGAATATTTATTTTTATTTCTAACTTTATGAGTAAAACCTCAAATTGTAATATTTAATTAAATGAAAACAATATTAGCGAAACTCAATCGAAAATCTGGAGACAGAAAATCAGGAAAAGATGTTGGCCCCTCTGGGACTCGAACCCAGGAAATATTAGAAGTAAAATATTTTGAACAGCCAATTTTTTTTGTAAATACCGCACAATAATCTCAACCGACCTCCGTAGTCCAGTGGGTAAGACTCTTGACTCACAATCCGGAGGTCGCGGGTTCGAACCCGGCACGCGCAAATAATTTTATTTGATCAATTTGTGTTATTTCACAATTAATTCCTTAAAAAATAATATATAGTATATTTGCGGCATGTTCCAGAGTGGAAGATACTATCAGTATAGCCATGGTGTAAGACCACCATTCAGAATTGAAACGTTGCTTGAAAATGGCTTTAGCCGTGTTTGGTGACCAGATCTGAATAGCCAGGTACTTCCCAACCTTCCTCTTCCCCACCCCCTTCCCCTCCCCACTACCTTCAGCCTCACAACATACCCCAATTGGGGATGCCATAGTCTCACTGGATCCAGACGGGAGCAGTTGAGATTCTTGTGCGGTATTCACTGTAAAAAAAAAAAAAAAAAAACTGCTCCCAACCGTTTGGATTCAGTGAGACTAAGATATCCCCAATTGTGGTACGTTATGAGGCTGATGGTAGTGGAGATGTGAAAGAGATGGGGAAGAGGAAGGTGTGAGAGTGAATGACTGTACGTTTCAATTCTGAATGGTGGCCTTTCACCAGAGCTATATTAAGAGTTTCGTCCCGGGAACCATTTATTGGATAACCTCTGCCATTGGACACCCCAAGTGGTTCGCTGTGTTTGTGACTTAGCGGGGGATGCTCAGGGGGTAATTATTTGGTGAGGTTTGTCTAGGTCTTTGAGGCGGATGCGTCTGTCCACTTACTGCGGAATCGGAAGAGTTGATGAAGACCATTTGGCCTCTCTAATAGGACTCCTTCGACCTATCGCCTTGCAACGCAGTGGGATGGATGGATTCATACGTTCGTCACTCTTGGATACACTGACCCCAGATTCCTACCCATCCCTCATATATACTTTCCTGAACTTTATTTTCTTCATTTCTTTTGAAAGACCCTCCAAATATCATCCACAAAGATGACATGGGCCCTGAGGGAAATTATTTTCCTCTATCCCGTATGGAAATATTGTAAAAATAAAAAAAGTTTTTTTCATTCTACATATCTATTATTTTTAATGAATTAATTGCGAAACAACAAATCATAATTTAAAAAAAAAATTGTGTGCTGTTCACAGAGTAGAATTGAAACCTTCAGAAAACTAAATTAGACAAGAGTGGGGAGGCTACGAAGCACCGCACAAAGAGGAGACCGATTATTCTATCTCATAATCTCGCAGCCTAAATCCTATAGATGCATACGTTTGTCTCTTTTTAATGTCGGTTTTTCGTTTCATATTGTAAAAATAAAAATATTATTTGCGTTCTATGTATATATAATTTTTTTAATGAATTAATTGCGAAACAACAAAAAATGATTTCAAAAAAATTGTGTGCAGTTCACACGCGGTAGAAGTGAAACCTTCAGATAACTAAATTAGACAAGAGTGGGGAGGCTACGAAGCACCGCACAAAGAGGAGACCGATTATTCTATCTCATAATCTCGCAGCCTAAATCCTATGGATGTATGTGTTTGTCTATTTTTAGCGTCGCTTTTTCGTTTCATCGAGTTTCAAATCACAACGGTGCTAAAGAAGTTTTCACTTCAAAAAAATTACTTGCGCATAATCATGGAATTTGAAACCAAGTACTCTAGGATTCGAATTCGACTTCTTACCACTCGACCACCTTTTTTTGTCGGTTGTTGCCTGCTTACCGAATTCAAAATTCCATAAAATAATTCCGGCAGTTTTTGCCACATTCAATGCTATTAAACACCGATCATCCCCGACGAATACGTGAAAAGGATGTAAACGCGTGCTTAAACTCTCACGTGTTCTGTATTAAAAGCTGTGACGGGGCAATAACGTATGCATGTCGTACGGGTCCGATGTACGTACCGTTAAATTTAACGTTACGGTCAGTGCTGTAACTTCTAATGTACGTGACAAAATCAGACGTGAAACGACATCAAAAATTTATTCAAAATTGTAGCATTAAAAAGGAAAAACAAAAAACGCAATGTTTAAACATAAAACATCTAAGAAAAATATCACGTATTTAATGTGTGGCGTATTTTTAAACATTTATTTGCCACGGTTATTTTTGTATATTTAAAATATTAACGCCTTTCGGATTTTATATAATACTAGCACACCCGGACACACGTTGCTGTGGCTAACGAAACGTTTATAACCAACGCCATCTGTTAAATCAAATCCACACCACGCTGCTCGTTGCCCGCTGCCGCTTGGCCAGATATATTATGTATTTCAACCAATTTACACAAAACCTTGTCAAACTATATACCTTCAAATAAATCCTTCCTCATGAATCACTCTATCTATTGGTGAAAACCGCATGAAAATCTGTTGCTTAGTTTAAAAGATCTAAGCGCACATGCAGCGTGAGCGACTTCATTTTATACTTAGTAAAGATAAAGATAAAGATTCAACCCATTTACACAAAACCTTGACAAATTATATACCTAAAAACCTTCCTCATGAATCACTATCTATTGGTGAAAACCGCATTAAAATCCGTTGCGTAGTTTAAAAGATCTAAGCGCACATACAGTGTGAGCGACTTCATTTTATACTTAGTAAAGATAAAGATAAAGATTCAAGCCATTTACACAAAACCTTGACAAATTATATACCTAAAAACCTTCCTGATGAATCACTCTATCTATTGGTGAAAACCGCATTAAAATCCGTTGTGTAGTTTAAAAGATCTAAGCGCACATACTGCGTGAGCGACTTCATTTTATACTTAGTAAAGATAAAGATAAAGATTCAACCCATTTACACAAAACCTTGACAAATTGTATACCCGAAAACCTTCCTCATGAATCACTCTATCTATTGGTGAAAACCGCATGAAAATCCGTTGCGTAGTTTAAAAGATCTAAGCGCACATGCAGCGTGAGCGACTTCATTTTGTACTTAGTAAAGATAAAGATAAAGATTTAACCCATTTACACAAAACCTTGACAAATTATATACCTAAAAACCTTCCTCATGAATCACTCTATCTATTGGTGAAAACCGCATGAAAATCCGTTGCGTAGTTTAAAAGATCTAAGCGCATATGCAGCTTGAGCGACTTCATTTTACGCTTAGTAAAGATAAAGATAACATAGTATCAGGTATAACTACAACATGAAAAATACAGCTTTAGTGAGCTTGTGAAATAGCAAGAAATGGAAAAGAGAAGGTGAGAAAGACACGTGTTGATTATAAATCAAACAATAAATAATGCTATATTGCAACTATGAAAAAATATATTTACAATTTTATCATATGAATTTGTGAGGCGGGTATGGGTACCGCCTCCCCGGGAACATTGGATAACCAACACCTTTGCCATAGGTCACCCCAAGTGGTTCGCTACATTTGGTGACTTAACAGTGGTGCCCGGGCTCATGGGTATGTCCAGGTCTTGGCGGCGGATGCGTCTGCCCACCGGCTGCATGGCAGGCCGGATTGGGAGAGAATGGTTAGGGGAGCCCCTTTGGCTTCTCCAGCTGTACTCTCTCGGAACATCGCCTTGCACCGCAGTGCGAGGGATGGATTCATACCTCCGTCACTCCTGCACACACTGACCCCCAGATTCATACCCATCCATAATACCCTTTTTCTTCTCATAACTTCCTCTCCTTCATTTCCTAAATAATTTTAAAAATTCATAGATAATTCTTTTAATACAAAAAAAACAGCTGCCTGTTAAATTCAATTTCATCAAACACGCGAACTGTTAAACGTGTGAAGTTAAAATAGTTAAATAAGTTTTCTGAAATTATTTAATTTTCTTAATTTTTCTTTCCCTAAAGAAGAACCTTCTACAAAGTATTAGAAATCTTAAAAAAAAGATTAATGAAACAGGTAAAATTGGTCTGAAGTTATAGCGTGACCAAGGCTAACGGGGATTCATTTTTATATATATATATATATATATATATATATATATATATATATATAGATTAATTAGATATTTAAGTACCTACTTACAAATCTTTTTGGTTTAAATTAGAAACATAATTTTTTGGATGCGAGGTCTGCATTATTCTCAGAACTATTTATGCTTGGGGATTCCGCAACTAATACCTACCCACCCAATCTACTTTATTAACTAACAACGGCTCCACCCCTACCTTAATAAAACATTGTTCTAAACTGTCAAATTAGTATAAGCTTTCCCTGGCGAAGGAACGTTTGTTCCGAAACCGGTCGGATTTGCACATTATATAAGTGGTTTATACAAAGTTGTATTGTTTCATTTTTCTAAAAAAATCTACCTATTTACTATACTTGGAGCTTTTTACATAGATAAAAATAATGTTAAAATTAAAAATCTGCAGGTCAGGTTCCTGTCCTCTGTTATGTACAATGCAAGCAAATACCCTTTGGAAGCCATTGGGAAGCTGACCCCATGGAATATTAATTAAAGCCTGTAGGGGACTGATATCATCGAATTTTCATCAAAAACAGGCTCCGTTACGTAAAACAAATATCATTTCGCATATTAATAAAGAAGCCTTTTTTGCACGAATATTAAAAAAGAAATTTGATATTCAGAATTATTTTTGTCTTTTAATTATTTAACAATATTTTGTGAACCTTTGCAATTATTGTTATTGTAGTTGATAACCTCTTGAGCAATTTTCGTAAAAGTTTCTCCCAGACGTAAAATATCCGTGGTTTTTTTGGAAGATATTTCTCCCAGACGTTAAACATCCGTAGTATTTTTGTAAGATATTTCTTCCAGACGTCAAACATCTGTTGTATTTTTGGAAGATATTTCTACAAGACGTCAAAAATCCGTCGTGTTTTTGTAAGATATTTCTTCCAGACGTCAAACATCTGTAGTATTTTTGGAAGATATTTCTCTAAGACGTCAAACATACGGATATTTTTGGAAGATATTTCTCCCAGATGTCAAAGATCCATAGAATTTTTTTCTTCCAGACGTCAGACATCTGTAATATTTTTGGAAGATATTTTTTCCAGACGTTAAACATCTGTTGTATTTTTGGAAGATAATTCTCCAAGACGTCAAACATCCGTAGAATTTTTGGAAGATATTTCTTCCAGACGTCAAACACCTGTAGTATTTTCAGAAGATATTTTTCCTGGGTGTTAAACACTCGTAGTATTTTTGCAAGATATATCGCCCAGACGTCAAACACCCGTAGTATTTTTTGGGAGATTTTTCTTCTTAGACGTCAAACACCCGTAGTCATTTTGGGAGATATTTCTCCCAGAAATCAAACACACGTATTTATTTCGAAGCTATTTCTCCCCGACGTCATTTTGGGTGATATTTCTTCAAGATGTCAAACTCCCGTAGTATTTTTTGAAACTATTTCTCCCCGACGTCAAACACTCGTGTAGTCTTTTTGGGATATTTCTAGATTTGTAGATATTTCTCCCGGCCTGATACGAACTCATTAAATTCTGAATTACTGTGAGATGTGTGATTTAACAGTATTAGAAAGGGGGAACACCACGCTTTATATTTGCATTTTTAAGTTTACCATTGATGAAACATTTAGCATTTTGTAGTGTCGCTGAAGGGGTGTACAGAGAGGATGTACCGCCAAATAACAAAAGAATATCATATATTTTCATTCAAATGCAACAAGGAAAAAACTGTTTGTCTTTATACTGTATATATCATCGCATAATTACAAAAATCAACAATATAAATAAATTCGTTTGATATCCATACCAACTTAATATTAAAGGTATTTTGAAGTCAATTTCACGTTTGAAATTAATAAGTAAAGCACAAAATATTATAATTATATAATATGTAATTATAATTTCGTGGGATCAACTGTCAGGTCACTATATTTTTTAGTCCAGGCCCGGGGGGTTAACAATACTTTTGTAACCCCTAGACTAGACCCAATTACCAAACTACAACAGACGAACAAATTGTACCACGCCAACAATTATACTAAAATTAACATTTACATATAAGCAGCAAATAATTATGTAACAGTTAAGTATAATTAACCGACGAACTAAGCTGCTGTTAGCGCTAATTGCCGGTTAACATTACTTACAGATAATATCTCCCCTTCTAGTAGGACTACACTAAACCGTTCTTTATGGCTTTTAGAATTTTTTTGCCCATTTTACGGTGTTTTAACGATGCAATTGAGTGGGAACAAATCAGATTGTAACTCTTATTAGTAATGATAAAAAATATTACAGATATTTCACTTTAAACATTGCATCAAATTGATATCAAACTAAGTATTTTTTATTATTTTTAATTGTTAAACTAACGTTTAAGACAAGATTTTTATGCATAGCACAAAGGGTAACAATTATTATAAGCAATAATTATCAGACTGAAACACTCATCCATATTGAAAAATCTTCCGAGAAAAGATAGATGTATCTTTTCTCGGAAGATTTTTCAATGTGGATGAGTGTTTCAGTCTGATAATTATTGCTTATAATAAGTATTTATTTTATTTAGATGCCCAGGAGACTTTTATATATAATGCAGTACATATTTTTTGAAAAATTTACAGTGAACAAAATGTACGTAACTTAGCATGTGCTTGATAGATAACAAAACGTAGGTAAAGTAACATATACCTAAGAGATTACAAAATATAGGTTGTATAACATATATGTACCTAGGAGATAATATAATAAAGGTAACATAACATATACCTAAAATATATGTAACATAACGCATATCCAAGAGAGAAAATATAGGTAACTTAACGTATACCTAAGAGATAACAAAAGATAATATAGGTAAAATATAAATAAGTTACATTATTTTTATTTATTTTATTTATTTATTATTTATTAAATTGAATATAATTACATCTAATACAATATAAGATATGGGTAGTCCCACAAAGCAATGACAGATCAGCTTGTCTGTAGGTTCTACCATTTAATATTATTACATAACACACATTAGCTTAAGTTACAATATTAATACTTATATAAGATTTAGGATAGATAAATATGTTGTTCATTTATTAACCACTTTTTTGTCAGTTTATGCCAGGGTTCCTCATTATTTTTTAAATTAACGTTTTGTTATATATTATATTCGAGCGTTCTGCTACCATACTTATTTGATATTCGTGGTATTTTTAGGCCTTTGTTTTCGGTAAATCTTGTTGTGTGGCTACGCACCAATAACTTTTTATACGCGCTTTCTCCCGAATTATCCATAATTATAATTAATATTAAAATGAATAATCTTCCAAAATCCTCAAAATCAGCGATAATATTAATAAAAATGTTTAAAATTTTTGTTATGAGTAATTTATAGTAGAAATAATTTACAGCAGAAAATAGTTCGCACATACGAAGTGTGAAGTTTGCAATGTTCAAATTATTGTCAAATTCAAACAGATCATTTAAATATTTGTTAACAAGACTAGGTATACGTTGTATTGGGGAATGCAAACTATAGTTGGAATGAGATATATATAATAATATATAAAATGTTAATGTTTGTCTAGTTGTTCGTCTAAGAACATGTAAATTTATTCAAAGCAGGAGTTCACAACAATTTAATTTTAATAAAATGGTTAGGTCGTTTATTTTTGTCTATTCTCTATAGTTGTAATATTTAAAATATTCACTAATGACAGGCAATTTAAATGCTCGGATGTTATGTTTAAAATTTACGAAGCGTAGAAATTTTCTTTGAATTCTTTCTACAAGATGAATGTGAATTTTGTAGAAGGGCGACCGGACTATGGAGTTATATTCTATTAGGCTTCTAACAATAGTTTGACCATTTGTGATGATTCAAAGTTTCGTTATACTTTCATACCATGACTTACAATTTGTAATTATTGTCGACAAAATTGTCAGTAAATACTTCAATAATGATATAAGAATTTATACCGTGAGGTAATTTTATTTCATAACTACAAGGCTATTGAGATCTGGCCACTAATCACAACTGGGGTATTATGCCGTGTTAAGCCACCTCCTTCTTTAGTCAACGCTTCAGACAACGTTACAATTCACTCGATAGTTATTGGTATCCGGTAATTGACAGCTACACCAAAACTAAACACAGAAACCATTTAAAATCGTAATACCAGCTCTTCGAGTCTGGCAACACATTATCTCATCTATATACATAAGCACACTTCACTACATGGATTACACATCCGCACTGATTATGGACACTGTAACGATGTCCGAAATGTTGGCTAAAGAAGGAGGTAGCCGCAACACGGAATAATACCCCAAAAATAAATCAAGATAATAGATACGTTTGTCTGTAAACATCTAAAATCATGTACGACTAAATTCATCTAACAAAATGTTTGTTAATGCCATACAAGAGTCCCAGCTACTCGCTACCGTATATAACCATTGCAACTACGGCCGGCGCAGTGCAGCGGTAAGGCGCTTGACTCGCATTCCGAAGGTCGCGGGATCGAATCCCGGCGTGGCAAATAAATTTTATTTGATTAATTTGTGTGTTCCACAATTTATTCATTTAAAATAATATATAGTATATTTGCGGCACGTTCCAGAGTGGAAGATACTCTCAGTATCGCCCTGGTGTAAGACCACCGTTCAGAATTGAAACGTTGCCTGAAATGGCTTTAGTCGTGTTTGGTGACCAGATCTGAATAGCCAGGTACTTCCCCACCTTCCTCTTCCCTACCTCCTTCCCTCCCCACTACCTTCAGCCTCACAACATACCCCATTTAGGGATGCCATAGTCCTGGCTCCAGACGGGAGCGTTTGGGACTCTTGTGCGGTATTCATGTAAAAAAAAAAAAAAACTATGTTTGGCATCCCCAATCGGGGTACATTGTGAGGCTGAATAGATCTGAACCGGAAAAGAAATGAGGAAGGGAAGGTTAGGAGGTACCAAACTGTTGAGATCTAGTTACTAAGCAGAACTGAATCCATTTCAACCAACGTTTAGATTCTAAATGCCGATTTTTCACTAGGGCGTTTCTGAGAGTATCTAACGCGATGGAACACTGCTACGTTACTCGTATATTATTATGAATATAAGAAAATTGCATCGCATATTAAGGTAGTAATTGCATCTGCATATACAAATGTAAGTATTTAGATCAATCCAATTACTTTTTTATTTTTATTTATTTAAGCGACTGTATAAAATAATTTTAGAAGTATGCAAAATATAATGGTTATTTTAGGTAAAGATATTGTATTTCTTAGTCCTCCTCACTAGGGGTTCCTGTGCAGAGGTGGACTAAAATTGTTTAATTTTAGTTTATTTGTCGTTTTTAGTGTCTTCATTAGATTGTTTTCGTTGAACTGTTTTAGCCATGCCTTTATTCTTGATTTATACTCATTCAATTTTTTTATTAGTTTTATGTCTTTGAGAAGAATATTATGGAGTTTAGTTGCAAAATAAGTGTAGTTTCTTTGTCCGAATGCGGTTTTATAACTGGGAATGTTTTTTATGTCATTTTTATTCGATCTAGTGATGGATACGTGGTCTAGTAGAGGATTCAGACTTTTTGAAGAGCTTAAATAATATATTTTTGGGCTATATCCGTTGTACATTTAGTACGTCAAAGCTTTTGAAAAATTCAATCGAAGGCGTTCTAATAGGTACTTTTAGTATGGTCTTTATGATTCCTTTTTGAATTGTATTCAAGTTGCGTATGTATTTATGCGTAGTACATAGATCCCCGTCCTACAATTCCATATTATTCAATTCGAGAATGACATAACGTGTAGTAAACCTTTTTCAAATCCTTTTTATTTACCACATCTTAGATTTTTAAAGAAATATATAAGGCTTGTGAGTTTTTCAGCAATACCTTTGATGTGAAGGTGATAATAAAAGAATTTTAATTTCTACACAACTGTTATAAATCATTTACCCTTTATTAATTATTATTGATCAGTTGTGTAAAATTTTAAACACGTTTATTAGTAAGGCCGTTTTAGTCAACAAGCATGGCTTAAATAACGTCAGCTCAAATTTCAATAAGTCTTTAATATTCCATCTACATATTTATTTCGACAGGGGTAACGAATAACGAATCATTATAACGACCGGTAATAACATCGGCGCCTCCCCTTAAGCGCCGTTTAACGAATCGCAGCGGCCGTTATGATTTACGATTCATCTAACGCCGTCGCAAGTGGTCGTTACGTCCGACCCGAGTGTCATCCGTTGCAATTGAGAGTAGAGATTCGTTAAAACAGGGTTGCCACTTCATTCCGATAAAGGTAATTTAATGTAGTTTTATGTTCGTATCCCCCCTAGCACTGAAAAGATAAAAAATATAGAAATGTGTTATTAGTGTGTCTGTGTGAATGAAGTAAGCTCAATATTCCCCTACTTCTGGTAAAAACGATCATAAGCTATTGGAATATATGTACATTTCTTTCTGCTATTTATTGCAAATGCCGTACAAGCGTCGTAACTACTCCCAACTGCCTGAAATCAGTGGGACTGTAACTTCCTCAATATTGGGGAATGTGTGGGACTGAAATGAGATTGGAAAGACGAAGGTGGGGAATCTCAATATCGTCCTAGTGAAATATTACCATTCAGAATCGACAAGTTGATTGAAATTGCGTTAGCTGTGTTTGGTGACCAGATCTGAATAGCCATGTACTTCCCCACTATTCTCTTATGGGGTGAGGTTTTTCTAGGTCTTGACAGCGGATACGTCCGCCCACTTACTGCGTGGCATTAATCGTGGCGAATCGGGAGGGACTGGTTAAGGGAGACCATTTGACCGGACTTTCTCAACCCATCGCCTTGCACTACAATGGGAGGGTTGGATTCAAACGTCTATCACTGCTGGACCCACTAACCCCCAGATTCCTGCTCACTCCTCATACCTTATCCTTCCCAGAACTTCCTCTCCTTCTTTTCCTTTAAAAGACCCCCACACAGCATCCCTAAAGATGACATAGGCCCTCAGGGAAATATTTTTCTCAGGGCCTCGTGTGTAGAGCTATTGTATAAAAATACTCTCTTTCACTGTTGGACTTCACGATCACACAAACATAAATAAAGCGCAGACAGCGCCTCTATTGGTGCACTTAACAACTAACTATTCGTATCATTCGTGATGTGCTTAAGCGAGTAGCAATGCGGGTCGTTGGACGATCATCTTCCATCGATACGCCTGGTTGTAAATCTGCCTTTTCGTGATGTGCCTAACTTGAATCCGGCACGTCATAGAAACAGCAGCAGATTGGGATTTGGCTAGGCGCATCATGATCTGTCTGATTTTACGATTGGCCTGCGACACATGTACCAGACGGCAAAACAAAAATATTGTATTTACAAAAGCACTTCAATAAAGAAAATTAAAATACAGACACTTTTTTCTTTACGTGTCATTGCAACGCATGCCGGGTGTCACGACATTGGTCGATGTGGACTGTAAATCTGAATTTTGCGATAACAAGACAATTGACTGCGTTTTTAAACTCAATCACTGGAAATGGCAAATGAAAGGATAAGTCCCTACATTTTGATGGGTTCTTCAGCTGTTTCGGATCGATCCTGGTGCTAGCAGCTTTCCACAATAATGGCACAACGCAAGGTCACAAGTACCTACCGACACTTTGGGGTTCTTTAATTAATAATATATTTTATTTCTTAATAGCGAGATTTCAACGGCGAGATTTCAATGTGACCGATGTCACTGCGATTTTTCAACTCATACAAGTAGGTAATTTTTGATTTTGGTACCAATATTGTAGATGGGTTCCACGTAGGTATGAAACATCTTATTTTCCTAATAAGTAGAGACTTTCAAAGAAAGGAGGAAGACAGAGGAATAAATTTACAAAGAAGGACTTGGGAACATGGGTTTAGTTTTTAAACTGTTTCAGAACTAATCACCGGGACTCCGTATATATTATCACAGAAACAAAAGAAAAATTCCATAAATATTATGCATTGTGGAGGTAATATTATTTTTCCTTCTACAATAATATTTTTCTCTAATTATCATGACGTCAGCATTACATCACAATAGGATAGTATTTTTAGTCTATTTAATTATTTCGCAAAGGTCAAAACACAAACAATAAGAAATAATCAACCCTGGCATTTCCAATAAATCGTTTGTTCCACGTCCGACATCGACCGCCTGCGGTTGACAAGTTTGACAATCTGACAGTCTCCTCGGTCCGGCCACCAAGTATTATTATTATTATTATTATTAGTGTTGTGAAGTCCGTCCCCGTCATCTGTCACTTTGATAGATGGCGCGAAAAGTGACAGCCGGGCGGCAGGACCGCCTCCAGGGAATGGTGAATTTAATGATAGTGCACCAGTCGATTGAATTTAATGGGAGGTAGTTCCGTCTCCTTATTGATGGTGATTGTATATTAACGTTATGTCTCACTATCGCAATGCGGAATCATTGATCAATTCAATTCAATTTATTCTTTCATTTTTAAAACATTACAAAATTAATATTTCAAATCGTTTTTAAAAGATAGATACACAAAATAATAAAATGCCTTACGGATGAGCTCCAATCTCTGCACAACTGACAAGCAACCATTTAGCGCCTGATTTATTAATTTCTGACCACTCTATCGATTTTTGTTATATTATTTCAAGTTTGCAAAACATTTTAGTAGTATTACTAGGTACTACCTAGGTTACTTATTTTAGTGTTTTTGAAAGAAACCTAGTTTCAGTTAATAGATGCGTTAGGCTTAGAGCTTCTGTCAAGTTCCGACAGATGTCCATAGACAGATTTGTTAGAGCAGTACATCCCGGCACTGTACGTGTCGAATTGCCGACTATACGATGCTGCCGAGGTTTACCAACGGTAACCGCTTGTGGTGACGGTCATCGGCTACCAGCTCAGATTCAATTCGTAAACGGTTTAGGTCGGTCGTGTGTCCCAATTAGTATAATATATTGTACCTTAACACGTAAATTCAATAATATACCAAATTGTAATGAGAACCTTATTATTCTAAAAGAGCCCTGACACAATCATTAATGTCTGACTGTGGATAAGGCAGACATAACACTTATAAGCGATCAAATCTAGGTGGATTCATTGGCTTTAAACCGTAATAAGCAGTTCATATGTTTCATACGGTGACCGGCCAACTCAGAATGAAACCAATTCAGAACCACCTCAGAAAGGTCATTAAATCCAATGGCCAAATCCAAAACCAAACACAAATCATTCGAGTGGCAGAGATCGGTCTTAGTGAGTTCGTATTTTAGTAAAGTTTATTATTGTTGATTTCTATTCTACGTCTTTGCTTTCTTTTATTTAATTTCCTTTTCAACCAAACTATCAATAGTTCAACTAACTACTTACTAACTTACGCGAGCTTTTAATTTACTAATTGAGCTAGAATTCCCCCACCAAACACAAGAGCATTGTCTCTTTATGGTGATGAAATGCAATTTTTTGTTTCTTTGTTAAAAACTTGTGTAACTATGTAACCGATGCAACTTTATAAGTATTTTTAATCAGCATTGCCAAAAATATTTAAAAAAACTCTCAAACAAACAAAGTTTTCCCTTTTATTCATATATTTAATTAATTACAATGATTTTTTTCCAATCCGTTCTCCTGCAAGACAATAGTATTCCCAACTTTTCCATAACCTCTAGGGAGGAGATTTCGGATATTGGTTCAATGGATTTTTGACAAATCGGCATTTCTTCTACCAAACAACAGGGTGTTTAGTTTCAAACTTTTATCAATGGATCAATCATTATTTCCATAATTATTATTGTTTCGACCGAGACAATGCCAACTATTATTTATCATTTCTTACATATTATTTCTAAAGCGAATAGTTTTATTATAAATTTTAGTAAATTATAAACCCCTCAGAATATTGTTCGCTTTTGGGAACCACACCTATACAATATAGACCTCATAGAAATCGTTGTTTCTCCCTTACCATAGTGAGAAATATGATCTAAACCATATTAGAAAGAAAACACCACGCTTTATATTAAAATCAAAAGTTAACCACAAAATTATTAAAATGTACACCTTTAAGAACCCATTAGTTTCCATTGGCAATTTGAAAAAGATTTTTGAAAGTTGTGAATTTTTAATATTTATTTTTATATGAAGTGACGAAAAAGAGGCGATGATAACTTAAAAAATACATTAATGTATAATAAAAATTATGTTTTTTTTTTTCGTTTTCAGTAATTTTAATTTGAAAAAAAAACGTAAGGTGAGCCACTTTTTAAACTTGATTATGTTTGCAATCAAAAAATTTTAATCGAAAAAGTATATGTTTATTTCTGATATTAAAAACTACTCCGTCAAATTTTATAATTCAAAATAAACACATAATTTTTTTAATGTAAAAATTTTGAATACAAACATAAAAAAGTTTTAAAAATGGCTCCCCTTATGTTTTTTCTAATTAAAATTACTGACAACAAAAACACACATATTTTATAAGGCAAATGTATTATTAACGAAATAAGTAAATAAAAATCACTTTTTGTTGTTTCATATAAAAATAATTAATAAAAGTTTTATACTTTTCATTGCGTTTGGAAACTTTGGTTTCATAAAGGTGTACTTTTAAATATCTTGCGGTTAACTTTTGCATTTGAATATAAAGCTTGGTATTTTCTCTTTCTAACAACGTTTAGATCATATTTCTAGACCTGATAATAAGGGAAACACAACGATTTCTATAAGACCTTTGTGAGTTATTTCCAAAACCTAAAATTAGCCCAACCCATTGACATATGAATATATCTGGACCTTCCCTAAGTGATAAAAGCGTATTCTTTCCCCCTCCCCATACCGGTTGCATTGAACTGGCTGGGCTTACGAGAGCCTCGCTTGAATCTATAAAATGTGACGTCATCATTCTTGTCCTGACCAGCGCTGAGCCCACATCGTACATTTTACGAAATAACACTACAAAAATGAGAGCTTGTGCTATACATGCTGTACCCTAAAATATGTGGACATAGCGAATGTGGGCGGTTCTCTAGTGAGCTCTTCGCTGTTTACAGGGGAAAGTAAATTATTAAACATTTGTAAAAGTGTCTTAACTAAACACGGCAACAAAATATTGCTCTGTGAAAATCGGCGAACTTTACTTTGATGCATTCGGACTTCGCAAATATGTTAATAACGTGGCGAGCAATTTGCGCTACCATGTAAAAAGGTCTATTCATTCAAAAGCAGATTTTCCTTTTAAGAACTAAATGGTGATATTATAATGCGAGATGCATATATACTGTCGGATTGATTTTTTAACGAATCACAGTCATCTTTCCCCTCTTCGCCCCCAATAGTTTGGTTTTACCCCTCATCTGTATCTTCTCGTCTATTAAATTTGGATGTCTATGGCCTAACCAAACCTAACCCAACTATGACTTCTGAATCTGAATGTGATATACAATAATTTTCATTATAATATATAATTAATTTACTATCGCTTCCTCGATCTGTTTCATCCAATATTCGCATTGAGTTTCAAATTCATTTTCTGATAGAGGTTTGACAATTGAATTAATAATGGCAGATATTAAATCGCTGATAGCAATCCGAAACTCCACTACTTACCACTTAAACATAACTTATGGGAGCTTTTACCATTATATTGCGCAATAATGTGAGGGTTGCCAGTACGTGGGGGTGAAAAGTTTACCATAAGTTCGACGAAGTTACTTAATATGGAAAACTTGAAATATTACAATATTGTGATTGAATTTTTTTGCAATGTTTTTGTGTGGCAATAAGTACATTAATACCGATGTTAATGGCCGATAGCAAAACTTAAGCGGACTGTGGTGCTTCAGTTTTTGAACATTGATTGGGTTTCTTTTATCACAAGACAATAGAATGACGGGAAAATTATTTTCTTTTAATGTTCTGATCTGCTGGTTCGTCCACGAGTCACCATTATCCAGGTTGGAGCTGGAGGATGAGTTTGTGTATCTGGGTAGCATGTTTATGAGAGATCGGAAGGGTGATAGAGATATCGAGAGAAGGGTAAATGCAGGTTGGCCCTAATACAAAACTGTCAAAAGAAGCGAAGCTAGCAGTAAAGTGCTAGTACCTCTTCTGATATATGTCAGTGAGGCATGGAATGGCAGAGGAAGGATGAAAGCAGACTGAATGCTGTTGAAATGAAATCCCTGAGGCGTATGTGTAGTAAAACCATTGAGAAACGTGGAGATCCACAAAGAATGCAAGGCTATGTAGGCGTAATGAGTACGATTAGAGAAAGGGACCCTCAGATGGTTTGGGCATGTAGAGCAAATGATCGAAGAAAGTAATGTAAGAACAAATTACGCTAATGTGAATAGTGGAAAAAGTCGGGGAGCCCCGAGGAAGACATGGCACAATCAAGTGAATCAGATAATTGAGACGGGCCGTGTCAAGAGTCAGAATAATAGAAGAGTCCGTATGAGGCGATGTATCAATGTGAATGAGGCAAAGAGTGTGTGCCAAGACCGAGTTATTTGGCGGTCCGTCCTCTCTGCAAGTAGAATGTAGTCATATTATTTAGGTAAAAAATGCAAATGAAATTTTGGTCCTCGGTAACACTTTTTTTTTCTACAAAAACATAAAAACATTGAGAGTTTGAGACAGTTGGGGAGTAAGGGGTTGATCGGTATCTCGGCTGAGACGACTTGCGAAAGATTTTTTATTTGTTTGATTTTAAAGATTTTTTTTTTAAAAGTCATCAAAAAGGTCACCGGAGACCAAAATTTCATTTACATTTATTTATTTATCTATATAAGGTATGTTTGCATTACATTATTTGATGCCTGTCTCACTAGGGTATACCTGTGTTGAGACAGGCTTATTTGACAGACCATTAAATATGTAGGGGCGTGTAAATAGCCCCAGACACAAGGGAATACTACCCTATGTAAAATTAAGGAAAGTTGAAATCTTCCCCATGTGACACAAAACAGTTACACAGCAATTCCAAAATCCTAAGTGAAAACAAAACAATACTCACTCAGAGAATGCAGCTCTTGTACGCTGTCCAGCACAAAACGACACTAGTTTTCATTCAAAATATCGATTTTTGCCAATGCGGTAAGTGCACCATCTCAACATGTGTTTAGCACAGGAAGGAAGTTTCAACAAACAGACATTATTTCATGATCATCATCACCATTGGCTCTACAACCCCTGGTGGGTCTTTGCCTCCTCAAGAGTCTTCCTCCACTCATCTCGGTTTTGTGCCAGCTCTCTCCAGTTTAAAAGCTCAGATAGATATGTCTTTGAGGACGTTGTTGCTCTATCTTAGTCTTGGTCTTCCCAGGCTCCTTCGCCCTATTGGTCTTGAGTTCAGCAGGAACTTTGGTGCTTGATGCTCGGTCATTCTCTGCACATGACCCAGCCACCGAAGTCTACCCAATTTTATAAATTTTGCGACGTTTAGCTCCTTAAACTTGAACAAAAATTTTCTTTCAAAAACGTCCAGTGCTCGCTCATTCCTCTTAGTTAGTAGCCAAGTCTCAGCTGCGTACGTAAGTACTGGTCTGATAAGTGTTTTGTACACGAATATCTTTGTGTTTCTGGACAGCAGTCTGGACTTTAATTGGTTTTGTAGGCGGAAATAACAGCTATTATTTACTCCAAATTAAGTCAGGAATTACTGGTTAAAGTCAGTCAAGTACGTCCCTTAACACCCTTTATACTGTCTTACTAAAAAATGCTGAACAAATTTGGCTTTTAATGTGTCAAAATTTAAATCTAAAATATCAGCGACATCTATAAATTCACTGCCCAGTCTATATATTCTCTCCAAAACATAATTGAACGCAAAGATATTATTTTGATATAACATATTCCATCTAGTAGGCTTGGTAGGTAAATACAGGAAGAGTAATGAACCGATATCAAACTAATTATCAGCAGTTCACTGTACTAACCTAACCTAACTTAAATACGTTGCCATACTGTAACTCTATGAACAGATTCTAACTACAGCCTTTCGAAATTCGTTCGAGTGAATATGAACAATGGGTACTAGAAACAGTTTAATAATCGAGTACGCTTTGATAATGCGTGTGATGGGTTTATTTCAAAGGATTATTAAAAATAACTATTTCGTGATATTAAATAATTTGTTGTGAATTCGTTTGATTTATTTTCTAGTATAGTTCTGTGAACAGAAGACCTCGCATTCAAAAAGGTTCATTTCTAATTTTCTCTTAATTAATAAATTAAAACCAAAATTTCCCTTGAAATCATTAGATTTGTAAGTGGGTAGGTACTTAAATACCTACTTCTTCTTCTTCTTGTGTCCTGTCCGTTCAACGGACGTTGGCTATGCGGACTTTGTTTACTGCGGCCCAGAACAGCTCTACAGCAGACTGGCCAAACCACTGTCTCAGGTTTTTCAGCCGTGGTTCTCCTTCTTCCACGCCCCGTCTTGCGGCAATCTTTCCCTGCTTTATGAGATAAAAGATCTCATACTTCTCTGGATGTCTCATCACATGTCCAAGATATTGAAGTTTTCGGATTTTTATAGTTTTAATAACTTCTTTTTCTTTATTCATTCGAACCATAACATCTTCATTCCTGTCATGTAACCCTGTCCATTCAACTTATTTTAAGTATTCTTTTGTAGATCCCGGTCTCGAATTCCTCAAGTCAAATACCTACCTATATAATTATAATTAATGCAATATTTTATGTGACATTTGTTTAAATCTTCAAAACAGGATTATTGAATTTTATTTTACATTGGAGATGCCTTGTCGAGTGTCTTTTGAGGAAAGGATAGAGATCTGGGAAGGAAAAAGGTATGAGGGGTGGGCAGGAATATGGAGGTCAGTGTCTCCAGGAGTGACGGACGTATGAATCCATCCCTACCATTGCAGTGCAAGGCGATATTCCGAGAGAGTTCTGCAGGAGACGTCAAAAGGTCTCCCTAAACCAGTCTCACCGATGCCACGCAGCTGGTGGGTAAAAGCATCCAAGGCCAGGACCCGTTTTTTTTAACTTTAGCTCCTCGAAGGAGGCTTGAGGAAAAGGATTTCCCTTGGGGCCTATTTCATTTTTGGTGATGGTGGGGGAGGGTCTTTTAAAGGAAAGAAAAGGAGAGTTTCAGTGCGTCTCGATCAGCCGCCGCCAAGACCTCGCACCTTGAACCAGGACCCCCTCCAGGACACCCCAACCAAGTCACTAAACGTAGCGAACCACTTTGAGTGACCTACAGCTGAGATTTTTTTAATAAAAGGTTCCCAGAACGTCGGTGCCCATATCCGCCTTCCAAATTACGATATCAAAACTTTAAAACCTTCTAAATCATCATTATCATTACATAGTATAAAATGAAGTCGCTCAAAATGTATGTGCGCGTTAATCTTTTAATTTTCATACGGTTTTCACCAATAGATAGAGTGATTGAATTTTTATAATACATGTAAATTATAATAGAGAAAAGCCGAGAAATTCAAAGAAAACATATTTTTGTGCGATTTTAAACAACTGGCGGGCAGTACTATAGTCACTTTTGAAATTCGTTCTAAGGAAGAAATTGGAAAATAGATGTCCTAGAGTAAGTAGGTATTTGATTTTCCCTTTTCAAATATCCAGTGTTGCATTGCAAGCATTGTATAATTAGTGGCGAGTTAATTAGTTTATATGTATAATACATGCTTATTATAGTAGAGAAAAGCCGATTAATTCAAATATTCAATTCAGGCAGCGGGCAGCGGGCAGCTGGCAAGCGGTTGGTGTGGATTTTATAAAGATTGGGTAATGGCGTTGTATTTTGTTAGCCACAGCAACGTGTGTCCGGGTCTGCTAGTAAAATATAAATGATGTAGTGAATTGCAAACAGTTGCATTGCTGCAATCGGAAAATGCTGTAAAAGCTTTCACGACGGCAGAGTTTTTCTAGTTAATGTATTTCACGCAAATGGATTTTCTGCTTTATAGTTTAACCTCTCAGGCATCGGCCTATTTTGTCGGAAGGTCAAAATATTTCCGCTTTGCAATAAAATCAAAATAAATGGAATATTTCACGAACATTTCAATGCATCCGAAAACAAAAATCTGATTTTGAAAGGTCATGAAATACGCTTTCAAATTTTATAATTTATACTTAAGGCGCCGCTACCGCATTTATACCGTTTTCTTACATATCTCCCTTAAACATTTTAAGCTCTTAAAAAAATTTATGTTATTTTTAAGATAATATCTAGAAACGCAAATTATATAAAATTTCCTCGGTAGAAAAAAATCGCAAAGTAGGTTCCGATAATTATTATAAACACGTTTGTTTCAGTTATTTTACAAGTTTTAGTTGTGAAAAAATTCGCATTGTTGCTGTAAATTCTTCCCGAACTACCGAAATATATGAATTTTCACACACGGGATAAACATGATTAGTATGATTACAATACACACAATAACAAAAATTAACCAATATTAAAGTTTACTTTGCTTGTACGTGATTAGTGTGTTTTTTCTGTTTTTTTTAGACCATTTTTTTTCCTGCCCACCTGTGTCATCTCAACGCCCTCTAATTTTCTTTAGGTCTTCTCCTACCCCCCTGAAAGTCTCAAACGTCCACAAAGGGGCGTTATCGCCCACGTTGAGAACCTATGACGTACACTATGTGCGCGTTCAAAAACGACTTAGGATGTGTTCAAAAACCAGCTGGGCGTTGTAAAATCAAATGTCAACCGATTAAAATCAACGGTTTATAATCATTAGGTTATACGTACACACAATATTTGAAAAAGAGCAGGTTAATATAATAGAAGATGAACTTTTTTTTTTAAAAAGAAAGTGGCAGATATTTGTGCGGGCCATCGGACATCAGCGGGTATCGGACGCGGGCCGCAGTTTGATGACCACGGGTTTAGATCATATTTCTCATTATAATAGTAAAAGAGATACAACGATTTCTATGAGACCTATATGAGTTGTTCCGAAGAGCGAACTAATTAGCCCGAGGGATTAAGATGGAAATTGAAATTTCTCGCTGTTAACAAGTTAAATAAAATAATATACCGAAGTCAAATTAGATTATAATTGCACAATCTGGAAATCATTTTATAACTTACACGTAAATTCTCAAGAGATAAATTCAACGCAGATTTCTTAGAACAATGATTTTCAAACTATGAACTTCAATTGAATTCAAGAACTGCAATTTGCTTTTCCAATTAATGGGCCCGCAAACCGGGTTTGAACCGATTTATTACATATTTTCCTTAAACACGGTAAGTTTTAAAGCTCTTAAAAAATATATATGTTATTCTTGAAGATAATATCTAGACTTTGCCCGCGTCGAAACGCAAATTATATAAAATTCCCTCGATAGAAAAAAATCGCAAACTATGCTCCAAAAATTATTATTAACACGTTTGTTTCAGTTATTTTACAAGTTATATGTATGAAAAAATTCACAGTGTTTCATTAAATGCTGTTTAAGAATATTCCCGCGAGATTTTTGCTCTATTTTAAACGAGTCGTGTTTTATTAAACATTTTCGCAATTTTCGCATCGATTTTGTCACTGTAAATGTTAGCGCTCTCCTCTAACATTCGTAATTTCGTATCTCTCCATCTTCTTCTTTTCGGGCCCGGTTGCAGAGCCTTAATACAATCTCATATTTCAAATTTCAGAATTAAAAATATTATATTCGTTTAATTTTCCATGTTATAGGCAATGTGTCGGTTTGACGGAAAGTGGCAGGGGCCAAATTGGTAGAGGCGCATTTGCAACCATTATCTTTGTAATTTTTCTATGTTTTTGTTCTCTTTCATATGTTCGTTTAGATTATTAGTGTTATCTTCTTCTTCAATGATATATTACATTGTTGGGAATAACCTACAAAAGTAAAAAAAGAGAGTTGTTCTTATAAAAAAATATATCAATATTTAATCGTTATATTATTTTTAAGTTGTGCAAAGAAAAAGGCTAACTAAATTAATACACGTACAATCTTTTGACAGTCAAAAAAATAGGGAGAGATTCACTTAGCTATATTTTTGCATTGGGGTGAAAATAATGTTACGTAAATACGCAAAAAAATTAGTAATTTGATTTTGTTTTCGAATGAATGTCATTAGATCTAGGGGGGTTAAAATGCCTTTGATATAATTTTTGGGTTGGAGAAAAGTAATTTCATCCCAGACATAAAAAAGACATTTATTTAAGATGTCGGCAGGGAAGATTTATTATTTATCCAAAGCCATGCATGAAAAATAAATGGCTAAAATGTTATTATACTGTGTAAAGGGCAAAGGGAAAATAATACAGAGATTTTTTCTTCTTTTTTTGTTATTTTGCTGAAATTGACTTTTATAGTAGTTTAACAAATACTACTTCTCTCGATCGTGATTAAACATGTCTTCTTTGGACCTTGAACGACACCGACTATGTCTTCTTCATGCAAACATAAATCATTTGTATTGGAGCACCTTCAAGAAACGACTCAGTTTCAGTTCCTTTTTTTTACATTAGCTTCAAACAGGAGGCCGCGAGGTAAATAATTCCCCTCAAGGCCTACAGATGCTGTGTTGATGGTATTTTGAGGAAAGGTATGAGATGATGTTCCTGGAAGGAAAAAGATATGAGGGGTGGTAGGAAACTGGGGTCAATGCATCCAGGAGTGACGGACGTATGAATCCATCCCTCCCACTGAGGTATAAGGCAATGTTCCGAGAGGGTCCTGCTCGAGAGGTAAAAAGATACATAGTCGATTCCGATCCAGCAGATGCATCCATCACCAAGACCCGGACAAACCTCACCCCATGAACCCGGGCACCCTGCTAAGTCACCAAACGGAGCGCACCACTTGGGGTGTCTTATGGCAGTGGTGTTGGTTATCCAATTAATGGTTTCCAAGGAGGCGCTGCGGTCAAAGTAAAGCTGACTTGAATAATAATGTAGATTTTAAATCAGCTTTTCGAAGCCGGAAACGGAACGTACAAATTATACAGATAGATAAAATACCAATTAATCGAGTTGAACATGACTTGTAGCCACTGGTCATGCAGTTAAAGTAAGACTTGCTTGAATAATAAAGTGGCTACATAAAAATAACAAACACATGAAGTACCAAATAATCGAGTTAAAACAGTACTTCTAGCCACTGATGGCCATCTAGTTAAAATACGACTGCTGAGTCAATGTTTGACGGCCTTCGTGGTCGTGGGGTAAGGCTGTGAATGATCTTAATAGCCAGGTACTTCCCCACCTTCCTTTTGCCCATCCCCTACCCCTTCCCACTACCTTCAGCCTCACAACATACCCCAATTGTGAAGGCAACTATGCTGACCATTACATTTTTATTCATTTACCGTGTCTTCCTCCCTACAGGTGCTTGCAGGATACCCTAGATACAATCACCCAGCGCAGCGCTTGCCTCCTCGTGGACTATCACTTGTCCCATTGTCTTTTCTATAGTCATACTAACATTTATTGTATTTTGATTTCACGCTAAGCACTTGCATACTGCTTGCTAACAACGTATGCAGGGACACTCGTTCAAAATTAAATATAGATTCGTTTATTTAAAAAAATAGAGTCCTTGCGAGAGCCTTGAAGGAGTAACCATCTGTTACTTATACCAGGGCGGGTAAGTGGTGTATAACCCAAAATACCCCAATTGGGGATGCCGTAGCATCACTGGCTTTAGGCGGTTGGTAGAAGTTGTAACTCTCGTGCGTTATCAAAATTTAAAAAAATTATGTCTTGCTTGAATAATAAATGGATGCAGCAGATTTTTAGAAACCTGACACTGAACACACAAACAAAGTTGAAATACCGCACACTATAATGTAAATATACCTCTATAGTGTTAACTTTGAGACTTAACGTATTGTAGCATTATATTTTTCCACCCTTAACGGTAAGATATATGGCTAAGTCTCAGGGTTTAACATTTAACTTTGCCTTGACAGGGAGAGCCACCGTGTATTATCATTTGACTTGAGATTATTACGGCTGTGGAGAGGGGAGAAGGGGCGACGTTTGGGGATAAAGATGGCATTCACCCCGTTTAAGGCAGTATATTAGTTATTTACTTTGAAAGGTATGAAAAGGTTGGACTATTGAATGGATTGAGCCCTGTGACACGACGTAGCATTAATCCTAACCTAACCTATAACATTAATCTTTCAGCAGCCGTAACTAAACTTCTATAGAAACTAAAAGCGAGAAAGAGCAATAGAAAAAATTGCTTCTAAATGTTGCTGATTTTAACTCATCTTAATAATATATAAAACAAAATCGGGTTAGTTACACTATTTATAACTGCTGGACCGATTTTTATGATCTTTGATTTGTTGGATTCATTTCCGCCCCGAATATCAAAATAGTTATTAAAACATCGCAAAAATTCACGAAAAAAAAATTATGAAGAAAATTCTTTTCCACATACATTTTGTATCGAACGAATTCTCATCTTTTGAAAGAGCTGCTGCAATGTTGTGAAAATGTAATATTGAATAGTGAGTGAATTCCAAAAATTCAAAAATGTCAAATGTCAATGCGCTGATTTTTTTGCTTTTGTTCTTAAACATGTAATGCTGCCCTTCTTTCTTACACACTAAATGGCAATAGTCAAAAATAAGACAAACGGTGAACGTATGTCTGCACCCCTCCAAAGGAAAGATGCAATAATTATAATAAATCTCCCTCACACGTATAAAGAAAAAGAAACGCTATTCTCGTAAGTGGAAAAGTAAGAAAATCGAAAAAAATATATATCCGTACATCCGTGCCATCTCTGATACTGACAAAAAGAAAACACGGACAGTTGCACATCTATTATTGCTTCATTGTGTAATTTTTAACGTAATGAAAAAAACTGAATTTATTTTAACTAATAAGTTAACACAACAGTTATTGATTCTGAGGCGGTACAAAGTTCTCCGGGTCAGCTAGTTATTTATGTATTTATACTGAGTTCTTACAGATGTCACTCTTCATCACTTTTCAATCTAATCTTTCATTTGTTAACCACATAACAGAAATCTCTAATAAGGCCTTAAAAATGTTGGGATTTATAACTAGGCTAACTAGAAATATTAACAATATTAAGTGTATAAAACTGTTATATTTTGCATATGTTAGAAGTCAACTTGAATACAATTCTCCCGTCTGGAACCCATATTATAATATACATGTACAAGCTGTTGAAAGAATACAAAACAAATTCTTACGTTTTCTTAATTTTAAAATGGGTATTCCAGCAATTATGTTGAACTACAATACTATTTTGAATGATATGCATATGCTCAAATTGTCAGACAGAAGAACTTTCACTTACTTGGTATTTCTGTATAAAATTCTAAATGATTTAGTTGACAGTCCGGTATTGCTCGAATTGATAAGCTTCCGGATTCCACTACGTAATACTAGAAGTCAGGATTTATTTCAGTGCAGTAATTCTGGAACTAACTACCATATGTATTCCTCTTTACCCAGAATACTAATGGAGGGAAACAATTATACCAAGTCAGTGGACATCTTCCATTTATCTTTAAACAAATATAAAATATTGTTACGAAGGCAGTTCAGTTATGTACAATAAATACTATATATTTCTTACTATTCATATGTAAAAGCCCCGAAAAAGGGCGTTAATAAATAAATAAATAAATAAATGTTTTCACTTATGTGAGAACGTCCAGTTATAAAAAAACTCAGTTAATATACAAATAGGTATATCAAATTACAAAAAACTACTTTATATGTACATACACTGCTTCTTCTTTGTGTGCGGTATCAGGTCCCCCTGACGTTGGCGATCACTCTTGAAAGTGTCTCTCTGTCTTGCGCTGCCTGGAATAGCTCCTCCACACTTCTAATGCCGGTCCACTCTCGTGTATTACGCAACCAAGACATTTGTCTCCTACCAGGCCCTCGGCGACACTCTCTTGCCTTTCAATATTAAATGGAGCAAGTGATACTTCTCCCCTCGTATACGATCTAGATATGAAATATTCCTGATTTTTATTAATGTAAGCAGTTCTCTATCTGCTCTAGCCCGCCTGAGAATTTTTGTGTCGGTACATACACCAACAAAATTGTATGTAAACTCACTCAAATGAAAAACGACACAGAGAGAGAGAGAGAGAGAGGTTAGAGATATACAATACAAAAAGAGAGTCACAAGAAATACACTATGTAATTAGCTCTACTATAATTGTTGTTTTGTCGTTTATTTTTAAATTTGTTGTTTTCTCTTTCTAATGCCGTTTAGATCATACTTCTCCCCATGATTGTAAAAGAGACAGAATGATTTCTATGAGACCTTTATGAATTGTTCCCAAAAGCTTAAAAATTAGCCTCAGGGGTTTACATAAAAAAGAGGTACGTATTGCTATAAAAAGTATATGTGAGAATGGTTTTGGTGGTACGCCTGCCATTTAAATATGCAAGAGCGAGACGGCAGAAACAGGGTTTAAAAGGTGATGGATGTTCCTGCTCGCTCTCCTTAATCTCCAACAGCTCTATTAGCTAGTACGTAGTTTTACAACATAGATTATATTGTGCAAATAAATAACCATCTCGTCCATGCGTATATTACACTACGATATACTACCATTTTTTTATTAATTTCCGAAAATTCCTCTTCTTCTCAGCTGTGCGATCTCCCCCATCTTTAGGATGTCTCCCAAACTTGGGCCGATATCACCCCACCGATGCGCGACGCGTTGTTTCCAGAATCCCTGGAGAAATTAAAAACACAAATAAGATGTAAATGTCCCTGAAACTCTGACGAATGCTATGAAACTTTAGGTTCGAGCTTTCAAGGGGCAAATCCAGACACGCCACGCTGAATCGTTGCTTAGAACTGGACACTCATTATTGTTGTTTATTTATTTATCTGTGTCCTTTACGAATACTCCTTCAAGGCTCTCGCAAGGACTCTATTTTTTTAATGAACGAATCTACATTTAATTTTGAACGAGTGTCCCTGCATACGTTGTTAGCAAGCAGTATGCAAGTGCTTAGCATGAAATAAAGATACAATAAGTGTTAGTATGACTGTAGACAAGACAATGGGACAAGTTGGTGATAGTCCATGAGGAGGCAAGCGCTGGGTGATTGTATCTAGCGTATCCTGCGAGCACCTGTAGGGAGGAAGACACAGTAAATAAATAAAAATGTAATGGTCAGCATAGTTGCCTTCCCAATTGGGGTATGTTGTGAGCGTGAGTTTGGAGTGATTAAACAAACAAAATCAATCCAAGAATCAAATGTTCTGGTTCCACAGGTTTTTGTTGCTAGGCCCTGTGGGCGGCTTTTGGTTCGGTTTCGCCCATTTTAAGTGTGGGTGACCATTTTATACATCCGATAAGAACTGGTTCCAAAAATAGCCGGTTCCTCGGATTCACTGTGATGCAGTGACAGCTAGTCACCGTGATAAAGTAACCGCGACAGGCAATGACGTCATATTTAATATATAGCCGCGTAATATTATTATTCACAAGTGCCATAAAATAATGATTACAAATCCGTAGTAGGTACTTACGCATGCCAAGGGAATGCTAATCACGCGATCTTTTAACATAAGTGGCGTCATGTTTTGGCATTGCTTTAATTCGGTTCTATTACAAAAGTACATTTGTGCACAAACTCTACGTACGAAAACGGTTTTGCGTATGGCGCGGCGTCAGAGTTGTATTCTTAATCGGATTCTTAAATTTATACCGTACACTATCTAGCCTATTAATACCTACTGTTTGATTGACGATGATATTGATGATGATCGATTCCAAGCCTATTCTTATAACTTCAGTTGACTCTTTGTAAACCTTTCTTATCTCTGTATTTTTTTTATTTTTTGTTTCCTGTATTTTTATTTATTTCTTTCTCATATTCAATTTTATTTATTGTTTATGTGTGTGTACATGTATGTGTGTATGTATGTAAGTGTATATATGTACGTGTATGTATATGTGTGGTTCCATGCCAACTCAGAATGAAACCAACTCAGAAACACCTCAGAAAAGTCATTAAAAGCTATGAAAAAATAATTTTAAAATAGACGGTAACCCTAACGTAACTTAAACTATTTAATCAATTTTTTATATTTTTTATCATCGCTCTTAATGACCTTTCTGAGGTGCTTCTTAGTTGGTTTCGTTCTGAATTATCCGGTCACCGTATATGTATATATATGTGAAATATACATGTATGTGTGGGTGAGCATAAATACATGTTTATGTTTTAGTATATACAGGGTGTTAAGGGACGTACTTGACTTACTTTAACCAGTGATTCCTGACATTATTTGGAGTAAAAAATGTAGATGAAATTTTGGTCTCCGGTGACATTTTTGATGTTTTTTTTTTTTTTTTTCTTCAAAAACATAAAAAAATGGTAGTTTTTGAACAGTTCGAGGCGGGGTAAGGGGTTCGTCGGACACCCGACTGAGTGATCAGTGATGACATGTGGAAGAATTTTTTTTTTGTTTGATTTTGAAGAAAAAATTTTTGAAAAAAAAAAAAAGTCGTCAAAAAAAGTCACCGGAGACCAAAATTTCATTTACATTTTTTACTCCAAATAATGTCAGGAATCACTGGTTAAAGTAAGTCAAGTACGTCCCTTAACACCCTGTATATATATATATATATATGTGTATGTATGTGTGCATGTATATGTATGTGTATTTATGTACATACATAACAGCTACCTTATTTATTTGTGTTAATTTTAGAGGCAACTTTGGCAATTTGTGAGTTATTGGAAACATGTCTACCAATTTTCTAATTTTTTTTCTAATTTTACTTAATTATGTCTACACTTACTAGACTTCATTTCAAAATAACTATCCTCCGTTGGTCACCATGAAACAGGCAGCTGCCTAGTATGGTGATCTAATGTATCTTCTCAAGTAAATGTATTAATTATGTAACATGTACTTATAAATAAATAAATAAATAAAAAAGTATTTCCCACGAAGTTATACGACTTTTTCGTACTTTGAGTGATGAATTCGATTCTTTCAAAAAGGTACCTGCAAACCTGTCGTTGCCATATAAACGAAATCAACTACCTTTTCATTTCGATTAACATCCTGTAATTACTTCGGGTAGGCTGTACTTTTACTGGGAATTCTTTTTCGTTTTCTGTTCCTTCCCCTGGTATTTTCTTTTCTCAGAAATCGCTGATCATGCAAGCAATACCTTATTTCTTGTATTATTGTCAGGATTTGCAAAAGTATTGAACTTGTACGTTATTTAGAAGTATGTGTGACTTACGAATAACCTCTCGAACAAGGTCGCTCGTGTTCTATTTTTTTTTAAATAAAATCTTTTTCATGTATTCATATTCTGTCATTCTTGCGTCGTATAAGGTTTGATCTCCTGAATTACCTTTCTCAGCCCTTTCGCTATATTTGTCAAAACCATCTTATCGACCCTTTTTTGATCCATTTCATTACGATTTCTTCAGCCTTGCATTTTTAAAAGTTCTTTAAAAAAAGTGTTCACTAAATCCGATGCAGTCCTGGGTTGATCGGTCATCGATCAGGTTAAAAGTACCATATCTTTGATCGGGTACCTACTTTTAAACATGTAACACATTAAATCCATTGATGGATGGTTGCGTTGCCGCCGGATTGGTGGAATGATCAGGATAAAAGTACCATGTCTACCTACTTTAAAACATGTGATACATAAAATCCATTGACAATTGCGTCACCGTCGCACAGAAATAAAGATGGAATCTGAAATGGACTGTCTGTTCAAATTTCAGGTACCTACTATAAATACTAATAATAATAATATTTGGTGGATTTGTATGGCGTCGTTTTTGTGAAAAACCACCCCAAGGGCGCTGTACAAATTTATAATATATTTCTACAATGCTAACTTACAGCCAACTACCTAGATTAGACAACTGTTATAACAACTTATCGCTAACAGATTGCATCCACTGGTTCGTCGATCACTAATACAAAACTATATGTACAATGCATTTGACTAACGAACGTGATGCTGCTTTAAAATGTAATATATGTATTTATAAGTCGCGAGAACACGATTCCAGCGCCCGGTCTACAGAATTTTGCATCCGTGACTGGCCACAACCATGACGACTTATCGTTCAAATGATCGAATCATTTTTGAAAAATTGACTTCGATCGGGTCAAAACGACCGGATCAAAATGATCGGGTCGATCCTGATCGATCCAGGACTAATCCGATGTATTTGATCGTGAAATGTCGTTTTTTGACATTCAATTCTTCTTATTCCACCCTCTTGTGAACTACGTAATATATTCCAATTCTTTTTTATGTTTTGTTTATGTGTCCCTATGTCTTAGGAGATTGTATTTTTATGTGTCAGTATGTCCAACGAACACCCTTTTTGCACATAATAGACGGAGAGGGGGGGAGCTTCTAGAGGGAGTGGAAATTCAGTGGGAGAGAATGGATTTGGAGAAACTCCATTATAATTCAGTATTGTGATTAATCATCAAAGTGGGAACACAGGGATCTCCAACTTTTTTTGTTTTTTTTTAAAGAAAAGACATCTCTTTTCAAAATGAAAAGAAATATGATAATCTTTTTTCTTTTTTTTACATTTTGAACATAATAAACATTTATCAGAATTACTAAAAAACGTTGTGAAAATTTTATTCAATTGACAAACGACAAATTGTGAAAACATTATTAATTAAATGACAAAAAATTGTTCATGGAAAAATATAAACATTGCTTACACAGCCAGAGGTTTTTTTTTTAAATCTATTGTATACGCTTGTTTTATTAATAACTTCTTCATTAATTTCTTTTGTTTTTGAAAAAAAGCTTACCATAATATGTGGAGAAATAAAAAAAAAACAGCCATTTTATTTAATGATTTTGGTAGGAAACTCACTTTTCTCGTTCATACAATAAAAATATAGTAATAAAATTTTGAACTTGGCTTTTGGTTCCCAAAAAATAACCTAAAAATAAACTGACAATTCGAAGAGATTGCTTGCATCTCTAAAGGCTTTCATTTCCTTGATACGTTTATCAACACATGAATTAGCCATTTATGTTATAATAAGCATCACTTTCAAGAAATACTCTTGTAAACAGCCCATAAAATTGAAAATTATAACGGTTTATCTCAATTTTTGACAACACGAAAATCATGTTTACAATACGCAATTACTGTATAATATCTTGACTAAAACTAACGAAACAAAATACAAATTAGTTTTAAATATTAATTACGCAAATCTAATCATAAATTCACCGTTATATGAAATAAAAACATGATTCACGAAGAGATTTCGATTACGAAATCTTTAACGCCACTGCCAGGGCGCCGTCTTAATATTCACACTGACGTATGCGCAAACATTTATTCGAGACAATTTTCACGTAGATAGAATGACCTAAATGATGAGAAAAATTGATAGATACTATCAATATCGCCTTGGTGAAAGACCACCATTCAGAATTGTAGTTGCTTGAAATGGATTTAGCGGTGTTTGGTGACTAGATCTGAACATCCAGGTACTTCCCAACTATTCTCTTTCACATTTCCTTCCTCTCCTAACTCCCTTCAACCTCACAACATATCTCAATAATTGGGGATGCCATTGTCCCACTGCACTGGCACTGGAAGATTGGAATCAGTTGAAAATTTTGCGGTGTTCAAATAAAAAAGTATTTTGAGGGAAATGATGTTGAAAACAGAAAGAAGAATATACGACGCGAATGTGAATGGTAGAAGAAGTCGGGGACGCCCGAGGAAGACATGGCACGATCAAGTTAATCAGATACTTGAGTCGGGTCATGTCAAAAGTCAGAATAATAGAAGAGAATGTATGAGACGATGTATGAATGTGAGTGAGGCAAAGAGTGTGTGCCAAGACCGAGTTGTTTGGCGGTCCGTCCTCTCTGCCTACCCCTGCGGGGAAACGGCGTGATGGTTAGTTAGTTAGTTAGTTAGTGTCATAATTAATTTTTTTAAACGTTAGCAACAATTAAAATACACAATTTGTACCAATTTTTGTTAAGTATAGTAGTGATAATAGGTACAGTACCGTATAATACTTTACCACTACTAACACAGTACCTCTACGAATAGTTTCTTCATATTTTGGTATTGAATGAGGAACGTATCTATTATTGGCACACGAGAAGGTTTTTTAATCGCTGTAGTAGGTTGATTATTACATAATTTAAAGCAATACAAATCATCACATCTACAACCATTTTCTGACTAATTCAAATATATATATAAATATTTATACCAAAATTCTTGTAGCTCAAATACAGGAATTAACACGAAAGACTTAAAGAAGTTTGGTTTAGTGTCGCCAGTTATCAGTCACCATTCAGTAGTGGGTGTTACATTCATCGTATGTGTTACATTAATTCAAGGGTCCTCGTGGAAAGGTTGCAGACACCCAAAACTCTGTTTTTCCTCCTTTGTCAACATCAATTTCGCGATATATATTTTTCGCAGAGTAAAAGAAACCCGAACGCCCAAACTTCTGGATATTTTCGCTTTCTGTGGCTTTCTCTTTTCAGGCTTAGATAGAAAGCTGAATTTTATTTACTTTATTATTTATTTTAATTATAATTTTTATCGTCCTGATAGGCTTTTATATATTTATTTTTTACAGATAGTTAAGGCTCTGCAACCGGGCCCGAAAAGAAGAATATGGAGAGATACGAAATGATGAATGTTTGAGGAGAGCGCTAACATTTACAGCGACAAAATCGATGCGAAAATTGTTTAATAAAACACGACTCGTTTAAAATAGAGCAAAAATCTCGCGGTCATTATCTTAAACAGCATTTAAAGAAACACTGTAAATTTTTTCATACATATAACTTGTAAAATAACTGAAACAAACGTGTTAATAATAATTTTTGGAGCATACTTTACGATTTTTTTTCTATCGAGGGAATTTTATATAATTTGCGTTTCGGCGCGGGGAAAGTCTAGATATTATCTTCAAGAATAACATATATTTTTTTAAGAGCTTTAAAACTTACCGTGTTTAAGGGAAATATGTAATAAATCGGTACAAATCCGGGTTGCGGGCCTTTAATGCAAAAGACTTATTTTGCTACAAGACTTTAAATTATAGATGGCAAATAAAAATAATTTACAAAAAAGAATGCGAAATAGGTACGTACACTTGTTTTATTGCAATTCTAGAAATAATCAAGAGGGAATAACCTGACAAAACTGGAAATATGTCATTTTTAAATCAAGTTTTAGACGTATTGACTCTTTTCTACAAAAAAATTATAAATTTATTTCGAAAGACTGTTCTTTTATCTAGTGAAGCTATATTTTTAATTTTGAGAAAATATGTTTATTTTTAGTACAATAAGGTTTTACCGTAGGTCGTTGGCTGATTTGTTAAATTTTCAAACAAATTTTTGAATCATACAACATACATTAATTTCAAATCATATAATCATGCAGCAAAATAAATCAATAAATTATTTGGGAAAGCTGCTTTTCAGAATTTAAATTTTAGTTCAAATAAAATCAAAAAAAAATGATCCGCGCCCCCTGTTTTGTGACTAAAATACTTCAGTTTGTGTATTTATTTATGGTCTTACAAACTAATATATTTAAAAAAAAATTACATTCTTATTTTGCTTAGACATTATTGAAAAATTATGAATACTTATGATCAAAAAATAATTACTAAAACTACATTATTTTAATAGTTTTATCATCACGAGTTTGAGCATTTTTGAATGTTGGTATTTAACAAAGCAAATTTTGAATGAAATAAAATCGGTATTCAGTTATTATGTTAAAATGCTGGTATGGAGAATAATCAATCTTTCTCATCGGAACCGCCCTGTACAGATGCGCGGGTACGATCGCAGGATCATAGTTCGACGAAATTTTAATTCTCGGCCGCTGTTTAAGGGCCCGCAACCCGTATTTCTACCGACTTGTTACATATCTCCCGTAAACACAGTTTTAAAGCTCTTAAAAAATATATGTTATTCTTGAAGATAATATCTAGACATTGCCCGCGCCGAAACGCAAATTATATAAAATTCCCTCCATAGAAAAAAATCGTAAAGTATGCTCCAAATATTATTATAAACACGTTTTTTTTAGTTATTTTATAAGTTATATGTAAGAAAAAATTCTCATTGTTTCTTTAAATGCTGTTTAAGACAATGCCCGCAAAATGTTTGCTCTATTTTAAACGAGTCGTGTTTTATTAATCATTTTTGAAATTTTCGCATCGATTTTGTCGCTGTAAATGTTAGCGCTCTCCTCTAACATTCGTAATTTCGTATCTCTCCATCTTCTTTTCGAGCCCGGTTGCAGAGCCTTAATGACTCTTTCAAGTCGGTTTCTCATTGCTGAGGACCGTGATCACTACTCCAATTTCCATGGTAGACAAGGCTCCTCTGCTCCTAGCGGTTCTGCGCCGCTTGGAGCAGAGTAGCCTTCGATTTTTTATTCAGAAATTCGTGATTTGTCACATCTTTACGAAATTCTTTTACTCTCTCTTTTCTTGTCACACTGACTGACACAACTTGAAATTAATTACTATTAATCTTTTGAAGAAGTCGCCAACTACTTTCCCCCTCTATTCTCGCTGCTGTCATATTGTCCCATCTCTTGATAATAATACGATTCTTGCTGAAATAATAAAATATTATTCTACATTATTATTTATCACGAAAATGTGAAGTGTAATTAATATTATAACGATGTTTTATTAAGTATTGAAAGTATCTATTTTGGGAAAAATATAATTAGTATAATCTGTCATATGATTTCTAAAATATTCCCATCAATAATAATTAGAATAAAAAATAAGTATATAAAATGAACCGGTTTCGATTAAACCTGAACTTTCTTCAAGGCTATATAAAAATATTTAAAAATAATTACCAAGTTACTGCGTATTTATAGGTAACGTAGAAGAGGGAGAGAGAACATCAATGTTGGTGGTGGCGAGGTGGATGTACCTAAGAGGGACGGGGTAAAAGTAGGTGTGGGAAAGGGAAATATGTTAAAATTGGGGCTGTTTGACAAATCTAATTGTTTATTAATAAATTGGTTTAATTTTTTTTTAATTTCAAGAACGTCTAGATTATTTAGACATAGACCGATACATACCGAAGATTTCATAAAAGAGTGATCTTTATCTATAGTAGGTGGCAAATTCCAAAAAATCCACACTGTTTAGTTACCTCAAGTGTCTACCATCCTCGTTTGAACATTTCTTGCAGCTTTACCTATATAAAACGCCGGGCAATCGTTATATTTAAGCTTGATGCGTGAATGGCTTTAATTATTTTCTTTATCTTTTGAATTGATCAAAAGTTTACCCAGGCTACAATTATTAATGAGGAAAACGGCTTTAATTTCTGATGTAAAATTTGAAACACACGAGGGATGGAAAATTATCAATGAATATAATTCTACGTCAATCTTCCTATTTGGATGGAGATCTTCAAATCATACATTCTTTACAGATTTTATTTTTTATTTTACTAGCATAACATTTTATTTCAAATCAAGTATCCACACATCGTCACCCTACATGTTTACTACATTACAATGTACTTGCTTCCTTCAGCTAATTAGATAGTACCCATTATTTATAACAAACATTAATGTAATAATATTATTTTTCAATATATTATTTTTATTTTATAAAAATTACTAGCTGGTTCCCGGCATGCGTTGCAAAGCCATATTAAAATAAATAAATTGTTTCTCCCTGCATGTCCTTTCACGTGCGTCCCCGTTCCTCTCCAGCGCCCTCTTCCCCTCCCGCGTTCCACTTCTTCCCTCATCCCTCATCCCTCACCCGCTTCACCGTCTCGCCAACCCCCCTTCCGCATTCCATATATTCAGTCCCAGTACATTCAGTTTTCAAACAGTTCGTGTGCCACCTATTACAATTTTTTTATTCAAATTTAAATTTTTCATGTATTACAAGTATTCATGTTTGTATATTATAACAATCAATCAAATTTCGTACCTATCCCATTTAAAATATCTATAATTCTTGTTTCGATTCAAAGTATATTAGGTGAGTACTTCAAATAAATTCATTTATTTAAAGAGTTTCGAAAATTGAATTTTGCGAAACAATGATTTAACAATCATTGTTTTGCAAAATGTCATTCTCAAATTTTGATATTTATGACAGTTTTGCAAGAGTTTTTGCAATGATTAAAAAACTTTTCAGATTTATTGTCATATTGTAGTATTTTAACCTCAACACAGGCTAGAAACGTAAACAATAATTCCGTGTAGAGAAACAATATTTAAAAATCTTTTATTTATTTAAAATTTAATTAAACTGATTCCAGTTGCTGCGTTGTAGTTTCCATTCGTTTATAATAATATCTAGTATAGATATGTATGAATATTCCATCAAAGGCTGCTAACAATAACATGGGTGTGCCCTGAATATTGCCAGTACATTGCGAAGTTAGCTAAAGCAGCTAGGAACCTTGGAAACACCCACCACTCCGCCCACTTTACACCCCCACTCCCGGGCAGGGGCGGACTAGCCGGGATAGCGCCGGGATAACCCGGGATAGTGCCGATATATCCCGGGATAACGCCGGGATAGTGCCGGGATAGTGCAGGGATACTGGGTTGAACACCATGGACAAACACAATGAAAACTCTCACGTGTAAAGTAAATAGATGCGTGCAAGCGAGAAAGAATTCTTGCAGTGATCTATGATAGTTGTGTGCATGGTTAGATCGGCTGCGCCAATGTGATATTCGTGTGATTTTATTCAGGGAGAGAGTCTTACTGTTTAATTTGTGGATTGAAACGATTAGCAATGTGATCATACACACTACTCTGTCAAAGAAACAATGAGTGCTTAGATTTGTACAAAAAATCCTCTGAATTGTAAGATATTCTACGGATAGTTTTCCAGTTTCTTAACATTTTAGTTCTATATAATATAGACGTTTTTTACATTAACTCCAAACACGACGCCAGGAGAAAAATAATAAGAGAGTGCAATTAACACGCGGTTCTTTTTCCTGTTTATTTTAAAGTGGTTTGAAGATTCGATATTGATTTTACAAAAATAAAATTGTTTATTATTTTTTTGGATTTCTTGGAATTAGAACCTCCGTTCGCTTGATGTCTCTCTGGCCGCTGAGATTTGTCAAGCGTTTTACGCCGCGGCGCTATCGGAGGCTCGCGCTTGGCCGAGAATTTGCCGCACTATATTAGAACCAAGTAATAAATTTTCATGATGCATTTCCGTTTCATCCGAATCTCAAATCACAGCGGGGCTAAATAAGTTTTTCTTCAATAATTCCTCTCAGGGCCTATGTATTTTTGGGGATGCTGTGTGGAAGCTATTTTTAGGGAATTTCTGGGAAGGAAAATGGTAAGATGGGTGGGTACGAATCTGGGGGTCAGTGTGTCCAGAAATGATGAACGTATAAATCCATCCCTCACACTGTGCGGTGCAAGGCGATGTACCGAGAGTCTTGCTGGAGAGGTCAAAAGGACTCCCTCAACTAGTCTCCCCGGATCCGGCTTGCGAGGCGGTTAGTGGACTGACCCATCCGCCGCCAAGACCTGGGCAAACCTCACCCCCTGAATCTGGGCATAACCGCTAAGTCACCAAACGTAGCAAACCACTTTGGGTTACCTATGGCCGTGGTGTTGGTCATCCAATAAATGATTCCCGTGGCGGGCGTTAAACGTTAGGCTTTCTCATCACCAATGCGACCCTGCAATGCCACCCGCTTCACCACCCTTAACCCTCCCTTCACCACCCGTCAGCCCTCTATCTGCTACCCACCGAGCAACCCCCCTTACCACCCGCGAGTTCTGGGATGTAACGGGGCTCTACGGTTGCTAAGACGCGAAAATATAACTGAGGACTATTGTGAATGTGAAATTATAGGGTTGATATTGTTTTAATATTTTGATATTGAGACAAAAAAAATAACGAGACAAAATGAATATCTTATCGCTGCGAAATATATACTAAATACGGTCCGAGTGCAATCTAACAACCTTACCTAACCTAACCTAACCTAACCTCATATCACTCTTTAAAGACTAAAATAATAAAATATTTAAAATCAACTGACCTGAATTAACTACAATAATAATATTCCAAAACAACTGAGCCATAATTATTGTTTATTAGGTAAGATTAGGTGAGGTTAGGTTAGGTTGTTAGGTAAGGTGCAGTTGGACCGTATTTATTACTTTTGCTAACTTTGACCCGATATTATGAATAATATCCGGATAAAGGGATTAATTTATCACATTGCCTAAACAATTTTGTTATTATATCAGTCATTATGTATAATAGCTATTTAATTACTATGACTGTATTATATTTATATATATATATATATATATATATATATATATATATATATATATATATATATTTTTTTTTTTTTTTTTTAAAGAAAGATAAGTATTCCCTGATTACAAATACCGTTACAATGTTTGAATGCTCTTGCTATTATGGTGTATTTTTTTACTAGCGCAACGATGGAGAACTTAGCTACCATAAAATTGAGTCTGCGGCGCCTGAGTGGGAACTCGACGCATTTGTTCATTCGCAGAGTTAATAAAAATTAATTTGGGTCATCCCAGCGTTGATGTTATGATGATTGTAATATACAATTCTAGGGTTAAATTCTGAAAACGTGTCGAGGCAATTCTAGAATATGTATTATTAATTTTATGTAATTATGTACGCTTCCTTGAAATCAATTAACATTCAAATAAATTGTAATTCTATTCAAATTATTAAAATATGCTTACATACGTAATATATCTTACAAAATTTATAATAAAGATTCTAATAGGTTTTTTTAAGATATTGATTGGTAACTCAATTTTAGAATGTGTGTAGGATTGGGCTCAGCAGCATTAATTCACACAAAATGATGACCTTCAATGAAATATTTTGTAAAATTTAATACAGAACAAAGAATTTTTTAAGGATTGTAAAACAATTATAGCAGTGTAAATGTATGATTTGAATTAAGAATCTACTAAGTTTATAATTTATATATGTCTTAAAAATTTGTGCTATTTTAGAATGGAATCTGAGTAAACCTTGTAATGCGGTGACCAAATATGTGAGTTATATTCAATTTGGCTTCGAACTAATGATGTATAAACAAATTTTAATGTTTAGATGGGTAATGCGCGTTTTCATCCCGCGACAAAATATCTCTGACAAAATATCCTACGGACAAAACATCCTCCAACAAAATTTCTATTAAACCTAACCTAACCTTATTTTACATTTTACTATTTTTGAACAATATTTTAGTGTCATTACAGGATGTATGTATTATTTTTATCTCATTTTTTGTTATGTTAGGTTAGGTTACATTAGGTTAGGTTTGGTTAGGTTAGGTTAGGCTTTAGTAGATATTTTTTTGGAGAATATTTTGTCCGTTGGACATTTTGTCGGGGATATTTTGTAGGGGGGTGAAAACACCCGGAACCGTAAAAATGAAACCCATATTTTTAAAAAATAATAATAAGCCTTATTCAGACAGTAAATTACATTACATAATTTATAATATTTATAACATTTATAACACTTATCATGCATCGACTCCCTGTCTGTATGTCACTAGTTGACAAAGGCCTCCCCTAACTGTCGCCATTTCTCTCTATCATTAGCTACTCTTGTCCATGTACCACCTGCTATGGCTTTGATGTCGTGAATTGGTTCACAAGTGACAAGAAAAGAAAACGAGGTAGACCATTTAGACGGTGGATTGACGACATCAATGCCATATTTTTTTTACATCGCATAAATACAATTTTTAAAGTATGGTCATGAACTGTAACCAACGGATTCTGTACCAAAAATGTAAAATATTATTTTTTTCAAGGTTAAAAATATATAACTTTTCAAAAGTCATAACCATTAAAAAACCAACAAAATATCCATATGCCAAAAACGCAATTTACAAACTTTTGCGAAAATTCCCTGGTGCTTTTTTCAATAATAAGAAAGATTTGGGAAAAAGGGTAAATCTAGTAATAATTACCAGGCAATAAGGAACTCCAGTGAAAAATATTATGGCTTTAAAAAAATATGTTCATATAGACCAATAAACGCTGATTCTGAATATATAAGTTTTATTTCATAATATTAAACGTAGAGTTCTTAAAAAATTATTAAAAAGTGCATTTTTAAACCTCTCGTCAAAACACACTGTAAAGTTGGTATTACTGAATGATTAGTGCTGACGTCACGCGTCACCAGTCATTGTATTAAAATCTTTGATTATGTAGGTATGACATAAGCCATCAGTATTAACAACAGTTCATGTTATTCATTATTTCATACTGTTTATAGAGATTTAGTTGTTGTGTTTATTGAAACAATATTTAAGCCTAAATAAATCAGTATCAAAAATAGAGGTATCTCTATTAGTTTATCTCTATTATTTAAAATATTAAAAAACTACTGCAAAAAAAATAGTAATGCTACTTCTAGGGAGAATGCTTCGAATAACGCTATACAAAATGGCGGCACTTGATCAGCTGATTGCCCAATCCTATAGTAATTTTTCAGGAGTGATGACGTCACACGATTCACCGTACATACGGTGGTCTTAGGGGGATCTTGAAAAATTAAAACTATGACAATTATTTTAACTATTAAAACGAATTGTAAAAATAAAAATGCAGTTATTTAAGTTAGAAGGTCATTATTCATTAAAAAAAATTAAAAAAATTGGACTGGAGTTCTCTATTGTGGGTATAACCAATACACATACAACTTAAGTTTCACGACCGATATATGTGGTGTATCTGTCTGCCTATAAATATGCCCGTCCTCACCGCTTCGTCTTCAGTTGAGTAAGGGTGGGACATTCTGGTATTTCAACTATTTGGGGGTTGGGGGTTGTCCATACGCGCGAAGGGCGCGCCGAACTTTGGGGGCTGAATGCGTAATGAGACGAGGGTTCGACCTCAAGCTTCGGTGCAACAACACGACCTTCTGCGAAATTGGATAGTGACAGGGATGAACTGAAAACAGCCAGAAAAACTTTTAATTGTATCTAAGAATAGAACTTCTAGTTTTGGAATAAATACGCCACAATCGGAATTTCGACCGAAAAAAACGTACTTCACAGGCGGGTATAGGTCACCCCAAGTGCTTCGCTATTACGTTTGGGTGGTGACTTTTGCCCGCTGCACATGGCCGTCACGAGCCGCGTGCGAGTGGCAGTATTTAAAACCTGTGGCGCTGTTCTCTCCGCATTTGCTCTCACGTGTCGTTGCAGGCACGTACATGAGCGTGTACGCGCGTGTCGGCTAGGTGACCGAGACATTGTTTTCGAGTGGCAGTGGCGCGAGTGTTTGCAAAGTGGAGGAACTCATTGAAGTTGTTCGAAGCGAAAAATGTTTATACGACGTAAATCACCCAGATTATATGAATACAAAATTAAAGGATTCTATTTGGAAACTGCTACATCTAAATCAATCGCGTCCATCTTGCTTCGTTTTCGTCTACGAATGGTAGAGACACTGACTGGTGTACGACTCGTGAAAGCAAATGCGGACACACACGTGTCCACCAATGTCAGTGCGACATTGGCGCAGTGTCGTGAACGAGTGCGAGTGTGAGCATGTGCTGCGGGCCTAAACGGGGGTGACCAGGTTCGTGGAGTGAGGTTTGTCTAGGTCTGGCGGCGAATGCGTTTGCTCACATGATGCGTGTCGGATTGAGAGAGACTGGTTGAGGGAGAAAAGGCCTGGATTATATGAAAAAGGAAAAACGATTGCCGGTTCGAACCTTTTTACACAAAAACAATCAAGGGCACTGTATATTAGTGTATAACTGTTTAACGGAGAACTTGTAAAAATAAATAAGTATGCACCGGTGTACTGCTAACCCCTTATTGAGTGCTATAGAAATGGCGATCGGTGTTTTAACAACGGAACCTCCTCCTTTGCACAGTCAAGAAGGTTTATCAAGTACAAGCTGAATTCCCCGGCGATGTCCGGGCTTTACACAGAGTTTTCAAAATCAAATGTAGACAGTGACCTTCCTTTGCATACAAATCAAATCCACACCGCATACATAAATTCTCCTTTATATATTATATATTTCAACCAATTTACACAAAACCTTGACAAATTTATGCCTTTTTGACGGCCGGCGTAGTGCAGCGGTAAGGCGCTTGACTCACACTCCGAAGGTCGCGGGATCGAATCCCGGCGTGGCAAATAAATTTTATTTGATTAATTTGTGTTGTATTTCACAGTTTATTCATTTAAAATAATTTATAGTATATTTGCGGCACGTTCCAGATTGGAAGATACTCTCAGTATCGCCCTGGTGTAAGACCACCTTTCAGGCTTTCGCCGTGTTTGGTGACCAGATCTGAATAGCCAGGTACTTCCCCACCTTCCTCTTCCCTATCTCCTTCCCTCCCCACTACCTTCAGCCTCACAAGATACCCCAAATGGGGATGCCATAGTCTCACTGGCTCCAGACGGGAGCAGTTGGGACTCAAGTGCGGTATTCATGTAAAAAAAATGCCTGAACCTTCCTCATGAATCACTCTATCTATTGGTGAAAACCGCATGAAAATCCGTCCAGTAATTTTTGAGTTTATCGCGAACAGACAGACGCGGCGGAGGACTAGAATCTGCTTGACCTGTACAAGACGCACAGTTTGTTGGAAGCCAGATTTACTTGTGTTTTCTATGGTTGAATCAAATAACTATAATATTGCGCTTTGTGGAAGTTAATTCTGAACATTTTAATACCGCATTGATAAACATAATTTGGTTTATTATTTGAAAGCCCTGTTTCTACAAGGTTCCGTTCCCGGAACTGAACCCGAGTTTCGTGGTTACCGAACACAAGTTGATCAAAGTCATTTAATATTCTTGATGTGATATTTTGGTACAGGGGCGCGTTATGCATGACAAACTAAAGTAAGCTATTATTATAAGCAATTATTATCAGCCTGAAACACTCATCTACATTGAAAAAATCTTCCGAGAAAAGATACTTGCCGCCAACGGGACTTGAACCCGTGTCCTTCTGAATGCCGGTCAGGTGCTCTGACCACTGAGCTATGGCGGCTTATCTAATAATAATTAAATATATACTAGTGTTTCATTCAACAATTACTGTTTATTACATTTTTCCACCTGAAAACAACCAACTTTATTTTTGTGAGAGTAAAGTAAGCTGGTAAATATTATAGTCTTCGTCTAATTTAACAATATTGAGTAATAGATAAAATAATATAAATTTTTATTTTATTTTTTAAAACTAGCGCGCACCCGTAAAAATCACGGAATATTATAATTAAGATAAAAAGGAAACAAATATTGTCAATTATATTTATAACATAATTCTATTTTTTGTTGACAAATAATTAGAGATACGTTCAGAATTACCCTTCGAATGAATATTTTTAGTAAATTTTGGGGCTAGTTGTTTCACAGAATTTGAACGACTTATAAAATTTCGGAATTAATTTTCAAGTTCTGGGAAAGTTTTTTTAAAGTTCAGTTGTTATTTAAATTATGTGAAAAAAACTGGCCAATAATGATACTTAGAATAACAGAACTTGATTTGACTTGATTAGAACCTTCAACGAACTTGAAAATTAACTTTGATATTTTATAATTATAAAATTGTACATATTTTTTGGTTGCGCTTTCACTGCCAAATCACGTCGTATTTCCCTCCTTCATCAGCCAACATTTCTAACAGCATTACAGTGTCCATCATCAGAGCACATGTGTCTAGTTTATGTATGTAGAAGAAATTATACCGTATTGAAAGCGTTAATAATAATGTATAAAACTGTACAGAAACAATTATAAATACGTATTTAATAAAACACAAATTGTCACTCGGCATCCCTCTTGTCAAGTTCTGTCACTCTGTCAGTTCTGGCTCTCTGTCACGTGACGGTGTTTGTATCTCCCTTCGTTGTGACAAGCCCTCAGTGCCCCACTAGACTGTAGCACCATCGTGTGTCGCTGTCACTGCCCCCCTAGCACGTCCAGTCGTGTAAAATGGATAAAGGTAAGAGTGGGGTACTTAACTGGCGTCCGTGGCAATTGGATAGCAAAACCTAACATAACTGGCTTATTTTTTGACTTGTAAATGGTAATACTTACTGTATTAATATATCTTAATATTTTAGAAAAATGAAACAATTCAACTTTGTTTGAACCACTTATATAATGAGTAAATCCGACCGGTTTATAATAATAATAATATTATGTTTATTTATTTATTCAACGCCCAGAGGGCTTATACATGGTTTGTAATACAATAAATTCATGACAGATGATTTTACAACAGATAAAGAAATAATAAAAATAAAATTATATGAAAAATGCACACAAGTCACAAAAATACAAAAAAAAAAAATAGGTACTGCGATTTGATAAGTTTACAAAAATACAGATATGTAAGAATAGTATTGGAATAAGTTTTTTACAAGTTCCACAAAATTCGCCAAGTTGATGTTAAATATGTCGACATCACCTAAGTACTGATTCCCCATAGTGTGAAATCGTTGTATAGGAGAATGGGCAATGTAGTTCCGCTTGTGAATGCTGCAGTAGAATAGTGTATTTTGTCGCGTGGTTACTGTCGGTATTCGTAAGTTTATGAGTTGTAGGAGTTCGCAACAGTCGAATTTAGAGTTAAGTATTTTGAATAAAAATGTTAAGTCGTTTATTTTACGTCGGTCTTCTAGTGTATGTATTTTTAGAATATTTAGTAATAGATCATATTTTAAGTCTTCTAGTGGGATATTTAATTTAAAATTTATAAAACGCAGAAACTTTTTTTGTATTCGCTCAATATTATTAACCTGCATTTTGTAAGATGGAGACCAAACTACCGAGTTATATTCAATTTGGCTTCTAACTAGAGATACATATAATAGTTTAATGGCTTCTATGGAACTAAAGTTTTTAGTTGTTCTTAAAACGAAGCCTAGTGTTTTCATACCTTTGTTCATAATTTGGTGGATATGATTGGCGAAACTTAGTGGATATGATTGGCGAAACTTAGTTTTTCATCCGAAATAATTCCAAGATCTCTCATTTCCGTGACTCTGTATAAAGCTGTGTTATTGATGGAATATTCGAATAAAACAGGATTTTTATTTCTGAAGAAAGTCAAGGTTTTACACTTTTCTACATTTAAAAATAAATTATTTTGGACGCACCAATATTTAAACATACTAATATTTGACTGTAGTATGTGGCAATGAGATATATCTGTTATTTTCTTGTATAGCTTGATGTCATCAGCAAAGAGCAATACCTCGACATCATTGAAGCAATTGGTTACATCGTTGATGAAAATGAGGAACAAAATCGGGCCAAGGTGACTACCTTGCGGTAGGCCACTAGTAGCCCAGAAAGCTTTCGAGATCCAAGATTTTATTTTGACGAACAGTTTACGATTTAATAAATAGCTAGTAAACCATTTTAGCGTGTTATCCCTTATTCCTAGAGCAAATAGTTTTTGGATTAGTAGTTTATGGGAAACTTTGTCAAATGCTTTCGAAAAGTCTGTATATATGCAGTCGACTTGTTTATTTTCAGCAAATATGGTATTTTAAAGTTTTGAAATATTGATAAGTTAGTTGCGGTAGATCTACTTTTGATAAAACCGTGCTGTTTTTGGTCAATTAATTTTATTAATTTCATCAAAATTTCATCAAAATATGCAACTAGATCAGCGTTTCCTATCCCTTTTCAGTCACGGATACCTAAGAAATCAAGCAGAATTTTCATGGACCCCCTTAACCCATTGTCCACAAACCCCGGCAGCCTGCCGGGTGTACAACCCACTTACTTAACCACAAACCCCGGCACGCTGACGGGCTAGAGTAGGTCCGCCAAAAACCGGAAAACGCGCTCAACAATGACATTTTTTAATAAAATTTTAATTGCCGAACATTCTGTAGATAATTAATCATTCATTTCATAGAATTGGCAATAAAATATTTCTGATGTTTTTCCCTGATATTTGTGTTCCAAGTTTTGTTTGCTGCCAGCCGCCATTTATATATAATAATAATGATTTATTGTCTTCATTTCTTAATAACAAATAGAGATAATGATATCCTCACTGGGATCTCCCGTGCTGAGGATTTCATTTACATTTTATAATTTAATTATAAGAATAATATGAATTCGACATAACATATATCATGTAGTATTTTTTTTTTAATAATTATAAAGTAAATAAGATAGTGTTTTTTTATAATTCAGTTCATTAGATTCGGTTTTAGTCTGTATTTGATTTCAGTATATTTTCTATTTCTGATCTCCCTATATTTAGTATCCAGCTTTTTATTTGAAATTTAAATGTTATAATGTTGAGGTTTTTGAGTGAGAGTGGTATTTTATTGTAGAGTTTAATGCCATAATATAAGAAGCTTTTTTGCCCAAATGTTGTGTTAGCAGTTACTTGTTGGATATGTTTTTGACCATGAGATCTAGTGTTTCTAATGTACGTGTCAGTTGTTATTTCTTGGGTTTTGTACTTATGAATGTAAATGAGTAAAGTTTTAGAATATAGTTGTTTAATTGACATTATGTTAAGATTGTTGAAGATTTCGTCAGGGCTAGTTCTTACAGGAACTTTCAGTATAATTTTCATTATGGCTTTTTGAGTTTTAATTAGTGGATTTAGTATGTTTTTATTTGCACTGCCCCATCCGATAATACCGTATTCTAACAGTGATTGGCAGAGGGCCATGTAAATCTTGATTAAGTCTTTTTTAATGAGGACATTCCTGATAGATTTGAAAAAATAACATAGTTTTTTAATTTTATTATTTAAATAGGTAATATGTTCGGTCCATTTTAAGTTTCGGTCAATTTTTAGACCCAGATACGTTATATGGTCAACGTTTTCTAATGAGGGACAATTACAATTCTCATTTAAGTGATGCGGGCTATGAATTTTTAAGTTCAGGTTTTCTTCAGAGTTTTTCTTATTTTTTATTTTGAAAGTAATGAATTTGGTTTTATTAGCATTAAGTGTAAGTGAATGGTGGTCTAGCCATTTTTTAATCCTATTAAGTGTGTCTTCTGCTTTCTTAAATGTTTCTGTCCAATTATTCCCATTTATTAGGAGAACAGTATCATCCGCAAAACTGATGATTTCTCCTTCACATTCTATGTGGCATAGGTCATTAATGTAAATAAGGAACAGAATCGGACCCAGAATACTTCCTTGGGGCACCCCGAATTTGACATCAATACACTCACTGGTTATATTTAATTTCTTCAAAACTGCTAGTGGTTCTAGGCTTTTCGTAGTGACTCTGAACGTCCCTGATTGCTTTGAGGACTATCATACCAAATTATTTTATTAGTTATTAGTATACATGTATGTCAAAAATAAAAATTATTATTGTTCGATTTATGAATATTATGTTTATTTGTAACTTTTTGAATAAAAATGTGGAAAAAAACTTACGAAAAAAGAGAAGGTTATATTTGTGTCCTTATTTACAAATATTTTAATATTTTTTTAAAATTGTATTTTATTGTTTTTCTTTACTTTATTCAAATATGTAAATAAATTTAAAGAAATTAATTCATTTGAATATATGGTTTAAAAGTTACAATGCAATGTACACCAATGCAGGTTTTCAATTTTTGGTACAAAATTAATTCAGTGGTGAAGGCCAATTTTTTCGCTCACTAATTCTGTGGCCAATGGGTTAGTAAAAAAAACAGCAATAAATTTCGGACCAATTATTTTAGTACTACAAATACAAAAAAAATACATTTTTGTAAAAAACACGCTAATAATAATTAACGTACAAGAGTAACACCAACATTCACATTAATTAACGTTTAATTAATGTGAAGAATGGTGTTGCTTTTTTGCAACTAAATTAGTGATATTCCGGTTGGTGTTACTAATAAGTTGTAATCTCAAATCGGATTCCTTTTGTATTTGTTTTTAGTATATACAAGAGCAGAGAATGCCTTTTCACTGAGGTATGTGGTTGAGAAAAGCAGTAAATGTTTCAGTGCTTCTTCTGATAATTCCTTATCTTTCATTATATTCACCCAAAAATTTGATAAAGAGGATGCTTTGAAATTACGTTTCATAGCTGAATCACAAGACATTTCTATTAATTGGTTTTCCTGTACCATTGTCAAGTCAATAATATCAGTATCATCTGTGTTTAAAGGGTCTATTATTCAATTTAAATTTTTGTCCGGTACTGGAAAATAATCCCAAAACAAAGACGCGTAGCGATTGCGAGAATTTTGGTGGCATTTATTTATTATTGATAATCGGTCCAGAGATGAGACTGCGAACCCCTATACATGTATTCGCGGACCTCCAGGGCTCCGTGGACCACAGGTTAAGAAACACTGAACTAGATCACTAACTATTACGATACATACCACTTTTAAGATAGAGCTTTTTTATTAATTTAGAAATATTAATTATTCTTTAATATTTTCGGATAATTATATGTCAAATACCCTCACCATATTTGAATTTCTCCTTGAACTAAATTAATGTATTGAAGAAAAGTACATAGATTGTTCAAAATTTAAATAAATGGTAAAAATATCTCAATAATTCATTAGAATGATAATATATTTGTAAACTTCTACGAAGTTAGTTAAATAATATATTAAGCGAAATAAAAAAAACGCTATCCAATTGTGATAGTATACAGACACGAGTAACACTAAAGTTTCCTGACCTTAACCCCTCAAGCTATTTTGTTCAAGCTGTAAACAATTTAAAGACCTTACTACTTTCAAAACACTGTATTTCTCATACGTTCGTAGTATCCTTGAATACGCATCTCAAGTGTGGAACCCAGGCTATGCAGTGCACAAAAATAGAATTGAAAGCGTTCAAAATAGATTTTTAAGGTACCTCAATTTCCGCTCTTTTCGATCTCATGTTAATAATGAAGACTCTGCAAAGTTCTTCAAAATACAGACGTTAACTTGTCGAAGAAATATAGCAGATTCGGTAATGTTATTTAAAATTACACATAACTTAATCGATTGTCCTGATCTTCTTCAACGCCTATCATTCCATGTTCCAAATCGCAACAGCAGGCAGTCGCTTACCTTTAATCTCCCTCTTTGCAAGACCAACTCCAAACAGAACTCATTTATCTACAGATCCACACACTCATTTAACTTAAATTATTACCACATTGACATTTTTAACTCAACTTTACGTGACATAAAACGAAAACTCACCAAGCAACATGACTCAAACTAGAAAGTTCAATCCCTATATATACTCCCGTCCTTTGCCTCTTAATCCTATTCCTATGTTCCTCCAACCCCCCCCCCCCTTTTTTTTTATATTTTGTAACTAAAAAATAAAACTAAGAAAATACCCTTACAATGTCACACTTTATTATTAACTATCAGTGGAAAGTTCATAATTGGCATAATTAAAATCTTATAATTGTATTATTTTGTAATCTGTGATTTGCTGTCAACTTTCTCTAAAATAAAATAAAATAGAAATCGTTGTGTCTCCCTTACAATTACGGTTTGAAATATTATCTTAACTGTGTTAGAAAGAGAAAACACCAGGCTTTATATTTTAATCCAAAAATTAACTACAGAATAATTATAATGTACATCTTTATCAAACCAAAGTTTCCGAACACAATTTTAAAAAAAATTATGGAGCTGTGGGAATTTTTTATTAATTATTTTTACATGAAACGATAAAAAAGTGAGTTGACAATACATTTGCTTAATGAAATATGTGTGAGATTTTACTCATCTTCGTTGTCCGTAACTTTAGATAGAAAAAACGTAAGGTGAGTCATTTTTAAAACTTTTTATGTTTGCATTCAATCATGTGTTTTAACCTAGTCTCCTTCAAGGGACGCAATCTTCCAAACAGGCCCTCCATTGGTATGCTTGGTGTAACTCTTGGTGACCAGCTCAGATATGGGGGCTCCATCGAAGCCAGAGTAAAGTTTGCCTCCCAAAAACTGGGCGTACTGTATAGGGGACGCATTTATATAGTACACAACTGCTAACCCTGTACAAATCACAAGTGCGCCCCACGGTTGAATTTAGCAGCCACCCCTGGTCTGGAGCTCCAAAATACCTTAAAAATACCCTAGACTCGAGTGCCAAAACGGGCGGTCCGTTTGATAGATTCTCCCATCTTAACAGACGTATTGCAATCTTTAGAGCACAGGTGTCGGGTGGGAATGCTATCCTTGTTCTACCGGTATTACAATGGAAGACGCTCCGAGGAACTAGCGTCATTGTTTAACAGCTCGGCTGTGTAACGATTTCCCGGCCTCTGTGTTTCCTCCCTCCTAGGACATGGGTCTCTTCAAGACCCAATGTTCATTCCTTCCTCTCCTCAAAAAGACCCTCCACACAGCATCTCAGATGACAATGTGGAGTTGATGTAAAAAAAATATATGTATAATTCGAATTTGAAAGCGTTTTTCATCTTCATTCAAAAATAGTTTTTAGTTTTCGGATGCGTTCACAAGTATTCTATTTATTTAAATTTTATTGCAAAGTGGAAGTATTTTGACAAAATAGGTTAGAGGCTTGAGGAGTTAACTGTAATAATATGTAGACACGAGTAACAGTAAAGTTCGTGACTTTAATATTTATAAAATAATACGAAAAAGGAAATGTTCTGCCGTTTTCACGAAAAAGTTTTTTTCTTTTTCTCTGTACTTTAATAAACGAGGGCCAGTCAATAAGTAATGCCTCCTATTTCTTCTACTTAAGTGAAAATTTTGAATTTGGTGCTATTCCTCAAATCTTCTTCTAGAATCTGCTGCAGTAGTAACTTTTTTCGTCAACAGGTGGCAGCACTGCAGTCGCTTGCAAAATGGCCGACATCTATGTTCGTAATAGATAGCGTTATGTGATTGATTCTTGACTGTAGAAGGTGAAATGCAAAAATTCATATTCATGAAAGATTGAAAAATATGTACCATGATGCAACAGTGGATGTCAGCACTGCTAGACGATGGGTTCGTTTCTGTAACCAAGCTGAAGGTCAAACACTGCTGGCTGAGGAAAAGCGGAGCGGCGCGGGCGATGACTGCACTCATTCGTGGTGACCCCAGATAACTACAGATGTCGTATTCTCTTCCTCAGTGAAGGCAGTGTGATTAAGATTATTCGACAACTGGTTTTTCAACAAAAGTTTTGCAAGGTGGGTACCAAGAAACTTAACCGGCCAGAATAAAGAAACAAGAAAAAGAATGGCCTCACAACACGTGCAGCTCTTAGTTTCTGGAAAAAATTGTGACCGGAGACGAAAAATGGGTTCATTTTTTTTACCTGAATCAAAGAAGCAATCAATGGAATGGCATCACACAAACTACCAAAGGACAATAAAAATTGAAACTGTTTGATCGGCGGCGAAAGTTATGGCGATGGTGTTCTGGATATGACCGTGCTTTTTACAACACTGATACATGCTAGGCTTGTTGAAAAAGTATCGATATATCGATATTTTTAATTCAATATATCGATATTTTTAGCCGATATATTTTGATCCGATATATCGATACAAAATATCCAATATCGAAAATTGTATCAAAAACGATATTTTTTTAAATTTATGTATTTAAAGTCACTAGAATCCAAAACCGTATTGGAACGAACGGAAAAAAGTAACTGTATTGGATCATGAAATCTGGCGGTTGAAATTTTAACTATTAATGGCTTACAAATCTATTGTCTTTGCATTTTTATTGTGATCGCCAATACTATCTCATGTGTGTACGTACGTACATAGAAATGTATGCTATTTTTCGCCATTTTTTCTAAGCCACTCCTATGTGTTGGTTCCCAATTGTCTATGATTATTGACTTTACCTTGTTCCAAACACGAAGTCCTTTTTGACAGATACGCCAATAGACTGTTACTGAGACGCATACAAACTTTGTATGCGTCTCAGTTTACATAAAAATTAGAAGACAGCTTTTTAGTTTTTGATATTTTTGTAATTATTACTTAATAAAATGAACACTGGTAAAAAAACCTTCATTTTTATTGAAATTTTTGTACATTAAAAAAAGCAAGTTTTGTACAACAATTATTACTATTGATAATATTGAACTGAATACACTTTTATTTTAAAAACGCAAAATCTCTTGAAAATTTGACCAATATATCGATATTTTTTCCTCGATATATCGACGTCGATATTGATATTTTAATAAATATCGATACATCGATATATCGATATTTTTTTTCACTTTCGACATCCCTAATACATGCAAGATGGACCAAAGTTGTGGAAATGGATGGAGATTATATTGAAAAATAACCAATTAATCCTCAATAGTGTGGTTTTTGACCCCTGTAATTGCATTCTTTATTATTTGACAATTCAAGGAGAAAAAAATAGGAGGCATTACTTATTGGCTGGCCCTAGTACTTACTTTGTTTAATATTTTATTTTACTTGTTACTTTTTCTTTTATTTCACTAGTAGCATCTTCACCTAGTAACTATTAAATCTTAATTTTATACTAACTAACTAACTAACTAACCATCACGCCGTTTCCCCGCAGGGGTAGGCAGAGAGGACGGACCGCCAAACAACTCGGTCTTGGCACACACTCTTTGCCTCACTCACATTCATACATCGTCTCATACATTCTCTTCTATTATTCTGACTTTTGACATAACCCGACTCAAGTATCTGATTCACTTGATCGTGCCATGTCTTCCTCGGGCGTCCCCGACTTCTTCTACAATTCACATTCGCGTCGTATATTCTTCTTACACTACTTCCTTCGTTCATTCGCTCTACATGCCCGAACCATCTGAGGGTCCCTTTCTTAATCTTACTCATTATGCTTACATCAGCCTTACATTCTTTGCGGATATCCACATTTCTCACACGATCATACATTGTTTTTCCACACATACGTCTCAGGGATCTCATTTCAACAGCATTCAGTTTACTTTCATCCTTCCTCTGCCAGTTCCATGCCTCACTGCCATACATCAGGGTAGGTACCAGGACTCCATTGTGGACTGCTAGCTTCGCTTTTTTTGACAGTTTTTTATTAGCGCCAACGGCATTCAGTCCACCATTAATGGAGTTACCGGCATTCACCCTTCTTTCAATATCTCTTTCAGCCTTCCCATCTCTCGTAAACATACTACCCAGATACACAAACTCATCCACCTGCTCCAAATATTCATCATTCACAACTATGTTGCATACTGTTTTCGTACTCTCCCTTTCAAACACCATGACTTTAGACTTACTTACATTCATCATTAGCTCATTCTTCATACATACTTCGTTCATCCTAGATACGAGAGACTGTAGATCTTCCATAGTGTTAGAAATCAGCACCGCGTCATCAGCATACAACAGACAACATACTTTCAGATTACTCAATTTCGCGCCCAATCCCACCTCTTTCAATTCTTGCATACAATTATCCATGTATAGATTGAATAACCATGGTGACATTACGCAGCCTTGCTTGACACCTTTTGTGATGTCAAACCACCCCGTAAAACCACCGTTCACCCTAACACACGCTACGCTTCCCTCGTACAGAGACGCAATTGCCTGTATGAGATTTGTATTCACTCCATACTTTTTATACATGCTGTGAATATCTTTTGGACTGTTAATATTTATGTACATCCCAATGGCAATTTCAATAATGAAATAATTATTAACACTCTGTAAATGTTTCAAACAATAAACAAATAAATAATAAAAATATGGTGATATTTATTACGTATTAAGTTGTAGTTTTTTTATTTCACCTGATGCTAAATAAATATTTTTTCATATCCAATTGAATCTAAATAATGACTATTAAAAATCCGCTCTTAAAAAGAAGAAGATGAAGAGATATGTAATTACGAATGTTAGAGGAGCGCGCTAATATTTAAAGCGATAAAATCGATACGAAAATGTTTAATAAAATACGGCTCGTTTAAAATAGAGCAAAAATCTCGTGGACGGCGTCTTAAGTATCATTTTAAGAAACATTGTGAATTTTTTCACTACTATAACTTGTAAAATACCTGAAACAAACGTGGTTATAATAATTTTCGGAGCATACTTTCCGATTTTTTTCCATCGAGGGAATTTCATATGATTTGCGTTTTGGCGTGGAACGCGTCTAGATATTATCTTTAAAAATAACATTATTGTTTTTGGAGCTTAAAAACTTCAAATGTTTAAGGGAGATATGAAAGAAATCGGTAGAAATTTGGGTAGCGGCGGCTTAAGTGAAATTGGGAGGGAGGTATGGGTACCGCCGCTCCGGGAACCATTCATTGGATAACTGTTGTGTACTGCTGTTTTCTCTGATGAAGAATAAAACTTTTATGATCGGGAGTTTCAAAGATACTTCGGTTCGTCAGGTTATCGTCTAATTTACTTAACGTCCGTTCTAACAAATGCTTTATGTTAATCTGCCGCAGGGAAGTGGTGACTGACGATGCCCACCCGTCGATCGGATATCGGTGTAGTACAACTTTAATGACAAACTAACTACAAGTTAATACCTAAACTAACGACATCTGTCTAGAGACATTTAAACTATGTTCATATTTACTTACACTACAATAACCAAAACCCCTGTCATAGGTAACCCCAAATGGTTCGTTTGGTGACTTAGCTGTGATGCCCACGTTCACGTGGATAGGTTTGCTAGGTCTTGGCGGCGAATACATATGCCCACCAAATACGTGACTGGATTGTGAGAGACCGTTTGAGGGAGACATTTTAACCTCTCCAGCCGGACTCGAACCCATCGCCTTAGACACACTGACCTCTTATTCCTACTCATCACTCATACCTTTTATCCTTTGCAAAACTTTAAAAGACGCTGCACATGGCATCCCCAAAGATAACAGAGGCCCTGAGGGAAATCATTTTTTCTGGGCTTGTTTAGACAAATAAATCAACTTATTTTTTATTGTGTGGAAACAGTTTTCTCATTTTTAATCTTGTCACAAGTCAAGTAGAGTTACATAAAATGATTTTTTAGCCCTATTTACTATAAATTTTCTCAGAAAACCAACATTATATCTTTATGAATTTAATTCAGTGTTCACAGGCCTCGGGCGTGCAGAAATCTCAATGGGCGTTTTCATCTCGCGTCAAAATATCTCCGACAAAATATCCTCCGATAAAATATTTTACGGACAAAATATCCCCCAACAAAATATCTAATAAATTCAAATCAATTTATTAATTTTAATAACATTGCAAAATTACAATTTTAAAGCTGTTTTTAAAAGAGAAAATATTTTAGATGAGATAAACAGATTTAGACTAACTGCAACAAAGCTTACCGTTTAAATGGTGCTTCATTGATATTAAACATATCGATATCCAAAGTGATTCTATTTAACAATAAGACAGCTCTCCCGACTGGCATAACCATTGTCAAATTAGTTCTGCAAGCCAGGAGATAAAACAGCCTCTGGTGACGGAGATAACCATCGGGAACATAGAAACTAATGCTCTCCATGATAGTCGAGTTTTCGAACCATCCACGAATCAGTCTGAAGAAATGCGTTACAATGAGCACATCCCTTTTGACCCGTAGATGGTTCATACCGAGCATGCCCAAGAAATCGAGAAAGTCGGTAGGGTAGAGCCACGGATAGTAGCCATTCTCCCTCAGGTAGAGAAATTTCTTCTGAACCTTCTCCAACATGAGGGAATACTTCACTTGGTGTGGGCTCCAAACCACCGATCCACTCTCAAGCCTACTCCTAACCAAAGCGTTGCACATTTTTTTAAGTTAATCTCCGGTACCATACTAAATCCACCAATATTGAAAGACATCAACTTATATGTCCCTAACGCTTATACTCGTGGGAGATCCCACGCACTTTTTAATGCTCCGAAACCGAGAACTTCTGCCTATCAGAATCCTCCATTAAGCAGGGCGACTCAACAGCTTAACGACTGTGCATTGATCATCGACATCTTCAATGTCACCTACAGAGAATTCAGTAACTATCTCTTGACATACGTCACAACATAGTTAAACTGCCCCCCATGCACTTTAAAAAAAATTGTAATCTTCTCCATAATTTTTTAGTGTATAACTGTTTTATGGAGAACCTGAATAAAAAAAATAAAAATAAAACAACTGTTAGAACCCGGGTGTCTCTAAAATTTCTCGCAGTGCTAAAAACCTGTAGGTACTCGAGTGTAGGCTGGTGGTTGAATGTAGAAAAACGAGATTGCGTGAAAAAATAAACCTTTAATGAGTTCCCACAATAATTATAATTCGTAAGCACACAAACACGGTCAGCGTAACAGTTTTACGATATTAAATAGTACACACTGGGTCAAGGTTGATTGCGGATAGACGAGGCGACTGCTCGGTAAGTTGAACGAATACTGATACTTTCGTTGTTGCTGGGCGCCTTTTATATGGCCAGACGAGTGGAGTATTAGTGGTAAATCGTCACTCGGCGAGTTGCTCGAAAGCGCTGGAACTATGCATTTCAAGCGTACAATGGTCCGTATCTTTTCTGGAATGTGTGAGAGGTAGGTAGGTCCACGACTCTGTTTCAATGCACTAGGTACTTACTGCTCAGTCGTGTACCGTCCATGCTCGACGGCTGGCGGGCGCTCTAGTAATTTCGCTTGCATACATATATTTGAACACAGGCGCCGCCTCTGGAAATATCGATACGTTTCGGGTGCAATCCAAAGCGTGACGTAGCAACAATGCGTGGTTGCTACAAACCTAATAAAAAAAATGGTACAAAAATAATGCAGACATCCTGTAAAGACAATACATTATTATTGTCTGTATTATTTTTATCCCATTTTACTATTTTTGAACAATAATTTAGTAGATATTTTGTTGAGGGATGTTTTGTCCGTAGGATATTTTGTCGGAGATATTTTGTCAGGGTTGTTTTGACGGGGATATTTTTTTCGCGAGATGAAAACGCGCGGAACCTGCATAAATATTCTGTACTCTTTTCACGTAATATTCTGTTTGCTGGTTTTCAGAGTTGCAGCGTAACCTTTGCACCGGCGAATATTTGTTTTTCCATCGGCGTATTTTTCCTTTTCCCCCTTTGCCACTTGTGAAAATTCGCCGACAGTGGTTTTACACTGAAAAAAAAAATCAAACGAAAAAAATACATACTCGAAAATCGTGCCGGTTTTTTCAGTGAAAATCCTCGAAGTGATATAATATGCCACCCCGTATTACTGCTAATGGGAGTGGATTTGTGGAGGTCGCTGAATGCTGTCTAGTCTCGCCTCATCTTCTTCCCTTTCGTGTATTGCAAACCCATCCTCTCCTCGCACAGAAGATATATCTATCCTAACCTAACATACCTGACCTTCGGCGAGATTTAATCAATAAGGAATTTGTACCGTTTTTACTGTATGGAAACAAAGAAACTATTGTAAGTACGCTACGCCTCTTTAACCGTGAGCTATAGAGCTTCTACACATCCATAAACCGTCACGAGTGTCTACATTCGTTTTCTCTTAGCCAAAGGGTTTTTAAGGATTTTATATCTTTTTCCAAAGGGATGATTTGGCTCTTTACCTGAGAATTTATTGATTTTTAGAAACAACCCGCTTATTTCTAGAATCCGAAGATAAATATATATATATATAATAAAATTCATTCCGACAATATAGAAAGGGTACAGCACAAATTTCTAAGATTTATTAAATATAAGCTGAATATTCCAATTCAAAATATTAACTAGGTTTGTCCTTTTGATGAAACAACTCAACTTAATTACGCTGTCAGATAGGCGGATCATCTCTGACCTTGGTACTATTAAATAAAATCATTAATAATAGCAGTGACAATCCTGAAATTCTCGCCAAAATAAAATTTTACGTACCGACCAGAAGGCCTACGAGGCAAAGTGCTACCTTCTTCTGTGACAATTTTAAAACAAACTATGAAGCTCATACACCTATAAATAGACTTGGCAATAAATTTGAGAATATTGTAGACATGTTTGCAGATTCTGTTTTAATTATAAAACGAAGTCTTTACAATTACTTTAATGAAATGTATGATTTTTATTTTATTTTTACTATTAATTTATATTATATTGTATACTACGTGCCTGCCTAACTATTATTATCTATCTTTGTTTTTTTTTTGTTTTTTACATTAATTCCACACAGGAGGCCCTGAGGAAAATAATTTCCCCCAGGGCCTATGTCATCTGGGATGCTGTGTGGAGGGTCTTTTTGAGGAGAGGAAGAGACTCATGTTGTAGGAAGGAGGAAACACAGAGGCCGGCAAATCATTCCACAGCCGGGCTGTTGAACACAAGAACGAGTCGAAGAAACGACCCGTTCTCATGTGATAAATGTCAACCGTGCACAAATGTTGGGCACGCGTTTGGCGTGTTTCCCGACTATTCACCAGTGCCGAAGGGATCAATGATGCTAGTTCCTCGGAGCATCTTCCATTGTAATACCGGTAGAACAAGGATAGCATTCCCACCCGACGCCTGTGTTCTAAAGATTGCAATCCGTCTGTTAAGATGGGAGAATCTATCAAACGGACCGCCTGTTTCTGCACAGAGTCGAGGGTATTTTTCAGGTATTTTGGAGCTCCAGACCAGAGATGGCTGCCAAATTCAACCGTGGGGCGTACTTGTGATTTGTACAAGGTTAGCAGTTGTGTACTATTAAAGTATCTGCGGGCCCTGTACAGTACGCCCAGCTTTTGGGAAGCTAACTTTACTCTGGCTTCGATGGAGCCCCCATACCTGAGCTGGTCACTTAGGGTTACACCAAGCATATCAATGGAGGGCCTGTTCGGAAGATTGCTTCCGTTGAAAGAGATTAGATTTTCATTTCGATCCCTTTTAGACGTAATCATACAAGATTGGGTCTTTGAAACATTAAATTCAACGAGATTATTTTTACCCCAAGAGAAAACACTCTCGAGGTAACCGTCCATTCTTTGCTTCAAAGCCCTACGAGCTGTTGGAGTTTGTGAGCCCTTTGGAGGCTTGTCAAACAAAAAGCTATCATGAACTGTACTGTCATCCGCATAACAGTGAATTGGTGCACATGACAAAAGGTCGTTGATGTGCAACAAAAACAAAGTCGGAGACGGAACCGATCCCTGCGGGACGCCAGCATTTATGTAAAAGCCCACTAGGACGTAAATAAATAAATTAATAACTGAACTAAAGCCAAAAGGTCTCTTTGGTATTGTATTGAGAATAATTGTGTCTTAAAATTAAATTTAGGTCAGGACGAGAGGAAGAGGAATATAGGATAAGGACAGGAGATGCTCCTGATACATTCCATACTTTCGTTTTAATTTAAACTCTTGTGTGTTACTTCCATTCGATTTTTCTGAAGGTTATTGCTAAAAAGTTTATATTATGAAATTTTGTGTTATATTGCGCACATATAGAGGAAATTGGAATGAAATAGCATGCTTAAATTAGTGGTTTCTACCTATAAACTTCAGACAGAAAAATCTCGGCGAATTTCAAGATGCCACAGCTCACCATTGTCAGTTTTTTGCTTCTTCAAAATAAAGAGATAGTTTTATTATTTTCCTTGATATATAAACACACGGTGTTCCCATTAAATGCTTACCAAATGGTATGAACTTCCTTTCGTACGTCCTTCAGCTGCACCAATACGTAGGGGCATTACATGTGCAGGGCAGGTACAGGTTGGTCTGCGAAACGGAGGCGCAATTTAATATGAAAAGAGTGCCTGCATGTTTTATGCCACTCGCTACTATTTGGCAGTCTCCGTGTACTCTAAATAAGTTAATATCAAACACATGCTTTTATTTTGCGCCTTACGTTACTTAATTTAACTTACCCAACCTAACCTAAATTAACCTAACCTAATCTATCCTAACTCCTACATTCTCTCCAGAGAAATTTGTAATAAGTAAGTACTGAGACCTACATTCTCCAGTTCTATACGATGCTTAGTTTTTTCTTTATTCATTGCTTTGAATGGTTACATCATTTGTGAATTTTTCGACCACCATGCTAGGCTCATGCCCGTGTATTGTTATTGAAAAGGTTCTCTACCCGTTTAATCACAGGAGGCCAAGGACCAAAAGGATACTTAAATAATAAAACGTCATCTGTAGTCCATTTGTGGTCCAACCGCAGTCAACGGGTACAATATATTTTTATTATCCCGGTGGCATTCCCAGCAGGAAAAAGTTCTACGGTAGGCAAGTACGTACCCCCAGCCGATTTACTTGCGATCAGGGAGTAAGGCAAGGAGGGTGTATGTCACCAATCCTGTTCAATGTATACATGGACGACTTATAAAATCGCCTGGACACCAGAGTGAGCTGTCGTATTAATAATTTGCTGCTAGGGCCTGCGGACTGCTTTTAGGTCGGCTTCGCCCAGTTGGAGTGTAGGTAACCATTTTATATGTCCGATAAGAACTGGTTCCAAAAATAGCCAGTCCCTTGGATCCACTGCAATCCAGTGACAGCTGACTGAGCTGACAGCTAGTCACCGATTTAAACTAACCGTGACAGGCTATGACGCCGTATGTAATCTCTCCATATCCGGAAAAATACTTAAATACTCAAATAATGAAGCAACATCCACACGCGAGCTGCTGACGTAAGTGGCGGCATCTTGTTACGAATTCTTGAATTAAAACCCGATTTACAGCGGTAGTTTTGTTTGAAATTCCACGTACACAGATTTCATTTGTGGCGCAACGCGTACGGCGTGGCGTCAAAAAGCTCTCGAAACTGGGTTCTGAAATTCAATCTTGCAGACGCTGAGTTATTAATAACGTTCGATGCCTAAATTACTTAAGCTATGCGTTCGACATGATCCTCCTAGATCTGTCGATTAATAAGTTGAGAGTATTATTAAACATCTGTGAAGAATACGCAAATGACCACAACATTATATACAACCCCAAGAAGACGATCTAATTGAATTCCATTGCCGAAAATTCCCGAAAAGATGCTCCCCGTACAACTCAATGAGGAAAACATAAATAGAATGTAGAAGATAAAATACTTGGGGGCACATCGTTACTAGGGACCTCTTGGATGATGGCGATGTTGAACGTCAGAGGAGAAGTGTCAGTATACTATCTATAATATGATTGCCCGAATATTCTTCCATGGAGCAAAACTTTGTTCAATTCATTTTGCACTAGCCTGTATAAGTGTGAAACATTGTGTCACTACTGAATTAGTTCCATGAAACGACTCCGGATTCAATACAAAATAATCCACGCAGAATAATTAGCATCCGTGTGGGATTGCTCTATCCTCCCCACATTGTGGAATAATTTTTATTATTATTATTATTAATGTCCCTGAAAATACATGGAGATCGCCAAACAACCATTTTTGATGATATAAATATTTATAAAATGGCTAGCTGACCCGGCCACGCGTTGCTGTTTCTAACGAAACACAACGCCATCTACTGGATGGTTACCCAACCTTTATAACCACGATAAATTAACTCACACCGCCATATGTTAATTTGCATACATCTATGACTCGTTGTTGAGTTCAACGGCTCGGCTGTGGAACGGTTTGCCGGCCTCTGTGTTTCCTGCCTCCTACAACATGTTCACTTCGTCATTTCCTCAAAAAGACCCTCCACACAGCATCTTCAAAGATGACATAGGCCCTGAGGGAAATTATTTTCCTCAGGGCCTCCTGTGTGGAGTTAATGTAAAAAAAAAAAAAATTAAAATCAAATCTACATCGCCCGCTTGCCAACCCGCTCGTCTGTTCTGGATAGCGAATCCCTAACCACCTAGCGGTATGAAATATACTTAACGACCTATTCTCATAATTACTAAATAAATATACATAAAAAAATTCATGAAAATCGGTTGAGCCGTTTCGGCGGAGTGCGACCACAAACACCGTGACACGAGATTTTATATATATATATTTATAGATTTATAAATCAAAACCAATACGTATTATTATGCCTAACCAACAGGAGTTTCTAGTGAGACAGGCATAGCACATCACTAGGTGAAATAATACAGATTGTCAATAAAAATTAAATAAATAATTTAAAAAAATGTATTTGTAAAAAGCACTATGTATGACTCGCCATAATTTACAATAAAAAAACACAAATTTGTTTTAGACCACTTTTATTTTAAACACTCTACCGGTTTCAGAAGCACCCTTCCTTCGTCAGGAGAATATTATAACTACAGTTAACAAACTATAATACAGTTATAATATTCTCCCGACGAAGGAAGGGTGCCTCTGAAACCGGTAGAGTGTTTGAAATAAAAGTGGTCTTAAACAAATTTATGTGTTTTTTTATTGTTAAAAAATGTATTTATCGAGTAAAAAAATATGAAAGTGCTTGTAGAGCATATCTTTCATAAATTGAAATCATTAATCTTAAATGTCGTGTCGTCGGCAAATAAAATAAAGCAGATTTGTGTGTCACATGCATTTTCTGCATCTAATATTATTTAGTCCATAAATTTGATCCCCAGCTGCATTTTCAATTTCCCGCTTGACGTCAAATCCGATGCATCGGCGTTTCGCAAATCCTAATGCATTATTATCAAGAAATACGGGAACGATCAAACGTTGGTTTCGACCACTGTACAGATTCTCCCTAGAAGTCTAGAAGTGTAATGATGTATAACAATTTGATAGTAAACTAATGTCTAAAGCGTCGATGATACCGAGCGAGTTTACAAGCTACTATCTACTAAGTTTAAAAGCGGGTAAATCGGCGAGTGAGATTGTCATGATGACGCACAAAACTGTCCACTCGCTCAGCAGCGCAGGAAACTGAGCTTGCTGGTCGCTGCTAGCGCCGGTAGCGAGAATAACGGCGCCTGCGTGAACTAATTCTGTTAGATGTTTGACAGTCAAAATCAGCTGTTAATTGGCAGCCATATTGAAAACATAATAAACCAATCACGAGTAAGCGTGTGGCGAGTAAAGTTGACGACCTTTCAACTTTTTTCGTATAATATGTGATTTTAGATTTTCACGGCCAAAAGTATTTTTGTTGTTTATTTTTGGGGAGTTATGCCGTGTTGCGCTACCTCCTCCGTAAGGCAACGTTTCGGACATCGTTACAGTGTCCTTCATCAGGGCAGATGTGTTTTTCGTAGATTGTCAACAATCTGCTAGTTAGCAAGTAACACGATGACACTGAGCGAGTTTATTAACAGATAGTGAATTTCCCAGATAGTAGCTTGTAAACTCGCTCAGTGTCATCGACGCTTTAATCAGGCATTGCGGCCCAATTTTATCACATTTCTTTTATATTTTGTAAAATTAGAACTTTCTTGTCAGAAATAGAAATTTATTTTTGCAACCAATTCCAACCAGTATATTTTGTCCATACATTTCTCGAAAGATCGAATGCAATTGTTTTGATTTTAATAAGTGGAGAGTGAGTGCAAAGAACACACAGGCTCATATGCAGTCTATTTATGTCTTCTAGCAGTGAAGGTCGTGGTTTCACAATAAGAGCATTTTTGGACACCGCATTACCGATACCGGCTTAATAATTTTTTTTGGCCCACCAAACGATTTGTATTGGATACCCCTGGTACCACCGAATCTGAACCCTCCATCTCAATCTATGGATAATCTGGCGGACCAACCTGAACGAAATTGGCAGCTGTATAACGTCATTTATGTGAATACTACACAAAAGTTTCTGCTCCCAACTTTCCAGAGCCAGTAGGAAGAATGACATCCTGTGGATGCTGTGTGGAGGGTCTTTTGAAGGAAATGAAGAGTTTTGGGAAAGAAAATTGTATGAGGAGTAGGTAGGAATTTGTGGGTCAGTAAATCCATCATCCCACGGCGTGGTCGAGAGAGGTCAAAGAGTCTCCCTAAAACGGTCTCTCCCGATCCGGCCAGCCACTTAGTTTGCAGTTCTCTTGAAGTAAACAAAAGTTGATCTTAGATATGCCCTCTAATGGTTTCTCCCTTAAGTAACTCCTAGGCCTCAGACGGGTTAGCAAAAATATTGAAAATTTTTGATCAACTTTACCCCAAGAAAGATAGAATCGTGCATAATTTGGGAACGCAGTCACTTCTATCGATTCTTGTCTACAGTGGTATCGAGTTATCAAAGACATGGGAATATTATAGGCACACAGTTCTAGCTGTATTTTATCATTGCCATAAATGCATAACGTCAGTACATGGACATATTCAATTTACGTACGGCGGCCACCCTAGACTGGAGGCATAAATCAAAAAGATGCACTTGTTCTCTGAACTGTGATGCATAGAGAGCGATTGGAAAATGCCGGAAAAACTTTATATATTTTTTAGAAAATAAAGACCTGAATAAATCTCCCACTACCATCATTGAAAGCGGGTGATGTTGATTGTGCAATGATGAAGGCGAGGAATTAAACGCATGACTACTGGGTGGGAAAAATACATTTGTCAACTTGCTCACTAACTGGTGTATTTTATGGTAGGTACTGCGCGTTTTTTAATCCCGCCACAAAATATCCTACGGACAAAACACCCCCCAACGAAATACCTACTAAAACCTAACCTAACCTAACAAAAAATAAGACAAAAAAATACACACATTCTGTAAAGACAATAAATTTAAAAAAAAAAATAGAATTTTTTTTTTTTTAAGGTTTTTCGATTGATTCGTCCACACTTTCAGGAGATTCGGTGCCATACGGCCTAACATAACCTACCCTTACAAAAAAAGTGACAAAAATAATACAGATAACAATATTTTTTTGTAAATAAATGAAACAATGTTAAAATTAAGAAAATACTTAGTTTTTACCACTTTTATTGTTTACAAAACCAACGTGTTTCGTGAGCAACGCTCACTTCTTCAGGGATTTTTATTGATACGTATTATTGATAGTATCAATAAAAATTGATAGTATCAATAAAAATTGATAGTATCAATAAAATACTATCATTTTATTGATAGTATCAATAAAAAACCCCGAAGAAGTGAGCGTTGCTCACGAAACATGTTGGTTTTGTAAACAATAAAAGTGGTAAAAACTAAGTATTTTAATAATGGTGCCACAAAATAAGTTTGCTGTGTTAGAAGAAGTGAAACAATGGAACTTTGTTTGAACCACTTATATATTTGAGTAAAGCCGACCGGTTTCAGAACGACCGCATACGTTTGCCCTGAAGATGGAATGATCGTTATATAATATATTATATTAGTGGTTCAAATATTATTTATTTATTTATTTACATATGCATATATATTAACAATACATTACAATGTGATCATTTGTCTGTCCAACTGGGCAGAATACCCGTTTCAGGATAGCCAAATTGTATATTTAGTTCATAATATTCTTAACAAAGGAATAGTTTCGTTCAAGATATCAAGGGAATTTGCTTCTGTCAAGACAACTTTTGAGAACACTAAGAATTGTATATAATTAAGGGATGGTTTCTTTATGTCTTTAAAAGAATCGCAAAGATGTGATTTTTTTCAAGGTCAATTTGGAGAACGTAAATAAATGCATTCAGAGTGAATGCATTTATTAATGTTCTATGAGTGTTTTCTTTAGTGAGATCACAAGTAGGAGATTCTTTCCAGGCCATTTTAGAGAACATTTACAATTGCAATTATAATATATTAGTGGTTCAAACAAAGTAACATTGTTTCATTTATTTTAAAAAAAAAATTGTTATCTGTATTATTTTTGTCCCATTTTTTGTAAGGTTAGGTTAGGTTTTTTTTGTAAGGTTAGCTTAAATTAGTTATTAGCTTATGTTAGCTTTAGGTTAGGTTAGCTTATATTTTTTTCAATGAAGTACTTGCGAGAGTAATTGATCATATCAACTCCCTGAACGAGGCCGGGTACCCCAGCTACGAATAGTATATTATATTTTGAATGCGGTAAACTGAAAAACATTTTTTTTGCAATTTCAAAATTGTTTTCTTACCTAAAGCACTCGGCTCACAGACCTAATACCATATCTCTCAAATTTAAACTTATTCCCCTGGTGCAACCCTTGTCCCTTTAATGATCGCCAGGGTTGTCACCTGAGCTTGGAAACGGTTCCTGGTCCGCACACTTGGCCCCCAGGTATATCAACCTTCTTCCCGTCAGCCCTGGAAATTGACATCGCAAATGAAGAAAGGCGTTAAGCCTTTGGATTAAATTGTCTGAATTCAATTGATATTTTTATTCATTTATTTATCTTATCCACTGGAGCGCTTTTTGTCACAATACGGCACTATTTAAAATACCTCGAATTGCTTTACTGCCAATTTTGGCAAATTTTCCCTTATTTGTAAGTAATATTAAGTGGAAGTTTACGATTTTATAATACTTTTTTTAATAAATCCTACGAATTTGTGATAATCGACAGAAGATAGGTGAATTCATTGGCTATGTAGAACTATAATCAGTTTGTATGTCCCAATTTTAAAATTAGGAGGTATGATTTTGATGACAAAATGATCACCAAAAAATCTCGAGCAATCGGAGAAAAAAGTTTTAAATTGCGCTGTCGCTCCAGTGGCTAATGATATATTAGGCAAAGGATTCAATAATATGCCATTTTTAGATTATTTTATACTTGAATACTAACTTAAGTTTGTATTTTTTATTTCTTTACCTTTATGCATTTCAGAGTGGAAGATACTTTGAGTATCGCCCTGGTCTAAGACCACCATTCAAAATTGAAACTTGCTTTAAATGGCTTTAGTCGTGTTTGGTGACCAGATCTGAATACTCAGGTGCTTCCCCATTTTCCTCTTCCCCATTTCCCCATCTCTCCATCGCCCAGGTGTTAGACCACCATTCAAAATTGAAACTTGCTTTAAATGGCTCTAGCCGTGTTTGGTGACCAGATCTGAATAGCCAGGTACTTCCCCAGTTTCCTCTTCCCCATCTCCTTCCACTCTCCACTAGCGTCAGCCTTACAACATTCTTATATTGGATCGCAATTTTTTGTTCAAATTGCGATGTGAAACTTTGGTACCATATAGATGTTCTGTCACGACCGATGCCGCGACACGAGACTGTGAATTGTAAATCTTATTTTGACAAGTAAAAGACAATTGAATGCGTTTTAAAATATCGATCACAGAAATTGGGTTATGAAAGGAATAGTCCCTACCTTTGATTGCTTCCTCCTTCCTTCACTGTCTCAGGATCGTTCCTGATACTGGCAGCTTCCCAATAATAACGGCACAACTCCAGGTCTCGAATACCGACACTTCGGGTTCATAAAATAGGCATTTATGCGATTAATTGCGATATTTCGAATGCGAGCTGTGACCAATCACTTCGATTTTTCAACTGCCTAAGTAGGTAATTTAAAACTTTGGTTGCAATATTGTTTTTTTTTCCGTGTAGGAATGCATCACACTTGTAGGAATATCTTCTTCTTTTCCCTGCAGGGACTTTTGAGGAAAAGAGAAAGATAAAGGAATAAATGACTGATGAAGGATTTGGGAATATGGATTTAGTTTTAAAAACGGTTTCAGAACCAAACATGTTCATTTTACTTATTTTTCTGATTTGACTGTGTTTTGTCTTTCTAACACCGTTTATATCATATTACTAACTATGATAGTAAGAGCGAGTTTCTATGAGACGTACACGAGTTGTTTCAAAAAGCGAACAAGTTTGCCTGAGGAATTAATATTACGCATCGTGATGTGCTTTCTAGAATGTTTATAAAATTTCTAAAATTGAACAGCCAAATTTTGCACAACAGCCACCAAACACTCTTTACAAAGCTCCGTATCACATAATACTATCTACTAGAGTCTGCCAGCCGGGTGCCCCCGAATCGGACTGCAGCAGTAAATTCGTCTACGTCCGTCCGAGTAGGTACCCTCACCATTGCAGTATGCAAGCTGCAATATTGCAATGCACCGCACCGCGTGCACCTAGATTCATTGTACAATGAAGTAGATTACTAGACCAGTCTGTATATGCACACGTAATATGTATAACCAGTCTGAAACCTACCCGTATCTATGCATTTCACTCAGAGAAGGAAAAATCCACAGAGAATGTTTTAACATTTTTTGATAAATTTAGGGATGCTGTTAAATTTTCTGTTTGCAATTTTATTTTGTGAATATCTCCAACGTTCTCTCCAGAGACATTCGTTATTCGTTACTAAGACTTGTGTTCTCCAGTACTATAAGATGCTTATTAAGAGACTTGCGGTCTTTGAATCACAGTGAATGTTTATTGAAGTATATTTAATTATAATTCGGTGGACTGACGTCCTTTTTTAAGTAAATCTTCTTTACGCACGCTCGACTTGGGGGGTAAGCTGGTGAATGCGTTACGAAAAGTTGTGATGTGTTACAAAAAGTGGTAATGTGTTACGAAAAGTGTGATGTTATGAAAAGTGTGATGCGAACGATAATCGATGCGAACGGTGATCGATGGCCAGGCGAACGGTCGGGCCTTTACGCACGCTTTACTTGGGGAGTGATAAGGATGGTCACCCCAAGGTCGTAGGTCACCCCAAGGTCGTAGGTCACCCCAATGTCATATCTCACCCCAATGTCAATCTCAATGTCAATGTCATGTGTTTTTTTTATAAGTTAGTGATGTTTTTTTACTTCAGTCGTGTGGTCTAAAGCACACTCGTTTTTTTTTACTGAAAGTTAGGTTTTGCCTGCCGAGCTCTAGAAATATAATGACTCTGCACACCTACCTTCGGTTATCTTCGGCACATCTCGGAAACGAGACCATGTGACCCGAAGATCCCATAGACAACTAAGAGGTCGTTCACATTGAGCATATAAATATAAAAGATCATAGCACGCCACATATCGCTCTCCATACAATCCCTTCAGACCGTTCACACCTGAGCGCTTTATGCGCACATCAACCATAGACAATGCACATCTTACGCCGTAACCGCTCCTGAGGCGATATGCCAACAGTTAAGCGCCCCCCACTCCGACAAAAACAGGAGAGGGGGTCATTTTAATTACGGAGCTGCCAAGACCGGTGGATGACAGATGTCAAGTTGATAGATTCAGTACGAAAAATGCGCACTCCGTGGCCGCTCGCTAATTCAACTGACCCCCTCTCCTACCATAGGAAGAAATATTTTATCTGCGCCGTGTGAACGGCACGAAACATAAGCGCTCGCGGTTCAACAGATACCTGCTAGCGGTTATATTACATGTCTGAACACCCCTTAAAGTATTGTGAGAACTACTTATAGATTAATTATGATACCTTACCATTATAAGTACAAGAATCTCAACTTCTTCTAATTGTCCAGAGTCAGTGTGACTATCACATCCCGTATTTCGGTATTTTGTGGAGAAGAAAAGGAGATAAGCAAGTAGAAGGCGGGGAAGTTCTTATTTGACAATTCACATCTGATCACACGATTAAAGTCATTTCCATGAGAATGACCAAACAAAACCGAAAATATGCCATTTTTAAATCAAATTTTGGACGTATTGACTCTTTTCCACAAAAAAAATATAAATTAATTTCGAAAGACTGATCTTTTATCTAGTGAAGCTATGTTTTAAATTTGAGAAAATTTGTTTCTTTTTAGTACAATAAGGTTTTACCGTAGGTCGTTGGCAGATTTGTTAAATTTTCAAACAAAATTTTCTACTATACAACACACATTTCAAATCATATAATCATGCAGTAAAATAAATTAATAAATTATCTGGAAAAGCTATGTTTCAGAATGTTAATTTTAGTTTAATTAAAATCATTTAAAAAAAGATCCGCACGCGTGTTTTGTGACGAAAATACTTCAGCTTGTCTATTTATTTACGGCCTTACAAACTAATAAATTTATAATTTTTTTTTACATTCTTATTTTGCTTAGACATTATTGAAAAATTATAAATACTTATGATCAAAATATAATTACAAAAAGTACATCATTTTAATAGTTTTAACATGGCGCCTTTCAGCATTTTTGAATGTAGGTATAAATTATAGCAAATTTTGAATGAAATAAAATCGATATTGAGTTATTATTTTAAAAAGCTGATACGGAGAATAATTAATCTTTCTCATTGGAATCGCCCTGTACGACTGTAAGAACATCTTTCCATCTTTAACATCACACCTGGATTAAAAATATTGTATCATTTATTATGATAGAAATCGCAATGAAGTTCAAAATATCAGTTGCATTTGCTTAGATAAAGCTGTGTAATTTTCACAATCACTGTCCTGAAATACAAATATATACCAACTTATAAATCTTACGAATCCTGAGGATTTTTTTTGTTTTTTACTTGTTCAATAAGAGAAAATTCTAAAAATACTTTTTCGGACGCGGAGTCTACCGTTTACAGAACTACTAGTTACAATATTGTATAGTGTAACGGAATAGTACAGAATTTTCCAGTACAGTATAGTGTATAACATATATCAAGAATTATTTTTGTGGGCAAATTGGATGGATGCGTTTTGGGATTGGATTGCATTTCAGCTTTGATCTGATGCCATGAATTTTTGGATTTGTCTGGGCGTATGAAAATGCGGCCTTAATAGAGAATGGCAGGTTTGAAGGTTGAAGTGAATGGAAAAAGCATTCAGTGATACCTGGAAGACAGCACGATCGCCGAAAGTTTGGTTAGGTTAGTTTAGGTTAGACGGTGTGAAGTGAATGGTAAAAGGGTTCGGTGATATCTGAGGAAGATAGCACGATCGCCGAAAGTTATGTGGTAACCTTATCAATTAATTAAATACTAGATGAGATCGATATTTTATTATTATTATTTTTAATTGTGCACACTTAAAGACTGGGGAAATATGTTGCCGCCTGGTTGGGCAGCGTTGTGAGGAGGGTTAAGGTAGGGGCTGAAGGAAGGGATTTATTAATGCGGGTCTCAAAGAGACTCGGATTTTATGAAAGAGGAAAAATATTGTTTATGTGTAACTAATTATAATAATAATGTTATATACCTATTAGCACAGACCCGTAAAAATCACGGGATAGTCGGAATTTGAGATAAATATGTATTATGGATTACGAAATATGGAAAATTTGAAATTACTTAGAAGTCCAGAGTGATAGACACGTTCAGTATCGCCCTAATGAAAAACTGCATTCAGAATCGAAATATTGCTTTTGACGGCCTCCGTGATCGAGGAACAATGCTTTCGACCGGAGATCTCGGCGTGCGCAAGTAAATTTTATTTGATTGATTTGTCTATTTTCACAATTTAATCATTTTAAAATAATATAGGGGAACGTACTACGTGACCCACTTTTTTCAATTTTTAACCCCCCCAGTGACTAAAAACCTAAGCCGCCCGCCGCTCATTGTGACCAAGCGTGGTATTTTGAAGACCCCCCCCTGAACGGGTCACGTTGTAGGGGTGCGTTCCCTAAGGTATATTTGCGGCACTGTTCCGAATGGGGGATACTCTCAGTATCGCCCTGGTGTAAAACCACCATTCAGAATTGATACATTGCTTGAAATGGCTTAAGCGGTATTTGGTCACTAGATCTGAATAGCCAGATACTTCCCCACCTTCCTCTTCCCCAACTCCGTCCACTCGCCACTTATCTTCAGCCTCATAACATACCCCAATTGGTGATGTCATAATCTCACTGGCTCCAGACGGTTTTGAGCGGTTGGAAAATGGCTTTAGCCGTGTTTGATGACCAGATATTAATAGCCTCTCCTCTTTCCAATTTCCTTTCCCTTCCCACTACCTTCAGCCCCGCAAAATACCCTAATTGCGGGTGCCATAGTTTCACTGGCTGCAGAGTTGGGAGCAGTTGGGACTCTGGTGCGGAATTCATATTGAGGGATTTTATTTTATTTTATTAGGAAAACCAGAGTTACAATTACAGTTTGATGAAATATGTACAGAAATTCAACCAATAATAGGTTTTCGCTGAAGTAGATGTCAATACAAGATTGTGTGGTTTCAATCCATTTTGTTTTTTGAAGAGTTTTATTAAATGTACATTTGTTACTTAAATTAAATTTTTCCGCGACCGGTTTCGATACAACCGTATCATTCACGAGCAGAATTAAAACTAACTTAAAAAATAAATGCAAGTACCAAAGATTAATTAGGTGGGAGTAGTGGAATGATACGGTTGTATCGAAACCGGTCGCGGAAAAATTTAATTTAAGTAACAAATGTACATTTAATAAAACTCTTCAAAAAACAAAATGTCTAGAAATTGTTACATAGTTAATGCCCAAGAAATACATAAAATTGGTTTCAATCCTTATATTAGCGTGAAGATTCTACCTGATTGTTTAACCACTCAGACCCATAAGCTTGTTTACACGATAATATAACATTATCAGACATATGTGCTACGTATGAGGCGTACCTGACCATATTTATTATTACATTAATACATTTATTTTTACATTACTTTAACCTTCAACCGTTAAACATTATATATATATTAATACATTTTGTCAGTGTCAGAGATGGCGTTGTGTACGGATTTATATTTTTTTTGCTTTTCTTACTTTTCCACTTACTTACTTACGGGAATTGCGTTTCATTTTCTTTATACGTGTGAGGGAGATCTATTTTAATTATTGTATTTTCATTTGGAGGGGTGCAGACATACGTTCATCGTTTGTCTCATTTTCAACTGTTGACATTTAGTGTGTTAGAAAGAGGGGCAGCATTATATGTTTAAGAACAAAAGCAAAACAATTAGCGCATTGACATTTGACGTTTTTGAATTTTTGGAATTCACTCACAATTCAATATTATATTTATCACAATATTGTTGCAGCTCTTTCAAAAATTATATAAATCGGTCCAGCCATTCTCGAGTAATAAATGGTGTAACTAACCCGACTTAGTTTTAAATGTATATTAAGATAAATTTGTACAGCTCCCTTGATATGATTTCCCGTAAAAACAGCGCTATACAAATCAACCAAATATTATTATTATTATTATACGTTGTTAGTTTTACATTTAAAGTATCTTTTGCGAGATTTTTACGTTCACAGTTTTCTCCAGTTTTTACGAAATATACAGATTTTAGACTTTCTTCGTGAAAAAAAACGACTGATTTTCAGTTATCTGTTTTTCCGTCGATAAAACCGACGACTGTCTTTTAAGCTTTTCGGGGATCATTTCGTTTACAAGGTGACTACCCTTGCTCGATTCGAAAGCTTCGATTGAAATAAAATAAAACAATTCGAAATTCGTTCTTACTCGATTTGCGAAATCTTTGATTGTTTGGGCACAAAATTACGTGTTTCTACTGCTCCTAATAAATGCTTTTCGATTTGGGTTTTGCGTTTTGGAAAATGGTATTTTTAAATTATAGTAATGAAAAAAAAGTTCAAATAATGTTCTTCGTCATTTAACGTACGATCAGCTCATTTTGATGTTTGAAAGGTCAACAAAACGTACCGCATCACTGCAATAAGTCACTAAACGTAGCGAATCACCTGAGTTGACCTATGTCAGGGGTGTTGGATATCCAATAAATGGTTTCCGGGGCGGCGTTATGTACCGCATTGGTTACCGTTTTCGGTTAAGTTTTTGGCTTTGAGAACAACTCAGTAGGTCCCAATATATTATGTCTCATAGGAATGGTTGGCTCCCTTACTATCACGATGAAAGATATGATCTGAACTCTGTTAGAAAGAGAAGACACAAGGCTTTATATTCTAATCTTTTTTTTACACGAGCTCCACACAGGAGGCCCTGAGGAAAATAATTTCCCTCAGGGCCTATTCCATCTTTGGGGATGCTGTGTGGTGGGTTTTTCTTAAGGAAAGGAAGGAGAGGAGGGTTCTGGGAAGAAAAAGGGTTTAAGGAGAGGGTAGGAATCTGGGGTTAAGTGTGTCCTGGTCATCCGCCTCCAAGACCTAGACAAATCTCATCCCATGAACCCGGGATAAGGTTTGTCTAGGTCTTCAAAATCTAAAAGTAATTCCCAAAATAATTATGAAACTTTGGGTATTTTTTGAATGAATTAATTTTACGTGAAACAACAAACAGATGACGTGATAATAACGTTAACGAAATATGTGTGCATTTTTTTTCATTATCAGTAATTTTAGTTAAAAAAAACGTAAGCCATTTTTTGATTGATTCCTATAAAGGCCATACTTTAAAAACTAAAGTAAGATTCCAAAATTTCAGGCGTTTCGGTCCCATGGAACCTGCGAAAACGTCTATTGAAGTTCGACCCCGATAAAGATTTTTCAACAAATGCTTGTTTTTGCAGATTTTTTAAAGATCATAGTTATTAGAATAGGCATCCAAATTTAATAGAAGAGAATATACAGATGAGGGATAAAACCAAACTATGGGGGGCGAAGCGGGGAAAGATGACTTTGATTCGTTAAAAAATCAATTTGACAGTATATAGGCATCTCGCATTATAATATCACCATTTAGTTCTTAAAAGCAAAATCTGCTTTTGAATGAATAGACCTTTTTACATGGAAGCGCGAATTGCTCGCCACGTTATTAAAATATTTGCGAAGTCCAAATGCGGCAAAGTAAAATTCGCCACTTTTCACAGAGGAATATTTTGTTGCCGTATTTAGTTAAGACACTTTTACAAATGTTTCATAATTTACTTACCCCTGTAACCAGCGACGAGCTCACTAGAGAACCGCCCACATTCGCTATGTCCACATATTTTAGGGTATGGCATGTATAGCACAAGTTTCATTTTTGCCGTATTATTTCATAAAATGTACGATGCGAGCTCGGTTCTGGTCAAGCCAAGAAGATGACGTCACATTTTTTAGATTCAAGCGAGGCTCTCGTAAGCCCAGCCGGCTCCATGGAACGGGTATGGGGAGGGGGATACGCTTTTATCACTTAGGGTAGGTCCAGATATATTCATATGTCCATGGTTATTAGTAAGAATCTGAAATTTAAATCGATTCGGCGACACAGAGTCTGAGAAAACGGCTTTTAAGGTTCGACCCCAAGCTTTATATTACGCCCGTAAAAATGGTGATTTTTCTACATTTTGCAGATTTTTTGATTGATTCCTATGTTTGCATTAAAAAATTTAATATTAAAAAAATTATACGTTTATTTTTGATTTATGAAATTCGAAGACGTATTTTATCACCTTTCAAAAACTTTAGGATACGTCCAGAAATATTACATTTATTTGTATTTTATTGCAAAAGCGAAATATTGTCACCTTCTGATAAAATAGGCCCTAGGCCTGAAGAGTAAGTAAGGTACCGCGCATTTTCATCCTCCGACACAATATATTCCGACAAAATATCCCTCGACATAATATCCCAAGGACTAAATATCTTATGGACAAAACATCCCCCAACAAATATATTCTAACACCTAACCTTATTTTATATTTTACTATTTTTGAAAACTAATTTATTGTCTTTACAGGATGTGTTTTGTATTTTACTATTTTTGATTAATAATTTATTGTAAGATACATTTTTAGATTTACGCGGCCAAAAGTATATTCTTTATTTGTTTTTGGGTTGTTATGCCGTTCACATCTGCCCGATGGAGTCTGTAATGCTGTCCGAAACGTCGGCTAAAGAAGGAGGTAGCGCAACACGGCATAACACCCCAAAAACAAATAACGATAATAATTTATTTTCTTTTCACTAGGCTTTCTATTGTCTTTGCATTAGTATTTGTATCACTAATACTATCTCGTATTCATCATATATGTAGGTACATACATAGAAATGTATGCTATTTTTCGCCATTTTTTTCTGAGCCACTCCTATGTGTTGGTTCCCAGTTGTCTATGATTATTGACTTTACCTTGTTCCAAACACGAAGTCCTTTTACTGAGACGCATTCAAACTTTGTATGCGTCTCAGTTTACATATATGTAAGTTAGAAGACAGCTTTTTAGTTTGTGATATTTTTGTAATTATTACCTAATAAAAATAAATACTGATAAAAATACCTTCATTTTTATTATGATTTTAGTACATTAAAAAAAGCACATTGTGTATAAAAATTACTATTGATAATATCGAGCTAAATACACAATTATTTTAAAGTCGCAAAATCTTTTGAAAATTTGACCGATATATCGATACATCGATATTTTTTCCTCGATTTATCGTCTTCGATATTAATATTTTAATAAATACCTACTTTACAGGTTGTCTGTATTATTTTTTTTCCCTTTTTTTATTAGTTTAGGTTAGGTTAGGTTTGGTTAGTTTAATTTAGGTTATGTTAGGTTTTAGGAGATATTTTGTTGGGGGATATTTTGTCGGGGGGTATTTTGTCACAGGATGAAAATTCGCGGAACCAAAGAGTAAACAAAGCAGAATGCTTTACTATAAAATTTAGTCTCAAATTCATGATGAGGTATTCATGTTCGATGATTTATTGAATTATGATCAATCAACTGAACTTGAGACAAATCAATCAATCTAAAATCCATTGAGCAGTCAAGGTTTGTCGGCGCATTGAATGGTGCCACCAAGAATTTCCACTCATTCAGCTTTCCGTCGAAGCCTCCGGGACCTTTGAAATTAGCCAAGAACCATTGAAGTGAAATTTCTATAATAACGCTGAAAGAAGTGAGGTGGCGCTGAAACCGGCCGAAGTGGAACCTTTGAAAGGCTTTGGAAATTATAGAATGGACCAAGTGAAATATAGTAGAATTTGTGTAAGCATTATCGAAAAGTTCGATATTTTTAGTGAAAGCCTTTTTTTAATGTTATATCTTGTAGCTTGTAAGAGATGCTCTGACTTTGCTGTACGGTTTGAAAAATTGGGAAAACAAACAATCCCAATATATAAAACAAAGTCGGGTTAGTTACACCATTTATAACTCAAGAACGGCTGGACCGATTTTTATGATCTCTGATTTTTTGGATTTATCTCCGCCCTAAATAGCAGAATAGCTATTTAAACATCGGAAAAATTCACGAAAAAAAAATTATGAAGAAAATTCCTTTCTTCATACATTTTGTATAGAAAGAATTCTCATCTTTTGATAGAGCTGCAGCAATATTCTCTCTCTCTGGTTTCAATCGTGGGATTGGTTTGCAGCAATTTCATCTATACGTTTCTTCCACTCTTCCCTGTCTTGTGCGGCTCTTTTGAAGTCTGCATATGATGAGCAGCGCACGTCCACCATCAGCAATATTGTGATAAGTATAATAATGAATATTCAGTGAATTCCAAAAATTCAAAAATGTCAAATATCAATGCGCTGATTGTTTTGCTTTTGTTCTTAAACATAAAATGCTGTCCCTCTTTCTTACACACTAAATGTCAATAGTCGAAAATGAGACAAACGGTGAACGTATGTCTGCACCCCTTCAAAGGAAAAATGCAATAATTATAATAAATCTCCCTCACGTATAAAGAAATTGAAACGCCATTCAAAAGTAAGAAAATTACCAAAAATATAAATCCGTACACAACGCCATCTTTCATACTGGCAAAAACAAAACACGGACAGTTGCTCATCGATAATTGCTTCATTGTGTAATTGTTGACTTAATAAAAAAACTGAATTTAATTCAGCTAATAAGTTAACACAACTATTATTGATTCTGAGGCGGTACGAAGTTCGCCGGGTCAGCTAATAAAGAATAAAACAAGGAAAACGATTGTGACGTGTTTCGTGATCTGGACGTAAATTTCAAATTCAGAAATTGAAGTAGTTCTGTTATTGCTTTGTTTTTAATACAAATGTACAGTTTTTGTTCTAGATCAATGAAATTTTGCACACCTGACCTAAAAATCAAGAGGCAGGTCACTGTCAACATGAGATTTCAAAAAACCTACATTAAAGAGTAAAAAGTAAAAATTAATTGAGTTCTACGAATTAAACACAAAAACGATTTAGAACATTTTAATTAAGTAAAATACTTTTCAAATTTTTAGAAACACTCTCTTTTCATAACTTTTCAAAGTTAATATTCCCATTAATGTAATATATCGTTGAAGAAGAAGATAACACTAATAATCTAAACAAACAAAAAAAAAAGTATATATATATATATATACATATTTTTATATATGAATACCGCACAAGAGTCCCAACTGCTCCCGTCTGGAGCCAATGGCATCCCCAATTGGGGTATGTTGTGTAAAGCCATTTCAAGCAAAGTTTCAATTCTGAATGATGGTCTTACACCAGGGCGATACAGCGAGTATCTTCCACTCTGGAACGTGCCGCAAATATACTATAATATATTATTTTTAATGAATAAATTGTGAAATAACACAAATTACTCAAATAAAATGTATTTGCCACGCCGGGATTCGATCCCGCGACCTTCGGAGTGCTAGCCAAGAGCCTTACCGCTGGACTACGCCGGCCGTTATAATTAATTAATCTAAAGCTAAAGTCACATCTTTTCTCCAAGGAAAAGAAAACGAAACACAACCAGGCTCTTTCCTAGCCTTTTACTACACAATATCACGAGAATACTTCGAGTATATTCCAAGATAACTTTGCATCCAAGGAAGCTAGCAATAAAACCTGCCAGATAATTAACCTAACCCATCTTTGGCATGTAGAATTTTGCGAGACTACGAGTCCATTTAACTTGCACGTGACGAATTTCACGGTGTGACGACCCCACACGTAAAACGCAAACCGTACAGAATCACTCGCGCTCAGAACTAATAAATAAAACGTAAAATACCCTCGCAGATGAAGCCTTTGAAAAGTTTTCCGAGAAATTTTCCACATAGCTTTACTTTTCCAACCAATTGAAAACTT